>OU975471.1:6300000-7557500 GCA_918857605.2 Philereme vetulata | reverse complement strand
TCCGCAGCAGGGCCCTATTTCGGGCGGACAGCTTGTCCGCCCATATTGGGGCCCCATAGAGGGCCATGCTCCTTGTCACGCCGGCATATAGCCGGCGGCACAAGGAGTCCGGCCCTCCTATATTGGGCAGAAGTCTGCCCAGCGCCGATGCGGCGCCCACGATTCGGGGAGCTAACCTCGAGAAATGCTCCCCGAAATCCCACTTGCGGTCCAATATGAGCCCCAGATATTTAATGTGGGGCTTTATTTGGACCGCTCCACCCTCCAGGGTGAGCGCCGCATTCGCGGGCAGATTCCACCCGCGCCCCCCGAAGACTATAGCCTCAGTCTTCGGGCCGAGCCTGGTGATCCGTTCAATCGCCAGCTCGGCCGCCACTTCCGCCCTCCGGGAGGTTTCCCGCTTGTCGCTCCCGCGCACAGCCACCATTGTGTCGTCCGCGTAGCAGACGACGAGTGTGCGCGGAAGCAGCTCCCCCCGGATTGCCCAGTCGTACCCCAGGTTCCATAAAAGTGGACCGAGCACGGAACCCTGGGGCACGCCGCAGGCCATCTGTCTCTCCCCCTGTTGCCCGTCCTTGTTTTCCCAGAGCACTACCCTCTCGGTTAGGTAGTGCTCAACAATTCGCCTTAGGTAGTGAGGCACCTCATGGTATCGAAGTGCCTCACTGATCACCCCATAGGGGAGGGTGCCAAATGCGTTTGCGATGTCTAGTGACACCGCAATGACACCCTCACCCCTGCTCGACGCGTAGTCACAAAAGTCCTTCAGTGACTTCAGCGCGTCGAGCGTGGACCGCCCTTCCCGGAACCCGAATTGTCTATCAGAGACGTTCGGGCCGGCGGTCTCCAGGTGCTGCAGGATCCGGGAGGCCAGGATGCGTTCAAACGCTTTTCCGGCCTCATCCAGCAGCACTATGGGGCGATAGGCGGACGGGCAATCCTGTGGCCGACCCTCTTTACGGAGGAGGCATAGTCGCCCCTCCTTCCACACCCTCGGGAACCTTCCCTCTCTCAGGCAGTCATCCATGACGTGCCTGAGTCGGTCCCCAAGGTGTTCCAGGGCGACTGCGAGGACGCGACCGGGAACGCCGTCCGGGCCGGGGGCTTTTTTGCAGCCCCGGAGTCGGTCTATCACACGCTCGATCTCGTCGTCACTTATTGGTGCAACGACGAGCTCGGCCTCCGACTCCGTTCTGGGGTCGACCATCGACGGGGGAGAGATCAAGGGGGCTGGCGGAAATAGCCCCTCGACTACCCTCTGGAGGAGTTCGGGCTCCAGGGAGTCCATGGGGGGAGCGCTGCGCATTTTGTTGCGCACCACCTTGTACGGCCGCCCCCATGGGTCCCTGTCCAGGGTAGCCAAGAACGACTCGCGAGCTTCGTCCTTGGCCTTGGCGATCGCAACCTGGAGGGCCCCCTTAGCCTCTTTGAGGGCCCTGTGGAGCCCTTCCTCCTCTTCCGCACTGTGCCGCCTGCGCCTACAGTGTTGGTAGGCGCGGCGGGCACTGTTACTGGTGGACCGCAGGGCCGCAATTTCAGCGGACCACCAGTATACTCTCTTGCGGGCGAACAGGCGACCGACCCGAGGCATGGCCGCGTCGCACACCGTCTGTAGTGCGACTCGGAACTGTGCCGCCCTTTCCTCAGCTCCGAGGGTGACGGGTGGGGCAGCACACCACGCCTCCACCATGGCCGCCTCGTTCGCCTTGTCCCTGTCCAAATGGACCAGGGACCACTTTGGGAACTTTCGCCCCCTCCTGGCTCTGCCCGTGATGGGCGACGGTGGAACCCCCGCTGTGAAGACCCTCATCCTGATGTACAGGTGATCTGAGAGGGTCTCCACATCCTCCAGGACGCGCCAATCCGTGACGCGTGCAGCTATGGCAGGGGTCGCGAACGTGACGTCCACGATTGACCCCCCTTGCCGCCGCACGCAGGTATTCGCGGTGCCCCGGTTTAGGACCACGAGTCCCGTTGCCGTCACCCAATCCCCAAGAGCCATACCCCTATGGTCCGTAATGGGGGAACCCCATGCCGAACTTTTGGCGTTGAGGTCCCCCAGGACCATAACCTGCCTCGGGGCAGCCCTCCGGACCACCCCCCCTAAGATCCCCAGGAACGTCTCGAACTCCCGAAGCGGCCTATTGGGGGAGAAGTACACGGCCACCAGCACCGTGTCGTTCCCCCATCTGGCCGCCACGAATCCTGGGCCACCCTCGATCCTTGATAAGGGGGGGAGGTCCCCCATCG
This sequence comes from Philereme vetulata, assembly GCA_918857605.2. Classification (NCBI taxonomy): domain Eukaryota; kingdom Metazoa; phylum Arthropoda; class Insecta; order Lepidoptera; family Geometridae; genus Philereme; species Philereme vetulata. Next base: position 7,555,250 of record OU975471.1, on the reverse strand, counting down.
CCGGCACCACGATCGCCACTACTCCGTCGGTATCCCCTACCCAATTAGGTTGGGGGGGGATGAAGTAGGGCTCCACTACAACCGTAACGCCAATTGCCCACTCCGCCATGGCCTGCATGAGCAGATCCTGAGCTCTGGCGGAGTGGTTGGCGTTTATCTGCAGCAAGTCTAGATGCTGGTGTGCTGGCATTTAGACGTCCATACGGTTGTCCTCTTGGTGCCGGCTGGCGGCTGTTTCGGCTGGAGGGGGTCGGGTGGGGCGAGTGGGTCTCGGCCTCGCCTCTCTTCCCTTTGTCTCCGGTGGGGAGCATTTCGGTCCCCTCATTACGTGGTCGGCTGGGAGGCCTGCATGGTGGCATACTGCGCACCATACTTTTTCCTCCCAGCATTCGGCTGCTTTGTGCCCCTCTGCGCCGCACCGGTAACACATCTGGCCCCGGTCCACTTTTGAGGGGCACAACTCGCGCGCGTGGCCGACACCCATGCATTTGTAGCACCGCATGGGTGCTGGTCCGACGGAGTTAATCCTGGCCGACGACCAGCCTACCAGGATCTGACCACGCTTGAGGAGGGCTTTTGCAATTCCCACCGGGCATTGCACGAGGGCCACCCCACTACCATTATAGTATGTAGGGCGAATACCCCCCACCTTAATGTGCGCCTCGGCGCATCCCCCCGCCTTGGCGATGGCAGCCGCCAGGGTCTCCCTTGTCGCCGACTCGTCTAGGCCGGCGACCTCGATAGCGGCCATCTTTTCAGGGCGGCTTACATGGGCAACGTCGCCCACGAGGACCTGCAGCTTTGCTGCGAGGCTGTCCGCCGCCCTTCCGCTATAACCTAACCTAACCTAACCTAACCTAACCTAACCTAACCTAACCTAACCTAACCTAACCTAACCTAACCTAACCTAACCTAACCTAACCTAACCTAACCTAACCTAACCTAACCTAACCTAACCTAACCTAACCTAACCTAACCTAACCTAACCTAACCTAACCTAACCTAACCTAACCTAACCTAACCTAACCTAACCTAACCTAACCTAACCTAACCTAACCTAACCTAACCTAACCTAACCTAACCTAACCTAACCTAACCTAACCTAACCTAACCTAACCTAACCTAACCTAACCTAACCTAACCTAACCTAACCTAACCTAACCTAACCTAACCTAACCTAACCTAACCTAACCTAACCTAACCTAACCTAACCTAACCTAACCTAACCTAACCTAACCTAACCTAACCTAACCTAACCTAACCTAACCTAACCTAACCTAACCTAACCTAACCTAACCTAACCTAACCTAACCTAACCTAACCTAACCTAACCTAACCTAACCTAACCTAACCTAACCTAACCTAACCTAACCTAACCTAACCTAACCTAACCTAACCTAACCTAACCTAACCTAACCTAACCTAACCTAACCTAACCTAACCTAACCTAACCTAACCTAACCTAACCTAACCTAACCTAACCTAACCTAACCTAACCTAACCTAACCTAACCTAACCTAACCTAACCTAACCTAACCTAACCTAACCTAACCTAACCTAACCTAACCTAACCTAACCTAACCTAACCTAACCTAACCTAACCTAACCTAACCTAACCTAACCTAACCTAACCTAACCTAACCTAACCTAACCTAACCTAACCTAACCTAACCTAACCTAACCTAACCTAACCTAACCTAACCTAACCTAACCTAACCTAACCTAACCTAACCTAACCTAACCTAACCTAACCTAACCTAACCTAACCTAACCTAACCTAACCTAACCTAACCTAACCTAACCTAACCTAACCTAACCTAACCTAACCTAACCTAACCTAACCTAACCTAACCTAACCTAACCTAACCTAACCTAACCTAACCTAACCTAACCTAACCTAACCTAACCTAACCTAACCTAACCTAACCTAACCTAACCTAACCTAACCTAACCTAACCTAACCTAACCTAACCTAACCTAACCTAACCTAACCTAACCTAACCTAACCTAACCTAACCTAACCTAACCTAACCTAACCTAACCTAACCTAACCTAACCTAACCTAACCTAACCTAACCTAACCTAACCTAACCTAACCTAACCTAACCTAACCTAACCTAACCTAACCTAACCTAACCTAACCTAACCTAACCTAACCTAACCTAACCTAACCTAACCTAACCTAACCTAACCTAACCTAACCTAACCTAACCTAACCTAACCTAACCTAACCTAACCTAACCTAACCTAACCTAACCTAACCTAACCTAACCTAACCTAACCTAACCTAACCTAACCTAACCTAACCTAACCTAACCTAACCTAACCTAACCTAACCTAACCTAACCTAACCTAACCTAACCTAACCTAACCTAACCTAACCTAACCTAACCTAACCTAACCTAACCTAACCTAACCTTTTTTTTTTTTTTTTTTTTTTTTTTTTGACCAGGTGGAAAATGCGTTACGCATACCCTCCGAACATGGGAGTGTCGGAGGGTTATGTGGGACTACACATCGCCTCTCCCTCTTCAGAATGAGGAGGGGTAGGGAGTGCTACCCACTAAAAACCACCCGGACGTGCCCTCTCGCCGGTTTTGTTGGACACCGTGGAACCCGCGAAGGCATAGTCCACGATGTCCACCGGTGGCGCCCCAGCTTATCGTTGCCGGGGCTTCCCGCGCCGAAGGGGAGAAGGGCGAGCACGCTTGGCCCTCTCCCAGACCGCTCAGTGGCTAATCACCGCAGGCAGAGGACTCCCATCGTCCACCTGCAGCCACTATGGGTTGAGTCTGGCGGCAAAACGCCGCCTTCTCACCCCAAGCCGTCTGCGCCGGAGGGGATGCGCGAGAGGATCTTCCTCGCGCTCCCGCTCCGCGGTCTCCTTTTGCGAAATGACTGTTTCGCAGAAGGAGACCACCGCCTCCCAGGACCTCTCGTTGCTCAACATTGCCTCAACAATGCTTTGGAGCGAGAGGTCCAGCCGCTGAATTGTGCGTGCCATGAGGCCACGCTCCGCGTCCCAACGACTGCACACCTCAAGGGTGTGCTGAGCAGTGTCGTCGGGACTTCCGCACTCGTGGCACAGCGGGGCCGGCTCTCTACCTATTTTGTGCAGGTAGTGACCGAAGCACCCATGCCCGGTCATTACCTGCACGAGCCGGTACGACGTCGCGCCGACTGCCCTCTTCAACCAAAGATCGGCTGTTGGGAGGATCGCCTCTATGGTACGGACACCATAAGGGGCGACCTCCAGTTGGGCCTTCCACCGGTCCCGCAGTCGGCTCTCCGTCGCGCGACGGGCGGCTGCCACCTCCTCGGGGGCCGGGCGTTCACCTGTTGTCCGGACCCTGGACCTGCGTTGGTAGGTCTCTGCGTGCACCTCTGCGTCTAACTCCCACGGGGGGGTGCACGCGAGAAGGCAGGCAGCCGCGTGGGCTACCGTCATATAGGCCCTTATTATTCTAATGGCCACGACCCGTTGTGGCCTCCGCAGCAGGGCCCTATTTCGGGCGGACAGCTTGTCCGCCCATATTGGGGCCCCATAGAGGGCCATGCTCCTTGTCACGCCGGCATATAGCCGCCGGCACAAGGAACCCGGCCCTCCTACGTTGGGCAAAAGTTTGCCCAGCGCCGATGCGGCGCCCACGATTCGGGGAGCTAGTCTCAAGAAATGCTCCCCGAAATCCCACTTTCGGTCCAATATTAGCCCCAGATATTTGATGTGGGGCTTTATTTGGACCGCTCCACCCACCAGGGTGAGCGTCGCACTCGCAGACAGGTTCCACCCGCGCCCCCCGAAAACTATAGCCTCAGTCTTCGGGAGGCTCACCTTTAGGCCGAGCCTGGTGATCCGTTCAATCGCCAGCTCGGCCGCCACTTCCGCCCTCCGGGAGGTCTCCCGCTTGTCGCTTCCGCGCACAGCCACCATTGTGTCGTCCGCGTAGCAGACGACAAGTGTGCGCGGAAGCAGCTCCCCCCGGATTGCCCAGTCGTACCCCAGGTTCCATAGAAGTGGACCGAGCACAGAACCCTGGGGCACGCCGCAAGCCATCACTCTCTCCCCCCGTTGCCCGTCCTTCTTTTCCCAGAGCACTACCCTCTCGGATAGGTAGTGCTCCACAATCCGCCTCAGGTAGTGAGGCACTTCATGGTATCGAAGTGCCTCACTGATCACCCCATAGGGGAGGGTGCCAAATGCGTTTGCGATGTCTAGTGACACCGCGATGACACCCTCCCCCCTGCTCGACGCGTACTCACAGAAGTCCCTCAGTGACTTCAGCGCGTCGAGCGTGGACCGTCCTTCCCGGAACCCGAATTGTCTGTCAGAGACGTTCGGGCCGGCGGTCTCCAAGTGCCGCAGGATCCGGGAGGCCAGGATGCGTTCAAACGCTTTCCCGGCCTCATCCAGCAGCACTATCGGGCGATAGGCAGAAGGGCAATCCGGCGGCCGACCCTCTTTCCGTAGGAGGCATAGTCGCCCCTCCTTCCACACCCTCGGGAACCTTCCCTCTCTCAGGCAGTCATCCATGACATGCCTGAGACGGTCCCCTAGGTGTTTCAGGGCGACTGCGAGGACGCGACCGGGAACGCCGTCCGGGCCCGGGGCTTTTTTGCAGCCCCAGAGTCGGTCTATCACTCGATCGAACTCGTCGTCACCTATCGGTTGGACGTCGAGCTCGGCCTCTGACTCTATCGTGGGGTCGACCGGGTCGACCATCGACGGGGGAGAGATCAAGGGGGCTGGCGGAAATAGCCCCTCGACTACCCTCTGGAGGAGTTCGGGCTCAAGGGAGTCCATGGGGGGAGCGGTGCGCATTTTGCTACGTACCACCTTGTACGGCCGCCCCCATGGGTCCCTGTCCAGGGTGGCCAAGAACGACTCGTGAGCTTCGTCCTTGGCCTTGGCAATCGCCACCTGGAGGGCCTTCTTAGCCTCTTTGAGGGCCCTGTGGAGCCCTTCTTCTTCTTCTGCAGTGTGCCCTCTGCGCCTACAGTGTTGGAAGGCGCGGCGGGCACTGTTACTGGTGGACCGCAGGGCCGCTATTTCTGCGGACCACCAGTATACACTCTTACGGGCGAAACGGCGACTAGCCCGAGGCATGGCCGCGTCGCACACCCTCTGTATTGCGACGCGGAACTGCGCCGCCCTTTCTTCAACTCCGAGGGTGACGGGTGGGGCAGCACACCACTCCTCCACCATGGCCGCCTCGTTCGCCTTGTCCCTGTCCAAATGGACCAGGGACCACTTCGGGAACTTCCGCCCCCTCCTGGCACTGCCCGTGATGGGTGCCGGTGGAACCCCCGCTTTGGAGACCCTCATCCTGATGTACAGGTGGTCTGAGAGGGTCTCAACATCCTCCAGGACACGCCAATTCGTGACGCGTGCAGCTATGGCAGGGGTCGCGAACGTGACGTCCACGATTGACCCCCCCTGCCGCCGCACGCAGGTATTCGCGGTGCCCTGGTTTAGGACCACGAGTCCCGTTGCCGCCACCCAATCCTCAAGAGCCGTACCCCTATGGTCCGTAATGAGGGAACCCCATGCCGAACTTTTGGCGTTGAGATCCCCCAGTACCATAACCTGCCTCGGGGCAGCCCTCCGGACCACCCCCCCTAAGATCCCCAGGAACGTGTCGAACTCCCGGAGCGGCCTATTGGGGGAAAAGTACGCGGCCACCAACACCGTGTCGTTCCCCCATCTGGCCGCCACGAATCCTGGGCCACCCTCGATCCTTGATAAGGGGGGGAGGTCCCCCATCGCCGGCACCACGATCGCCACTACTCCGTCGGTGTCCCCTACCCAATTAGGTTGGGGGGGAATGAAGTAGGGCTCCGTTACCACCGTAACGCCAATTTCCCACTCCGCCATGGCCTGCATGAGCAGATCCTGAGCTCTGGCGGAGTGGTTGGCGTTTATCTGCAGGACGTCTAGATGTTGGTGTACTAACATTTAGACGTCCATATTGTTGTCCTCTTGCTGCCGGCTGGCGGCTGTTTCGGCTGGAGGGGGTCGGGTGGGGCGGGTGGGTCTCGGCCTCACCTCTCTTCCCTTTGTCTCCGGTGGGGAGCATTTCGGTCCCCTCATTACGTGATTGGCTGGGAGGCCTGCATGGTGGCATACTGCGCACCATACTTTTTCCTCCCAGCATTCGGCTGCTTTGTGCCCCTCTGCGCCGCACCTGTAGCACATCTGGCCCCGGTCCACCTTTGAGGGGCACAACTCGCGCGTGTGGCCGACACCCATGCATTTGTAGCACCGCATGGGTGCTGGTCCGACGGAATTAATCCTGGCAGACGACCAGCCTACCAGGATCTGACCGCGCTTGAGGAGGGCTTTTGCAATTCCCACCGGACATTGCACGAGGGCCACCCCACTACCGTCATAGTATGTAGGGCGAATGCCCCCCACCTTAACGTGTGCCTCGGTGCATCCCCCCGCCTTGGCGACGGCAGCCGCCAGGGTCTCCCTTGTCGCCGACTCGTCTAGGCCGGCGACCTCGATAGCGGCCATTTTTTCAGGGCGGCTTACACGGACCACGTCGCCCACAAGACCCTGCAGCTTTTCTGCAAGGCTGTCCGCCGCCCTTCCGCTATCTGCTCCAGGGACCTCGATGACTCAGCCCCCCGTCACCGAGTTCCTGACCCTGACATGCTGCAGGCCCATCTCCTCCAAGCTTATGCCGTTAATGGCCTTGGACATGACAGCCTGCAGCGTGGTGTCGGTGGTAATGTCCTTCCTCATGGTGATTACCACCGCTGCCGTCTTGGGGACTACCAGACCCTTCTGCTTTGGTGCCGCTTTCTTCTTGGGCGGCGGGGGGGGTGGGGGAGTGGCCGTAGCCTTTCCCTTTCCTTTCCTCTTCTTTTTTCCTGCTACCTGGGCCCATGTCTCGCCCGGGGGCACAGGTGCAGTCTCCACTGCTGGGGCAGGCTTGCTTGCCGGGGCAGGCTTGGCTGCTGGGGCAGGCTTGGCTGCCGGGACAGTCTTGGCTGCCGGGGCGGTGGTTTCCTGGGCCGCCGGGGCCGCTTTTTTTGCGGCCCTTTTCGGCCTGCCATCCCCGAGCCTGGCCCTGCTCTCGGGCTCGGAGGCAACTTCTCTCGTTGAGGCCGGTGGGGCCTTCTTCTTTTTATCCGCCGCTAGCGGGGGGCGGATTATTGGTGCGGGAGGAAGGCGACTGGCGATACCCTCGATTCTGGCATTAATCATGTCACCGAGGGAGACCATCAAGTCGCGCTTCATGGTGTCCAGCATCTCCGCCAACTCCGCAGCAGCGGATTGTGTCGGCGGGGGGGCCCTAGGGGCCGGGGTCTCTTGCACCGACTGCGGGGCCGGGGCCTGGCGCTCCGAGAAGGCAATTCTTAGGGCCTTAAGCTCCGCTGTGCAGAGAGCGAGTTGCTCCCGCATTCTTTTGTTGTCCGCCTTCAGGATGCGGATCTCCTCGTTCTCTGACCTGGAGGTGTCAAGTTCCTCCATGGCACTTAGTATGGTGCGGCAGGCCCGGTTCATGGTGCCCCACACCTCACCCTTCAAGTTGCCCGACTTGCGGGCCCCCTCCATTATTTCAACTGCCGCTTGTTTGGCAGCCTCCACCGGGTCAGAGAGGAGAACCTCCGACGGGGGCGTCAATATCTTTCGTGGTGGGGAGGTAGTTCCCCCACTCCCTCTCCCCATTGTTCCCTTGGAGCGGAGCTCCGGGAAGTCCTTCCTATACGAGGAGGGGCCGGCGGCGACATCTGTGTCGGAGCTGAGGTAATTCTCCGAACCTCGGAGCTTACCTCTTGCCGACGCCATCCCCGCGTAGGCCCCCTTGGGCTTGCCCCTCCGGGCTGTTCCAACCTTAGGCCCATTATCGGGCCTTGCGTCATCCGCCTGGTCAACATGCCCCCTCTTCTGGGGCTGAGAAGCCATCTCAATGGCCTCTGTGAATTCTTCCTCGGATTCAGAGGAAGAATCCAAAAATCTTTCGTCCCACTTGCGGTGGGAACCCCCCCCCTCTTCAGACGTGGTCATTATGGCCCCGCCAACGTCTCTGCCAAATTTGGACCAAGTCCGACAACCCCAGCCGAAGTTATCACCCCAAACAGAGTTTGGTTAAAAAACGGTCAAGGGGGAGTCGGCTTGGAGAAATCCCATACAACTTTCAAAAAGCGCCTAAAAAACCGAATAGCAATCCGGGCCCTCAGGACACTTTTTGAAAAATTTTTTTGGCTGACTTTCCGTTAACGTAGCCGGGTGCCAAAAATTACAACTAATAGGGGATGAAGTCTTCTATCCCCTGGCACCCCTACTGAGACCGTAGGGGTAAACCACAACCTAGATATTCAGACCCAAACTTTGACGACTTTTTTGTGCAAAATTTTTTTCCCTAATTTTACATAAAATTACTAAAAATCCGATTACTTCCAAACCCTGAGAGAAAAAGCAACCGGACCTAGCCTACACGAAAATTGATTATTGCCGCTATGTCCTAACCCAAAAAAATGCGTAGAACGATAGCCGCAAAGCCGACTTTTTTTCGATTGAAAAAGGTAAACAAACCGTTTTTCAATCAAAAAATCCCGACTTGTAACTTTCCGCTTTTTTTGTCGATAGCTCAGTCCGCAAAACACTCAGCGACACACCGTTTTCACAGATGTGTGCGCCTCGTGAATCCGCAACTTACGATGTATTGAACTTCGCTGTAGCTCTCATAGGCTGATCGCTAAGGCAGTTAATACACCGGGTCAGACCTCCAAAACTCGTCAACCTAACCTAACCTAACCTGACCTGACCTGACCTGACCTGACCTGACCTGACCTGACCTGACCTGACCTGACCTGACCTGACCTGACCTGACCTGACCTGACCTGACCTGACCTGACCTGACCTGACCTGACCTGACCTGACCTGACCTGACCTGACCTGACCTGACCTGACCTGACCTGACCTGACCTGACCTGACCTGACCTGACCTGACCTGACCTGACCTGACCTGACCTGACCTGACCTGACCTGACCTGACCTGACCTGACCTGACCTGACCTGACCTGACCTGACCTGACCTGACCTGACCTGACCTGACCTGACCTGACCTGACCTGACCTGACCTGACCTGACCTGACCTGACCTGACCTGACCTGACCTGACCTGACCTGACCTGACCTGACCTGACCTGACCTGACCTGACCTGACCTGACCTGACCTGACCTGACCTGACCTGACCTGACCTGACCTGACCTGACCTGACCTGACCTGACCTGACCTGACCTGACCTGACCTGACCTGACCTGACCTGACCTGACCTGACCTGACCTGACCTGACCTGACCTGACCTGACCTGACCTGACCTGACCTGACCTGACCTGACCTGACCTGACCTGACCTGACCTGACCTGACCTGACCTGACCTGACCTGACCTGACCTGACCTGACCTGACCTGACCTGACCTGACCTGACCTGACCTGACCTGACCTGACCTGACCTGACCTGACCTGACCTGACCTGACCTGACCTGACCTGACCTGACCTGACCTGACCTGACCTGACCTGACCTGACCTGACCTGACCTGACCTGACCTGACCTGACCTGACCTAACCTGACCTAACCTAACCTAACCTAACCTAACCTAACCTAAAAATAAGACGGCTGAAGGAAGAGCCTGCCTTAACGCGGCCAAACTACAACTGGGCAACGCGCGGAACCTGATGAGGAAAGACAAAAAGTCAAGGAAAGACTAAAGGGAGCCAAAGAGCTGAATGTCGAGGACATGAGAAATAAAGACCCACTGGTGATTCTCAGGGATGTCTTAAAGTACAACACCGACGAAGAAGTTCTGGACGCTCTGAGAAATCAGAACAAGGGAATCCTCAGAGAACTGACGAACCCAAAGATGGAAATAGTTTTTAAAAAACGAACCAGAAACCCTCACACGCACCACATCGTCATGAGGGTCCCTCCCGCAACTTGGCAGCGCTTGGTCGATGCAGAATCCGTCCATATAGACCTCCAGCGAGTGAGAGTGGAAGACCAGTCACCGCTCGTGCAGTGCTCCCTCTGCCTGGCGTATGGGCACGGAAGACGGCTATGCAAAGAGACGGTGGAAAAGTGTTGTCACTGTGGGGGGCCCCACATGAAGTCCGAGTGTGCAGAGTGGATTGCAGGTGCCGCTCCCACATGCACGAATTGCAACCAGGCAAAGCTAGAGAGAACGGACCACAACGCCTTTAGTGGCGAATGTCCTATTCGTCGGAAGTGGGAGTCTCTGGCCAGGGCCACGGTAGCGTATTGCTGAGGGTGTCACAACGGCCAACACGACGACAAATGGAAGCACCCCAACCAGAAGAAAGCCCTACCTGGTTGTCCAGGCGAACCTTCAAAGAAAACAGATAGCAACAAGTGAACTGATGATAGAGGCTAATGAAAGGAAGGTGACTCTGGCAATGCTCCAGGAGCCGTATGTGGGCGGGGCAAGAAAGATGAGAGACTACAGAGGAGCGAGGATTTTCCAGAGCACCAACCCAGGAGACGGAACAGTCAAAGCGGCAATAGCTGTATTCGACGACGACTTGAATGTCATACAGTGCCCGAAACTCACCACGAATAACATCACAGTGGTGAAAGTCCGTACTAGCGCTTGGGAAATCACCGTGGTCTCCTTTTACTTTGAGCCGGATCAGCCCATGGGGCCATACCTGGAGCACCTTCAGAAAATAGAAAGAGAAACTGGACCCAGGAAGATAATAATGGGAGGCGATTCGAACGCAAAGAGTACCTGGTGGGGAAGCCCAATAGTCGATCGTAGGGGTGAAGAAATGTCAGGGATCCTCGAGGAAATAGGTTTGCAGGTACTCAATGAAGGAAATACGCCCACTTTTTACACCATCAGAGGCGGAAAAACATACGCAAGTCACGTGGACATAACGGCCTGTACTGCTGACGTGCTGGACCTGGTGGATGACTGGAAAGTGGAGGACAACTTGACAGGCTCGGACCACAACGGCATAACATTCAAATTAAACCTTAAAAGGGTAAACGGACCAGACGTAAAACGAACCACTAGATTGTATAACACAAAAAAAGCTAATTGGGGTCAATTTCGTGAGAAACTGACCCAATTACTAATAGAAAATAATATAAACAAAATAGAAATAAACAAAATCAACATAAAAGAAGAGTTAGATAAAGTAGTCGAAAAGTACACAAATATAATTAAAGAAACATGCACACAGGTAATACCAAAATTAAAAAAGAATGGAAAACTTACCTTGCCGTGGTGGTCTGAAGAACTCTCCAAGCTCAAAAGAGAAGTCGTCACCAGGAAGCGGAGAATCAGATGTGCAGCGCCAGTCCGAAGGGCGATGGTTGTCGGAGAGTACCTGCAAACAAAGAAAAAATATGAAAATGAGGTAAAAAAGGCACAAATAGAGAGTTGGAGGAGCTTTTGTGGGAAACAGGACAAGGAGGGTGTCTGGGAGGGTATCAACAGAGTCATCGGGAAAACCACAAAAAGGCATGAGGACCTGCCACTGGTAAAAGACGGAATAGTCATGAGCCCGAAAGACTCAGCAAGGATGCTAGCAGAAACCTTCTACCCGGAGGACCCGGAAAGCGACGATAACGGTGACCACCGTGAAACTAGAAAATCAGCTAACCGAACAAACGTTTGTGGTGATAATGAAATATATGACCCACCGTTTACAGTGGAAGAGCTTAATTTTGCGGTGGATAGCTTTAATCCAAAGAAGGCCCCGGGTGTCGACGGTCTCACGGCCGACATCTGCAAACAAGTTATTCGTCAAGACGCCGAAACGTTCCTTGCCTTGGTAAACAAGTGCCTAGAACTCCAGCTTTTTCCAACTATTTGGAAAGAAGCTACGGTCGTCATACTGAGGAAACCAGGCAAGGACGATTACACGCACCCAAAATCCTACAGACCCATAGGTTTGTTGCCGGTTCTGGGGAAAACTTATGAAAAAATGATTATAGGACGAATAAAATGGCACCTGATCCCGAGGATAAGTACTCGCCAGTACGGGTTCATGCCCAAGAGAAGCACTGAAGACTCCCTCTATGACCTGATACAATACACTAAGAATAAACTAGATCACAAGAAATTAACCACTATGATATCTTTGGACATAGAGGGAGCCTTCGACAGTGCATGGTGGCCCGCCATTCGAACCCGACTGGCAGAAGAAAAATGCCCAATGAACCTCCGAAGGATTGTCGACAGTTATCTTGAAGATAGGAGCGTGTTGGTAAGATATGCTGGAGAGGAACATAGGAAAGCCACAAAAAAGGGTTGCATCCAGGGATCGATCGGAGGTCCTCTCCTTTGGAATATCCTTCTCGATCCATTGCTTAGAGAATTAGAGAGGCGCGGCGACTATTGCCAAGCGTTTGCGGACGATGTTGTGCTGGTGTTCGACGGGGACACCGCACAAGAAGTGCAACAACGAGCCAATGCCGCCCTTGCCTATGTTCAGGAGTGGGGTGTCAAAAACAAACTGAAGTTCGCGCCACACAAAACCAAGGCTATGGTAATTACCAGAAAACTCAAATACGACACACCACTGCTGAGCATGGGCGGGATCGGCATCAACATGTCACAAGAAATAAAAATCCTGGGGCTCACAATAGATGACAAGTTAACTTTCAATAGCCATACAGTAAACGTCTGCAGGAAAGCTCTTAATATATATAAAAAGCTGTCCAGAGCCGCCAAAGTCAGCTGGGGTCTCCACCCAGAAGTTACTCGTATGATTTATACAGCTACGGTTGAGCCCGTAATCCTATACGCGGCCAGTGTCTGGGCACCAGCTGTGAAGAAATTGGGCATACAAAAACAGCTTAACGTAGTCCAACGTGGGTTTGCCCAAAAGCTGAGTCGCGCCTACCGCACCGTCTCCCTGAACTCAGCACTGGTGTTGTCTGGGATACTGCCTCTCGATCTTAGGGTACAAGAAGCGGCAACCCTCTACAAGGCAAGAAGGGGAGTGCCCCAGACAGCACTAGGGGACATGGAGGTGGAGCGGCTGGCGCCATACTGTGACACTTGGCATCCGGCGGAGCAGGTGCGCCTGGAGTTCGAGACCTTGATGGACAAACAACAAGTGGATAAACACGATAAACAAGCAGTAAAAATATACACTGACGGCAGTAGGATTGAGGGCAGGGTCGGAGCAGCGCTATCCTTCTGGGACGGTAAAGCCGAGACCAGGGCCCTCAAACTAAAACTGTCGTCATTTTGCACTGTCTATCAGGCCGAACTCCTGGCCATATGCAGAGCCACGAGTGAAATAGTCAAACGCTCGGAGCCAAGCTTTGGAATATATAGTGACTCCAGATCAGCATTGGAGACTATAACGAACCAAGGCTCCCTCCACCCCTTAGCGATAGAAGTCCGAAATAACCTGAGGACCAGCCGAATACAGAATAAAGAAGTTTCTTTATTCTGGATTAAGGCACACGCAGGGTTGGAGGGAAATGAACGAGCCGACGAGTTGGCAAAACAAGCGGCCCTAAATTCACGCAAAAGACCTGACTATGACCAGTGTCCGGTTTCATTCATCAAGCGACAGGCCCGTATGGTCTCGCTTGAGGAATGGAATCGGAGATACAAGTCAGGCGACACAGCAGCAGTCACAAAGATATTCCTCCCAGACGCAATAAAAGCCCATAGCATAATTAAAAAAATTTGAGCCAACAGGTGTGACGACTCAGTTATTGACGGGGCACGGTGGGTTCTCGGAATACTTAACCCGATTTAAGTGTAAAGAAAACCCATCGTGCATCTGTGAACCAGAGAAGGCGGAATCAAGCACGCACGTTATTTTTGAATGTCCCGTATACGGTAAAGCGAGATATGAAGCCGAATGCTTACTCGAATGTGAGGTAGCTGTCGATAATGCTAGTAAACTCATGGAAAACAATTACACTAGACCAAAATTTCTGGAATTTTGTACGAAAATAGTAAAACAGGTAAATTTAAGAAATAAATAGGTAGATAAATTATGAATTATATATATTTAAAAATATATATAAATTGCATATAAATAAGCTGGTATACAAAATAAATAGATTAAGTATGTACAATAAACCAGGAAATTCGGTAACGTTCAGGTGTATTAATTTGAAATAATTTAAGAAATAGGAAACATAAAGTTTGTTATTCTTAAAAAGTAAAAAATTAATTGTAATAGTTTTACGTATTTTTCATTTGTATAGTAATAAGTAGAGTGTAAAAACATTGTTTAGTATAGAATATCAGTAAGCCAGTATATATAGATATAAGTAAAATGTAAAAACATTGTTAGAATTAAATAGCTGTAAGACAGTATGTAAGAGCTCAATGGCATGTGGGCAGTGAATAAACGTATTTTGAGTTTCATTAAAAACTCTGACCACCCATGTCAGGGGGATGTAGTCTACTACTTAGTGCCATTTCGAGATGGTGGTACGGGTAGGAAAAAAAAAAAAAAAAAAAAAAAAAAAAAAAAAAAAAAAAAAAAACCTAACCTAACCTAACCTAACCTAACCTAACCTAACCTAACCTAACCTAACCTAACCTAACCTAACCTAACCTAACCTAACCTAACCTAACCTAACCTAACCTCTCTCCTCTATGACCTTATGCAATACATACGTAATAAACTAGACCAGAAGAAACTCATAGTCATGATATCATTGGACATAGAGGGAGCCTTCGATAACGCGTGGTGGCCAGCCATCAGGCTTAGGTTGGCTGAGGCGGGATGTCCTGTGAACCTGAGAAGGGTGATTGATAGTTATTTAGAAAACAGAAGGGTTAAAGTGCGATACCTTGGACACGAATACCAGAAGCATACTAGCAAGGGTTGTGTCCAAGGATCCATCGGAGGACCGATTCTCTGGAACATGCTTTTAGATCCCCTTCTGAGAGGCCTTGAGCAGCGGGGCGATTATGCGCAGGCATTCGCTGACGATGTGGTCCTGGTGTTTGACGGGGACACGGCACTGGAGGTGCAGAGACGTGCCAATGCCGCTCTCGCCTATGTTCGGGAGTGGGGTATCAGTAATAAGCTCAACTTTGCACCGCACAAAACATGTGCGATGACCATTACACGCAAACTCAAATACGATACGCCGCTACTGAGCATGGGGGGGATCGGCATTGGCATGTCAGACGAAATCAAGATCCTGGGGCTCACTATTGACAACAAGCTTACTTTCAACCAACACACAGCAAACACCTGTATTAAAGCTCTAAATTTTTATAAGCAGTTGTCAAGAGCCGCCAGGGTCAGCTGGGGACTGCACCCGGAAGTAGTCCGTA
Organism: Philereme vetulata; assembly: GCA_918857605.2. Taxonomy (NCBI): domain Eukaryota; kingdom Metazoa; phylum Arthropoda; class Insecta; order Lepidoptera; family Geometridae; genus Philereme; species Philereme vetulata. The sequence continues at coordinate 7,539,952 of OU975471.1, read as the reverse complement.
TTATATACACGGCGACTGTCGAGCCTGTCGTTACGTACGCGGCCAGCGTCTGGGCCCAAGCGACAAAAAAGGCTAAAGTGCGTAAGCAACTAAACGCGGTACAGCGTGTGTTTGCCCAGAAACTGACAAAAGCCTACCGAACGGTATCTCTTAACTCGGCTCTACTACTGGCAGGGATACTGCCACTGGATTTGAGAATCCAGGAGGCAGCAGCTCTATATGAGGCCAAGCGTGGAGTCCCGCAGCCGATGTTGGGAGGCCGAGAGGTAGAGCATAGAGTGCCGTACGACATGTCCCCGCACCCGGCAAAGCATATGAGCCTGGAGATCGTTCGCCTGGCAGACCACCAAGATGTTGAGCAGCACGGCATCCAGGCAGTACGCATATTTACTGATGGCAGTAAGATTGAGGGGAAGGTCGGCGCAGCGTTATCCTTATGGAATAGCGAGGCGGAGATCCAGAACCTCAAACTTAAACTGCCATCGTACTGCACGGTCTTTCAGGCGGAGCTCTACGCCATATGCAGAGCCACGCGGGAGATCATGAAGCGCAGCGAAGCGAGCTTCGGTATTTTCAGTGACTCACGGTCGGCGCTGGAAATAGTCACCAACAACGGCTCCACCCATCCCCTGGCAACAGAAATACGAAAAAACATAAGTACAATTGTACTCCAGGGCAAGGAAATATCCTTGTTCTGGATTAAAGCTCACGCCGGGATGAGTGGAAACGAAAGAGCAGACGAGTTGGCTAAACGCGCGGCAATTTGTCTAAAGACAAAGCCTGATTATGATGCATGTCCGGTCTCATACGTCAAGCGACAGATCCGCGAGGATTCGCTCGACGTGTGGAACCGGAGATACAAATCAGAAGATAAAGGCGCTGTCACTAAAATGTTTTTTCCGGACGCCGTGGCGGCGAACAGGATAGTCAGGAAAATTCAACTGTCAAATGTGCTCACGCAGGTGTTCACGGGGCACGGTGGGTTCTCAGAATACTTGACTCGGTTCAAGTGTAAGGAGAATCCATCGTGCATTTGTGAGCCCGGTTTGGAGGAAACAGTTGCGCACATCCTTTTTAAATGCCCGGTTTTCGGTCGCCGGAGATTTGAAGCCGAAAACGCAATAGGTTACGACATAAATGCCGAGAACGTCAGTGGCATCGTCTCAAACGAGAAAACAAGGTCGACATTCCTGAAATTTTGTGTAGAAATTGCAAATAAAGTTGTAAATAGAAATAAGTAGTTGTACAAAAATATGATTCATATATATTATTGAATATATATAGTATGCATATAATATAATTAGTAAAGATAAGTTGATAGATAACGCACTTCACAACATAGGATTAAGACACTTGTAATAAAATAGGATAAATGATAAATGTAGATAAATAAGCATGTAGTAATAAGTATTTTATGTATGAATATGCAGCGATGTTGTACTGTGTATTATAATGTAACTTGTGACGTAATAAAGAACCCTAATGCAAATCCCTAAATATAAAACCCTTAGCGTAAATTTAATATAACCCAGTAGGAATGATAAGTATTTTGTAACCCTAATGGGAGGTTATTAAATAAGAGAAGAATCACTGTAAAGAAACTATAAAAATATTAGACTAATTAGCCCTAAGAGCATGTACGCCCAATGGCATGAGGGCAGTGAATAAAGAGAATTTGAGTTTTATTAAAGAACTCTGGCACCGAGTCAGAGGGATGTTAGTCGTCACACTTAGTGCCATTTATAGATGGTGGTACGGGTAGGACAAAAAAAAAAAAAAAAAAAAAAAAAAAAAAAAAAACCTAACCTAACCTAACCTAACCTAACCTAACCTAACCTAACCTAACCTAACCTAACCTAACCTAACCTAACCTAACCTAACCTAACCTAACCTAACCTAACCTAACCTAACCTAACCTAACCTAACCTAACCTAACCTAACCTAACCTAACCTAACCATCGATGACAAATTGACATTTAATACACACGTAGCGAACGTCTGTCGCAAAGCGCTCAACTTCTACAAACAACTGTCGAGAGCTGCCAAAATAAACTGGGGATTGAACCCAGAAGTTATAAGGTGCATCTACACAGCAGTGGTGGAACCAACAATCCTCTACGCGGCGAGTGCTTGGGCGACGGCTACCAACAAACTAGGGGTACAAAAACAGCTCAACACGGTGCAGCGGGGCTTTGCCCAAAAAATGGTAAAGGCTTATAGAACGGTCTCTCTTAACTCGGCACTATTGCTCGCTGGGCTGCTTCCTCTGGACATAAGAGTCCGGGAAGCAGCCTTGCTTTATGAAATAAAGAAAGGCCATACCCAGCGAATAATAGGAGACCGGGAGATAGAGAGACGAGTGCCTTACACGGAAGCACCGCATCCTGCAGAGCGGACCGAGTCGGAGTTCATATGCGTGGTTGACGGGGCGGCACTGGAACAACACTTTGACGATGGCCTGAATATTTTTACAGATGGCAGTAAAATAGAAGGGAAAGTCGGCGCCGCGTTCTCCGTATGGAAGAGCGCGACGGAGACAAGTACCCGAAAGTTATTGTTGGATCAGTGCTGCACCGTTTACCAGGCGGAACTGCTGGCTCTGCTTGAAGCGGCAAAGTACGTGTTAAAGTCCAGAGAGCCCACCTGCAACGTCTACTGTGACTCTAGGTCCGCCCTGGAGACCGTCGTGGACGGCATTTCCCTCCATCCCCTAGCTGTGGAAACAAAAGCCATCATCAAAAAGATCAGAGATGATGGCAAAATACTGAGATTATTTTGGATAAAGGCGCACGCTGGGCTGGAGGGAAATGAAAGAGCGGATGAATTGGCGAAGGACGCCGCACTGCACAGTAAAACCAAGCCGAAATACGACAAGTGTCCGGTGTCATTCGTCAAGCGACAAATCCGTTTGGAGTCGCTGGACGAATGGAACCGGCGCTACAAAACCGGTGAAACTGCAGCAACAACGAAAATATTTTTCCCGGATGCAGTTCGAGCGTACCCACTAGTGAGAAGCCTGAGCCTAGAGCCTAAAACTGTTCAGCTCATGACGGGACACGGCGGATTCTCCTCGTACTTGCATCGCTTCAAGTGCAAGGACAGTCCGGCGTGTGAATGTGACCCGCAGATGGAAGAGAGTGCTCTTCATGTCATAATAGACTGTCCCATCTACGCGCGACATAAATTCGACACTGAAATTGAAATAGGAGTAAATATTGAAAGGAAAAATATAAACTGGATAATGGAACAGAAAGATATAAGAAATGGATTTATTAAGTATTGTAATTTCGTAGTTAATAAGGTAATAAACAAAAATAAATAGAATTTAACGGGATCCACTATCATATATGTAAATTATATAATAAGTGCCCATGTATTAGTATGTAGACAAATAAATGTAAGAAAAAACTAGATTATAGAGTAAAATTAAGAAATAGAATAGAGTATTGCCATTAGGAAGTTTAAAATAAATAAATAGAATTAAAGTTGTTACCCCACTTAGAATTAAATGTTAAAATAATAATGTACTTAATGTAAAAATATAATGTAAACAAATGTAAAATAGAATTAGAAATATTGTAAACTAAACTATGAGATATAAAAGTAAATAAAATGTACCCGACCAATCCCACCCCTAGAATATAATAAGAAATAGATAATAATAAAATAGTTTAACATTGGCATCCCACCAATGGAAGTATGAAATAAGATGAATACAAGAAAGATACAGTATGAGGAATGAAAGAAATCATAAAAGACGACCAGAAAGAAAGAGAAATTTGCAAAACAGGACTCCGACCTTATGTCGGAGGATAGAAGTAGGATAGCTCGCGGGCCGGACCTCAGCGTCCGGACAGGAATAAAAAAAAAAAAAAAAAAAAAAAAAAAAAAAAAAAAAAAAAAACCTAACCAAACCAAACCTTTTTTTTTTTTTTTTTTTTTTTTTTTTTTTTTTTTTTTTTTGTTGACCAGGTGGAAAATGCGTTACGCATACCCTCCGAACATGGGAGTGTCGGAGGGTTATGTGGGACTACACATCGCCTCTCCCTCCTCAAAGTGAGGAGGGGTAGGGAGTGCTACCCACTAAAAACCACCCGGACGTGCCCTCTCGCCGGTTTTGTTGGACACCGTGGAACCCGCGAAGGCATAGTCCACGATGTCCACCGGTGGCACCCCAGCCGTTGCCGGGGCTACCCGCGCCGAAGGGGAGAAGGGCGAGCACGCTTGGCCCTCTCCCAGACCGCTCAGTGGCTAATCACCGCAGGCAGAGGACTCCCATCCTCCACCTGCAGCCACTATGGGTTGAGTCTGGCAGCAAAACGCCGCCTTCTCAACCCAAGCCGTCTGCGCCGGAGAGGATGCGCGAGAGGATCTTCCTCGCGCTCCCGCTCCGCGGTCTCCTTTTGCGAAATGACTGTTTCGCAGAAGGAGACCACCGCCTCCCAGGACCTCTCGTTGCTCAGCATTGCCTCAACAATGCTTTGGAGCGAGAGGTCCACCCGCTGAATGGTGCGTGCCATGAGGCCACGCTCCGCGTCCCAACGACTGCACACCTCAAGGGTGTGCTGAGCGGTGTCGTCGGGACTTCCGCACTCATGGCACAGCGGGGCCGGCTCTCTTCCTATTTTGTGCAGGTAGTGACCGAAGCACCCATGCCCGGTCAGTACCTGCACGAGCCGGTACGACGTCGCGCCGACTGCCCTCTTCAGCCAAAAGTCGGCCGTTGGGAGGATCGCCTCTATGGTACGGAGACCATAAGGGGCGACCTCCAGTTGGGCCTTCCATCGGTCCCGCAGTCGGCGCTCCGTCGCGCGACGGGAGGCTGCCACCTCCTCGGGGTCCGGGCGTTCACCTGTTGTCCGGACCCTGGACCTACGTTGGTAGGTCTCTGCGTGCACCTCTGCGTCTAGCTCCCACGGGGGGGTGCACGCGAGGAGGCAGGCCGCTGCATGGGCCACCGTCATATAGGCCCTCACCATCCTGAGGGCCACGACCCGTTGTGGCCTCCGCAGCAGGGCCCTATTTCGGGCGGACAGCTTGTCCGCCCATATTGGGGCCCCATAGAGGGCCATGCTCCTTGTCACGCCGGCATATAGCCGCCGGCACAAGGAACCCGGCCCTCCTACATTGGGCAGAAGTCTGCCCAGCGCCGATGCGGCGCCCACGATTCGGGGAGCTAGTCTTGAGAAATGCTCCCCGAAATCCCACTTGCGGTCCAATATTAGCCCCAGATATTTAATGTGGGGCTTTATTTGGACCGCTCCACCCTCCAGGGTGAGCGCCGCACTCGCGGGCAGATTCCACCCGCGCCCCCCGAAAACTATAGCCTCAGTCTTCGGGAGGCTCACCTTTAGGCCGAGCCTGGCGATCCGTTCAATCGCCAGCTCGGCCGCCACTTCCGCCCTCCGGGAGGTCTCGCGCTTGTCGCTCCCGCGCACAGCCACCATTGTGTCGTCCGCGTAGCAGACGACGAGTGTGCGCGGAAGCAGCTCCCCCCGGATTGCCCAGTCGTACCCCAGGTTCCATAGAAGTGGACCGAGCACGGAACCCTGGGGCACGCCGCAGGCCATCTCTCTCTCCCCCCGTTGCCCGTCCTTCTTTTCCCAGAGCACTACCCTCTCGGTTAGGTAGTGCTCAACAATCCGCCTCAGGTAGTGAGGCACTTCATGGTATCGAAGTGCCTCACTGATCACCCCATAGGGGAGGGTGCCAAATGCGTTTGCGATGTCTAGTGACACCGCGATGACACCCTCCCCCCTGCTCGACGCGTAGTCACAAAAGTCCTTCAGTGACTTCAGCGCGTCGAGCGTGGACCGCCCTTCCCGGAACCCGAATTGTCTATCAGAGACGTTCGGGCCGGCGGTCTCCAGGTGCTGCAGGATCCGGGAGGCCAGGATGCGTTCAAACGCTTTTCCGGCCTCATCCAGCAGCACTATGGGGCGATAGGCAGACGGGCAATCCTGTGGCCGACCCTCTTTACGGAGGAGGCATAGTCGCCCCTCCTTCCACACCCTCGGGAACCTTCCCTCTCTCAGGCAGTCATCCATGACGTGCCTGAGTCGGTCCCCAAGGTGTTCCAGGGCGACTGCGAGGACGCGACCGGGAACGCCGTCCGGGCCGGGGGCTTTTTTGCAGCCCCGGAGTCGGTCTGTCACACGCTCGAACTCGTCGTCACTTATTGGTGCAACGACGAGCTCGGCCTCCGACTCCGTTCTGGGGTCGACCATCGACGGGGGAGAGATCGAGGGAGGTGGCGGGAACAGCCCCTCGACTACCCTCTGGAGGAGTTCGGGCTCCAGGGAGTCCATGGGGGGAGCGCTGCGCATTTTGTTGCGCACCACCTTGTACGGCCGCCCCCATGGGTCCCTGTCCAGGGTAGCCAAGAACGACTCGTGAGCTTCGTCCTTGGCCTTGGCGATCGCAACCTGGAGGGCCCCCTTAGCCTCTTTGAGGGCCCTGTGGAGCCCTTCCTCCTCTTCCGCACTGTGCCGCCTGCGCCTACAGTGTTGGTAGGCGCGGCGGGCACTGTTACTGGTGGACCGCAGGGCCGCAATTTCAGCGGACCACCAGTATACTCTCTTGCGGTTGAACAGGCGGCCGACCCGAGGCATGGCCGCGTCGCACACCGTCTGTAATGCGACTCGGAACTGTGCCGCCCTTTCCTCAGCTCCGAGGGTGACGGGTGGGGCAGCACACCACGCCTCCACCATGGCCGCCTCGTTCGCCTTGTCCCTGTCCAAATGGACCAGGGACCACTTTGGGAACTTTCGCCCCCTCCTGGCTCTGCCCGTGATGGGCGACGGTGGAACCCCCGCTGTGAAGACCCTCATCCTGATGTACAGGTGATCTGAGAGGGTCTCCACATCCTCCAGGACGCGCCAATCCGTGACGCGTGCAGCTATGGCAGGGGTCGCGAACGTGACGTCCACGATTGACCCCCCTTGCCGCCGCACGCAGGTATTCGCGGTGCCCCGGTTTAGGACCACGAGTCCCGTTGCCGTCACCCAATCCCCAAGAGCCATACCCCTATGGTCCGTAATGGGGGAACCCCATGCCGAACTTTTGGCGTTGAGGTCCCCCAGGACCATAACCTGCCTCGGGGCAACCTAACCTAACCTAACCTAACCTAACCTAACCTAACCTAACCTAACCTAACCTAACCTAACCTAACCTAACCTAACCTAACCTAACCTAACCTAACCTAACCTAACCTAACCTAACCTAACCTAACCTAACCTAACCTAACCTAACCTAACCTAACCTAACCTAACCTAACCTAACCTAACCTAACCTAACCTAACCTAACCTAACCTAACCTAACCTAACCTAACCTAACCTAACCTAACCTAACCTAACCTAACCAGTAACAGCCCAACCTCGCCACACACTCAATATAGCTCCGTAAAAAAATTCAATTATATTGTAAATTTTTGAGCTAGCGCAAAAAATTTTTCAACGTCGGTAACAGTAGTGCTTGACTCACAAGGATTACTGTTTTCAACATCCTGCACCAAGGCGTTTTGGAACAGGGGGCCCGGGACTTTGGACCACCACATCTCACAGGAGGACGGAGAACTCTTCAAACAATCACCACCACCAGACGGAGCTCGACGAGATCTGTCAAGCGGAGCTGGAATTTTGAAAATCCGTCCAAGCCAAAGGGAGATACAAGGTACCGAAAATCAGGAAAAACAACCTCACACACCGCGTGGTCGACACACGTGTAACCTAGTTACACTCAGTCGACACGAGGCGTGACGTCGGACAACCAAGGTGAAGACTTCGGATCCGGCCTCAGGACTGCGCCACTGCGGAACATCAGCAGCGGAGCACCTTCGTCGGACCCTCAGGTGAACCTTGGTCTAACTCCTGAACCCAAAGTCCTAGGACACCCGAGTTTGGACTCCTTCTAAAGGGGAGACCAGGCCCGTCCACATTTTCCCTACCCCCACCCCAACTTCATTTCCCCCCCCCCCCCTTTGCCGTAAGGCTACCTCACCCCTCCGAGTCTTATCTCCGGGGTCATATTACCTGAAGGAGGTGGACCGCTGGTGTAAGGTACCTCCACCACCGGCCACAGGAGCCCCCACCACCTTGCTCTAAGGGACCCCCCTACCCCCCTACCTCATACCCCCCCCTACCTAACCCCCCCCCCCCCCAGTCTCCTCCCGAGACCTTCCCCCCCCAACCCCCCTCATAATTCCCAAAACCCCCTCGGGCTATATCTCTGGAACCAGTGGAGATAGACCCCCCAAGTTTGGTATCCCCGCAATCAGCGTCGAGAGCTCTACAATCTGGCTCCAAGGGAATTCCAAATTTCCACCCCACGTCAGCAGAAAAATCTGAAAACAAAATCACCATCAAGCATCACTACACCGGCGGCGCGCGAGAAGGCTTTTACTCAGTAAGAAAAAATTTTAAAGTAATTAGTGTAACAAATTAACAGGTGTAACAAGTTCTGAACATTAAAATATTGTAAAACTCTAACAAATAATACTAGCCGTAAAGGTAGAAGAGTCACTGTCAAGGACTCGTCCGGGGAAGTACTACCATCACACCCTAATCCGCCGCCAAACAGCACTGCTGTGTTTCGGCTAGGAGGGTCTGATTGCCGGCTAAATTACAGTCACGCGAGGCTCAACACCCACCTCGAAAAAATTACAGCTAGTATTAAGTAGAATAACTTAGTATTTAATTTTATAATTAAGAAATTGTATTTATAATTTAAAAAATGTCAGCCAAATCCGTGACCGGATCCGTCCCAAAGTCGGAAGTGGCACCTCAGGTGACCCTCCAACCAAAGAGATCGCTGCGTGAAAAGGTACTGAAGAAGGAAACGGTCGCCAAGTCACTAAAACTAGAAAAGTCGACGCGGCCATCAGTACCCGAAGCGAAGAAGGCATCATCGGTCGGAGCACAGCCGGAGGAAGTCAGCCCAAAGGTCCCCGCGAGAAGGAAGAGGACATCGCCTGCGAAACCGCCGCAAGAGCCAAGCGAACACCTGGCCACATCCTCAGACCGGTCCGCGGTGGAGTCGGTCACAGACAAAATCATCAACTGGGAACAGTGTGGGATATCACCACCTAAGCCCGTAGAGTCCGACGAAGACTCGGTCGCGTCTTGCTTAGACCTAGACACCTCCGCGAACAGGCCCAGACCACGACAGAGCATGCTCGTCGTGCAAGCGGGTCGACGAACGGGGGTGGAGATGGACCTAGCCACAAAGATGGCAAACGAGACGCTGCTGAAAGGGAAGGACGCGTTGGAGTCTGCAGGCAATATGAAGAGGGAGTGCAAAGTCGTCGCACTCGAAAGCCTGCAGACTCTTTACGAAATAGTCCTCTCACTGTCGGACTCAAGATCCAGACATATCACCAGTCTGGAAAGGGAAAGGACGAGACACGCCACGGAGCTCGTAAGGGTGGAGAGAGCCCATACAAAACAATTGATAAACATTACCACCAATCTCACGTCGGAAATGTCAAAGGCCAGAACGGACATCGGCGCATCGCTCAAGGAGATACAAGCGGTGCGAAACTGGCAGGGGTATGAGACCCAGGAGCCCCATAGGCTTATAAAGGAAACGTCGGAAGCGCTCCAGGACCTCGACAAGCGTGTTAGAGCATTGGGAGAGCTCGTAACCAGCGGGCAAAAGGGGAAAGAGGAAGACCCCATCTGGAGAGACCACTCGAGCCTCAAAGCAGGAGTAGAATCTCTCCAGAATCAGCTGGATGAGCTCCGGAGAGAGAGCAATAAACACACGCGCGAGATCCTGGAGTCCAACCTTAAAGCCATGGAGAAAATGGACTCCAAACCCCCATCAGCACAGCCAGAACCTGGCCTGAGGCAGGAAGTGGAGGAGATGAAGGGCATCCTGAAAGCGATGTCAGCTGAACGAGCGCCTCCATCCGAGCCACCGCAGCCCATTCTAATCAACATGGAGGAGCATATGCATCCTCTAACGGAGAGAATGGAAGCGGTGACATCTGAGCTCCGAACCCTTCGGGAAGAAAAGATGAGGGCACCACCACTGTCCCTCAACCTCGAAGCGGAGCTCGCCAAAGCTGAGGAACGATGCAGCTCGAAAGGGAAGCTGACCTACGCCAAGGTCGCCGCCAAGCCACCACCGCCCTTGAAGCCAAACCACACCCTGATCATCACATCAGACAACCCCCAGAACACCGGGGAAAATGTGATCGACAGGATCAGGGTGGCTCTCGACACCAGGAAAACTGGAGCCAAGGTAGACAGGGTAAGGAAGGCCAAAAACAAAAAGGTCATCCTGAGCTGTAGCTCCAAAGAAGATCTGGACCTGGTGCAGAGCAGGGTTAGGATGGATAAGGGCCTAAAGGCGGAAGTGGCGAGGGCAGCAAACCCTCTAGTCATCGTCAGGGATGTCCTATCCTACCACACCGACGGAGACATCGTAGAAAATATACTGGCGCAAAATAAAAATATTTTAAAGAACGTTAACTTGAAGGATAGCACCGTCAAGATGCGGTACCGTAAAAAGGCACGTAACCCACTCGAGTGCCATGCGGTACTGGAAGTTTCCCCTTCCATCCATAAAAACCTGATGGAGGCTGGAAAGATCTATATAGGTATGCAACGCAGACCTATATTTGATCAGACCCCACTGGTGCAGTGCACCAAATGCCTCGGCTTCGGCCACACTAAGGTTGTCTGCCGGGAGAAAGACGAGCTCTGCAGTCACTGCGGAAGGGCTCACTCCTGGGAGAAATGCAAGGGGAGACAGGAGGGAAACCCTCCAAAGTGCAAAAACTGCTCGGCCGCGCACGGCACAAGCATCAACCTGGCGCACAATGCTTTTAGCAAAGAGTGCCCAGAGCGACTAAAATGGGATGCAATAGCGCGGTCCCGAGTATCGTATTGCTGAGGGCGTCTCACAGTACCGTAGCTCGGTCCCTCAAAACTTGGGCGGGGCAGGCTTGAGGTTTATCCAAGCTAACCTGCAACGCTCAAAACTGGCCACGACGGAATTACTCCAGGTTGCGGTGGATAGGGGCATCACGGTCGCCCTAGTACAGGAACCGTACGTCGGAAAGACTGGCGTCCTAAAACAACATCCTGGGACTAGGGTTATCCAATGCACCCTAAATAGGCAAAAACCAGTGAAGGCAGCCGTTATAATTTTCGGTGACCGGCTAGAAGTCGTACACGACCCACAGCTGGTAACCGAAACCGAAGCGGCAGTCCTTCTTATCGGGGGAGGCCTAAAACTAGGAGTAATATCCGTCTACCTAGAGGGGGACCAGGACATAGTACCGTATCTGGACCGCATCAAAAAAGTTTGTACCAAGTTGGACACCAGAAACCTCATCGTCGCGGGAGATATAAATGCCTGGAGCCACTGGTGGGGCAGCGTATCTGAGGATGACAGAGGAGAGGCGTACAATGCGTTCCTGAACGAGAAGGGACTCCAAATTCTAAACACCGGAGACACTCCGACCTTTGAGACCTTCAGAAAGGGTAGGGCATGCACAAGCATAGTGGACGTATCCGCTTGCAGCACACCCCTGCTCGGAAGAATCGAGGGATGGAGAGTGGAGAGAGGTCTTGTGACTTCGGACCACAACGCTATCACCTTCACCTTGCGCTTGGGAAGGGCCTTAGAAACTCTTAGGCCAATCACAACGCGCAAGTACAACACCAAGAAGGCAAAGTGGACCGAATTCGCACATCTGCTAAAAACCATCCTGGCAGAGAGAGACATCACCACCGTCTCAATTTTGGAGTCCGAAACCCCGAGGGACCTCGAAGATAAGATCACAGCCTACACTGAAGCCATCCACGAAGCCTGCGAACAAACCATCCCTATCGCAGGAAGCAAGGCGGGCAATCCCAGGCCTCCGTGGTGGTCGAAGAAGCTTGAAGATCTTAAGAGAGAGGTCCTTAGGAAAAAGAGGAGGATCAGGAACGCAGCCCCTTGCAGGGTAAAAATGGTTATAGAAGAATACCAAAAATGCAAGGCGGAGTACGCAGTCATCGCAGAGAAAGCCCAAACAGAGAGCTGGAAGGAGTTTTGCACGACTCAGGAAAAGGAGAGTATGTGGGATAAAATCTACAGAGTGATCAGGAAAACGTCAGGAAGGCAGGAGGACATGCTCCTGAGAAGCTCTGAAGGTAACACCCTAACTCCAAAACAGTCGGCTGAACTCTTAGCCAGAACTTTCTACCCAGACGACTCCAAGAGTACCGACCAGTCGTTTCACTCGAACCTCCGAGAACGGATGAAGGAGAGTGCCCTTGAAGACCTTTCGGAAGATGATCCACCATTCACGGCAGCGGAATTGGAGTTGGTGCTGCAAGCACAAAACCCCAAGAAGGCACCCGGACCAGACGGGCTAACAGCTGATATCTGCGCCGCAGCCATACGAAGTGACAGGGAAGTGTTCATGGCGATAGCGAACAAGTGCTTGTCGCTAAATCACTTCCCCATTCACTGGAAAGTGGCACACGTGGTCATCATTCGAAAGCCAGGAAAGGCAGACTACACTCATCCTAAGTCCTACAGACCAATTGGACTATTATCTGTTCTTGGAAAAACCATCGAGAAACTCATGATTGGTCGACTCCAATGGCATTTACTCCCAACCCTAAACAAAAGGCAATATGGGTTCATGCCGCAAAGAGGAACCGAGGACGCCCTCTATGACCTTATAGAGCACATAAAAGAAGGAGTAACCGGGAAAAACATCGTACTCCTAATCTCTCTGGACATAGAGGGGGCCTTCGACAATGCGTGGTGGCCAGCCCTTAAAAACCAACTTGTTAAAAAAAGGTGTCCGGAAAATCTGTACCGGATGGTGTGTTCGTACCTCACAGACCGGAAGATCAAGGTCAACTACGCTAGAGCAGCTTACGAGAAGGAGACTACGAAGGGTTGTGTCCAAGGATCCATCGGAGGACCAATCTTTTGGAATGTCATCCTAGACTCGTTGCTGCAAAGCCTAGAGATGGATGGAATATACTGCCAAGCCTTTGCAGATGATGTGGTTCTCGTTTTCACAGGACAGTCGGTCGGCAGCCTAGAGCGGTCTGTCAACTCAACGTTGGATCATGTGGCAACGTGGGGAAAACAAAATAAACTCAACTTCGCACCGCATAAGACCAACGCGATGCTTCTAACGAAGAAGTTGAAGTATGAAACCCCACAGTTATTCATGGCCGGTACAAAATTGGACCTCGTTGAGGAGATAAAGCTTCTGGGCCTTATCATCGACCGAAACCTAGTTTTTAAATCCCACGTGTCCGCGCAATGCAAGAAAGTAGCTGATATCTACAAGCAGCTTGCATGCGCAGCGAAAGTAACGTGGGGTCTAAATAGTGAAATCACGAGAACCATATACATCGCGGTGGTGGAGCCTATTATGACATACGCCTCAAGTGCCTGGTACCAATCTGTAGAGCTGCAAATGAATAAAAATCAATTCAATGCGCTCCAGAGAGGATTTGCACAAAAGGTCTGTAGGTCATACCGGACGGTCTCACTCACCGCAGCACTGGCACTGTCGGGTCTGCTGCCATTGGACCTAAGGATCCAGGAGGCGGCGAACCTATACAGAGCCAAAAAAGGTCTGGCGAAGGACTATCTCCCACCCAAGACGGAGCTCGAACTCCGAGTGGGATATCTTGAACAGCCCCATCCATCTACCCTAACATCCGTGGAGTACGAACTGCTAGAAGACGCCGTCCCGCAGATCACCGGACCCCAAATTTACACAGACGGAAGCAAAATCGACGGAAAAGTAGGTGCTGCTCTAACCCAGTGGGAGGAGGGAAAGGAGTCAAACTTCGCCACCTTTAAGCTTCACCCCGCGTGCACAGTCTTCCAGTCGGAACTATATGCACTGCACAGGGCTCTTCAGATGGTGAATTCGAGCAGGGACCCCGTAGTTAGCATACTGAGTGACTCGAGATCGTCACTCGACCTGCTGCGGAGTCCCAGCTTGAACCACCCTCTGGCGAGAAGCATAAAGGAGAACATTGTCAGGATCCAGGAAGGAGGACGAGAGATCCGGATGTTCTGGCTTAGGGCTCACGTAGGCACTGTCGGTAATGAGAGAGCAGACGAGTTAGCGAAAGCTGCTGCACTCGAGGACACCACTCAGGACTACGGAAGGATCCCCCTGTCTTACGTTAGGAGGAAAATTCGTGAAGAATCGATCCGCAAATGGCAGGATCGATACGAAACCTCCAGCACAGGTGCGGTAACGAGAAGGTTCCTTCCAGACGTCCACAGTGCGTACCGGATAACTCGCTCTACAAAATTTACACCAGTACAAGTGCAAGTCTTGACAGGTCACGGGGGAATAGCCGAGTATCTTCACAGATTCAAGCTGAAAAACAGCCCGGGATGCGAATGCGACCCGGAAATCTGTGAAACAGTATGGCACATCATACTCGACTGTCCCCGTTTCCTAGCGGCTCGAATAGATCTAGAAGCCCGGATCGACAGAAACCTGGTCGAATCGGAACTGCACAACATCATTGCAGATCCCGATTGCAGACCGCATTTTCTGTCATTCGCCGAGAAGATCTTCAGAGTTGCGACGAGCAGACACACGGATCTTCTGCCCCTCGAATCTCAACCAACACCCGTTAGCCAAGCCACAAGTAGTGCCGGCTCTCAGCGGGAACCTATAGCCAAAAGCGTCGCTGTCCGCACGCTCCTCGCTTGCGGGGAGAGAGGAGTGCCTGGGATTAGAATCCGAGGAGTGGCACTCTTCATGGACAGCGCCGGCGAGCGGCTGGGAATAGGTTTCTGCCGAACCGGGACTAGAAGTCACTTTTCGATTTCACCCGGCTTGGCAGCACTCGTAAATGGGAGCACATCCAAAACGACCATGAGGCGCAAAGTTTACAGCGCGTTACCTGAAACGGAAGTGGCGGGCCACCGATGCCGACTAGTCCGATCGCACAACAAGACGATCGTTCTGCTCGCATTGGAAGGCAACTACACCCCTTTCGCACAGGCATGTTCGATGCTCACCATGTTGGGAGAAACGGGCGGAGGAGCGGAAGATCCCCGTGTAATAAGTGTAGATGCGATGACGGTCGGGTATGAGCAGGGAGAAGTCGTAGACCGGCTATGCTGTTTAAAAGCCTCAGAACAACACGAGGTGGTCGTGTACGAAGACAGAGGAGAAAACCTAAACTTCCTCAAAGCACACGACCCAAAAACAGCAACCGATAGCTGGGGACATCCCATGCCAACCTCGATCAGCGGATCCGAACGTGTCCAACAAAAAGCAGCCGCCGAAAAAACTGCACTACATCAAAGCAGTGTGCAGGAGCAAAAGAAGAGAGCCAAAGTCGGAGGCCATCTCAAAGGATTTCTAGACACCTTCAGCTCGATGCTGCAGGGGCTGTCAGGAAATCCTTTTCCAACAACGAGATCGAAAGACAAAGAGGCACTTGTAGAAGCTCCAGCAAAAAAGGCGAAACTCAAAGCTCCACTTACTACAGTAATACCTAAGTCCAAAATCCCAACAAAACCGGCACCAACGCAGGAGAAAAGAACTAGAGCCGACATGGGGCAGGTCGTTCCACCTCGTCTAGTAAATGCAACGTCACCACAGGATCACGCGTACAACGCCTTCTTCGAGTTTCTAGCTATCACCAAAGCAACCGCAGATGTCAACCTCGGAGTGTGCAAAACCATCTTGCAACACTTTGAGCAGGGCAATGCGAAACTGCTAGAGGAGAAACTCGAGGAGGCAGAGGCTGCCATATACAACAACGGCAATTCCCAAGTCATAAAGGGAAAAATGTCAGGTAGTTATATGGCGGCTTACAACGCGACCAGTGGTTTTGTGGAGATGTGCATTGAGGGAACCAAGAGCGGAGCACCTAAGTTCAATACCCCACAAGGAGATCCCTTAGTTGTTGTCGCAAAGTGCACAAGGATCCTACTGGATGACAGGATTCTCAATATGGCGAAAACCATATCGGGTAATCAGGACACTGCATCCGGCTGGAAGGATTGGGCACTGCCAACAATTGAGTGGGTCAATGGAGTACCGGGGTGTGGAAAGACAACCTGGGTGGTAGGACACTTTGATGCTGACAAAGACGCCATCATCACCACAACATCAAATGCAGCTAGCGACCTAAGGGAGAAGCTAGCGCCTCGTGTTGGTGGCCTTGTCAAGACCAGGGTACGCACCATGGCTTCAGTCTTGGTGAATGGCTTCAGAGAGTCCGACAAATTCAACCGTCTCATGGTTGACGAGGCTCTCATGAACCACTTCGGAGCCATAGTCATGGCTGCCAAGCTGTGTGATGCCAAAGAAATGGTCCTCATCGGAGATGTCAACCAACTACCTTATATCGACAGAGAAAATCTCTTCGAACTGAGGTACTGCCGCCCAAACCTGGTAGCAAACATCAGCCAGGAGTTGCTCTGCACACACCGGAACCCCTTGGACGTCGCCTACGCCCTACGTGAGGTTTACTCCGGGATTTACTCCTCAACCCTAAAAGCTCACTCGTTGAAGGTGAAAACCTACACTGGTGCCCAAATACCGTTTACGCTCCCCAACACGCTTTTTCTAGTCCATACTCAGGGCGAAAAGGAAAGCCTCATTGGACAGGGCTGTGGTGAAGGCACAGGTTCGCGAACGCTCACCATCCATGAAGCGCAGGGGTTAACGTTCGAAACAGTAATCATTGTTCAAACTAAGGGCAGAACAATCGGTTTACATCAGAGCGTTCCCCATGCGGTAGTAGCAGTGTCACGGCACACCACCAGCTGTACCTACTACACCGATGATGACAACGACGCAATAGGGTACTTCATCAAGAGAGCTATGGCCGCGTCCACTAAGAAGATCTTGGAGTATAATCTTAAAATGTCAATAAAGCACCGAAACGCAGCGGTCGTCGACAAGTTGGCTCAGGAGATGAGGTGTGCCAATTTGTAAACTAAAGTTGTAATAATAGTCCATAGTAAAGTTAATGTCAATGCTATCAATAATATATTAATTGTAAGTAATTAAATGTCATAATGTTGTAAATCAATAATTTCAATTGTAAGTAAAAATAATTTTAAGTAAATTCCCATAATGAAAAGAACACAAACTAAAAAAAAAAAGAACAGAACACAATAGAAAGAAACAAAAACCTATATTTAAATTATAAAAAAAAAAAAAAAAAAAAAAAAAAAAAAAAAAAAAAAAAAAAAAAAAAAAAAAAAACAAACAAAAAATTATATTTATATATATAGAATCAAAAGAATAAGTAAATTTACTTAGAAATATATATGTTACATTAAAATCTTAAAATTTATATAGAGTCAATAATATAAGTCTTTTTCCTTACTGAGTAAGCTTTTGTCAATATAAGTAGTAATAAAGTTAATAAATAAAAATACCAAAATAAAAAAAAAAGCACGGACCACTGAGTCTGTGGAGAGCAGCTGTAATAATAAAAAAAAAAAAAAAAAAAAAAAAAAAAAAACCTAACCTAACCTAACCTAACCTAACCTAACCTAACCTAACCTAACCTAACCTAACCTAACCTAACCTAACCTAACCTAACCATGGTAGCCTCCCAAATGCGACCCACCTATTCCCAAGCAGCTTCCGTCTTACGCGGTGGCGCTGCAGTTCCAACTGTTAAAGTATCCGGCTTTGTCAGCACCCCGACAGCGAACAAACCGGCTATTATCATTACGCCTAAGGGCGAGGTTAAGACAAAGCAGGACGCGATTGAAGCTTTTAAGAAGAGCATTAGCTTCAGGGCTTCCACCTATGCGCCTGCGCGTGTTCAGGCTGTATCCAACAACAAGCTCCGGGTGGAGTTTGACAGTCTGGAGCAACGCGACGACACTCTGAAGCGGCTGACTAACTCTGAACAAGTCTGCGCAGAACCCGCTCGTATGCTCAAACCCATGATAATACTCAAGGGCATATCTAAGGATGTTCCATCGGAGGACGTCCAAAAAATTCTTAAGGAGCAGAACAGCGAACTCAGGGAGCTCATTTGTGAGGAGGATGATCTCTCTCTGCGATTTAAACGAGAAAATAGGAACCCCACTCTCTACAATGCAGTATTTTTGGCCCACCCCCGAGTTTATCGCGCAATGCTCGATATGGTGAGAGTCAGCCTTGACCACCAACGCGTACGTGTTGATGACTTTTCACCCTTCATTCAATGCCACAAATGCTTGCAATTTGGGCACTTGAGATCTAAATGTGACTCCACTTCTCGGCCATGCGCTCACTGCGGGGAAACTGGCCACGGGATTGACCATTGTCCCTCGAGGGAAAAGCCATTCACGGCTAGGTGCATTAACTGCACTACTTACAATCAAAAATTTCAAACTAAACTTGACATCAGGCACCGAGCAAACTCAAACCTTTGTCCTCGACTGAGAACTATGCGAGAGAAAATTACTAACCGGGTCGATTATGGATTTTAATAAACCAATCAAGATAGTACAGTGCAACATTGACAAATCGAGAAATAGTCTTCATGAGTTTGTACAATCATTCTCCGCCGGAGAATGTCAAATTGCCTTATTGTCAGAACCATACGTTGGTTCTGGCAACGAACTTAAATCCATAAACGGAGCTGACATTTACCAGTTTTCGGATGGTAATAGAGTCAAAGCTTGTATCTTAGTCAAATCAGGCTTTGGCTCAGTATTAGGAATGACCCAGTTCTCCTCCGCTAACCTTAGCGTGGTGCAATTGAGCCATAACAGCCGTAACATTTATCTTGCGTCGGCTTACGTTGAGCCAGATGAAGATAATTCCAACGTCATGGAGCGCCTAGATGTATTTCTTAAGGCAACTCATAACTCCCACCGAATTGTAGGGGGAGATTTTAACGGATGGCACCCTCTCTGGGGCAGCGCGTCCACTAATCTCCGTGGGAGAGAGGTCATGGACATAGTATATGGAAACGACATGTACATCTGCAATGTCGGTAACACCCCGACGTTTGAGACGGTTACTCACGGACGAGAACGTACGTCGATTATTGATGTCACATTCACATCTGAGTCTATCTATGACAGGATCTCAGGTTGGAGAGTCAACATAGACTTTTGCACATCTTCTCAACACAATGCAATAGAATTCGAAATCAAGGTTAACCATTCCAGGCCAGCACATAACATAAACACCTCCACCTTCCTATACAAATCTAACAAGGCATGCTGGCCAGTTTTTAAAGACACTCTTAACACGTGCATGTCTTCATCGGATGTACTTGATAGAGATATTGATGCTCTGGAGCCTTCAGCATTAGAAACACTAATAGATAACATTACAGGCATAATCCATCTAGCCTGTAGGGCATCTATGCATGTGAGGGGATCCAGTAAGAGACATGGAGGCAAGCCACCATGGTGGTCAGACAGCCTTGAAACAATGAAGCGCGATATAATTCACAACCACCACTGCTTACATTCAGCCAAACGACGAGGGGAACCTATGGAAACTCTCCTTGAAGAACAAAAAGTCAGAAAGACCGCATATGCAAAAGAACTTCGCAAAGAGTCGACCGCTAACTTCCGCGAACTGTGCGAACTTCAAACCAAGGAAAATGTTTGGTCCCTCACGAACAGGTTGCTTAAGGAGTCGACTCCTAGACTTCCTCCAGCAACTCTCAAAGTGGGAAACACATTTACTTCTGGTGGTAGGGAAACGGCAGAAGCTCTGCTGAATTACTTTTACCCGGAGGACCTTCCAGACACTGAACCTCGTCATCACAACCTAAGGGCCATCCATTCCATCGACTCCGAAGACGATTCTTATTTCACGGAGGAAGAAGTGCTAGAGCACTTAAAGTATATGAATCCCAAAAAGGCGCCGGGTCTAGACAACTTAACCTCAGATATATGTCTTCAATTTAGTACTGCTTACCCAAAATTAATAACAGGCATTTTCAACAGGTGTCTAGCTCTCCAGCACTTCCCCCGGCAGTGGAAGAGAGCTTATGTAAAGATTATACCAAAGCCAGGTAAATCCGATCATAGTGCACTGAGTTCATTCCGACCGATCGGACTTCTTCCGGTATTTGGAAAACTGCTAGAAAAGCTATTCATAAAAAGGGTCACATTCTGGGCAGATAAAAATGGCTTAAGTAATGACCGTCAATTTGGCTTTCGCGAGCAAACAAATACAACACAGGCTGTGGATAACGCGCTTAAAGTAGTACGCCAAGCTAAAAGCGACAAACACCTGGCCATCGCAGTGTCTTTAGATATCAAAGCAGCATTTGACAACGCCTGGTGGCCTGTGCTTTTCCACAGACTCAGACAAATGCGATGCCCAAAAAACATCTACGGTCTTATCACCGACTATGTCCGGGACCGGCAGGTAATCCTGGATCACGCAGGAGAGCGCGTCACGAAGCGAATGTCGAAGGGATGTGTTCAGGGATCAGCCTGTGGACCGGTGCTCTGGAATATTATCCTAGATGAATTACTGGACCTGCAACTTCCTCCGGGATGTCATCTGCAGGCATTCGCGGACGATGTTCTCTTGGTAGTTGCCGCTAAGGATGTAGGGAGTTTGGAAAATTTCGCCTGCAGCGCTTTGTCTAGGATAGTAGACTGGGGCAAAAGTGCAAAGCTTACGTTTGGACCATCTAAAACTCAAATGATAGCATTTACCCCGAAAGCTAAAATGGCCAAAATTAATATGGACGGACAGGAGTTGACATACGCTAGGGAAATTAAATTACTGGGCATCATCCTGGATGAGAAATTACTATTCGGCCCCCACTTGCGTCATATCATTGGAAAAGCCATGCGCATCTTTAACAAGTTGTGCATGTACACACGTCCTACCTATGGCGCTCACCCAGAAAATGTCAGGCTTATCTACCAACGGGTGATTGAACCCATCATAACCTATGGTGCGGGAATATGGGGACAGGTAGCGTATAAGAAATATGCCAAAAAACTTCTACTGAGCATGCAGCGTGGCTTCGCTATTAAAGCAATCAGAGGCTTTCGCACAATCTCAACTACAGCTGCAATAGCGTTAGCCCAATTTGTCCCACTTGACTTAAAAGTTCGAGAAATTAGCGGCATCGAGAAGGCCAGGCTCTCTGGAGTCTGTGATTATTTACCACGCGATATTTCACTCGAATTACGCTCGCCAATAGGTACCCTCCTTCATCCAGCCGAAAGAATCTCTTTCACGCCCATTACATCTACAGACCCAAACGAATTCACTGACGGTAAAATAGAAATATTTACTGACGGCAGCAAACAGGAAGATCATTCTGTTGGAGCGGCCTTTGTGTGTTTTGACCCTGGCGGGACGACTCCTACAGTCACCCGGAGATTCAAACTGCACGACTGCTGCTCAGTATTCCAAGCGGAACTTTTTGCTATCCTTGAGGCCTGCCGATGGGTAGCACACAGACATTTGCCTAACATAATCATCTACACCGATTCGCTTTCATCCATAAGCGCACTAAAAAACCGCAGTAATACCAATCCATTAGTCTCAGAAATCCATAAAATCATTCATCATCTCAGAGAAACACAATCACAAATCATTAACATAGCCTGGGTAAAAGGACATTCTGGTAACCTAGGAAATGAAGCTGCAGACTCAGCGGCCAACAAGGCTGCTCGTCTCCACAAAGCAGCAGACTACTCCAAATTCCCTATCTCCTACGTCAAATCCCAAATACGGAAAGAAAATAATGAAAAATGGGAAGCTCGGTACGCGAGCTCGGAAACTGGACAACACACTAAACGGTACTTCCCCACCTTAGTGCATATACGAAGGATGGGAAAAGTGTGTGAAACCTCTTTCAATTTAACGCAAATCCTTACAGGACACGGATTCCATAAGGCCTATTTGAAACGGTTTCACATAACTGATAATGATTTCTGCCCTTGTGACACAACTACCACACAAACGATTGAACACCTCCTTGAAATGTGCCCAGCCTTTGGCCCGCAGAGGTTCGATCACGAAAGAATCTGTGACAACTTCAATGTGTCCCCGTATATAATAAGTGAACTTATTGACAAAGAAAGTTGTATTGAATCATTCTTAAATTTAGTAGATACAATAATAAATAGACTTAAAACATTTAACGGTACAAACTGATAGCGTTAACTGATTAATTATAATATAGGATATGAATGGTGAAAGAAGGAGTGCACCTAGATCTTATGATTTAGTCTAGCTCATCTTTTGTCATTATATAGATATAGTGTAATTTGTAAACTACTACCTTAATTGGAATAAAAAAAAAAAAAAAAAAAAAAAAAAAAAAAAAAAAAATAACATTTATATAACCTTAGAATAAAAATATAAACAAATGTATATAGGCTCAAGAAATTATTCATTTTCATGCAAGCGAAGCACGTAGATGGTTAAAGACAAAGTGCACCTAGATCTTAAGATCTAGTCTAGCTTAACTTTCACCATTGTCTTATTGTTGCAAGTTAAGGTTAACAAAACTAATTGTAAACCCTTTACATAATAATAACGTTATTATTATATATAATTTCTTATGTGTAAAATATATATATAAATCCTCATAAGTGTTAACAAAATAATCCAATAAATAAGCGCCAACACAAAATACATGTGTTATCATAATAAACCCCGAAATTCAACACAACATGTATCCAATAGCATGTTCTGTTAAATAATGTAAATAAACACAAGATATTGCAAGTAAATGTACATAAAAGTCATACGTGCAAAAAAAACCTGTCCCACTACGTGTCTTATTTGATAATTAATGCGAAACATACAAAATAATAAAAAAAAAAAAAAAAAAAAAAAACCTAACCTAACCTAACCTGACCTGACCTGACCTGACCTGACCTGACCTGACCTGACCTGACCTGACCTGACCTGACCTGACCTGACCTGACCTGACCTGACCTGACCTGACCTGACCTGACCTGACCTGACCTGACCTGACCTGACCTGACCTGACCTGACCTGACCTGACCTGACCTGACCTGACCTGACCTGACCTGACCTGACCTGACCTGACCTGACCTGACCTGACCTGACCTGACCTGACCTGACCTGACCTGACCTGACCTGACCTGACCTGACCTGACCTGACCTGACCTGACCTGACCTGACCTGACCTGACCTGACCTGACCTGACCTGACCTGACCTGACCTGACCTGACCTGACCTGACCTGACCTGACCTGACCTGACCTGACCTGACCTGACCTGACCTGACCTGACCTGACCTGACCTGACCTGACCTGACCTGACCTGACCTGACCTGACCTGACCTGACCTGACCTGACCTGACCTGACCTGACCTGACCTGACCTGACCTGACCTGACCTGACCTAACGTAACCTAACCTAACCTAACCTAACCTAACCTAACCTAACCTAACCTAACCTAACCTAACCTAACCTAACCTAACCTAACCTAACCTAACCTAACCTAAAAATAAGACGGCTGAAGGAAGAGCCTGCCTTAACGCGGCGAAACTACAACTGGGCAACGCGCGGAACCTGAGGACGGACATCAAAATTGAAGTCACGAGGTCGGTGGAGCGGTTGTACCAGTTGGTGAAAGAGGCCGAAGCGGAACAGGACAGGCAAAAGAAAGGTCAGGGTGAGGGACAGGAGGTTAGGAAAGACATAGGGAAGTCGGACCTGCCACTTCCATCCCTTTTATCACCAAGGAGGGAATCCGAGGTCGAGAAGGAGCTGATAAAGAGGATGGAAGAACACAGCAGGCTTATAAGGGAGAACAACGAACAAATGCTAGAGCTCCAACATGCATTAGGTAAACAACAGAAAACCCTGGAGGGGGTGTCATATGCGAGTGTAGTGGCTCAGTCCGCCAGGAGGCAGCCTTCCGGCCAAGCGGCTTTGCACTCGATAGTCATCACCTCCAGGGATGACAGAGAAACTGGGGAGGAGGTATTAGATAGAATTAGGAACGCAATCAATGCTAAAGAAGGGGGGATAACAATGGACAGGGTAAGGAAGGCAAAGGACAGGAAAATAATCATCGGATGTAAGACAGAAGAGGAAAGGAGTAGGCTAAAGGAAAGGCTAAGAAAAGCGGAAGACCACCTTCAAGTGGAGGAGATAAAAAACAAAGACCCTCTACTGCTGTTCAGAGACGTCTTCCAATACAACACAGACGAGGACGTCCTGAACGCATTTAGGAACCAAAATAAAAGAATCTTCCAGGGTTTGGATGAGCGGGATAACAGAATCGAGGTCCGGTACCGAAAAAAGTCCAGAAACCCCCAGATGTCCCATATCGTGGTCAGAGTGTCTCCCAAGATATGGGCACGATCCACAGAAGCAGGAGCCATCCACATTGACCTGCAAAAGGTTAGAGTGGAGGACCAGTCCCCCCTGGTGCAGTGCTCGCTCTGTCTTGCATACGGGCATGGCAGGCGGTTCTGCAAGCAAACGGTAGAGAGGTGCAGCCACTGTGGAGGGCCGCACATGCGATCGGAGTGCGCTGACTGGCGTGCTGGTGGGACCCCTACCTGCTGTAACTGCACGCACGCAAAATTAGATTTTACTGACCACAGTGCTTTCAGTCAGGAATGTGCAGTGCGGCGGAAGTGGGACGCACTGGCCCGAGCCACGATAGCGTACTGCTAAAGGCGCCACAGTTGTGACTCAAGAAAGCACCCAAATCAATAGAAGACCTTATCCAACAGTCCAGAAACAGTTAGCCCCGCTTAAAATTGTGCAGGCAAACCTCCAAAGGAGCAAGCTGGCCACTGATGAGATTCTCATCGAATCTGAAAAGCGTGGAATCGCCATTGCTCTTCTGCAGGAGCCGTATGTTGGTGCGGGGAGGAGGATGAGGAGCCACCAGGGCGTAAGGGTCTTCCAGTGCACTGATCAAGGAGAAGGAACTGTTAAAGCGGCAATAGTTGTTTTCAACGCTGAACTTGACATAATTCAGTATCCGCAACTCACCACAAACAACATCACAGTGGTGGGAATCCAAACCAGTGCCTGGAAGATCACGCTGGTGTCCTACTACTTCGAACCGGACCAACAAATGGGACCCTACCTGGATCAGTTAATGACGATAGCCCAGAGAGTAGGACTCCGAAGGCTGGTAATAGGAGGGGACGCCAACGCTAAAAGCACCTGGTGGGGCAGTAGGAAAGGGGATAACAGGGGAGTTGAAATGGCTGGAGCTTTGGAAGAAATGAGTTTGCAGGTGCTCAACGACGGTGACACCCCTACTTTTTATACGATAAGGGGAAACAAAGAATACGCCAGTCACATTGACGTAACTGCCTGCACTGAGGATATGCTTAACCTGGTGGAAGACTGGAGAGTTGAGGACGACCTAACCGGCTCAGACCATAACGGCATAACTTTTAAAATCAGACTAGGGAAAATAAAAGAAATAACAATAGAAAGAACAACAAGGATATACAATACAAAGAAAGCAAATTGGAGCCAGTTTCATGAGAAACTAGCCCAATTGTTAATAGAAAATAAATTAAATACAACGGAAGTAGACAAAATTAATAACAAAACAGAATTAGAGAAAATAATAGGAAAATATACAAATACAATAATAAAAACATGTACACAAACAATACCCAAAAAGAAGATGAATGAAAAACTTACCTTGCCGTGGTGGTCAAAAGAACTCGAGGAGCTGAAGAGGGAAGTCGCCACCAGGAGACGCAGAATCCGATGTGCAGCGCAAATCCGAAGAGCAAAAGTCGTCGATGAGTACCTGCGGGCAAAAGAGAAATATGAGAGTGAAGCCAAGAAGGCACAAATAGACAGTTGGAAGGGTTTCTGTGAAAAACAAGATAGAGAGGGAGTGTGGGATGGGATATACAGGGTCATTGGCAGGACGAGAAAACGTCAGGAGGACCTGCCTTTGGTGAAGGGCGGAAAGGTTCTGGATGGCAAAGAATCTGCAAAGCTTCTAGCGGAAATCTTCTACCCCGAAGACCTGAAGAGGGACGACACCGAAATTCACAGTAGAACTAGAGAGGCAGCTGAAAAAGTAAACGGTTGGATGCATGATGAACAACATGACCCACCGTTTACCACAGAAGAGCTAAGTTTCACTGTGAAAACGTTCAACCCAAAGAAGGCTCCCGGGGCTGATGGATTGACCGCGGACATTTGCAGTAAGGCAATATTCCACGATCCCGAGTTGTTTCTTTCGCTTGCAAACAAGTGCCTGTTACTCGGTCACTTTCCCACAATGTGGAAGGAGGCCACGGTGGTAGTCCTAAGGAAACCAGGCAAGGACGACTATACAAATCCAAAGTCGTACAGGCCCATAGGACTGCTACCGGTCATGGGTAAAGTGATCGAAAAGATGGTGATTGGAAGGCTCAAATGGCACCTAGTACCAAAACTGAGCTCCCGTCAGTATGGGTTCATGCCACAGAGAGGCACCGAAGACTCCCTCTATGACCTGATGCAACGCATACATAACAAACTTGACCAAAAGAAACTGATAGTCATGGTATCATTGGACATAGAGGGAGCCTTCGACAGCGCTTGGTGGCCGGCCATCAGAGTGAGACTGGCGGAGGCGGGTTGCCCAGTTAACCTGAGAAGGGTAATCGACAGTTACTTGGAGGATAGGGCTGTGAGAGTGAGATACGCCGCTCACGAACATGCAAAACGCACTTATAAAGGCTGTGTCCAGGGTTCCATTGGTGGACCAATGCTCTGGAACCTACTTCTAGACCCTCTACTCAAGGGACTGCAACAAAGGGGTGACTATGTCCAGGCGTTCGCCGATGACGTCGTGCTGCTGTTTGATGGGGATACTGCACTGGAAGTGCAAGGACAGGCCAATGCCGCTCTCGCCTATGTCCGGGAGTGGGGTATCGAAAACAAGCTCAAATTTGCGCCACACAAAACGTGTGCGATGACAATAACTCGCAAACTTAAATTCGATACACCACTACTGAGCATGGGGGGGATCGACATTGGCATGTCTGAAGAAGTGAAGATCCTGGGGCTCACAATCGACAATAAGCTTACTTTCAATAAACATACTGCAAACACTTGCATAAAAGCGCTGAACTTTTATAAGCAATTGTCGAGAGCTGCCAGGGTCAGTTGGGGCCTGCACCCGGAAGTAGTGAGAATCATCTACAGAGCAACAGTAG
Organism: Philereme vetulata; assembly: GCA_918857605.2. Classification (NCBI taxonomy): domain Eukaryota; kingdom Metazoa; phylum Arthropoda; class Insecta; order Lepidoptera; family Geometridae; genus Philereme; species Philereme vetulata. The sequence continues at coordinate 7,512,830 of OU975471.1, read as the reverse complement.
AGCCAGTCATGACGTACGCGGCTAGCGCCTGGGCTGGTGCGACAGAGAAGCTTAGTGTGCGGAAACAGCTGAATGCGGTCCAAAGAGTGTTCGCCCAGAAACTAACTAGGGCCTACCGAACTGTCTCCCTAAACTCGGCTTTAATACTGGCCGGGATTCTGCCGCTGGATCTCAAAATCCGCGAGGCGGCAGCACTATATGAAGCCAGGCGCGGTCTGGGGAACTCCCCAGCCGTTCTTGGGAGACAGGGAGGTAGAACGTAGGGTTGCTTTTAGTTTGAACCCGCACCCGGCAAGGCATATGAGCTGGAAGTTCATAAACCTGATAGACCGACATGAGGTTGAACAACACAACCAACAAGCAGTCCGCATCTTTACAGATGGAAGCCGGATTGAGGGGAAGGTTGGCGCCGCGCTATCCTTGTGGAATGGTGCGGCGGAGATCAAATCCCTCAAACTGAAGCTTTCATCTCACTGCACGGTCTATCAGGCGGAACTTTACGCCATATGTCGAGCCACGCGGGAGATCCTAAAGCGCCCAGAAACTAGTTACGGCATTTACAGCGATTCTCGTTCAGCCCTTGAGACCGTAACGAATCCCGGCTCTGTTCATCCCTTAGCAAAAGAAACCAGAACAAACCTGGAAAACATCTTACTCCAAAATAAAGAGATATCTTTATTTTGGATCAAAGCGCACGCGGGGATGAACGGGAATGAAAGAGCTGACGAGTTGGCCAAGAGCGCTGCAATACACCTTAAGAAAAGATCCGACTACGATGCGTGTCCGGTCTCATACGTCAAACGACAAATCCGTAAGGAGTCGCTCGACGTATGGAACCGGAGATACAAAACTGAGGACAAAGCAGCCGTCACTAAGCTTTTCTTCCCTGATGCCATAGAGGCGTATAAAATAGTCAGACAGATTAAAATCTCAAATGTGCTGACACAGATGTTAACAGGGCACGGCGGGTTCTCAGAATACTTGAACCGGTTCAAGTGTAAGGAGGACCCATCGTGCCCCTGTGAGCCTAATAAAGAGGAGACGGTTCAGCACGTCCTGTTAGAATGTCCCATCTATGGTTTGTTGAGATATGAGGTAGAACAAAAACTAGACATTACCCTAACAAAGGAAAACATATGCATGGTCATTGGAGATAAACATAGTAGGTATGTATTTTTAGAATATTGCAAGAGTATAGGTAATAAAGTAATACGTAGAAATAAGGATAGATAAATAAGTATGATGTATTATATATAATAAGTATATGTAAGAGCACCATAAAAATAATAAATGTGAATAAAATACTATAAGATACCTAAAAATTGTTAAATTAGAAACCTTGACTAGTTAACTAAATGTAAGCTATGTATGTATTGATTTTGTGTTTTGTGAGTACTGTGTTGCATGGTAATAGTATCTATGATCATAAATAAGTAAAAGTATAAGAAATTTATGTTGAATATATATAATAAAATATATAAAACAGCATAAGTGTAATAACAAATAATAACAATGAAGATAAAGATAAGATATAAGGTTAAATGTCTAGTTGTAAAAATAGAAAAATAGTGTAAGAGAAAACAGATCACTGTACAATTGTAGTAAGTAAGAAGAAAATGTATAAACCCATCCTGGTTAGATTTATGTGGCAATTTACTGTATAATCATAGTAAGTAAGAATAAAAATGTAGTAATTAAGGAATTAAATTAAAAATAAAGAACCCTAATAATAAAACACAAATAAAAAACAAGGAATATAGCCGAGCACTGCATCCCGCAGTGCACATGTATGAACGAAGACAGCACTATAGCTGAGCATTGCAACCCACAATGCAAATGTAAGGAAGAAAGACATAGTATGGAGAAAGAAAGATAGACCGAATGAAAGAGAGTAGAAAAAGTCTCTGTCACATTCAGAGGACAAAATGTAGGCTAGCTCGCGGGCCGGACTTTACGTCCGGACAGGTACACAAAAAAAAAAAAAAAAAAAAACCTAACCTAACCTAACCTAACCTAACCTAACCTAACCTAACCTAACCTAACCTAACCTAACCTTTTTTTTTTTTTTTTTTTTTTTTCGCTGGGAAAAATGCGTTACGCATGCCCCCCCATTGGGGGATGGGAGGGGTATGTGGGACTCCCCGGTCCACACCGGACCGGTATACCCACTAAACGACCCAGCGGCACTCCGGCATCGTCTGCGTGGAGGAGGATTGGGAAACCGGCAAAAGCCTTTACTTCCAATCCCCCGCCGACGACCGCCCACCTTTACAGTGGGGCCTTCACGTCCCTCCTGACAGGGAGAGACCCGGGAATGACCGTGAGTGCTCGGCCATTCCCGCCCGGCGGAATTGGAGGATACGTGCAATGCGGGAGTAGACGCCCCCGCGCCTATCTCCCGCTATCCTCCACCAAGAGGGGGAAGGCGGTTGTGCCTTCTCCCACCCCTTCTTCGCCTGCGGAGCGGCGCCACGAGAGGGTCATCCTCCCGCGTGCGCTCCGCCGCCTCCTTTTGTGACATCACGTACTCACAAAAGGAGGCGACAACCTAACCTAACCTAACCTAACCTAACCTAACCTTTTTTTTTTTTTTTTTTTTTTTTTTTTTTTTTTTTTTTTTTTTTTTTTTTTTTTTGACGCTGGGAAAAATGCTTTATGCATACCCTCCCGTCGGGGGACGGAAGGGTTATGTGGGACTCCCGGTGCTCCCCACCGGTATACCCACTAAACGACCCAGCGGCACTCCCGCATCGCCTATATGGAGGGGAACTGGGAATCCGGCACAGCCTTTCCATCCAGCCCCCCGCCGACGACCGCCCGCCTTTACGGCGAGCCCTTCACCCCCCTCCCCACCCTGGGAGAGGGGCCCGAGAATAGCCGCGAGTGCTCGCGGTCATTCCCACCCGGCGGAAGTGGAGGATACGTGCAATGCGGGAGAAGACGCCCCCGCGCCTGTCTCCCGCTATCCTCCACAACCTAACCTAACCTAACCTAACCTAACCTAACCTAACCTAACCTAACCTAACCTAACCTAACCTAACCTAACCTAACCTAACCTAACCTAACCTAACCTAACCTAACCTAACCTAACCTAACCTAACCTAACCTAACCTAACCATTCGCGCTCGAACCGCACTCGAGAGCGCCACGAATTAGTCTTGATCCGCACGAAGAAATTCACAAAAAATTGAAAAGTTGTGTTTTTAGTGACTTGTGACATATCTAAAGTTGCGCAAAGTAAAGGCGCACACGACTGTGAAAACCGTGTTTCGATTAGTTTTGTGTGCGCGAAGTTATTCACAAAAAAGTGAAAATCACAAAAAATTTTAAACTTCAAAGTGAAACGCCGCTCGTTTTTGAGCGGTGACCTATAATTTTTCCACTGCAGAAGAGAAGGTATTTTGGCGCCCTACACATTGGACTATATTTTGGATTTTTTCCGTGCAAGCGCACGGAATAAAGTCCAAAAAAACAAAAACCACGTGGCCACGAGGTCAGTGACCCCGGGCAGCTGGACAAATTTTGAAAACGGGACCAACTGAACATTGTTGCTCTGAAGCAGGAGGCATTTTAATATTTGAAAAAGGTGAAGATTTGACAAAGTTATAGACTTTTTAAATTTTGTAAATTTTTAAAATTAATTATTTTGTAAAAGTGAGCGGTGACCCCCTAATTTTAATTAGTATATTAATTAGATTTGTAGACTTCTAACATCTTAAAAAATTTCAAATTTTTCCAGTTGGTAGTTTTAAAGTTATTCCGTTTTGACCTTTTGACCTACATTCGAGGTACCCCAAAATTATTAGATAAGAAAAATGTATTAATGTCAGTTAATTTCTTACCTTTTAACTTAAATTTGTGTATTTTTAGATTTTAGATTAATTAATTTTTTGATATAGAAATCAACATTATAAAATATAGTACATTTTTCAAAAATTATTTTTCGGAAACGCGAGCACTGCGCGAAAATTTTTAAATTAAATTTGTATTAATCATATACCTTCTAACAAGTTTACAAAATTTTTGAATTTTCGAATAAGTAGTTTTTAAGATATAGATTTTTAAATGTTTGACCTTGAAAGTAGGTACCCTCAAAGTTGTTTTTAAAAATTTTGTAAGTTAAGAAATTGATTTAATATTTAATTTTAAATATTTGAAAGCTTTTCCGGATTGAATCGGACTAAAATTGTATTTTTAACAGCATTTTTAAGAGTTTTTTAGGTATTTTTGTATATAATTAAATGGGGGGCCTCTATTTTATATTATAAGGGCGCGAAGTAGACTGGGGTTAAAAAACCCTTTCATTTGACCCCAAACTCGGGGTAAATTGAGCCAAAACTGCCAAAGTTAGTTTTGAGCGGCCATATTGGCGGCCATCTTGAAAATTTTAAACTTTTGATAACTTTTGACCTAATTGTCGTATTGGGATGGGACTTTCAGTGGTGGACTCGTATTGACCAAGCCTATCTTTAAACATCCCTTTAGAGCTGGTTTTTTGAAAAACTTTTCTGACTCCAGTAGGCGAAATTTCATAGCGGGTATACTGCGGATAGTCAAAATCCCAGTTCTCTGCGACTAAAATTGACCGAGTTACGGCACTTTTTGAGTTTGGCGGCCATTTTGTCCGCCATTTGTAAAAATTGTAAAGCTTCATATCTTCTGAACCAAAGCTCCGATTTTGACGGGGTTTTTTGCGAGTGGTAGGGCAGCTTTGGGCCTTTCAGCTAAAATATAGAGACCGACTCTACGTAGAGCAAAAATTTTCTTTTTTATCTACATTTCACACACTACTTCTAAATTACCCACCTGTGTCCTATTTTCGCTGGCTGGCCGAAGCTGAAGAGTACCTGAAACAAAAAGAATAGGATTAAAATTGGGAAACCTACATTAGGCATAAGTACTATTTATTTACAACTTATACAAACCTTATTGACCTCATATATGTATAATTGATCCCAATTTAGTCTAACTAAATTGTTAATTTATTTTATAAGAATTAATTGACGTGACCTCTGATATCACCTACACATAATGTTCGGTATACGTACACCGCCCGTAAAGACGAAGGGGACTGAACCCAAAACATCCTCTGAGAAGGCGGGGCCCTCTCACGAGGAAGCAGAAAGGCCAACTACCTCAAAAGTAAGGCGCAGTATTGGAGAATGGGAGACAGGAAAACCGGAGCAACTACCATCAAAAACTCCACCAAAGAAGGCTGCTCCCAAGGCTCCAACAAAACTGAAGCAAAAGACGGTGCCCTCACAGGAGGGAAAACACGTGACCAAAAATCCGTCCGTAGAAGTGCCGAGCCCTCCAGTTGAAAAGACAAAATACGCAAGCAGGACAACGGAGGCAAAAGCCATGCTCACAAAAGCAAAGATGTTCCTAAACGACTCGCGGAATCTCCGAACAGACATCAAACTGGATGTCACCCAAGTGATTGAAAGGCTTTATGAGCTGGTAAAAGAATCAGAGGCGGAAAATCGGTTTTTCGCGGGCAAAACTGTTGAAAAGGAGAACGAGAGTGAGCTTTACGCTGGTCGTAGTGAAGTAAAGGGAAGTAAAGGAAATGACCTAGAAAGGAAATTAGATGAACATAGCATATTGCTAAAAGAGAACAGCGCAAAAATGGACATATTGAAAGAGACCATAGAAATGCAGAGAGAGATTCTTGAGAAAACCACTTATGCAGGTATTGCTGCCGGCCAGCCTAAGACATCACCTAGTGAACGGGCTGTGCTGCACTCCGTGGTGGTTTCCTCAAAGGACGAGAATAGGACAGGAGAAGATGTACTAAACAGGATCAGAGAGGTAGTAAATGCAAAGGAAGGTGGAATAAAAGTAGATAGAGTAAGGAAAGCTAAGGACAGGAAAGTCATAATAGGATGCAGAACCGAAGAAGATAGACAGAAAGTAAAAGAAAGGCTAAGGAAAGATGAGTCGCACCTCAATGTCGAAGAAATAAAAAACAAGGACCCTCTTCTGATTTTTAAGAACGTTTTGCAATACAACAGTGACGAGGAGGTCCTTAGCGCCCTTAGAAATCAGAATAGAAGCATTTACCAGGATCTCGACAAAGAGGACGATAGAATGGTAGTACGATATAGGAAGAAAACACGAAACATGTACACGTGCCATATCGTACTCAGAGTGTCTCCAAGGCTTTGGAACCGGTTCATGGAAGCAGGCGAGGTCCATATCGACCTGCAAAGGATAAAGGTGGCAGACCAGACTCCATTAGTGCAGTGCTCGCTCTGCCTAGGTTATGGACATGGCAGGCGATTCTGCAAGGAAACAGTGGAAAAGTGCAGCCACTGCGGGGGTCCCCATATGAAGGCTGACTGCGCGGATTGGCTCGCGGGGGCGACTCCCTCATGTTGTAACTGCAGAAATGCCAAAATTGATGTCCAAGACCACAACGCGTTCAGCCAGGAGTGTGCAGTGAGGAAAAAGTGGGACGCGCTAGCACGGGCCACCGTTGCTTACTGCTAAGGGCGACATAGGCATCTCGGCAGGTTTGGACCACAACGGCAAGACATCCAAAAAATCAAAAAGGGCAACACAAAGAAATAATCAGATAACAATCAGGCTTTTCAAAACAAAAAACGCTAATTGGAGCCAGCTTCATAAGAAAATGGCACAATTGCAAACAGAAATAAACATAAAAACTGACAAAATTGACAATAATCTCGCCTTGCCGTTGTGGACCGAAGAACATGCTGAACAGCAACCGGGGCACGGTGTGTTCTCAGAACACGTTGCTATATTTATGCGCAAAGGGAACACATCGTGCATCTGTAAACAAAATGCACGGGAAATTGAGATGCAACTTCCAGTGAAGTTCCCGGTAAACACTCTCAGAAGATATGAAGCGAATCAATCTGTAAATTAAAGAGTTAAAAATTTAATAGAGTATAAAAATAGATATAAGATTCTCATAAATTGTATAAATAATGTTGTTGCGGTTGCAAAAATAAAAAAGTAGATAAAATATGATGAATGTATATTGTTGAATATATAATATGCATATGTGTAAATTGGACTAAGAAAATATAGTGAAATAAGTACAAGATAATGTTAAAAATTAAATTTAAGTATAAGTTGGTAGAAAACTCTCTAATTGTTATTTAAAATGTTTGTGTGTTACTTCTAGATGATGATGTATGTTATTGAAAATATATACCATGCTATATGTAAACTAGACTAAGAAGAAAAATAGTAATAGTGTACAATAATATAATGTTAAAACTAAAATTAAGTATAGTAGCTAGATGAACCGTTAATTCTGTAATCAAAAATTAAGTGTGTATTTTTTGTGTACTTTCCTTAATAAATAAAACCAGTTGTTTTACTACCTTAGAAATAAAAAAGGGCTCTGAATAAGCTATAATCAGAGGTCAATAGGCAGGATAGCTCGCGGGCCGGGCCTCTGCGCCCGGACAGGAAAAAAAAAAAAAAAAAAAAAAAACCTAACCTAACCTAACCTAACCTAACCTAGTAACCCTTGGAGTATAATCTTAAAATGTCAATAAAGCACCGAAACGCAGCGGTCGTCGACAAGTTGGCTCAGGAGATGAGGTGTGCCAATTTGTAAACTAAAGTTGTAATAAGTTGTAAGTTGTCCATAGTAAAGTTAATGTCAATGTTATCAATAATATATTAATTGTAAGTAATTAAATGTCATAATGTTGTAAATCAATAATTTCAATTGTAAGTAAAAATAATTTTAAGTAAATTTCCATAATGAAAAGAACACAAACTACAAAAAAGAACAGAACACACTGTAAAGAAACAAAAGCCTATATTTAAATTAAAAAAAATAAAAAAAAAAAAAAAAAAAAAAACAAAAAAAAAAAAACAATACATATATATGTCGGTAAACAAAAAAAAAAAAAAAAAAAAATATATATATAGAATCAAAAGAATAAGTAAATTTTTCCTCAGAAATATATATGTTACATTAAAATCTTAAAATTTATATAGAGTCAATAATATAAGTCTTTTTCCTTACTGAGTAAGCTTTTGTCAATATAAGTAGTAATAAAGTTAATAAATAAAAATAACATAATAAAAAAAAGCACGGACCACTGAGTCTGTGGAGAGCAGCTGTAACAATAATAAAAAAAAAAAAAAAAAACCTAACCTAGTCTGAGTCGGACCGCACTCAAGAGCGCCACGATTTTACCTTGCTCCGCACGAAGAAGTTCAAAAAAATCGTAAAGTGTTGTTTTAACAGTCGTGTGATACACCAAAATTTGTGAAAAGTTAAGGCGCACACAATCGTGAAAACCGTGTTTTAGTCTGTGAAGTGCGCGCGAAGTTATTCGCAAATATGTGAAAGTTTTGAAAAATTTTAAATTTCAAAGTGAAACGCCGCTCGTTTTTGAGCGGTGACCTTTTGTTTTTCCACTGCTAGAGTGAGGGTGTCTTGGGTTCTTATACAACGGACTAATTTTTGGATTTTTTCCGTGCTCGCGCACGGAAATAAGTCCAAAAGTCCTATAAGCACGTGGCCGCGAGGTTGGGACCCAGGGCACCTGGACAAGTTCTGACAAAAGGGCCATCCGGACGCCATCACCCTGAAGCAGGAGGCACTTTCAGATCTGAAAAAGTGGAATATTTCACAGAGTTATAGACATTTAAAAAAACTTATGAATTTTGAAAATTTTCAAAATTGATTATTTCGTGAAAGTGAGCGGTGACCTCGTGATTTTAATTAACATATATATTGGTCCTAATTAGTTTCAAGTTTTACCAAATTACCAGAATTATCTCAATATTATTTTAGTAGTTTTAAATTGCAAAAGTTCAGAAATCTAGGGTCGCTAGATGAAAGCTGCCCACGGTGCCATCAATACACCTGATAAAGTAGGTATATATAAAAATATATGTTGTCCATAATCACAGTAATCTAATTCAGTTTAAATTTTGTAATTCGGACCATAAATAGCTGAGATATTGACTAATTTATGTGAGCACAGATTCGAACGCTCACAAGAAACGGTCAAATATTTTTAGTTTGTTTACGTTTTTAAAGTTCAATTATAGCATTATTAGTAGGTCTCTTTAGTAAGTACAGAGATAATTTAGGTTAATAAATTCAACAAGAATCTATTACAGTTTAAATATTAAAAATCGGATTATAATTAACTGATATATCGACATATTTGTAGGGGCTGGAATCACATTTCTTTTGAATCTAATTTATGTGAGCACAGATTCGAACGCTCACAAGAAACGGTCAAATATTTTTAGTTTGTTTACGTTTTTAAAGTTCAATTATAGCATTATTAGTTGGTCTCTTTATTAAGTATAGAGATAATATCGGTTAATAAATTCAACAAGAATCTATTACAGTTTAAATATTAAAAATCGGATTATAATTAACTGATATATCGACATATTTGTAGGGGCTGGAATCACATTTCTCTTGAATCCAGACAAAATTTTTGGCAGAGTTTTGTGTTTATAACATTCCTAACTGAGTGGATGGACCCCACTTTTTATAAGGACGAGTAATAGGGGTTATTTAATATAGTACTTTTCCCCCTTTTAAACGAAAGGCACGGATCGTATAATCAGTTAGGTTGCTTTGTTTGTCAAATCCGACCAGCCATTTTTATGTTATTTATTGTTTTAGTCTCCGCCATCTTGTTCTTAGTGCGGCCCATGGGAAAGGAATGCGTACATTTCACAGATTAGTTAATACTTACTAAGGCACATATTAACCTATCTTGCTTCCGTTCACAATTGCGCACTATACTAGTGTTGCAAGCGGACTTTTCTCATGCTGCTGTGAGTTGTGCCCGGCGTAACTGGTTCTTTCTTGGTCGCACTCTGTGGGTTTTACTTATTTGTATATTGTATTTTAAATTATTTACTTTGTAATTCGGACCATAAATAGCTGAGAAATTGATTAATTTATGTGAGCACTTAATAATATTTTTATTTCATTTACTTATTTTTTGGGAAAAAGGGGGAACAAGAAAGACTAACTGAATTATATGTAATAATTTAATAATAATAATTTCAATTATCAAAAGTGTAATGGTAAATAGTAAGTAGTTATGGTAATTTCATAGTATAGTTATTATTTTGCTTTTGATTTTTATTGTTGTACAAGGATTATTGGGTGGTTTGAATAGGGGCCTGGGTATTTTGACCTGCTTATTTGTAATAGTTTTGGTGATTCCTTTGATTAAGTAATTGATAGATTATTGCACAGAAAGCAGGCAAAGCGAGGCTATACATGTGCTCAGATTGTTTTGGTAGGCACTGATAATTGGTAGGATAAACCTATCCTTCGTCCTGTTTTCCTGCTAGGGAAACCTGGGGTTTTTGGTCGGCGATATTGCATATTAGTTGGAATCAAAATTATATGTTATCAATGTGTTTTATTGTCTAGGTTGCATAATTTTATGTACTTAATTCTTATATTATTCCAATTAATAGACGGATCGTAGCTGACTCCTTGAGTTGTGCGGTTGGTGCGCTGGGATTGCTCCTGCGGAATTGAAAGGCGGAATTTATCAAGACAATATATTAATAATATTTATTTTTATTTGTTTTTAAATAGGCAAATAGGCGATGTCTTCTTCTAGGCCGAGAGCTACGACGTTGTCAAAGTCGAGGGTCACCAGACAGACTGTTGGGACGGAGGATAGGGCGGACGGCGGAGGCGCGGGGCCGGCGAAGGGAGTGGGGCCGGCGGCGGCGGGCGCGGGTCTGACGGGGTTGCACGTGCACTCGCAGCCGCATTCTACGCCCGTGACGAGGAGGGCTGCGGGTCGGGCAGCTGCGACGCTAAGGGGTGCCTCGACGGCGGAGAAGCTCGGGCGCGACCGGAGTCGAGAGCGAACCACCACCTCGCGCCTGCCGCCTGCCCCTGGCTTCGCCCCCGCCCCTGTCCCGGGGACTGTCAGCAGACTGAGGTCCCGGCTGGAGTCCACGTCGAGTACTGCGGATCAGGTAACGGTCTCGATGCAGCTGGTACAGAGCACGCCCTCGGACGCTTGCTACAAGTCTCCGGCTTCGGCGGCGGCGGGGGAGGGGGACGGCGGCGGCGCTGATGGTTCCCCCGATTCCCAGTGCGGGCTTCTGGAGCTGTCCACGATGTCACTGGGGGAGGGCGGGCCGATTCACGAGGCCCCGCGGATCGCCAATCGGCTCCTGCAGAAGTCCATAGCGGAGCTTGACAAGTCCCGCAACCTGCACAAAGAGATCAAGGAGGCGCTCCTGGCGGGGCTCAAAGGGCTGCACGACATGGTCCTGCGGCTCGCCGACTCCCGCTGCCGACACATCGCCGAGAAGGAGAGGATCAGGGCCAGCGCGGAGAGGCAGCGCACCCTAGAACAGAAAATGCACGCCGGTAAGTTGGAGGCTATCAGCGCGCGTGTACAGCTCGACTTGGAGGAGCTGAGGCGCACGAGTGTTAAGACGCTGCACGAAAGCGAGGCCACCCTGCAGCTTGTGCGGGAGATGCGCTCACACAAGGGCGGGGGAGCGGGGCCCGGTGAGCAGGTGGACAGGCTGGTGGAGGAAGTGCGCGCTCTTCGCGAGGAGTGCCGCCGACCGAAGCCACCTGGAGATGCCCTTGCCCCCGATTTCGTCGAACCCGGAGTCGGGACTCCCGTCGGCTCCCTAGCGGAGCGGGCGGAGAGGTCTCGGTGGCCAGGGTCGGGAGACGGAACCGATGCTCGGGGGACCTTCGTGGGGGTTCACCGGACCCGCTCCTCGTATGCCGCGGCGGTGAGTAGGTATCCAATCATAATTAAGTCTGATGATCCTAGCCGTACGGGAGACCAAATTGTAACTACGATCAAGGAGGGAATTGATGTCATAGGTTTAGGAGTGGGGGTTAACGGGGTTCGTAAATGCAAAAATAGTCGAGTCGCCATCTCGCTGGAGTCGGAGAGGGAGCGGGCAGCGATGGGCGAGGCTATCGAGGGGCTGGGGGCGGGCCTCACCGTGTCGGAGCCGCGGGCCAGGGATCCGTATCTCCGGCTCGGGGGGATCATCTCTGAGCTCAGCGACGCCAAGGTGGAAGAAGCGCTTGTCCAGCAGAACGGCTGCCTTCTCCAGCGGGTGCCTGAAAATGAAAGAAAGGTAAAGGTAGTCAGGCGAATAAGAGGTAGGACCGTCGGATTGAACAGCGTCGTGGTTCAAGCGAGCCCGGCGATGTGGGGGGCTCTGAGGGACCGCAGGGTGCGACTGGGGTACCAGATGGTCAGCGCAGTCGACCAGTCGCCTCTCGTACAGTGTTACCGGTGTCTTGGGTTCTCGCATAGAGCGGTGGACTGCAGGGCTCCGGAGCCGAGGTGCGGCCGCTGTGCGGAAGCTCACGACACGAGGGAGTGTCCGAACCGGGACCGGGCTCCACTTTGTACCAACTGCCGAGCCAGGCGGGCTCAGGGCTGTGATCACCCTGCCTACAGCTTCGACTGTCCCGAGTGGAGGAGGTGGGATAGGATAGCCAGACTGGCTGTCCGGTACTGCTGAGGGCACTGAGCCCGCCTCCCTACAGAATATTAGGATTCTACAGTGCAATTTAGGCAGAGGTAGGGCGGCGACGCACGAGTGTTTGCGCGAGGCGACCGTCGGGGGCGTGCACGTGCTATTGCTGCAGGAGCCGTATGTGGGTAGCAAAGCTCGCATGGCCGCTCCCGGTGGATTCAGAGTCGTCCAGAGCGCCGCCAGAAGCGCTGAAAAGCCTGTTCGGTCTGCAATCGTCGTCACTGATCCTAATATTAAGTTTGTTGAAAATTCAAAATTAATTACTGAAGATGTTTTAGGTTTAGTTATAAAGATAGATAATTTAAGAATAGGTCTAATTAGCATATATTTACATAAGGAACACAATTTAGATTATTAGTTGGCCACTATCAAGAGGATCGTGCAAGAGATGAGGGTCGACCGGATTCTGCTGGGCGGAGACGTGAACGCGAGGAGTTACTGGTGGGGATGCGATGAGGAGGATGATAGGGGCCTGGCCGTTGTGGAAATTCTGGCTGAGCTGGGACTGGAGGTGCTGAATCAGGGTGCCGAGCCTACTTACTTTGCGTTCAGGTCGGGGCAGGCTTGCACTAGCATAATTGATATAACGGCATGCTCTGCTTCCTTGCTAGCTCATGTCTATAACTGGAGAGTAGAAGATAAGTTCTGTACTTTGTCTGATCATAGGCCAATATCGCTTACCTTACAAATACACACTCATCAAGGATTGGACTCTGAGGACAGCAACAGTACGAGAATCTACAACACGGATAAGGCTGACTGGACTGAGTTCGGCTTAGAGTTTGAGCAAGAACTGATCAGGCTGAGCTTGGAGAGCTGCGTGGCCGAAGTGCAGGACAGGGAGGGAGTGAATCGCGTCACCGCACAATACACAGACTGCATTGTTAGTGCCGCAGAAAAGGCGATCCCTCGCTTACCTCGTAAAAAGATTGGTAAAGCCTGCAAATGGTGGACGGCTGAACTTGCTCAGCTGAAGGCTGAGATGGTGCGATGCAGAAGAAGGATCGCAAAGGCAAACCCGCAGAGAAGACGAATTGTAGTTGACCAGTACTTGGAAGCTAAGACGATTTACAGAAAAGCCATAGAGTCCGCTATTACTAAGAGCTGGAAGGACTTCTGCACCGCTGAGAAGGGAGAAACAATTTGGCAGCGTTCCTATAGAGTCATGAAGGCGTGTACGGCTCGGGTTCAGGACAGGCTGCTGGAGGCATGACGGCATCACGCTGGATGAGCGAGGTTCTGCGTCGCTATTGGCGGAGACCTTCTACCCTTGGGACGACGCATCATGTGACACCCACGAGCAGGCACTCTGTAGGACTGCAGCGAGTCGACTGGCCGCGGCGACTAGAGAGAACACATTCGCGAGAGACGTCGTCGCTTTCACGGGGGCAGAACTCGAGACTGTCACGCGGGCTATGAGCCCCAAGAAAGCTCCGGGGGGCGATGGCCTCACACTGGACATCTGCCTCAGGGCCTACGCGTGCAACAGAAGCCTGCTCCTGGGACTATTCTCGCAGTGCCTGAAATGGGGATGTTTCCCGCGAATCTGGAAAACGGCCACTATCAGGGTGATCCCCAAACCCGGTAAGGACGACTACACCAAAGCAAAATCATACAGACCTATTGGACTACTACCGGTTTTGGGGAAGATGCTTGAGAAGCTGTTTGTCAACAGGTTGCAGTGGCAGCTGGGCAGAAACCAGCGCTTGAGCCCTATGCAGTACGGGTTCACTCCGCGGCTCAGTACGGAGGACGCTCTGTATGACGCCGTGACTACGGTCCGAAGAAGTCTGGATGATAAGAAGATAGTAGTCATGGTGTCGCTGGATATTGAGGGTGCGTTTGACAACGCGTGGTGGCCGGCGATCATCAGCGAGCTCCACGCGAAGGAGGTTGACTCAAGCATAGTGCGGCTCATCGTCGACTACCTCTCGGAGCGAACTGTCAGGTTGCGCTACGCCGGGGAGACTGTTGAAAGAGAAACTAATAAGGGGTGCATACAGGGCTCCACGTGCGGACCCTTACTGTGGAATATCCAGCTGGACTCCTTGTTGGAGCAAGAGCAGTACGAAGGTATGCGGGTGCAGGCTTTCGCGGATGACGTCCTTATGATTGCGGCTGCAGCTACTGGTGAAGAGGTTGAAGGAAAAATTAACCACGCACTTACCGTGATCTTGCAGTGGGGGGAACGACTCAAGCTCAAATTTGCCCCGGGGAAAACTCAAGCGTTGCTGATCACCAGGAAAATGGAGTATTACACCCCGAGACTGAAAATGGCGGGTACCGAGATAAGCTATGGGGATAGCATCAGGATGTTAGGGTTAACCATCGACCCTCTGCTGAATTTTAGAAGGCACCTGGACTTGACCACCAAAAAAGCCATAGCCTTCTACAAAATAGTATCAAGAGCAGCGAGGGCACAGTGGGGTCTAAACTCTGATATCTTGAGACTCATCTACATTGCTGTGGTGGAGCCAACGGTCCTGTATTCAGCGAGTTGCTGGGCTGATGTCTCCGGACGAGTCTATGCAGAGAAGGTACTGAACAGCCTTACGCGCTCCTTTGCCATAAAGATCAGCAAGTCCCATCGTACGGTGTCCTTGGTTTCAAGTTTGCAGCTGGCTAGGATAATACCTCTTTCGTTAAGAGTAAGAGAGCACGCTCAGATTTTTAGAGTAAAAAGAGGAGAGCCACTTGCCTGTTTGCCTGGACGAAGCATTGAGCTCAGAAGGAGTCCATTCTCGCTGCCTCACCCAGCTGAGAGAAGACGAATGGAGTTTGGGCGGATCGGATCAGAGGCTGATGTGGACAGTCTTGTGGACGATGGGCCCATTCTATACACGGATGGCAGCAAGCTGGAGGGTAAGGTTGGTGCAGCGGTGTCATGTTGGACTGAAGGAGCTGAGGTGCAGCATGCCAGTTTTCGCCTTGAGACCTTCTGCAGCGTGTTCCAGGCTGAGCTGTCGGCAATATTCAAAGCTCTGGAAATGATTAAAAAAAGACATGAAGTGAAATTCAGCATTGCTAGTGACTCAAGGTCTGGATTGGAATCAATCAGTGATCCCAACACAGTTAACCCGCTGGCTGCTGAAATTAGAAACCTCATCAAACAGCTAAACCAAGATGGTAAAGTAATTACCTTATTTTGGGTAAAAGCCCATTGCGGAATAGCTGGCAATGAAAGGGCTGATGAGCTGGCTAAACACGCGGCTCTTAATAACCGGCAACTTCCCAGATACGACAGGTACCCGTTGTCTTTCGCAAAGCACTTCACCAGGTTGAATTCCATTGAAGAATGGCAGCACCGCTACGAATCTGCTTCAACAGGAGCTATAACAAAATTATTTTTTAAGGATGTAACCGTGGCATATAGAATATTGAGACATATTACAATGGATAACTTTCTTGCTCAAATTTTCACAGGTCACGGGGGTTTTAATCATTATTTACATAGATTTAAGTTAATTGAGTCTCCGTTGTGCTCTTGCGGTGAAGATGTCCCTCAGACTGTACAGCATATTTTAGTTGAATGCTCTAAATTTGTTAAAATTAGGTATGACTGCGAGAGCGCAATGGCAACAGATATAAAAATAGATAATTTGGATGTTATACTTAGTGACGACGACTGCAGACGGATATTTCTCACTTTTGCGAAGACCGCTCTTCGCAAAATTGGGAAAGAGAATGGTTCCGTTTTGGAGGTGGTTTAGTTTATATTATTGTGCTTTGTCCTGTTGTCAATATGTATTCGTTAACTTTTGATCTTATTGTAGGTTACTGATTGTTGTGTGATTACTTACATGTCTAGATTGCATTTCCTGTCCCGGAACACAGCACACAGTATTATTTCAGTCTCTGTTTTGGTTATTTCTCTTATAATCGGAGAAATAACCGAAATATTCAGAAAATTTCAGTCTTATGTAAACAAACAAAATATAGCGTCACTCTGTCTTCACTTCAATCAAGATTGTCAGTCAGTTTTGACAGTGACAGCAATAAAAGTTTAATGGATAGTCCACACGAGTGTAGTTGTAAAGATGGAACGGTTTCACACTTTGTAAAATGTTTGGTGATGTGGTGATCTGTGGACAGATAAAATAATAGTTGAATAGTTTTTGTGCAATTGATTTATATATTTTAAAAAAAATCTAATTTATAAGATTGATCAATTGTAAAATAATTATAATGCATGAATTAGAAAATATATGGTATGAGTTTATTTTATTGTTGAAATTAGTTAATTATATTATTTTTAGTTCTTAGTGAAAGAAATCAAAATAAGGAAAATTGTATAATTATTGATTGATAATTGATTCTATTGTTAAAGAAATAGAAATTCAATATGAATTAAATAAGTTAAGATTATGATTTATAATATGGGATATATATATATATATATGGGATATATATATGGGATATATAATATCATTTAAGCGATATATTGTAGTAATAATATGGTATAATTTTTATGTAGGTAATTGATTAACATGTTTGAAAAATCTAATAATAAAAGATTAATCAATTGATTAATAGTTATACTAATGCATTAATTAGAAACATATGGTATGAATTATATAATTGATGATATTAGTTAATTATATTGTCATTAGTTCTTAGTTTAAGAATTCAAAAATACAGATAGTTGCATGATTAATAATTATGTTATTGAATAGATAAAATTAATGTATTTGATTCTATTTTTGATAAATAGAAACTCAAAATGAATTAAGCGAGTTGAAAGAAATCAAAATAAGGAAAATTGTATAATTATTGATCATTGATTAATAATTGATTCTGTTGTTAAAGAAATAGAAATTCAATAATATATATATATATAATATATAAATATGAGATATATAATATCATTTAAGCGATATATTGTAGTAATAATGTGGTATAATTTTTATGTAGGTAATTGATTAACATGTTTGAAAAATCTAATTATAAAAGATTGATCAATTGTTTAAAAGTTATACTAATGCATGAATAAGAAACATATGGTATGAATTATTTAATTGATGATATTAGTTAATTATATTGTTTTTAGTTCTTAGTTTAAGAATTCAAAAATACGGATAGTTGCATGATTAATAATTATGTAATTGAATAGATAAACTTCATGTATTTGATTCTATTTTTGATAAATAGAAACTCAAAATGAATTAAGCGAGTTAAAATTATGATTATGATTACACTTAATATAGTTAGTACTGTAATAATGTCTTATAATAGTATAGTGTTTAAGTATAATGTTAGATTGGAAATTTTAATAAAGATTATAATGTTGTTGCAATATAATAGCAACAGTAGCTCGCGGGCCGGGCCTCTGCGCCCGGACAGGAAAAAAAAAAAAAAAAAAAAAAAAACCTAACCTAACCTAACCTAACCATCCTAAGTTATCCTAAGTTGTAGCTCCAGAGAAGACCTGGACCTGGTGCAGAGCAGGGTTAGGATGGATAAGGGCCTAAAGGCGGAAGTGGCGAGGGCAGCAAACCCTCTAGTCATCGTCAGGGATGTCCTATCCTACCACACCGACGGAGACATCGTAGAAAATATACTGGCGCAAAACAAAAATATTTTAAAGAACGTTAACTTGAAGGATAGCACCGTCAAGATGCGGTACCGTAAAAAGGCACGTAACCCACTCGAGTGCCATGCGGTACTGGAAGTTTCCCCTTCCATCCATAAAAACCTGGTGGAGGCTGGAAAGATCTATATAGGTATGCAACGCAGACCTATATTTGATCAGACCCCACTGGTGCAGTGCACCAAATGCCTCGGCTTCGGCCACACTAAGGTTGTCTGCCGGGAGAAAGACGAGCTCTGCAGTCACTGCGGAAGGGCTCACTCCTGGGAGAATGCAAGGGGAGACAGGAGGGGAACCCTCCAAAGTGCAAAAACTGCTCGGCCGCGCACGGCACAAGCATCAACCTGGCGCACAATGCTTTTAGCAAAGAGTGCCCAGAGCGACTAAAATGGGATACAATAGCGCGGTCCCGAGTATCGTATTGCTGAGGGCGTCTCACAGTACCGTAGCTCGGTCCCTCAAAACTTGGGCGGGGCAGGCTTGAGGTTTATCCAAGCTAACCTGCAACGCTCAAAACTGGCCACGACGGAATTACTCCAGGTTGCGGTGGATAGGGGCATCACGGTCGCCCTAGTACAGGAACCGTACGTCGGAAAGACTGACGTCCTAAAACAACATCCTGGGACTAGGGTTATCCAATGCACCCTAAATAGGCAAAAACCAGTGAAAGCAGCCGTTTTAATTTTCGGTGACCGGCTAGAAGTCGTACACGACCCACAGCTGGTAACCGAAACCGAAGCGGCAGTCCTTCTTATCGGGGGAGGCCTAAAACTAGGAGTAATATCCTTCTACCTAGAGGGGGACCAGGACATAGTACCGTATCTGGACCGCATCAAAAAAGTTTGTACCAAGTTGGACACCAGAAACCTCATCGTCGCGGGAGATATAAATGCCTGGAGCCACTGGTGGGGCAGCGTTTCTGAGGATGACAGAGGAGAGGCGTACAATGCGTTCCTGAACGAGAAGGGACTCCAAATTCTAAACACCGGAGACACTCCGACCTTCGAGACCTTCAGAAAGGGTAGGGCATGCACAAGCATAGTGGACGTATCCGCTTGCAGCACACCCCTGCTCGGAAGAATCGAGGGATGGAGAGTGGAGAGAGGTCTTGTGACTTCGGACCACAACGCTATCACCTTCACCTTGCGCTTGGGAAGGGCCTTAGAAACTCTTAGGCCAATCACAACGCGCAAGTACAACACAAAGAAGGTAAAGTGGACCGAATTCGCACAACTGCTAAAAACCATCCTGGCAGAGAGAGACATCACCACCGTCTCAATTTTGGAGTCCAAAACCCCGAGGGACCTCGAAGATAAGATCACAGCCTACACTGAAGCCATCCACGAAGCCTGCGAACAAACCATCCCTATCGCAGGAAGCAAGGCGGGCAATCCCAGGCCTCCGTGGTGGTCGAAGAAGCTTGAAGATCTTAAGAGAGAGGTCCTTAGGAAAAAGAGGAGGATCAGGAACGCAGCCCCTTGCAGGGTAAAAATGGTTATAGAAGAATACCAAAAATGCAAGGCGGAGTACGCAGTCATCGCAGAGAAAGCCCAAACAGAGAGCTGGAAGGAGTTTTGCACGACTCAGGAAAAGGAGAGTATGTGGGATAAAATCTACAGAGTGATCAGGAAAACGTCAGGAAGGCAGGAGGACATGCTCCTGAGAAGCTCTGAAGGTAACACCCTAACTCCAAAACAGTCGGCTGAACTCTTAGCCAGAACTTTCTACCCAGACGACTCCGAGAGTACCGACCAGTCGTTTCACTCGAACCTCCGAGAACGGATGAAGGAGAGTGCCCTTGAAGACCTTTCGGAAGATGATCCACCATTCACGGCAGCGGAATTGGAGTTGGTGCTGCAAGCACAAAACCCCAAGAAGGCACCCGGACCAGACGGGCTAACAGCTGATATCTGCGCCGCAGCCATACGAAGTGACAGGGAAGTGTTCATGGCGATAGCGAACAAGTGCTTGTCGCTAAATCACTTCCCCATTCACTGGAAAGTGGCACACGTGGTCATCATTCGAAAGCCAGGAAAGGCAGACTACACTCATCCTAAGTCCTACAGACCAATTGGACTATTATCTGTTCTTGGAAAAACCATCGAGAAACTCATGATTGGTCGACTCCAATGGCATTTACTCCCAACCCTAAACAAAAGGCAATATGGGTTCATGCCGCAAAGAGGAACCGAGGACGCCCTCTATGACCTTATAGAGCACATAAAAGAAGGAGTAACCGGGAAAAACATCGTACTCCTAATCTCTCTGGACATAGAGGGGGCCTTCGACAATGCGTGGTGGCCAGCCCTTAAAAACCAACTTGTTAAAAAAAGGTGTCCGGAAAATCTGTACCGGATGGTGTGTTCGTACCTCACAGACCGGAAGATCAAGGTCAACTACGCTAGAGCAGCTTACGAGAAGGAGACTACGAAGGGTTGTGTCCAAGGATCCATCGGAGGACCAATCTTTTGGAATGTCATCCTAGACTCGTTGCTGCAAAGCCTAGAGATGGATGGAATATACTGCCAAGCCTTTGCAGATGATGTGGTTCTCGTTTTCACAGGACAGTCGGTCGGCAGCCTAGAGCGGTCTGTCAACTCAACGTTGGAACATGTGGCAACGTGGGGAAAACAAAATAAACTCAACTTCGCACCGCATAAGACCAACGCGATGCTTCTAACGAAGAAGTTGAAGTATGAAACCCCACAGTTATTCATGGCCGGTACAAAATTGGACCTCGTTGAGGAGATAAAGCTTCTGGGCCTTATCATCGACCGAAACCTAGTTTTTAAATCCCACGTGTCCGCGCAATGCAAGAAAGTAGCTGATATCTACAAGCAGCTTGCATGCGCAGCGAAAGTAACGTGGGGTCTAAATAGTGAAATCACGAGAACCATATACATCGCGGTGGTGGAGCCTATTATGACATACGCCTCAAGTGCCTGGTACCAATCTGTAGAGCTGCAAATGAATAAAAATCAATTCAATGCGCTCCAGAGAGGATTTGCACAAAAGGTCTGTAGGTCATACCGGACGGTCTCACTCACCGCAGCACTGGCACTGTCGGGTCTGCTGCCATTGGACCTAAGGATCCAGGAGGCGGCGAACCTATACAGAGCCAAAAAAGGTCTGGCGAAGGACTATCTCCCACCCGAGACGGAGCTCGAACTCCGAGTGGGATATCTTGAACAGCCCCATCCATCTACCCTAACATCCGTGGAGTACGAACTGCTAGAAGACGCCGTCCCGCAGATCACCGGACCCCAAATTTACACAGACGGAAGCAAAATCGACGGAAAAGTAGGTGCTGCTCTAACCCAGTGGGAGGAGGGAAAGGAGTCAAACTTCGCCACCTTTAAGCTTCACCCCGCGTGCACAGTCTTCCAGTCGGAACTATATGCACTGCACAGGGCTCTTCAGATGGTGAATTCGAGCAGGGACCCCGTAGTTAGCATACTGAGTGACTCGAGATCGTCACTCGACCTGCTGCGGAGTCCCAGCTTGAACCACCCTCTGGCGAGAAGCATAAAGGAGAACATTGTCAGGATCCAGGAAGGAGGACGAGAGATCCGGATGTTCTGGCTTAGGGCTCACGTAGGCACTGTCGGTAATGAGAGAGCAGACGAGTTAGCGAAAGCTGCTGCACTCGAGGACACCACTCAGGACTACGGAAGGATCCCCCTGTCTTACGTTAGGAGGAAAATTCGTGAAGAATCGATCCGCAAATGGCAGGATCGATACGAAACCTCCAGCACAGGTGCGGTAACGAGAAGGTTCCTTCCAGACGTCCACAGTGCGTACCGGATAACTCGCTCTACAAAATTTACACCAGTACAAGTGCAAGTCTTGACAGGTCACGGGGGAATAGCCGAGTATCTTCACAGATTCAAGCTGAAAAACAGCCCGGGATGCGAATGCGACCCGGAAATCTGTGAAACAGTATGGCACATCATACTCGACTGTCCCCGTTTCCTAGCGGCTCGAATAGATCTTGTGGTGCGGTGCGTGGGGGGGAAGGTGTGATGATTAATTGATACGCGAGTGTTTAGTAAGACGCTAGGTTTATTACTGATCTAAGTACATGGTATACAGACATGACCCCACTACATCTACGGGGCAAAAGAAATAAGAAAAATATAATGCTATTTGTTTTTCTTATGAATAATTAGTACTTATCAAACACACATAAAATGCTAATACAAACTCAATATCTTATATTACTAGTCTTACAATTATAACTTAACTAACAAATGGTTTAGTACGATTTTTGTGTACAATTTCAACTTTATTATTTTTAAAAATTTTTACATTTGGTTCCAAATCTTCAACTACTAAATATGGACCATTATATAAACTGTTTAATTTTCCTCCTGTTTCATTTTTCAATAGTAACTTATCATTTGGATTATACACAATTTTATTAACATTTTTGTCATATGTTTGTTTTCTTTTTTCTTTACATTTTATTAGGTTTTCTCTCGCATCTTTACATGCTATTTGTAATCTATACTTTAATTCTAAACTATAATTATCAGGATTATACAAAGGTTCTATACTACTAGATATTCTGCTAGGTAATTCACACGATTTGCCAAAAACAAGTTCATACGGTGCATACTTGGTTATGCTGTGTACTGTGTTATTATAAGTAAAACACCAAAATGGTAGCCAGTGGCTCCAAGTTTCAGAATGATTATCACACTGAATTCGCAAAAATGAACCTAAATGCTTATGGGCATTCTCAAGTGAACCTATCGTTTGATGATGATATGAAGTAGAATTTAGTTTTTCAATACAAAGAAGTTTACATACCTCTTCCATTGTTGATGACATGAATTCACTGCCTCGATCTGTAGCAATAACCTTAGGAATTCCAAACCTTAAAATAAAATTATGAACTAAAGCTCTTGCCACACTTACCGTCTCCTTATTTCTAAGAGGATAAGCCTCGACAAACTTACTTAATTCACACTGGACTGTAAGTATATAACTATTATCATCTATATCTCTATCAAGAGGGCCAACTAAATCTAAAAATACTATTTCTAAAGCTGAATTAGCTGTTGTCGTAATCATCATTGGTTCTTTAATATTTCGAGAGTGTTTCATTTTTTGACATTTTTCACACTTTCGAACAAAATTCTTAACGTCGTTTTCGATTTCTGGCCAGTAATATTTTCTTTTTATGTTGTTAATCATTCTACGTACCCCAGCATGTCCACTGGTAGGTAATAAATGATAATCATTTATAATATAACTCTTTTCGTCATGACAATCTATTCGTTTTACTCCTTTTAATATACAAATACGGGGACCCGGGTATGTATCCATATTTTTTATTTCTTCTACCATATTTTTTATAAATAACTCGTTATCATCTTTTATAATAAAACATATTTCTTTTATTTTTAACTTGTCGCAAATATCATTCAACTTTATCACAAAAACGGCTCGCGTGTAGTGTGCTTTATAATTGAGATTTACGCATAATATATTTTTATTAGATAAAAATACGAAACATTCAGATTCGAAACTTATCTGTTTTCTTTCTCTCATCTTCACTATTTCCTCTTCTTTCACTAACTTCATTTCTACTGCACCATTTGGTATCCGAAGTATTTCAAGAACTCTTGGTTGATCAGGCCAATTGTTCAAATCATTACTTGGTAATGAAGACGTATTACCACTTTCCTTCTTCTTTTTCTCTTCTTCGCTCTTTCTACTCTGCGCTCTAGTCGTAACAGCTACTATCTGTTCATTCATACTTTTTAACTCTTCTGACGTAATTAATATTCTCGAGAGTGCATCCGCAACTACGTTGTCTTTACCTCTTACATACACAATTTTAAAATCATACTCTTCTAGAGCTAATCTAAATTTTAAAAGTCTACTAGACGGATCTTTCATTCCAAATAAGTAAATTAATGGTTTATGGTCGGTCATGATGGTAAATGTCCGGCCATATAAGTATGGTCTAAAATATTTGACATTCCATACTATAGCTAGCAATTCTTTTTGAATTGTAGGATAGTTTTTCTCTGCTTTGTTTAAAGGTCTACTTGAATAAGCTATTGGTCTCATATTTTTATTGCATAGTACACCACCGAGGGCAATTCCTGATGCGTCCGTTTGTAATATAAATTCATTATTTTCTGAAAAATCTGGGTATTGTAATATAGGTGGTGAAGCCAAAGCATTTTTCAAGAATTCGAATGATTCCTGACATGCACTTGTCCACAAAAATTCAACATTTTTGCAACATAATTTATTTAATGGTATCGTTATTTCTGAAAAATTTTGAACAAATTTTCTATAATAATTGCAAAATGCAACAAACCTCCTTACTTCATCTACATTTTTCGGTGTTGGATAATTTTGAACTGTTTTAGTTTTATCAGGATCGGGTAAAATACCTTCAGATGATATCGTATGACCTAAATATAATAATTCTGTCTTTAAGAATTGACATTTATTAGGATTTAGTTTTAGGTTTACTTTACGAAGACGTTCAAAAACATCGATTAAATTTTTGTTATGTATTTCTAAATTTCGACCAAAAATTACTAAGTCATCCAAATACACAAAACATTTTTCTAAATTCAATCCTGACATAGCAATTGACATAACCCTTGAAAATGCACTTGGGCTTGTTTTAAGTCCCATTGGTGTTCTTTTCATTTGATATTGACCTTCATGTGTAATAAATGATGTTAATTTCCGTGACTCAGGATTTAAGGATACTTGATAGTATGATTGACTTAAGTCTAAATGCGAAAAATATATTGCACCAGAAAGTGAGTCAAGAATATCCGTAATGTTTGGTAATGGGAATTTATCATCCTGTATCACATCATTTAATTTACGATAATCTATAACTAATCTCCATTTTTTACTTAAAACGTCCGATTTTTTAGGTACCAATAAGATTGGACTCGACCATTCGCTTTTGGTCTCTTCTATTATATCGTCGTTTAAAAGTTGACGAATTTGTTTACCTACTTCTCCTTTCATACTATTTGGTAATCTATAGGGTTTTACATACACTGGAGATACATTAGGTTTCAAATGAATTGTTTGTTCACACAACTTAGTTGTAGAGAGCTGGTCGCCCGGTAGGTAGAATATGTCAGCATACTTGGAACAAATTGACATTATCATATCACGTTCACTCGAAAACAAGTGATCAAGTTTCAATAATTGCAACAATGTTTTTGCACGTGTTACGCTTGAGTTGCATTTATTAAAACAACACAAGTCATATTCTCTCAAAGGTAATAATTCTGGTTGGAATATAGGTATTGAGATTTCTTCTTCACTTGTATTTAATAATTTAATTGGAATAATATTATTCTTCGGTTTAACAATCAAACTAGCCAAGAATAAATTTTCTTTCAACTCTTTTTGAACAATCACGCTATCTTCGTTTATATCTGATTCTAATTTTATGTAACGAATAGCTTCGCATCGTGCTGGTATTCTCAAATATTCACTACTAATTTTTGGTGACGTAAACAAAGGTAATACACTTTGTTTCTCACTAGTTAATAACAAAGTATTTTTCTCTAAGTCGATTAACGAATTAAAGTTGTTTAAAAAATCTAGTCCTAATATTCCGTCTGATTTACAAGGTAAATCGTCAAACAAATAGAATTTATGGTCATAAATTGAACCATCTGATCCCTGCAAAGAAAGATAAACAAATCCTTCCGAGTAAGTTTTACCTCCTATTCCGTTAATAACTATTACGTCTCTGTGTATTGGAATGTGTTCCGATAACACCTTGCTACTTATGGCGGATAAAGACGCGCCGGTATCTAATAGCCATGAACAATTTTTATTCCCGATGTTTAAATACACATACTTTACATTTTCATCACAGGTTAAAATGTAGTTCCTAGTCCCGAAAAAACTGGTTCGTATTTTCAGCTACTTCCTCCTCTGGTTGACTCGATGTTTGAGCTGAAAACACGTTCTTAAAGTTACCTCTATTGTAACCCCTACCATTTGCGGACCGAACTCGATTCGAACTCGAAAATGGGTTTCCGCGATAATTATTTTTTCCTCTACAATTGCTGTATCTCGAACCATTGTTGTTCACGTAGTGACCTCGATTTTGGTAAAAATTTCCTCGATTATGATAAGAATTATCTCTCATCTGCTGGTTATTGAATCTTCCACGGCCTCTGTACGAAGACCTATTATAAAAACCTCTAGACCTACCTCTCACGTTGAATATAGTGTTGGTGGTCGATGGCTGTGCAAGCTCTTCGTCTGTTGCTGCACGTACGGCATCCTTCAGGTTTGAGTAATCTCGCGCTGCAATAATAGTACTTAATCGTCTATTACGCAATCCGTCGGCGAATTTTTTAATTGCCAACTGTTCATTGATGGGTCTTAAAATTTCACATGCCTTTTCATTTGAATTCGCCTGTGAAATAGTAAGATTTACAAAAATATCTTCAATTTTTTCGGCGTATTGCGCAATCGACATTTCCTTTTGGGAAACGCTATTTAGTTGTGTTAGTAGGGAATTGGAAGACTGTTTAGTCAGCAAATATGTTTTAATATCCCTAATCAGTTCTTCACAATCAGCATAATCTTGTTTAAGTTTTAATTTGGCAACTCTTGTGAGCCTAGTTTTGAGTACGAATGTTATTAAGTACTTTTTACATTCCTTGCTTGTGAGAAAACTATTATACATAGATACTCCTTCTATAATTTTCTCTATCGTCTCTTCTTTTCCATCCATCAAAGGCACTAAAGTTGCTGCCGTTTTAAAATTAAATTTATCCATCTTAAGTTCGATTTCAATATTTTTGTATGTTAAAACTTTTTTGTGGATATTTTCTATACTCTCACAAATTAACACTAACGAATATCCTAATAACTCTACATTCCTCTTATCTATATTCTCTATAATTAACTTATATTCATTATATAATTTTAATGCATGCTCAAACTTTAGCTTACCAATATTTTCTTGCTGTCTCTTTGGTCCTAATTTTCTTATATTTTCATACGTATATTTAAGATCTTCATATAAATCTTTTAACTTATCCATAAAATGGTAAATAAACCTACTATCGTTATACTGTCCTGTTACTCACGCATTGTCCTTTGTGTAATTTTATATTATTTTCTATGCACTTTTCACTCGTTCGCTGTCCTTTTTGTATGCATATAGTTACTACTTTAACGCACGCACTTTTATACTTTTTGCACGCACTTTACGCACTACAATTTTAAACACGCACTCACGATTTTTTTTTTTTTTTTTTTACGAATCAGCTTCATTTGGTGGTCCTACACGTCCTCGGAGAGATGAACGAATACGTCGCATTGCATGTGCACCAATTTCTCCTTGGATCATCTGCAGATGGTATGATTTGTACACTCGGTACAGTCCGTATAAGAAAACTCCCAGGGCAATCGATAACACAATAATTGTAACAATGTGAATCTGATCTAATCGGCCTCCAATATTTTTCAAAACTCCGTCATTGCTACCAACAGCATTTTGGCTTAGGATAAGCTCCTCCTTCTCGATAGTTGATCGACACATTTTTCTTCAAGTTCTTAAATTTTCACATAGATTTTCTTTTTATTTTACGCCATCCCAACGCGATACTCCTTGTACTCCTCTGCATACCGCGCTGGGCATGGCAGGGTCGCCATGTGGTGCGGTGCGTGGGGGGGAAGGTGTGATGATTAATTGATACGCGAGTGTTTAGTAAGACGCTAGGTTTATTACTGATCTAAGTACATGGTATACAGACATGACCCCACTACAATCTAGAAGCCCGGATCGACAGAAACCTGGTCGAATCGGAACTGCACAACATCATTGCAGATCCCGATTGCAGACCGCATTTTCTGTCATTCGCCGAGAAGATCTTCAGAGTTGCGACGAGCAGGCACACGGATCTTCTGCCCCTCGAATCTCAACCAACACCCGTTAGCCAAGCCACAAGTAGTGCCGGCTCTCAGCGGGAACCTATAGCCAAAAGCGTCGCTGTCCGCACGCTCCTCGCTTGCGGGGACAGAGGAGTGCCTGGGATTAGAATCCGAGGAGTGGCACTCTTCATGGACAGCGCCGGCGAGCGGCTGGGAATAGGTTTCTGCCGAACCGGGACTAGAAGTCACTTTTCGATTTCACCCGGCTTGGCAGCACTCATAAATGGGAGCACATCCAAAACGACCATGAGGCGCAAAGTTTACAGCGCGTTACCTGAAACGGAAGTGGCGGGCCACCGATGCCGACTAGTCCGATCGCACAACAAGACGATCGTTCTGCTCGCATTGGAAGGCAACTACACCCCTTTCGCACAGGCATGTTCGATGCTCACCATGTTGGGAGAAACGGGCGGAGGAGCGGAAGATCCCCGTGTAATAAGTGTAGATGCGATGACGGTCGGGTATGAGCAGGGAGAAGTCGTAGACCGGCTATGCTGTTTAAAAGCCTCAGAACAACACGAGGTGGTCGTGTACGAAGACAGAGGAGAAAACCTAAACTTCCTCAAAGCACACGACCCAAAAACAGCAACCGATAGCTGGGGACATCCCATGCCAACCTCGATCAGCGGATCCGAACGTGTCCAACAGAAAGCAGCCGCCGAAAAAACTGCACTACATCAAAGCAGTGTGCAGGAGCAAAAGAAGAGAGCCAAAGTCGGAGGCCATCTCAAAGGATTTCTAGACACCTTTAGCTCGATGCTGCAAGGGCTGTCAGGAAATCCTTTTCCAACAACGAGATCGAAAGACAAAGAGGCACTCGTAGAAGCTCCAGCAAAAAAGGCGAAACTCAAAGCTCCACTAACTACAGTAATACCTAAGTCCAAAATCCCAACAAAACCGGCACCAACGCAGTAGAAAAGAACTAGAGCCGACATGGGGCAGGTCGTTCCACCTCGTCTAGTAAATGCAACGTCACCGCAGGATCACGCGTACAACGCCTTCCTCGAGTTTCTAGCTATCACCAAAGCAACCGCAGATGTCAACCTCGGAGTGTGCAAAACCATCTTGCAACACTTTGAGCAGGGCAATGCGAAACTGCTAGAGGAGAAACTCGAGGAGGCAGAGGCTGCCATATACAACAACGGCAATTCCCAAGTCATAAAGGGAAAAATGTCAGGTAGTTATATGGCGGCTTACAACGCGACCAGTGGTTTTGTGGAGATGTGCATTGAGGGAACCAAGAGCGGAGCACCTAAGTTCAATACCCCACAAGGAGATCCCTTAGTTGTTGTCGCAAAGTGCACAAGGATCCTACTGGATGACAGGATTCTCAATATGGCGAAAACCATATCGGGTAATCAGGACACTGCATCCGGCTGGAAGGATTGGGCACTGCCAACAATTGAGTGGGTCAATGGAGTACCGGGGTGTGGAAAGACAACCTGGGTGGTAGGACACTTTGATGCTGACAAGGACGCCATCATCACCACAACATCAAATGCAGCTAGCGACCGAAGGGAGAAGCTAGCGCCTCGTGTTGGTGGCCTTGTCAAGACCAGGGTACGCACCATGGCTTCAGTCTTGGTGAATGGCTTCAGAGAGTCCGACAAATTCAACCGTCTCATGGTTGACGAGGCTCTCATGAACCACTTCGGAGCCATAGTCATGGCTGCCAAGCTGTGTGATGCCAAAGAAATGGTCCTCATCGGAGATGTCAACCAACTACCTTATATCGACAGAGAAAATCTCTTCGAACTGAGGTACTGCCGCCCAAACCTGGTAGCAAACATCAGCCAGGAGTTGCTCTGCACACACCGGAACCCCTTGGACGTCGCCTACGCCCTACGTGAGGTTTACTCCGGGATTTACTCCTCAACCCTAAAAGCTCACTCGTTGAAGGTGAAAACCTACACTGGTGCCCAAATACCGTTTACGCTCCCCAACACGCTTTTTCTAGTCCATACTCAGGGCGAAAAGGAAAGAGCCTCATTGGACAGGGCTGTGGTGAAGGCACAGGTTCGCGAACGCTCACCATCCATGAAGCGCAGGGGTTAACGTTCGAAACAGTAATCATTGTTCAAACTAAGGGCAGAACAATCGGTTTACATCAGAGCGTTCCCCATGCGGTAGTAGCAGTGTCACGGCACACCACCAGCTGTACCTACTACACCGATGATGACAACGACGCAATAGGGTACTTCATCAAGAGAGCTATGGCCGCGTCCACTAAGAAGATCTTGGAGTATAATCTTAAAATGTCAATAAAGCACCGAAACGCAGCGGTCGTCGACAAGTTGGCTCAGGAGATGAGGTGTGCCAATTTGTAAACTAAAGTTGTAATAATAGTCCATAGTAAAGTTAATGTCAATGTTATCAATAATATATTAATTGTAAGTAATTAAATGTCATAATGTTGTAAATCAATAATTTCAATTGTAAGTAAAAATAATTTTAAGTAAATTCCCATAATGAAAAGAACACAAACTAAAAAAAAAAGAACAGAACACAATGTAAAGAAACAAAAACCTATATTTAAATTATAAAAAAAAAAAAAAAAAAAAAAAAAGCAATATATGTACACAAAAAAAAAAAAAAAAAAAATATATATATATATATATATAGAATCAAAAGAATAAGTAAATTTTTCCTTAGAAATATATATGTTACATTAAAATCTTAAAATTTATATAGAGTCAATAATATAAGTCTTTTTCCTTACTGAGTAAGCTTTTGTCAATATAAGTATTAATAAAGTTAATAAATAAAAATACTAAAATAAAAAAAAGCACGGACCACTGAGTCTGTGGAGAGCAGCTGTAATAATAATAAAAAAAAAAAAAAAAAAAAAAAACCTAACCTAACCAAAAAACGACAGGAGGACCTGCCTTTGGTGAAAGGCGGAAAAGCTCTGGACGGTGAGGAATCCGCAAAGCTCCTAGCGGAAACTTTCTACCCCGAAGACCTGAAGTGGGACGAAACTGCAGTTCACAGTCGAATTAGAGAGGCAGCGGAAAAAGTAAACGGTTGGACGCATGATGAACAACATGACCCTCCGTTTACTATGGATGAGCTGAAATTCACGGTGAAAACTTTCAACCCAAAGAAGGCTCCCGGGGCGGATGGTTTGACCGCAGACATTTGCGGTAAGGCTATAGTCTATGATCCTGAACTGTTTCTAGCGCTCGCAAACAAGTGCCTGCTCCTCGGCCATTTTCCCACAACGTGGAAAGAAGCTACGGTGGTAGTCCTAAGGAAGCCAGGTAAAGAAGACTACACAAATCCGAAGTCGTACAGGCCCATAGGACTGCTACCAGTCTTAGGTAAAGTGGTCGAGAAGATGGTGATAGGACGGCTCAAGTGGCACCTGGTGCCAAAAATGAGCACCTGTCAATATGGGTTCATGCCGCAAAAAAGTACCGAGGTCTCCCTCTATGATCTGATGCAACGCATACACAACAAACTTGACCAAAAGAAGCTGATAGTCATGGTATCATTGGACATAGAGGGAGCCTTCGATAGCGCGTGGTGGCCGGCCATCAGGGTGAGACTGGCGGAAGCGGGGTGCCCAGTAAACTTAAGAAGGATCATAGACAGCTACCTGGAGGATAGAACCGTCAGAGTCAGATACGCCGCTTTCGAACACACAAAACGTACAGACAATGGTTGCGTCCAAGGTTCCATAGGCGGTCCAATGCTTTGGAACCTCCTTCTTGACCCTCTTCTTAAGGGATTGCAGCAACGGGGCGACTACGTGCAGGCTTTTGCGGACGACGTGGTCCTACTGTTTGATGGTCACACGGCACTGGAGGTGCAGAGACAAGCAAATGCCGCCCTCGCTTATGTTCAGGGGTGGGGTATCGAAAACAAGCTCAAATTCGCGCCACACAAAACTTGTGCGATGACCATCACGCGTAAACTTAAATTCGATACACCACGACTGAGCATGGGGGGGGTCGACATTTGCATGTCAGAAGACGTCAAGATCCTGGGACTCACAATCGACAATAAGCTAACATTCAACAAACATACCGCGAACACCTGCGTCAGAGCGTTGAACTTCTACAAGCAGTTGTCGAGAGCCGCCAGGGTCAGTTGGGGTCTGCACCCGGAAGTGATCCGGATCATCTACAAGGCAGCAGTGGAGCCGGTCATGACATATGCGGCCAGCGCGTGGGCAAATGCGACGGGAAAGCTAAAGGTGCAACGGCAATTAAACGCGGTCCAAAGGGTTTTTGCCCAGAAGCTCACAAAGTCCTACCGAACTGTCTCCCTAAATTCGGCTCTAATACTGGCTGGGATTCTGCCGCTGGACATCAGAATCCGTGAGGCGGCAGCCTTGTACGAAGCCAGGCGCGGAGTTCCTCAGCCATTTTTGGGGGACAGGGAGGTAGAGAGCAGAGTGGCGTTTAGTCTGCGCCCGCATCCGGCAAGGCATATGAGCTTAGAGTTCATAAACCTGATAGACCCACAGCATGTTGAAAAACATAACAAACAGGCAGTCCGAATCTTCACGGATGGCAGCAGGATTGAGGATAAGGTCGGCGCGGCGCTATCCTTATGGAATAGCGAAGCGGAGATCAAATCCCTCAAACTGAAGCTGCCATCTCACTGCACGGTCTATCAGGCGGAACTATACGCCATATGTCGAGCCACGCGGGAGATTCTAAAGCGCCACGAAACCAGTTATGGTATTTACAGTGACTCGCGGGCGGCTTTGGAGACGGTGACGAATCATGGCTCCGTTCATCCCTTAGCAACAGAAGCCAGACAGAACCTGGAAACCATTAAACTCCAAAATAAAGATACATCTTTATTTTGGATCAAAGCGCACGCTGGGATGAACGGTAATGAAAGAGCCGACGAGCTAGCCAAAGATGCCGCACTGAAGTTAAAGAAAAAGCCTGACTATGATGCGTGTCCGGTCTCATACGTCAAGCGACAAATCCGTAAGGATTCGCTTGACGTATGGAACCGGAGATATAAATCAGAGGACAAAGCGGCAGTGACTAAGCTTTTCTTTCCTGACGCAATTGAGGCCCATCAAATAATTAGGAAGATGGAAATTTCAAATGTATTGACCCAGGTTTTAACGGGGCACGGTGGGTTCTCAGAATACTTGAACCGGTTCAAGTGTAAGGAGGACCCATCGTGCCCATGTGAGCCGGATAAAGCAGAGACGGTTGAACACGTCCTGTTGGAATGTCCCATCTATGGCTTGCTGAGATATGAGCTTGAGCAAAATCTAAACATTGCCTTAAGAAAGGAAAATATATATTTGATAATTAGGGATAATGAAAGTAGAAATGTGTTTATAGATTATTGTATTAATATAGGTAAAAAAGTTATACATATGTAGAAATAAGAATAGATAATAAATATGTTATATATAATGAGTATATATAGGAACATTATAAAAATAAGGAAATGTAAATAAAAATAATCTATATGAGTGTAATAGTGTCAAGTTCATGTCAAAATAACCGATAATTATAAGTTCAGGAGAAATGTTTATATTAAAGTGCTGTGTAAATTTAGGTATAATATCTAAGAAGTCAAATAAGAAAACGGATATAATAATGCTGAATATGTATAATAAAGTATATATAGGAACATTATAAAATAGTGAAATGTAAATTAAGTTAACCTATATCAATAGTTTGGACAATAGTGATAAGATATTAAAATGTATAAAATAATAATAATAAGCAAAATAGATAATAAGAAATAAAGATCAAATATCCATGCTAGGTTAAGAAATAAAGATACTCACCCCGTGTACAATCATTCAGTAAGAAAGACTCCAAATCCACATTGGAGGAGACAGCATGTAGGCTAGCTCGCGGGCCGAGCCTCTGCGCCCGGACAGGAAAAAAAAAAAAAAAAATAAAAAAAAAACCTAACCTAACCTAACCTAACCAGTGGTCCTCAGAAAACCCGGCAAAGAGGACTACACAAACCCGAAATCATACAGGCCCATAGGCCTATTACCGGTGATGGGAAAGGTCTTGGAAAAAATGATGATAGGGCGCATAAAATGGCATATTATTCCAAGAATTAGTACTCGCCAATACGGCTTTATGCCCCGAAGGAGCACCGAGGACTCCCTCTATAATCTAATGCAGCACATACACGAAAAACTAAAAAACAAGAAGCTTATTACGTTGCTATCATTGGATATAGAGGGAGCCTTCGACAACGCATGGTGGCCCGCAATAAGAGTCAGAATGGCTGAGGAAAAATGTCCCGTGAATATAAGAAGAATGTTGGACAGCTACTTACAGGATAGAAAGGTAAGAGTTAGGTACGCTGGGCAAGAACATGTGCGTAATACGAGCAGGGGGTGTGTTCAGGGGTCCATAGGTGGTCCAATACTGTGGAACCTCTTGCTCGATCCACTATTGAAGGGATTGGAGAGCTTCGGCCATTACAATCAAGCGTTTGCCGATGATGTCGTGTTGGTTATTGACGGCGACACACCATTAGAAGTACAAGAACAAGCAAATGCCGCTCTCGCCTATGTTCAGGAGTGGGGTGTACAAAACAAGTTAAAATTTGCGCATCAGAAGACCAAAGCAATGGTCATAACAAATAAGCTGAAATACGACACACCACTGCTGAACATGAGCGGGATAGGCATCGACATGTCAAGCGAGATCAAGATCCTGGGGCTCATCATAGATCACAAATTGACCTTCAACAGCCATACATCCTACGTTTGTAAGAAGGCTTTAAATATTTACAAACAGCTGTCTAGAGCCGCCAGGATCAGTTGGGGTCTACATCCAGAAGTGATACGAATAATATATGGAGCAGTTGTGGAGCCATTGATCATGTATGCGGCCAGCGTCTGGGCGCCGGCAACCAAAAAACTGGGTCTGCAAAAACAGCTCAACGCAGTCCAGAGAGGTTTCGCCCAGAAGCTGTGCAAGGCGTACCGCACAGTCTCCCTGAACTCGGCACTGTTGCTGGCTGGGATACTTCCACTGGACCTCAGAATACAAGAGGCAGCTGCCCTGTACCAGGCCAAGAGGGGAGTACCTCAGCCAGTGATAGGGGACAGGGAGATGGAAATAATGGTTCCATATGACGAGTCTCCCCATCCAGCTAACCATACGAGCCTGGAGTTCATGAGCCTGGTACACCAAGAGGACGTGGATAACCACAACACTCAAGCAGTCAGAATATTCACCGATGGCAGTAAAATTGAGGGCAAGGTCGGAGCTGCATTGTCCTTCTGGGAAGACGCAACCGAGACCAAAACCCTCAAGTTGAAGCTGGCATCGTACTGCACGGTGTATCAGGCGGAACTGCTGGCCATATGTAGGGCCACCGCTGAGATTCTAAAGCGCTCCGAGGACACTTTTGGAATTTACAGCGATTCCAAATCTTCGCTGGAAACCGTCACTAACCAATACGCCATTCATCCTTTGGCTGTGGAGGCTCGAAAAAACCTCAGGACCGGCAAACTCCAGAAGAAGGATATATCCTTGTTCTGGATCAAGGCACACGCCGGTCTTGAGGGAAACGAACGAGCGGACAGCCTGGCAAAGGAGGCGGCTCTTAGGTCGAAAAGAAAGCCGGACTACGAGGAATGCCCGGTTTCATTTATCAAGAGACAAATCCGCTTGAAGTCGATTGATGAATGGAACCGGAGATATAAACAGGGACAGACGGCATCGGTCACAAGGATGTTTTTACCCGACGCGGCAGAGGCTTTTAAGATTGTCAAACAACTGCAACCTACAAACTTAGTGACCCAAGTAATGACAGGGCACGGTGGGTTCTCAGAATACTTGAACCGGTTCAAGTGTAAGGAGAGCCCATCGTGCATCTGCGAACCAGATGTCGGTGAGTCAGTGAACCATATTCTTTTCGAGTGTCCGGTTTTTGGCTTAAGGAGATACGAAGCGGAGCAGATGCTCGATGCAGAAATTAATCCTGAAAATGTGAAATTCTTAATGTTAAACAAGGCCAAAAGAGATATATTTATAAATTACTGTGTAAAAATAGCGAAACAGGTTGTGGTCAGAAATAAATAGATAAGTAATATATGATGAATATATATTATTAAATATATATAACAGCATATAATAAATTAGAATAAGTAAAGTATAGTAAACTAGTACAGTAAGGACTTAATATAAGAATAGGAATATAGTGGAAAAAGCTTTAGGAAAAAGACATTCAAGTTAGTTAGTTCTTCTCCTTTTTTCTGTGTTATCTGTATTTTGTAAAAACTTTTCGTAAATTGTTAACATCGCATATATGTAATAATTTAGTAATAGAACTTAGTATATAAGAAAAATGATGTTAATATTAAGGAACAAGTAAAATGTAAATAAGATTAGATGTATTTAGCTGTAAAAAGTATGTAACGCCCAATGGCATGCGGGCAGCGAATAAAATAAATTTGAGTTTTATTAAAGTCTCTGACTAAGTCAGAGGGTAGACGTCTACATAGTGCCATTTTGAGATGGTGGTACGGGTAGGAATAAAAAAAAAAAAAAAAAAAAAAAAAAAACCTAACCTAACCTAACCTAACACACTAACCTAACCCATCTGTAATACGTAAGTGTTTTCTTCAGATCCTAAGCTTCGTATTTATGTAGTTGTTTTATTTGTATCTATGCGAAATACGCTATAATCTGTAATACGTAAGTGTATTCTTTAGATCTTAAGCTTCGTATTTATGTAGTTGTTTTATTTGTATCTATGCGAAACACGCTATAATCTGTAATATGTAAGTGTTTTCTATAGATCCTAAGATTCGTATTTATGAATGTGTTTTATTTGTATCTATGCGAAACACGCTATAATCTGTTATACGTAAGTGTTTTCTATAGATCCTAAGATTCGTATTTATGAAGTGGTTTTATTTGTATCTATGCGAAACACGCTAAAATCTGTAATACGTAAGTGTTTTCTTTAGATCTTAAACTTTGTATTTATGTAGTTGTTTTATTTGTATATATGCGAAAGACGCTATAATCTGTAATACGTAAGTGTGTTCTTTAGATCCTAAGCTTCGTATTTATGTAGTTGTTTTATTTGTATCTATGCGAAACACGCTATAATCTGTAATACGTAAGTGTTTTCTTTAGATCCTAAGCTTTTTATTTATGTAGTTGTTTTATTTGTATCTATGCGAAACAAGCTATAATCTGTAATATGTAAGTGTTTTCTATAGATCCTAAGATTCGTATTTATGAATGTGTTTTATTTGTATCAATGCGAAACACGCTATAATCTGTAATACGTAAGTGTTTTCTTTAGATCCTAAGCTTCGTATTTATGTAGTTGTTTTATTTGTATCTATGCGAAATAGGCTATAATCTGTGATACGTAAGTTTTTCCTTTAGATCTTAAACTTTGTATTTATGTAGTTGTTTTATTTGTATCTATGCGAAACAAGCTATAATCTGTAATATGTAAGTGTTTTCTATAGATCCTAAGATTCGTATTTATGAATGTGTTTTATTTGTATCTATGCGAAACACGCTAAAATCTGTAATACGTAAGTGTTTTCTTTAGATCCTAAGCTTCGTATTTATGTAGTTGTTTTATTTGTATCTATGCGAAACACGCTATAATCTGTAATACGTAAGTGTTTCCTTTAGATCCTAAGCTTCGTATTTATGTAGTTGTTATAGTTGTATCTATGCGAAACACGCTATAATCTGTAATACGTAAGTGTTTTCTATAGATCCTAAGATTCGTATTTATGTAGTTGTTTTATTTGTATCTATGCGAAACACGCTATAATCTGTAATACGTAAGTGTTTTCTTTAGATCCTAAGCTTCGTATTTATGTAGTTGTTTTATTTGTATCTATGCGAAACACGCTATAATCTGTAATACGTAAGTGTTTTCTATAGATCCTAAGATTCGTATTTATGAATGTGTTTTATTTGTATCTATGTGAAACACGCTATAATCTGTAATATTTAAGTGTTTTCTATAGATCCTAAGATTCGTATTTATGAATGTGTTTTATTTGTATCTATGCGAAACACGCTAAAATCTGTAATACGTAAGTGTTTTCTTTAGATCCTAAGCTTCGTATTTATGTAGTTGTTTTATTTGTATCTATGCGAAACACGCTATAATCTGTAATACGTAAGTGTTTTCTTTAGATCCTAAGCTTCGTATTTATGTAGTTGTTTTATTTGTATCTATGCGAAACACGCTATAATCTGTAATACGTAAATGTTTTCTATAGATCCTAAGCTTCGTATTTATGTAATTGTTTTATTTGTATCTAAGCGAAACACGCTATAATCTGTAATACGTAAGTGTTTTCTATAGATCTTAGGTTTCGTATTTATGTAGTTGTTTTATTTGTATCTATGCGAAACACGCTATAATCTGTAATACGTAAGTGTTTTCTTTAGATCCTAAGCTTCGTATTTATGTAGTATGTTTGGTTGTATCCATGCGAAACACGCTATAATCTGTAATACGTAAGTGTTTTCTGTAGATCCTAAGCTTCGTATTTATGAAGTGGTTTTATTTGTATCTATGCGAAACACGCTAAAATCTGTAATACGTAAGTGTTTCCTTTAGATCCTAAGCTTCGTATTTATGTAGTTGTTTTATTTGTATCTATGCGAAACACGCTATAATCTGTAATACGTAAGTGTTTCCTTTAGATCCTAAGCTTCGTATTTATGTAGTTGTTTTATTTGTATCTATGCGAAACACGCTATAATCTGTAATACGTAAGTGTTTTCTATAGATCCTAAGCTTCGTATTTATGTAGTGGTTTTATTTGTATCTATGCGAAACACGCTATAATCTGTAATACGTAAGTGTTTCCTTTAGATCCTAAGCTTCGTATTTATGTAGTTGTTTTATTTGTATCTATGCGAAATACGCTATAATCTGTAATACGTAAGTGTTTTCTTTAGATCCTAAGCTTCGTATTTATGTAGTATTTTTATTTGTATCTATGCGAAACACGCTATAATCTGTAATACGTAAGTGTTTTCTATAGATCCTAAGATTCGTATTTATGAAGTGGTTTTATTTGTATCTATGCGAAACACGCTAAAATCTGTAATACGTAAGTGTTTCCTTTAGATCCTAAGCTTCGTATTTATGTAGTTGTTTTATTTGTATCTATGCGAAACACGCTATAATCTGTAATACGTGTTTTCTTTAGATCTTAAGCTTCGTATTTATGTAGTTGTTTTATTTGTATCTATGCGAAACACGCTATAATCTGTAATACGTAAGTGTTTTCTTTAGATCCTAAGCTTCGTATTTTTGTAGTTGTTTTATTTGTATCTATGCGAAACACGCTATAATCTGTAATACGTAAGTGTTTTCTTTAGATCCTAAGCTTCGTATTTATGTAGTTGTTTTATTTGTATCTATGCGAAACACGCTATAATCTGTAATACGTAAGTGTTTTCTTTAGATCTTAAGCTTCGTATTTATGTAGTTGTTTTATTTGTATCTATGCGAAACACGCTATAATCTGTAATACGTAAGTGTTTTCTTTAGATCCTAAGCTTCGTATTTTTGTAGTTGTTTTATTTGTATCTATGCGAAACACGCTATAATCTGTAATACGTAAGTGTTTCCTTTAGATCCTAAGCTTCGTATTTATGTAGTTGTTTTATTTGTATCTATGCGAAACACGCTATAATCTGTAATACGTAAGTGTTTTCTATAGATCCTAAGCTTCGTATTTATGTAGTTGTTTTATTTGTATCTATGCGAAACACGCTATAATCTGTAATACGTAAGTATTTTCTTTAGATCTTAAGCTTCGTATTTATGTAGTTGTTTTATTTGTATCTATGCGAAACACGCTATAATCTGTAATACGTAAATGTTTTCTTTAGATCCTAAGCTTCGTATTTTTGTAGTTGTTTTATTTGTATCTATGCGAAACACGCTATAATTTGTAATACGTAAGTGTTTTCTTTAGATCCTAAGCTTCGTATTTATGTAGTTGTTTTATTTGTATCTATGCGAAACACGCTATAATCTGTAATACGTAAGTGTTTTCTATAGATCCTAAGCTTCGTATTTATGTAGTTGTTTTATTTGTATCTATGCGAAACACGCTATAATCTATAATACGTAAGTGTTTTCTTTAGATCCTAAGCTTCTTATTTATGTAGTTGTTTTATTTGTATCTATGCGAAACACGCTATAATCTGTAATACGTAAGTGTTTTCTTTAGATCCTAAGCTTCGTATTTATGTAGTTGTTTTATTTGTATCTATGCGAAACACGCTATAATCTGTAATACGTAAGTGTTTCCTTTAGATCCTAAGCTTCGTATTTATGTAGTTGTTTTATTTGTATCTATGCGAAACACGCTATAATCTGTAATACGTAAGTGTTTTCTTTAGATCCTAAGCTTCGTATTTATGTAGTTGTTTTATTTATATCTATGCGAAACACGCTATAATCTGTAATACGTAAGTGTTTTCTATAGATCCTACGCTTCGTATTTATGTAGTTGTTTTATTTGTATCTATGCGAAACACGCTATAATCTGTAATACGTAAGTGTTTTCTTTAGATCCTAAGCTTCGTATTTATGTAGTTGTTTTATTTGTATCTATGCGAAACACGCTATAATCTGTAATACGTAAGTGTTTCCTTTAGATCCTAAGCTTCGTATTTATGTAGTTGTTTTATTTGTATCTATGCGAAACACGCTATAATCTGTAATACGTAAGTGTTTTCTTTAGATCCTAAGTTTCGTATTTATGTAGTTGTTTTATTTGTATCTATGCGAAACACGCTATAATCTGTAATACGTAAGTGTTTTCTATAGATCCTAAGCTTCGTATTTATGTAGTTGTTTTATTTGTATCTATGCGAAACACGCTATAATCTGTAATACGTAAGTGTTTTCTATAGATCCTAAGCTTCGTATTTATGTAGTTGTTTTATTTGTATCTATGCGAAACACGCTATAATCTGTTATACGTAAGTGTTTTCTTTAGATCCTAAGCTTCGTATTTATGTAGTTGTTTTATTTGTATCTATGCGAAACACGCTATAATCTGTAATACATAAGTGTTTTCTTTAGATCCTAAGCTTCGTATTTATGTAGTTGTTTTATTTATATAACAGGACTTAAGCAAAATTGACAGATTTCTCAATGAAGGACTACTGCATTGTTTTCATCAGCGACCAAGATTTTCTGGAACCGAAAAATAATCCCGATATGTTACGATCTTTGAGAGAAACCCTGCAAATGATCACTCATACTAATATCATACTATGTACGCCGACTTATCACTATGGCTACAGGACAGATGCCATAAATTATAGGATCTACAATTTTAATGAACTCTTACTTCAAGATATTTTATTTGACACAAACAAGTTTCTGACATATGACTACAGTATGTTTCACAAACCTTCAGGAAGGGTTAATAACACCGGATTACGTACGATTTTTCAATACTTGGAATGTTTAATTAAAAACCATAACAAAAGTACACTTGTAGAGTAGAGTAGGTACGGTGACGTTTCTGAATGACAGAGTTCTAATCATGCAAGTAATAATAATTTATTTCGTGTATAATACTGTATTTATATTGCACCAAAATATTAACGGTCTTATAAGTAAATCAGATTCACTTTTGATTCACTTGGATAGCTTCGAGCAGATGGATAAATTTGTGAGTATTATTTGCATAATAGAGCATAACATGATAACAGATGATATCGATCGTATTCCAATTGCTAACTTTAAAATAGGATATATTTTCTGTAGGTCAACACGTAAAGGTGGATCATGTATTTTGGTAAGAGACTATTACCATGACTTCGAGAATATAAGTAGTATAAACGATTTGTCTGTTCCGAAGATTATTGAATGTTCAGCTATAAGATTGCCGAAACACAAATTAATTGTTATATGTATATACCGCCCTCCCAGAGATAATAGATTGATGGTTGATGAGTTTTTTGACAAACTAAACGCAATTCTGTCTAAATATACCCTTCTTATGGACAACAAAATCATAATTTGTGGGGACTTTAACATAGATATTTTGAAAGT
This sequence comes from Philereme vetulata, assembly GCA_918857605.2. Classification (NCBI taxonomy): domain Eukaryota; kingdom Metazoa; phylum Arthropoda; class Insecta; order Lepidoptera; family Geometridae; genus Philereme; species Philereme vetulata. Next base: position 7,470,742 of record OU975471.1, on the reverse strand, counting down.
AAACACATCATCATCATCATATCAGCCGTAGGACGTCCACTGCTGGACAAAGGCCTCCCTCATTGATCTCCAGGAACTGCGGTTGGAAGCGGCCTGCATCCAACGCCGACCTGCGGTTCTTACCAAGTCGTCTGCCCATCTTGTAGGTGGACGTCCTACGCTGCGCTTGCCGGTCCGTGAAATCCACTCGAGAACCTTCCGGCCCCAACGGCCATCCGTTCTGCGCGCTATATGGCCTGCCCATTGCCACTTCAACGTGCTAATCCGTCGGGCTATGTCGGTGACTTGAGTTCTCTTACGTATCTCCTCATTTCTGATTCGATCCCGTAGAGAAATCCCGAGCATAGCCCTCTCCATAGCTCGTTGAGCGACTCTGAGCTTATTCATAAGGCCAATCGTGAAGGACTACGTCTCAGTTCCATATGTCATCACTGGTAACACACACTGATTGAAGACTTTCGTCTTAAGGCACTGAGGTATGTTGGACGAAAAGACGTTGCGAAGTTTCCCAAACGCTACCCATCCGAGTTGGATTCGACGATTGACCTCTTTCTCGAAGTTGGACCTACCTAATTGGACTGTTTGTCCTAGGTATACATACGCGTCGACAACTTCAAGAGCCGAGTTCTCAACCATAACTGGGGCAGGGACGACATGGACATTCGACATGATTTTCGTCTTGTCCATGTTCATTTTAAGTCCTACTCGTTGGGAGACTCGATTGAGGCCTTCGAGCATCGTGCTGAGCTCTTCCATCGACTTTGCCATGACCACAATATCGTCGGCAAACCGAAGGTGAGTGATGTATTCGCCGTTAATATTGATGCCCAGTCCTTTCCATTCCAGAAGCTTGAAGGCATCTTCCAATGCGGTCGTAAACAGTTTCGGAGAGATGACATCTCCCTGTCTTACGCCTCTTTTTAAGAAAATCGCCTTCGAGCTCTGTTCGTGTACTCGGACTGACATAGTGGCGTTTTTATACAAACACTTCAACACTTCGATGTACCGATAGTCAATACGGCATCGTTGGAGAGACTCAAGCACTGCCCATGTTTCGATTGAATCGAAGGCTTTCTCATAGTCCACAAACGCGAGACATAGCGGCAAGTTATACTCTTCGGTCTTTTGTATGACTTGCCGCAGCGTACGAGTATGTATGTGGTCTATGGTACTGTAACCTTTACGGAACCCGGCTTGTTCGGGAGGCTGGAAGTCATCAAACCTGCGTTCGAGACGGTTTGCGATGACCCTCGAAAACTGCTTATAAACATGGCTCAAAAGCGAGATGGGTCTGTAATTCTTAAGCAAGGTGTTGTCACCTTTCTTGAAGAACAGAACTACCACGCCCTCGTTCCATGCTTTTGGCGTCGTACCTTCAAGCAAAGCGGAATTAAAGTGCTTCTGAAGGACTTTAAGCACCGGTGATCCACCCGCTTTCAGAAGCTCTGAAGTGCTTCCTTCCTCACCCGGCGCCTTGTCGTTCTTAAGCTGCTTCAAGGCCATGCTGATCTCATACAGGCTGATGTCCGGAATATCTTCGGTATAATGTCGGGTCAGTTTGGCTCTTGCGTCGTTGGCCGCACTGCAAACAGGTTTAGTGACCGAATCGTAGAGCCGTCCATAGAACCTTTCGACTTCCCTTAACACTTGCGCTTTACTTGACGTTATGCTGCCATCTTCCCTCTTCAGCTTCGTCATGCGGCTCTGCTCAATAGAATTATCTCTCGCGAACACTTTGGAGCCTTTATTCCGCTCTATCGTATCTTTAATTCGAGATGTATTAAAGGTACGAATATCGTGCCGCAAGGATTTCCAAATCTTTCTATTGAGCTGCCTATGTGACTGAGCATCATCGGGAGACTGCAGTTGCAAAGAACGTCGTTCAGCCATGAGGTTAAGGGTGTCATCAGAGAGTTTCTGAGGTCTATTGGTACGGGGGGCCTTAAAGAACTGGGACCCCACCGTATGGACGGTTTCTACGAACCTGTTATTGATCTCGTCCACTGATGCATCTACTTCTAGACAGTCAAAGCGATTTGCAAGTTCGAGTTGAAAGCTCTCGAGGTTTTGGATATGTGCGCGAGTGGGTCGGAGCGTAGATTTCATCAAACGGGACCTTTCAAGTTTAACGTTCATATTCAATGTGGCTCTAACAATTCGGTGATCACTGCCGGTTTTCACCCTGTGAATCACAGAGACATCATTGAATATCCGTTTCTTGTTGGTCAAGATGAAATCAATCTCATTTCTCGTGGAACCGTTGGGACTCATCCAGGTCCATTTCCTGTGAGGCGGCTTCTGGAAAAAGAATTCATCATAAAGAGTCCTTCTTTCTCCAGAAAATCGGCCAGCCTCTGTCCCCTGGGGTTCCGTTGCCCATATCCAAATTGCCCCACTCTCAACTCATCATCGCTTCTCATGCCTAGCTTTGCATTGAAGTCCCCCATAACAACAATAAAGTGAGTTTTGTTCATATGTATGGCTCTACTGATGTCCTCATACATAGACTCTACTTCTTCATCTGGGTGTGAAGAGGTCGGCGCATATACCTGAACGACCTTCAGCGAATATCAATTAGATATTCTGAGTGTCAGGTACGCGACCCTGCTCGACACACTGTCGATGGTGATAATGTTGTTGATGAGTGACTTGTGAACGAAAAACCCAACACCACCTTGGGACTGTTGGTCGCCCTCCCGGTAGTAAAGTAGGTTACCAGACTTAAGGGATATCGTGTCCTCGCCCTCTCTACGGACTTCTGATAACCCCAAAATATCCCAGTGTAACCTACTAATTTCTTCTTCCAGCTCAACAATCTTTTCGTCTTTCCTCAAAGTGCGGATGTTGTGTGTTACCAGACCCAGTGGTCGTCGTAGGATTTGGTAGCCGATCCTCTCCCAGGGATTCTTAGCACCTCTGGCCCCGCCGTTACCGTGACTGCTACCGTAGCCAGGATTAGCGGGGCCGCCGGGGACTCGGGGCCTGGTTTTATGTTGTAAATCCATGAGGGGTTGTTGCCATACTAGCCACGCTTGGCAGGCGGGTTGGCGAGCGCAGTATAGGTATTGAAAACACAAAAAGACGCTGCTGCCCATCTTTCGGAGGTATCCCTTAGCAGACTTCTACTGCATCCACGGGCAAGAGCGGAGGGGCAACATTATATTGCCGGCGCCCCACGGCCAACAACGACAACGACTGAATTCAAGACCCTATTAGCAAGTTACAACCTTAAACTTCAATTTAAAATAGTAACGCGACCAGAGAGCAACACAGGCATAGATAATGTAGCCCATAACATTTCAGGCACTAAAGGAGAAATAGTTGACCTTGCATTGCCCGATCATTTAGGCCAGTTAGTTAGAGTTCCAGTCAAAAAAACTTGTACTCTAAAACACTGCTACAAGTTAACACGTAGTTACTGTGATAATCGCGAAAAGTTTATAGAATTTATTAGTAACCTATCTTTTCTAGACATCTTGAACACCAGTGATCCTGATTTAGCATTTAAAATGTTTCATGACTTAATCACTTTGTTCTATAATTTATGTTTTCCAATCGTGAAGTTAAAAATTTCTACAACAAGAAAACCAAAATGGATTTCGAAAGGAATCAAGCAATGTATAAAAAAAGCGCAATTTGTTATGTAAATACAGACTCCATCGCAATAATTCTAATAAAAAGATTTTAACACCATACACTAAACGACTAAATAAAGTCATCAGACTAACAAAGAAAGCTCAAAATGAATATTTTATTAAAAGAGCAACAAATAAGTGAAAGGCCACGTGGAGTATAATAAATAAATATAATAATAACCAACCTCGAGAAAACGTTAAGAAATTGGATAAAAATGGCAATATTATTACAAGTCCGAGTGATATGGCAAATGAATTTAATAATTATTTTATTGACATTATAAAGCAGTCTGATCACATTGATGACATTCCGTACAAAATTAGTTATAATAAATCAAATTCTATTTTTTTGATTCCTGTGACTCCGCATGACATTTTTAAAACAATAAATTCATTAAAAAATACAAGTAGTGTAGGGTTTGACGGTATTGATACAAAAATTATTAAAGACAGCTTTATACATATCACCTGTCCTGTGTCATATAGTAAATAATTGTTTAGAACTGTTGTTAGTTGTCACGTTATTTTCCCGAATACTCTAAAACTTACTATAATAAAACCTCTGCACAAAAAAGGACCACGACATGAAGTAAGTAACTACAGACCAATAGCACTGATTCCAGTTTTTTCTAAGATAATTGAAAAAGTCATATATAAAAAACTGTACAACTACTTTGAAGGTAACAATATTTTTAGCAATTATCAATATGGATTTAGACAAGGACGGTCCATTAATAAAGCCATCTATGACTTTCTTTATCAGATAATGACAAATAAGGATAAAAATAAAACAGTCATGGCTCTATATATGGATATGACCAAAGCCTTTGACCATGTTGATCATAATATACTATTGCAGAAGCTTGACACTTACGGAGTCAGAGGTATAGCAAATAATTTAATAAAGTCTTATCTTAGTAACAGAAAACAAGTGACCCAAGTTAGTAAAATATGCCCTAAAACACATATTGAAACTGCTTACGGATCAGACGTGCGAATAGTTTCCCATGATGATCTACAAGGTAGCGTCCTAGGGCCACTGTTATTTATAATTTATATAAATGATTTGCCTCAAATAACTAATCATTCCATGCCTCTATTTGCCGATGACAGTACTGTTCTGTTTATGAATGATAAATCATACAAATTTCAACTTGACATTAATTCTACTTTGACATCTTTTATTAATTGGTTATCGACTAATAATTTGAACATAAACTTGACTAAAACCTTTCTTATGAATTTTAAGCATAGAAATACTAATCTTGACATTGATATAAACTACCTTGGCACAAAAGTTCATGAAGTAGACATTACAACATTTTTAGGACTTACCATTGATTACAAACTAAACTGGAAAGCACATATTGATAATGTGTGTAAACGATTGCAACAATTTTCATTTGCTCTTTTTAAGTTAAGTAAAGTTTCAAATATATCCATATTACTTACTGCCTATCATGGTTACGTATCGTCGATCTTGCGCTATAGAACTATGTTTTGGGGGAACTCGAAAGAAAATCTCAGAGTTTTTAACGCTCAAAAAAGCTGTATAAGAGCAATGTGTGGGCTACGTAGACGAGAGACTTGTAAGGATCACTTTATTAAATTACATACTTACACTTCCAGCAATGTACATACATGAAGTAGCTGTTTTTGTTAAAAACAACCTAGAACTATTTGAAGCGTTTGCAGTTGGAACCGCTTAGAAGGTAATCTGCGAAATGTGTCATGTAAAACGCAGTTGTTACACAATAGTGTGTTCTGTATGGCTCCCACTATATATAACAAAATCCCAAAATTTGTTCGCTTTGTCTCCATTAGTGAATTCAATGGTAGATTGAGTGATATTTTGGTGAAAAAAGCATATTATACCGTTAAATAATTTTTGAATGATCGAAACATCGAACATTAATTTTGACAAATACCTATATTGTTTCAATTTCTGTAAATAACTATTGACATCTGTCTCCAATTTGACAGTATTATTATTTTATTAATAGGCATATCTAAATTCTTTGACATTTTCAATTAACAATGTGCTTTTTATTTTTATTGTATTCAATTTAGGTATTTTTGTGTATAACTATTATTATAAATGGTGTTTTTTTAGAGGTATAGAGCTTTGGAATGGAATAAAACAAGGATGAATTTTAAAATTGACATGAAATTGACTTTATTCAAAAGATTATCTTTTGGCATTATAATTAAAATATGATTTCTGGCATATGACCGCCACGGCTGGCTCGGACGTACTCTAATCTGGAGGTCCAATTTTCAATCACTTTTTCCAACATTTGTGGCCGTATATCGGCAATAACGTGACGAATGTTATCCTCCAAGTGGTCGATCGTAGCAGGTTTATCGGCGTAGACTAGCGACTTCACATATCCCCACAGAAAATAGTCTAACGGCGTTAAATCGCACGATCTTGGAGGCCAATTCACGGGTCCAAAACGTGAAAGTAGGCGGTTATCAAACGTTTCCTTCGGTAAATCAATTGTGGCACGAGCTGTGTGGCATGTTGCGCCATCTTGTTGAAACCACAGCTCCTGCACATCATGGTTGTTCAATTGAGGGACAAAAAAGTCAGTAATCATGGCTCTATAGCAGTCACCATTGACTGTAACGTTCTGGCCAGCATCGGTTTTAAAGAAGTACGGACTAATGATTCCACCACCCCATAAAGCACACCAAACAGTCAGTTTTTCTGGATGTAACGGTATCTCAACATACACTTGAGGATTATCTTGACTCCAAATACGGCAGTTTTGTTTATTGACGTAGCCATTTAACCAAAAGTGAGCTTCATCGCTAAACAAAATTCTCTTATGAAAATCGGGATCAACGGCAATCTTGTTTTGGGCCCATTCACCGAATCTACGCCTTGTAAGGTGATCGTTTGACTTCAATTCTTGCACGAGTTGGATTTTGTAAGCACGCAAACCAAGTTCTTTCCGCAAAATCTTCCATAGTGTGGATGGACACATATCCAATTCCTGTGCACGATGGCGGATAGACTGATTTGGGTCTTCCTCTACGCTACGGTCTACAGCAGCAATGGCTTCTTCTGTACGCACTGTACGACGTCTCTGTGGATGCGTATTATCATTTAAAGTAAACGTGGTGCGAAAACTGTCCATAGTTAGTCGAATTAATTGCTCTGATGGACGATTATGTTGACCGTAAAATGGACGTAGTGCGCGATACGTATTTCGAACAGAACCATTATTTTCAAAATAAATTTTCACAATTTGGAAGCGTTGTTCAGGCGTCAGTCTATTCATTTTGAAATGCCAAACCAAACTAAACTCAAATCACTTGACAGCTGACAAAATGGCCGCCAGTTAAAACAGTGTTGCCAACTTAAAGTTCTATACCTCTAAAAAAAACACCCGTTACATATAACTAGTATTATTGTGATTATGACTTCTGACACTTATCTTACATCTTTGACATTCGTAATTAATTGTGTATTTGATTTAATTTTACTATATTAATTTATGTGACTATTGTAATGTTTGTACGCTAAAATGGCGAAACCTAGTATAGTTCTTTGTTAAGCTCAACCATCCTATGTACCTAGGTTTACAGACAATAAACGAATTATGAATTATGAAGCTACACGCATACCAAATTACAGCACTGTGGGGTCGATGGTGTGCCTACAACTACAAGGATTAAAAAAATAAAAACAGGGTTGAAATTTAGTAATAAAGACCTTTCATTTCACGTCCCACTTGACCCAATAGCCTCATTTTAATTTTTTTTTTACCTCTGTTGAACCTCAATATTTCAACAACCCCCTAAAATTTTTAGCTTATTTAGTCACACCAAAATTTTGCCATCACAAACTACCTGTATACCAAATTTCACGATGATCAAATCAACGCTTCGAAAGTTATCCTCGGACAAACAAACATACATACATACAACGCCGATTTGCCCAAGTTGACTTAGAGATCTCGCTTCGCTCTATCAATTATTGCCTATTATGAATAAAACTGGACTCGATGACACGAAAAGAGTGCCAACGGCAAGTTGGCACGGTTATTAAAATGTAGCCCGGTACCGGGGCCGGGCCACCGCTGCACCTCTGCACCCACCGATGTAGTGTATTCGTAAACGATATAAGTTGGGTAGGCAGGTTAACAATAAAAATAAATCAGTCTATACGCAGCCATTGACGTTTCATTAGAACCGATATCGGGCCAGATGGGACTAATCCGTTTCCCTAACGCTTTCCAGCCGAGTTGGATTCGTGGACACCTCTTTACAGTGGCTGGGAACTCGCAAAGAAAAGCTAAAATGTATGAAGCCAGCTCCAAACCGAGTACCAACATAAAAATTGAATTATTTTTTTATTTTTAGAGTGGCAGCACCATAAATGGCACTGTTTGTTACATACAAAATGTCTGCTCTTGTATTGCGATAATTTGCATTTAAATTGTTCAATTTGTGTCTTTTATCTAATATTTACATTGAGTTGAGCTGATTGTTCCTTCGTACTAACGCTGAAGAAAAAGTGTGTGTTTGTGTTAACATTAATAAGACTAAAAACAATTTGTGTTCAATGACTTTCGTTTTAGTGGTTACGTGTTATTATTAAGCTTAAATTATGTCTGGGACTCACCGTACGTGCGAAATTTGCGGTATCAAGGAAAGACATTGTGGTGAAAAAAGGTTTTATGCAAGATTTCCACTAGATAAACACCGGTAAGTTTTTATAACCTCAATATTTTCTGTTGATTTCTTACAATCCAGCCCTAGTTTAAATACTTGTCCTAACTTACTAGTTACCTACGCGTGAAATAACTCGATGACCTTTTGTAAGGTAACTGACGACATATTTTAACATCTAATGGATGCTGTACAAATGCGATTCCTATTATTATCTACTCTATTAGCTGTCGCCCTCCCTCTCTGAATAACTACTCAAGAAATCATTAAAGAATGCATCCAATGTGTCAACCCAGGCCATAAACTACAGGTACCTATGTCAAGTTTCATCTAAATCCATTCAGCCGTTTCTCCATGATTGAGTAACAAAGCAAAACATCCAACCATTTAAACATATAAACATGAAATTATAACAAATGAGGATACATCACATTTCATCTAAATCCGTTCAGCTGTTGTAGCAGTAAAAGGACTGTTTGTACTCAGACACTTATGTTTTATAGGTAGGGACTTATGCTTTAGTTTCGTGGGGAATAGGGAACCAACGCACAAATAATTGCATATTAATTAATATGTTGTGTGATTAACATTGTACTTAAATGTTATTCACTAAATCTTGTTTAATCTGACAGTGATTTAAATTTACAGCTGTGCTGAGTGGGTAAAGGTTGTGGGCAAGGAAGACCTTGCGTATCTTACGTTGGAAAAGCTGCATGGATTAAAACATGTTTGTGCAATACATTTTGCAAAACGTGACTTCACAAAATCCAAAACCCGCCTGAAAAAAAGTGCAGTACCTAAACTTCACTTAACGGCAGAACCATTGGCAGATAATATCATTGAAGAATTCAAGCAAATCTTTTCAAATGGTAAGTAATAACAATATACATATATGTAATTGTATTTTGGACACATCCCTTTCAACAAGTTAGGCTAAACAAATCAATAGCAATAATTGTGAATGATGTTGATGTATATTCGGGTACAAAACCCTTCCTCAGTTTTCAAATTTATTCCTTTATCAAGTCGTAGACTCTGTACCTTTTGAATCTAAAGCAATGGGCAGACAACTGCATATAAAATTACACTTACTTGATAGGTTATTAAGGATTAGTAATGTTAGTATAGTATACACCTTTGATGGTGGCACTTTACCTGGGTATTTGTATTTGGGTATATGGCATATTTGACAAACAATCGCCACATGTGGACAGTATATTGGACAAAGTATTGGCCTTATTGAAATTAAAATGTTGGCATGTTTGATAATTGCCATGGTGCAAGCAAATGTCGACTTTAAGATGATAAAACTTTTCTCTTCACAACTATACATAGAATTTGTATAACACTTTTTATTAAATGAGTTCGGATTACCTCGTTGAGAACCTGGTTATAGATTTAATTGTAAGTAGTGTTTGTAGTCTTTAGTCAGATCTATTATATTCCATTGCAGGTGCTGTATTATCATCATCATCAGTCAGCCAACAGACCATCCCTGTAGAAGAGGTTCCAGTTAACACAACAGGAAATTACAACCAAGACGTTACTGTAACACCATCCACTAGTAAATCAATCGGAGTTTTAAAAACGGCACCAGGTAAATATTCATCATCATCATCATCATATCAGCCGTAGGACGTCCACTGCTGGACAAAGGCCTCCCTCATTGATCTCCAGGAACTGCGGTTGGAAGCAGCCTGCATCCAACGCCGACCTGCGGTTCTTACCAAGTCGTCTGCCCATCTTGTGGGTGGACGTCCTACGCTGCGCTTGCCGGTCCGTGGCCTCCACTCGAGAACCTTTCGGCCCCATCGGCCATCTGTTCTGCGCGATATATGGCCTGCCCATTGCCACTTCAACGTGCTAATCCGTCGGGCTATGTCGGTGACTTGAGTTCTAGTCACTTAGACTTGAGTATCTCCTCATTTCTGATTCGATCCCGTAGAGAAACCCCGAGCGTAGGTAAATATTAATAAAAAATAATAACTATCTATCTTTTATACTCTATACATATAATAAAACAGCAGAATGCATGTGTCTGTAGATTGAATATACATGTACTACCAAATATTGAGAGGGGACGATGAAAAAAGAATGTGTGATAAAACCATATAGACGAGGAGGGGGCTGTCAGCGACCCTACCTCATCGGGTGCCAAGATGAGACCTACCTAGGGCACATCATAAAACTAATTTTAATAAATTATAGTTAAAAAAACGCTTTGAACTAAAAACTAAAATTATAATAATAATATTTAAGTAAAAATGTGTAGGGTGAATTTTGTCCAGCACTGTAACCCACACTTTCTTTTTATTTTTCATTCATTACAACCCATTAATGGCTCACAGTTGGGCACGGGTCTGTCCCCATAAGAGAAGGCAGTTAGCCTACTATACCACACTGGCCAGGGGGCTTGGCATAGGGTTTCGTTTCGAGTTTTCCTTCTATTGGACAGGTGAATTTTGCTTCACTCCCTCAGCTATTTCTAACGACATCCTTGGAAATAATAGTAGTGACACATTGTATTCTTACTCTGTCACTACACGGATAATTCACTTTCTTACTTACAATTTTATTTTTCTTTTTAGTTTGAAACATGTTTTTTAGTTATTTCACTATAATTAATCTACCCATGTTTTTTTTGAATAGTTGTTAAAATTTAATGTAATTTGAGTAATTGTAATTAAGAGACTGAAATAAAATGAACTGTTATGCATGCATGGCTAACAGTTAAACAGATTTTATTGCTTCTTAGACATTATAAGATTAAATACCTCCTGACTATGAGGATAAAGGACCAAGTTGCAGTCAGTAATGGAAAAAAAAATGTAGATTTGTAATTTTTTCTGTATAATATTACAGCTGAAGGCCTCAATGATATGATGAAACCAACACCCATGCAACGTGATGTAGTTAATACACAACATAGCAAGCCAAACATCTTGGAAGAAAACCAACCTCATAATAAAGGTTTGAAGAGGAAATTGGATGATGTAACTGGTGAGTGCAGATTGTATGAGACCAATGATTTATCCTTATTAATAATTGTTGGGTGATGAAGAACAAATGGAAGAAATAAGAAGAAAAAAAAGAACAAACAATGGTGTCAACTTGTCTCATCTTAGATTCGCAGATGATCTCGTACTATTTGCAGAAAACTTTAGTGATCTCCAGACAATGCTGCAACATCTTCTTGATGCTTCTTTGAGTGTAGGCCTTAAGATGAATATGTCCAAGACGAAGGTGCTCTCGAATGTCACCGGTGTCACAAATTCCATTGTAGTAGTAGGAAATGAGAGGCTGGAGACAGTCGACCAGTATGTTTATCTTGGACATATTCTATCGTTTGATAAAGAGCATTAGCAAAAGGAGATCTCTAAAAGGATCCAATTGGGATGGGCTGCATTCGGCAAGTTAGACGACATCCTTAGGTCGCCTAAATTTTTACAGTGTCTGAAGACCCGCTTATTCAACCAGTGTGTTCTGCCCACCTTGACCTACGGTGCCGAGACGTGGACGCTCACGCAGGAGGCTGTGTACAGGTTAAGAGTTGCACAAAGAGGCATGGAGCGTACCATGCTTGGCATCAGACTATTAGATCGGGTTCCAAACGTCGAGATCCGTAGACGAACGAAGGTTCATGACGTTGGGATTCGAGTTATGGAGCTCAAATGGTCTTGGGCGGGACATTTGGCTAGACGTGATGACAGATAGAGCAGGACAGTGACTGAATGGTGGCCGAGGAGCGGGTATAGAAGGGTAGGACGACCGGCAGCGAGATGGGTGGACGACATCATAAAGGTCGCGTGCCGTCAGTGGGTGAGACTAGCGCAGGATCGTGATGGATGGTACAAATTTGGGGAGGCCTATACCCAACAATGGGTGAAGTCAGGCTGTGGATGATGATGATGAAGAACAATATAAAATACAATATTAAAATTACTACTTATATTGACAGTATTTTTAACTTAGTCATTTAATTTGATTTGAATCAATAGACTCCTGAGCTGGTAATAACTGTGTTTCGAGAGCCAGTGGGTATTCACATATTATAAAACAGATGTAAAAAATAGATCTCCACAACAAAAAAAGAACAGTAAAAGTACCACTGTGGGCAGCTCACATAGACTAGAAAAAGCTTTAATGCTCATCATTGTCAGACCAGACAACATTGTTATTATTTTTTTCATTTGTGTGAAAGTAAATTTGTTTTTAAATTATATAAAATGTTGATGATTGAATAGTTGCGATACCAAAGAGTGTGTGACGGCGTGTAGAGACGGAATATGAATACAATGACCCCCTACTTCTATTCTTCCCAAGGATGTCGTAAGAGGCGACTAAAGAAGTGAAGCACAATTCACCCGTGCAAGAGATGGAAAAATCGAAACGAAACCTTATGCCAAGCCGCCTGGTCAGCGTGGTATAGAAGGCTAACTTCCTCTTTTTATGGGGAGAGACCCGTGCCCAACAGTAGGACATTAATCGGTTGTAATTAATACCAAAATGACTTAATAAATGTTATATTTTTTCAGCTGCTACACCGACTAAAAGGAAGCTGGTAATGCAACTAAGGAAGACAAAATGTACTCTGGCATCTTTAAAAAAGAGTGCTAAAGTTATTGAGAATTTGACATCACCATTTTTAAAAGAAATTGTCTTATCATCTTTAAAAAACCTAAACAGGAAACCGCAGGGAAAACGATGGACTATGAAGAACAAAATATCTGCTTTAGCAATATTTAAGCGGTCACCTAAAGCATATAGATATATGCAACACATAATGCCTCTGCCAAGTGTAAAAACGTTGCATAACATTTTGAAGAAGATTCCGATAAATCCAGGGATCAATTTAGCGGCACTAAATCACCTTAAAAAAAAATCGAAATCATTTAAGACAAAAGATAAGATTTGCACTATTGCATTTGACGAAATTGCTCTGAAAGAGCGGCTCACATACAATGTGGCAAGAGACCAGGTCGAAGGATTTATTGATCTCGGAAATGAAAGGAAAAGCAAACAAGCTAATCATGCACTGGTCATAATGTTGCAGGGAGTAGGAAAAAAAATTAAGCAGCCTCTGGCCTATTACTTTGTAAGAGGGACAATTCCATCAGAATCATTGGCTGTTATTATCAAAGATGTCATTACAAAAGTGAACTCAACGGGTTTCCGTGTATTATCGACAATCTGTGACCAAGGCCCAACCAACCTAGGGGCGTTGCGGTTGTTAAAGGAGTGGTCTAATGGTGGAAAGAACTATTTCAAAATAGACAACATGAAAGTGTATTGCATTTTTGATGTGCCCCACTTATTTAAGTCCATAAGGAACAATTTTTTAAATCAGGGATTTATTAAACTTGAAGGAAAAACGGGAAAATGGAGCCACATCATAGAAGTAGAGGAGCAAAATAGAAATTTCCTCTATTTAAGCAAAATTACGGCCACCCACACACAGCCAAAGTATAGAGCACAAATGAAAGTAAAATATGCTGCACAAATTTTGAGCCAGACCGTGGCTGTGGTATTAAAACTGTTGGCCAACAGTGTCCAAAACATAGACCGGTCAGCAGAAATTCTGGAAACTGCTTTGGTAGTAGAAAATTTAAATAAATTGTTTGATTTCACCAATGGGCCTTCATCTCCAGATGATGTTAAAAAAGAAATCCGCGAGAATGTGTCGGCAAGAACCAAACATGTAGAGGTATGGACGGAGTTAAAAAAAAAACTGTCATCATTAAAATTTGTTAATAGAAATGGTCTGGAGGCAAAAAATGTCAAATGCATTGAAGGGTACTTGACAACATTAGATTCATTTCTGGATATTTGGAGTATTTTGAAAGACACAGGATATAAGTTTTTAAATTTGCGACAGCTAAATCAAGATGCCCTAGAAAACTTGTTCGGGATGATAAGGCAACATAGCCCTACTAATCGACACCCAACTTGCTCCACATTTACTGCTGCATTAAAAACCAGCATCATATCAGGCATGACAGCACCACACAGCAGTGGCTCTAATTGTGAGAAGGATAGTAAAGTCCTACTTACCGACTTTAATGAAATCGTTTTTGGTGGCGAGAGTGAAAAAGAAAATGAAGATGAAAATGTAGTAATAGATGTGGAAAATGAACCCCCAGTTCTTCACATACCAGACGATGTCGACAATATAGAGTTAGAATCTGATTTAACCAATATAACCGAGCAGCCTCTAGTCTATGTAAGTGGATATATTGCCTCTAGGGTAATGAAAAATAATAATTGCATAAATTGCAAGGAAGCTTTAACGATTGATGACCCTGCTGCCAATCACGTGTATGAGCTGATAAAGTTAAAAGAATGGTGGGAGGGTAAACAAAATTTAACATATCCATCTATAAATTTATGCAGAATGGTGGAAAAAGCAATCCAAATATTTGAAATAGAAGGCATCCCGAATTTGCACGTAACGAATTTATGCCAATGGGTAATCACTCTTTTTCATGCTAACTGCTACACAGCATGGTTGCAATGTAATGAACACGCACAGACCATGATCCAAACAATATTTCTCAAAATGGCTATTTTACTTATACGACGACAATGCCAAAGAGTCAATATTAAAAATTCAATTAAAGAAGATAATTTAGCTGATGCATATAAAAAAGGCCAACAGTATGGTACTGCCAAGTAGATCGAAATATTCCTACTAATATAAACTTGAAAGTTTGTCGTTTGTGTGTTTGTCTCTCAATGACGCTAAAACGGCAGACCCGATTTAGATGAAATAATTTTGTACATAGGTAGATCACATGTCAGAATAGGACATAAGCTATTTTTTATTATCATCATCATCATCAGGTGAGTGAAACCACCGGGCGCAAGCTAGTTAAATTATAAATTAAAGGTTTAATTGAAATAATCTAAACAATGATTATGTGCATTATAATTTTAATCAATAACGATAGCAATCAAATGACAGCCTAAATATTTTCAATTTACTCAAGTCATGTCATGTCAGTGTTTCAAGTCATGTAGGTAATTGAAAGACTGTGGTCGGAGATACATTTTATGAACTTGCTGAGGAATGACTGAGCTGGATTTAGTAAACATGATTCATTATCAAAAATACAATAGTTTTAATTAAATATTATAACCATTCATCATAGAAAATTTCTATGGACACATTTTCCTTTTTAAATCATTTGAATAATTAATAAGAAAGGAGAACGGACTATGGCGAAAGAGTTTTAAAGTCGATACAAGAGTACCTTTTAGTTGTATTTTAAGCTGTGATACTTACTTAGTACTAAAATATATCTTTATTTGTTTCAAATAATTATATTAATTAAGTAATTTAACTAGTATCCCTAAGAATATTATTGTACGCCCGAAATGGGCAGACTGCTGGAACTAAACTTTAAACATACCACCTATGTAATAAAGAAAATTCTGATTACCTATATGTGAAGGAATTGTTACACAACAAATAATATAATTATGTTGAATAATATATATTTCTGTGAACATAATTTCATAGCCATTTGCAATGATAGTAACATAATAGGTGCCTGTATTATGTCCATATTACAATTGGTATTAAATATTTTGTACATCTACGCGTTTTGTATCATTTGCCTAAAATTATATTTTATAATTCCAAGTAACAGGAGTAGAGGACATCCCTATCCCCATCAGAATAACATTATCGATATCGATAAAACCCAAACACAAGTCGATAAAAAGCCATCTCTACTTTGGACAGATCATTTTTATGTTGGACAAACTGTGGAGCTAGCTTCATACAATTTGATTATTTTTTTTTTTCTACTGAGTTCCCACTCTTACTATTATATCCTCTTTGCCTCTTTACAGAAACTGGTTCTATCTAACTGGGCTGTTTGTGCAAGGCAGACGTAATCCTCAACAACTTCGAGATTAGAGTTTCCAACTGGTACCGGGTTGGGCACTACATGGATGCGAAATACCTCCGTGACTGAAGACAAGTATTTGATCAGTGTGTGAGCTAGCAGCGATGAGTCATATGGCACAGAAACTTGGTCTTTCACTTCCAGCCGAGTTCGAATGAAACAATAGCATTCATAGAAAAATATAATAACTCAACAAAATTCACATCCCAGGGGTCGACGCGCCCTTCCGCGGAGCGTCGTCGTCCTCCACTCGTAAACCTACGCAATAAATAAATACTCTAGTCCATTTCGCAGCCGACGGCGACGGTGAAGCGATCAACGAGCGCGCTTGGCAGCGCCCGCTCCCCGCGGCATCAGCCGGCGCCGCGCCGCGTACAGCGCACCCGCCAGCGCCGCCAGCAGCAGCGCCGCGCCCGCGCAGCCCGCAGCCACCACCCGCAGCCGCGCGTACTCCGGCACCAGCAGCGCCGCCGTGCCCGCACCGCGCGCGCACGCTACGCGCACCCAGTACCGCGCGCCTTCCCTCACCGCGCCCACTGCAAAACAACACCTAGTGAGTGCCTAGTGCGGTCACGAAGTAGGTACGAGAGCGACGAAAGCCACTCACCCAGCAGGTAGTCCTGGTAGGTGTGCGAGACGTCCAGCAGACGGTCTCCCTCGTACCAATGCACGGCGCAGCGCGCGGCGTCACCTCGCGCACGGCGCCAGCGCACCAGCGCGCCCTCCTCCAGCAGCCGCACCGACACCTCCAGCTCCTCCGGCTCCGGCGCCGCGTCCACCGCGTCCGCGATGGGAGCCACGCCCGCCCCTTCCTCATCCGCACCCGCGCCCGGCTCCGTCGTCGTCTCCGGGGCCACCTCCGCCGGCGGCTCCGCCTCGGGACCTGACGCCGTAATCGATTGGTTTCATATTTCAGGTCGCCTCACCTCACCGCCGCCGCCTCCGTCCGCTAGCTTACCGTGAGTGCGCACGAAGATGGGCTTGCTGAAGAGGCCGTCGCCGATTGCGTCCTGCGATAGCACACGTAGCTCGTACTCCGTGGCGGGACGCAGGCCGCCCACGGTGGCTTCCGTGATGCCACGCGACAGGATCTTCATGGTGCGCCACTCGCTCGCCGAGCGTTCGCGGTACCACACGATGTAGTCCATCTCCAGGCCGCTTTCACCTGCAACAGACGAGACGATGTTCGGGTCCGTCGAGCTGGTGAGATAAGACGGGGAGGGACGAGGGGGCTCACCCGGCTGCCACGAGATGTGCACGGCAGTGCGCGCGGGCGCGGCGTGCAGAGCACGTGGCGCGCGCGGCGGCACGTTCTCAACAAGCAGCTCGGTGTCAGCGGAGACGGATGCCGCATCGTTGGCGGCGCTGCACGAATACACGCCGCGGTCCGAGGATGCCACATCCACGATCGTCAGGCTGCCCGAGTCGATCGAATGCCGCCCGGCCGGCAGCTCGCCGCCGTCCTTCTGCGGGGAGAGACAGGGTCAGGCTGGCACGGGGGGGGGGGCGAAGCGTCGCGGCCGCCGGATACTCACCCTCGTCCAGAGAGGCGCGGGCGCGGCGTCGCCCTCCTGCGCCGAGGAGGCCTGAAGCGCGCACGGCAGCGTGAGCGTGGCCCCAAGGCGCGCCACGTACAGCGGCAGGGGGCGCGTGGCAAGCGCGGGGGGACGCAACACGCGCACGCGCACACGCGGTGATCCCCCTGCCGTGCCCAGCGCGTTGTACGGCGTACACGAGTACTGGCCCTCGTGCGACTCGTCTACCTGCGGACGAGAGGGACCGTTAGTTGACGCCAGGTGCGGGGGGCGCGGGAGCAGGCGGGAGCAGGCGCGGCGACTGCTTGCACACACCTGGTTGAACAGCAGACTGCCGTTGCGGCTGTAGAAGACTCCGGGCACGTTGTAGGGGTCGAAGAGAAAGCCGTCCTTTTCCCAGCGCAGGTTCGTGAGAGGTGGGTTGGCGCTGAAGTGGCAGTCGAGGCTCGCCGGCTTCCCGAGCGGGAGGTGACGCTCCTTCGGCGCGTACACCACCTTAGCCGCGTCTGAAAGCGAACGCGGGCATGTGAGCGGGCTTCACATACGTACGGACTCGGAGCCGAGGGAGACTCACATTGCACGTCGAGGAAGGCGCTGGCGCTCTGCGTGAGGCCGGTGGGGTCGCGCACGCGGCACTCGTACTCCCCGGGGTCGCCGGAGGCGGCGCTGCGTATGACGAGGCTGCCGTTGTCGGCGCGGTCGCAGCGCGCCGCCAGCTCGGGCGAGGCGGCGAGTGGCGTGCCGTCGCGCATCCACTCCACGACGCTCTCGGGGCTTTTGGGCAGGCACTCGAGCTCGGCGCGCTGGCCCTCCAGCACAGTAACGTTCATGGGCGGCGTCGCGATCAGGTTCCCTCCTGCGGAGGGATGTGGAGCGTCATGATGCGGTGTGAGGGGAGGGAGCGGTATGGGGTATGACTCACCGTCCACCTCGAGGTAGTAGAAGGTGCCGTTGTTGCGTGCGGGCGGCGAGCGGTTGGGGAAAGTGACGCGGCAGCGGTAGAGGCCGGCGTCGGTCTCGCGTACGGCGCTCACGTTGATGGAGCCGCGGCCGAGCCCGAGCCGGCCCTCCCCGAGGCGGCGCACGCGCCCGCCCCAGCGGTCCGCGACGCGCGCGCCCGCTTCCGACCCCGCTGCGCTGTACCACGAGAAGATGCTCTCGCCCTGTAACCACCACAATTATACGTATTTAGCTAAAGTATTTTTTATAGTTCCGATTTTAGGCTGTTTGGTAAATTGGCACTATATCTAAAATAAACAGATTAGTACTTAGGTAGTATGTAGCGAGATCTATTGCCTGCCACATGGAAGAAGTACTTTATTTGTCATCAAGCTAACCTACAGAACGAGGAACCTATAATTATGACTCTGAGACAGCGACGACATCTAACGGCAAATGGTAGAACTATCCTACGAGTAGATCGTGCAAACTAAATAATCAGAGAACTGAAACAAAAACTAAGTACCTAATACTTCTCAACAATCTCACCGAGGCAAGGACCCCGAGCCAAAGGTCGCTCGGTGGGAGATCTACCTATCAACCTGACATCTGCCAAAATACATATATGTACCTACTTACAAATATATTTATTTTGTGTCCATTTTTATATTCCATAAATACAGCAGTTTTATGTACTTATACCAAATAAAAGACAACTAAATAGGTCGTCACTCTGCGGTGTGCCGCTGCAACGCACCTGCGAGTATAGCTACTGCAGCGCTGGTGTTATGTGACGCCTTTAGTGCGTGTGACCGACCACCAGAACATAGAAACACGCGTTTACATTATTATTTAACATACATTTAATAGTTTACAAGATTCACAAAAACAAAATAAAAAAATTATATAAAATATTATTAGACAATAACTAAACATTGCACATACATACCTCACTTATCAAAGCAAGACTACACTAGATATGAGACTATATGAGATCAAAAATAACAGTAAATTAAACAGCAAATTTCTACAAAATATTATAAATACTTATTACAATAATTTTGGGGACTTGTTAATTTAATAATATACAGAATAAAACTAACATTTGCAACTAAATCAAACTAAATGTAGGCCCAGGAACGACTACCTAGGTACTGATGAAGTCATTTGTGGATCTCAGCCGGTTTTGATCGAGCAAAAACATTTAAAATAAGTACTTTAGTGTACCTTTGTCCTATGCACCTCCTTGTGAATACGCATCTCAAATAAGTACTTTAGTGTACCTTTGTCCTATGCACCTCCTTGTGAATACGCATCTCAAATAAGTACTTTAGTGTACCTTTGTCCTATGCACCTCCTTGTGAATACGCATCTCAAATAAGTACTTTAGTGTACCTTTGTCCTATGCACCTCCTTGTGAATACGCATCTCAAATAAGTACTTTAGTGTACCTTTGTCCTATGCACCTCCTTGTGAATACGCATCTCTAATAAGTACTTTAGTGTACCTTTGTCCTATGCACCTCCTTGTGAATACGCATCTCAAATAAGTACTTTAGTGTACCTTTGTCCTATGCACCTCCTTGTGAATACGCATCTCAAATAAGTACTTTAGTGTACCTTTGTCCTATGCACCTCCTTGTGAATACGCATCTCAAATAAGTACTTTAGTGTACCTTTGTCCTATGCACCTCCTTGTGAATACGCATCTCAAATAATTACTTTAGTGTACCTTTGTCCTATGCACCTCCTTGTGAATACGCATCTCAAATAAGTACTTTAGTGTACCTTTGTCCTATGCACCTCCTTGTGAATACGCATCTCAAATAAGTACTTTAGTGTACCTTTGTCCTATGCACCTCCTTGTGAATACGCATCTCAAATAAGTACTTTAGTGTACCTTTGTCCTATGCACCTCCTTGTGAATACGCATCTCAAATAAGTACTTTAGTGTACCTTTGTCCTATGCACCTCCTTGTGAATACGCATCTCAAATAAGTACTTTAGTGTACCTTTGTCCTATGCACCTCCTTGTGAATACGCATCTCAAATAAGTACTTTAGTGTACCTTTGTCCTATGCACCTCCTTGTGAATACGCATCTCAAATAAGTACTTTAGTGTACCTTTGTCCTATGCACCTCCTTGTGAATACGCATCTCAAATAAGTACTTTAGTGTACCTTTGTCCTATGCACCTCCTTGTGAATACGCATCTCTAATCTGGAACCCTCTCTCTATATCATATTTATATTGAAAGAGTCGAGCGAATCCAAATTAAATTTATGAAGTATATCAGCTCCCCCTATATTAAAGATTCCTTATACTTAGGTCTATCGATTATCTTAATCTTTGTAGGTACTAAATTTCATTTCCTTCCTCTCTCTAAGCGACGCAAAATAGCTGACCTATCCTTTATACTCAAAATAACCTCCCCTAACCCCGAGTCCCGAGTTGCTAAACAAAATCGATATTAATGTTCCTTTTAAAATAAAACAATTTAATCCCATCATTTATTCTCCTGTTGTTGGAACAAAATTATAGGCAAATTCATTTCTGTGGCATGCAAGCGACAATTTTAATAAATTGTGCTAAACCAATGATTTCGATTTAATCTTCGATATAAGCACGAGTGTCAACTCAGCGAGACAGCGATCGAGCAGACTTATTGGCGGTAACGTTAATATGGTTTAATTTAGGTACTAATTAGTAGATCTTTAGCTATACTAATATTAAAAAGAGGAACTATTTGTATTTTTGTGTGTATGTTTGTAATGAATAAACTCAAAAACTACTGGTCTGATTTCAAAAGTTCTTTCACCATTGGAAAGCTACATTCACCCTGAGTAACATAAGCTACTTTTTACCCAACTGCGCAAAGGAGGGTAATGTTTTTACTGAAAAACTACGCGTGCGAAGCTGCGGATTGGTCAGCTAGTAAATAATATACTTATTACTATTTGGATAACTGTTTCACTGAGTATTGGTACAAATTATGTTATTACCTAGTTATGTTGCTAAAAAGTTTCCATACGTGAAAACCTATATTTGGCTTTCTGTTTTGTATTAGTTAATTGTTAACTTAATTTAACTGTTGGTTTTCCATCAACTAAATTAATAAATAAATATGTATGGCGATATGTCAGTGTACCCGCCGCGGAAACAAATACGCACACGTGCGTTTTGAATTCGCTGTGCTAATTTTCTTGTACGGACCAGCAGACACTCACCGAATAGGTACGTTATCAACATAATTCAGCTTGGACAGAATGAGCGACTCGCACAACAAGATACGAAGGTCAGCGCTCAGGAACTTGCGCCCTCTATACAAAACTAATAACCTGTAGAAACAGTTTCGAACTGTTTGCTGCATGTATTTTTCAAAGTGTAGTTCGCCATCCTTAAGAAGACCCAGATTACGTGCTTCAGTACCTAACGCGTTCGATCAAATCTCCCTTGATATGTGTCTTGGGATCTTGACAATGAATATATTACGTTTGGATCCAATGACAAGGAATTTTGATTTTATTAGATTTAATACTAAGCCATTAAACTCACTCCATTCTACAATACGATCCTAATACTCATTCAAGCTACTGATTGCCACATCCATCTCATCAGGCTTGAACAAGACATACTTATAACTGGAGGTCGTCAGCGTAAAAGCGGTATTTACAGTTTAGAATAGATGAGGATGAGGTAATATCTGCACAGTAAAGGACAAAAAGAATTAGACCAAGAATAGATCCACGGACTTCACATAGATCCCTGAGGAACTACACGAGCAACGGGCACGGCAGTTGAAACAGAGCCAGAGAAACAGCCACCTGCATTGCGAAGTTCCACCTATTGGGAGCGGTCACAAAGGCAGCTCGCAAACCATCTTCTCACTCCGGAATCAAACCCGTAAAAAAGTAAGTTTGGAAAGTAAACGCGTTCTATTAAAAAAAAAATACATTTATTTCAAGCAATTATGTAGCTCATAGAGGAAAGCGCACAACACAATCAGTAAACTAAGGTTTATACAGGGTTTTTGAGAGCAATGCGCCTGTGACAGCAATGTCTGGTGTACGGGCAGTCTACTCTGCCGGCTATCATTGCCAAGACGGTGTTGGCGCTGGCCCGCAGCCTGCGCACCAAGATATTTAAATGTATATACTCTGTCTAAGATAATCCCGTTAAGACTTAAGGTTGGGACACTTTCAAGACGATTCGTACCGGCCTCAAAGACCATGAACTGACTCTTTTTAGGGTTATATTTTAACCCATGACCAGTGGCGCATTCCTTACACGTCCTCACCAGCTATCTCAATCCACAGACCGAGGCGCTCAGCAGCACCATATCATCAGCATAAATTAAATTATTGACGCATACACCATCAATGTGACATCCGATATGCCGGCTGCTGAGCGCCACGATCAGCTCGTTCAAATAAAGGTTAAAGAGAGAGGGAGAGGTCAACCCCCCCTGGCTCACTCCACACTCCAGCCGATAAGGTTCTGACATTGCGCCCGCCCAACGTACGGTATTTATCTGGTTCCTGTACCAATACTTAAAGATATTCACAAGCTCAGGAGGTAGGTTGATGCTCTCAAGCTTCTCCCACAAGATTTTATAGGAAACCAGATCAAAGGCCTTGGACAGGTCCAGAAAGCAGGCGAACACTGGAGTCTTTCTATCTGTATAGTATCTGACGGTATGCTTAAGACACAGTATAGCACTTTCAGTGGACAGTTTAGGGCGGAACCCGAACTGATTATCATGCAATTGATGGTTTCAAACACGCGCAAGAAATCTAGAAGTGTCTGCAGGTTGATTCCTTTCCTTTCTAATAAACGTTAGGTCTTGAATTAGTTTTTGATTGAGAGTGGGACTTTATTATACCTAAATTTTTTTTGACATAGGTAATTAAGTACTTAATATGGATTTTTTTATAATTTTCAAGTCTAGGCACCCGAATCACTACATGTCCTTGGCTTCGCGGATTTTTGATAGAGCGAAGCGATATCTCCAAATCAACTTGTATGCAAATCGGTATTGTATGTATGTATCATACATACATACATAGGTACATACAACGCCGATTTGATTTGATTGTCCGAGAATTACTTTCAACGCTTTGATCTGATCATCGTAGAATTTGATAGTTCAAGAGTGGTAAAAAATGAGAGTATCTCAGCTCAAATGGGACGTGTTATGAAAGAATTTGTATTTTCGAACCCCTTCTTATTTTTAGTTTAATCTTTGTATTTTTTGAGTAATTAAGTAGCCATCATACAAACTGAACTTTAGACGAAATTAACAGAATACACCAGTGTCCTCACTGTGCTGTAATTTGGTATTCGTGTAGGTTTTTCTAGTGACACAAATATAGAGAAAAGTCTGAAATCCAGAATAACTGCAATTTCTACCCCTAAAAAGAGTAACCAAATAACATGAACTGCCGTTACTTGTAATTTGAATGAAACTGTAGGTCAAGTTTTTGGGTCGTGCATTTCGTGGCACTATTTTATTAGTCAAAGATTATGAATTGTATATTTTTTTGTTTTTTGTGAGACTCGCGAGATCTCAGTTCAGGACGAACCACTAGCACAGACTAAGTATAACTTATACTAGTACTAGTATTCTAAAATGTAATAAGTTGGCATCTAATATTAATATAGTAGATCAGTTCGTGTATCATCACGTCGCCTTCCACTTTCTTAGACGAGTCTTTCCCTTCCTTTTTCGAGGTAAATTCAAAATTTTATACAATGTTCTTACTACCCCGCCCGGTTCGCAGCCGTACCTAAGCGTAAGCACAGTACCTCTATCTATCTATCTATCGCATCGTGTTTAGATAACACAATGAGAGAGTGGTTAGTTCGTCCCCCCCCCCTGCACCCCGCACCGCGCACCGCGCCGCCCGTTCCTCTGTGAGCAGTCTGCGCCGATCGGCCGGAAGGATGATCTAAGAATAGAGATTGTTCGTTCATCCTTGGTCGAGGAATGAGCACGCTGCCGGTCGCGGGCTGCGGGCTGCGGACTGCGAGCGAGGATGACGAGCCGGCGCGGCGGCGTCGTCTCGGCAGTCACTAGCGAGCGAGTAGCGTGTAGGTAGGTACGGTGGCGGGCGACGCGGCGCGGCGCGCGGCGGCCGCCACCGTACCTCGATGACAGGGACAGCCGACGCCGCGCCGCCGCCCGCGCCTACCGCATTGTATCGATGTCCATTACAAAGGATCAAGTAGGTGCTTACTACACTTTAACTAACCTACTTAAACATTTCACGCTCGACTGGTTTAGAGTTTGCGACACTAAACCAACTAAATGACTGTTGGAGGTCGAACACAAGTAGGTGTACGCAGGGGACCTAAACTAAAATATCGGTTTAGTTTGTGAAGAATAAGTAGGTACGTAGGTACTATTTGCGGATAACATAGTAAAGTGCTGATGAATTTCAAAATTATTTATAATAAAAGTTTTTCTGTGTTATGTAGGTATGTACCTATGGGTGAACGTTCCTGTACCTAAGTCCTATGTACCTATGTATAAGTACCTACTTATGTTACTGTTCCGGGCCACATACATTCCAAAGCACCCTGTATCAATTATTGCACCCAGTAAGTACTTTATCTATCTATCTATCTATCTATCTATCTATCTATCTAGCTGCGGCTAGACCAGGTATTAATTTATTTTTATTTTGATACTCTCACAGCACAGCTCACACTACAAATAAAATAATTGGTCAAGCGCGTGTCGCGCCACACGCGGTGAAGGGTTCCGTTCCGTAGTGAATTGATTGCTCGTCTATACTAATTAGAGATGTGCCGACTTATGACTAGGTAAGTAGGACTTTGGCCGACCAGCCTATTAGTCGGTTCTAAAGAGAATGGCCGACTAGTCGGCCGAACCGATTATGGTTTCGGGGGTATTCGGAAGTTTCCGTGACGCTTTTTTTACAGCTGATATTCGCGCGCAAATCACAGACGCCGCCTGCAAGCATGTCGGAACATAGTATTTTTCAAACTTTCGCGATCACTGTACATAATTATTGATTAAAACGGGTATTTATCGCGTATGTACCTTTTTTATTTGTTATCCCGACGTTTCGGGATAACAAATAAAAAAGGTACATAGGGTGAAAGTGTTAGATAGCCGACCACCACTGGTTCATGACCATTTTTTCGTAAAATCATTAAAAATAGTCAAACTGACAGATGCGCACGCTCGTTTTGTTTTCGAACGAAACATCAGTCTATTCCTCACCCACCTGCGAAACCGTTTTTGGCTTATGACACGTGATACTCCTTCAGTGAGCCTCGAAACTAGAGCCGTAGTGGATGTACCGAAATGGTTGTGCAACAGTACAAAAAAAATAGTGAGAGGACACTTTTTCAAACGTGAGTAAAACTGTTTTTATTGAGATTTTCGCACAGAAAAGTGGCTTGGGATCTAAAAAAACATAGTATTTATATCAAAAGTATTATTTCATAAAAAAGATTGCGATTTTAACTAAATTAACGGGTGTTCGCGGGCCTAACCTACTAAAATTACGCTTTCATCGTTTCTCGACCGCATGGTCGGCAAATGACTATTTCCGACCAATCGTCTTTATACATTTTCTAATTTATACTGCATGGAGCGGCATGCTGTACTCTGCCATTATGTTCTTTAGAATATTGTTTATTTACACGTTAGATTGCGACCAGCAAAATATGTTAATACAACTAAAATGCAGACACTTCAATAAGCATTATTGAGGTGGTCGGGAATTGGTCACCTAACGACCATGTTTCATTATCACATACACAGACAAATGTATGCGTTGGTACCATCTAAAGTGTACTATTTTTAAAGATTTGACCTATGTAGAAGCGGCGTCGAAGTATGATACGTGTCAGTTTTGTGAAATTATCAAATAAATATGAACCTTTAATTGTTGTTCTTATTTTCAACCTTAAGCTTATTACGCTAACGTTCTTTTTTCAGTGGCATTGCAGTGGACGCCAACTGGCAAAAATTTTGGACGTGAGCTGGCCGCAAGTGGTCGGGAACTGAGAAAATAGCAGTTTTTTGATAAACCCTAATTATTTAATACTAACAAACATAAAAAATATTCAAACTGGCGATATTTAGATTATTTGATGTTTTTTCTAACACTTCCAAGTACTATTTGAATAAAAACAACATAATTTTTAAGAAATAAGTTACTTCAAAGATTACAAGTCCACTAAGTGGTCGTGAACTGGCCATGTCACCCTACGCGATAATTACCCGTTTTAATCAATAATTATGTCGGAACATGTTTTGTTTACTTCGCATTATTTCTTGATTTTTGCTTTTGCATTGGTCAGAGCGGTGTATTTGTGTGAAAAAATAAAGACAATATGTACTTACTGATATTGTACATTAAAGTGAAAGAGCTCAATTAAAATTTTAATCGAGTGAAAAGAAAGTTTCGTGTATGGTTTTTTTTTTGACCAATTGGACAAGATTCCCGTAAGGTCAAGTGTAACCAGTTCCAAATGATAACTTCTCGTGGTGGACAACAGCAAATACTACGAGTATGAACAAACATATCAAATACCTACCGACATCCAACCTTGATACCTCAGTTAGGTTCTGAAATGAAATGTTCGACCACAGACGACTCCTCTCAGTCACAAATCCAAATAGAAGAACTACCTACAACAGTGCCCACTCCCTCAACTTCATAAATAAATAAACAAATGTGTCTGTAGATGTGTCATTAAAAATATTAATTCGAGGTTTTTATTTAGTGTAATTCCTCCTATATACACTTTATTGAAAAATACATACAAAATAGAAATAGAAAATAGAAATATATTTATTGTGAGCATAAAATGTTACATAGATGAGTTGTGTCCCTGTTTCCCAGAAAAGCGTAAGCTGTGGCCTAGGAAACAGTTCTCTCCTGAATTACATGATATAAATATTACAGTCTACTAGTACATGAACGAAATTACAAACAATGAAATGTGATGTTGGAAAGCGCACATGCTTGCATGTATGCTAATGCATCAGTGTTTAAGTGAGTGAAAGCGTGGGTCATGTGTGTGAGTATGTGGGTGTCTTGTGTGTGTGCGTGTTTGCGTGTGGGTGGGTTTGTTTGTGTATGTGTGTGTGTGTATGTTCAAGTTTATATAAGTAAGTCTTCTATACCGGCATAATGAAACGTGTCTAACGATTGCGTTAATATGCCTTTCAATTGGTGATTACTATATTTAGATATAGGTATTCAATTTAGAATCAAGCTTTGTATATAATCGAGATGCGTTATAGTTATATTGTCTACGAGCCAGACAACAAATCAACTTGGGAAATCAAAATAAGAAGCCAAAATAGTCGGCGCTCTTTGCCAAATAGTCGCCGATTACCAGTGGCCGGATAGTCGGCTTTACCTATTCTACGACTAGTCGGAGCATCTCTAATACTAATATTAAAAAACTGAAAGTAACTCTATCTGTCTGTCTGTAATGTTTTTGCTTGTACTACTTGACTAGACGGTAGTCAGACATATACGGTATACGCCCGTCTTACACACGCATGTCTGACGAGCTGACAGCTGACAGTTGTGCACATTTGTAAGGAGAAGCTAATGAGTATGTGGTGCGCGTGCGACGCGACGCGACGAAGACGTTGATTGCTTCTCATAAAATTCATAAATTGGGATAGATGATAGTTACCTACCTACTAAGTGGCGTGACTGTGGACTGATGACGCACGTGACGTAAGTTCCCTTTTACTAAAGTCCGCCCACGCTTACTTTGTATACCTACCTGCACTAGGCACGGAGTCTCCGTAGCACATCATTCATTAATAGGCACTTTGCCTACCTACTTACACTTAGTACGTCGTAGTTATAGATAAGGAGAATGTGTTTAACCACTGCTGTGGTTAATTTCGTTATAGATCCAGGTCAGAGTATGCTGGCCAACATCAGACCCTGGATTATGAAGTCCTGTGGAATGTCATCGTACCTGCCTGAGCAGCATGGGCTAAACTGAAGATTGTAGGCGCAAAACGCGTTTGGGACTGCTCTTACACAAGTTACTTTTAACTAAATATACTTTAACTTCAGATATTAGAAAAAATGTAAGGGTTGCCCTCGATATTTTTGAGACCTAGAATCAGATCGTAACTTGGTGACAACTATGGGACCACCTGGGAAGTATACCCTTTTAAACAAAAAAATAATTTCTCGAATCGGTTCAGGCGTTTTCGAGTAATCGGGGAACATACATAAAGAAAATCTTCCGTCGAATTGAGAACCTCCTACTTTTTTGAAATCGGTTAAAAATGTCACTCGTTTTATTTCATTCACAGACTCGGCTCTTTATTTGAACTTTACCTCTACTTTTTATGGGCAAGTAAACAAACACGATTAAGAAGTTGTAGGTACCTACCTACCTACCTAACTACATACCTACATACCTCCTAGTTTTTACAGAATGTTTGTGTTGGGGATTTCACTTCTTTTTGTAAAGACATAACCTACTATCTTCATATCTATATAAATAGTATATTATAATACAAGTGAGCTAAGTTGCTCATTATACACGAGGCCGTGGTTTGCAGCCCGAGCCGTAGGCGAAGGCGTGAATCAGCCGAGTGTCTAGTGAGCTAGTTGCTCACGAGTTTCATACGCACTTTTTCAACACACTTGCGAGGAAGAAACAAATATGTATTGCATAAATCGTTTAATTATTAAAACAATTGGTGAACGTTCAATTTTCAAAACGATATTGGATTGTTTTTGGTGGTGGTTTCACAGTTTGTCTTACATTGGTACTTGCCACTTCTTTAGTATCTTCATTTACTTCTTGTGTAAATGTCGGCGACAAAGGTAAATTTTACAAATTACTGGAAGGAGAAGGCACCAAATAACTCATGCTACGATATGTACATGGTTGTGTGTTACAGTACGTTTTGATATCAACACAATGTTTGAGCTTAACCATGCTTCTTAACATGGAATAGATGCACCACAGGGAGCTGGGTTTGTATGTATTGGCGAGTTCAGAGAAATACGCCAAAACACATTTTCAGAAAATAACTGGGTTTTTGTTGCTTTTCCATTGTATGAAACTATCGTAAGCAGCTAAGTACTTTACTTGATTTTGCAGGTATTAGGCTTTCATTTGCATTTTGTGCTGCATTTAGTATTTCTGGCGGGGTTAAATCTATCAATTGTTAATCTTCTGTACTAAAACTTGACATTTTTACAATTATTTACCACACGGCAACAAATGCGATACAAACAAAAAAAAGGGAAATGGCGCGTAAGTTTTTTTTTTGCACGCGCCAAATGTGAGTTGATTAATTAGTTGATTACATACTTCTAAATTATAATTTTTGTGATAAAATGCAAATATTTTATAACAAATTATTGTGAATTATAAGTAATTTGATATTAATAAATGTTTTTCGTCTTAATTAGGGATACATTTATTTATTCCAAAAATGTAATAGGATTTCCAGCGTCATAAAACCTCTTCGTTGTTACAAAAACTGTATTACCCGGTTAAATTGAAAATGTTCTGTTTACTCGCATGTAATTTGCAGTTAGGTACTAACTTAACTTTATAGGGTTAATTCTATTATGCACTAGTGTGTTATACTTAATAATACGCACGCATGTGTATAGTTCGGTTTATGGCCATATTAACGATGTACTATGGCTCTCTTTACGAGCAAGTGTGTTGAAAAATCAATTGCCGCATGTACGTATTGAACGGTCATCACCTGAGAATGGCTCGACCGATTTGGCTGTTTTTTTTTGTTTCGCAATTTTCAGGACAAGGTTTGTATGAAAGAAAATTTCGAAAAGAACCCCGGGAATTTGAAAATTGTGGAAACACTGAAAGTGCTTTTTTGTACGGGATTTTTGTATGAAGTTGAGAGTGTTAGGCTGTAGGATCCGTGCATGAGCTGGGACGGGTCCACTAGTAGTTTTTTTATATTATTACTAGCTGACCGCACCGCAGCTTCGCACGCGTAGCTTTTCAATAAAAATATTACCCTCGTTCTGCGCAGTTGGGTAAAAAGTAAGTAGCCTGTGTCACCCGGGGATAGTGTAGCTTCCCAACAGTGAAAGATTTTTTTTAAATCGGTCCAGTACTTTCGGAGCCTATTCAATATAAACAAACAAACAAATCTTTCCTCTTTATAATATTACTAGCTGACCGCACCGCAGCTTCGCACGCGTAGCTTTTCAATAAAAATATTACCCTCGTTCTGCGCAGTTGGGTAAAAAGTAAGTAGCCTGTGTCACCCGGGGATAGTGTAGCTTCCCAACAGTGAAAGATTTTTTTTTAATCGGTCCAGTACTTTCGGAGCCTATTCAATACAAACAAACAAACAAATCTTTCCTCTTTATAATATTACTAGCTGACCAATCCGCAGCTTCACACGCGTAGCTTTTCAATAAAAACATTACCCTCATTTGCGCTGTTGGGTAAAAAGTAGCCTATGTTACTAAGGCAGGGTGAATGTAGCTTTCCAGTGGTGAAAGAATTTTTGGCATCGGCACAGAAGTTTTTGAGTTTATTCATTACAAACATACACACACAAATACAAATATTCCTCATTATAATCATAATATTAGTATAGAATAGATAAATAGTGTATAGTCTAACTTTTTATTAGCTGCAGTAAAATGACGTTTCTAAATGTCATTCCGTAAAATAATGTTGCCAGCCTAATCTCAATAGGGATGTGATTCAGTTCACAAAAATTAATTAAATAACATTATTATGACGTTTTTGTTTAATTTTGAATGTACCTCCCTATACTTCCACTAAAAAAGATCAATCCTCTAGTATAGTAATAATAATAGGTTAAAAAAATACATTACAACTTAATATTAAATCTCAAAAAAAAAACCAAACTGATTATTCATTTATGATTCACTCATTTAGCTACATCCCTATTTATTTTTCTTCAAAAACCGGCAACCCACAAAACGTCATTTTACAGCAGCTAATAAAAAGTTAGACTTTATATGTGTATAGTATAGATTCGCCAACAGAAAGTGCCCATTCATTATTCATTCTTATCTTCAATAGTTTACCTGTTCTCATTGTAGTTCCTCATCCGGTAATAGAGGGCTCAAATGGGGGCTAAACCTCATTTTGAAAGTTTTCATTTTGTGTGGGTGTGTGGGTACTAAAACGTAAGAGTAGTACAGTTCCTTGTGAAAGGGCTCGCCAACGGAAGTACTTATGAAATCTAGCAAAGTCAGACCCTAGGCTTCAATATATTATCCTAAGTTATAAGAAAAAAAAATATTCTGAGTTGTTATAAATAAATTGGAGGACTGACCATTGAACTTGGCATCCATTTAGATCTCACTTCTTTAGTCGTTGAAACCAACAATCAAGGCATGCCTATATTGAACTTGGCACCCATTTAGATCTCACTTCTTTAGTCGTTGAAACCAACAATCAAGGCATGTCTATATTGAACTTGGCTCTCATTTCACATTTATGTTTTTGATGGGATATCATTACTTTTTGTACAGAAATTATTAGTAAGTAGGTACTTATTCATAATAAAATTAATATCAAATGGTTTTTGTTAATTTACATACCGTATTTCCTACGTTTACGGAGTAAGTATTTCCTACGTTTACGGAATAAGTATTTCCTACGTTTACGGAGTAAGTATTTCCTACGTTTACGGAGTAAGTATTTCCTACGTTTACGGAGTAAGTATTTCCAACGTTTACGGAGTAAGTATTTCCTACGTTTACGGAGTAAGTATTTCCTACGTTTACGGAGTAAGTATAATTGTCTTTTTTGTAATATTTTCTATCAGCAATCATTTTTGATTGCTGATTCTTAGATTACCTACAAGCACTATAAATAAGTGTTCCTAATAGAATAAATTCACACAATTCATGTTGCTCGCCAGTTCTGTTAGCTTGAACTTGGCTAGCTAATGATTGAACTATTGAGATAGTCGCGTTGATAACTGGTTGAACCAGCCAGCTGTCTACCAAAGCATTCAAATCAGACTTTCCGTTTATATAACTAACATATATAACCTATCTATATAACTAACATACATGCTAAACATTAAATTGAAAAACAAATCACTGGGTTGTCTGGTAAAAATAGTTAGAATGCGCCGTTCACTTTCTGACGCGAGGATAAAGTTCCTAGCAAGTATATTTCTTATCATTATTATTATTCCTTACATAATATATTTATTACTTCTATCTACATAGCATAATTATATAATTACCTAAGCCTATCATAATTGTATGCAAACACCAATTAGTAGGTACCTATTCGTTCTTTCGAGTTCTAATGACTTGCCTAAAAAAGGTTTCTGCAGAATAACAGCGCCGAGCTGTCGATCGGTGGCGAGGCATAATGCTGAGCTGGAACCCATTTGCTGCAGTACCACAAACACACCTACTTGCCTCTTTTTAATTTTTGCCTGACTACATTGTATAGGTATTTATTAATTCATAATATTGTTCCTATGTTTGTTGTATGTAATATTCTGTTTTCTCTTACTTGTGCTTTCTCTTTGGTGTTATATGTACCGTTTGATGGTATTGTATGAATTTGTGTGGTGCTATGGTAACAAATAAATGTCTGTCTATGTCTCCATCCAAAGGTTGTCTGGAAGAGATCGCTTTGTTAAGCGATAAGACCGCCCATTATGCTTACTTTTATTTGTTTTTTTTTCTATAAATCTGTTGTGTCTAGACTGTAAGGTATAATAAAGAATTTTCATTCATTCATTCATTCATAAGATAGCTGTGTCAACGGCGTCAATTTAATATTACGCCCTTTTAGCTGGCAAACAGCTGCACAATGTCCCGAGTGCACTGAGTGCGGTCAGGCAGGTGCGTAATTGGAGTCAGCATTGAGCCTTCATGCGTTAAAATATTTCTTATTTTTAAATCTGTATTGTTAGTCGACGATCCTATTGGAACGTCTTATTCTTACAAAAAATTAAAAATTAATGAAAACTTTATGGTGGCGCAAAACAAGAGATTTTTTCAAAAAAACGATAAGTATATTGACTTCAAGCATGTGAGTACCTACCCGCAAATCTAAGTAAATTCCTAACTGTTTCACTGTGTCTGTGATATTTTAATAATACTTTCTTTTGAGTCTTATCTTGCGGAAAATGCATATTATATTTTGCTTCGGTAGGTAGGTACTAATAACATGTAAATATTAAATACTTTTCTGCAGTTTCTTTGAAATCGCAACAAATAAGTAAATTTTAAAAAATTGTTTCTGGATATACATGGGCCGATTCATGTTTTTACCTTGGCGGATGTTCTTATTTCCAATAGCAAAGTCTACACAGAAACTATATACAGAAATTTCTTACTGGCAGACCCAGAAAATGTGTAGCTTGCTATGTTGCAAGATGATGCGTCATAAATTATGGAAGTCATTTATTTTTATAATTATAATTAAGGAAATAAATTAGGGCTCTTTCGAGAGTATTAAAGGCAAGGAAAGAGAACAGCAAAGTTTGCGAAGAATATGAAGAACAATTATCTGTTTATGGACCAAAACCTTGACATGGTTTCATTTGTATCAGTGATATTCAGTTCCAGGGCATTCCTCTCCCCGTCTCGGCGAGTATAGGGATTCTGGGAGTCGAAATTTCTAATGAGGTCCAGTATGGGAGTCACTTAGAAGCAAAAGCTGTGCTCACCTCCAAAAAACTTGGAGTCCTTAACCGTGCCAAACAGTATTTTACGGCACAACAACGGCTATTGCTGTACAAAGCGCCAGTTCGGCCGCACGTATAATACTGTTCCCATCTTTAGCACGGAGCTCCAAAGTACCAATTGCTTCGTTTTGACTCCCTTCAGAGAAGAGCCATTAGAATCATCGGTGATCCCAAACTCGCCGACAGGCTGGAACCGCTGAGTCAACGCCGTGACATCGGATCGCTCAGTGTATTCTACCGCCTGTATAATGGGGAATGTTCTGAGGAGCTATTTGATCTCATCCTGTCGTCGAAATTTTACCACCGCACTTCTCGACAACGTAATAAAGCTCATCCACATATAATCGACAATTGGGTATCGCGCACCACACGCTTCACGCGATCTTTTCTACCCCATACTTGCAAGATGTGGAATGAGCTACCATCTGAGGTTTTCCCACTAGACTACGCTTCAAGAGAAATGTAAAGAGGTTTCTTCAGTGTAGAGAACGCATCGACAATACCCCGGGTGTTGCCGGTGTCAATAGGCGACAGTGACCACTTACCATCAGGTGGGCCGTAAGCCTGTTTCCCCACAAATAACATAAAAAAAAAACATGGCAAGACATACTACTTTGTGTGACCAAATACCGGTATTTCTGACAAAAGAAGGTCCTGATTAATGTCATTAAACCCACCTTTAAAGAGTGAATTAAAATTTATTTTACTTGTTGTTATTTAATGGTTGATTTAATGTTTAGTTTAAACATTCTGAAGTAAATAGCAATGACACTTAATAAACTTTTATTTCAAAGTCTAAAATCACATATTTTTAAAAATTGAAGTGTTGTGCGCCATCGCGCCCGTACCTACTGCGCGATATTGAAGTGTTGTGCGCCATCGCGCCCGTACCTACTGCGCGATATTGAAGTGTTGTGCGCCATCGCGCCCGTACCTACTGCGCGATATTGAAGTGTTGTGCGCCATCGCGCCCGTACCTACTGCGCGATATTGAAGTGTTGTGCGCCATCGCGCCCGTACCTACTGCGCGATATTGAAGTGTTGTGCGCCATCGCGCCCGTACCTACTGCGCGATATTGAAGTGTTGTGCGCCATCGCGCCCGTACCTACTGCGCGATATTGATTTATAAAATAAAATAAATAAAAATAAAATCAAACGATAATACCTACAGGAAGATGAAAATTAACATAAAAACCAGCTCTATTAGCGTAGGTACCAAAATTTCATACAATGGCAAAACAACAAGAATACGCAGTGTTTTTCAGAAAATGTGTTTATGGCGTACCTACTTTAAAGAATTATCTACTAAGTACAAATCTAGCTCTATGTTGTGTATATACTCAATGTTAAAAAGTACAGTCCGAACAAAGAATCGAATGGACTTAAAAACATACTCTAATTTGTCAGCTTATCTAAGGAGACAATCCGATGGATTTAGAAGCAAGAAATCAAAGGTTTTATCGTCTGACGATATTGAAAAATGTATAAAAGATGCTCCAGATACCCAATATCTGGCTACTAAGGTTGTTAGAATAATTAGAAATATGTACGCGAGTTCAGCCGGTAGGTAGGTACGTGTTGTGTGTTCAACTTTATTATTGTTTATTTTTTCCAGGTTGCTTTAATATTTGGTGTAACTGGCGCTTGTAGGATACAAGAATTAACAATTACCTATAACTGTAAAAGGCGTAGAAAAGCCGGAGTGGCGTGTACGAGTAAGATGCTTTTACTGAAGATACCTGAAGGTACCTATCACGAAAATAAAATACCGACCTCATTCACTATACACGGTCCATTCTATAAAATAGTTAAGAAGTATTTAAGTTTGCGTTCACCAAAAGCAAAAAATTAGCGTTTCTTTCTAAATTAAGTACTAGAATGGTAAATGTACCTGTCAGCCTGTAGGTATAAACATATTTGGTTCTATTTCTAAAGAAATCGCAAAGTTTTTAGGTTTAGCAGATGCTGAGAGCTGCACTGGACATAGTTTCAGAAGAGCTTCAGCTACATTGCTGGCTAACTCAGGAGCTGATATAATGAGTTTGCAGCGTCATGGTGGGCGGCGATCTAGCAATGTAGCAGAATCATACGTAGAAGAGCTTCAGCTACATTGCTGGCTAACTCAGGAGCTGATATAATGAGTTTGCAGCGTCATGGTGGGCGGCGATCTAGCAATGTAGCAGAATCATACGTAGAAGAGCTTCAGCTACATTGCTGGCTAACTCAGGAGCTGATATAATGAGTTTGCAGCGTCATGGTGGGCGGCGATCTAGCAATGTAGCAGAATCATACGTAGAAGAGCTTCAGCTACATTGCTGGCTAACTCAGGAGCTGATATAATGAGTTTGCAGCGTCATGGTGGGCGGCGATCTAGCAATGTAGCAGAATCATACGTAGAAGAGCTTCAGCTACATTGCTGGCTAACTCAGGAGCTGATATAATGAGTTTGCAGCGTCATGGTGGGCGGCGATCTAGCAATGTAGCAGAATCATACGTAGAAGAGCTTCAGCTACATTGCTGGCTAACTCAGGAGCTGATATAATGAGTTTGCAGCGTCATGGTGGATGGCGATCTAGCAATGTAGCAGAATCATACGTAGAAGAGCTTCAGCTACATTGCTGGCTAACTCAGGAGCTGATATAATGAGTTTGCAGCGTCATGGTGGGCGGCGATCTAGCAATGTAGCAGAATCATACGTAGAAGAGCTTCAGCTACATTGCTGGCTAACTCAGGAGCTGATATAATGAGTTTGCAGCGTCATGGTGGATGGCGATCTAGCAATGTAGCAGAATCATACGTAGAAGAGCTTCAGCTACATTGCTGGCTAACTCAGGAGCTGATATAATGAGTTTGCAGCGTCATGGTGGGCGGCGATCTAGCAATGTAGCAGAATCATACGTAGAAGAGCTTCAGCTACATTGCAGGCTAACTCAGGAGCTGATATAATGAGTTTGCAGCGTCATGGTGGGCGGCGATCTAGCAATGTAGCAGAATCATACGTAGAAGAGCTTCAGCTACATTGCTGGCTAACTCAGGAGCTGATATAATGAGTTTGCAGCGTCATGGTGGGCGGCGATCTAGCAATGTAGCAGAATCATACGTAGAAGAGCTTCAGCTACATTGCTGGCTAACTCAGGAGCTGATATAATGAGTTTGCAGCGTCATGGTGGGCGGCGATCTAGCAATGTAGCAGAATCATACGTAGAAGAGCTTCAGCTACATTGCTGGCTAACTCAGGAGCTGATATAATGAGTTTGCAGCGTCATGGTGGGCGGCGATCTAGCAATGTAGCAGAATCATACGTAGAAGAGCTTCAGCTACATTGCTGGCTAACTCAGGAGCTGATATAATGAGTTTGCAGCGTCATGGTGGATGGCGATCTAGCAATGTAGCAGAATCATACGTAGAAGAGCTTCAGCTACATTGCTGGCTAACTCAGGAGCTGATATAATGAGTTTGCAGCGTCATGGTGGGCGGCGATCTAGCAATGTAGCAGAATCATACGTAGAAGAGCTTCAGCTACATTGCTGGCTAACTCAGGAGCTGATATAATGAGTTTGCAGCGTCATGGTGGGCGGCGATCTAGCAATGTAGCAGAATCATACGTAGAAGAGCTTCAGCTACATTGCTGGCTAACTCAGGAGCTGATATAATGAGTTTGCAGCGTCATGGTGGGCGGCGATCTAGCAATGTAGCAGAATCATACGTAGAAGAGCTTCAGCTACATTGCTGGCTAACTCAGGAGCTGATATAATGAGTTTGCAGCGTCATGGTGGGCGGCGATCTAGCAATGTAGCAGAATCATACGTAGAAGAGCTTCAGCTACATTGCTGGCTAACTCAGGAGCTGATATAATGAGTTTGCAGCGTCATGGTGGATGGCGATCTAGCAATGTAGCAGAATCATACGTAGAAGAGCTTCAGCTACATTGCTGGCTAACTCAGGAGCTGATATAATGAGTTTGCAGCGTCATGGTGGGCGGCGATCTAGCAATGTAGCAGAATCATACGTAGAAGAGCTTCAGCTACATTGCTGGCTAACTCAGGAGCTGATATAATGAGTTTGCAGCGTCATGGTGGGCGGCGATCTAGCAATGTAGCAGAATCATACGTAGAAGAGCTTCAGCTACATTGCTGGCTAACTCAGGAGCTGATATAATGAGTTTGCAGCGTCATGGTGGGCGGCGATCTAGCAATGTAGCAGAATCATACGTAGAAGAGCTTCAGCTACATTGCTGGCTAACTCAGGAGCTGATATAATGAGTTTGCAGCGTCATGGTGGGCGGCGATCTAGCAATGTAGCAGAATCATACGTAGAAGAGCTTCAGCTACATTGCTGGCTAACTCAGGAGCTGATATAATGAGTTTGCAGCGTCATGGTGGATGGCGATCTAGCAATGTAGCAGAATCATACGTAGAAGAGCTTCAGCTACATTGCTGGCTAACTCAGGAGCTGATATAATGAGTTTGCAGCGTCATGGTGGGCGGCGATCTAGCAATGTAGCAGAATCATACGTAGAAGAGCTTCAGCTACATTGCTGGCTAACTCAGGAGCTGATATAATGAGTTTGCAGCGTCATGGTGGATGGCGATCTAGCAATGTAGCAGAATCATACGTAGAAGAGCTTCAGCTACATTGCTGGCTAACTCAGGAGCTGATATAATGAGTTTGCAGCGTCATGGTGGGCGGCGATCTAGCAATGTAGCAGAATCATACGTAGAAGAGCTTCAGCTACATTGCTGGCTAACTCAGGAGCTGATATAATGAGTTTGCAGCGTCATGGTGGATGGCGATCTAGCAATGTAGCAGAATCATACGTAGAAGAGCTTCAGCTACATTGCTGGCTAACTCAGGAGCTGATATAATGAGTTTGCAGCGTCATGGTGGATGGCGATCTAGCAATGTAGCAGAATCATACGTAGAAGAGCTTCAGCTACATTGCTGGCTAACTCAGGAGCTGATATAATGAGTTTGCAGCGTCATGGTGGGCGGCGATCTAGCAATGTAGCAGAATCATACGTAGAAGAGCTTCAGCTACATTGCTGGCTAACTCAGGAGCTGATATAATGAGTTTGCAGCGTCATGGTGGGCGGCGATCTAGCAATGTAGCAGAATCATACGTAGAAGAGCTTCAGCTACATTGCTGGCTAACTCAGGAGCTGATATAATGAGTTTGCAGCGTCATGGTGGGCGGCGATCTAGCAATGTAGCAGAATCATACGTAGAAGAGCTTCAGCTACATTGCTGGCTAACTCAGGAGCTGATATAATGAGTTTGCAGCGTCATGGTGGGCGGCGATCTAGCAATGTAGCAGAATCATACGTAGAAGAGCTTCAGCTACATTGCTGGCTAACTCAGGAGCTGATATAATGAGTTTGCAGCGTCATGGTGGGCGGCGATCTAGCAATGTAGCAGAATCATACGTAGAAGAGCTTCAGCTACATTGCTGGCTAACTCAGGAGCTGATATAATGAGTTTGCAGCGTCATGGTGGGCGGCGATCTAGCAATGTAGCAGAATCATACGTAGAAGAGCTTCAGCTACATTGCTGGCTAACTCAGGAGCTGATATAATGAGTTTGCAGCGTCATGGTGGGCGGCGATCTAGCAATGTAGCAGAATCATACGTAGAAGAGCTTCAGCTACATTGCTGGCTAACTCAGGAGCTGATATAATGAGTTTGCAGCGTCATGGTGGGCGGCGATCTAGCAATGTAGCAGAATCATACGTAGAAGAGCTTCAGCTACATTGCTGGCTAACTCAGGAGCTGATATAATGAGTTTGCAGCGTCATGGTGGGCGGCGATCTAGCAATGTAGCAGAATCATACGTAGAAGAGCTTCAGCTACATTGCTGGCTAACTCAGGAGCTGATATAATGAGTTTGCAGCGTCATGGTGGGCGGCGATCTAGCAATGTAGCAGAATCATACGTAGAAGAGCTTCAGCTACATTGCTGGCTAACTCAGGAGCTGATATAATGAGTTTGCAGCGTCATGGTGGGCGGCGATCTAGCAATGTAGCAGAATCATACGTAGAAGAGCTTCAGCTACATTGCTGGCTAACTCAGGAGCTGATATAATGAGTTTGCAGCGTCATGGTGGGCGGCGATCTAGCAATGTAGCAGAATCATACGTAGAAGAGCTTCAGCTACATTGCTGGCTAACTCAGGAGCTGATATAATGAGTTTGCAGCGTCATGGTGGGCGGCGATCTAGCAATGTAGCAGAATCATACGTAGAAGATTCCATACTAAACAAGAAGGAAATTTGTGCAAAAATCACAAAAAGAATTAGACTTGATTCTGAGGCGCGTCCTACTGGCGAAACACCAAGTACCTACATCCAATGATTGGATTTCACCTACCTACACGAATAATGAACCATCTCAAATAACAATAGAACATGAAAGTATTTCAGTAAATAATGTATCTGATGAGACCGCTCGATGCGACCGCTCAAACACAGTTAATTATAATTTTACTAATTGTTTCTCTAAACAAACTTTTTATCTACTAAATAAAATGATTTTTTTCACAAGTGTGTTGAAAAACGTCGTATGATACCTACACGTGTGTATTGATGATTACTGTCCTCGGCTCTCACAATGGCGCCTCAGCGGTAATCACCAACATTACACACTTGTACCATAATATAAAATAATAATATTTCAAAATATTAATTTATAAAATGGTTCAATTACTATATTGTGACTATTTGCTGAACTGAGACTTGCAAGGATTTCTAAATGGCTGAGTACAAATCTGCTTACACTCAATGCGTTAAAAACTAACTATGTATTTGTGTTACACCATCTACATATATTAGGACCCAACCAGTTAGTAATTTTGAGTTAAAAATACATAACTGTGGAAACATACACGATGAGCAATGTAAATGTCCCTTAATAAACAAAGTGCCCTTAATAAAGTATTTGGGTATCATGTTAGATCAAAATTTAACATGGTATCTACAAATCGAAGTAGGTACTTAGCAACAGAGTTAGAAAATTAATTTGGATACCTATTCAAAACATTACGACATGTTGCTCAGGAACCACTTCTAAAGAAAATATATATTGCTCTAGCTCAGTCAGTTCTAGGATACTGCATCACCATTTGGGGTGGAGCATCAAAAACAAAATTTTTAGAAATTGAAAGAGATCAACGAGTATTAATAAAGGTCATGTAGGTACCTACTCTAAACCTTACAGATTCTCAACAAATATGCTTTGTTCTCTAAGCCAGTTATTGACAATAAGAAAATTGTATATTTTAAATGTTATTCTAAAGAAACATAAAACTCTAAGCTATGACCCTGGTATTGTAAAGCGCAGAAGAAAGGACAAAGTTGCTAAGGTTATTGGTAGCAAAACTAGCTTTTCCCGCAACCAGTACTCTATACAATCCGCTCACCTTTACAACATCATTAACAGAAATCATAATATCTACCCTATGCAATATCATGACTGTAAGAAAATGTTGACAGAATGGATACAGACAATTACGAAGAGACGGAAGCATTTCTTCAGGTTATGTCCTGACTTTTATAATAAAGTACCTAGGTATTAACCTCTATTTCATCATATTTATATTCATAAACTTGTTATCATAGTTAAATATTAAAATAACAGTGAAAACTGGACTAGAGGCAGAACATAAACACACGCGCATACACACACACAACACACACATACACCCTACACACACACACACACTTTTACACATACGCACCCGCAACTCACGCATACACACTTTTATATTTAATATTAATGCATGTCTAATTATTAAGGCAAGTAACTTGTACAATAAGTATCTGTAACCTACAAATACTCTTGGATATGGAAGAGCGGAGCCTTCTAACACAAGTTTTTATACTTAAAAGAAGGTTCCAACCTTAAAATACTATGTAAAAAACTATCTGTTACAGAAATAAAACATTTTTTTTTTAGTTTTAATTGTTCACACTTCTGTAGGTCGATCAGTCTAGGTACGAGTATGTTCATTCTGGACAGACGCAACTCGCACTTGCACATTAACGTTTAAAAATATACGAAACGTAACTCTCTCTTTCTATCTTCACTAATTTACCTAAATCTCCCTCTCGACTTCCGTTCGCACTTTTTGTAACGCATTCACCAGCTTACTCCCCAAGTCAAGCGTGCATAAAGAAGTTTTTCGCTGTACCCTAGGTCGAGCATTAGCCCGCTGCAGACACATTTGATAAGTCGTGAGGTTGGGGTACAAGTAGGTACCTACGATACGTACGTAGGTACCACCTACCTGTGACTGCTGTAAATAATCGGACGGAGACGCCTCGTCGCGCTACGTGCTGGTGAGTGGCAAGGTAGGTAGCAAACTCACGTCCTTATCCCACTGCAGGTGGTAGGGGATCTCGTTGCCGAAGGGGAAGTCCAGGTGGCAGTTCATGACGGCATACCCGCCGACTCCGGCGCGCAGCCGCTCCGCGTCCAGCGGCAACAGCGAGCCGCCCGCGCCCGCCCACGCCCACGCCGCAGCCCACACCCACGCCCACGCACACGGTCCGCGCGACATGTCACACACAGCTCCGAGTGCACTCGACTGACCGCCTCCGATAGCCCGCGCTCGCGTTCCCGCTGCCGCTCCCGATGCTATTGTGTGCCGGCCGACGCGACGCACGCGCACGTCCTGCGCCCCGCGCGCCCGCGCCCCTCTGCTAATCTCTAATCGCCAGGCTCGGGGCTCTTCCCATACCTCAGAGAATTTACGCTTAGGTACTGCGCCTGCCTACAGACCACCTGGGGGTCAAAGTAATTGTACTCTTACGTGTTATGCTCATTGCGGCTTAGCTTCCTCACACATACATACATATAAGAACATAGGTACTTAGCCGGATTAGTAATTTGTGCATTTAAGGTTTAGGAGTTATTCCTGATAGCGATTAGTTGGTGGTGCGGTCTGCGGTCTGATGGCGCCACCACTAACTGAAATAATCTATAATTCTACGCAGCACGAATCGATATCAAAGAGGTACATTCTTGATAGAGCGAAGCGAGATCTCTAAATCGACTTGGGCAAATCAGCAATGTATGTATGTATGTTTGTTTATCCGAGGATAACTTTCGAAGTATTGATCCGATCATCGTAAAATTTGATACATGTGTAAAAAATTTTTGGGGTACAAATTACATATAATCTAGATTTCAGGCTTTTGCCTATATTTGGGTCACTAAAGCTACACGCATACCAAGTTTCAGCACTGTGGGGTCACTGGTGTACCCTGTGTGTGGGAATTTTGTTTAAGTTCAGTTTTTGTTATGGCTAATAACTTGAAAACTACAAAGTTTATACTAAAAATAATAACGGAGTCGGAATCTACACACAAAGTCCTTTTACTAGACGTGCCACTTGCCCGGATAGTCTCATTTTGTTTTTGTTTTTTTACCCCTCTTGAATCCCAATATCTCAACAACTACCTTGTAAATCTTGCATACCATTCTCAAAATGCCTACATCATCGAGACGTCTGTCCAACGCAAGTGCTAGCGGTCGACGACTGAGGGAGGGAGAGAATTTTTCTCCTGATTCAATCGGAATTCGGACCTGGTGTAGTCGATAGCATACAGAATTTGGTTTTTTCTCGGATCGGGGAGACCCGGACGCCATATAGTCCGAGCCTAAAGGTTCGAGCACATTATGCCGGGCCGCTGCGTGTCGGGGCGGAGCGCAAAAATCCACTCAAATCGCTTGAATACAATTTGTATGAATTATCGCACACTGTGTCGGGCAGCAGCGACTCGCATTATTGCGAGGCGGATTTGCGTCTCTGCGATGCGACCCGCCCCGCCCCGTCAACAATGTGCTATAGCAAGCGGATTG
The DNA here is from genome assembly GCA_918857605.2 of Philereme vetulata. Lineage (NCBI taxonomy): Eukaryota > Metazoa > Arthropoda > Insecta > Lepidoptera > Geometridae > Philereme > Philereme vetulata. The sequence continues at coordinate 7,426,479 of OU975471.1, read as the reverse complement.
GTGTGCACGCGCGCACGTGTTCATTTTACGATATTTGCGTTTTTTGGTATTGGGGCGTTCCTGTGGGGTTCACAAAAATGAACGAAAAACTTTTGATTAATTTAGTTCAAGGATACAAAGAACTTTATGATTTGCAAGATCCTGATTACGATGATCAACAAAATCCATAACGTACAGTTGCACGCAAATTCTGGCAGTAGGTACACTGTACTCAAAATCCGTCAATGCACTGCGACCCGGCCCCTCACTAATGTGCTAGGCTAGGTAAGCATTTTGCGCTGCGCTGCGGCCCGCTCCGCCCCGCTGCGGCCCGACATAATGTGCTCCAACCTTAATAAGTCAGTCATATTTTTGTTAAAAAGTAGCTTGTTATTATTTGCGTACGGATTAAGCATCACAGTACGTGATGTTCGCTTGATGTGCAACTCGAAATTTCTGATTCGCTTGATAGGTACTACTTATGTATAGGTACAGTTATGTCGTCGGCTCATTGATACGAATCCACAGTAGGAAGATAGTGAGGGAACTAGATAATGCTTATAGGTACTTTACCTAGTGTGTTGCGGTCAGACGGAACCCGCAGCCCGACAGAACTAACTGTGAGTGTGCGCTACAGTCTACTACTGTCAGCTACAGTACACCACTACAGCTGCAGGCTCTGACGAGCGGCTGCGCTGGCGTTGACGGGCGCCCGCGCCGTGTAGTCCGACCTAAGCTTTTCACTGCTTACAGACCATCTCCATACGCTAAATCAGCTTTTAATGAATTCCACAAACCACGGAACATTCAATTAAATAGGTACATCGGGTAAATTTCTAATAGAGAAGGGAATCGCAGGGTGCTGGGTGTCCCACTCTCTCCCAAATTATGTAGGAGCTACCTATAAGAGGTTTTTAACAATTGCCAGCCTCGTGGACAAATAAAACAATTAAAATCAGCGTCAAAAAACTTGCAAACCTTAGAATCGCAGCTTAGACATAGTTTAAATAGTACTCGTATAGTAAGATGCCTAATTGTTTAGAATTAGAACAATTAGGCATCTCACTGATGAAGCCACGCAAGCCCTGCATTCCAAATCACGACATAATCGCTGCTAGCGTTCACGTAGCTATTTTGCGTACCGATTCGGTTATCGCGCTGATGACAGTTGAGTGCTGTCAAGGATTCAATACGCTCATGAACGCGCTGCAAGTCAGAATTCCTTTATTTTCATAACAACATTTTAACCAACCAACCACAGAACACTATTACTCACAAGCAACCAATCAACCAGCTGTCACGTCACTTTTGACAGGGAAGCTCACAGTGATTTCAGTTTGGAGTATGGACGTTGTTAGCGCAAAATGGCGGATATAACGAAGTCATCTAAAACGATTCACAAGAGTTAGCTTGCTTATAAATTATCTCTTTGATTTATACCTAGTCAGGTCATAAATTCTGTCACATGTTTAATATAAAATAATTGAAACAAGTTTATTCATTATGTAACCATTTATACATACCTCAGTGCCTTAAGACGAAAGTCTACAATCATTGTGTGTTACCAGTGATGACATATGGAACCGAGACGTGGTCCTTCACTATTGGCCTTATGAATAAGCTCAGAGTCGCTCAACGAGCTATGGAGAGGGCTATGCTCGGGGTTTCTCTACGGGATCGAATCAGAAATGAGGAGATACGTAGGAGAACTCAAGTCACCGACATAGCCCGACGGATTAGCACGTTGAAGTGGCAATGGGCAGGCCATATAGCGCGCAGAACAGACGGCCGATGGGGCCGAAAGGTTCTCGAGTGGAGGCCACGGACCGGCAAGCGCAGCGTAGGACGTCCACCCACAAGATGGGCAGACGACTTGGTAAGAACCGCAGGTCGGCGTTGGATGCAGGCTGCTTCCAACCGCAGTTCCTGGAGATCAATGAGGGAGGCCTTTGTCCAGCAGTGGACGTCCTACGGCTGATATGATGAACCATTTATATACCAAAATGAACTTAACAAAACATAGATTCTTATGACACTAAAGTTTATTCAAAATGACCTCCGTGATTTTGAATACAGGCCTTCAATTTGCGCGGCCAGTCGTCTATCGCAGCACGAACGAGGTCCATGTCAATATCGGCGGCTGCCTTAATCAAGGATGTCTTGAGTGACTCCAAATTGGGATGAGGCTTTGAGCACGCCTTTTCCTCCAAGTTTGTCCAAGTGCCATATCTTGTAATCTAACGGATTCAAATCTGGACTGGAGGAGGGCCAGTCTTCGTGCCGGATGAAGTCGTTTTCACGCGCCGCCAGCCAGTCTTGTGTGCTCTTCGCTCTATGAGCTGGCGCCAAATCTTGTTGGAATACCCAGTGCCTGTTATAAGGACGTCAAAGGTCATACCGTAAATTGTATTTCCTAGTGATAACGATTACAAAAACTTTAAAATCTGAAGGTATTTTTATATTAGATTCTATCAAATTCGGAAGTGGAACAACGTACGCCTTGGAATTGCAGTTAAGTACTTATGATATAATTATACTGGTATTTTAGCAATCGTTTATTTATGTTCGATTTTTGAAATTGTTACGTTACGTAAGTGATGCAAATGTACTAGAAGAAATACATTGTCACGCTACGAAAAAATACCACGCTACACAAAATACGTTCTAGAAGAACAATTAAATCTGTTTTCTTGTGCCTGTAAATTATTAATGGAGGCATCTTATCGGATTGGAATCCCGTTTTGTTATTTTATTTTTGTTTCTCTACTGCATAATTTTGAAAACATGGGTAAATCATCCATACCTACTAAAAATAAATACGAAAGTGAATTTCTTTGTTTGTTACGCTTTAACGGCTGAACTGATTTCGATGAAATGTTGTATATAGATGGATTATAAACTGGAATAAGTTATAGGTTTTTTTTATTGACAAGCCACGTGTGCGAAGGTGCTGGCCAAAATTCAATAGTGAAGGAAAAAAGAAGGTTCGTATGAACGTTGAGTAGTAGTGAACCCTCTGGTGTCGTGGTATGGTTTAGGCCACTAATAACTTAATTTATTTTAAGCACGCTGTTTCAATATAAACGTTTTTTCACCTTGCGTTTGCATCATTTTTATTTGAACATTATCATTTCAGAAATATAAAAAAGGGAGTGCCATGTCTTCAATGCAGTGGTTACCTACCTAGTTGCCGATTTGGAATACTTACATCAAAAGTTTTTCAATACAATAGAAATGTAGAATTTGTAACCTAGTGTGCATGATCAACCATTTACGACGATCACGGCGGGTTACAAGTTAATAAACTGTATCGATACAGTTTCTGATGGTTGATCCAGTCTCGTCAGACGGGATTATTTATGGGCGCCATGTGTGGCTATATTTTTTTTGTTATGGTCTTGATATCTATGGATATGTTTTATACAGCTAGATCATATTTTAGTAGTCTATAGTATAAAAGTGAATCGGTATTTTACCACTAATTTCACCTGTGTACGCAATTCTTAAAAACCAAAGAAGTTCATGAACTGATGTTATCTCTTTCTTTGTTCCTTTATTTTACCAGCTTATATTGTTTACGCTATTCGTTGTTCATTATGTGGATCTATGTTACACATCGTTGCCATCTACGAATTGCTAACTTGCAATTACCTAGTTAGTGTGACTTGCGCAATGTACCATCACGTTTAGCTGAGACAGCACAACGTGATCACCCCGCGCCCCGCCGCCCGGCGCACCTCATCGGGCATCGGAGCATCGTGTCACTTTTGGATCTAACATCGACCATTAGACATATACCTAGTTATAAAGTACATGTAATTTTTGAACTTATAATTAAACTGTTTTTCTATTTTAAACTGCATTTTTTTTGCAACTACTGGGCGCACTCGTCATAATTGGCGCAGGCTTCGGAAACCTCTGGAAATACCAGGAATAAGGACTTACAACCCACGGGATCGACCCAGGAGTGGATCCAGCAATCGATCCAGCAAAATACCAAAATGCGCATGTGAGTAGTACTGTAGTTTCTATCTAGAGTTGCTTCGTTTTATCCTTTTAAGTGTTCCTTTTAATCTCCACAATTTTCCATCCAAGGCAAATTCGGACTCCTAGGTTACATAGTAGAATAACATTGCAAGACGCAAGTAGAGACTTAGAGATAGATAGTTTAAAGTGTAGTGTAATAAAATCAGATAAAATGTCGGACGGTATTGATCAAATTTATAAAGCGCTACATTTGGTACCCGAATTTGACGGGAATGCCAACGTACTCATGAGATTTATTAAATTGTGCGATCAATTAGTGCAACAATGTATAAAGGCAGATCCGGCTTACGAAATAACAAATCTAGCATTATTAAATGGCATTTTAAATAAAGTGACCGGCCCAGCCTCCCGCCTTATAAATTCCAATGGAATTCCGGAAGACTGTATTGGCATTCGAACCGCTTTAATAAATAACTTCGCAGATCAGCGAGATGAAACCTTATAATCTCGCATTATAATGATCTCGCACTGCTGAACCAAGGCTCATCAAGCCCACAAGAATTTTACGAAAAGTGTCAAAATATTTTTAGCACTATAATGACCTATATCACTCTACATGAAACGATTCCGAGTACCATCGAATCAAAACGGTCACTATATAAGAAGTTGACCCTTCAATCCTATCTACGCGGTCTCCGCGACCCGTTGGGATCTCGTATTCGTTGCATGCGGCCTGATACAATCGAAAAGACCTTAGAATTTGTGCACGAGGAGGTTAATACCTTGTATCTGCAGCAGCGTAGCGAACATCTTCCCGAGAGAAAGATGCAGATGCAGCCTCAGGTTAGTCCTAGATTTAATTTTTGCCTTACGCCATCTTCCGTCCCTATGTTAACCCCGCGACCGTTCCCTATGCAAACTATACAGCCTTAACGTCCCTTTGATATGCCTGGACCGTCGCGACAGACACAACCCCCAAAGACCTATACCGATATATCAGGCCCAGACTCCCCAATTTAAAGGACCGACAAAGACACAGCATATGTTTGGTGCATCCCCGCCAAACTACAGACCTCAGAGTAATGTGTTTAAGTTAGGTCCGCGGAACACGTCTACTAGTCCACAGCCTATGAGTGGTGTAAGCCACTACGTGAACAAATCCTTTCCTGCTCAACGCCAGCCTCATGACTGGAGTAAGTTTGGTAATCCACGTCCTTCGAACTATTTTAAGACTAGGGAGACGAACTTTAACGAGTATTATGACCAACCGACGTACTATGATAACAACTGTGACTATGAACCTCAAGACTACTACGGTTACCCTGACTTTGCCTACGAGTACTCATATGAGCAACAGTCGCAGTACTCGGACAGTTTTTGCGTAGAAGAAGTCCAGGAAGGCGACCCGCCTGAAAATGAGGATTTTCAGAGGGATACCAAATTAGTCAAGTTAAAATAGAAATTAATTTACAGACACAACGACAGTTACCATACATACAGATATCCAATCCTCCACTTAAATTACTCATTGATACAGGTGCTTAAAATGTCGTTTATCAGTCCCGAATCAGTACACCGTTTTTATCTGTACCACTTAATTATGAGCCAATCGAAGTGATAATATCCACGCGACAACTCCTAGTGACTATTCTGTGACCGTACCGTGTTTTCAAGAAGTCAACGAACAGGTTGTCATAACTTTATTCATATATAAACTTCACAACTTCTTTGACGGTTTGATTGGACTTGATTTATTGAAAAAGTGGGAATCAAAAATTGATTAAAAAAAAAAAAAATATTAGTAACTGGACACTCTGACCCACGTGACCCGATAGATATAGACATGACTGAACATTTACTTAAACACTGACTAGCTACGAGACGGCCCAGGTTTACTCCCCTTTAAATTAGGCTCAACCAAGGTCGTATCCCACTACCATTTCTTTCTAAATTTTATTAATCTTGATGAAATATTTTCTCAAGTTCAATTGGTAAAAACTCAATTACTTGAACTTAGGCCCTAGTTAAACAACAAAACTTCATCTCTTTATGAGCCTCACATTGAATACCTTAGTGATAAATTAGAGCGTATTCATAATCAGTTAAAGTCATTCCAACCCAATCGTAGGAATTGACGGACTTGGTTCAGTAATAAAAAGCATATCTGGTAACTTAGATTATACTGACGCGATGAAATATAATAATGCCATTCATGTACTTGAAAACAATGAACATTCTTTAGACTCGGAAATTAAAAATAATATTACTTTAACTAAAAAATGGTCATTGCAAAATTCTGAAATATTAAATAACATAACGATAAATCAAGATAGAATCGCTAAAAATATCGATTTTATAATGAAAAGCGATAGTACTAGGGAAACTGACCTTATTAAATATGCCCATATGGCGCAACATCTTTTAATCTTAGGTGATAATATAACTAAATTGTCTGAGGAATTATTTAGGCTCGAAAATACCCTAGCTTTTATCGGGATATCAGGTACTCCTCATTCATTGTTAGATATAGCAGATTTAAATATGTTTTTAGATAAGATAAGGATTTTATATTTAAAAGATGAAATCCTTGACGTAGATATTAGGTACTATTACGATATGATTAAGTTAGGATATTTTTATACTGATAGCCAGATAGCTGTAATTTATAAGGTACCGATTGCCTCTCCAATAACCTATAACCTTTATAAACTATCAATCGTCCCTAACAAAAATCACCAAATCCTTGTACCTTCCCTACCTTTCATAGCAATCTCTGGAGAAGACTCTATGTACATGGAGACAGAATGTCCGAAGATAAAAACATGGTATCTTTGCGAGAGAAAATCCAGCTACCAAGTTTGAGCGGATCCTGACTGCATTCATCAGCTCATCATCAATCAAGCAGGAACTCAATTCATCTTGCAAACTGACATCTGTTATCCTGACGAGAGAAGCAATGGAACAACTCGATGATAAACACTATATCGTGAGTTTTCCTAACCAAACCAAGGTCAAGACATCCTGCGGACAGGAGCAGTACAGAATCCTTCAAGGAAGTTATTTGGCCACCATTCCGTTCAACTGTTATCTCAAGACGCCCGATTTCACTATTTCCAATTCAGATGACCGCGTCAAAGGACACACACTGAAAATCATGGATCTACCTGCATACGAAGAACATCAACTCAGTAATGATTCATCCATCATATTGAACTCGATCGATCTTGGAAACCTTCATGAGATCAACGAGAAAATATCCCTACAAACTCTAACAAAGTTAGATGAAACCTCAGATAGCAGTCTATACCACACTACGATTCCAGTCTACACGATCTTACTAAGTGCGGCTGCACTCGCTATCGGTCTCACGTTCCGCCAATTCCAAACGAAACGCATTCAAGAACATTCAGAGAACATTACTACACCTACAGGGATTTATTCTGAGATAGCAGAAAGAAGAAACCACCCTTTCGACATCAAAGTTGACCACAGCAACCTTTCAGCGACTCTATCAAAAAAGGTTTCGACATAGTCGCTGAAGTACGGGGGGAGGTGTTACACATCGTTGCCACCTACGAATTGCTAACTTGCAATTACCTAGTTAGTGTGACTTGCGCAATGTACCATCACGTTTAGCTGAGACAGCACAACGTGATCACCCCGCGCCCCGCCGCCCGGCGCACCTCATCGGGCATCGGAGCATCGTGTCACTTTTGGATCTAACATCGACCATTAGACATATACCTAGTTATAAAGTACATGTAATTTTTGAACTTATAATTAAACTCTTTTTATATTTTAAACTGCATTTTTTTGCAACTACTGGGCGCACTCGTCATAATTTCTACCCACACTATGTAGTATGACATCCTTTGATATAAATATAAATATTGCTGGACATTTCGCATAGCGCTATCTAACCCCAAACTAGGCAGAGCTTGTACTATGGGAGCCGGATGACTGATGGAATACCTCTATACATTTTGTAGATACATACATGTAATATATAGAGAAGCAACCAAACCCGGAAATAATGTAGTTTGCTTTTATAAATCTTTGTTTTATAGTGACAATAGGAAAACAATTATTCAGTGTGTTTATTTTTATTTCAAGGATCATGGAATACTAAAGAGATGCGAGACGTATCGGCTCTCTTGAGTTCATGTAGCCAAGGAAATACCATTAGCCCTATGAACGTGGGCACACTACAATGCGCGACCGCAGGAGTCGAGAACGCGCTTGCAGCGGTGCAGATCGCAGTCAAGATCACCTTGAAGGCCCGGTCGGAGCCGTGGCTGCGGCCGTCACTGAAATCACAGCCGGGGGACTACACGGGATCGCAGCTGGAGGCCTGAACGAGTTCGCAGCCCTGGTGTCCCACAGCGTGGTCGTAAGATATTTATGCCAGATCGCGTGCCACTTGCATGTTCTCATAGTAAAGACACGAGGTCCCAGCACGGATCTCATGGCGTGACCTAAAGTAGTAAGAATAGTCAAAGACAGACACTCTAAAATGAGTTCTGCTCATTCAAAGTCAAATTAAGTCCGTTTCGGCACCTTTAAGTAGTTGTGACATGCACGAATGTCTGGAATTGCAACGGTACGTGTGTTGAGAGGCCGAGTTGACCGTTCAAAATCAATAGGCTTTGTTTGTTAAGGGCAACTCCCAATTTATTCCGGAGCAACCGATCTTTTGCGGCCTGCACCCGGTGGCTCTCAGCGGTCTTTGTCGCGTCGTCTTTACGATACATAGTCTCCACTCAAGAACCTGTCTGTCTATCTCAAAAGCTAGTTGGTTTATCGAGCCGTGTGCACCGCCCACTGCCATTTCAACCTGCTGATCCTCTGGGCTATGTCTGTAACCTTGATTTGTCTACGGATCTCCTCATTCTAATTGATCTCGTGAGGAATCAACGAGAATGTGCATGGAGCACTAAGCGACCTTCAGCCTTGTTATGGGGCCCATAGTGGGTGACCGCGTTTCTGTTCGAAAAGACGATACGTAGTTTCCCGAACGCTGCCCAACCGAATTGGATTTGTCGACTGGCCTCCGTCTCGAGGTTGGACCTGCCTAACTATGATATCTAGTACCTGACTCCACCATAGTGCCTAACGTGCTAGGCAGTGAGGATTGTAGTGCCGGTTTTTCATTCAATAATGAAATTTACGAAAAATAATAATAACAATAAAAGTACTTATATTTATAATTTGCAATTGCTGCCGCCTACTTACTATGTTTGCGCACATACTTTTGGTAACAGGTTGTAGACGGCTTTATATAATACTGTTAGTATGTAACTTTTGTCGTATAAATGAATACAATATAAAATTGGACTGGGTGTCCTGGGTGGTCATGCTCAACAACGTATTCGAGACTTGAGTTTCCAACTGGCACCGGGGTAGGCACCGCATGGGCGCCCTCTGGATGTGCTGCAGATGTTTCTGGGTAGGCAGAAAATATCTTTATTTCAAGTTCTTGGTAATATTGATTTAATCTATTGTAAAAACCTTCGTTGGATGGCAATAGCAATACCTTTACTTCAGATGCATTTGTTTAGCTAAAGACCAAAGGTTAATACGAGTAATCCAAAGAATATTATATTCATTACAATCACAAGGATCACTTTGAAATGTCCAAGCTGGAAAGTAAGGCAAGAAACAAGACTGGTAATTTTTTATGATATTACTTTTACAAAACAATAGGTACATTTAAAAAATAAGTTGCATCTAAACTATAACTATTGATCTACAACAGCGAGTTTGTCTTTATTGCCAGTATTAAAATTATGATTATCGCTATTTTCTTAAACAAATTAATATTTTATGTACTAAATCAGATTCTCATAGATGTTACTGGCAAACAAATGTCATTATAGTATAGATAATACTTTGTTCACACCAAAAACAACAAAAAAATTAAAATAGACATTATTCAAATTAATTTATACATTTGGAAATCTTATCGCTAAGTAGCGATCTCTACCACATAACCTTTTGGATGGAATAGGTCATGTGAGTTTTACCTAAGGTATCAATGGTGTACCACATACATAGGTACTTACATACTTTAAATTGTATATGCTATAATATACATCGATAGATAATGTTTATATTAAATACAAAAAAAATATTCATAATATGAAAGGGATAACCAATAGTTAGCGACAAGTAGTCAAATAGTGTTCCCTGACCATAAGTTGAAAATAGTGAGTGGTTTAGCACGACTGATAGCCACTGGTAGTGCGTTCCATAAACGGACAGTCTGCACTGTAAGGGAGTCATTGTAGTATTATATTTAATTTATAAAACTTTTGGTATAGTGATTCTCTGGGGCACTTATTATAGGTTGTACGAACAGCCCTCTTCTACAGCTACAGCACAAAATCCGCATTTCTGCCTCCAGCACTCCGGCACGGCAGTATACCGGCGATATAATGCTGGGGAAGTAGCTGAAGTAAACTAGTCTAGCTGTGTCTACGTCTGTAAAAAGATAGATCTTTTGACTACGTATATAGCAGAATCAGGTTTCTTCTACAGCTTATAAATAAATATGAGGATAATATCTAAGGTGATACCTAAGATTATTATATTAAATTAACAATAACAGATACTCGAGCCGTCTTCGTGTTTGATTTTAATATATGCTATAATTTGTGTAACATTAGGTTGTATAAACCTAGCATATTTGGTTTTATTTTCATTTAGTAAAAGTGATCTTTGGGAAGTCAGACAAAATGTCTACATTCCTAAGTGCTATGTTTTATTTAGTGAGAACATGTAAGTTAATGCATATATTAATAATTAAGTTTATTTTCTATAATTATAGTAACGTAAACAATGTTTCTTTTTTTTTGACACCGGGATACCATGCTGAAAAGTTAGTTCTTTCCATGGGATTACTTTGCAATTCTTGAAAATTTAATAAAGGATGAAAATCAATTTGAATACTAGTCCATGACTTTTTTGATAAATTATTAGATGTCCAGGTTTCTTTTTATAGAATGAATTTACAATGGCAGGACTTTATCTTGTACACATGTCTAGTATTGGTTGTACCCTCTTTGTTTACAGTGTTATGCAGTGTCGTGCTCGAGCCGTCGTACAGTGCGGACGTCTCTGGGGCGTCGTTACGCTGCCCGTTGAATATACGAAGATTCGATCGTCGTTAGTGGTCGAGGCAACATCGCCTATAAAAGGCTCCTCAGATCGCGCGGCACGCATTCGATCGTCGTTAGTGGTCGCCGCTATAGCATGCAGCGGCCACACCTTAGGAACCTAGGCTGGTAGAGGGGGGCTCGAGTGCCGAAACACTTTGTTGTAGCAACGGCGTGTTTCGGCCCTCGAGTCGGCACGGTCACTCCCCGTGCTAGTGCTCGTTGCTTCGGCGTCAACGCAATCCACCTCAAGTGGCGAGGCAACCAGGCAACTGTAGAAGGCCTGAAGGTAGCGATAGGAGTTTTTATCGTTGCCAGATACTGCGTCCTGTTCCCTTCCAGTCGTAGCGGTTCTCCGTTCCACTGGGTCAAGGGGAGTAAGGAGGAGAGGGTGCATCTGTGTACGGCGCGCACACTTATGCAACTTAATATATCCTGCGCATCTGACTTGGCTTTGTCATTCCGAGTTTAAAAAAGTCCTGGGCTTGGTCTAATACCTGGACACGGGTGGCCTAAGGAGAGGAGAGTGGTCGCTCTAGCACTGCATCGGGGTGACAGTGTGGTTCGGCAGCACTCTTTGAGACAAAGCAGCTTTATTTAGAGAGGCACTGCTTTCCTCGCTCAGCCGGGGAGGGGGCTAGAAAAGGTGCCCCAAACAAACGCTCATTCCTCGCAATAAGAATAAATCTAAAAACATGCAGATGAATATGACTTTTGGTGCGTGGAATGTACGTACTCTTTTAGACCGACCCAACAACCTCTGCCCAGAACGTAAAACCGCCATTGTGGCTCGCGAGCTCAAACGCTATGACGTCGACATAGCCGCTCTCAGCGAAACACATCTAGCTGACGAAGGTGAGCTTGTTGAACGTGGTGGTGGGTACACTTTCTTCTGGAAAGGCACACCAGCTTCTGAGCCTAGACGGTCAGGAGTAGGCTTTGCTATTAAAACTACTTTAGCCTCTAAGTTGGAAGAACATCCAGTTGCTATCTCTGATCGTGTCATGTCCTTACGTTTCCATCTTCGAAACAATAAATACTTAAATGTTATCAGCGTATATTCGCCAACACTCGACAAAAGTGATGACGTCAAGGACAAATTTTATGAGGAAGTGTCAGAAGTGCTGACTAAAATCCGGCGCTGTGAGAAAGTTTTGCTTCTTGGCGACTTTAATGCTCGCGTCGGACGTGATTTTGAAGCTTGGCCTCGGGTGATAGGGCGACATGGCATTGGTAACATGAACAGTAATGGGCAACTGTTACTAAGCCTCTGTTCCCAATTTCATCTGGGTATTACCAATACCATGTTTAGACTCCCAAATAAATACAAAACTACCTGGATGCACCCAAGGTCCAAGCATTGGCATCTTATTGATTATGCTATAGTCCGTCAACGGGATATAGCGGATGTCAAAGTAACGAGAGTAATGAGAGGCGCAAACTGTTGGTCGGATCACCGACTTGTTGTTACAAAACTATTTTTGCGTCTTAGCCCTTGCCGTAGACCTCGCAGGGCTAAGCCTAACTGTCTTCATCTGAAAAAGCTAGAGTCTGCTGAAATATTGGCAAATTACAGGGAAGCTGTCAATACCTTTACAGCAGGCATACACCCCGAAGATGAACAGTTAGACGAGGGCTGGAAACTGTTAACTACAAATACCATCAATGCGGCTACTGAGATCTTAGGCCAAAAACCTCGTGTCTGTGAAGACTGGTTTGACGAAAATGATAATACATTGACAGTCGCCCTAGAAAAACACCGCCAGCTCCTTCGAAAGGGAAATCAGACAACTGCTTCTGAAAAAATAAAGGAGAGTACGAGCCAAATAAGGAGACTAACTCGAAACGCAAAAGATGAGTGGTGGCTGAACAAGGTTCGCTATATTCAGTGGCTTGCTGATTCGAATAGACTCGGCGATTTCTTTAACGAGATTAAAAAGTTAGTAGGAAGTCCACATCGAGTAAACGTACCACTGAAATCACTTTCAGGTACCCTCCTGGTAAGCAAAGGAGAAGTTCTTACTCGCTGGGCAGAACACTATAACAGCTTACTCAATGTGGATCGTTCTGCTGACATAAACTATTTAGCATCACTTCCTGCCTTACCACAAGCCGTAGATCTGGATCAGCCTCCTTCTCTTGAGGAAGTTATCATCGCCATCAAAGCGCAGAAAAACAATAAGGCTGTCGGCATCGATAACATACCAGGAGAACTATTAAAATATGGCGGAGATGAGTTGCACTACAAGATTTGGCAATTTTTCCAGCGCATGTGGGAAATGGAGTTCGTTCCTCCTAGTTTTGGCGTATCACTAATTTGCTCTTTGTATAAAAATAAAGGTGATCGATCTGTTTGCAACTCTTATAGGGGTATATCACTTCTGTCTACTCCAGGAAAAACTTTTGCCAGAGTACTCTTAAATCGTCTTATGGAGCTCTCTGAAAGTATATTGCCTGAAACGCAATTTGGGTTTAGACCCAATCGCGGCACATGCGAGGCCATATTCTCTCTTAGACAACTGCAAGAGAAAAGCAGGGAACAGTGTCAACCTCTGTTTCTCTGTTTTGTTGATCTGGAGAAAGCTTTTGACAGTGTACCTCGCGAAGCTTTGTGGATTGTGCTTTCGAAACTTGGTTGCACCGACAAATTTATACGCTTGATAAGACTTCTTCACGACAACATGACTTGTTGCGTAACCGTCAATGGTGAGCAGACAGAGCAATTCCCTGTCACTTGTGGTGTAAAACAAGGCTGTGTATTAGCACCCACTCTTTTTGCTCTGTACTTTTCCGTTGTCGTGAGGGAGACTTTACAAGCCAACACCGAAGGGATCCGCATACGTTTTCGCACAGATGGCAGTATCTTTAACCTGGCTAGGTTAAAAGCGCACACAAAGGTATCGTATGACCTCATTACCGAATTGATGTATGCTGATGACCTATGTTTCGTTGCGGAATCTTCTGAGGGACTCCAGGACTTGATGACTCGGCTTGACGCTGCGTGCTGTAGATTTGGCCTCAAAATTAATATTACAAAGACAGAGGTGATGGCCATGGACACTGTTAACCAAGCTCCACTGAATCTGCAAATCGATGGAAAGCCCATAAAACAGGTCGATACATTCAGATATCTGGGAAGCAGCATAACAACAAAATGCGACCTTGACTCGGAGATCAACAGCAGACTTGGCTCCGCTATGGCTGCTTTTGGTAAACTACGAGTCCAGGTACTTCGCTCCCATAACATCAAATTGAGTACCAAGATTAAGGTGTATATGGCTATTGTACTTCCTAACATCTTGTACTCGTCAGAGACATGGTGCCTGTATCGCAGACACATACGCACGTTAGACAGATTCCATCTGAAATGCCTCCGCGACATTCTTAACATCAAGTGGTCGGATCGGGTCCGTAATACCGATGTTCTACGACGGGCTAATGTCTGTGGCATAGAGGCATATTTGATGCGGCGTCAGCTGCGTTGGTGCGGGCACCTGTCTCGGATGTCTGATGAGCGAAGGGCGAAACGCATTTTCTTCTGTGAACTAGAACATGGTAAGCGGAAACGCGGAGGTCAGTTCCTACGTTTCAAAGACGTACAGAAGAGGCACATGAAGAGGTGTTGTATCGATCCGTCGCGCTGGGAGGCTCTCGCTGAAAAACGACCTGAATGGAGGCGTCATGTTCAGGACAAAGTGTACGAGTTTGAAGAAGAAAGGAGGCAAGAACTAGACTTAAAACGAGATCAACTTAAAAGTCGACCGCCGGCTAATATCAATTACAACTACATTAATGGCGCCTTAACTTGTGTTCATTGTAACCGGACTTTTAGCGCAAAAATAGGGTACATCAGCCACATACAGGCTAAACACCTAGGCCAATAATCACAAAGTCAAGTCTCTGTAGCCGAAATCGGCTAGGAGGATTATTATTATTATGCCCATGCCACGGATGGATTGAGTATTGAGTATGGATGATGGATAAGAACTACTTGATGGGCGATAGCTGTTTCTCATATAGTTCACCACCATTATGTCTTTATTCATCTGCCGGTATGAAATGGTTTGGGTATAAAAATATCAAAGTTCTAAATCTTATAGATATATTGGTCAGAGAAATATTTAAATTAATCCGTGTTAATTTAGAGTAAATTAAAGAACAGTATAACATGAAACAGTTTAACGCAATATAATATCTACAGTCACTCGGTTTGGCCATTGTTGATCTGCAACAGTCTACTGCTGGACGTAGGACTCTCCCAGATATAATATTCCTTCACGACTTGGAGAAGAGAAAAGTTGCAACTGCAATCGGCTGTGGTAGTAGAATAAGGAATTTGATTTTATCTGGGTTCATTCCCAGGCCGTCGGTTGTTTAGAAGTAACAGCTCGTTTTGGTTATCTCAGTCAATTAAATCTTATTGCAAATGAATTATTTAAATGCCGTTATTATGTTTAATCCTGTACCAGTGTTTAAGTGTGCAGGCCGGTGACGGACTAACGTTGAGATTGTATTATAGATTTAGTCTATAATTACTCTTCCTCGAGAGTTAGCGTAGTTTATCGTATCACAGATATTTTGACATATGATACAACAAAGAAAAACCACAGGTTTCAATATAGCAGGTACTTTCTAATGATTGTGTACCTTTTTACATATTTTGACAATATTACTTTGGCACTTTATTTTTATTTTACATATACTATGCATCGGGGAAAATCAACGAGACCAAATCAAGAGATAAAAAGAAGGCGTGCAGTGGCTACGAGACCTGTGTGCACCAGCTATGCAGCCAGCGTGCAGTGACCGTGTGACCTGCATGCATCATTCATGAGACCTTGCGCGCACCGCTGTGCAGCCTCATTGCATCTCCTGCGCAACCTACGCAATCGTATAGTGAAGCCTGCACGCGTCTCCTGTGCGTCTTTCTCCGTGCAATTATCATAAAATTGTTATGAGCAAAGTGAATGAAGTGAAATGATGAAGTGCAAAGTGAATCATACTGTTATAAGCGTATACGATGTACGGCTATGAGCATATATAATTTATGGCTATGAGCGTATACAATTGATGGCTATGAGCGTATACAATTTATAGTTATGAGCGTATAACATTTATGGCTATGAGCGTGTAACATGTATGGCTATGAGCGCATACAATATATGGCTATGAGCGTATAACATGTATGACTATGAGCGTATACAATTGATGGCTATGAGCATACACAATTTAAAAGTGCATCGTGTACAATCGCAAGCGGGGATTATAAATGATATGATGGTGCTTAAATTACGGTATTGTCAATATTTATTACAATAGAATCCGTCTGTTTAGAAAAACATATATTTCTATCCTTGTTATCTTATCCTTGTCTGGCTCGATGTTATGTTAGTTTTACACAGTAAAATATTTTCTATTGATATAAAATATTTTATACAATTAAAAAATAAAATGTGCAGAATTGCAAGCGAGGACTTCAATTGATATTCGATGATGATACTAAATCCCGATGAGATGTTGGTTTTACACATATTTTGTATTTGCATTTTTTTGTTACATGTGAATGCTATAAGATTAATTTATTAAGTGAAATGATTATTTAAGTGAAAAGTTTAGTATTTTATTATTGTTGTTCAAATTATTGAACTGTATATATGATTTTTTTTCTCTTTGTTCATCTGTGTTAGCTGTATCATACTAAGTTCGCGAGGACGCGAACCACTGTCAAGATGGACGTATTGTTAGCTTGCTTATAAACTATCTCTTTGATTTATATAACTGGTAATATTAAATGATTGTATTTTATGTGATAAATTAGCATTATCAAAGGAATATTGACGGAAATGAGCTATAATTTAATTTGTAATTTATATTAACTTGTTTTAAAATGATAGCTTTGCCTACAAATTATCGCTTTTAATTATATAAATGTCTACTTGCATAATTTAATATTTGATTGCAATTTATTGATTTATTCGTTCATGACTAATGAAATATTTACGGAAGTAAACTATAATTATATTCATCTTTTATAGTACATTGTTTAAAATAATTGGTTATTTATTTAAAAGTTATTAAATAAATAATACAATTTTTGAATACCTCAACGGAAATCCGGTTGCAGTCAATAAGTTGAAGTTTTACAAACTTGGAGAATGACGTGTCATTCAAAGGTTTTTTTTCTTGATCGTAAATTCGACAGCACCGGGCATTCGTTCTGGGATGGCGAAGCCAAACGGTTATACCGTAAATTGTATTTCCTAGTGATAACGATTACAAAAACTTTAAAATCTGAAGGTGTTTTTATATCAGATTCTATCACAAGACATCGTTATCGCGCTCACGGTGACTTGGGACGCTTTTAGCGCGATGACATCTATTTTAGCGTGATTCGGAATGCAGCCAGTGTTAAGTCATCTTATGTCATTATGCGTGGGGGAGAGCGGCAGATAATCAGCCTATATTTTATTCTCCAAAGACGAGCAATGCGTTCTATTTACAAAATGAAACCTCTTTGAACGAACTCTTTCTTCTTATTCCTGCTTCCATTACGTTTCCCACATTACGTGGGGTCGACTCGACACAACATGTACCTATTTTTCTTCCATACGTCTCTATCAGCCGTCATCTCCGTTAGATAACACTTCTTTCCTACCCATATCATTCTTCACACAGTCCATCTGTTAAGGTTTGCAATTTAAATTGATAGAGAAAGTGGACTGTAGATATATTTGATGTGAAAGGAACCCGAAAGGATATGGGACTCACCAAATCTAGAAGCCGGCTGGAAACTGTTTCTTCGTCGGAGGGGCACCCCTTGTTAATTTGTGTTGGTAGTACTCCGTTTTTGTTAGGTGCTTGATTTATGGTGGGTTAAATGCTTTGATGATATGGCTTGAGGACACGATGGATGTAAGGAAAAACACGCCCTGGTTACGCTGGGAAGGCGGACGACAAAGAGCGTGGAAAGGAATGATTGAATGGAATGGAGGAGTCGGAACGGATGTTCAACAATTCAACAGTTCACTCATCGAATGATCGCGCATGCGCGCGTGAAATACTGCGCGGAATATTTAAATGACTTGCTTTAACACCATCCATCTCTTCTTCGGCGTTCCTCACTCTCATATCCAACACTCTAAGAAAATCATGGGACTAAAAGTCCTATGATTTTCTTCCCTCCTGTTTGAGCGAACTATTTAAAGAAATTAATATTGGAACTGTCTGCCCGCAACATATTTTATGAAAACTTATTATACCTACATATGCACATAGAAATAAGACAAGAAAGTGATGCGCGTTTTATACAACACAAATAAAAACTGCACATCCCCAAGTTTCGGTTAGAAAAAATCATAGGTACCTACCTACGGGGAAATCTGTGCGATTATAAAATAAAGTCCCGGATAACGCTTCTAAGCTTCCAATTCGTAGATTTTAATCTATTCTAATACTAATATACTTACTAATAATATTGTAAAGAGGAAAGATTTGTATTTTTGTGTGTATGTCAAAAACTACTGGTCCTATTTCAAAAATTCGTTCACCATTGGAAAGCTACTTTCGCCTTGAGTAACATAGGCTACTTTTTACCCAACTGCGCAAAGGAGGGTAATGCTTTTATTGAAAAGCTACGCGTGCGAAGCTGCGGATAGGTCACCTAGTTATATTATATAAAAAGCAATTTTGTACGGAAAGCTTATTACACTATAATAATAGCCGACTACATTGATTTATTGATGATAAAATCCCGTACTATGTAGGTATGGGCCGCGGCCCGGTGTCGCTCAGCCTCTCCACTATGATTTGTTTCCGCTATGATAGCCTGAGCCGAGGTCGAGGGAGACTTGCGAGAACGTGTATGTAGGTATGGTAGGTAGGTATGGGTTACATACAATACTGTGTACCCTGGCCTGGCCTAGAGCCAGAAATACAACCCTAGCCCTGACTGCCTGTTGTATTCAGGGGGAATAGTGCCCGTATTTGAAATAAGTACTTGTAAATAACTAAAACACAAACATGTATTTAGTATTTGTAATTCAATTACTTCGTAAAAATGGAATTTGTAATTGGTATTTCAATTACTTGACGCTGAAGTATTTTGTAGTTAGTATTTCAAATACTTAGGCTTCAAAATAAAACAAAATATCTTTAAAGCTGGCAACACTGCGCCTGTACTGTACGTCAAATTGTCAAGTACCTACCTGACTGTATTTTGAGATAAAAATAAAAATATGTACTTAGTTAAAATATGGTACCTATTTTGTATTACCTATATATTTCAAATACACGACCTAAAAATATTTTGTATTTCGTATTTTAAATATGTGCGAGATAGTAGGTAGGTATTTAGTATTTTGCCTAGCCCCTGGTCGGACGACATCGCGAGAGTTGCGGGAAGGCAATGGATGCGCTTGGCGCAGGACCGGAGAGGGTGGCGGCTGGCGGGTGGCGGCGTGATAACGAGTCCTATACCCAGCAGTGGGTGGATGTTATATATAGGTACGCCTAACATAATATTCTTATAAACCGTAAGAGTAAACGGCATCTTAATAAAATTTGTTTCCCACCTAATAGGACAGCCTTGTTTAATCAGAGTGTGATGTGTACGTGTCGCTCCACGTATCTATATACCTATACCTAACCACCTACCCGAGTTTGTACTGGGTTCTTCCAGTCTGAATATATTCAAGAGAAACTTAAAACTAATATTAATTAATAAAAAAGGCACATTTTGTTTATCAGAAATTTTTTGATTTCTGATAAACAAAACATGCCAGAAATCCAGAAATTTCTGATAAACAAAAATGTCACACCTTCTATACAGAAGCTAAAAAGTATATCCACCTGCGTTTGTTTTACAGTACTCAAACTAAACAAACGTTACTCTCTTAAAATAATTCAAGTGCCTCGAATATGCCTCGACGACTGACCATCCAGATGACGAGGTTAAATTGTTTTACGAAGATGTTGAGAAAGCTATCACTGTGGCTCCTTGTCACTACACTACCATCATTGGCGACTTTAATTCAAAAATTGGTGCTCCTCTGCTTAATGAAAGCTCCATCGGCGACTTCGGACTAGGATAACGTAATGATCGAGGACAGGTCCTCGTCAATTTCCGGGAAAAACAAACCTACAAAGTTTTTTTCCAAAAGCGAAACTCAATAAAGTGGACTTGGATAAGCCCTGGTGGCCTATAAAAATGAAATAGACTACATAATATCCTCACATAAAAATATAGTCACTGATGTTTCAGTTTTGGCACGTTTTAAGACCGGTAGTGACCACATATTGGTTAGGGCGACTTTCAGGTTTGATCTTAGAAGAAAAAGAGTAAAGATGATAAAAGCTCAAAACCGATACGAGAAACAAGAAGTGGCATTTTTACAAGCTCGGTTTCATGAAGATCTTCGGAACTAGTTTGATGGACTCAACGAAACAAATATGGACGTCGATCAAATCAATAAGTTACTTTGCGACGCTATAACCGAGGTAGCTCACAAACATCTAGGCGCCATACCTAAAAAAGTTCATAAACTCTCTTTAGAAACAAGAAATATGATCGAGTAAAGACGAGTAATGAAACAGCGCACAGTAGAAGATCAACGAAAATTTTTAGAAATAAATAATTTAATACATAAATCTATTAAAAAGGACTTGAGAAACTGTAACACAGAAATAATCATTAATACTATTAAAAAATACAGAGGACCAAAAATTTTTAGAAGAAAAACAAAAATAGGTACTTAACAGATATTAAAACTAAAAGATAGGGATGGTAATTATGTGACCGACCGGCAGCAGATACTTAGCGTAGTTGAAGAATTTTATCGAGAATTGTACGCATCACAATCAACAGACCACGAACAAATGACTGACGATCCTAGAGCACCACCTGTTCGGATCCTAGACAACGAAAAATTACCGCACATCTCGTGAGGTGGAACATGCACTTTGCCAGAGAATGAGAGATCCCCTAGCCAGGATGGCATTACCATCGAACTGCTGCGGGCAGGAGGACCACCAGTGTTAGACGTACTGGGCAAACTCTACAATGACGTTATGTACCAAGCTCGCACACCTGAATCTTGGTAAAAGCCCTGGTAACAATTATTCACAAAAAAGGAGACATTTGAAAATTAAATAACTACAGGCCTGTAAGTCTTCTTTCGCAAATCTACAAATTTTTTGCTAAAATCATATGTAATAGACTCACCCGATCGTTCGATGAATACCAACCAACTGAGCAGGCTGGCTTCCGAGGCGGGTTCTCTACCATTGACCATATACACTCAGTCAAGCAGCTGATGGAGAAGAGTCACGAGTATAACCGACCCCTTTGCATAGTCTTTGTCGATTATGAAAAGGCCTTTGACAGTGACGAGCATTGGGCCGTGTTGAACTTCTCCATCGCTGCAGCATTGACGCCCGGTATGTGAATCTGCTTCGGGAGATATATAGCTCGGCTACCGTGCAATCACTTACACCACTTTACTAACCCCATACCAATCAAAAGGGGATTGTGACAAGTGGAGACACAATTTCACCCAAGCTTTTTACAGTTGTCTTAGAAGACGTCGTAAAAACGCTTTCTTGGGACCAATTTGGTATAAATGTTAATGGTGTCTACCTGTCGCACTTGCGGTTCGCTGGTGATCTTATTCTGTTTGCCGAGACGATGGACGACCTGCAAACCATGTTGAATGAGCTTTATCATCTCTTAGTGTGGGCCTTAAGATGAATATGGGCAAGACGAAGGTTATGTCGAGCATTTCTGGAGTTTCGGTCCCAAACGTCGTTGTTGGAAGCGAGAAACTAGAAATGGTCGACTCATATGTAGGGCTTGCATTGTTCGTAAGATTTTAGTATCCGAATAAATCGGATAGTAGTGAACATTACTATTCGGATATCCGGATATTACGGATAATTCGAATAATTTTGGAAAAGCGTTGAAAACTAAAATAATTGTTATTAAAGTAGCTATAAACAATGTTTAAATTATTCCAACATACACCATTATAATATAAATCACTTTTGACAATAAGGAAACTCGATAGATATACTTTAGATCACGTGTTCTGTCACAAAACTTAAACAATAAGTAAGCAACTTCTCAGTCGCGACTTTCTGAATGTTTTATAATGCAAGAAATATTAAAAATAAAGGATAAACAGTGTTTTAAATTCAGATTTCTTTTTAGATAGGTGTTTAGAATGCTTTATTACCTTATAAGAATTAACAATTCACTTACTGAGATAAACTTATAATAAATATACATTTACTGATGCCAAAAAGCGTAGTGATACAAAATAACAATAAAATTAAGACCATATAAACAAAAAAGTTACATATACTTACTGCACATAATTATGAAATTATGGATATGATGAACGTAATTTTATGTTCAACTCGTGATTTTTTGATGAATTTTATTATTCGTTTCATTCGAATTATCCGAATAGATTGATTGTCGCTATCCGGATAGTAAAATCACATGGATATCCGAATAATACGGATATTCGGATATCCGAATTGCAAGCCCTACTCATATGTTTATCTTGACCATGTTTTATCTTTTGGCAAGGAGTATCAGATGAAGGAAGTCATCAGACGTATTCAACTTGGATGGGCAGCTTTCGGCAAACTAGGTGACATATTAAAATCCACTCGTATTCCACAATGGGTTAAAACACGTCTCTATAACCAATGTGTTCTGCCGACTATGACTTATGGTGCCGAGACATGGAGGCTCACGAAGGAGGCTGTGGACAAAATAAGTGTAGCACAGAGAGCCATGGAGCGCGCCATGCTCGGCATCACACTCTTAGATCGAGTTCCCAATACTGAAATTCGCAAGCAGACTAAAGTACAAGACGTCAGCAAGCGAATATTGGGGCTCAAGTGGAGTTGGGCAGGACACTAGCCAGACAAAGTGACGACATGTGGACTAAGGCCCTAACAGAGTGGAGGCCGAGAACTGGGCATCGAAATAGGGGACGTCCACCAGCGAGATGGGTCGACGACATCCATAAGACCGTGGGTCGTACGTGGTTCAGACTGGCACAGGATCGGGAAGAATGGCAGAAACAAAGAGAGGCCTACGCCCAGCAGTGGGTTGACACGAGCTGAGGATGATGGATGATGAAAAAAGGCATACTACAACATAAAATATGTTCTTAGCGATAAATCCCTTTAATAATTTTATTAAATCTGACATTTTATTATTAATTTTCTATTTGAAGGTAAGAGCCGACATCTTGTATATTGTAAATAATGTAGATAATGTTTATTTTGTTTGTTTGTATGTTGTAACTATTTGTATCGTTCACTAAAATTGCATGCGATTAACGCTGATTATGGACGAACTCAAACTCTATCACTAACCACCTGTTACTAACCGATATTCGCAATAAATAATTTGATTTGATTCTTTATTTATTTATTTCAGATCAGGTCCATAATCCTGCCAAAAGATTATGAACTGAATGCAAGACTCATCTTGCCAAAATAGGCAACAGTTACTTAAGCATAAGCATTAAATTGTTCAACAAACTTAGGTACACATGATGTACGAAACGCTGGCACTGCAGACTTCAGCAATAAAGTGAGAAGGTTGTTGATGGAAAAGTTCTACTATAGGTACTCGTACCCTTGACGAAGCTCTTGCTGATGACTTTAGTACCTACTAGACTTTAGACTTTATGACTGTATTAATGAACCCTTCATTATTTTGTAATGACATGTGTTTCTGATTGTACCTACTTATGTACTTGCCAACTTGTCCTTAAACGTTTTAATGTGAGTTTTTGTATTTTGTACCTATGTAGGTTTATATGCTGAAAAATGTATGACCTTTCCAAGTGTACAAACAATGTACCTTGGAATCAAAATATTTTGATTTGATTTGATTTGAATACCTACATACACATTTACAAGAATACTTACAAATAATTCACAATAAAGACAAACACATAAAAAGTATCAAATATTACATACCTTTGTAGTTTAGGTGGCGTCCACCCAACGTCTTCCTATACATCTTAGAATGTATGTCGTCTTTCTGCCAGACTTCTAATGATAGCGTTTTTACAAGTGTCAACTCTGGACATGAAAGACGCTATCCTTCTCCTATAGATACGCTGAATAGCGTTGAACGTATTAACGCATGCTTCGGTAAACATTTCGGAGGCACTACAGTAGCGCTTTAAACCCATCAGTTGTCGAAAGACGTTAATACAGGCTACCCTTATACCGTCATGGGACTTTTTAGTATACTCTGTCCAGAGTTGACACGTGTAAAAAGTCTGGCAGAAATACCTAAACAGCGTCACTTTCACGTCAGGAGTCGACTTGCAAAATTTTCTTGCAATCATATTGCCCCGTAGACTGAGAATAATATTTATTCTCCGTCTATGTATTGCCCACAATACATAGGGCTCTGCGCTGACGTTCTACATCCTGCGTTATCTTTCAGGCTGGAAGTCACGATGTGGCGAAGGTACTTGAAACTATCCACTACCCCTACGGGTTGCCCACTAATATGAACCGCTGGTACGTTTTGGGGACCCTTTTCCGATCTGAATATCACCATTTCTGTTTTTTAACGTTGTATATCAAATCGTGATCTTTCGCGTATCTTTCATAAATCGCAATGAGCTTTCGCAACTAGGTGATCCCTCCTGCCTCAGGCCACACGGCAGATGGTAATTATCCGACTGCTCTACGCCCCACCTGACGGTTGCTGGCCTGATTTCGGTACCAGTACGCGAGTAGATCAACAACCTCAGCCGGGACGCTCGAGTCAGAGGCACACAAAGCAGGTCATGATTTATTGTGTCAAATGCATGGCTCAGATCAAGGAAACAAGCGTACACTGTAGCTTCACGTTGTTCATAGTAACTGACAACCTGCTTTAGAGAAAATATTGCAATATTTGTCGAAACCTGAGGGCGGAATCCAAACTGTTCATGGTGCTCAAGTTTGGATGAATTACCTACTCGTTCAACTTTCAAGCACCTTGGCCACAATAGTGGCTAAAGAGATGGGTCTATAGTTTGTCATGCTCGAGATATCACATGTCTTGTTTTTGGTAATAGGAACTACCACCATTCTGATTAATTCCTTAGGTAAGTATCAATATCTCACGCAGAGATTGCGAAAGCACTTCACAGATAAGCTGGAGTGGCCCGCATACTAATGCTTAGGTAACCTTTCATGACCCGGAGACTTAACGCGTTTCATATATTTCAAAATCATTTCATTTTATAGATCATAAGGTTTTATTAAAAGATATGTATCTGAACCGTTCTATCGATGCTGCGGCTTCGTATACTACGTATCAGAAGCCGCAGCATCGTCTTATGAGCGCGGACGACTTCAGAGGAAAGGTGGATAGATTGCTGGGTGGAACAAGCATGTTGCATCGTTCTACAGAAGCCAGGCTAAAATTTTTCGCGTGGATTGAGGCTGGCAAGCCGAATAGTGGTTGATCCTATGTTGATATGTGTGAGAGTAGGCGATCTTTTAAGAATAAGTTAAAGTGGTGTCAAGACCAACAAGACCAGATTAAGATGGATGAAACGTTGGCTGTCTGGTGAGAAGCAACAGTACCTAACTCTTGCTTCTCACCACACAGCCAACGTTTTTAAGCAGTTTTGGAAACATACCAATAAATTAAATGCAAAGTCTGGCCTCCCTGTGAGTGTTAATAATGTTTGTGACCACAGTATGATAGCTAATTTATTTAGAGATCACTTTAGGGTTCTGCAAGAGTTAAACTTTACCGTGTGTGTTCAGTCTAGTGCTAAGAGAGTCGTGCAAAAGAGAACAGTATGTTTTGGAACCCGAGGTACTAAAAGTTATTCAAACCATGCAGCGTGGAAAATCTCCAGGACACGACGGTCATTGAACATTTAAAATACGCAGGTGTTCATCTGCCCAGCGTACTCTCCGTGTTTTATAGCCTGTGTCTTTGTCATGGTTACTTATCTGATGAGATAACAAAAACTATAGTTATTCCAATAGTAAAATGAACCACTAGTTAATTGCTTTAAAATCACTACATAGTATAAAACAAAGTCCCTTCCCGCTGTCTGTCTCTATGTATGCTTAGATCTTTAAAACTACGCAACGGATTTGGATGCGGTTTTTTAATAGATTCAAGAGTGATTCAAGAGGAAGGTTTATATGTATAACAAATGCATAATATAGTAGAGAAACACTGATAACTTTAGAGGTTTCTAATGTGATGTCGTAAACACTCTTATTATATTAGGAGATATATCGGATAAAAACAACTAACTACCGACCTATCTCCCTGGCGACAATAATGGCGAAGGTTCTGGACAACTTGCTTAATAACATTCTCTTCTCTTGCAACACGTCCAACTTCACGATGCTCAGTTTGGTTTCAGGGCTGGGCTTTCAACGGAGAGTGCGATCTTGTGTCGTCAGGTACTACACACATAGGAAGAAGTATACACCAGCTTTCTGGATCTGTCTAAGGCATTTGTTTTGTATAATAGGCTTTGGAACAAGTTGGAGGCTACGGGGGTAGGTACCGAGTGAGGTGTCGCTTTACTGAGTCACTGGTATAAATGTCAGCAAAATCAGGTGAGGGGCTAGGGCGTTATCTGATGTGTATGGCATGGAGTGTGGCGTCCGGCAGGGCGGGATCACCTCTCCTCTGTTGTTCAACTTATATGTTAACGACCTCATCGGCGAGCTTAGCAGTACTCATATGGGTTGTTTTGTGGATGGAGTCTGCGTCAACAACATTAGTTACGCGGATGACATGGTACCTACTGCTAGGACCGTCGGTGGGATCAGTTCGCAAACTGGTCGCGATTTGTGAGGTGTATATAAAACTGGAAAGAGTGTAGTTCTCGTTTTGGTGAGAAAGCTAGACCAGGTCATGTTCCGCCTATATGTTGAATGGTGCGGCTCTACAAGTAATTGGTAATTTAAAATATCTGCACATGGGCACATTGTAACTGAAAGCCTGAATGATGACGCAGACGTTGAAAGGGAGCGTAGGGTGCTGGCGGTCCGGTGGAATATGATCGCTCGTAGGTTGGCTCGCTGCTCGAGGGAAGTGAAAGTCACTCTTTTTAAGGCTTACTGGCAGTCCTTCTACTCGAGTAGCCTCTGGCTTACCCACACCCGCCGGGTGGCCAGTGCTCCACGAGTCCAATATACTTAACAATATCTTCAGGATGCTGATGCGGCTGCCTCGCTTTTGCAGCGCGTCAAGTATGTTTGCAGAGGCGCACACGGACGGCGGACGTGCGATCATGCGCAAGAAAGTCGCGTCCATACATGCCTGGTAATGTCCCCTACAAGATCGACGACCGTAAGAAATGAATGAAAGACCGATGCAATAGTCCGGATGACAGGTAAACGCTAAAGGATCGAGCACATTATGTCGGGCCGCAGCGGGGCGGAGCGGGCCGCAGCGCAGTGCAAAATGCTTACCTAGCACATAATGACGGGCCGGGTCGCAGTACATTGACGGATTTTGAGAACAGTGTACTGTCAGAATTGGTGTGCAACTGTACGTTATAGGAGTAATTGTGTTCTGTGGATATGGATAGCTCTGACGAAGAACTTTCTTTTTTTTGCTTGTTGTTAGAAGAAGAAAAAAATGAACAGCATAAACAAGTTCGTCAAAAAAGAAAACGTAAAATATGGATACATCCAATTTGTTCGAAGAGAAAGGTATTCGGCGAATACCATCATCTTTTTCCCGATCTTTTAGCAGACAAAGACAAATTTTGGGGATATTTTCGTATGACTCCTGATCGCTATTTTCAATTACTTGAAGTAATAAAGGAGGATCTGCATAAAAAAACAACAACCTTTCGTGAGCCTATAGGACCAGAAGAACGGCTTGTAGTGTGTTTGAGGTAAGTGTTATTATATCATACCTAGTGCTTTTGATGTTTCCCTCGGGAATCTCTTAAGCAATCGAGATTAAAGGTAGCCTTTGTTTTTTTCCATGTCAAGGGCTACATTCATGCCAAATTCCATCTAAATCCGTTCAGCCGTTTTCGCGTGATTGAGTAACAAATAGGGTTGGAGTTAGTATCGTGCGGCACCAATACGGGGGTAAGCGGGGTGGTAGGGGAAGGGCGGGGGGGAGAGGGGTAGAGTATCCTCCGAAAGTTTGGCGGTGAGGAAACTCTTAGTTCGGGAGAAATATATATTTTTTTATTACACCAACCTACAAAAGCCTGCCAGAATCGAATTTTAGGCTTATATACTTGATAATACAAAAAGAATTAGGTGCGAGGAGCGAAGCGACGAGCGTATTAGGTCGACATGAACCACCGCGCTCGAGCCGAGCGAGCGAAGCGAGCGTGCCGCGGCAGCGGCCGGCGAAGTGCCAGAAACGAATTATGAGCGTATATACTTTGTCACTTCTCATCCTACAAAAATCACTAAAAACACGAATTTGGGGTTAAGATAGTCATATCAGCAGGCTTTTGTAGGTTGGTGTAATAAAAAAATATATATTTCTCCCGAACTAAGAGTTTCCTCACTGCCAAACTTTCAGAGAATACTCTACCCCCCCCCCTACCATCCCGGTTACCCCCAAATTTGTGCCGCACGATACTCAATTTTACCCAACAAATATTCAAACATAGAAACATCCACACTTTCACATTTATAATATTAGTAGGATTATCTGACACACATGGTCCTGCACTTATGACTAAATATTAATATTTGAACTGTAAGTATATTTATATATCTATAGCGTATAAGAAAGTAAAACCATTATCATTATTAATATTATTATATTCAATATAACAAGTATCACAAAATCACAGAACAAAAACCTTTAATCAACATCTTCTATTTCTCTTCTTTGGCCTCTTATTTGCCCATCTCAAAATACCATTCATTGGTTATCTTTTTTTTGTTGAATAGAGTTTAAAAAAGCGTTTAATGCGTTTTCATCTAGACTAATCTCTTCCTCTGTGTAAATATTATTTGGATTCACAACGTTTGTTGAATTTGGTGTTGTTATTTCGTTTAGAGGTTGCTCGTTTGAATTAATAAGGATTAGGGGCGGAGCGCTCTCTTGAGATACGTTTAAAACATATTGTTGTTTAGACTTGTCCAAAACCTTCTCCTCTGCATCGGTAACTATTTTAAAAACTTCACGTTTCACACGAATTTGTACATCTTCCGGAAAATTTGAAACAGTTTCCCCCAAGTTCTTGAAAAAGTCAACTATTTTGTCCGATTTATTCTTTTTAGCACTGTATTTTTTTTCTAAATACTCTTGTAATAGCGAGTGTGTTGGTGAAAGCTGTGGTGGAGTATCTAAACTTTTGGAATTTCTTTTGTAAGGACGAGGTGAAATGCTTTGTGAAGTACCAGCACTTGAACCAGGACTATCACGGCTACGAGAATCATCCTCATCACCTGAGTCTTGGGAAGTATTATTTGGTGGAAAATTAGAAAAAGTTTCATCCTCGTTTCTAATATAGGGGTTAAGGAAAGACAATAAATCTTCATATTTTGGTTTCTTCATATTTGTGGCAGCTTGTCCACTTTTGGTTTTCCTTAACTTTTTAGCGCGTCTGTAATTATCTCTTATTCGTCTCCATCTATCTCTGCAAGTTTTAGCTGTGGAAGAAAATATATAAGTATTAGTAAAGTTTAAACATAAAGCATAATAAATAGGCTGATGATGATGATATATATATGTATTTGTGTATTTATATCAGTTGTCTGACACAAACTTTGCTTAGTTAGTTTGGGGTCGGATAGCTGTATGTGAGATGTCCCACATTTATTTATTTCTTGTTTCAGATATTTGGCGACAGGAAATTCAATGAAGTCATTAGCCACTACTTTTCGACTTGGTGAATCAACTGTCAGACAAATTATTTACGAGGCATGTACAGCCATATTTAAGAAACTATCACCTAATGTCATGCCCGTGCCAACAGAAGTAGACTGGAAACGTAAAGAACAGCGTTTTAGAAGGCAATGGAATTTTCCAAATTGCATTGGGGCACTGGATGGAAAGCATGTTATTATTGAAGCACCTCCGAACAGTGGTTCCCTTTATTTTTCATACAAAAAAACGTTTACTATAGTTTTATTAGCCTTAGTCGATGCGGACTACCGTTTTACAGTCATCGATGTTGGTGCCTTGGGTAAAAATTCTGATAGCCAAATACTCAATAACTCTAATTTTGGCAAAGCTTTAATCGATGGTCAATTAAATTTGCCTGCTGATCGTTTAATACCGGGTACAGACTTAAAGTTACCACATGTCATTGTTGGAGACGAAGCTTTCCCTTTAACCAGACATTTGATGAGACCATATCCAGCAAATCAGTCGACAAATGACGAAGACAAAAAAGCTTTTAATTATAGGCTGAGTAGAGCTAGGCGTGTG
Organism: Philereme vetulata; assembly: GCA_918857605.2. NCBI lineage: Eukaryota > Metazoa > Arthropoda > Insecta > Lepidoptera > Geometridae > Philereme > Philereme vetulata. Next base: position 7,395,939 of record OU975471.1, on the reverse strand, counting down.
AGCGAAAATGCTTTTGGTCTATTAGTGAAAAAGTTTAGAGTATACGAAAGACGTTTTTCGTTATTGCCGAAACATGTTAATGTTATTATATTAGCCACTTGTTGTTTGCACAATTTACTGCGAAACGACATTTGCTACTGGTCCGAAGAGGAAGCTCAGAGAAATGTGATAACAGAAGCTATAACAGATTTGCCATATATTGGAGGCCATGCAGCATTAGACGCAATGTGTGTCCGTGACCAATTTAAAAGATACTTCGTATCTCTAACTGGTACCGTTGGCTGGCAATCGAGGGTTATAAGAAGAGGTTTGCGAAGAAACTAATCTGTTGAGATTTCAAATAAATCACCTCAGGGTGATTTATTTGAAATCTGTCTAAATAGGTACGTCGTAAGTAATCACATTTTTCTTATTTTGTAACCTAAGAAATAAATACTTGTCAGTGATACTTACCAGATTCTTTCATTATGTCCCCTATTTCCTTCCAAATATTATCTCTTCTTTGTTGATCATCGTAATGAGGATCTTGCAAATCATAAAGTTCTTTGTATCCTTGAACTAAATTAATCAAAAGTTCTTCATCCATTTTTGTAAATACTACACCACAGGTAGGTACACGCAAATCACCAAAAAAACGCAAATAAATCAATATGAACACGTGCGCGCGTGCACACCAATCCGCTTGCTATAGCACACTGTTGACGGGGTGCAGCGGGGCGGGGCGGGTCGCATTGCACGGACGCAAATCCGCCTCGCAATAATGCGAGCCGCTGCGGCCCGACACAGTGTGCGATAATTCATACATATTGTATTAAAGCAATTCAAGCGGATTTTTGCGATCCGCCCCGACACGCTGCGGCCCGGCATAATGTGCTCGATCCTTAAATGTCCTAATCTGTGACATGTGCGATATTTTTCCATTCATTCATTCAATCCATTCGCCGGAACCGTGAATGTTGTTTATTGAAATAGCTGCCATTACATTTATGTTTGTTCATGTTGATTATTTTGTTATTGTTTATTAATTTCTGCTACAATATTCAGTAATTTCACAGTTCAATAACAGTTCAGCTCATGAAGCTTCCATTTGCATTGAAACAAGTAAAACATATGTACAGTTTGTTTGGTGAATCATGGCCTCTGAAGTTAATGTTATTCGACGGTGCAGCATGAAATAATCAAATTCATTGTAATTTTCAGTGCCGCAAATCCACACAGACCACAGGCAGCCTCACTGTGATCACACTTATTGTGCATCAAACAGCACTCAAAGCGAGACATCACTGATCAACAGTTCAGCTCACGAAGCTTCTATTTGCATTGAATCAGGTAAAACATAGTTGTTTGTTTGGTGAATCATGGCATCATGAAATTATTGTTCCTACCTGTTGTTCCACACATTAAGTTTGTCACTCAGTTCCACTGAACTGAAGTGCCACTGCCTCTTGGTGAAGTCCCCTTTTAGCGTTTTCAATCCAAATCTGTTTCAGTCATATCTGACAAATGTATATCTTGATAAATTCAATATTATTCCCATTATTTACAAACGTTATAATTTTTCTTATAAATGCAGTCATGGACACCATAAATTTAACAGAGAGCACCATACCTGACCAGCTGGAACATGGAACTGAGACCCAAAATATACAAGGTGGTTAGAGTTATTTTATCAGCTTCAATAGGCAGGATAAAACTGGTACTTAATTAAAAGAGAATATATTCGTGGACAAAATTTTGTGCAAAATTCTTGGTTTTAGTGTCAATATAAAGATTCTGGGTACAAAGTGTAGTGTGAAGAAAATTGTATATCTCTTTATTTTCAGACTGTTCAACTCCAAGAAACAGAAAAAAGAGTTTGATCAGAGTTTTAAAATCTTTGACTCTGAAATGCAAGCTTCTAAACAAGAAGTTTAGAAGAATAAAAAGTCAAAGGAATGTTGAATTCAAGACCAAAAGGATAACGCCTACATGCTAAAACAAACATATTATGTGCAAAATTTCAAACTCGTACTCTTTGTAGTTTCGAAGATATCGTGATGAGTGAGTGTCAGTGGACTTGTTTTCTACACGGTGTCCTTTAAATCACTGTTTTCCCAGACACAAACGTTGCTCAGACCATGGTTTACTAACTGTTTATAGCATCAAATAAGAAAATAAAATTAAAGAATCTAGACTTTCTCAAATAAGTTTAACACTGTTAAAAATCTAACCGTGACATTAACCGTGTTTTGTGCGAAGGGTGATTAATGAAGGAAATAATTTCCTCAGTTAGTCACCCTTGGCACAAAATGGTGTTTTCTATTTTCACCCAGTGCCTATTTTTTATTTTTGTATATTTAGCTGTTCTTCTTTGTTGTTATATATATATTTTTTGTGTGTATGTTAGTCTTAAGATATGGACTCTAGTTGTCTGAAATAAAATATTTTTATTTTATTAAACATATGGGTACGGTAGCCGTAGCGTATTATCTACTCCTTAGATACCTAGTAGGTACCGGTCAGCGCGCTGACTATGTTGTAGGGCGTAACGTTCAAATAGACGTTTTAAGTTCGCAACTTTTTATATTTTTCAAAGACCGATTTCGTTTTGTTTTTTAATTTGATGTTATAAACAGTTAGTAGACCATGGTCTGAACTACGTTTGTTCTGGGAAAACAGTGATTTAAAGGACACCGTGTATATTCGCTGGTAGAATGCGCATGCTGACAGTTGCCATAAAAGAGTGACCGAAAGGGGAAAAAACATTGGTCAAAATCTATTGTGGCATCGGTCCATTCACTCCTCTACACTCCAACTTCAATGTACGTCACATGAGCATGACCGTCTGTACGTAGTACATCTAAGTTGTCTGAGCGTCCATACTCAGCGCGTGCGCGCGGCAGTAGCAACGGCATCCTGCAGATTATTGTTTCGCGTCTAGTCTGCCCCATCCTTACCAAATGGATGCAAATACTTTTAGGTAATAGTTAAGTTAGTATATTATTTATAACTAGTGGTTCGCCCCGAACTGAGATCTCGCGAGACTCCGATTAAAACAAATGTGTTTATTTATTTGTTTGTTACTCAACACGTCAGAATGGCTGAACCGATTTCGATAAAATTTCGTATATATAGGTATATAGAATTTAATCTGTATTAACACATATGTTACTTTTTATTCCATAAATCAGATAAAAAAATTGCAGCTACGCGTCTTGCAGTCCACTTCCTTTAAATTTAATAGTGTCGCAATGGTGAGCCATACAAAACGCTAGCCGTAGTGACCTCGGCCAACTCTCTGCATGTTAGATATAGGCGCAATGATGAGTCAAAAACAATCTTAGCTGTTACCAGCGGCTTCGCGCACGTTGTTCTATGGTGTAAAAATACATACCTACAGCTAATTTTAAGAGACTAGTGAGACTCTACCTAAAAAAAGCAGGCTGAAGAACTCAGCGGTAGCTAAAAATTTGTTATCACTCATCCTTGCGACCCTATTTATCATAAAGAGGGTGGGCTGGGAGATGCTGCGCTTTCTTTAATTTTTTTGACTCATCATTTCAACCCTATGTTATTGTTATTGATGTGAGTTGGTCAGGGGACGCTGCAGTTATTACAATCTTCTATGGTCCTGGGGAGCGGGGACGCTGTCTTGGCTGCAAACTTTTATCACTTATCATTGCGATGCCATCAAACTTAAAGGCACTGGGCTGCGGGATGCTATAGTAGATCCAAGTTTTGTAGCCCTACCTAACTTGTAGTGGGTTGAGTGGGGAACGATGCGTTTTTATGACTATTTATCTTAATGAGGGTGGCTAGGGAATGCTGCGCCAGCCGATTAGTTTGTATGACTAATAATTTTTACGACCCAATTTTTCTTATAAAGATTGGGCTGGTGGATGCTGCGGTAGCTGATTTTTTATGACTCATCGTTGCTGCCCCTTGTGAATTGTAGTTAGTTGGATGTGGGTCCCGCTGCGTAGCTGAAAATTTTTACTACTCATCATTGTGACCCTACTTATCTTAAAGAGGGTGGGCTCGGGGATGCTGCGGTAGTATAAATCGGTTATAAATCTTAAAATGATTGGGTTTAAAATCATAAAAATAATCCAGCTGCAGCAGCTGGAGGATACTGCGGTAGCTGGATTATTTTTATGGTTCATTGTTGCGGCCCTATCTGACTTGTAGTGAGTTGGTTGGATTCATTGAAGAGTGTGCTGGCAGATGCTGTGGTAGCTGGTTATGTATGGTCCACCATTGCGATTATACTAAATTTAACTGCAGGACGCTTATGTAGCTAATTTTTTTTTATGAATTTACCTAACCGTTTTTTTTTTTTGAGAATATGTCTCTATTTCTACGTATTTATATTTATAATGCTAAGCTTGACGTGTAATACTAAAGATTATGAAAACTGATTTATGAGATAAAAGTAACATTTATGTTATTTTAGGTTTATTAGCTTTAGGTTTAAAACTATATTTAATGCTGTACATTTCACGCAGCGCTATTTAGCCCCAAACTAAGCAGAACTTGTACTATGGGAACCAGATAACTGATAGAATACTTATATGCTTTTTTTGTAAATACATACTACATATCTACTATATCGAAAAACATCCAATCATGCAAACATTTGTAACGCAGCGGGAATCGAACTCACTACCTCCTGAGTTTTAGCCGGCTATTCGCCCATTGCACCACGGAGACCGTCAGCTAAACTTTTGCAAAGTTTGAACTCAATCCGTTCAGTAGTTTGGTTGTGAAGACCAAAATAATTTTCTTATAGAAACTTTTACACCCTATTTTTATTCCATGGGACCTGATTTATAAGATATAAAGTAACCTGTTTGTTATTAAATTTATAATAAATAAATATTGCAGGACATTTCACACAGCACTATCTAGCCCCAAACTAAACAGAGCTTGTATTATGGGAACCAAATAACTGATAGAATGCTTATATGTATACTTTTTATAAATACACACTCATAATATATAGAAAAACATCAAGACCCGGAACAAATATTTGATCGTGATGATAGATCATGCACACATTTGTTCTGCGGCGAGAATCAAGCCCGCTACCTCCTGCGTCTCAGGTGGCTATTCGCCCACCGCGCCACGGAGGTCGTCAGGACTAATCCAGGTTATAATCTATGTAAATACTAAATTTCATCGAAATCGGTTCAGTCGTTACGACTTGATTGAGTAACTAACAAACGATAAGCGATAAGATCTCCTGTTATATGTAGTTTTTAAACATAATCGAGCGCACACTTTTATCAGCGGTGTTCTTAAATAAAGTCCTGCTAGCTAAACTGAACCTTAGGCACAATCATCACCGCCCATAGAAAGCACACAGACAAATAGTAATTATTTGTCTTTGTATTTTCTATGTTGTTTGTTTTTTTTGTTTAAATGGTGTATACTAAAGTGTTTATTTTATTATTTCTTTCATTCAGACAAATTAACGCATATACAAACTTTCAAATTTATACTATTAGTGTGGTTCACTCCTGGCTTCATTATCAGACCCTGGTAGTCATTATAGTCTCGCAAAAACAATTGAATAGAACCCAAACACGATAAATCTACTGTTAAACATTAAAGAGTTATGTTGAATCCCTGCTGGCTCCATCATCAGACCCTGGTAGACGATATCGTCAAACATCTCACAAAAACAATTTAAAAGAACACACGCATGACCGTTCTTGTATCCATTAAGGAGTTCTGTTGATTTCCCCGTGGCTCCATCATCAGCTCCGGCAGATATTATATGTAATAACGTTATAAATGTCACACAAACAACTTAAAAGGAACCAAACACGACCGTTGTACTGTTATCCATTAAATACTACTGTTGATTCCCTCCTGGCTCCATCATCACACATTTACCATCATACATCTTCCACGAATAATTTAAAAGAACCCAAACATAACCGTTCTACTCTTATCCATTAAGGAATTCTGTTGATCACCTGTTGACTTCATTTTATTTTTGACGACATTTAAAACGACACCACACTCAAATTGTTCATATAAGAGGTCTTATTTTGACCTAGGGGTACCTGAAAATATTTAAAATTAAAACTTATTTTAATTATTTCATAATACTCTTAAATCTGGCTAAAACGAAAAATGAGATTAGGTTGTCAAAGAAAGTGGTCCTGTGACTTTTTCAGAAAAACATCTGAAAGTGCTGAAATATCTATTAGTTTATTTTATTAGGGGAATCAACATTTAAAATTGGATCGGTCTACTACTAACGATACCTGAAAAACAGACTAATTTTGTTTTATTGTATACTCTTATTTTGAACCCCTTGGGGTGCGAATGTCAAAAAAATCCTTTCTTAGTTCACCCGTACATCCTAAAAAGAACACACCCTCTATATTTCAAGTCTCTAGGATCAGCGGTTTAGGCTGTGCGTTGATTTTCAGTCAGTCTGTCAGTCTCGTAACGATTATTTAATATACTGATGATGATAATGATGGTTAAGAGCGGTCTATTTCCCCGTCTTCAGACGCTGGTAATCAATTGTATCGTGAAACGTTTCGCAGAAACAATTTTATAGAACTAAAACACGATACATCTACTGTTATCGATTAAAAAAATCTGTAGATTCGCTCCTGGCTCCTTCGTCAGACCCTGGTGGTCTTACCATGATAAAATGATTCATTATTTATCTACAGAAATCAGTTATGCAACGTTAGGTATACGTTCGTAAATACAAATGACATTGTTTTAGAACAAACTACAACATCCTTTTTCAACCCTATGGGGTGATTTTCAGATAGAATTACTATCCCATGTTTCATTATGCGCCTTGCTTAGTATTTAAGTAAAGTTTTAAGTCTATTAACCCTAGAAATAATGTTTTGCCATACAAAGTTCAACACCCTTTTTCACCCACCCAGGAGATGAATTTTGAAAATTAAAAAAATACCATTTATTATTTTTGTTGAAGAATATGTTCGCCAAGTTTCAAGTTTATAACCCAAGAACCACGGTTTTTCATACAACCGTAAAAACCTTATTTGATCCTCTTGGGAGATGAATTTCCAAAAATCCGTTCTTAGTGTTCACTTTCACACCACAAAGAACATATGAACCAAATTTCAAGTCTGGAGCAGCGGTTTGGGGCTGTGCTATATGTCAGTCAGTCAGGACAACGATTCTTTTATATTAGATAAATGAAAACACTTTATTGTACACAGTATAAAAAAAATACAAACAAAATAGGAAATATAAAGCAAATAGTACAATGGGCGGTCTTATCGCTTAGAAGCGATCTCTTCCAGACAACCATTATTTGTACCTAATATTTGTCTACCAAAATAGTCAATAACTACACCACAATGAGATAAATAACCAGCTTACCTACTTGACCTACAGTTTCATTCAAATTACAGGTAACGGGAGTTCATAAGATAAGATAATCTTTATTGTACTTACACCAAAGTAAAATACAGAACATAATTCTTACAAACAGATTTAGTACAATGGGCGGTCTTCTCGCTAAAAGCGATCTCTTCCAGACAACCTTTGTATGGACAGGATTATAATGCATCACATGACGGCGGTGCATCTACATATATACAATTAAAAACATACCTACATAGGTAGGTACTATAAACCTAAAATACTAGTAATAACACAAATTTAATTTTAATACAATAAGCAACTATAAAACTCAACTTCATGTTACTTGGATAACCTTTTTTGAGGTACAAATTGCAGTTATTCTGGATTTCAGACTTTTGCCTATATTCACGCATACCAAAATTCGGCAATGTGGGGTACCTGGTGTACCCTGTGAATTTTGTCAAAGTTTAGTTTTTATTATGGTTAATAACTCAAAACCTATAAAGAATTTACTAAAAATAAAAACGATGTTTAAATGTACTAATGAATACCTTTCATTTGATGTCCCACTTGATCTAATAGCCTGATTTTCATTTTTTTTACCCATCTTGAACCCTTAATATCTTAACAAACCCCTAACATTTTTAGCTCATTTAGTCACACCAAAATTGTGCCATCACTACCTACATAAGTATTAAATTTCAATGGGGTGTTGTGGGGCATCAGCGTCTGATTCTGCCAGCCGGTCTTTTTTTTCATAGGCAGCAGAATAATAAGTTAAATTCGTCGATGGCTCATAATCTCTCGCCAGTGGCTCCTAGTAGCTGTCCTGCACGCAGCGGCCACACCCCGGAAACCACGTCGGCTCGTGGGCTAAACCTGGCAGAGGGAGACCCGAGTGTTTAGATACTCGGCTCTGGCGGCTCCCCCGCTTAGTGCATAGTGTCTGCCTCGGCCGTAATGGCAATCCACTTCCGGTGGCGAGGCAGCTAGGCATAGTCGAAGGCCTTAAGGGCGACGATAGGGGTTAGATATCGTTCGGCCAGACACTGCATCTAGACCTCCTCCAATTGCAGCAATCTCTGTTCCATTGGATCAAGGGGGGCACGGACGAGAGAGTGCATCTGTGGTTACGCGCCCACTTATGCACTTTAATATATCCTGCGTATCTGACTAGGCTTTGCTTAATGGAATTCGAGACTAAAGTCCTATGGCGACGGGTAGAGATAGAGAGGTTCGGCACTGGTGTATGCCGGGCTTTGTCTGATACCTGCACATGGGCGGCAGAGGGAGAGTAGTCGCTTTTGCACTGCATCGGGGTCACAGTGCGGCTCGGCAGCACCCTCTGTGACAAAGCAGCTCTATTTAGAGAGGCACTGCTTTCTTCGCTTTGCCGGAGAGGGGGCTAGAAAAGGTGTCCCAAACAAATGCTGACTCCAACCATTATTGGGAGGTAGTAACCACGGCTGCCTGTGCATCCCGTGATCTCGTGGTCGACATTCAAATAAAATCAAATCAAAAACCATTCAAAGAAATATGACTTTTGCCCTTTGCACCCTTTGCCCGGAACGTAAAACCGCCATTGTGGCTCGAGAGCTTGGACGCTATAATGTAGATATATGTAGTTGCCCTCAGCGAAACCTATCTTGTTGATGAGGGAGAGCTCGTGGAACGCGGAGGTGGTTATGCTTTCTTCTGGAAAGGTAAACCAGCTTCTGAACCACAACGTTCAGGAGTAGGCTTTGCAATTAAAACTACTATAGCCTCTAAGTTGGTAGAACATCCTGTTGGCATCTCAGATCGTGTTATGTCTTTGCGCCTTCTTCTTGAAAACAATAAATATCTGAATATTATCAGCGCATATTCTCCAACGCTTGATAAAACTGATGATATCAAGGACAAATTTTACGAGGAATTAGCACAAACCCTAACTAAAATCCGACCCTGTAAAAAAGTATTGCTCCTCGGCGACTTTAACGCTCGCGTTGGTCATGAATTTGAAGTCTGGCCGAATGTGCTTGGGCGTCATGGTATTGGTAACATGAACAGTAATGGGCAACTGTTACTTAGCCTCTGCTCTCAATTTCATCTGTGTATAACCAATACCATGTTCAGACTCCCCATGAAACGCAAAGCCACCTGGATGCACCCAAGGTCCAAAGACTGGCACCTGATCGACTATGTTATAGTTAGACAGCGGGATATCGCAGAGGTTACATTAACAAGAGTAATGCGTGGCGCGCAATGCTGGTCAGATCATCGATTAGTCATTACTAAAACTTGTTTACGTCTAAAATCGCCCCAAAGATCTTGCAGAGCTAAATCTAATTGCTTTCACCTGAAAAAACTTGAGTTAGCTGAAACACTAGCAATATACAGACTGTGAACAGCAATACAGCAAATATTAACCCTCTGGAGGGAAATCTAAATTAAGCCTGTAACACTTGTCGCTAGGCCTTCATAATGCTGCCACTGAAACCTTAGGCCAAAAACCTCGAGCCTGTGAGGACTGGTTTGATGAAAACGACAAGTTGTTGACTGACGCACTGGCAAAACATCGCCAGCTTCTTCGGAAGGAAAGTCGGGAAACTGTTTTTAATAAAGTCAAGCATAGTACATCCCAACTAAGGAAACCTACTCGCACAGCGAAAGATGAGTGGTGGCAACGAAAGATTTGCTACATTCAGTGGCTTGCGGACACGCTTGTTCGCTTGTTTGCTCCTTATATAAAAACAAAGACGATCGCTCAGACTGCAACTCCTACAGGGGCATTTCACTCCTGTCTGCCCCAGGAAAAGCTTTTGCAAGGGTACTCTTGAACCGCTTGATGGAGGTATCAGAGAATATTCTGCCTGAGACCCAGTTCGGATTTCGGCCAAAACGAGGAACTTGCGAGGCCATTTTTTCTTTGATGCAACTGCAGGAGAAAAGCAAAGAACAGGGTCACCCTCGATTTCTCTGTTTTATTGACTTAGAGAAAGCTTTTGACAGCGTGCCTCTAGAAGCATTATGGGTAGTTCTTTCTATACTGGGATGTACTGACAAATTTATATGCATGTTAAGGCTTCTTCACGACAATATGACTTGCTGTGTTTCTGTAAATAATGAGCGATCAGATCACTTCTCCGTTACCTGCGGCGTAAAGCAAGGCTGTGTACTAGCACGCACATTGTTTGCTATATACTTCTCTGTTGTCGTGAAGGAGACCTTGAAAGCAAATACTGAAGGAATCCGTATACGATTTCGCACAGACGAGACGGCAGTATTTTTAACCTTGCCAGGTTGAAAGCGCACACCAAGGTATCATACGATCTTATTACCGAACTCATGTACGACCTTTGCTTCGTTGCGGAATCCCAAGAGAGACTACAAAGCTTAATAACAAGATTCGACGCTGCATGCTGTAGGTTTGGCCTCAAAATAAGTATAATGAAGACTGAGGTGATGACCTGGGATACTATAGATCAAGCTCCCCTAAATCTGCAGCTTGGTGGCAAGGCTCTGAAGCAGGTTGAAAAATTTAGATATCTGGGCAGCTACATAACAGCCAAGGTTGACCTTGACTCTGAGATCAACAGCAGACTTAGGTCTGCTTTGGCTGCTTTTGGAAAACTCCGAGCCAGGGTGTTTCACTCCCACAATATTAAACTCGGTACCAAAACACAGGTATATATGGCGATTGTTCTTTCTAATATTCTGTATTCATCAGAGACCTGGTGTTTGTATCACATACGCACGCTTGACAGATTCCATCTGAAATGCCTCCGCGATATTATGAACATAAAATGGTCGGATCAGATTCGCAACACCGATGTTCTGAGACGAGCTAATGTCAGCGGGATAGAGGCATATCTGATGCGGCGTCAGCTGCATTGGTGCGGGCATCTGTCTCGGATATCTGAAGAGAGGAAGGCGAAACGCATCTTCTTCTCAGAACTTGAACATGGTAAGCGAAAAAGCGGTGGCCAGTTCCTTCGTTTTAAAGATGTTCAGAAGAGACACATGAAAAGATGCTGTATTGAACCTTCATCATAGGAATCTGCCGCTGAAATGCGGCCTGAATGGAGGCGACTCGTCCAAGATAAGGTATATGCTTTTGAAGACGAAAGAAGGCGCGAACTAGATACCAAACGTGACCAACTCAAGAATAGACCGTCTGCCAATATATCTTACAACTTCAATAATGGTATTCTGACGTGCGCTATTTGCGCTAAAACATTTAGCGCAAAAATTGGATACATAAGCCACATAAGGGCAAAACACCCAAGCTCTATTTAAAGCATAAGCCCAGTCACCGTAGCCGAAAACGGTTAGGTGGACTATTAAATTTCACGATGCTCGGATCAACGCTTCGAAAGTTATCCTCGAACAAACAAACAGACCTACATACATACCTACATGCAACGCTGTTTTGCCCAAGGTGATTTAGAGATGACGCTTCGCTCGATCAATTATGTCAATTTAATTATAAACTATTGACATGCTATTAAATTATTCAATTATCTTTAATATTAATTTTTGTAAGTATAATTATTTGATGATTTTGTACCTATCTACCTATAGGTACGTGCATCCAAACCGCAGTTACATTTTGTAGATCAACGTTTCCAATTGTTAGTAAGCAACATCCGACAACAAAAAGTTATTTATTGTTAGTATTTGTTTCCGTGCTAGTGTACCTATATGAAGCAACGTTGCCTAACTTTTAAAAACAGTCAATATTCTCTAACAATCGGTAACATTGTTGAAGAGTCTTACTCTTCGTGGTGCAATCTTTCTGCCGGTGTCCCGCAAGGTGGTGTATTATCCCCTCTCCTATTCGCTATGTTCATTCATTCTATCTCACAAAATTTAACTTCTTCCTACCACCTGTACGCAGATGACTTGCAAAGTTTTTACTCAAGCTACAGTTGAAAATATTGATGGAGCCATTAGCTTACTAAATACTGACCTTGACCGGATATGTGACTGGAGTAGGTAAATCTTTTAGCCTTACAGTCAATCCAAACAAAACACAGGTCATTATAATTGGTAGCTCCATACAGATCTCCAAAATCAATTTTGCACAACTACCATCCATATTTTTTGACGGAACCCCTATAGACATCACCCAGTCAGTGAAAAATCTAGGAATACAGATGGATACCCGTTTAACCTGGATTCCCTGTACCAATGAGATTAGCCTCAGGGTATTTGCATCGTCTGGATCTTTACGGAGACTTCGTAACTTCTTGCCGACTGCTACCAAGGTTAGGTACGCTTGCACATACCCTTTTACTGCCAATCCTGGACTACGCCGACGCCTGCTAGCTTGACATCTCTGAAGCAACTGAACAAACTTGAGCGCCTTCAAAACCTCTGTATTCGGTTCGAATTTGGCTTGCGCAAGTATGACCATAGGTATCTCTGATTTTCGCACAAAGCTCTAGTGGCTCCCCATCCGTCTTCGCCGGAATGCACACATACTGTCCCTTTTGTATAACATCCTTTTTAACCCTTCTTCTCCCTTCTATCTTAAGGAGCGTTTTGAGTTTCGCCACCAGGCTAATGATAGCAATTTGCGTTCTTCAGATTCCCTCCAACTTAACACTCCTGTCCATACGACAGAGTATTATGGTCGATACTTCACTGTAACAGCCGTAGCGTTCCACCATCGTACCTACGGCCCGTAGGTACGATTGTGGAACGCTTTGCCCCTCTCTTTAAGAACATCCAAGTCTATTAGTAATTTTAAAACAAAAGTGCACACCCATTATCTGGCCCTGTGTTGAAGTTATAACTGCTTGTTAATTCATCATAACCATTTTTATGGTTGCTTATTTTAAATTAAATTTGTGTTATTACTAGTATTTTAGGTTTATAGTACCTACCTACCTATGTAGATATGTTTTTAATTTTATATAGATGCACCGCCGTCATGTGATACACTATAATCCTGACCATACAAAGGTTGTCTGGAAGAGATCGCTTTTAGCGATAAGACCGCCCATTGGGTTCCTATATCCGTCTGTGACCAGCTACGACTCGTTTCTCCTTGAAGACCTGTCAAAAGTAAGACACTAGTTTGACACTTTTTCAAGGAGATACCGAGGCGTAGTCGGTTACCGACGGATATAGGAACCCGCCTTAAATCTATTTGTAAGGATTATGTTCTGTATTTTACTTTGGTGTACAATATAGAGTTATCTTATCTTATTGTTAAAGAATGTTACCTCTAGGAGCGGCGCATGCGCGTGCGCGGGACCGGGCGGGCGGGGTCAGTCACTTGTTGTTGTCTTGTGCAAATGCACGAACAGTCCGTCCTCGCCCCTGTTCAAACAAGTTTGTGTGCATCTAAATAATTATGTCTTTTCAATGGAAACGACAAATTGATAGAAATGTTTGAAGAGAGAGAACTACTATGGAATGCCATAATAGACGAGTAGGTACAGAGATCGTACTGTGAAACATGAAGTCTGGTGTGATATAGCAAATGCTTTCGAAGTGGAAAAATCAGTTACTTATCGAAAAAAAATGATATCTCATAATAATTTCAATTTGAGCGAGAATTATAGAAGGCCTCGATTGTTGCCGAAAGTTGTTCTTTTATTGTGTTAAGTTTGTTATTGGCGGTATGGACGCAATGAGTAACATTCAACAAATAGTACCTAGGAAACAACTAGCCACAAAAGTTACAGATAGTTATAGTGTACCTACCTAATGTTACCGTGTTGCAGTGTTGCTCCACAACCTTAACTGCGGTGTGGACGCACCGTATGAAATATTGTATGTTAGCGGTTAAGAATGTTTGTATGGATTTTAAATCTGAATTAAATAAAATAATAACTAATTTGTATTTGTTTCCACGTTACATTTACATGGCAAGTACCTATACCTACACGGCCCTGACTCGTCACGTTATTACAATAACTATCCTGCTTAGTTACATTAAAATGAGCACCAAATAAATAGGCAATATTGTTTTGTCTTGTTCTTCTACGCTAACTGGTAAACTATTTCTACGATCTAACCTTTATAGTCTCTTTCCAAAAATCTGTGAAATTTCCAGCACTGTGTGTGATGTCTAGCCAGCATATCCATTTTTATTTTATCCTGCTGATTCTGTACCTACATATTTGAGCGCGGCTCCTACGTGAGGCGGACATGCGGTCATAGTAACAGCCCGAGCACGACCTACCCACAGACCACTTAGATGTACTAGACCTACCATACAAGACCCATAAACAAAAATGTTCCCTTAGCTTATGATGTATACTCATGTATGATATTATATGTAGACTCCTCTGACGTGAAAGCTCCACCCTGCAATTCTTCGTGTTTTAAAGCTAGGTACATTCTGCTGGCGACTGCATGCGACATACATGTACTTTATGTGATGTCTATTTTTACAACAAACATTTAAATTCAAGCATTCCATATTACAATTATTATTCTCTCGACTATTTATTATAACTCCCAACATTTAGCATATACATATTATCTATCTTTTCTCTTTCTCTATATTCCCATATATGTTTTTCATAGCTTTCTAAGTTAATATCAGTTTATTTCTTTAGGCCATATTAAATTAAAACTTGAGATTATAAAATTCACAGGACACACCAGTGACCCCAAAGTGCTAAAATTGTAAGTATGTAGTATGCGCGTAGCTTTAGTTACACAAATTAAAGGGAAAAAGTCTGAAATCCAGAATAACTGTAATTTCTACCCCTAAAAAGAGTAACCACATAAAAACCTCCGTTGCTTGTAATTTAAATGAAACTGTACCAACTTAGTTGGTTTAGCATTCCGTGGCACTATTTTATTAGTCAAAGTTTATTAGCCGGCTTGCACAAGGATCCCTAAACGTATTTACCGACTAAACATGTTTAAATTTAACGTATTTGTATGATTGAACAACTCCTTAAATCATATTTAGCCACTAAATACGTTTAGGCATCGTTGAGCAAGTCGCCCTAATATATATATATTTTTGTTTATTTCGGAGTCGCGAGATCTTAGTTCGGAGCGAACCACTAGTATTAATTAGTAAGAATAAGGATTTTCAGTTATATGGCATTTTATTGATCTATAACAAAATTATGTATATATACCTTAATATCAACATTTTATCATAAGTGCTAGTTGAATGTTACCCCGCGGCCACCACGCGCGCTGCTACCCGCGCCGCAGATGCCGCGAACATTGCGCAGGCAGCCACACGCTGCTCTACCCCCGCGATGCGGAGCCTGGTGAACGCTCCGCATTCAGCAATGGATGTCAACATTGTGGCAGCGCACTAAGCTTTTATACCATACCAAATTATAATGTACATTATGTCAATTCTAAAAGCACGCGCGAGTGAGTTACTCTACGGCTACTCGCGCAATTTATTTACCGACAAATTATGGAGCGCTGGGCACGACGAGCAAAACAGCCATACTACTTCTCCGCCTCTTTCCCTCGCTCCTCGACGAGTATGTGGCCGCGGAGTTACTCATACTTATCAAGATATTTTAATTAAACATTAATACTATGTATTAAACAAGAATCAATAATTGTATAAAATTGTCTTAAACAATAAATTTGGAATATAATCAAATGGAAATAAAGGCCAAGCCCCCCCCCCCCCCCCCACCGGGGGCCCGGGGCTTCCTGTAGCCGGCCGGCCGGCCGGAGGCAGGCGAGAGGTCGGCTCTGGCCGCATAAATGCAAAGTCTAATGCGAACTTACAAGCGATTTTCTACCTTCATCTAAGCCTAGTTAAATACATATATATTCGTAAATACAATTACAGTTGTGTAGGTGAGGGGGGGGGGGGGGGGGCAGGTGCTCTAGCCCTGCATGATGAGGTGCACAAAGTTCTCGTAGTTGATGTTGCCCTGCGAGTCCTCCTGGCCTTGCAGCAGCTGCTCCACCTGCCGATCAGACGACTCCCATTGGACAACCATACTCATCTCACTGCAGTTTGATACTTCTTAGGGAATGTACCCATACTACGAGACACGTTCAGTGGGGAGGGGGTCTTCAAATTTATCTGATGAAAATTCACCAGATTATTAAGTTCTTTCTTTATTTTATTCATTAGTTTTTTCCTTAGTAAAAAAAAGTTAATAGATACAAGAAAACGCATAAGACAGCTAAAATGGCAGTGGGCAGGACATCTGTAGATTAGGAAACAATACGTGGACAAAACTGATGACAGAGGAACTCCACTGGAAGGGAAAAATTTACACAACGATGTGGATCGTATGGAGGAGTACAGCGGGAGATGGGATGTATGGAGAGGTTTAGGGAAGGGCTACGCCGCGCGTAGGGGGGGGGGGGGGGGTCTTACCGTCACGCAGCAAAGTGTGTTATGAAGCCCAATTTTGTTGCATGTTATTTTTATTAGAAAAATCATTAGTTATGGTTATTTTAAGCACTAGAGTAAAACACTTGTATTGATAGAATGAGTAGTTTACATGAAAAAAATATTCAAAGTTGCCCAATATCCGGACTCGCACGAAAATCACAAAAAATTATAGCAGCAGATGCTACCGCGTGCAGGTAGCATCTGCACGCGGATTTGTGATTGTTTGGGTCCCTGATTTCGCATCTATACATAAACTGTAAAAAGACCAAATTTGTACATTAATTATTTTTTTTAATGTTTAATTATATAAACTTCTTCACCAGTATAGAGGCCAAAACGATATTTGTTTTATGTTTTGTCGGTCTGGCTGTCTGTTTGTCCTTTGTACTGAAATTCGATGAAGTGCTACATGTGATATGGGAAAGAGTCCACCCTCGTAAGGCAACTGCTAAATTGCTATGTCATTACATGTAGCATGGAGAAACGAAGGTGAGGAGAAACGAAACTTTGCCTCAGCAGGATTTGACCCGCCCTGCTGGAGGATGTCCGTCTGGGCTCCACCAGGGGAGCCAACCTTCATGGTGGTCACCTAGCGGCATTTTGTGAAGTTGTGGATAGCGCCACAACCAGCATTCTTCAACCTACGGTCGTGTCTGACAATACACGAAGAGATAATTGTGGAAGTGGATGTTTTGCTGATACGAAAGTATTAAATCACTTTGAAGTTTTTAAACTCTTTAAGGGAATAGCAAAATAGTTGTCAGTAGGAGAGCGGATAAATATTGGTTCTAATTATTTTGGTTCCAAACACATTTTATCACGTAAAAATTTTACCAAAAGCTATGACTTACTAAAGAGCTGTAGAGGAAATGAGCCTTTTTTCTCAGTAAACACAGAGACCGGCTTAGTGAAACTCTTATAAGTATTAGCAGTCAGCTAATACCATTTTTGAGAATAGTGAAACATTCCCCCTAAGTTCAAAAAAATTGAGACTTAATGTCTCAAGTTTTTGAGTGGCCCGAAAATACAGATCCAAGAAAAAACTTAAGGATGCATGTACTAGATGATAACTCAACTTCTAACAAAATATTCCATTGCCAATAGCAGCAGTATATCTGCTGAAACCTGTCGGTGAACAAAATATTCGAATGATTATAAGTCTGGTGACCACAACAACAATCAAAATGTAGTCCTTCGGAATGAAGACGAAAATAATTAGTATATTTTTCTTGAACCGGGTGAAAACATAGGTCAGGAAGGTGACAACCCTGACGTAAATAGCTAAATTGCCGATAACTTCCGAATAACGCAGAACTAGATTGTGGTTTTAATATCATGGATAAAGACATGCTTAAGCAATAGTTTTGTCAAAAAATCTACCGTCTACCGTCGGCGTTAAAGTAGAGAAAAAAAAATTAAAAAGAAAAATCATAAAAATATTAATATTTCGTTTTATATTCACAATAAACGGACATAAACTTGTTTAATGGTATGTTAGTATATGTATGATAATTTGATATAAATAAAAATCTTTTAAATAATCTAGTTTTTTTTAAATTTATTTTTTTGTGATTTTTGTGATCCAGATATCGGGCAAAATTGAATTGGTTTTTTATATAAACTACTCGTTCTATCGATGCGAGTATTTTACTCTAGTGCTTCAAATAACAAGTAATGATTTTTGTAATCAAAATAACATGCAACAAAATTGGGCTTCATAACACACTGTGCGCAGCAATCGCCCTAAATGTGTTAATAAACACAAATATGAGCCAAATTATTATTTATATAACTTTCAGCTAGCAAAAAATTATTTAAAACCATATTTATGAACCGTGACAACGAGAGTGGGAGGGGGGTCTCTTGGCATATACTACAGGTGGTCATCGAGGGGGGAGAGGGGTCACATAGTGTGGGTACTTTTCCTTAGGGTTGATTTCAGCAGATTTCTCATAACTATTAAAGATATTTTTGTAATTAAACATGTAGTTGCAGTCCAGCTGTCAGTAACAAGAGAGCGCTGCGTCCCAATGAGGGAATGGACGTTTAGTATGTTCCCACTGGTCACTTATAATGATATGATGGAAGGGTACCTCCTCATCGCTGAGCTTTTCCCCGAGAGTAGAGAGCAGGTGGCGCAGCTCAGCCGAAGAGATGAAGCCATTGCCATCTTTGTCAAAGTGGCGCAAGCCTTCTATGAAGTCATTGGCGGTGTCACCGCTACGGGCTTTGGAGATTGCCTGTCGAGTAACATAGGTAAAAGTCTTAGCACACAAGATTTGTACCCAGCCGCCTACTCCAATAGTAATGTTGTAACATTTTACCTGGTAGATGGGCAGAAACACTTCAAAGGATATCCTTTCATCAGGTTTTAGGTGCAGTGTGCACTTCTTGACATCAGACTCGGTGGGGTTTTGCCCGAGCGCGCGCAGAGCGTCACCGATCTGCGCCACGTGAATCTTGCCATCTCCGCGGGAGTCAAATAATTGAAATGCCTCTTGAAACTCTATAATTTTAACAAAACAAAAATTATGTATCAAAAATTAGGTATCTTATGATTTTTACTTGAAAGGAGCTAGTACCTACTAGCCAATAGCCATATAACATATTTTAATTAGGTGTTGAAACAGAAATAGTAGTTATGGAAGTAGAGAAAGTTTACCTTCTACAGAGGTAAGCTTGAGCTTAGTGGGCGGCTCGTACATGAACATCGCGGCGACGACGGCGGGCACTGCGGCACTGAGTCTGCAGTCAGGCCCGAACCCCGTCGCGTCGCACACAAAACACACCTGGTTAGCTTTAAAAATGCAGACCTTATATGGAAACTAGGGCGCTTGTAACCACCGCTTTCGGTAAACACGTTGATTGACATGAGTCACTCTGCACTCCCCGCACTCGCCCTGCGACTGCGACCTGCCCGCCTCTTGAGGCTTGCAGTTACACTTTTACCTTACGCACGATAGGCAGCCGGCCGAGCCATCTCATAACTCTTCACCTGCGTTACATTTGCAGTACAGTAGGTACTCATTACCTTGTGCACGATGAAAACAATTGTATTGGCGACGTTGCGTTAGTTGACTCACCTGCCAACTGGTCTTCGGAATATCCGGCCTAAAATGCAAAACAAACACTATTAGAAACAATTTGATTAGTGTTACAAAAAAAGATCCACATAAAATAAACTACTCCCACCATTCTAAATTAAGTGTCCAAAATAAGTAGCAAAACTATTTTTCGAAAAACAAATCTTGCCCTGAAGGTCTTTTAGAATTTCTCTATGCCCTCCCTGCCTGACTGAAGTTGCCAGCGTTGCCAGCTTGAGATTCCGATAAAGTACAACAGGATTCCCAAAAAAGTACGATTTTGATCTCGAAGGTACGGTTTTCGAAAACTGAGTGGGCAGTGAACAAAAAAAGGCCATTGATATAATGACACAAATAAAAGAGTTATGGTGTTATACAAATTAAAACAAAGGAAAGTTTGCTTTGCAAAAATGGTAATTTGACTATGTGCTTTGTTTTTTCATTATGTTCCAAGATTGAAGTTAAAGTGGGTTAGGTTTGGTTAACTTTTTTCATTTGTTATTTTATATAATATGGGAAGTGAGAAATGAGTCTCAAATAGATAAATACCAGGAGATGTGTCACAATAGACTTCGTGACATTGACTTTCCTATTGAGTTTCTGGAGTGCAGTCGTGGGTCATGTGGTTTGGTGGAACATACGCTTGTGCTAGACAAAATGTATAATAATATTGTTGATACTTTGTGCAGCGCGGCCGTGAGAACAAGTAGGATGGCAAATAATAAAAATACCAAGAAGAGACAACTGTGTGGATGGAATAAGTATGTTGGTGAGGCCCATCGTGACGCCAGGCTTAAGTTTAAAATTTGGTTATTATATAACCGACCTGCTTCAGGACTGATTTATAAAGAAATGGTCGAGTCACGAAAAATTTTCAAAAGTCGCTTGAGTTGGTGTCAGAAAAACCAGGAGCAACTAAAGATGGACATTTTGGCTAAACACAGATCCGCAAATGACTTTAGTAAGTTTTGGAAAGCTATTGGAAAGCAGGAGATTAGGCCTGGCCTCCCGGTGAGTGTGGGTGGAATGAGTGAAGCTGTGGACATCTCTAATATGTTCATGGAGCACTTCAAAGTGTCCTCGCCGCTAGGACCCTCATCTGCCTCGATGGATGTGTCTGGGTGTGCGAGCGATGAGCCGCTTGTTCTTTTTACTGCAGGACAGGTTAGGGAGGTCCTGAGGAAAATGAGCGGCGGCAAGTCTCCCGGGCATGACGGGCTCAGTGTTGAGCATTTGAGGCATGCGGGAGTACACCTTCCGAGCATTTTAGCCGTGTTCTTCACAATGTGCATTAGTCACTCTTACTTACCACCAGACTTAATGAAAACTATCGTAGTGCCCATTGTGAAGAACAGGACTGGGGATGTCGCAGACATTAAAAACTACCGCCCAATCTCGCTGGCAACTATAATTGCTAAAATACTGGACGGTTTGCTTGATTCTTGCTTAGAAAAACATTTAAATCTCCATGACGCCCAGTTCGGGTTTCGGCCCGGACTTTCTACTGAAAGTGCGATTATAAGTCTCAAACATACCGTCCAGTATTATACAGACCGTAGGACGCCTATATACGCCTGCTTCCTTGACCTCTCCAAAGCCTTTGACCTTGTGTCTTATGATGTGCTCTGGAGAAAGTTGAGGGACCTGGGTATACCGGCTAAAATCCAAAATATATTTAAATTTTGGTATGACAATCAGACCAACTATGTGAGATGGGCCAATTCTCTCTCAAATGCATATAGGTTGGAGAGCGGGGTGAGACAGGGGGGCTTGAGTTCTCCCAAGCTCTTCAATCTCTATGTAAACGACCTCATCGTCGGGCTGAGCAGCATGCGTGTCGGCTGCCGGATGAACGGCGTTAGCATCAACAACATTAGTTACGCCGATGACATGGTGCTGCTGAGCCCGACGGTGGGGGGTCTCAGGGAATTACTGAGGGTCTGTGAAGCCTATGCTGTTGAGCACGGGCTTATATATAATGCGAAGAAGAGCGAATACATAGTTTTTAAGGCCGCCGGTAAATGTCCCGGTTTTACACTGAATATAACCCTAAACGGCTTGAACTTAAATCGTGTTACGAAATTTAAATATCTGGGACATTTTCTTGCCGACGATCTTAAAGACGATGCAGATGTTGAGAGGGAGCGTAGAGCCTTGGCGGTCCGAGGTAACATGTTGGCCCGTAGATTTTCCCGTTGTACTGAACAAGTTAAAGTTGTTGAAACGTGTATCGTACGCTTTAATTATATCATAGAGTAGAGACCGTGTTTTTTTTTTTTTTTTTTGTCTGTATTGACAACACTGCCTTTAGTCGCTCTCTTGTCAAAATACTACGTTTGGTGTTCACACGTATTCTAATCTTGTAATCTGATTTTATCTAATTAATCTTCTCCTGACTAATGTGTTTGACGATGCGATAATGTACTATTGTAATATACTTTGTTGATACAAGTAATAGAAGAATAGCTACCGTTGAAGATTGGTGTTTTATTTCATTGTAAGTCACCCACCACTATAAGCATCTGTTTGAACGCTACCAAAGCGATAGCATTCAAGTCTTGTGAAACACAACTAGTTCTGCGTAAACTGCTCAGCTAGTCCGTACTAACAGGTTATGGGCCCAGAGATTTTACAAGAAGAAATTGCTAACGCTAACGCGTGTTGGATATAACCTCGGTGAGTCGCTACGTGGTGCGGTGGATTGTGACTTGGTGACACTTGCTTCGATATGGCTACGCCTGGCCGTCAAGAATCGAGCAATGGAAATTCTACTTTGCAAGGTAGCAATGGCCTCGCATCGTCAATAGAAAAATTGGAAGGCGTATCCAACTATTTGAATTGGAAATTCGCAATAAAGATGCTGCTTACCATGGATGGCTTGTGGGACACAATCGAAGGCTCCGAGTCTGATCCTGTAAAAGATCAGCGTGCCTTGGCGCGAATAGCTTTGTGCATCAAACCGGTGCTTTATCAATATATCAGGAATGCTACTACGGCTAAAGAAGCATGGAAAAGCTTGGCTGATATTTTTGAAAATAAGGGCCTACTACGGCGTGTGCTGCTTTTAAGACAACTACACAGAATAGATTATACTCAATTTTCATGTATGTCTGAATACATACAGGGTGTGATGACCCTTGTGCAGCAGCTCACGGATATTGGCCGGAAGACGGATGATGCTGAAGTCGCAGAGATTTTATTAAGTGGTCTACCTCAGGAATTTGAATACTTGGTTTCTAATCTGGAGACAGTATGTTTAACCAGTAATCTCACCAGTGAGATTGTACGATGTCGACTTCTGCAAGAAGAGTTGCGAAGGAGTGATGGTGCAATGAATAATAACAACACAGCTATGGTTGCGAAGAACACTTCAAAGAAAAAGTCTGTGATTTGTCATTACTGCAGTAAGCCTGGACATGTGAAGGCTAAATGCTACAAGATGAAGAATGACCAGAAGAAGAGTGACCAGAAGGATTCTACAAGCTTCGCTTCAGCTCTGTTTGTTCATCAAAATGATGCTTGGTTCATTGACTCCGGCTGTACATCTCATATGACAAGCTGTAAAGAAAATCTGGATGACCAGAACAGATTGAAGGACTGCATACCCTGCCTTGAGGGGAAGCTGTCAACACAGCCGTTTCCCAAAGGAGAGGGCAAGCGGGCCGAGCGACCATTGGAGTTGGTGCATTCTGATGTCTGCGGGCCAATGAGTGAGAGCAGCTTGGGAGGTGCAAAGTATCTGGTTACATTTACAGATGATCACACAAGGAAAACATTTGGATACCTAATGAAATGCAAATCTGAGATACCACAGATGAGGAGCATTATTGCACAGGCAGTGAGGTTGAGTCCCGCTGTGCAAACTCGTCGTCGGCGAGCCACGAGTCTGTGACTTCGTCATCGCCGGACGCGTCTGTTCGAGGGGAAGGAGTGACACGTGTAGAGGTACCCCGGGCCGCGGCTAATACCCGCCCTGTACGAAGTACTCGGTCAATTCCACCATTGAGGTATTGTGATTATGATGTTTCGATGTATGTCGGTAATATTGAGGAACCATCCTGTTACGAAGAGGCTATCTCTTGTTCGGATGCCACTGAATGGCGTGCTGCAATGCAGAGTGAGTATGACTCTTTAATCGCGAATGAATTTTGGAAGATCGTCGATAGACCTATAGGGAAAAATGTAATTAAAACTAAATGGGTTTTTAAGCGCAAACACGATGCTTCCGGTAACTTTAGTAAGTACAAAGCGCGATTAGTTGCCAGAGGGTTTACACAAAAATACGGGGTAGATTATAATGAGACGTTCTCCCTTGTGGTTAGGCATTCCACTATGAGAATTTTGTTTTCTTTAGCAAATGATTTAAATCTCAGTATAGACCATATAGATGTAGCTTGTGCTTTCTTAAATGGAAATTTAAATGAAACAATATTTCTGGAACAGCCTATTGGTTTTGATAATGGAGATAATTCTAAGGTTTGTTTATTGAATAAGAGTATTTATGGTCTAAAACAAGCAAGTAAAATGTGGAATAGCAAGGTTCATGATTTGTTAAATAGTAATGGTTATGTACAAAGTCTGTGTGAACCATGTGTTTATATAAAGAAAGAGAAGAATGATTTAACCATTATAGCACTGTATGTAGATGATTTCTTCATATTTTATACTGAGAGAAGTGCTATTCAAAAAGATTGTGTAAAACTGTTACAAAGGGAATTTAATGTAAAGAACCTTGGTCCATTGAAAAGCTGTCTTGGCATAAATGTAACGAGAGATAGATCAAAATGTATTTTAAAATTGGACCAGACTGACTATATTAAGAAATTATTGTTGCGGTTTGGCATGGGCAATTGTAAAACTGTATCTACACCGATGCCATTAAATTGTAAATTACTGAAAGCTGAAAATAAAGATATAAGCGAGAGCAATGATAATTTTAGGCAATTGCTAGGTTCCTTAATGTACTTAGCTGTATGTACAAGGCCTGATATAGCTTATGCTTGTAGCCAGTTAAGTCAATTTAATAACTGTCACGATAACAGTCATTGGCAAGCTGCTAAACGTGTTTTACGTTATTTAGCGGGGACAATTGATTATGGCTTACTATTCGTAAGAAGTAATAAATTGAGTTTAGTCGCTTATACTGATGCAGACTGGGCTAATGATGTAACTGATCGTAAGTCTTATACTGGATATGTCGTGAAGTTAGGTAATAATACAATAAATTGGGATTCACGTAAGCAACGGTGTGTTGCTTTATCTACTACAGAAGCGGAATATCTCTCAATTTGTGATGTTTGTAAAGACATAAGTTTTATTAAGAGTTTGATATCTGAGATCTTTTGCTTGGATCTAGAGTCAGTTGTTTATAATGACAATCAAAGTGCAATTAAGTTGTTAGAATGTAAAGAGTTTTGTCATAAACGAACTAAACACATTGACCTCAGATACCATTATGTAAAGGATCTAATAAAAAATAATATTGTAACTGTAAAGTATTTACAAACAGAGAAGATGATAGCAGATGTACTGACCAAACCGCTTTGCTCTAAGAAGCATGTAGATTTTATTAAGGACATGAATGTATGTGTTGTGTAACATGACTATGTGTGTACTAAATTGTAGAGATAATATGATAGAGTCATTCAATGTTGTAGAGTTATGATTAATATTGTAGAGTCATATAGATATATGTTATGTGTAGTTGTCTATAAGTCTCTAAGTATGTTTTTATTGACTTTATTATGAAAAGTAATAATGTAAAGCGTAAGGGGAAGTGTTGAAACGTGTATCGTACGCTTTAATTATATCATAGAGTAGAGACCGTGTTTTTTTTTTTTTTTTTTGTCTGTATTGACAACACTGCCTTTAGTCGCTCTCTTGTCAAAATACTACGTTTGGTGTTCACACGTATTCTAATCTTGTAATCTGATTTTATCTAATTAATCTTCTCCTGACTAATGTGTTTGACGATGCGATAATGTACTATTGTAATATACTTTGTTGATACAAGTAATAGAAGAATAGCTACCGTTGAAGATTGGTGTTTTATTTCATTGTAAGTCACCCACCACTATAAGCATCTGTTTGAACGCTACCAAAGCGATAGCATTCAAGTCTTGTGAAACACAACTAGTTCTGCGTAAACTGCTCAGCTAGTCCGTACTAACAAAAGTTACGCTTTTTAAAGCGTACTGTCAGAGCTTTTACACGGGAAGTCTGTGGGTCCGAAATACCAAAAGATCATTGGAGGACCTACGCATTCAATATAATAACATCTTCCGGATGATGTTGCGGTTGCCCCGATACTGCAGTGCATCGGGGATGTTTGCCTACTATCACACAGATGGCTTTCACGCCATCATGCGCAAAAAAACGGCATCGCTGATGAGCAGAATTCGGGGCAGTCGCAACAGCATCCTGAGGACAGTGGCTGAGTGCTGCACATCTCCGCTCTGGAAGTGTTTTGTGCGGAGGGTGATTAATGAAGGAAATAATTTCCTCAGTTAGTCACCCTTGGCACAAAATGGTGTTTTCTATTTTCATCCAGTGCCTATTTTTTATTTTTGTATATTTAGCTGTTCTTCTTTGTTGTTATATATATATTTTTTTTGTGTGTATGTTAGTCTTAAGATATGGACTATAGTTGTCTGAAATAAAATATTTTTATTTATTATTGATTTCCAAATAATAAATGAAAAAGAGGATAAGTT
Source organism: Philereme vetulata (assembly GCA_918857605.2). Classification (NCBI taxonomy): domain Eukaryota; kingdom Metazoa; phylum Arthropoda; class Insecta; order Lepidoptera; family Geometridae; genus Philereme; species Philereme vetulata. The sequence continues at coordinate 7,369,462 of OU975471.1, read as the reverse complement.
AGGTTTATCACAGTAATAAAACTTCACGTGATAGATAAAGATTTATTTATTTGCCAAAACATGGGTAAAATTATATGATGTTACAAAATTAAATGGTTTCATCATATTCTGCCATAATGGCGTTATTATTTTTATTAGTGAGGGGGCGCGGTGGTCAGATGTTACACATCATATGCAACTACTGTAAGGCTCGTAATTTTTTTCAAACAAGTAAAGCCGATTCGTATATGTAAAGTGAAGATAGGGTAAGAATTTTTAACGTCTAGAACGTTTAAGGTTGAAGGTGATTAGTACGGAAAAAGTATGGTCGGAGCTAAGGTCGGTGTCAAATAGTAATAAAATCGTACCTTTTGGTAGGTTCTGGCAACGCTGGAAGTCGCCTAGCTAGCCAGTCGCCCTTGACAAATCTTCAACAACACTTTTTTTTTTAATTGGTATGGCTTGGATACTAGTCCTTCCTTGCGCCATGTCCCGATTTTGAGTAAAGGGTTTGCACGGCCATGTTTTAAGACCTACTAACAGATGGTGCTGCTCTGTCATGCACTTCCTGTGTGTTTTGTTTTTGTTTTTAAAAGGTCTTTAATGAACATAAATGTTAACAGCGTAGAACAACTAAACATAGTTTAGCATAATAGTATCTTAAATTAAAATAACTCAGCAGGCTATAGCACCTTTAAAAGTTGTTTTGATAATATTAGTTTTTATGAGAGTTACACTTTGTAAATCAGATTTCTTAATTTTATGAAGCCAATTTTTTTCCAGAAGAAGGTACTTATTAAAAAGTTGCTATGAGCACTTTGTATAGCGCGCATTTTTAAGGTTAAGAAATCAAGCATAACCTACCTGTTCACATGTAATAGTCCTAAATATTTTTAGGTAGACAAACCTACCATGCTGTTATTGCAATTATATTAGAATTTGGTCATAATTCATAATACAATCAAAACAACATTATTTTCATAAACATAGGGTGCATTTCAAGTCGTTGAGGACGTCCTGTATTGGTTCAATTGTCATTGTCAAATTTCTACATGTTCTATATCAATCAACATTGTCTTTGCAATGAATTTATATGCTTTTTTCCTATAATAGTAGTTTTAGATATAGCCATCTCCGTAGGTATTATAATCTCTTTGATATAGCGTATTGGATTAATGCTGTAAAGTAAATAATGTAGCTTTACAGGAAAAACATTGTGAAAAATACCTAGGCTTACTTAAGGATCGCAATTTGACGTTGAACACACACATAGAACATTAAAACTAAACTCAAAGAGGATATAATAGTAACAAAACTCTCATCACGAATGGGATCTCTACGCAACATTGTTCGGTGTGCCCCGCGTCAATTACGCTACACCATCTATAATTCACTCGTAAAGCCACATCTGTTTTAAGTACTTAATAGAAATTTGGGGGAGTGCCGCTAAAACTAAATTAAGTATCTGAAGTTTCTGAACTACAAATTCAACAAAACAAAATTATCAATTTGCTATTTAACTATCCTTATAAAACTAATAAAGTCTACCAAGAAACTAAAATTATGAACATAAAACAATTATTTGAATGTCTAATTACTAAAAGGGCACACGTCCACTATATTTGAAATATAAAAATTTTACAGGAGAGAGATAAAACTAAATATTTCCTTAATGGAATGGAAGTACATATTGATTTAGTTTTTTTTTGTTTCTTAATTAGGTGTTTAGGTATTTTAACACAAAAACTTTATATATTTTTCAATATATCAAGAGAAATAACATAAAAAAAACCATGGACATGTTCCCTTTTAGTACTCAATCATATTTCAAGTGGACATATGCCCTTTTAGTACCTACTAAGAAGACTCAAAAAATAAAAGACAATAAATTGCGTATATTACTTTTATTTAGCACTTAAAATAATTAATTTTACTCCACAGGCCAACTGTAAATGGTTTCCCAGTAGTCTGTATGCTCAGCAGGGATGTATTCTTTCAAAGTTTTTAAATCAGCCATTTTTTTACTAGATATAGGAACTGGACCTGTATATTTTTTTTTAATAGGCAGAGTGATAGGCTGTTTGTTCGTTTTTCGCAACTCAAATGTTGCTGACGTAAATCCATCAATAAATTCTCTGGCTACAACACAGTGCGGAGCTTCTGCACTGAATTGAAAGTGATGGTATTTCGAGATCATGAATTTTTCCTTCAGTTCTCCACGCTGTGCAGTTTTTGATAATTTTGTTTTATAATAATTCTGTGGAAACCAGTCCTGAAAGTTGTAGACAACCTCTTGTTGTTGAACTACAAATTTTTCTTTTATTTCTGTACAATTCATAATAACGGACTGTATGTACTCATCCACTGTATACACTCTCAATTTTTTTTCAGCTTTCTTTTAATTAACCCAAAACTTCTTATCACAGGGAAGAAAGGAGTGACCACGAAAAGGGAAATACAAATTTATTTTTTTAAACATCTTTTTCTCAGTTAGAGCCATGAGGAAGCGTACCATAGCATGGTTTTTATTTTGGCCTGCACAATTATCACAGAATAGATTCAGCTCATCAAACTCTGTTGAGACAAAGTTTTGCAAATAATGTAACAAAAATGAACACACATCATCCGGTGATTTATGTGCTATGCCTTCATGGTACACATAAGTATGTACTCTATTATTAGCCATATTATATATTCCAAAAGTGTTAACAGATAGCTGTCTGAAGTAAAATACGTCTTGGACTGGTATACGAGGTAAATCAATTACTGCCATGAAATCAAACCACAATGAAAGAACTTTATTATTGTCTTTAGATAACTCAGTGCAGTTTTGAATATTTTTGTAGAATTTTTTACTCCGTGTTCGGTGAATTAAGAGCTCTGCACTGTATGTCCTTTTTGCATTATCATTCAAAGATTTATTTTTCAATTTTGCCCCAAGCGATTCACATTGTGTGCAGGCATCCACAACTGGGCGACCAAATGACAAGCTGAAATTGGTTCTGAAGTATTTCCAATAAAAATGGTATGTTACATTCAATTCAGGATGTTTCTGTCTAAACTGCTTGTGCATTATCTTAATTGATAAGTCTGCTGATAAATAATAATGTACTTCTGATGCATAGTGTGTTTCCTTTGTGGGGTATGAAGAGTTATGATCATGAATTTTTTCGCAAACATCAGCTGGCACTGCATTTGCACAAGGGTGCTTACCACGTTTATCTTGTGGAGTAATACCAGACTCCAGCAAGTTTCCTATACGTCGAATACGTTTGGCAGTTATTTTGTGAGCATTTATAAATGCTGTTTTACAGACCTTTGTTCTCTGACGATTTATTAATAAAAAATATTCTATGTTCTTTGTTTTAGGTTTTCGCTGTGTGTCCAATGTTGAGTCTCGTCCTCTTCTTCTCTCCACTCCTTTCAGCTCAATAAGTCTCTGTAGATGAATATCCTGTTCATCTTTTGATCCCATTGCATAAAATGATACGAGAATATCATCAAGGGCTTCTTTTGGATTTATTTTTTTGAGACATTCATTGTGGCAACTGTAAAATTTCAAACAAAATAGCATTAACTTTGGTTAACAAACTATTTAGACCATAACAATGAGCTGTTTGTTGAGTAAAATAAAGTAGCTTACCAATCTAGATTAATAAATTCAGGGTCATTTCTAGAAGGAACGTAACGACCTTTCCAATTGGCGTGACTTTCGCCAGAAATTTTGGCCTTCTTGATCCTGTTTCTTTCATATTCTTGATCGTGACGTACACCTTTTTTTCTTTTTCTTTCATCCGAATCCCTGTCGTCCATTGTTTAGCGACAAAAAACAAAGTATTTCAACACGAAAACCGCACAACGCACAACAATACAACGGCAGGAGGCGGGAGGCGCTAAATTGTAAATAAAAACAGTGTTGCCAATGAAAATTTTTTGGCGGCCGTGTACATTAGGTAAAAAAGCCGTGTTTATATGGAAAAAGACAATGGGTGGGCCGTGTCACTATTTAAAAAAAAATAACAAAAAAAAACTCATTAAATTAGCACCATTTGGGCATTCTCTTTCTACGATTTGTATGTTTGATTTTTTCTATGAGTTTGAAAAAAAAAAGCAACAAATTATCTTGAAATTTTATTCCTGGTACAAATCTCGAATATTTTCTATATACTCTTCTTCGTTCATATTCAATAAATATTTTTTCTTGTCATACATTTTTTGGTACATTGAGGTGGTGGGTTCAAAAGTTCTGCAATTAATAGTAATTATTTTTGCTGTTGTTACTTTTAATGCATTCTTTTGTCAAGAGAAGTTCGTTAATGTTGAAGTAAATAATTTGTTCCTCTTCTTTGTTTTTATATTGTTCACGTGACTGAAAATTCGTTCACAATCAACAATTTCCGAATAGCCGTAGAATCTGCTACGGCCATAGGGTTGCAGCCGTAGGTCGTGCATTTTGTGGTTTTTTGGCCTGAAAGCCATAGAACACGGTAATTGCCGTAGCATTGGCAACACTGAATAAAAATGACATTGACGTTTTGTAGGGTGCGTTCAAAAATTACTTGTTAAAAAGGCTCATGTCCATGGACAAGTGCCCGTTTAGGACTAAACAGTATATTTATAGGTATGTAACTCTATGGGCAAAGATCGGACTTGAACCGTTCTGACACAAAACGATGTGTTTAGGTCTTGCCAAACCATATAGAACATAAATTTTTTTTTATTAAAAATGTGACATGTGCCCTTTTAGTAATTAGACATTCATTTACATATACTACATGCATTCTCGTCCGAAAACCCTCAATAAATCGATTCACACTAATCTAACATTCACTAAAGTAAAGGAATTGACAAAACGAAGTACGCGTCGCGCTAGCTTTCTTGTCTTACGTCTTACCTAAATGTCGTACGAACTATGCAAAAAAAAGAATAGTTCACGAAGGCGCACAGCTTTATAATAAATTACCCTGTGATGTAAAAAATGTAAGCTCACTTAACACATTTAAAACTAAACTCGCTCAACATATTACAACTAATGTTTATTCAATAAAGTATTTATTTAACTAACGAACAATCTACCTGAATACGTTATTTGAGCACCTACCTACCTAGCTGAACGAATTACATTAACTTTTCTGTGTACTACTGATTCTCATGTAAGTGATAATTGTTTTCATCTTTTTGAGAATAAATGATTATTAAACCTAAAGTTATATGTATGTGTAAATAAACAAATTAAAACAATAATTTCCAAAGATCTTTAAAAAACCAAGTACAACTTTTAAACAGGTAGGTATTGAGAACGAGGGCTTTTCATTTTCGATTTATAAAGAAAAACTAGTCCCAACAAGGTGTACGGATATAATATGTACGGTTAATAGTGTTTGGAAACCTACTAAGGTTTTTTAAGTGTAATAATTTAATAAGTATATGATTTTTTAAAAATAAAAAAATAATAAAAATAAGCTGAAAACGGTGACCAAGGTAAAAATGCACCTCAAAAAAAAATGGTCTATATGCCAAAATCACAAAAACATAATAATAATGTTCATATAAATATTGTGAATATTTATTATATGTGCTGTATTTTTGTTTAATGAGGATTCAAAAATCGGCCCTCAGGGAGACACTGTACGAAATGGTTGAATTTTAGGGTATTTTCCAAGGAGACTAGGGGAAAATAAGAACTTAGGGTTGGCAGCACTGTTCGCGACAGCGACTGATGCCAACGTAGCTACTTTGTAGCTAAATCTAGCAAGTTTCGATGTAGTACAGCTACAAAATATATTTTGTTATGAAGGAATTAGCTTCACTTATGTTATTAGCTTTTTTTTTTAAACTAAATAGATCTTCGTTTGACCACAATCTCACCTGATGGTAAGCGATGATGTGGTCTAAGATGAAGCACGAAGATCTAGAAGAAACCTATTCACTCTACTTTTTGGTTACTTTTACATGTCAAACTGTCTGGAGTACTGTTCTCATCTCTAGGACGGATCAGCGAAATACTGTAAGGCTCCACAGTCTCGAGTATTGTCGAAAGGTTGCAAGCCTCTTGGTTTTCTATCGGATACATTTCGGAGAGTGTGCTGCGGAGCTCTTCAACCAGATCCCACCATCCCCATTCTATCATCGGACAACCAGACGCTCCGCGGTTTGCCACCGCTACATGGTAGACATACCTCCCGTACGCACAAAGCGGTACTTTTCCACCTTTATTATGCGGACCGCCAATGAGTGGAACGCCTTTCCTTAGTCTGTGCTTCCTGATAACTACAATCTAGGGGTATTCAAGTCGCGAGTGAATAGGTTTCTTCTAGGCAAGCGTGTAGACTTTGCGTCGTAGACTGCATTATCGCTTATCATCAGGCAAGATCGTGGTCAACGCTAATCTATAATTTATAAAAAAAAGAAACAAAAATTGTACTGAAAATTTTTACTAATTCACATAAGTACCTATTTGAAAGCTTTGGTAGATAAGTAACTTGCCTCCAATTCGCCCCTAACTTGCTTACCTACCTACTTTACAAATAAAAATGTCATACAATTAGGTACAATCTGAGTTTTTTTACAAGCCTGCAATGTATTACTACAATGTAGCGATACTATAAAACATTTTTTTGTAAGCATATAGTATTGTATAGATTTTGAAATAATACGGAACTTCTTGTTCTAGCAACCTCTAACCTCAAAATATGGGTATCTATACTAGAAAAAACATAGCTTGATCTCTGGGACAGCTGTCAATAAAATCGCGCCTATGAAGTTCTGAATTTAACAGTACGGACAAACGTACCAGTCAATGTCATACTTTATGGGCATGCTGAGCTAATTATAGTGATGAGCGATGAATCATCGTGACCACAGACTATAAACTATCGATATTTTATATAAAACTTAATTCAAAATTAATTTACCATTTAATTTAAAAAAATAACATTATTGAATATTTAAAAAAAAATAACATTATTTACAATAGTGAGTAAATAAAATCTAAAATCTAACCTACTCGTAATATTCCTTCCGACAACTTTGGGGTTCGAGAGAAGTTTGGCCGCGGCGTGTCTTCTTCCGCAAGATGGCGCCAACGCGCCGCCATCTTGTTTGACATGACCCATTCTCCTCAGTACGAGTGCTAACGCCTTGTATACGCCACGTGTTTTCCGTTCTCATCACTTTGTTTTTGTTACTATAGCTGTTTATTTGTTAAGTTTATTTATTATTGTTAGTTTCTTTGATCTTATTGTTTGTTTTCATTGTTTGTCGGCATAATGCCAAAGAGAACGAAGAAAACTGTTTTGAACAGTCAAAGTCGTGAGTTTGTGATTCGCTTGCGTGAATATTTTGAGCGAGAAAACCAAACTGGTGAACCGCTATTACCCATGGCAAAAGTTTGTGACAGAGTTGCAGATGCTCTTGGCATTGGACGTGCGACAGTAATTCGCATCAGTAAAGAAAAATATGGCGAATCTTCAACCGCAGTATTGACTGAAGACGAGGAAAAAAAGCTTTCAACGCCAAATAAAAAAAGAAGAAAGGCTGCTCCTGTTACAAAAATTGACGACTTTGACGCCGCTGCGATTCGCAACCTGATGGTTATTATACACGGGGCGAATTACCTATATTAAAAAAACTGGCGGCGTCCTTAAAAGACGCAGACTTGTTTAAAGGAGCTTGCCGTCACTATCGAAGATTTTGAAAAATATTGGATTTTCCTACAAAAAAAGTGACAAAAGAAAAATTATAATGGAACGAACCGACATTGCTCTTGCTCGAGTGAATTTTCTCCGGAAAGTCAAAAAAATTACAAATTGGGACAAAGTTGTCTTTCTAGACGAGACATGGCTAAACGCCAATCATACCGTATCCAAAGCTTGGACCGACGATATGGCACAATCGACCACCAAAGTACCCGAAGGCAAAGGTCAAAGATTAATAATAACTCATGCTGGGACGTCATCTGGTTTTGTGCCTAATTGCCTATTGGCATTCAAATCTACGAAGACCAATGAATACCATGAAGAAATAAATTATGAAAAATTTAAAGTGGTTTTTAAAATTATTAGATAATTTGAAGGAGCCACGTTATATAATTATGGATAACGCCCCATATCACTCGGTCCAAAAGCACAAACCACCAACTTCGACAAACCGGAAGTTAGAAATAATTGCATGGCTTCAAGAAGAAGGAATAGAGGCCAATGAAACAATGCTTAAAAACGAATTATTGAGACTCGTTGGTCTGCACAAACCCAGCACACCAACGTATGTCTTAAATGACATACCCCAAGAAAAGGGTCATAACGTCATAAGACTGCCTCCATATCACTGCCAGTATAATCCGATCGAGCTTATCTGGGCCCAAGTAAAAGGTTTGTTTGCTCGAATTTCAGTTAGACAGATGCTCTAAGTATTAACTCCAGTATAATTTATGATATTAAAATATGTTTTTCTTTCAAGGTTACGCTGCTAGACATAACACAACACCGCCTTTCACGGCAAATATAATGTTGCAGTTACTAAACACTGCGATTGAAAATGTATCTGTAGAATATTGGAAAAAGGTAGTTACCAATTGCAGAAAATTAACGGAAGAAGATTGGGAGCGGGACGTTCGATTTGATAATATTTGCGAACAAGAGTTTGTGGGAGTTTTGTGACGTCCCAAGTCGAAGAATTGAAACGACGGTGTTAATGTGAACCACACTATATTACCAATGTCTTAAACTAGGTAAGTACATGAGTCATGAGGGAACCAGCGCTAGGGAAGATAATTAATGGATAACCTGTGAAACACAATCTTTTTCCAAAAGTCCCAAGTTCCAACCGCCCGTCAACTGACAGTGGCAGATCTACCATTTTACATAGGGATGCCCCTGCGTACTAGTGATGTAGATATGTAGAACGCCACAAGTTCATTATAATATATATTACAAGATTGCTCTAGCGATTCTGAAAGTGATTCGGATATTGATTTGGGGTGTACTCCTTTGGAATAAATAAATGTATGTATTAAAATATTCGTTTCATTTTATTACCCAAATCATAATATAATCCAATATACATATAATTATGGCAGACAGCCTTCGTGGCGAAGCGGTAGTGAACACGACTGCTGCGCAGGAGGTCGCGGGTTCGATCCTCGCTCAGTGCAAATATTTGTATGCATGAATATGGGTTTTTGCACCGTGCCTCGGAAAGCACGTTAAGCCGTCGGTCCCGGCTGCCATACGAATATCTAATGGCAGTCGTTACGGGTTGTTGGAGCCCTCAAAAGTCCAACAATTGGTCTTACTGCAAAGCTTCTATCGATAATTACTATCATAACAACCCTAGGAATGTCAGTTTAACAAATGTCGCAGAGATCAAGCTATGTTTTTTCAAGTGTAGCAACTTTTTGAGGTAAAGTTAGCTACATTTGTCAGAGCCCAGTTGGCAATAGTGCGGCTTGCTTGCTAGTAGCTTAGCATGATGGGTGGAAAGCAAAAGAAAAGAAAGATGGCAATGGCAAAATGGTGTAATCCATTGATCTCCTGTAAGGTTAGTGGCATTATGTAGTTTCTGTCTTTGCAATCATTTTCATAATCAATGAATATTTCACGAGGTTTACGTTAATTCCACTATCGACCTTGTCTGACAGAGGCGTCGACGAAAGTTTGCCGCCCGACGGCGTTCGCTTTGTTCGCAGATCTCCACGTGCCTTCCGCCATTATATCATTATATCTTCTGAATAACGTCAATTTAGCATGCTTTATGATCGATAAAGAACGTAGACAGCTAACCGGTGAAGCTTCATATCTTGGCGTCTGCGGAACGGGTAGGTAATATGTAAAACCGTGCGAATTCTATGGGCGCCGGCGACGGCGTGGTCGGGCGGGCCGGCGCCGCGCCAACCGCAGTTGCACTTCTGTTATGTAGATAGGCGCTGCGTGTGTTGCAGGGCGCGGACACGACCGGGCGTCAGCGCCATGGCTGCGGGCGGCGAGTTCGTCGAGGGCTGGCTTGTCGCGCAACTCTTGGGTGAAGGTGCCTATGGCGAGTGAGTATATTCGCTTACTTACCCTGATTGCCATATTGACAGTAATGTTGGCATTTCAGAACACTGATTTAATCGTAATTAGTTTGTTTTTGTGCTCTATGGAATCTTGTTTTATTTTTTATCTGGGTGCTTACACTAATAGGTAATTCTAAGGTCAAGAATGACTAAAGGATTACCTAGTTAAGCTGGCTGTTGGCGCTGAATTGGAACCATCCTAAAACTACAGACTAAATTTTATTGGTATTCTATTTAATAACATGTAGGAACGCCAACAGCATACATATTTCTACACACACTGAAATTTTTGATATTGAGTACAATATCTTTTCTTTCAGACTAAAAAGTATGTCAATTTTATGTTATGCTAGCCATACACGAGAACTCCACTCCACGCAAACACTTCAAAAGACTCCAGAAACCATCCTTGTGTGTGATAGATATCTCAAGTGAATTGCATAGACATCTCTTACAAAATACGACATTCCACACTCCACTCCACGCCGCGCGCGTTCATCTGTGGCTGATACAACAATCCAATAAATCCAGTTTGCGTTTAGTTGGCAGTCATCAAAGTAGATTTTGTATAGGTAGGTATAATATAAATATTATTTTGTTTTTACACAGCGCTATATAGACACAAACTAAGTAAAGCTTATGCCAACTGTAACTAACAGAATACATAATAGATATGAAAAATACATTTGATAAATAAATAGATATAGATTGAGAGTTTTTTTTTATAGTTTTTTCTGTAAGTTAGATCTCACATCTTTTGTTGTTGAAATCTACAACCAAGGCATATTTTTTTTTATACAACTTATATGGCAAACGAGCATGCAGTCCACCAGATGTTAAGTGGCTACTGCAGCCCATGGATATCCACATAGAATTCAAAACAAGGTATTATGTTGTTTTGATCTCTATGTGGATACATTGTCATACTATAGGACTCGGCTGTTATGCCTATGTGCCAGTAATTACAGGAACATACCATTACCCTCTAACGGGAACACACCAGCACAAGTACTGCATAATTATATTAAGATGATATTGAACTCTCATTTCACATTTATATTACTTTTTGTACATAAATTATTCGCAAGTCTCAATATATGAGCCAAATTTGACATGTTTAATGAAATAGTTTTTGAGTTATGAGGTGGTGAAAAGTGGCTCCAAATGGTTCGTGTAATATTACACACGGTGCTGCTCGCCAGTTCTGTCAGCTTGAACTTGGCTTGAAAGTTTTGTAAATAAAATAAGCTAATCATTTGGAAATTAAATAGCTATCCCCCTAGACATTGTTGATGTGTGTGTATGTGTATGAGTGTATGTTTGTCGGAGGATAGCTTTCGAAGCGTTCCTTGATCCGTTCATCCTGATGTTGGTATAGATAGATAATGATGCCACAATACTGGTGTGACTAAATAAGCTAAAAATGTAGGGAAGTTTGTTGAGATATTTGTGTTCAAGAGGAGTAAAAATAACAAAATGAGACATTAATGTCAAGTGAGACGCCTATGAAATAGTCCGGGAGGTAGTGTTGGAAATACAAAAGTCATAGTAAGCCGACTGATGTTGACATTTAGATTTGATCTTACATGACTAATAATCGGACCGACCGTCAGCTGCCCAAGTGGCGGTGGGTGTGGTTGTGGGAAATTGCGTAAATGCTAAAAAGAAACAAAAATCAAGTAAAAGTGCGCCGGCTGAAAATTTTTTAATTATTGGTTGACATCATTCTGAGCTGAAATAAATCCAGCTGCATCGTGTGGGGGGGGGGGGGGGGGGGGATATGCGTCAGCTGTTCGCACTTGTATAAAAAAATATGTAGAATAAAGTTATAGTACCTACGCCGGATGAAATTTTACTAGCTAATTGATTAAATATTTGAAAGTAGGAAAACAATAGTAAGTTGTGTGGGTAGCGGTGGAAAGAGCCACAGATTATTCGAGCAGCACGAACATTTTGTTTCTTGTTTTTTTTATGTATATATTAACGAAATGCATTATACAAGATAATATAGAGTTGTATAAAGGTAATAAAACGAACTAATATAAAGGTAAAATAAAAAAGCCGTCCTTATTTGTTCATATAGATCCTGTCCATCCAAAGATTGCCTGGAAGAGATCGCTTTTAGCGATAAGGCCGCCCATTGTACCTATGATTTAAAATTGTATTTTATGTTTGTATTTAATGGTGTGCAATAAACAAATTATCTAATCTAAAAGAAATAATATAATAGAATTGATAATTTTCTCGATCGTCATCAGTGCTATCACTGTCGCAACCGTCCTCTGATGAACCGCCCTAAGAACTGTTTTGCCCTAGATCGTTCTCTTCGATTTGGTCGGTTTCTTCAGCTCGATCCTCTTCACCATCATCTGTGAATGAGCACGTTATCATCAAAATTATATATTCAAAAATAGGGAAGCTCAAGTATCCAATTTACATTAACTATCATTGCGTGCAATTTGAATAAAAGTGTAGGTCAAATTAGCTGGTTGCTTGTGCATTTCGTGGCACTATTTGAATAGTCTGGATTACCAATAATAAAGGTAAATGAGTGCACCATATTTTGATGGAGTGTGTCCGGAGCCGAGCTGAAAGGCGTATGCTTCTTGTTGAGTTGGGTATAACTATTGTCAATGTTGCAATTTTCACAGCATCTTAACGCGTCCTAACTCAACAGAAGCCAAATTGATTTATAGTTTTGTTGATTCGGTAGGTGCGTAGAATGTGTGCGGCGGGTGCGTACTTGCCGATAGATACATCGAAGGGTGCGCGCTTGCATCTGTTTTGCGGACTGTGTAAACAAAGTTATGTTTATTTCAACTAGGCAGTTGTTTTTTTTTAAGTTTGTTAAATTTATGATTTTGTCATTATAGGGCTGACATAAACATAGTTTAAAAGTCCTTAAATAAAGAGAAAAAAAGGTAAATAAAAAAGCTTCTAGGTACTTTTAGTTGAAGAGGGCGATAGAGTTTGAGTGCATCCTGTTCACAATTTTTACAAGCTTTTATTTAGCCTGCAATGTTTGTATGTTAGTTGGTTTAGGTCAAATATTGCGAGCTGAATAATTAGAACCACTTCCTCATAACCTACAGAGTTAAACATTTGACATGTTGCTTCAGTTCCGATGACAATGCGAGAGAGAGAATTCCTCAAAAGTTCTCCTCGCGAGGTCCGATACGCTTAACCAATTGTTGATCGAGCGAAGCGAGATCTCTAATGGCGGGTTCCTATATCCGTCGATAACCAGCTACGACTCGTTTCTCCTTGAAAATGTGTCAAAAGTTTGACACTAGTTTAAGTAAATTTTACGTATTTGTATGATTTGAGAACTCCTTAAATCATATTTAGCCACTAAATACGTTTAGGCATCGTTGCGCTAGTCGCCCTAAGAGTATTTTTTTTTGTGTTTTGGGAGACTAGCGAGATCTCAGTTCGAAGCGAAACACTAGTTATTTAGTTTGTATTGTTAAAATAATCACCGTCGCCGTCGGAGATGAGGATGGAGAGCCTCCGACGATCTCCGATCGCGCGACGTGGGTTTCTTACGTAACGCGACGCGCGCAGGGTGCGGCTGTTGGTGCACGCGCGCACGGGCGCCTGCGTCGCGCTGAAGGTGGTGCGCGGCGCGCGCGAGGAGGCGGCGCGCGAGGCCGCGCTACACCGCGCGCTGCGTCACCCGCACGTGCTGCGCTGTCTCGGTGCGCGCGCGCACGCAGCCGCGCACTACACCTTCCTAGAGTACGCGGCCGGTGGCGAGTTGTTCGACCGTATCGAACCAGACGCCGGCGTGCCGGAGCGAGCCGCGCGCCGACACTTCGCGCAGCTGCTACTGGGGCTGCGCTACCTGCACGAGCGCGGCGTCGCGCACCGCGACATCAAACCGGAGAATCTGCTGCTGGACCGTGCGGACGACCTCAAGATCTCGGACTTCGGCATGGCCACGCTGTTCAGGTGAGCGACCGCGCCTACCCCTCCCCCCGGCCCGACGCGGCCTGCCCCCTCGCACGTGACCGCCCTCGTTGTTGCAGGCACGGCGCGCGCGAGCGACTGCTATCGCGCGTGTGCGGCACGGTGCCGTACGCTGCGCCCGAGGTGCTGCGCGCCACCGAGCGAGCGTACCGCGCGCCACCCGCTGATCTGTGGGCTGCCGCCGTAGTGCTCGTCGCCATGTTGGCGGGCGGTGAGTGCCGCCTACTCCCCTGCTCCTCACCCCGCGGCTCGCGTCGCTCCGCCGCCCGTCGGGTTCGCCGGCAGCCTGCGGCTCGCTTCTTTGGTATCCTAGCTGTAGGCGTGCTCGCAGACCCTAAAGTTACGGTACCGAAGTTACGAGCCGGGGCGCACTCAACGTTTCGCCCGGCGTCCGCGGCGGAGGCCCTCTGCTCCTCTGCTCCCGTCGGTCTCGCTGAGTCTCGCGTGTTCGTCCGCAGAGTTGCCGTGGGAGCGCGCGCTGGAGTCGGACGCGCGCTACGCCGCGTGGGCGGCCGCCGCCGACCGGCCTGGGGGCGAGGCTAGCGCAGGGCCGTGGCGCAAGGTGCGCGGCGCCGCGCGCGCCCTGCTGCGCCGCGCGCTGCACCCCGTGCCCGAGCGCCGCGCCACGCTCGCGCAGCTGCTGCAGCACCGCTGGCTCGAGCCGGGTGAGCGTACGCGTGTGTCTGTGTCCGTGTCCACAGGTTTGGCAGCCCGCCCGCCCGTCGCGCGGCGCCGGCGTCTCAGGTACTAGGTGACTCTGAGTGTGCGCGTCTCGGAGCCGCCCGGTGCCTCAGCACGCCGCCGCCGCCCGCCGCGCGCCGCCGCAGCGTGTCCGCGGCGCGTCTCGTCGGTCGCGCGTCGCGGCGCTTTGGCGATTTAGCTCGGTGACGTGTGCGAGCTCATAAAGCTAGATTACCAAAGCATCGCGTCGTCGCACGTTCTTCTGCGCCGGCTCCGCATCGGGAATCTTACTTAACTTGCGCCCATGATGATTTTCATGGATGTTAGCTTTTTTTAATAAGAACGTTATTGAATTATGATTGAGTTTGATCAAGTTGTGTCCGTACATCATGTTTGTACATGATGCTGCATGGTGCTGCTTGCTTGTGTCTCAGTCTCAGATACTGTAAGTATCTATGTTCGTACAAAGTTTCCCGGAAAGGTTTTTGCTAGCCCGAGATAATCTTAGCTTGTTGGAGTCCATTTTATGGTTATTTTGATGGAAATATTTATGACTATAATGACATCGGTGAGTGAGTATGCAGGGAGAGTAGTTTTTTACAAGCTTTTATTTAGCTTGCAATGTTAGTTAATTGATTTAGGTCAAATCATGCGACATGTCGGTTCAGTTCCGATGACAATGCATTTTTATGGTAAGCATGACCTTACCTTATTCTATACCCTGGATTGGTTCCAGACGAAGGAACTCCTCAGCGGTCAGAACACAGACACGATATTATGTATACGCATTTAATTTTGGAATAATTATGTAACTTTGGTGACAATGCAATAATATGGTACCATGGAGGTAGATATGAGCGGCGCGCCGCCGCCGACCGCCGGTCGGCGCACCGAGTGGGCAACCGCAACCGCGCGCGTTTTCAGTTCAACAAATGCTCGTCTCAAAATGTCAGTGCAAACGTTTGATGCATTATAATAAAATACATTTATTTCAAGCAGTTATGTAGCTCATATAGGAAAGCGCACAACACAATAAGTAAACTAATGTTTATACAGGGTTTTTGAGAGCATGCCTGTGACAGCAATGTCTGGTGTACGGGCAGTCTACTCTGCCGGCTATCATTGCCAAGACGGTGTTGGCGCTGGCCCGCAGCCTGTGCACCAGGGACGCGGCTCGCTTGCGCATGACGGTATGGAAGCAGTCAACCCGCGCCGCCGCGAACATCCCTGATGCACTGCAGTAGCGGGGCAGCCCCAGCATCGCCCTGAGTGCATTGTTATACATTTGTTTTGAAAAAGTAATTTTTCAATTAACAATCCTATTTCTAGCCAATAGGTAGGTATGGGGAGATTCTGTACATGATTCTTAAAACCCGCAACCTTCATCTTGATACGAGGATGCACTACCAATTGTGCTACAAGCTCGAAATTAGTGAGATGATTCAGATCACGACTAAAGCGCCGTTAGCTTCATCTACAGGAAAACTTATACAGTTTTTTGTACTTACACAGTCCCGTCTAGGCTTGAAAATTTTTGAGATGGTTTTAAAAATCTTGAAATTTTTCGTAAGTGTTCTGATAACACTATAAAAATAAAAATACTATTTGATTATGTACAAAGTTAGAAAATGGAACGCTAAAAATTTGAAAAAATACGTATTAGACAAACGTTTCTCCAAAAAAATACACATGGGCATGGTCCCTTTCAATGTTTTCTCTGTGTCCTATTAGTTCGTAATGTACCCACACAAACTTTAACAAAACTCACTGTGTATACTCGAATCTCTAGTTCATTTGGTTACTTATTCCGGGAAACGTTGTCTTGAATGAATCTGTGCAAATGTATTGTTTATAAACAGATTATCAAGGTTTTATCAGTCTTTGGCTTGGCATCAGCCGCCGAGACAATCAGCAGCAGTCCTCGACACATCAATAGTTGTCAGGGCTATTAGCATCATTAGACGTCTTTGGAACAGCAAGTTCCAGGACCAGCAGCAATCATTTTGGGATCGGCAGTGGAATTATCATCAGCAACCAGCAAAGCAAATTTATCAAGTAAGATCTTTCCTTTTTTCTTGGGTGATCTTAATTTTACAAGATGTTAAACAACTAAACAGATGAGTTGATCAATCTACAGAAAAGCAATTTTAAGGCCTTTTAGGTTTGCTTGCCAGAGGAGTTGCTGGTCTTATGATTGATGTGGTTGGTGTCGACAAGACCTTCGCCCTTACTGATACATAAAACTCCTTTGCTTGTTGATAGTGATTGTTAGTAAAATAATCGTGGCTTTGGTCAGGAAATTGTATGAGTAGCGTATGATTTGCTTGATACTCCTGCAAATAGCCATCTAAAGTTTCAATGGGTCTTTTGATAGTCTGCTGTTTTGCGATCTGGCCCATCTTTTTTAAAGTTTATAAGGAGCGTATTTATGCCACCTGTGATTTGCTGTTGATTTGCTAAAAGATCTTCTATCGTAGACATCTTGTAAAATGAAGATCACCCAAGAAAAAAGGAAAGATCTTACTTGATAAAGCTTTGCTGGTTGCTGATGATAATTCCACTGCCGATCCCAAAATGATTGCTGTTCCAAAGACGTCTAATGATGCTATTGACAACTATTGATGTGTCGAGGACTGCTGCTGATTGTCTCGGCGGCTGATGCCAAGCCAAAGACTGATAAAACCTTGATATGCTCACTGGTAGCGCTTAGGCTAGACCACCCACGCGAATCACTCAGTCAGACTCACTCGCGCTGATGGTCCCGCCCTCGTAGGCTCGAAGGACCAATATGTACGGGGTTGCTGCTACCCCTATACAATACGATTGATAGTTGATGGGACCGGGTTTGTTAGATTAAAACGACCGCACGCGACCGATGTGAGTTCGCAACTAAATTTATTAATCAACTTAAAAATACCTGCTAAACAATGATATTGCTGAATGTACGGTTTGGCCCGTACACAGATGTAAAGCGCTGGCTGTGAAATGGCAGTGTGTATCGAACTTCTTGCAAGGTTCACTTCTTTTTCTCTATTTTTCTAACATAGTTACTGGAATATATTGTAATTTCCAGAAAGTATAAAAGGCAGCTGCAGGGACCTTTACCAGCTACTAATGATAAAAGTGCTGTCAGGATTGTAATTATTTTATATTATGTGCTTTTCAGAAAGTTCTCGCACTTTGATTTAAACCAAAATTGCGTTTAGTTATTTAAAGTTTTAACTTACATAACGTACTTAGATGTGATCAGTAACAGACACTTTGCGCAACGATGCCTAAACGTATTTAGTGGTTATAATGTAATAGTAGGCAGTCATAAGGACCATGCTTCTTTTCTGTTAGATCCATGTACTGAAATGGCTCTCGGAAAGTTCCATTCCTGGATCCAGTCTAAATGCCTTCGAAATAATTCTTGGTGTTATGAAGTCTTCCCCTCTAGATGCGATGCAGGTGAAGCGCATCGATCCTTTTTCTCCCTTCGAAGACAATACCTTGCAGATCCCTTTTGCTTTAAAATTATCTAAAATTCTAGCCCCCCCCCCCCCCTCCTCCTCTTCTGGCAAACTTAAATGATTTGTTTGAAATTTTAGAACCACACTGACTTTTATTAAGATAAAATCCCATGTTTGATTTGTAGCTTCAGAAGATATAGCAGCCTCCCACAGCCCACTACAGGGTTGTCATTCAGAGTCATTCAGTTATGCCTCTGTATTCCACCCCATATGCATGTAGACGTAGGTGTTGTTAAAGGCTCTCACGGAGCTTGCCGAATGTTTATTGAACAGATGGCTAGTAATTATTTTTTGGGGTTTGAGGTCGCTAGCTCCCATTCAATAACATTTAAATGATTATTTGTGCAATAAACAGGTGGCCTCATTTTAATTTCGCAGTTTTTTGAGAATTTGTGATCCTTTTTTGTAGGATATAGACTTATGTAACCGCAATAAATGTAAGAACCTGCAAAATAATGTTAGTAAATGCAGAGCCACTAACTTATCTGTTCAGGTTTAGAAAATGGTACACAAACCGACAAAAACAAATATAGATGCAAGCGCGGCTGTTCGTGTGCGCCGAGCCGCGCCGCCGAGCTAGCAGAGGCGCGCCGCGGTGTTCTCACACGACTCTAGCGTCTCTGCACGCCGCACACTGAACATATAAGATGGTGGGAGTGGGACTGTACTCTTATGAGATAATGTACCTATAGTAGACGCCTAACCATTGTATAGTAATATCTAGCTAAGAAAGATAATTGGATAGTCGCTCAATGCTCTAGTGTACATACTTGTGGACCCTTAGCATCAACTATTGTTAATGTTTCCATGACTGAGGGCAGTATTGATTTTGTAAAAAATTAAAGTATGCCATTAAAGTAGTTGTTAGATTTAAATTGAAGTGTATGTTTACCAACAAAACACGGGCATACCTTCAGTATGTCATGAAATATATAATAATGAGTATACCTGTTCGCGGAACTGAACGCGCCTAACGCCGGCTCGGGTGTCGCAGGTGATGTGGAGGGGGAGCGCGCGTGGCGCTCGCAACCCGCGCCCGCGCACGGCGACGCAGGCGCCCGTGCAGACCCCGCGCTCTCCGCCGCCGACATGGACGCGCTCATCAGCTACTCGCAGCCCTCGCGCGCCGACGACATGCTGCTCGCCGGCACGCAGGAGCCCGCGCACCTCACGCAGGCGGTGAGTCGTCAACGCCCGCATCCGAAGCGGATTTCGGTATCCTGTCCTTCGCCTGCAAGCTAACGGGAGTTTTTTTGTTTGTCAGAGTGTTTGGTCGCAGCTGGCTGTGCGGATGACGCGCGTGCGCGTGCGCGGCGCGAGGGACGAGGCGCTGCAGCGCGCGGCCGAGGCGCTGCAGAGCGCCGGCCTCTGCGCCACACGCGCCTTCCACAACACGGTGAGTGAGCGACTGCCGCCGCATGCTGGCATGATGATGCCGGCGCACGATAACGAGCGGAGTGATCGTTGTTGCAGCTGGTGGTGGAGTGCGGCGAGGAGGTGCGCATGCGCGCGTGGGTTGTGCCGGAGGCGGCCGGGGACGGCGACACCACGCTGCTTGAGTTCCGGCGCGCGCGCGGCTGCGGCCTGCGCTTCAAGCGCCGTTTCAACGACGTGCGCCGCGCGCTAGCGCCCCTTGCGCCCCCCGCCTCCCCCGTGACCCCGGTGCCAATGGAGGAGGCGTGACGCGCCGGCTGACGGCGGCGGCGCGCCGTTTGATAGACTGATTCCTATACGCTTTAACCCTTTATAAGGCAGAAGCATCCAGAGGAAAAAAATAACTTTTGTACATAGATTTGGGTTGTTTTTATTATATAAAAAAAATTACATTTAAAAAAAACACTTACTAATTAGGAACATTTTGGAAAATAGGTGGGAAACATATAGCCACTGCCCGTTAGGTATACCATACTGTACTCATTGCACTGTATGGTACTGTGCAAAACAAGGTGTAATGCATAGCGGAACGTCACATTTACTGCATTTTATTTTGCTTCTCTTATCATTCGTCTTTGTGCTGCAGAGCTTACAGCGTCTGTAGGTCTGAATAGCGGCTGGCATATGCTCACCTACATTTTGGAAACACACCTCTATAGGCACATCATTGATGGTTTTTTGGTAATTTTCATCATTTATTCGTGACTTCTTGTAAAGATAGTTAGGTAAGCCCAATGATCTTCTTTTTCTACTGGTATAACCACCAATCAACCCTCTTGCAACAGCCACCCGAAATTCCAAATTGGTCAGCTTTTCCACCCTTGATGTTTGGGAATATAATATGAAAGCATTCGTCGCTCGCTTGCGTCCACGAAGAAGTAGAATAAACGCAGCCACCAGCGTCTACTTCTTCGTCCTACAGAATATAATATGAAAGCATTCGTCGCTCGCTTGCGTCCACGAAGAAGTAGAATAAACGCAGCCACCAGCGTCTACTTCTTCGTCCTACAGAATATAATATGAAAGCATTCGTCGCTCGCTTGCGTCCACGAAGAAGTAGAATAAACGCAGCCACCAGCGTCTACTTCTTCGTCCTACAGAATATAATATGAAAGCATTCGTCGCTCGCTTGCGTCCACGAAGAAGTAGAATAAACGCAGCCACCAGCGTCTACTTCTTCGTCCTACAGAATATAATATGAAAGCATTCGTCGCTCGCTTGCGTCCACGAAGAAGTAGAATAAACGCAGCCACCAGCGTCTACTTCTTCGTCCTACAGAATATAATATGAAAGCATTCGTCGCTCGCTTGCGTCCACGAAGAAGTAGAATAAACGCAGCCACCAGCGTCTACTTCTTCGTCCTACAGAATATAATATGAAAGCATTCGTCGCTCGCTTGCGTCCACGAAGAAGTAGAATAAACGCAGCCACCAGCGTCTACTTCTTCGTCCTACAGAATATAATATGAAAGCATTCGTCGCTCGCTTGCGTCCACGAAGAAGTAGAATAAACGCAGCCACCAGCGTCTACTTCTTCGTCCTACAGAATATAATATGAAAGCATTCGTCGCTCGCTTGCGTCCACGAAGAAGTAGAATAAACGCAGCCACCAGCGTCTACTTCTTCGTCCTACAGAATATAATATGAAAGCATTCGTCGCTCGCTTGCGTCCACGAAGAAGTAGAATAAACGCAGCCACCAGCGTCTACTTCTTCGTCCTACAGAATATAATATGAAAGCATTCGTCGCTCGCTTGCGTCCACGAAGAAGTAGAATAAACGCAGCCACCAGCGTCTACTTCTTCGTCCTACAGAATATGTCCCCTTTATTTGGTCAAATAGATCGACGCCTCCCATTCTTTTTGTATACTCTTTCAATACTTTTCCACCCTTGATGTTTGGGAATATAATATGAAAGCATTCGTCGCTCGCTTGCGTCCACGAAGAAGTAGAATAAACGCAGCCACCAGCGTCTACTTCTTCGTCCTACAGAATATGTCCCCTTTATTTGGTCAAATAGATCGACGCCTCCCATTCTTTTTGTATACTCTTTCAATACTTTTGGGCATTTGACTGCCTCTTTGGTGCCATTTTTTTGTGTTCTCAGGACTGTAGTCACTCCTACTTTTGGATGAAAAGCATTGGTTAGCAATAAAACCTCTAGTATCTTGCCATACAGTAAAAGCTACGTCTTGCTTAGTTCTCCATTTAAATTCTCCTTTTTTCAATATCAGGCTCATGTTCCTTCCAGTTTTATTTGTGTTCTTTTTTATTACATCAGGCAAAACTGCTCTGTTTCTTCTGACTGTTCCCGTAGCATAAATATCTTTTTCATACAAATACTGCATTAGAGAATGATCACTAAAAAAATTATCGAATGTGACATGTGTCTTGTACTCTTCCTCTGACAATTTGCTTGACAATTTCTTGACAATTTTAGCACCCAAGCCCTCTTCTGTTCCCTGTCCCGTTTTGCCTGTATAGATATCGAAATTATACAGATAACCTGTGCTGCTGTCACAGCAACACCACACCTTGTAACCTCTCTTGATAGGTTTTAGCGGCATGTATTGTTTCAAGCTTGACCGACCTTTGAAAAGAACCATGCTCTCATCAATGCTCTGTGATGATGAATTTTTGGCATTATTTTGAAAAGCGTCAGTGAGCAGAGATATAAGCGGGCGCAATTTGTATAATTTGTCAAAATTGGGGACTGTCTCTGTTAGGTTGTTCTCTATTATTATTCAAATGAAGTGCCTCCATTATCTTCTTGAAACGTTTGACCGTCATTACATCAGCTATTTCATGTACTCTAAATCCAGGATCTGTTGACCAATATAAATCTAATTGTGGCAGAATGTGATATCCCATAATAGTAAGAATGCCCAAAAAAGCTCGAACTTCTGCTTTGTCAACAGGGTTTCAGTTCTTTATACGTTCTTGATCCGCATACAAGTTAGTCTGAGAGACAATCAGATCGAAGACTTCATCGTTGAAAAACTTTTCAAAATGGGCTACTGGGCGTGCTTTTCTAGTTAGTAAATACGTGGGTGATACTGGTACCTCATCGAAGACATCAGGATCTGGCCGAGAAATCCACATATCCTTTCCCCAGGACTCCTCTTCACATTCAGATTCGTCACTTGCTTCTTCATCTTGTGGGTCTGGTATCGGTTGAGTAGCTCCAACTGTTGAGGGTTCGTCAAGATGCGAGGTACTTGGTGATTGTCTTGAAGTGGGAGGACCTGGCTCTGGTATACGACTCAGTGTGGAATTGGATTGAGCCGGCGCAGGAGAACTTATCGAAATATCATCATCAGATTCCAGCATTCTTTGAATAGTGTTGACATTGAATACTTCTCTGGGATCCCAAAAATTGCCTCTAATGCATTTTCAATGCCATTGTCATCCAAATGTCTTGCCATCTTGCAAAAAAACCTAAAACAAACAAAGACTACATTGACGAGCATACGTAAGTCTTCACGGGCAGTGGGAATAATATTCCCACCAATAAAACGGTCCATACCGTCGTTCGGGGTGACTATGTGTGCCACATTTAGAGTTTTTTTCATTTTAACAACAACAAAAAAACAGGTATTTCAGTATTAATAAATAAAACCATATTGGTAATATATTTATTTATGAGTTCTGAATATCAAAAATTAAGAAACAATAATACTTACTCTAATAAAACATAATATTGTTGGCACATTCTCACCTGCTTAGTTGGGGTGAAAATGTGCCACGCTACATTTCTCTTTATATCTCTTATAAAACTAGGAACAGTGCCGTAACTAGCCTTTTATGCGCCCGGTGCGAGCTTTCAAAACTGCGCCCTTGAAAAATGCTCTAACCAGGCTCTGACAATAAAGTGGACAAATGTGCATAAAAATAAATCTATCTATTTTTTGTTTACGAAGGTATAGGTACTTAGTAGATTTCTTTAAGATAAAAATTGTTTATTCAAAAATATTTGCTCAAATACAGAAATAACACAAAATACTCGATAGTAAAGACCCAAGGCTAAGGTAAACCGTAATCACAAGAAAAGGACAGCTACCTACTGAAAGATTTACTTTCCGCGCTTTTCTCATTGCGAAGTCCTTGATTACATTGTCATACGACAGGAGCCGTGCTATGTCGCGTTCAATCGACAATCGCTAGGCCAGACAATCTTTCTTGGCCCATCGTCGAGCGCAGGTACGTCTTTATTAATTTGAGCTTACTGAATGATCTCTCGCAGGAAGCTACAGTCACTGGCATCGTTAAAAATATCTTTATAGCGACTACTACATTGGGAAACATTTCCTTTAAATCCAGTTCCACTATAGCTTTGAGAAGACCCATACTTGACTGACATTCACATTTATCAAATAATGTAGTCGCTTCAACTTGACTCTTCAAAGTTTCTATTTCGGCCCAAAATTCTGTGGCATTTATATCTGCAGAATATTTGATACTCAAATCAGCTGCATGTTTTTTTAGTTCTTCAACCGAATATGTAGTTATGTGTTTTACGGTCAAAAAACCGAAAGAGTGGTGTATGTCGCGTAGTTTTTCGAATCGCCATTTTAATTCAGAAATTATTGTATCTATTGCTTCATTTATCTGAATTTTGAAACTTTGTTGCTGAGTAATGTAGTAGCCGGCGTCTGAACTTTCACTTAAATCGTGTCTTTTTACTCGCTTTCGTCGCTTTTCAGGAAAATTGTCTTCAATGTCACATTGTTCACAAATTCTTTTTGCCTTTTCGAAAACAATGTCCACAGTGTCGCGAATATTCTGAATCTGGCTTGTTAATCCCTTGATTAATTCAGAGGCTTTGTCGATAGTAATGGTTTTAGACTGTAGAGCTACATTCACTCTGTCAACAGATTCCAAAATTTGATCCCAAATTTGCAGAGTACATATGAATTTATAATTAATTAGGTCCATTATACTTTTAGCTGTAGCGATTGTTTCCGCATTATAATCATTGGTAGTTAGAATCTTTAGCACACACCTGATTTGGGGTATTTGCGTGTTCAAAGCTTTGACGGCCCTAGCTTTAGAGGCCCATCTAGTGTCGGCGTGTTTTTTCAATGAAATATTTAAGTGTTTCATTAAAGTTTCCCATCTGACCGTTGAACTCGAAAAAAACACAAATATTTTCTGGATTTATCCAAAAAATGTGATCATGTCAGGTGTCACACTAGCAGCGTGTACGCCAGATAAATTCAAAGAATGCGCTGCGCACGGCACGTAATCAGCATTTTCATTAATTTGTTTTATTTTGGCTTGGACTCCGTTATATTTACCGGCCATATTACTACCATTGTCGTAGCCTTGGCCACGAAGATCTTGAATATTCAATCCATCAACTTCTAATTTCTCTAAAATCTCTTTCGACAATCCCTCGCCCGATTTTTCATGAGACTGGATGAAATCTATGAATCGTTCTTCGATTGTAACTTTCTGCTCGGATACTTTTACGAATCTCAATATTTGTGACATCTGTTCTTGATGCGATACGTCTGGCGTACAATCAAAAAGTATGGAAAAGTATTTTGCCGCACGAACGTCGTCTAAAATTTGTTTTTTGACCTCAGAGGCAAGAATATCTACAAGCTCGTTTTGAATATAAGGCGTAAAATATGAAATATTTCCTTTATTAAGCGATTCGATGTGCGCTCTAAGTTCAGGATCGAATTTTGAAATCATATCCACGGCACTTAAGAAAACTCCAGATCCTGATTCTCCAATATGCTCATGAGAGCCTCTGAGGGGTAAATTATTTTCCGCGCAAAACAAAATTATGCTAGTACACACTTTTAAAATATGTCTCCACTTATTTGTTTCTTGATCAATAGCCTTTTGTAAGGATGCATCTATTCTGCCGTCCTTAAGCTATAATGCCGTTACCTACCAAAACCTAATTTCGAGATATGCGCAAAATGGTGGGAAATAATTTAAAATCTATGCTGTTTTGAAACCATCAACAATTTGTTCAACCTGAAGGTATAAAAAAAAAGTACTTTAGAAGTACTTTCTAATAGCTTAACTTTTATCTAATAACTACAACTAAAACAATGTAAAAACATGTTTTTTGCGTTTTAGTCCAGCTTTTTTTTAATTATCATTGTACGAATGCAAAACTAAAATGCCGCTACGTTAACACTAACGGCAATTTAGTATTTGATTTTTATTTACTTATATTGAATTTTACTATACTTAATACTAATAAAAAATCCTAAGCTTCAATGTCGTTAAAGATCATAAGTGTTATTTTAGCTTAGCATTGTGCCTCCTTATGATAATGATTTACTATATTTAAATGTGGCTAAAATCCCTTAACTGCATTTAAGCTAAGTATATTAATATTTTATTTGAAAGTAGTTTTTACTCATATATTTTTGGACTTATTACAATGTTAAAATGCGGCTAAAAACAAAACATTTAGCTATAACGGTGTTTAAGTCTAGGATTTGCTACAACTTAATTTAGAAATTTCAAAAATAGGTGAGTTAATTACAAAAAATAGAAGAAGAATCAGTGTAATCAACATTTATTGTCACTATAAAAATACAATTAAACTTATATTACTAGGAACATGCACAATCACTTGAAAAAGATCGCTTTCAGTTTTATAAACTATTCATCAACTTACGTTGGACAACATTGTAATAAAATTGTTTGAAATACAAACTAAAAGAACTATAAAAACTTAATCTAGTTTGAACATTAAAAATCTAGTAAAGAGAATTTTCTATATGAAAAACCAAGTTATTGAGTAGCTCAGTAAGCTCAGTCATTATTTTAAACTCTTATAGTACTAATTAATAAATCACATTCATATTAAATTACCTGAATACCTAGATCGATAGGTTTTAACGTGCCTTAACACATACATTTCTATGAAAATAAGGCTATTCACATATTAACTATGTTAATTATGTTAACTATGTTATTAACTATGTTGTAATTAATAGGGGTAGTTACATAACCTACTTTTTAATAAGTCTTATTAGTAGCATAATTCAGTCTTTTATTTTTTTGCTCTGCCACTTGTACCTGTACTTGCATTTTCATTTTCTTTGGTTTTCAAGTTTTTCCAGAACACAAGTTTATGCGGAGGAATTATGGGCGATAGTTTTTGCAATATATCAGTTTTTCTACTCGATTCAATGCCTTTTGGTTGCGAACGAAATTCAAGAGTCATAATATGGGGGTTTTTGAGGTATTTATCATTTAAGAATCGCAGTGGAATATATTCGCCGTCAAAGTCATTCTTATACATGATTTCATATTTGTTGCGTGTAAAACATACCTGCGACATGTTTTTCAGATAAGCTCTTGGGTTTGAATTTTGTACTCTCCTATCGGAGACAAAATTCGGTATGTTTAGAAAGTCCTCAATAGACAGAGATTTCACTATTACTTTGGAATTATTTATCGCACCAACAGCTTTTTCAAAATCTCTGAAATCATAAAGTTTTCCCATTTGGGTGAGGCCGTGGATTTTGCCACTTTGTAACGTAGAGTAACGCAGAATATTCTACGTTACAGTAACACTAAAGTAACGCGAAAGTAACGGTGTTGCTTTGTTAAGCTTATGTCATACTGATGCTTAAGATTAAAAAAAAAGTGGGTACGGTGATAATAAAATCTTTATTTTAAATGCTAACAAATTCTTTTTTAAATTCCAGGATCAAGAAACGAGAATCACTTAGTTTATTCTACAATTATAAATCCTTAAAAACATATATTTGCATCATTTTTAAACACGTCTCAATATATTATTACTTATGTATAATTATGATTCTGAAAAACTTTCTATAACTTTTATTTATTTTTTCGAAAATGAGGTTCATTAAGAAAGTTCTTCAGTCATGTATTATAGAGAGAAACAAAAAAACAAAAAAAATCAGAAACAAATATAATCAATTTTCTAACCTAAAAATGCAGTGCAACTGTCGGGTAGACAATTATTTAAAATATACTTCGTCGAAGTCATCCGTTAAGTAATATTGTTTTGAATCTTGTGGAAAAATAGCTAAATTAACTTTTTTAACTATAAAGTCAGTCGTAATTATATCAATATCTATCTTTCTTTGGACTGCAAACTTAACTGAGTTTGCCGAATCCTTAACAGTTTTAAAAAATTTTACTTTATAATGTGCTTCACCGTCTTTTTCTTCTATGGCAATTATAAAACCAATATAATATTTCCAAATTTTTCTTTGGAAGTATCTGACAATAACACTATCATTTATACTATAAACAAATTCGTTCTGGATATCTCCCCCAGTCTTAAGTTTATCAATTTCTTTGGTCTTTATTTTTTCAGTGTCAGTTTTTCCTTC
The DNA here is from genome assembly GCA_918857605.2 of Philereme vetulata. NCBI lineage: Eukaryota > Metazoa > Arthropoda > Insecta > Lepidoptera > Geometridae > Philereme > Philereme vetulata. The sequence goes on along the minus strand of OU975471.1, from coordinate 7,341,496 downwards.
CTTAGTCTCCGTTATCTCATCTTCTTCAGTCTTAATTTTTTCGTCATCTGTAGTCTTAATTCTCTTTTCATTTACAATCTCAAGTTTGTTATCATCTTTGGTCTTGATTATTTCAGTCTCATTTTTTTCATTTTCTTCCGCCTCAGTTTTTTCGTCACGTATAGTCTCAATTTTCCCATCTTCTTTAGTCTTAAGCTTTTCGTCATCTGTAATTTTAATTCTCTCATCATTTACAATCTCAAGCATGTTATCGTCTTTGGTCTTGATTTTTTCGGTTTCATGTTTTCTGTTATGGGTAGTATCAATTTCAGTATCAGGTTTTTCGTCATCTGCAGTCTTGATTCTCTTATCATTCACAATCTCAAGTTTGTTATCATCTTTGGTCTTGATTTTTTCAGTCTCATTTTTTCTGTTATGTGTAGTCTCATTTTTTTCATTTCCTTCCGTCTCGGTTTTTCGGTCACATAAAGTCTTAATTTTTTCATCTTTTTTAGTCTCAGGTTTGTTGTCATCTGTTGTTTCAATTTTGTCATTATCTCCATTCTCATCTTTGTCATTCCCTTTAGTCTCGATTTTCTGAGTCTCAATAGTCTTGTCATCTGTAGTCTTAATTTGCTCATCTTCAGTCGAAGTTTTTCCGCCATCTGTAGTCTTAATTTTCACACCACCCCAATTCTTATCTTTGTAATCCCCTTCAATCTCCATTTCCTCAGTCTCAATATTTTCGTTGCCTGTTGTCTCAGTTTGCTCATCATTTTTTTTATCATCTAAAGTCTTAATTTTCTCATAATTTTCATTCTCATCTTGGTCATCCCGTTCACACACCTTTTTTTTAAAGACGTCGCAATTGGTTATATCTAGAAAGGCAGTATTTTCCGGGGTACCTTTAATTTGAGACAATACTGTGACGTTTTCTTTTCCATTGGCTTCTGTATTTTTGAAAAACTTAGCTTGCATAACATCTATTTTGTCATGTTCGATTTTTCTTTTGATTGAATAAGCTCTTTTATTTTCAGAAACATCAGAATCGGGTTTTCTCAAGATGATCGTCGATAGAATAGTAATTTTTTTCTGTGGATCAATTTTCGATCTGAATATTCCCGTTTCTTCATCGAGTTCTTCTTCAAGGCCGCTATTTTCACCACTAGAAATAAAACAAGAAGTATCATCACTGTCTGCGTATTCAACAAGTCCACTTTCATCCGTATCATTTCCAGATGACAAGCTGATTCTTCTTCGTTTTATTTTCTTCCTGTTTTTTATAGCTTTTGTCGAATTTCCTTCACCATTTCGACGTTTCTTTCTGCTTTTGGTTTCATTTTCCTTCTTGTCTATTTGCGTTGCAAAGTCATGCAATAGAGGTGAGTGACAATCACATTTACCACTTAAATCCTGACAAAAACAACTGAGATATCTAAATTTGAGTTTATGTTTTTCGACAGCTATTAGTTGATGGATTTTCATTGTTCCGGGTAGGGCAGTTAACTTTGAAGTTATGGCTGTATCCAAGGTTTTGATGTTGTCAGCAGATACGAAGAAAATTTTTATACTTGTTTCAGAGGCAAATAAAATATTGAATGCAGTCTCAGCATCGGGTATGTCTATGCCTTGAGCTATTTTCATATCCATAGTGCGCTTGATGGCTCCTCCGACCCCATCAGCAGCTCCTTTTCCATGGGCTGCTTCAAAATATGACCATGTTGCATGAATAAATCCGTAGTTATAAATTTGACTGAACAAGTAAAAATTTTTTTTTTGTCTATATTGTGTGGTGGGGCCATCGGAAAAGAAATGTACAGTGTCTATTTTAGGATATGAATTTTTCAAAAATTTCAATACGGGGTCTAAATGGGCCCATATGGCTTCAGGATGGTGTTGGTTTGAGGGAGAAATTGAACAAAAGGTAATAGGTTTCTCGCCCTTCAAGTAAGCGACACCTGTATGTAAGGTAATCTGGTTTTTTATGAAGTGATTTGCTTGAATTTCGTTATGATATTTACACGTGAAGTTTTCAGAGAAATCTATGTGGACGACTATCTCATTATCTTTTAAATTATCTATACAAGTCTTGTATTGTTTATACTGATAGTAAAAGTTATAAATGTGCGTTTTGTACTTCTTTACTTCAGTATTGAATATATTTAGCAACTCCTGTAACGTACCATCCTTTTTTATCTTGACCATCTTTTTAACTTTTTTCTTTTCCTCTTTCTTTTCATAATCTTCCTCTTTTAAAACCCAAGCGAACCAACTTACATTTATCGATAAATCTTTATTATGAGCTTCCAATTTGTTATTTGAACACACTTCACATTCGTTGTACATGCATCGCTTCGATTCAAAGTCACACACTAAATTTGATGTAACTTCATTTAAATTATCTGTATCAAGAATATCCAGTGATTTTAACTCGTTAACCAGGAACTGCATATTAGAATGTTTGATGCACGCGCAACTTTCGCAATCTTTCACTTTGGGGGATAGCACAAAGAAAGGTCGGTACTTCTTAAAAGTACTGAAGCTTATTTTTTGAACCTCGGAAACAAATTTTTTGTGGAGTACGCTTAACTTGTCCAACAAATATCTTTTTTGCATAGTGACTTTTTTCATAGTCCGGTATTCTTTTTTGCCAGCCGTGGCTCGGCTCACGTCGTCTCGAATATAAAATTCCTCAATTCGTTTTTGTAGTTTATTGCTCTTGCTCTTAAGATGGAAATAGTGTTTGATATTACTTTTTATTCCTAGAAAGGCTCTTATCTTTGATTTTTGTTTATATTTTTTAACTATACTGTTGTCCATAATTTTTTTCATAACGTTTTTTTCCGAGTTGTTTAAGTTTTTGTATTCTGACTTTAGTGATTCCGTAAGTACTTCATGTTCTAACAGCTTTTTCTTAATTTCATCTTTTGTTGGTGTTGTTACGTTAGGAATTCTATCTTCTACAAAATCGGTGACTCTTTTGTTTGGCGTAAACTCATGTTCTCTAAGATTTTCGCTTTCCTGTCCCTTGTTTGCATCAGCTAACTTTTCTATTATATTTTCGTAATATTTGTTGACCGTTTCTAATTTATTTGAAAGTCGAGTTACTTTCTTCTGTAAGCTCTTGTAGCCCCTTTGCAATGTGTTGATTTTTGAGCGCAACTGTTCATTTTCTTGTTTAAGTTTATATTCAACACGTCGTTGAATGTTTCTTGTGGTTAACTGGTTTAAATTTTGCTTATCATCTATAGACTGTGATGTCGAAGGTTCATTTTTTGATTGCTCTGTTATATTTTTAGTTTTATTACGATAATCTCTCCATTTACGACGTAATTCTTCTTTCTGCTCCTCATTATAACTAGCTTTTTTCAATTTGTAGTTTTGTGCAGATCTTTCTTTAGACTTCTTTTTAGATTCTTCATATTTTTCAGGTTTCTCATTTTTAAGTCTTTCTCTATATTTTTTTTGTTTTTCCGCCGCCGTCATAGGCATCTGTAAAAGTATTGTAATCAATCAGACTAAACACTAATAATATGAACAATTTTCTCTAACGAAGTCTTTTCAAGGTGACCTTTTTGGTTCCAAAGGTTTCCCATGGCTTCAACAGATGGCTAGTCTGTCAAAAAATATTTGCTTTGAAAATTCGTTATAAAATTCGATATTTCAAAATTATTTTTGATTGTAAATGACTTTGACAGATATTTTTTCTTGTACGCCAACTATCGGTAGTATAGAAAATAATTTTTTTTCTCATCTTCAATAATGTCATTTTGAAAAGACCTCACTGTAGCATTTTTTTATTCCGACGATTTTATAATAACCAGCGAAGTTAACAGTATGCACTAGTCTTTACAATGCTTCTACGTTACGTAACGTAGAATATTTGTTACCAGTAACATAGAAGTAACGCTTAAGTAACGTAGAAGCTCCATTTTCAAGAGTTTTATAGGTTATATTTTCTAAATTAAGCCAAATTGGGAATAAATCTATAAACTATCATTTACATTATCGATTTCGAAACATAGTTTTACATAAACAATAGTTAAAAAGTCGATATTTACCTTTAATTCCACCAAAAAACACTTTTGATTTTTGCTGCCGAAACACAGATCATCCACTTGTCGCAATGTTGCCAAGAATAAGATGGCGTATTCTTTTTTTTTCTTGGCCTGGATACTTGGTGTTGCCATAATCATTCCCAATTTCTACTAAAAATTACATTTATATGCTTGTGTCTCTAAATACCGGTAACGAAGAAAACAGTAACGTAGAAGTGAAATAAAGGAGACAAATATTTAAATGTTTATAAATCATTTATTAATGCATGTTTTCAATAGTTTAAAACCATGTTATTGTATCTCAACAATCAGACAATTAGACTAAATGAAAACTGCTCAGTGGACTCATTAAATAAAAGTAAAAACAAGCGACAAGTAAGAAGTCTACCATCAAAGACATCACTTTTTTTATCTAAAATTAGGGCCCTTAAATATTCAGATTGGGGTTTTAACATGATAGTTCACCATAATCTGTTTAAAATATCCTAAATGAGATAAAAGATAACTGAAAGAAGTTATTATGAGATCAATGTTACAGTTTAACTGGTATTTTCTGTTTTATTTTATGATGAACATAAGAGACAATTTTCTTTTTTTAAAAGTGGCAAAATCTGCGGCCTTACCCATTTTCTTCATGGCTAACTCAACTTGGTGGTGAACCTGATCGCTGCTCATAAACGTGTGCCCGGGTTCAAAGTAATAAAGTGTGATTTCTTGTGTAGAGATCACTTCGCTGTTTATTAAATGAATCAGTAAGGCATATAAAAGCCAGTTTTTATTTTGACTACTGCAGTTATCAAGCCATATGTGAATTTTAGCAACGTCTCCGTTTTCAAGGAGAAAATGATAAAATGCAGTCATTATGTCCTCCTGCTTTCTCCCTGCAATTCCATCATGCCAGATGGCTGTAAGAGGTTTCGAGTTAGTCGTTATTTTGCCCAGTGGTGCAACCGTTTGATTGTAAGCCACAAGGCGTTGACAAAAAATTGCAGCCTTGAACGACTCTAATCTCGGCAACATAATAACCTTTTCTAGGTCTGCGCTATAATAAATCTGAGATCTCTCTTGTGGTCTGGTTTTATGCTCGCTATATAGCTCTCTTGCCTTCTTATACTTTTCATGATGAGTGGCCCAATTCACACAAACAGTACAGTCTGCGACAAATTGGTTGCTTGCATCATGCGATGTTTCCTTTTTATGTAAATTGTAACCCTCACATGTTTCACATTCTTCGTTGCCCAGTCGCGTAAAAGATATATTCATTTTTTTTAAGTGTTGCCTGTAGAGTTCGTACGATATTTCTTTGTCTGGGTACTCTGTACAAAAATGTTTATGCATGTGGACCACGTTAATATCACTTGGTAAGTATCGTCGCAGAGGAGCGTGTTCGCGTCTGTAATGCGGTTCTAATGGATTAAATGATAGAACATGTCGTGTCAGTAAATCACGATCAAATAAAGGTGTTTTCTGATGTTTCCCTCTTTTATCTTCTGATGGTTCAATGCAAGTGTTATGTAAGATCCTGTCATTAGATTTTTCATAACCTAAAGTGGTTAATAAAAATACTTTGCATACCTCAACTCTAGTGCCGTCAAGCTTCTTCAATGTAAATGCCCTTTTCGGCTTCCTCTTTGGTTCGGTGGTAATCTTCCTCTTTGGTACTGCTACTGAAGTGCTAGCTTCAACAAATGAATGCTGCTCTCGCCACGACATATCCCAATACATATGATTGATTGTGTTCCGCTCACTCTGAGTAAAGCGAGTAGCACATTTCTTTAGACAACTTTCCTTGCACCCCTCTTTAACGCTGTGTTCTAGCTTTCTTTTATTTTTAGCATCATTTTTTCGCTGGAGTAAGGAATTGTTATGTTTTTTACGCTTTGGTAATGATCCTGACGGTTCGGGCTCCAAACTATGTGTTCCGGTACAATCTTCAGGTAAATGGTAAATGGCAACATCAAAGGTGTTTCGACGTTTACGAGAGACAGGTAGTTCATGAGTAACATTTGTATCAATAGATCGCCTACGTTCGATTTGCATGTATTGTTTTCCTGTATTTGAAGTTGTATTGAGTAATCTAGAGGTAGAACTTTGCTTGGCCTTCGTTGATGAAACGTGACGTTTCTTTTGTGGCCCTTTGGGCTTTTGGCTTTTTGATCTTATTTCTTGTAAATTATCTTCAGAATCGTCATTTAAATCAGAGGGATAATAATCTTTATCTTGCACAGAATCATCGGAATCAAAATCGCATGGATAGTCTAGCTGCTGAGTTGGAGGGTGTTGATCTGGGCTACGATTCATATTTAGTTGCAAGCCATCACATATCAAAGGTTCTTCTAACGGCATCACTTCATGACATGTCAAATCCAAGGTTATGTTTTCGGTATTTACCGTGGAATCATAAGCTATCTGTTTCGTTGAAGTTTGCTTTGTTACGGTTTGTTTTTCAGGAAATGCTTCATTTAAAATGTTTGTCATATTCTCTAAATTAGACGAGTGATGCGAATTGTATGTTACTTGCGTTTCACAAAAAGAATCAAAGACACTCGTGGTCAGAGAGTACGGCCTAGTATAAATACCGGTCACGTAATCGAGCCCAGAAGGCTTTAGATTTTCAAAAACTGTCTCCGAAGGTATTTCTTCAGTTTTATAATTTTCTTCCTGATTGGTGATCATTTTTAATATCATTTTAGCTCTTTTGGAGGAGTTTCTGTAACAATAGAATTTATACGTAAGGTAAAGTATGTAGAGGTACCTAATACTCGTAGTACTTCAGTTTATTTATGCGCTAATCAAGGTATTATTTATTTAATATTAAACAAATTGACTCACCGGTGATGGTCCGCCATGGTGAAAAAAGGCGGGAACACGCGAAGCGTGACACGTCCTCTCACTTTGATGTTTTGCAGCGCACTGACACTCCACCCCGGGCACCCCGCGGTGGGTTGGCACAGCGCGCACAAAGGGAATCAAATGCGAGTGCCGAATGCCGATAAAGGCGGTATCAGACGGTTCACTCGAGTGAACATTCACACGAATGCATGCTTCATTTTTCTTTCATTCCATGTTCACACGACTTACTGCGAATGACAAAGAAAAGAACGTTCATCTGTTACTTACTTTAAATATGTCATCGGGTGAAGTCGTGCGTCTCGGAATCCGTTTAATTTGTGATCATTTAATCCAAAAGTTAGTAAAAAAGAAGCATAGAAAACGTCGACGTTGGTGGGTGCGGCCATGGATTGAAAGAAGAAATATGTTTGGAGCTTCGAATACACTGTTGAGAGAACTAGCTGATGAAGATTCTGAATCGTATCGCAATCATTTGCGAATGGACGAATCTAAATTTGAAGAACTTTTACTGCTTATTGCTCCGTCAATAACGAAACAAAATACTTTAATGAGAGATAGTATACCTAACCGAACAAAACTTCAAATTGTACTGAGATATCTTTCTACTGGCGATTCTTTTGGAACCTTAGAAGCTCTATACAGAGTACCACGAAACTCAATATCCTACTTTTTCAAAGAAGTATGTGAAGCTATTTGGACAGCACTTGGAAACTTTATAAAGGTCAGTAACATTTAGAATTGATTAAAAAACAAGTAGGTAATATTTTTGAAACTTTTTAATTAAATGCACATGTTTGACAATTAACATTCAAACGATTTCTTTAAGAGCTTGTATGAGTATATTTTCTTGAGTGGATGGTGAAAGAACAATGTGTGAATGTACTTCTTGTTGGGTTGCTGAGGGATAGTACTGATCATTTTGTGGTGAGGACATAGGTACAGAGACCGTTGGTGAGTGTACTTGGTGGGTTGGCGAGTGATAGGTATCATATTGATGCGACCGGCTGATATTTAATGAGGATCCTGTACTTGAGCTCGAGTAAATCGATTCAGATACAGACGTCATTTGTGAAAGACGTTCCTGGGTCATCACGGATTGAAGCCTTTCCTGACATATTAATGCCCTATTTAGGGGCATTTTCTTTAGCTGTATTGCCAAACTTTTACAAAACAAATCAAACTCATCTTCAACTTGCTCTTTGTTTTCCTTGCTTAAAGCTTTTAGTTCTTTAATTGCCATATCAATTGGAATGTCTGTCTTTCGTTTGCGGTTGACTGGTTTTCCAGAATGCAATGATGTAGACGATATTGTACCACTATTTCTACTATTCTCAGCACTAGATGTCGACTGCTTCTCACTACCAGCTTGAGAACTCTTCGGCTCAGATTCAGTGGTTTCTTCATTTTGAGTCTGCGTGTTCCTGATACTGATGTATCCTGCAATTAAAATATATTTATTGTTACAGGTTCCTGAAGTTCGAGATGAATGGATTAAAATAATGGAAGACTACTATAAACTATGGAACTTTCCAAACTGTTGCGGGGCCATGGATGGAAAATTAATCAATATAAGATGTCCAGGAAACTCCGGCTCAGACTATTTCGACTACAAAAAGAATTTCAGTATTCATCTATTTGCACTTGTGGATGCGAATTACAATTTCATCTTTATAGATGTTGGAACAAATGGAAGAGCAAACGATGCATCAGTCTTTCAAAAATCAACATTAAATGAAGCATTGATGTCAAATCTTCTGAATTTTCCAGAGGAAGGCGTAATCGTGGCAGATGACGCATTTCCTTTACGAACAGATATTTTGAAACCATTTAACTCTAGAGGAGAGTTTGGCGTCAAACAAAAAATATTCAACTATCGGCTCTCTAGAGCTCGACGTGTGGTAGAAAATACTTTCGGAATATTGGTATCTAAATTCAGGATCTTTGAAAAACCGATTCCACTATCGGTGGATAAAGTTGAACAACTTGTTAAAACCACATGTGCATTACATAATTGGCTGAGAAAAACGACAAAGCATTATGTTACACAACAGTCACTGGAAACTGAAGATTGGAACAGAGGTAGCACTGTACCAGGGGAATGGCGACAAATATCATCTTTAGCAATAAGCGATTCTCTACCAACTACTGCAAGGCATCATAGTGAAAACGCCCGTCGCGTGCGTGATGCATATGCAGAAAAGTTTGTCACTACATGCACTGTGCCATGGCAATGGAACATGATATGATGAATATGTAAATGTAAATACCTAACATAAATATTTTATCCATCTAGGTACGTTGCTTTTATTGAATACCTAATATTTATCGTCCCGTGCTGTGCCCCCGTACCAGCATCAGTCCATTTCGTGTCCCATGCGCTGTCCCTTTCGAAAAACCGAGATAGTATGTATGTTAATGATAATCACAGTACAAACAGACACCGGGACAGGTGCAACTAAATAAAAGCTAGTAATAAACAATAGCTAAATTAGTATACTTACGAGATTTGATGTACTCTGCCGTGGGATACAAACACTGCTTAAAAATTCTGCATGTTTAAACCAGTACAGTGTAGGCACATATATATCGTCAGCAGAGCAACCACTTTTAGTAGACTGCTTTATTTTTGTTAATTCAGTTGTAAAGCGGGTCCGTATAGTTTTTATTTTATGTTTGATGTCTTCTTCAGTAACCTCGAGGTTTAAATCACTAATTAGGGATTTTATAGCCTTTGTACGTAAAGTTCTATCCTTGTATTCGTCAAGTTTGTGGTTCCATAAACATTGATAATTCTTAAAATGTTCCAAAAACAGCAGCGTACTTTGATCATTCCACTTGAACACCATTTTGGCGCCAATTTTCCGTGACGCAACTGGACGTGCGTCTGCTACCGAGCTCAAGACAAAATGGCCGAATCCGAGTGAACGTTCTCTCGAGGGTGCAGACCGTTCATTTTTCGTTCATTCGCAGTTGGAGTGAAAGATGCCGAATGATAAAATCTAACATCGTCGGATCGGTTCATTAATGAATTCATTCGGCACTCTTGTTTCATTTAGGGTTCAGACAAATCATTTCGAGTGAAAGATGCCGAATGAAAGACAAAAATGAACGAAAAGTGAACCGTCTGATACCGCCTTAACCGCATTTTTGTTTAGTAATGCTGGATAACGGCATTATTGTCTTGATACTAAACGCAACTATTTTTTATTTTTTTCAAGAATGCCGTTAAAGCGTTATGCATTATGTATACTCACAATAAAAATGTATCCAAATACAATGCTAAAATGTCGTTATGTATCTATTACCACATTTAAGCATAGCATTTTAGTTAACGGCAGTGTAGCATTGAATAAGTATGCATCATTTAAAAAAATATTAATCAACAAAGCTCTTAACATTCTTTAACCGCATTATTGAGTTTGAGTTTTACTTAACGGCATTGTTATCTAGTACTTACATCTTACATTATAGTAAAACATTATGGTTATGTGTTCTTAGCCGCATTTTAGATAAGTATTTCTACAAGACGGCATTTAAGGATTGTAAACATTCAAATAATCATAACTTAACGGCATTTTATATTTTTAAATCTTTATAACTAAAAGAGCTAGAAATATACTGATTAGACAGATCGATAGAGATTTATTTTCTGATTACGATGGCATCTTAAAGTAAAAATCGTCCAAATGTTAGATAACGGCATTATAGCTTAAGGACGGCAGTATTGTGGTCTTACTTTTTATTTGCTGTTCAAGCATTTTCCACTTAATACAATTTTCTCTATGAAATGTAGAGTTTTCGTGCTCAGGAATACGTGGACTTAAATGACGCCAATCATTAAATCCTTTTTGTGAATCAGCCAGTGCCGGCATTATTTGCTTAGTCGAGGAAGAACCGAAAAGTATACATGGGAAACAAAATATTGCATCTCTTTTTTTACTGTAAATCAACCAAGGCCTTGGTACCATCTCGCCATTGCTCATCTTTTTTGTAAACCAATGCATATGAAATTTTCGTCCTGCGTCTTCAGTTGAAGAAATATTTTGACTACCTTTTCCTTGATCAGGACCTTTCTCAACAAGGAAACAACGAATGTGGTCAGTTAATGGTAACCATGAAACAGGATCGTTTATGTCTAACTGGATCTTATCAGTTGCAGTTGCTTCTTTAATTTGAATTTCAGAACTTGGACTAGTGGTGATGGGCAAGGTCAAGTCTTGCTGGAATGGGCTGACTGGGCTGTCTTCTTTATACTCTATCTTTAAATTGTTTCCAGATCTAGTTCCAGACATACCAGGGTGGGCCAAAACGTCATTATTGGACACATCTTCCTGACTGTTTTCTGGTTGTGTGACTGTCCACTTTCGTAACGTATTTCCCATTTTTTTTGCTTCCATCTCTCTCACGCGTTTTCTCTTACGAAATTCAGAACCGGATGGACGTTTTTGAGACATGTTGTTTGTTATAGCATGCGTGCTTAGCTTACGGTAGCCGGCAGGTAATATTTCTGAAAGAAGAATCGCTAATCAGGCCTAGTCTAGTATATACGAGTAGTTCGGAACTCAACACAAGTACCTGTCTATATGTATACTTGTGTGTCGAACCGAACTCGAGCATAAAAATGGTCAACATAAAAATGCCACCTAAAAATACCTACTTAGGAAAGTAATAACACTTAATAATAATATAAAGTAATAACATTTACAAGTCATAAATATTTATTGATATTATCAGCGTATTAAATGTCCTACTGCTGGGCACAGGCCGCTCCTACTTACTCCCACCGACCTTAAAATATTTTCAGTTAATTTCACTAGTAACGTAAAAATTTTAACCGAAAAAATATACTTATATACAACTTTCTTTGTAAAACTTTTAAATACAATTTTCTAACTTACCCAAACGAGTTTATCAACGAACAACAAATCAACAATAAACTTATTCACTCTCACACACAATTTTACTTTAAACTAATGAAATTTTATACAAATAATGACCATGGTTGAGAAGCAAGACAATCAATCCGAGTGCCCCCGGCCGGCTATCTGAATGCGTGATTCTCGATGTATTGGGGAATCCCCGAACATTGGGTGGGACGGCGCGGCAGAATGGAACGTTTGTGAATCGTTTAGTTTTGTAAGTCATCCTTTTCACTCTTGTCGAACGATGAATTTTCTATCTATCTCTCGCACGCTAGTGCGTCAGTAACGCCGCACGTAGTTAATGAATAAAATCAAAGATAAAGGGAGGACCAATGAATGTGGCTGACAGCAATGACAGCGTAACGTGAACTATATGTACATCTCCTCAGCTAGATTGACAGATTTGCTTAGAACTTCTAAGTTAGAAGTGGCGCCCTCCAAATGAATATAGACAGAAATTGTCTCATAGTTACGGTGTAGGTACTTTTGTTTGTGTATGTAATATTGCGAGCAAGACAAGGTGGATTTATATTTGTCTGATGTGTTGTGACGTGACGCGTCAGAACTGTATCGGTTCCATACATAAGCCATCACAACACAACACGTTACGCACTGGTGTGAACGTTACCATCCTACTAATATTATAAACGCGAAAGTTTGTATGGATGGATGGATGTTTGTTACTCTTTCACGCAAAAACTACTGAATGGATTTTAATGAAACTTTACAATAATATAGCTTATACATCAGAATAACACATAGGCTACAATTTATAAACATATTGTTCGAAATACTAATCCTGCGCAGACGAAGTCGCGGGCACCAGCTAGTACTAAATGTATGAAACCGATACCGTTCTGACGCGTCACGTCACGACACATCAGACAAATATAAAACCACCTTTACAAGTGTTGTTGTTTCAAGATCGCTTGAAAAACGCCATATAGATATAGATAGTACAGAGGGCGCGTCTACACCATATTCGCAATAAAACAAAATGTACCTACTAACTACCATACATGAAACAAAACTAGATACTGGTCTGGTCATTTCTGCGCCCTGTGCCTGGGCACCGCTGGCACCGCCCTAGTTACGGCACTGACTAGGAATGGCACAATGTCACCTATAGCTAATCAAAAAATGTGCATCTACAGTACGTTCAGCGTTATTTTGCCTCTGGCTGTCATGTTGGCTAATCTGAGCTCTGTGTTGCCGCTTAAGGCTTTGAAGATACCCAGTATGAAACTGCGAAATATTTTCGTAGTTAAATTTCTCAATTAAAGTAAGTTTGGATGTTAGAATGTAAGTTTGTAATCTTTAGAACTACTAAACCAATTTTGATGTGATTTGGTATGTGGGTTTCTTTTTATCCCATCATTCACAAGTACGGGATCAGCGGGTAAAACTGCAGGGCGCCGGCCCCGATAGTTAGGTAAAATAATTAGGATAGGTATTTGAATTAGTATTGTGTACCTCAAGTTTGCATTTATCTATAAACATAGGTAATAAACGACTAAATTAAAACAACATTTTTATAGGTTTTATTTATTTTGAATAAGAGTGATCTAAGCGGGTCGCTAGTGGTAGTGGTTCGTCACTGTCTGCTAATGAACGTGAATCGTCGGAACTGCTGCTGTCCGATTCTGTATCAGACTCGTCATTTAATTCTATAATAAATTTATCGATTTCGGAGTCTATAATTCCATCTGTTTTAATAAACTGTTGTTCAATATGGCACACATGTTGACACTGCTTCTGCCAGTCTTCTGCACTGATTGATTGGAACGCTTCTTCTGTTAATTGTAGTATCTTGTCTGCTTCCTGTCCAACATTTTTAGCAGCTACTCGCCTTTTCAACAGGCTCCACATAAATTCTATGGGATTAAGTTCGCAGTGGTATGGTGGTAGCCTAGCCACTTTGTGTCCATGCTCTTCAAGTAGTTGATCAGCTTCATATATTGGAGCTTCTTTATGCTCTTTTATTATTTCATATAATTGGGATTTCACCATAGTGGGAAGATAAGATAACCCCTTATTTGTGATCCAATTTTGCATATCAGTTTTGGTAGAGCTCATTGTTGGTGCCTTGTTCACCTTTACAGTGTGATAGGGCGCATTATCCATAACAATTAAACTGTTAGGCGGTAAATTGGGGATGAGTTTGTCTTTTAGCCATTTCATGAAATTCGTCCTGTTCATGTCATCATGGTAATCTCCTGATTTCGACTGCGATTTAAATATTAACTGTGCATTTGGTATAAACCCCATTTCGCCACCTGCATGAACGATGATCCAGCGTGCACCAACTGAATCGCTTTTTAAAACGCCTTGTTCATCTGCCAACATTTGTTGACAGAATATGAAGCGTGTATATAAGTTTCATCAAGATATACAATAGGTCGGCCTTCATTTCGATTTTGTCTTAAAATATTTAAGTATCTGTACCTCCAGGCTACAATGTCATATCGTTCCATTAAAAGTTTTCTTTTAGAGCCACATTTTTTAAATCTAAATCCAATTTGCCGAATTATTTTCCATAGTGTGGTACGACCTCCATTGAAGTTAATTTCATTTTTTAATTCAGCCAAAAGCTTGCCCAAAGTAGGCACCTCCTTTCTGACTACGTACATTTGATGAATTTTAGTTCTGATTGCACATAGGTCAAAATCATCTAACTGAATTTTATTCGATTGGCAGCGTTTTTTCCTGGGAGTAGATATTTTCTTAGACGTGGATGCAGCAACCTCACACTCTTTGGTAATAGTGGTGACGGTTCTCTCAGAAACGCCTGAAATACACAACAACGTTACATTACTTACATGCATATGTAGGTACATTTTTTAAATTTATCTTTTTATTTAAAAATACATAATGTAACAAAGGTTTGTATTAAAGAAAAAAAATCGATCGGAACTTGCTTAGGTGAAACCGCAGGGCGCAGCTAGTATATACAATAACAATCAAATACTATGTTTTTATAACAAATATCTAATATCTGAATAATACATATGTATGTACGGAATGTATTATACAATTAAAACATCGTGCCTACATACAAACAATAATCTATTAGCAAAACAAATAACTTTCGATCCTTAAATAACGGGAAACTATGAATAGCAGGTAACACTAATTTACTTACCAGTCATGGCGGCTACACGTTGACGAACATGTTCAAATGGTATTATTGGTCCTCCATTAGCTTTTTCCCGTTCACAAAAATTACGAACTGAGGATACAATTTTTCTGCCACTACTTTGAATCCTTTTTGGCATGATTAACACGTTTAAAATTATTATTTTTTAAAGAAAAACGCATGGAACTTCACACTACGATAGTTGACTTCCTAGCAAAAATGGCGGGTAATGCCAACCTAACAGAAACAGCTGTCAGAGGCAAAATAACGCTGAACGCACTGTAGTGTCCTATTAGACAAATAAAAAGTATGAGTTGCGATACAAAAAAAAAAAATTATTTTTGGTAGAAAAAAATTATTCTAACTCTACCAATTCGGTAACTCTGTACAAACCTCTTTTTGATATCAGAACTGGATTGTTTATTGCCTGAATTATCTCTTGAGTTGTCATACCAAATTATATCAGGCTTCGAGGGCCATTTCCATATGTTATGCCTAGCTTTTTGCATGGCAGACACAAGAGCCGATTCAGGTAACTTTCTTAATATTTTCCCAGGATAAACTTTTCCATCATATTTAACAAGAACGTTACTCCCTTCCTCAACATTTAATGATTTGTTACTGTCTTCCTGATTTTCTTTCAAACTGTTCTCTATGCTGCTATTATTTTCTTTCTCATTTTCTCCCTGTACCTCTTCGTCATCGCACCAGTTAGTACTGCAATCACTTTCTTGGAATGATATATTTGACGACGCACTTGTACTGTCATCGTCTGAAACTACATATATTTTCTTTTTCTTCGAGTTAACAACATGTTTGCCTTTTAATTTAGCAGGTCCTTTTGCTGATTTTTTAAGTCTCGGCAGAGATTTCTTAGGTTTACGTTTTCGTGGTCCCCCAAAAGATGTACCTGGTTGCGGCTCGATGTTTCTTTCTGCTGTCAAAGTGCCATGAGATTGCTCCCCATGTTTTGTATCTGCCATTGACTGATCCGTTTGGATTGAACATGAGAGGATAGTCCCAGTTATACTTTCTTTTTTGCGTTGTGTAGATGATGGGGAGATAGTAGGGGCTACTATTTCTGTTTCCTGGTTGGAATCTACATTTTCGATGTTTCTTGATGTTCCCGATGCCTCCATAACAAATTCTGAAGATTGATCAGAATCCGAAAGCGGAGACAAAATGATATCTCGACCTGTTGTTTCTTCCTCTACTAAATCAGCAGCTGTAATACTTTTACCCGGTGGAACGTTTACGCGTCTCCTTCTTCGATAAGCCCTTGTTTCAGTGACTTGCACTCTTGTAGATCTTAAATTCTCCAGAAAGCTCTCCCCTAATAATTCACGAACTGGGACAGTAGCCTCCAGCTGCTGATTTGGCATTCTTTGCAATACAGGATCTCGGTTTAAGGGGAACAAACCACACTTTCTGAAACCAGATTTTAAATTTTGCGGAGTGTTGGCTTCCATTTCTTGGAACATTTGTTTTAAGAGCATCGGGAACTGGTCTTTCGGGACACTGGAGCTTTTACTATTACGTGTATTATTTTTCCATTCGTTTAATATCTTTCTCCATGCTATTTTCATAGGGCGAAAATATGCTAAGTCTAGTGGTTGAAGTATGTGCGTAGCATTTGGAGGCAGAGCAATAAACGCAATATTGTTGGCTTCACATAAAGAGATAACGTGCGGGCTTATGTGCGAGCTGAGATTGTCTCCAATCAAAACTTTTTTACCGGTTTGTTTTTTAAGTATAGGCAGCATCGTGTATTCAAACCAATCCTCAAAACAACGTGCGTCAAACCAACCGGATTTTGTACGATTGTATCTTGCTTGTGGAGGACCATTTTCTGCCCACGTCCCCCACATATTCTCAGCTTTATATAGGTACTACGTATACTGGGGCTAATTCGCCAGCTGCGTTTCCGCAGAGCATTATCGACGTTGCTGCCTTAGAAGAGTTTTTAATGGTCTCGGGATACTTCGTCCCTCTTCTAGTCAGAACTTTTACTGAGCCTGGGTCATCAACTAAACATGTTTCGTCATAATTCCAAATGTTAGTGTCAGGGACATTTTCGGTTTCTTTTTCGTAGTTATCGAAAAACTCGTTAACAATAACTTCATTTATTTCTGCTCGATCATGGGTTATATTCCTAGCCACTCGATTGGACAACAGTGACTTGTGACGCTTTAAAAACGAATAAACCCACTCCTTGCCTGGCAAATTGTTAGCAAATTTCGGCACCTTTCTACCTTGTCTCTCCCTCCTATGCCTTATAAAGGGTTAAGTGAAGATCATTTTATAAATAAATAATTTGTTATTAATTCAAGCGTTTTGATTTATGTATGTAGATCTACCACAAAGTATACCTAAGCTATCTTTCTGTATACTTATTATCTAATTAGATTAGATAATTCGGCTGCTTAAAATCAAAACATAGTAACTCGTTCCAACAAAAATGTTCAGGAGAGCCAAAAAACGTGTTGGCTACTTTGATTCGTTCGCCCGAAGAAACCAAAAGATATAGCGATTTGGATGTTTGGCGAAAAGTTGTGCTATATTGTTGACATTTTAGTTTGCAATACTCGTAATCGTTTTAAACTATAGTTACACTTAAATCGCTCATACTTTATTTTTATTTGTGAATTTACCCAAATATGACTGGAAAAACAATATCAAAACTTAGTAAGTCCGCTTACTAGGTTATAAATTTGATTTTCTATTGTAAATGTAGACTAAAAAATTCATTTTAGGTACTTAGTGTTTATAAGAATAAAAAATAATCCCAAAGTACAGACAGCCACACATCAGCTGGTTACTACAATCAGTCAAATGAAAAACGTATTTGACATTAAAGTGAGAATCGATTGAAGAAATTTGACAGATTTGTTTATATTGATGTGTGGCTGTCCGTACCTATGAATGCAGAATAAAATTAAAAATCCTGTTGACTTATAAAAAGATGTTTATTAACTTACTTCAAAGGACTCTTTAATTAAAACATGACTCAAATTCTCAACAGTCAACTAAAGCTAAAAAAATAAACTTATGCTAAAATCATTATTAATGACAATGTTAAAAAACTACTCGTTGTTATTGGTAACGATTTGACCATCAATTTGCAAATCAATGGAGTTATCACTCGTGGGTAGATTCAGCCAAAACTCCCTACTGTTCAATGGCATTAGGGGGACCAATTTTGAAACAATACCATCTTTATTTGATGATTTCACCCCTCGAGGGATAGTATCTATAAGGGGGGGGATAGTGTTGACACTAAATTTCTGCATCAAGAAGTTCAGTTCTTTGTAAAGTTCATCAAAATCTGTTTTATAGAACAGATTTCGTGATCCTTTGACGAATTTAGCTTCAACCACTGGGTTTAGCAAAAATTTGCTGAGAGGATCGTCATTTGTGTTACGCCGTGGAACTCGTTTCATTTTCACCCATTGGTATGATTTTTGCACTTCAATCATTTCAATGTTCTTTCTACAGTTCGCTATAATAGACTTGTAGTCATCATAATCAAAAACTGCATCTCTACGCCTCATTTCTTTTTCTATGTTTCCATGTACGCCGTCAGCAGACATATGGGTGTGGCCTTTAGTGAGAAATCTCAGAGTGATAGTATCAATATTAATACACTCAGAATTCACAATCGTTACCAGCGCTGTAAATAAAAACCAATTTTTATTTTGTCCAGTGCAGTTGTCACACCACAGTGTTAATTTTTTCACATCTCTTTCCGAAATAAGAAAAGCCATCAGTGCATCAATTATGTTATTGGCATCTCGACCCATCATTGCTTCATGCCACACAACACACTTGCTGTTTATCTTTGCATCTTTACATAGTGGTGCAAATGTTAAATTGAAAGCCACTAGACGGCTCAAAAAGAATGAATCTTTAATTTTTGGCATATCTGGCAATAATGTCACTTTCTGAAGATCCATAGAAAAAAAATGTTCCATAGTATCGTTGCCCTTCTTCGCATCTTCTTTGTAATTTTTTATAGCTTTTTCAGCTTTAATCTTGTGTTGAGCGAAATCATTCTGTAAACTTTCGATAGCTGATGCATCACTTTCATTTTTAATCTTTTCCTCGAATACTCCGCAATCAACACATTGGTCTCCTTTGGGATATTTTAAGGAAACTTTCATTGATTTCATAGTATTTCTGTAGGTTTCAACGGAACATTTGATATCAGGATTCTTTGATATGAAGTCAGTGTGCATAGATTGCAGCGTAAGCGTTCGTGGCAAGTACCGTGTCAACGGTGCGTTGTTTCTCCTGTAGTGGCTCAATGCCGGATTATAGCTCATGATATGGTCTTCGATCGGTGTTCTTGATAGCCTAGGTTTCTTACCACCTCGATTCTCTTTAACTGATTCGTAAAAGGGTTTCCGTTTTAAAGCTCTACTTAGCTCGGTAATAACACCATCAGTACAATGACCCAGAGTATTCAGGAAAAATGATTTACAAACATTTATCTCCTCATTCCCGAGACAAAAGTAGTAATACCTTGGCTCGTTTCTAATATGTTTTTTGTCTGGGTTAGGAACAGATGTAGATTTCTCTTTTACTGGTGCAATCTTTACACATTTGTTCAAAAACTGGCGGCGCTGAGTATAGTTAAGATTCCAGTAACCATTCCAAATACCCTCTCGCTGTTTTTCTGTGAAGTTATTGCAACGTCGGTCGTCTACATTTACAGTCACACTTTTTAGGTATCATGGGATGCATCGTTTTATTTTTTATAACCTTTGCTGTTTCTTTGGGATTATCTGAAATTTCGATTAATGTACCCGTATCAAATATGGGGCCTGGATAATTTGCAGTGAACCGAGCTGGTGGACGGTAGCCATCTGCTTGTTCTGAGTCAACGAAAATAATTGTATTTGGGTAAGTTGCAATGAAAATTGGCATTTCTGGTACAGGGGATTGCATCGGAGGTGGATGGGGCAGATTTTCAATTGCAAACGTAGGTTCTAGGAGATCGAGATCTTGAAAAAAATCTTCGAAGTTATCATCAAACAACTGCAGTGTAGGCTTTTGTACTACCGAAGGTATATAATCGGGATCAGCTACGGAGTCATCACTCAAGTAAGCAGTATCTAATCCATGGCTACTATCAGAAACGATACTATCACAGATCGTTATATTTTTAGCTGATGACCCAGGGATAGGATTGTTGTAGTCGATAACAGTTTGGTCAGTATCTGTATTAGCCTCATCATTTCCTCTGAAAGCGAAAAAAAAGAACAAGCTAAACACACGCAACCAACACCAAAAACAAAAAATGCAATAACATAGCAGTAAGTATTAATTAAATAGCTTGGTTAAAGAAAAATAAAATAAAATAAACTTTCTTTAACTGTTTGGGTAGTCTCGTTTTGTTAGGGGACGATAAGGCAAGAAGTTAAGGGGACTTATGCGGCGCTAGTGGCGTCCACACTAATTAAATTATTATCTCTGTTAATACAATAAAATTTAAAAATCAGTCACAAATAAGCACTTCGATAAAATGTTTCTAGTAAGTAAGTATCTTTTGATATGGCATAGGGCGTATTTTAATGAGAAGTGGCAATTTTTGTCATAAACATCCCTGTATGTACATTACTGTTTTAATTAGAAACTTTTTAGATGGTAGGGTGGTTGGACCAATAGATGACTGATTAAGCGGAATTCAAGTTGTTTTATTTTTTATCTCAACTCCTATTCAAGGAATATTCTATGTTTTTGGTTGTATACGTAGGTAGATATTTTGTGCATCAACTAGATAAACTGTTTTTACTCTGAACTATTTGTAAATAAGTTAAAATTGGAAAAATATCAAAAAAATGACTTTGGCCCTAATTGTGACCGGTTTGGAACTAATTCTGACCGAAATCGGACCTATTTATGACCGACAAAATAAAAGGCGAAATTCTTCACAACAAGAGACTTTATTTGAAAGAAGTGGGGTTCCGTATACATAATTTTGTCTGCATATGCTAAGGTACCTACTTATCATAATTTTAATTGCTTGATAAACAATTAACAATCAGTCTACACATATAATAATCAGTCTTAACAAATAACAATCAGTCTGCACATAATACTTACTTATCTTAATTTTAAAGGCTTGATGAAAAAATAACAACCAGTCTAAAAAAATAACAAAATAACAATCAGTCCACGAAAACATTTAAACCCCATGATAGGTACATATTTTAATTTAAAAAACATCAAAAAATATCTAAGAAACGTAAGTTTTAACCTTTATACCATTAGGTAAGTCATAAATATACTTTTTATCTACATTGTAACAATTGTGTAATAACTTAATAAGTCTATACTGGCTGAGTTTTTTAAGTCTGAAACCGTTACGTACCGAAAAGTTACTTATCAAAAATTAATGTTAAAAGTGGATGACTTTTTGATAACTGTTACGGCTTCTGACTTCCACTCAGTGGCCCTTAAAAAAACTCAACCTGTTTAACTATACAAAATAGAGTTAAAGTAGGTAGGTTCGTATATTTTGCATCCTATTCCACAAACAGCAAATCTAATGCAATTTTTTCATTGTCCTGGCAATCAAAGTTCAACATTCCTCTTCTGGCAATTTGAGGTTTTGGTAATATATATTTAATGTCTTTTATCCCAATCTCACTGACATCTTTTACATCTGGTTCCACGAAATACAATTTGTTATCAAATTTGCTTGACTTTTTGCGCAGATAATTAACTTTTATTTTGTTGTCTTTATTGTTGATCTCCGTAATCACACCCACATAATGCCTCGGTCGCTTATTGGTTTCAAATGTGACATACACATACTCGCCTACAGTAACGTCACCAAAATTCAAATCCTTCTGATGTATTTCACCTTCAATTTGCTCTGATTTAGTCTTTGTATGTGTCTTTGTTTTTATCTGAACATCGTTTATATTACATGTTTTAGTTTTCTTTTGTAGTTTACTCTTACTTTGTTCTAACTTGATATTCTTCTTCGCTTCTCTTTCTTTTTTTCGTGTTTCTTTAGCTTCTTCTTGTTCCTTCTTTTCACGCTCTTTTTTGTCCATAAATTCTTTATAACGTTTCGATGTTATTGCTAATGGCATAGGCGATTGCCGCTTGTTTGTCTTTATTGTTGAAGCTTTAATGCCAAACTTTGGCATAGTAAGAAAATCATCAATTTTGGTCTTAGTCTTCTTCTTAGGTGATAAAAGATTTCTGGCTGTGGGATTTATTGATTCAGGCTGACTTAATGTTTCTGATGATGATGTACTTGGCAGAGAATTCAAATATAAGGAGTGTACATCAGAAGTAATTGGTGTATTTTCATTTACACTAACAGATTCAGGGTACCATGGCAATGGTATTGCCAGTGAATATACATCTCCAGTCTTAGTAAGTGAATTGTTGTTGATCAAGGGATCATTTCTTTTCGAAGTTTTTTCAAGGATGCTTTTTTTCGCTACTTGAGATGCAGTTTTTTCAATCTGCACTGCGACACGAGCTTGGGTTTGGTCTTTCTGCTTTTCTGGACTTGGAAAAGTGCTTTCATTGAAGTCAATGGGGGTTGAAATAACTGGTGGTGATCCCAGCATACTCATGTTATCCATCAAACTGTGCACAACTCCGTCAATCACGAATGTATCTATCATGTCAATATTTAGATCCTCGATCAAAGCTTCATCTGTAACATGTTGTGGAGGTTGTGTATTGTCAATGCTTCTCTCAACTGCATCGCCTTCGACCTCTAAAATTAAGGCTTGTTCGCTCAAAAGTGAACGAGAATTTTGATTACTGTGGTATTCAACTTCTTCTTTGCACTTATTCCAGAGCTTAAACAAAGCCATGTTCATGGTTTTGTTTTTTTTTCCTAGCTTCAGCGAAATTTTCTATCAACTCTGGTCCAATTTCGTTTTCCAGTACTTTTATGGTGGAGAAATAATCATCAATATTGACAACATGGGTTATCTTCTGGTTCCGGATTTCTTTCAACCTATTCGACATGCATTTTGTGTAATCAACTGCGTTTTTGTCAAACGGAAAGAGTCCACATTTGCGAAAACCATTCTTGATGATAGTCGGATTAACCGATTTCTCAAACGATTTTGCGAAAAGAGCTGGGAACGCGGCTTTTGTCAAGCTCTTTTGGGTTTCATGCTTATACTTACGAACATCTTCTCGCCATTGTACTTTCACTGCTTTGAAGATTGATACATCGCATGGTTGTATCAAGTGTGTAGCATTTGGGTGTAGGCAATACAGAATTATTTTAGTTTCTGCGCAAAACTCGTGCAGTGACAAGCCAACGTGTGATTTATGACCATCCATAAAAACGATTACCGGTAATTTAATTTTGTTTTCGACTAGCCATGGGTGGAATACATTTTTCATATATTCTTCGAAAGTAGCTGCCACCATCCAGCCTGAATCACTTCGCCCAATAGCCCAGTGTTCTGGAACTTGGTTAGTAAGGTCCTTTGAAAACCTTTTTCCCGGAAAAACTATGAAAGGTGGAGTAGTAGTTCCATCTGCTGAGAAGTTGCACAGTACAGTGACAGACTCTTTTTCTTTTCCAGAAGCAACCTCAAAAGTGTTACGGTAATTCTTCAAAGCTAGAATTTTTCCAGTTTTTGGGCAAAGTTGCACACCTGTTTCATCAAGATTGAACACTCTTGTAGGATCGTTTAAGATTTCTAGTTGATTTTCGGACTCAAGATGCTCATGGACTTCATCAAACCAATTTTTGAGAGACTCTTCAGTCACGTGCTCTTGAAATGACTTCTGCTGTCGTCCGTTTAGTTATTTGTGGATGCCTTTTAACCCTTTAATTCGCAGGACAATTGTGTTTTAAAAATATGTGTTTTTGGTACTTTTGGGGCTTAGTTAAAGGCCAGGGAGACCCCTAAAAATAGAAAAAAAAATCTAGCTGGTGTATTTTTCGCGAAAACATATGTTGGTGAGGAACAACACTGTCCCAGTAACTACAAATTATTCATGCAAATTTATGTTGTTCTGTACCTACACTGCGGCTTATATAGAGCAAGAAGTTTAGGGTAAAAATAAAAAACACATACCCAAAATCATGCTATTTTACTCATAAAACAAAGGTTTTAAAGTCACGTTACAAAAACTACGCACTGGTTTTGTTTTTAAAACTATTCATGCAAAGTATTAAACGATTTAAGCTGTATTATTCAAGAACTGACATGATAGTTATAATAACAGTTCCTTTTTTCAATTAAACATAAGCGTAAGTTGCATTTATTGCAAATAACGCTTGTATATCCTTTTTTACAATATTTACAACGGCCTTGCTTGCCAAATATTGGCAAATGTCCAAAGTTGTCAAAGCGTACAGAGTCAGGTGGTCTTGGCGCTACAGGCGCTTTGATTTTCTCAGCCTGAGCATCATCAGGACACTCATAGGTTCTAGCCAGCCTGCCTCTGTGTAGCAATTCGGTCACAAGCTGTATTCTAAATTGTTTCAGTTTCATAAGCTTTTTGTTGTTTGCATTTTCTTTTCTGTAGATCAACCAACCGTTATTGACGCAAATATCAATTGCTTGTACAAATAAAGGCATATACCATCTTTTTGCATTAAACTTGGATCGATATAACGACACTAACATGTTGTTTCACTACTTGTGGGCAATCGACGTCAACTTTAGTTTTAGTCTCCTTAGAAAATCGCTTGATTTTTTCTATGGGGTGCGAGTCTACATAAGAGCTTGCCAAGGTAACTGCCTTGTTGTCGTACTATTTTACGACAGCTACTTTCTTTTCATTGCAGACTACTTGACTGCTAGCACCTCTTCCTTTCTTTGCTAATTCTTTGTCAGTTGGCAGTTTAGCTTGGCAACCTCTGAGGCGGTTCGTCTTTATCGTGCCCAAACTGAAAATCCCATATTCATTTCTTAAGTGGTAGATCAATTCCAACGATGTAAAGAAGTTATCGAAAAACACTGTAGCAG
The DNA here is from genome assembly GCA_918857605.2 of Philereme vetulata. Taxonomy (NCBI): domain Eukaryota; kingdom Metazoa; phylum Arthropoda; class Insecta; order Lepidoptera; family Geometridae; genus Philereme; species Philereme vetulata. The sequence continues at coordinate 7,316,580 of OU975471.1, read as the reverse complement.
GTTTTTCTTTTATTGTTTTGCATAGGGCAAGGACAACTTTAGCTCCGAGGCCTAAGCTGTCCTCATATTCGGTGAACGTTCGGTTTCGAAATGTATCTTCTCCAGCGTAAGGTATGAAGTCATATATAAGACCACTAACTCCTGCACGAACAAATATTTTGAACCCCCACTTCTTCGGCTTTTTTGGGAGATACTGTCGTCTACTTCCTGCTCTTGTCCCCTTATAAGGAACCATCATTTCATCTACACTGTAGCGGCGTTCTTCAGGAAGTTGCAGGCATTTCAAACGAATTGTTTCAAGTATCGGCCTAATTTTGAAGTAACGATCATTGCTTGGTATGGCGTTGTCAACAAAGTGTAGGTGTCTTCTTAATTTTTCATACTGTTTCAGAGTCATAACGTCGGCAATTTGAGGATATCTCAATGGTTTACTCCAGTAATCGCGGTAGGCTGGCATACGCACTACACCCATTAGTAGCGTTATAGCAATGAAATCTCTCAAGTCCTCTGTGGATATGTTAATGTTTTTTGTTTGGCATTGAACTGAATAAAGATTTGTGTTTTCAGTTATTAAATTCATTAGATCGGGTGAAAAAAATTGTTCGAAGTAATCGAGCGGGCTTTTTGTTTCTGCGTCAATGGGTGGTACATATTCAGGTAATTCTAGCACAGCCATATGATTAAATTTCGTTTTCTTGAATTTAAAATGTATGGGTTTTCTAACATACTTCTTCTTTCGTTTTGTCTGAAATGTAGTTGCATTTGACGACTTCCTTTTGGAACGAGTTGTAGTTGTTGACATTGGTGTCGCTGGGGAGTCAGGCAATGGTGACAGAATTGAAGAAACAGAATGTAGCATGAATGGAAGTTGTTCTTGCGGCTGACCGTTAGGAAACATGCTGTTGATTACAGGTGAAAGAGGGACTGTATCTTCGTCTGATAAAACTGTATTTAATGGTTCGGGTTGGGGTTCCGGGTCCGAATAAATGTCTAAATTGTTGAGCGACGACGGGTAAGATCTCGGCTCAGAGCTGCAATAGGTGAGGTTGTCATCATGAATAAGTGTTGGATTTTGGATAATTACTTCGTCATCTGAAGTATCGCAGCTGCTACCAGCAGAAGACGCATTTTCTGGAGGCACAAGCGCCATAATTGTGCGCGTGCGCTGCCATTTTGATTTAAACTGAAAATAATGGAAACAAAAACCATGCAAACCACACCCAAAGCGTAACATAAATGGTGCAAAAAAAAACAGCATTATTGAGAACAGTTATTATATTTTTTAGCATTCCCAACGCAAGCCAAAAACTTATAAATAAAAGTTAGTAACTGTAACTTGCATTCAAAATTAACAAAATTATAACGTGCTAGTAAATAGGCCAGTGTTGTATGTGAACGACATAAAAAATGGCAAATGATTCTCTGGTAAAGGGACAGTGTTGTTTACAAACAACATACAAAATTACCGACACTTTTTTGGCGACTTCGCAGTGTCGGCGAGGAACAACATATCATTTTAATCGCTTTTATTTTGTAAAATAACAGATAAAATGAGGTAAATTGTAAATCAATCATTAAAAGTAACTTTTGTGAGTAGAGACACAATATGCAATTATCATAATCAAAGCTAATTCATAATTTTAAAATATTTTTTTACCTTCGATCCGTCCATATCGGGTTGTCTCGACGCCATCTTGTCCGTAGATTAAAGATGCGTTCAAAAATTGTTATAAACATATTTTTATTGGGTTGCGTTTGGTTTTAGCTAATATTGTACATCAAAAATTACCAGCAACTATTAATAGGAAATGATCAGGATTTTTTAAAATCGAATGTTGTTGTGTACCAACATTGCGAATTAAAGGGTTAAGGAACAATTTCATCCATTTATCTCCAGGAAAACCAACTGGAACTATTTTTTCTCGTGCAGTAGTGACCAAAAATGACTGTACCATAGTTTTTACATCATTCGGATGCAATGGATACCCTAGACTAGATTTATGTAAGATCCATTGTTCTAGTTTTTGCTCCTCGTCATTGGTTAAAAAGGTTTTTGGTCCCTTTTTGGCAACTACTGGTACTTTGCCATTTACTTTATTGTATAATGTTCCTTTGGGTATCCGATATATTATACAAGCCTTGTTTAAGGATATTTGTTTTTGTTTAACAAGTTTTACCGCGCGCTCTAACTGTGCTTGAGTATAATTTTTCCTATTATTCGCTGACGCAGTGCTCTCGCTAGCCGACATCTGAAACAAATGACATAGGTACTGCCTACATACCTAATTCTTAATCGAATCAAGTCTACTTAGGAGATCGATAATCAATCAATAAATAAATGTATATGACTATGTGCCCAAAGTTGTATACACTTTCTAAATTGATAATTATTAAAATCAACTTCATAAATTCAGTAAAGGTTACACGTTCAGACATACTTTCCTTGCGTATAGTCTGAATGTACAACGTTTACTAAATTCTGAAGTTGAATTTATAAATTTTCAATTTTGAACGTGTTCCATCAACTTTATATACTACATAGTCACAATACATTTATTTATTTTTCATCAAGAAAAGGACACAAAATTTAAAAAAAAATATTTACTGTGTTCAAAATCACTTTTCCCCCTCTATATATACATCCCCTATAAAAGAATTCATCAAATCCGGGAGAGCAATTCACAAAAATTCGAAATTTTCCCTAGGTCACCCAAAGCTGTTCTACACAGCTCCGCAAAAAAACATACCTCCCCCTCCGCCGTTAGGAAAATGTAATTTATTGTAATTTATTTTATTTATTTATTAAAGAAAAACTATAATAACAAATAATGTAATGATGACAACAGTTTGTAAGGCCAACGAAATTGGTTTACTTTTGATTACGAAGAACCCTAATAAAATTCCACAACAGTTTTATTGCAACAGTCAAAATCAGTCGGTCACAATTAGGTTTTGAGGTCCAAATTATGAACGAACTAATTTCTTCGGTCACAAATAGAGCGTTTGGAACAGTAAATGACCAGCTAAAAAATAACAGGCCAAAACAACGATTTTTCTGTAATTAACCTCCGGTCATGTTTTGGTTTATAGAATTATGTATACAAAACCATTAAGAAAAACGTAAAAAATGAATAAAAAATCAAAGATACAATCTACAATATCAAAACAAAATTTGCAGGTCGGAGCTAATTCTGACCGCTCGGTCACAAATAGGATTTATGTATCTTTTTTAGACCAGTAATTGAACAGCAAATTTCTCGAAAACCTTATTAAAAATTACTTATTTTCTTTGATTTTCTACTTGAGATAATAGTCATAAATGCAAGGGAATACATAAATAGGGCCTAATTATATCAAGAAATCGGCAATCCACTCATAAGCTTAAGAAACTGGTTTACTCACCTTAGCTCGTTCTCCATACAAAATGGCGATGACCGAAACACGTCCGCACTAAATTAGGTCCTGGAGCGTGACTGAGGGTCCACTGACGATGTATTAATTTTTAAAAGAGGGAACAGTGTTGCCGCTTCTAAAGAAAAAATACGCCACTACAGGGAGTACCACTCAATTCTTATAATTCGAGAAAATGTGCGTTTCGGTCATCTATTGGGGGGTGGTCATCTTTTGGTCCGACTACCCTATCACATTAAAATTTACCAAGGTGCCTAATGCCCATTGTGGCTGATATTTTAATTTAATTTATTGAGGTAATAATTAATAACCTGTGAGAGCGCCACTAGCGCCGCGTAAGCCCTTTAAACCGGAACCTCTACTTTTTTCACTTGATCTTGCACGACTCTAAACAAAACTAGCAATAGTGTAATAACTACCTACCTAATTCATAGAACAAAATGGAAGCTACCGAAAAAAACAGTGATAAAAGATAGTTTGAGTTATTTTATCATAAATACATGTTAGATAAAAACATAAAACTCTTAAGTGCATGCAATCCACACACGATTCTCTCATTACAACACATGAAATATTTTACAATAACACAATCAGCCAGCATCAATAACGAGTTAGTAAATCAGTTATAACCTTAAACTTTTTAGTGGATAATTATCATAATACACCCTTAAAATAGGAAAAATAGGCTTTGGCACATTCATTACTCGAAAGCCAGCACAACATACTAGTTTTATTAGCTTTATTATGTTATAATGCAACGACAATTCTATTTTGAGGTTAAATCACGATTCTTTACATTTTCCTAACTAAAATGAATAAATTAATGCTTACCTCCATTCGTTTTCGTTCTGCAAAGCACGCATTATACGCCTGGACCGATAAAATTGCTTGTAACTCATTTTATTATTTTTTTAACACAGAGCGAAACACTCGTGCGCAATGTCACTGGACTTACTAAACGAAATGTCATTGATTTTACAATCGGCGCCAAATTCAAAACATAGCAAGTTGGTATTTCAAATTCATAACATAGTAAGTCGCTTGACCTGCTAGGGGTTTAAATTTGTATTCTGACATACTAAGTTTAGAAGTTGTATTTGAAGGAAATTTTCGTAATCACGCCAAATTGCTTAGACTTGCTAAATAAAATTTTTTAAATTAAGTATGAAACTGGGTGTTTTAAGGTCCACATCACTTCAATACTGTCTAGTAGGTCGAAAAATGCCAAAAACCGTTTTTTTTCAAATCACCTGTTACTAGGTTTTGAATTTGGGCAGCCGAATTCTTTATGCACACTATAGATAGATGGATAACTCTTTATTGAATTACCACACAAACAGAAATAATAAAAAAAATAAAAATAAGTACTGGGTTAAAATAAATAAGGCAATACAATGGGCGGCCTTATCGCTAAAAGCGATCTCTTCCAGGCAACCTTTAAAACAATTTAAATAAAATATAACAACGTAAATCTCTGGATACAATGAGGGCTTTTCATTCTCGATATGAAAAAAGTAATTCCAACTAGCGTAATAGATGGCGTCGTTTAGACAAGCACCCGAGACATGCTCCGCTAAAATATATATTTATAAACATGTCAAAGACAAAATCAAAATTTCTAGAGTACATGCTCACTCCGTTTTTGTTTCGTGTTGTGTGTGGCAATCAATGTTATTTTGTGATCGTATTATTTTTTAATGTGTGTGTGTGTGGACGGAGTGACCATATCGCTGGTTTGCGAGAATAGCGACGGAACTAAAAATGATTGATTTTAGAAAATGGCATTTTTTAATTTCTTTGTAAATATTTTAGTACATACCGCAAAATGTAAATAATTTATTGAGGGATTGACTTTACTGATTAAAGGAAAATTTATCGTAGTATCAAAAAACATAAAAACATTTTCGAACTTTTATTAAAATTATTTAAAAAATCGTCATACAAAGGGGGGTTTCAGACATCAGTCTTTATTCATGAGACACCAAATTATAAAAATCAAGTTATGTCATTTATTTAGCTTTAAAGCCTTTTAAAAATACAAATTAAAACTTACAACAGTGTTTAAAACTTTTGTACTTATAAGTATAACAAAAAAATAGTTTTATAACAATACAATAGGAACTTTAAATTTAGGTATTAAAAACCCTGTTTATCAAAATAAATGAAATAAAAATAAACGTAAATTCTTCAAAATAAGTAATGAAAAAATATCTAAAACAGGAACATTAATTCTTAAAAGGAAATCTAAGTAAAATAAATCATTTATTTTACAACCTCTCATAAAATTGACGATAATAGTTTGGAATTATATTTTTGTTAACTAAATCTACTAGTCCTTTTTTCTTATTTTCTGAGATTCCGTTCCTTTTTTTATAAGCAGATTGCAATCTGTAATTTTCGTCCAAAGCTTTTGATGCACGGCTAGTAATTTTCACACATTTAAATTCATTTTCACCGTAAGATGTTTTATAGAAAAAGAACCCTTTGTGGTCAGCATCTACTTTCAAAATCTTTATATCTGCCATTTTCACAGTCTCATTATCAGTATTTTTATTAAAATTTCTACCCATGTCAGAAGCTAGAGACTTTAATTCGTAAAAACTTCTATGACTCATTTCTACGACTTTGTAAGGAGATCCTTTCTTTTTAGCAGTGCGAATAATTGAAATGTACTGATCCGGTGTATAGATAGGGCCAGATTTCAGAGTCTTTTTGATGCTTCTTTCAATGACAGAATGCACACTGTTTCCTTCGTTTTGTGTGTGTCCTTTTATCAGATATTTATGCGTGATACTATTTATATGAGCTAAAGTAGAAACAGCGTACATGTACATACTAATAATAAATTTATTCTTTTGCTGTCCACAGCAGTTATCAGAATAAAAAATAACATCAAGTTTGGCTTCAGATGTTAGATCTCCAAGACTTTTTAAATACTCTAAAACACAGGTCCCTATTTCTATAGCTCCTCTATTTGCTTCTCCTTCATGCCACACGTAGCAGAACGCATTTTTATTTTTCATCTCATAGATCGTAAAGTTTAAGGTATTCACTTTTGAAACATAGTAAAAATTAGACACATCTCCCCTAGGACATGGCATCACAGCTTGTAAGTCATAAACTGCTACAATAGTTGATTCTTTATCTTCTGCTTCTTTCTTGTCCTTAACCTTCTCCATTCTTGAAAGCTCTTTTTCTTTTAGATGGTTCTCATATTTAGACTTCAGTCGATTTTTATCTTCTCCAGTTGCGTTATTGTAGGCAACACAATCCTCGCACTGATCTTTCTTTGGTTGGTAAAATGCTATATTAAATGCTCCATTAAATATTCTATTAAACATGATATAATTAGCACTTTTCTCTCTTTTTTCTTCACACTGTTTCACATAATCTCTATAAATTTCTGCAATAGTCTTACTTCCATCAATATATTCTTTCTGCGTATCCGCTCGACAATAATGGCTTTCTATTTTTGGTATCGCCTTAATGAAATTTCTCAAACTATCTTTAATATTATTATCTACGCGACTGTGATTGCCATGTTTCCCTCGAAGATCCTCCACTATAATGCCTGAAACGTCACTTCTTGATTTTACGGTAACTGTTCGAATAAATCTATCAGATACATCCAGCGTAGACATAAAAAAACTCTTACAAACCCGAATTTTTTCGCCATCTTTGTCTTTAAAATAAAATGCGTTATTATTTCGACGTGTTCCTTTTTTATATTGATATGTCGGGACAATAGAGGACATATTGAATGCTACAAAAGTTCTTTTACTTTGCAAATCAGGTAATTTATAATATGCGTCAAAAATATGGCGTCGAGTCTCATCATCAAACTTTGTGTTACACTTTAACTTGCATTTTTCTGTACATCCTGGTCCTAATCGTCTCTCTCGTATAACTTTATTATTTTTGCCTACATATTCTTTCCCTGCATTTCGTAGACGTTTTGCTACATTCGATTTCCAAAGTCCTGGCTGCATTTTCCTCTTACGTGTAATATTTTGGTTTGATTTACGTGAAATATTTTCTTCTTCATTCTCTTCTACTGTTTCAACCGAATCTGACGATAAATCATTATTTTCAATGTGATAATTAGGATCTGCGATACTATCATCCGATGAAAAATCTCTTTCTTCCTTTTCTTCTTCACTTTCAGCATTCATATTGGTCAGTTCAACAGCTTTTGGTTCACTTTCTATTTGTGAAATACTTTCTACTGCAGTCTCATCTTTTTTATTATCATTTACTGACTCTATACTTACCTTATTTTCTTTGGTTTTATTTTCTAAGCTATGGCCGTGGAGTCCTTTTTCATTTAAATTTATAATGTTATTGGATTCTTTATTACATTCTTCTGTTTCTCTATTGCTGGAGGAAGATGAGCTAGAAGACGAGGAAGATGAGCTAGAAGATGATGATGACAATATGGATGGTGATCTTTGTCGCAAAATCAATTTATTTTCTTCTGAATTATTACCTGAAATCCAATAAACATTTATTTATTAACAGAATAAATACAAAAAGCAATAGTTATTTCACGGGTTTCTTGCAGAGGAACAAGCCATTATGTAATAGAAACACTCACATTTTTGTAATTCCCGGGAATCGAACCCAGGAGATTACGATCAGCCACTAGCGTGAGCGTAAACTATTTGCAACAGGACAAACTACTACATCGGAATAAAAATGATATCGAAAAATCTTTCGACTGGTTGAATTCAAATATTTTATTTTGCTTACCTGATGTGTTATTATAATTTATATCATTTTCGATATTTTCATCGCAACTTGTTGCATTTAACGGCAAACTGCTTTTATGTGTATTGGATCCTAAAATATTTTAAATAGTTAAATAGTTGAAAGAATAAATAAAATTGAGATAAACTGCAAATATACGAAAATTGTAGGCTAACCTAGTTCACTATTCGTTAAATCATGTTGATCTTCATTTCCTTTATTTTGACTGGCCGCTTCTTTCAACTTTCCCAAGAATAACATTCTTTCTGCCGCCATCTTGAATAACTCTGATAAAGATAATTATCTAAAACAAATAATTTAACGTAAATAATTAATCATCAAATAATACCATGTAAAAAACTAACTCAATATTTCTATCCCAAAATCTCTTAAACGCAGACGCATTTCGTAATAAGAAGCAAAACCATGCCCACTTTTTTCAAAAATAAGGACGTTTCTTATTTACGACAAAATAAAATCCGTTTATTTTTCGTGAATATAGACTCAAGTTACAAAAAGTCGGTATAAAATACAATATCATAAGCAATCACTCATATTTATTCAAGAATACAGGCGTAAATAGAAATGAGACATAAAAAGATACTTACTTTTATCAGGAACAACGACGGATCACTAAATGAGTCACTATTCTTGAAAAAAAATCAACAATAATTGTTGCAACCAAACTGTAAATACGTCGGTATTTTCGAGAATCGATCGTGCGTTCACTCTGTTGTCATTGGCTCAACTGAGATGAGTCTTTATTTGTGATTACGCTTCGAGTGTTTTGTCTCAAGTGAATAATGACGCTGTCTCTTTCTAACGAAAGCTGGCGCGATATTGGCGTTGCGTCTCTGTTCACGATAAAATATCAAAGATTTATGATTGTTTGGCATACAGAATTCAATTTGACAGAATTTTGAATTACGTCGGTATTCTCGCAAACCAGCGATATGATTTTATGTAGTTTTTTTAACCAAAAGGTTTAGTAAAAGTTCTAAAACATTTGTAAAACGAATATTGGAGTTTGTAAAGAATTTAATAAAAAGATATACTACCTAATGTGTGGTCTCTCAGTTCACACACTTGCCCTTCCAAATCTGGGTAAGTATATCGTTTACAGGCATGTTTTGTACCCAATTGTTTAGTAAAACAAGTATAAACGTATTTACAAGATAACAAAACATAATGCGGCTAAGATATATGGAATTACAAACTAATTTATATGGTCACTCCGAGACCACATATAAATCACGTATAACTTATTAATTATATCATAAAAACTGTAGTGTTTCTTTGCTAATGTTTAGTAAAAGTTGCAATGGTGTTTGTAAAAGTTAAAAAAGGGCAAAAGAACGAGTTATTTTCGTAAAATTCATATTTAATTGTGGTCTCTCAGTCCACACAAAGGAAAAACTTTATATGGTAAAATATCATTAATTATAAGAAATACAGATATATTGGGCCTTATAACGTTTAGTAAAAATGTTTTACTATAAAATTGTATATTTTTATCCCTGATTCATTGCTAATTAAAAAAGTTATTTGCATTTTAATATTTTGTATGCAATGTATGAAGTAGGGTGTCCACACTATGAAAACATCACTGTTAACTTGAACCATTATCAGTGTCCTATAGGTGTTGCAATATAAATAATTATAATGAAGGGACGTCTTCTTCACATTAAATAAAATATAAATGTATCTATAAATTGTTCTTGTTTTATAATCAAAATCTCGAGAAAGTCTAGAAAATGCTGCTCGACCAAATGTAAGAAGACAACTAGCTTAATGTAAGGCACAAACACTCATATTATTTTTGGATTAAAACAAAAAACATTATTTATTTATGAACAAACCAACTTAGATTAGAGTAGAATACAACGTAACCATTTTTAGAGTTGCTTATTTAAATTAAATTTGCGTTATTATTGGTAATTTAGGTTTATAGTAGGTATGTAGATATGTTTTTAAATTTATATAGATGCACCGCCGTCATGTGTTACATTTTGATCCTGTATATACAAAGGTTGTCTGGAAGATATCGCTTTTAGCGATAAGACCGCCCATTGTACTAAATCTATTTGTAAGAATTATGTTCTGTATTTTACTTTGGTTTACAATAAAGAGTTGTCTTTATCTTATCTTTATCTTACTCCCCTAGTCACATTAGCCACTAACAAGAAGTGAAGTTAAACAACCTACTTTGATTAATAAACGGCACTGATAAATATTTTCTAAGTGATTTACCTCGATCAATTATAATTAAAATATGTGTAGGGACAATATAATTTATTCCTTCCCTAATTCATGATGGTATGGTACAAGTGTCACTCTTTATTAAATGAAAGAAGTGTATCTTCTTCCTTCTGCCCTGACCAACCTTAGTTGGTGTGGATTAGGTACCTACTTATGTACCTAATCCACACCAACTAACTCATAAGTACGTAAAATATCGCTAAAATACCTTATGGTAATTATTCCAACATGATGAAGTCACAGATGAAATACCTTATGGTAATTATTCCAACATGATGCAGTCATAGATAAAATACCTTATGGTAATTATTCCAACATGATGCAGTCACAGATAAAATACCTTATGGTAATTATTTCAACATGATGCAGTCACAGATAAAATACCTTATGGTAATTATTCCAACATGATGCAGTCACAGATAAAATACCTTATGGGTAATTATTCCAACATGATGCAGTCACAGATAAAATACCTTATGGTAATTATTCCAACATGATGCAGTCTCAGATAAAATACCTTATGGTAATTATTCCAACATGATGCAGTCACAGATAAAATACCTTATGGTAATTATTTCAACATGATGCAGTCACAGATAAAATACCTTATGGTAATTATTCCAACATGATGCAGTCACAGATAAAATACCTTATGGTAATTATTTCAACATGATGCAGTCACAGATAAATTAGTTACACGATAGTGAGTAGAACACCTTTACATGTTTAATTGCTTGTACCTACCTATTCATTTAGTTTTTCGAACTCCATCTTTAGGAAAACGGTGTCTGCCGTTGTTTTCGCAATAGATATAGTCAGCTCTTCTATACATACCCTCCTGTTTGTAAGTAATTTTAAAATATATAGAAAGCATCCAGACCCGGAACAAATGTCTAGATCATGCAAACATTTGTTCCACGGCGGGGATCGCATCCGCTACCTCCTGCGTCTCAGCCGGCTATTCGCCCACTGCGCCACGGAGGTCGTCAGATATGGAAGTCAATGTCACCATGGGAGATTAACGTTAGCTTTGATGGCTGAGAAGAAACTGTATATAATATATATTTGTCTTTGCTAGTCTTCCAGAGTTTGTGGAGCGTTCCTTTTATTTAATACTTCCTCCCAACTCACATCATCTATGAGTTCATATAGTAGTTCAAAATAAGCCTTACCGAAGTTGTAATCTCTCTTACTATCAATGTTACTTGCCTCCAGCATTGTTTCTCTGCCAGCTCCATTCACACTGAACACAACATCTAGCGGTGGATGGTACCTATATGTCAGCGCGTTTCACTAAACCTTCATCTGCCGTGCTAATGCACGGCATTTTGCACCTTTTCACTTATATGTACTACGTCAAGTTTACTCTTTCGCTCATTTACAATAGCATTATTTTCAACAAGATTAGGTACAATAGTCCAAGAAAAATTCCATATAATTATTGACATTTGCATTTGCACTATTTAAATTAAGATCACATAGAATTATCACATTAGCTTTGTTAAGTACCTATACTATCGAAACTGTTCTTAACTTTGGTAAACCACGTCGAATAGGTACCTAGTCTTCTTCAGTGGCACTAGGTCTTATGTCGTCGTATCCAATGAATAAAGAAACAGTTGCAAAACACCAAGTTTAGAGTCAAGTGGTCAACAGTAGATCACTTTTTTTCTGAAAGACATAACTCTGCTCTGGATAAAGCTAGGACATTGTTATTGAGAACGATCATAGTGTAGTTTAGCTAATTTGATTGTGTATTATTATTTTCTTGATTAATGGAATATGAAAAAATAAAAAAGAGTTTTTATAAAAAGTTAGAAATAAGCCACTGTGTACCATGGGATCGACACAGTGGCAAAGCCATAAATACACAGTGGCTCAGGGTAGTACACAGTGGATAATTTAATAGGATTATCAGGAATAAAACAATTATATACGAAAGCAATCAGTATATTCGTTACATTAGTCAAATCTTAGATGTTTATGAACATACAAGGCAATGACACGTTGAGGTTTTTAGACTGTCGTGGTTGATGTTTCGACGAGGTTGAAAATACGAGTTCCATCCTTAAACAACGGGTTCCGTCCCAATAAATCCTCTTAAGTTTTTTTAAAGTTTTCAACATTAGTTCTGTTGAAAACTGTGACTCGAGCAAGGCTGCAACGCACTGGTTACCGCAGTCTGAGATTTTTGTGTATACGCCTAAAACTCTTCAACCATTCCTTTCCAGCCATTTGGTTTTCTATCCAGCTATCAGGCATTTTCAACTTGTTTATGTCCGCCATTTGATAAGCCACTCTTCTGATTCACTCTCTTCATTTGATAAGTCACCGTCTTTTGCGGTCAGACCATAAAACAATGAGGAACAATGCTTATAGTATTGTTTCAGACTTTGTTCTTGTTCATCATTAAACACTTTGTTAACTTCGTAATTCGGGACCAAGCGCATCGATTCAATAGTTTTAATAGTTTTATATTTTAAGTAATAGCGCCTTAGAGTTGAGAAAGGAATGTTCAACAATTTTGAAGTGTTTCGAACACTCATACCGCTTTGTATTTTTTTATGGCCTGTCTCATGTTTTCTTCGGTATGAGCCCCGATAAATCGGGGCTTTTCAGGACGAGACATGCTGAAAAAATAAACGCACACTTAAGCACCTACAAGCAGTTCCACAAGTAATAATATTTAAAAACCCACGAACTTCTTATGATCTTACTACATATTGCAGTGCCCTTAGTGGTGATTACCTACACCTTTTTAAATCGTAGCTTTTGCATTCCTCTAACTATCGTTCAAGCTATTTTTGAAAGAAGTAATTAACAGACATACAAAAACAAACACATTTTAGGTATTTAGTTCCGTTCCACTATTTTAACACAACTGTGTGGAATGTGGATCGATCCACTGTGTACTTTCGTAAATTGAGCCACTGTAAACTGCATCGCCATTTTTATTGAATAATTAAGCAGAATAAAATATATGCGTTATTCGAGGGTAACGCTAAAACAACCTTGTTGGAGCATATAACACAGTGAAAAGAAAAACTTAGTAAAATGTAATACGAAAATGAAGATAGAACTAGAGATTTCTTAGTTACCTTAAAAGTGTATTTTTGATGTGTAAACAAAAAATCTTCCACACAAAAACCTCGCGCCGTGTACTGTTACTAAGGCATGTAATATCGGAAGGTTTTCAATTCCGGAACTGAGTTACGATACTGGATACCCAGTATCGGAATTCCGGAAGTGTTTCGAAACTAGAAAAATTATTTGGATTCTAGGAAAATGTTAAAATTTATTATTATGTTAGTAGTTCCACAGAACACAAAAAACAATAGAAGTCGTAAGTAGGCGGGGCCCGCGTAACACCAAGTACGCGGAGTTCCGCGCACTACAAGCTTCGCTCACTTCAGTCGTGTTTCAATTACTGTGGAGTAAACGTACTTCAAAAAAATATAAAATGCCATATTGTGCCGTTTTGGAGTGTAAATATTATAGCCAAACAAAAAATGTTACAAAAGGGGGCATATCCTATCACCGGTAAGTATTATTTTATTGTTTTTTGTTAGTTTTGTTTAAAATGCAAAATCGTCAAACAAAATAGACTGTGAATCAGACTCATTAAGGTCGCGTTTCTCTTAAACCTTAACTTACGCTACTCAATTAGGGATGTGACCCCAATATACTGATGAATGTGTTATCGATAGCTTTAATTAGTTACCCCCTATTAAAAGGTGTATGCCGTGGGGCGCCGGCAATAGAATGTTGCCCCTCCGCTCTTGCCCGTGGATGCAGTAGGAGTCTGCTAAGGGATACCTCCGAAAGATGGGCAGCAGCGTCTTTTCGTGTTTCAACACCTATACTGCGCTCGCCAACCCGCCTGCCAAGCGTGGCGAGTATGGCAACAACCCCTCATGGATTTACAACATAAAACCAGGCCCCGAGTCCCCGGCGGCCCCGCTAATCCTGGCTACGGTAGCAGTCACGGTAACGGCGGGGCCAGGGGTGCTAAGAATCCCCGGGAGACGATCGGCTACCAAACCCTACGACGACCACTGGCCCTGGTAACACACAACATCCGCACTTTGAGGACAGACGAAAAGATTGTTGAGCTGGAAGAAGAAATTAGTAGATTACACTGGGGCATTTTGGGGTTATCAGAAGTCCGTAGAGAGGGCGAGGACACGATATCCCTTAAGTCTGGTAATCTACTATACTACCGGGAGGGCGACCAACAGTCCCAAGGTGGTGTTGGGTTTCTCGTTCACAAGTCACTCATCAACAACATTATCACCATCGACAGTGTGTCGAGCAGGGTCGCGTACCTGACACTCAGAATATCTAAGCGATATTCGCTGAAGGTCGTTCAGGTATATGCGCCGACCTCTTCACACCCAGATGAAGATGTAAGAGTCTATGTATGAGGACATCAGTAGAGCCATACATACGAACAAAACTCACTTTATTGTTGTTATGGGGGACTTCAATGCAAAGCTAGGCATGAGAAGCGATGATGAGTTGAGAGTGGGGCAATTTGGATATGGGCAACGGAACCCCAGAGGACAGAGGCTGGCCGACTTTCTGGAGAAAGAAGGACTCTTTATGATGAATTCTTTTTTCCAGAAGCCGCCTCACAGGAAATGGACCTGGATGAGTCCCAACGGTTCCACGAGAAATGAGATTGATTTCATCTTGACCAACAAGAAACGGATATTCAATGATGTCTCTGTGATTCACATGGTGAAAACCGGCAGTGATCACCGAATTGTTAGAGCCACATTGAATATGAACGTTAAACTTGAAAGGTCCCGTTTGATGAAATCTACGCTCCGACCCACTCGCGCACATATCCAAAACCTCGAGAGCTTTCAACTCGAACTTGCAAATCGCTTTGACTATCTAGAACTAGATGCATCAGTGGACGAGATCAATAACAGGTTCGTAGAAACCGTCCATACGGTGGGGTCCCAGTTCTTTAAGACCCCCCGTACCAATAGACCTCAGAAACTCTCTGATGACACCCTTAACCTCATGGCTGAACGACGTTCTTTGCAACTGCAGTCTCCCGATGATGCTCAGTCACATAGGCAGCTCAATAGAAAGATTTGGAAATCCTTGCGGCACGATATTCGTACCTTTAATACATCTCGTATTAAAGATACGATAGAGCGGAATAAAGGCTCCAAAGTGTTCGCGAGAGATAATTCTATTGGGCAGAGCCGCATGACGAAGCTGAAGAGGGAAGATGGCAGCATAACGTCAAGTAAAGCGGAAGTGTTAAGGGAAGTCGAAAGGTTCTATGGACGGCTCTGCGATTCGGTCACTAAACCTGTTTACAGTAGGCCAACGACCCAAGAGCCAAACTGACCCGACATTATACCGAAGATATTCCGGACATCAGCCTGTATGAGATCAGGATGGCCTTGAAGCAGCTTAAGAACGACAAGGCGCCGGGGGAGGACGGAATCACTTCAGATCTTCTGAAAGCGGGTGGATCACCGGTACTTAAAGTCCTTCAGAAGCTCGTTAATTCCGCCTTGCTTGAAAGTACGACGCCAAAAGCATGGAACGGGGGCGTGGTGGTTCTGTTCTTCAAGAAAGGTGACAACACCTTGCTTAAGAATTACAGACATATCTCGCTTTTGAGCCATGTTTATAAGCTGTTTTCGAGGGTCATCGCGAACCGTCTTGAACGCAGGTTTGATGACTTTCAGCCTCCCGAACAAGCCGGGTTCCGTAAAGGCTACAGTACCATAGACCACATACATACGCTGCGGCAAGTCATACAGAAGACCGAAGAGTATAACTTGCCGCTATGTCTCGCGTTTGTGGACTATGAGAAAGCCTTCGATTCGATCGAAACATGGGCAGTGCTTGAGTTTCTCCAACGATGCCGTATTGACTATCGGTACATCGAAGTGTTGAAGTGTTTGTATAAAAACGCCACTATGTCAGTCCGAGTACATGAATAGAGCTCGAAGGCGATTCCCTTAAAAAGAGGCGTAAGACAGGGAGATGTCATTTCTCCGAAACTGTTTACGACCGCATTGGAAGATGCCTTCAAGCTTCTGGAATGGAAAGGACTGGGCATCAATATTAACGGCGAATACATCACTCACCTTCGGTTTGCCGACGATATTGTGGTCATGGCAAAGTCGATGGAAGAGCTCAGCACGATGCTCGAAGGCCTCAATCGAGTCTCCCAACGGGTAGGACTTAAAATGAACATGGACAAGACGAAAATCATGTCGAATGTCCATGTCGTCCCTGCCCCAGTTATGGTTGAGAACTCGGCTCTTGAAGTTGTCGACGCGTATGTATACCTAGGACAAACAGTCCAATTAGGTAGGTCCAACTTCGAGAAAGAGGTCAATCGTCGAATCCAACTCGGATGGGCAGCGTTTGGGAAACTTCGCAACGTCTTTTCGTCCAACATACCTCAGTGCCTTAAGACGAAAGTCTACAATCAGTGTGTGTTACCAGTGATGACATATGGAACCGAGACGTGGTCCTTCACTATTGGCCTTATGAATAAGCTCAGAGTCGCTCAACGAGCTATGGAGAGCGCTATGCTCGGGGTTTCTCTACGGGATCGAATCAGAAATGAGGAGATACGTAGGAGAACTCAAGTCACCGACATAGCCCGACGGATTAGCACGTTGAAGTGGCAATGGGCAGGCCATATAGCGCGCAGAACAGATGGCCGATGGGGCCGAAAGGTTCTCGAGTGGAGGCCACGGACCGGCAAGCGCAGCGTAGGACGTCCACCCACAAGATGGGCAGACGACTTGGTAAGAACCGCAGGTCGGCGTTGGATGCAGGCCGCTTCCAACCGCAGTTCCTGGAGATCAATGAGGGAGGCCTTTGTCCAGCAGTGGACGTCCTACGGCTGATATGATGATGATGATGAAAAGGTGTATAAGTTTTGGGCGTTAATTCCTTGTTGTTTTATTGATGATTTTCTGAATGTATTTTAGACCTATGGTGTGAAATAATATATAAACTTCTGTTTTCAGTTTCCCCAGGGCGCAAGACATAAAAAAAATTAAAAAAACGTACAACTTATGAGTCATCCAGCATACAGAGTCATGACCCCGTGTGATTTTTTTCTGTTCCCAAAAGTTAAGAACCAATTACCCGATCAACGGTTTTCATCACCAGAAGAGGCTGTCGAAGAGTATGAATAACATGTATCTGACGTCACCAACAGAGGAGTGGCACAAATGTTTTCAAATTTTTTTCAATCTTATGAAAAAGTGCATTGACGCAAAGGGAGAATATTTTGAGAAACAATAAATTAATTTTTGACCATTATTAGTATTTTATTATTGATTCCGGAAACTTTTAGTGTGCCTCTCAAATAATAATTCAGTATATAATATTCCAGTAATATATTATTTTTTTAAGTAAGTATTTATGAGTTGGATACCTGTGATTATGTTAAGAAAGAAAGAAAAGAAAAGCTTTTTATTTCGACCACCACAAATATAACCTGACGTACCTATTTCGTTACCCGTAGTAGGTAGGTGATAATCGATATCGATACATTCGTCTTGTATGCTCATTGGTACATCACTAAGTGAGTAGTTATTGTTATCACTGTTATTTGAGCATGCCAATGCATTATCGATCTTATACTTTGCTGTTAGAGACTATAACAAAAATAGTTAGCGACAGCGCCATCTGTTGTTGAGTGGTTTGGTTTTGTGGGTAATCAAGTAACAGCCATTGCATTATCAGTCTTATTTCTAATTAATAGAGACTAAAATAAAAATATTTTCTAAAGCGCCATCTTTTGCCGAGTAGAAGAAGTAAACTTTAATTTTTGTTACTGTTTATTTTATTGAATTTTAGACCATGTTCCATAGTAGCTAAGGTTTTATATCCGTTAAATTCGTTTTATGGTTTTAGGCCTCTTTGAACGCTCTCTTTCAACCAATTATAACTTTTATTTCTAAGTGTGCTAGTTTTTACATGTGTGAGTTTAGCTACACTGGTTTTCTTAGTAAAAAGTCATCATGCTAGTTCTATTGTTTTTTATGTTCTGTGAGTAGTACACGGTCGCGTTCGTGTGTGTCTGTTTGTGTCTATGCGTCATGGGTGCGTTCAAAAAAAGTTAATAGTCAAAATATCGATATCGGAATAACGATATTGAAGCGTTTCAATTCCGGTATTGAAACATTGGAAAAATCTGTCCGAGATTCCGCAATTGCGAAATTTCGGAATTCCGGAATACATGCCGTAACTGTTACTGACTGGTTAAGATTTGTTCGCGTCTCAAGTGGTACCGATCGGCGATTGAGATCGGTATCTATCTCTGTTGTTTGTTCTCGCGTATTGTTAGTGAGCCACTGTGTCTGCTATCGCCACCGTGTACCACTTGACCCTACAGTAGGCGGTTTTTTCTGATTATTTCTATGAGTTTAAAACTTTTTAATGAATTTGATTTTAATACGTCCTATTTACCATTCCGAGTACCTACTTTTTATTAATATAACACTGTTTTTCCTCACTTTTGTCGCTTAGCACCTTGTTCCGTGTATTATTTTCTGGTTGGCTTGGTCCTAAGCGCCTTAGTAACCTTTTTCCACGGAGATTTCAGTTGACGACGCCTTGGTGACTTTGTTCGCCCGGAGTATGCGGGGTGCTGATGACAATAAAATAAATATGGGCATGTGCCAAAATATTTATGTTATGTTTGGACGTGCTTCTGACTAGGTACAGCCTTAGATAAGAAGGTATAATGTAGGTATGTAAAATTAATACATCGGATCACCTTACATTCGTTCAAAAACAGCAAAAAACGGAACGTATCGTTCCAGTGCTGCCACTTCTCTCTGGAACCAACCTCATTAAGTTTACAGAATTAATAAGCTTTTTTGGTTTTACTTTATGGGTACCTACATCTAAGTATTAGATTAAAGGATTGGGTGAGACTCTTCATCTTCGGACCAGGCAACATCGCATAAATCCAGTCAAACATCACTTACAAGTTTGTTTGACTTTTTAATTATGCTCTTATTGCCTGGTCTCTATTTTGGTGCAACTCTTTGAAATTTTCTAAAGCCAGGTTGTTTTTGTTATTTCCTCTTTCTGCTCTTTTTTCAGGCCATTATTAATAATCTCTATCCGCCTGTTTGATATTTTTTTATACAACATTGCACCTTTCTGTTCTGTCTGAACCTCTAATATTTCTAATATAATTTCATCTAGCATTGGATCATCATCAGATTTCTCATTGATTAATTCAATTTGTTCTGTAGAAGATTCCAATAAAGGAATTTCATCCTCATGGTCCAGCATCTCAGGTGAGAGAGAGAGAGAGAGAGAGAGATCTTGATCAACATCATCACTTTCTGTATAAACAGAATATTTTCAGTAGGTATTGTCATGTGAGAAGAGGATCACAGCACAGTTAGCACAAGAAAAAAAATTGGTTAGCTCATGTACTGGATTGGACATGTTCGCCTCAGCAAGGCGATTAAAGAACTTTTGGTGCAGAATCCCACAGATTTGCCGATAAAGTTTTTGTTTGGTCATGTTCACCCCTTACAGATGGCCCTTTACCATTGCTTGTAAAAAAGGTATAAGTAGGTACATAGAAATACAAACGCAAGAACTTTTGGCGCAAAACCCCGTAGGTTTGCCATTAAAAGTCTTGATTGATCACGTTCGTCCCCGCAGGACGCCCCCAGATCGTTTGTAGTGTAGGTACCGGTAGATGCTTGGAATGGGATCCTTACCCCCCAAGAACGCACACACAGAACATTAAAAAAACTTGTTTTTTGTGTTCTGTGAACGCACACAAACAAGAAAATTCTCTTTATGTAAATCTTAAATTATGGCGTCGTTTGTAACGATTTACCTTCATCCGAAACTGGAAGCTTTCGTATATTTTTTTCCAACTTCTTGATCTTTCTGATTAGATGCTCCTTATCTACTCAGTGTGATCTTTATTTGTATTCATTTTCTCAATTTTTCACAATGAAACCGAAATATATAACAATTTATTTTTTTTGTACGAAATGACGTCGCGTGTACAAAAAACGAGTGTGCTTTAGACCACACGACTAAAGTAAAACTTCTTTTTCTTAATATTAATGTATACAATTGTTCAAAAACTAAATTAAATTACGACAAATAATCAAACGAACTAGACTGAGATATGTATATATATTTCATGCGCTGGCTATGAGAGGAAGAGAGAAAGAAATTGTGCGCGCGCACCTCTCTCTCTTGCTCCTACAGTATCATACGAAACGTAACTCTCTCTCTTTCTATCTTCACTAACTTATATCTCCCTCTCAACTTCCGTTCGCACTTTTCGTAACGCATTCACCAGCTTACACCCCAAGTCAAGCGTGCGTAAAGATGTTTTACTTCAAAACCGAATGAGGTTGGTTCCAGAGAGTAGTGGCAGCACTGGGACGATACGTTCCGGTTTTTGCTGTTTTAAAACGAATGTAAGGTGATATTGAGGACAATTAATCGGAATACTTACACTTCCAGCAATGTACATACATGAAGTAGCTGTTTTTGTTAAAAACAACCTAGAACTATTGGAAGCGTTTGCAGTTGGAACCGCTTAGAAGGTAATCTGCGAAATGTGTCATGTAAAACGCAGTTGTTACACAATAGTGTGTTCTGTATGGCTCCCACTATATATAACAAAATCTCAAAATCTGTTCGCTTGCTGTCCAATAGTGAATTCAAGGGCAGATTGAGTGATATTTTGGTGAAAAAAGCATATTATACCGTTAAATAATTTTTGAATGATCGAAACATATATATATATAATATATGTATTAAATAATGTTTTAAATTATATATATATAAGTAATATATGTATAAAATAATGTTTTAAGGAAATGTCAACCTTATTTCGAGGTGCATACAGTAAGTACATACGTTATTTTCTGCTGATGTCTGCCATCTGTTGTGGAATAGCTGAACTTTTTCGTAAATCGAAGCTGGTATGTTCAAAATAGAAACGTCGTAAATACATTTTTATCTATAGCAAAATTAACTCCATTATACAAGCATGAAGGAATGTTTTTGCAGTTTGTATAACTTAGGCTAATTTGGGATAGGAGATATGCGTACTGGAATATTCTCCGCTACTCAGTTAGTGATGTAGTCTAATGCGATAGCTGTTTTATCGATCTCTGCCATTTATATTAAATCTCTCACAAAAATTAATAAACGTTCATCAAATGGTTTTACCCCTTACCAAAATGAAGGGTTGTTAAAATTATAACTTGTACTGGTAATTTAGGAGTCTATGTTTGTGTCATCGGGTAACCTCAAAAAGTAACAACTTTTGTATGGTGTTATTTGTCAGATAGCTATGTGGAACTTTATCAGGAACCTGTGAAATGGGCCCTAAGTGTTAAAAACGACGAATAAAACTTACGTTTTTTAGTTTTCAACTGGTAATAACGACATAAATTTATTCATGCGCATTATTATTTACATCATGATCTTCGCAAAAAATAGTTTCATTTCTGTAGGTAAATAATAATGATCTTAGTAAGTTTTAGTCAAATATTGAACTAGATTATCCTTAGATTATAGATAACAACACCCTTTTGTATCCGTTGTTAACATTTTAATCAAACCCAAAATCGGGTCAAATCGATAATGACAATATTTTGTGTCACCACACTGGCTGAGTAGTGGTAAAAATAATGTTTTAAGGAAATGTCATGTCTATTCTGTTTCCCTATTTTTTTATTTGCCAATGGCAAATGCACAAAACCGTGCGACGCCAAGAGAAATAAAAAGGAAATGTCAACCTTATTTTGAGGAGCATACAGTAAGTAGGTAAATAAGTTATTTTCTGCTGCTGCCTGCCATCTGTTGTGGAATTGCTGAACTTTTTCGTAAATCGAAGATGGTAGATTCAAAATACGAAACGTCGTAAATACTTTTTTATCTATAGAAATTCGCCAAGTCAAGCGTGCGTAAAGAAGTTTTACTTAGTAATAAATCGATCTAAATTTAATTCCGACTTTTATTAATTTTCCAGCTTTAAGTGTCGCTACTATTTGAACGCTATTAGAACGCTACTATTAATTTAATATTATAATTACGTACCTAGTAGGTACCTACCAAAGTGGGCACCTACCTTATTTTAACTTTGGCATTTAAATAGCCAAACACTCATTTTCACCCAGCAAAATGGGTTAAAATCGGGTTAAAACCCAAATCACCCGGTTATAACCAAAATGGGTAGAATGGGTTTTTACCCATTACCCATCTCTGATTGTAATGCGATTTTCATCAATGGATAGAGTGATTCAAGGGAAAGATTTTTATATAGGTATCTGTTGTAGTTGTAAGTGTAATAAATGAAACACTTCGTCCAAGTAGTAAGAAACAACTGATTTTATTCTGTATACCCACATTGACAATATTATTATCTAAGCAACCCACAACATCTCCCTTCTGCTAATATAGACATAAGCTGTATATACACATAAGCCTGTCTACACTTTTAACAGTGTACCACGGTATGACGTAAATAATTAGTTTAATGACTAAGTATATAAATGGTTGTCAACCAAAGTAAAACATAAAGAATGAATTATTAACTAGATGTAAATCGGTCCGGAGCATTAACGACCCTTCCACTGCGAGTGACTTTGCCAGGAGCGGGCGCAGCCGTCTCTGGTACTGGCACTGGCACTAGCACTGGTACAAGTGCAACCGATACTGAGGATCTCCTTTTTTCCCTCCCTCCTGAAAATGAAGCTCTTGGCGGAGAGACTGAGAGAGACTCCCCCTCCGAAAGGATTTTCTCACTACCAATATCATTAGGTAAAAAGTCGTAGAGACCTGCAAAGTCACGGTAAGTCGGGGTATTTATGTTAGCTTTTTGTTTTAAAATATGAGACCTATTACGACGGTAAGTACCACCGTTGTCTACTTTCACCCAGTAAGAGCGATTAGCATACGCCCCCTTTATAATCTTAGCCTTGGTCCATACTTTACCCTCTCTCAAACGGACCTGTTCCCCCGGAGACAAAGATGGTAAAAGCTTCGTGCCTTTATCATAGTGTTGTTTCATTTTATTTACTTTTTCCTGTCTTACATCGCGGACCCGTTCCGGTTGAATGAGTTTAGGTACCAAAGTTTGCAGACCTACTGGCAGCCTAGTATTAAGCGATCTACTCATCAACAACTGTGCCGGTGAATAGTCTTCGCCCGTAACAGGTGTATTTCTGAAATTAAGTAATGCTAGTTGCCACTCCGTCTTATCTTCTGAGGCTTTCTTTAATAGGCGCTTAACCGTTTGGACGTTTCTTTCGGCTAAACCATTAGACCGCGGATAGAGAGGAGAACTAGTTACATGATTAAATTCCCATTTCTTAGCAAATTCTATAAATTCTGCCGATGTAAATAGCGTTCCATTGTCTGTTACTAACTTTTTTGGTATACCAAAACGAGCGCACATACTTTTCATTTTAGCTATAACAGTATCACTTCTCAAGTTGGGTAAATATACAACCTGAACATACTTTGAATAGTAGTCAACCACTAATAGGTATTGTAGCTTTTCCAACTCGAATAGATCAGCCGCGAGTACCTCCCAGGGAAGGCGCGGCACGGCGTTTTATATTTTTCGATCCCCAGATGTCCCTCATGTATGCGTTTTAGCATTTCCTTACGTACGCTAACCGGAATTACAACCCTTTCGTTACGGAATAAGATCCCATTAATATCGTGCAAATCGTGCCTGAACATCCAATAGGGTCTTGCGATTGATGTTACCTGATTTTTATCATTCGGCCATCCATGGTAGTAATAATGTAGCACTGAGGATAAAACTAAATCTTTACTAGTCTCCGACTTGATTTTCTCCAATCGTTCATTCGTCGCGTCCATCCGTTCATACATTGCATTGATATGCACGGTGACGGCACCCTCGCATCCATCTGCGCCCGAGCCGCGCTCGACCGCCGCTCGTGATAACGCATCCGCTATGTGCATAAATCTGCCCGGTTTGTATGTAACGTTCAAACAATACTGCTGTAACTTCAAAAGCATCCTCTGTAATCGCGGAGGTGTTTCATTAAGTGCTTTTCGAAATATGGTCTCAAGAGGCTTATGATCACTCTCCACGATTATTTCGCTGTGACCATAAATATATTGATGGAATCTAACACCCAAAATAAATAGCAAGCATTTCTTTTTCGATTTGTGCCCACCGTCTCTCAGTAGAAGTGAGCGTGCGTGCGGCGTAGGCCACGGGGCGACCGCCTTGCATCAGACACGCGCCTAGCCCGGTCGAGCTCGCGTCCATTGATACCGTCACTTGCTCGTCCGGGGAGTAATAACGAAGGACAGGGGCTTCACTGATCACACTCTTTAATTGTTCAAACGCCACATCATGCACTTGTAACCATTCAAACTCCACATCTTTCCTTAACAAAGTCCGCAACGGAGATGCTAGCGTAGAATAACTTGATATAAATTTTGATAAATAATTGGTCATACCCAAAAACCGCTCAAGTTCTTTTCTATCTTTCGGCTTTGAAATGTTGACAATTGCCCTCACGCGACTAGACAATGGACTGACTCCTGAACCATTTAATGTGTGACCTAGAAAATTCACTTCAGATGCCCGAAAAACACATTTTTCCTTATTAAATTTTACGCCATATGCCGTTGTAATACCTCTCTGAGACGCTTATCGTGTTCTATTGTATTCCGGCCCCAGACCAAAATATCGTCCGCAAAAATGTCCACTTCCGCCATGGAAAATATTTTATACATCTCATGCTGAAATATTTCCGGGGCGCAGTTAATTCCAAAAGGCATCCTAAGGTACCTAAACCGGCCCAAAGGCGTCGAAAAAGTACATAGCCTCGAGCTTTCCTCATCGAGTCTCAACATCCAGAACCCATTTTCTGCATCTACTTAGAAAATATTTTTGCCCCGCATAAATTACTTGTGACCTCTTCTAGCGTTGGAAGTTGAAAGTGACAACGGCGTACCGCTTTGTTTAAATGATAAGGATCCAAACAAATCCGTAACTTATCAGGTTTCTCAACTATCACTATATTAGAAACCCAGTCGGTTGGAGAATCCTCTTTAACAATAACACCAAATTTTTCCATATTATCTAATTCCTGTTTAAGTCTAGGCATGATTTTTATCGGTACCTTTCTCGAAGCATTTACCACTGGAGGCACCGTTCTATCAACTTCAATTTTATTAATATTTGGCAAACAACCTAATCCCTCAAATATAGATTCATCAATTTTCAATTCTGCTCTCTCACATAGATTTATGTTGCGTTCAATAAGTTTAAGGTGTTTACACGCCCTAATTCCAAGCAAATTTGTACAATTTAAATTCAATACATATATTTTCTATCGACTTTGTATTTTATTATGGCTCAAAACAGGTTCAAAAAATCCGACTACAGGCAATTTTGCTTTACTTACTTCCCTTAGGATACAGTTATTTTTTCTTAACATTATTTCCTTAAAACCTGCATCTCTAAATGCACGTAACGACATGACAGAAGCCTCTGCGCCACTATCTAATTTAAAATTAATTTTAACGTTATCGATCAGTACATCCTGGTACCATGACTCACAGTCTCCACCTATTTCATCGATGGATAAGCTACACAATAACGACTCACGTATCTCGGCGCAGTCTTCGGTCTCGTTTTCATCCTCAAATTCCCCCACGAATCTCGCACGATTGTGTCGTGCGAAATGACCTACACGATCACACCTAAAACACTTCACACTACGTGCTGCACACCTATCTCCTACACCGTGCTTACGACCACAGTTATCACTCTGATTAACGGCACTATCACGTCCACGAATACTGATTTTGCTGTTGTATCGGCTGGCGTGCAGCGCCGCGGCGCCACGGCCGCTGAGCGGCGCCGGCACGCACCGCCTCCAGCGACAGCTCAGCTCCTGCGGTACTGGATCCGCTGGCCTCGGCACCGGCTGCCCCTGCGCGCGCTCCTCCACACGCCTGGGACTGCTTGCTGGCTCTCTCCACCGCGCGACACCACGTCACTGCCTCTTCCAGATCCAGCTTCGTTTTTGATAGCAGACGTTCACGCGTCCGCGTGTCCTTAAGACCTCTGATTATTTGAGTTGAGACTACTGCGTAGTTCACCAAACTCGCAAGATTTGCTTTTGACCTTTAGCGCGCTCAGGTATTTATCGAAACTGTCTTCATTTTGATACGTTTCAAAAAAAACATGCCGCTCATAGTTGACATTTCGAGTGGGATCACAATGAAGGGCAAAACTCGAAACCAATTTCTCGTAATCTGTTTTAGATGCGTCATCCAAATCCAAATCTTCTAAAATCTCCCGGCCGCCTTTCCCGATGACATGCAAAAACAGCGCACACTTTTGTTTGGACACTTCGTTCTCCTTGCCCGTTGCGATTAAATAATAATCAAACGCCAACTTCCATTCACGCCAATTGGTAGCTATGTTGCCTTCCTCGCTCATGGCGCCCGGCTGTTGCAGTGCCGTATAAGTGTTTTTCACCTCAAATTGAGTTGCTTCCGAATTTACCGACATGATTAACACACTAAAACTTTGTCTCTGCACTTTTTTACTAATAACTGTGTCTTAATTCACACCTGACACCATGTTGTAGTTGTAAGTGTAATAAATCAAACACTTCGTCCAAGTAGTAAGAAACAACTGACTTTATTCTGTATACCCACATTGACAATATTATTATCTAAGCAACCCACAACAGTATCTATATTAAAACCTGTACGAAGTCAGTTAATAACATAGACGTACCTACAAACATACCTACATAGGTAGGTACCTAACATGAAAATTGAGATAATTAGGTCCTTAGGTACCTACATCTTACTTTCTATCTTTTATTCTATCCTTTTTTAGGGCCCCAATGTGATGATGATGTCATCTAGGCCGATTTCGGCTAGGCGACATTGCAGTGTTGCCATATATACAGATTTATCTGTACCTATACAGAATTAGGACTTTGGATACAGATGAAAGATTTGGCACTTGTTTTATACAGATTTTATGAAAATTAACACATTATACATTCAGTTATAAAATTACGCAGTATTTTTATTACCAATCTTGAAATAAGAATAAAATATTCTACCATAAACATATCAAAGCCTAAACTGGCAGTACTACCATAAACTTGGGGAATTCCCCGAAAGACTTTGATGAAGTTTGGAATGAAACAGCATGGTATTGTCACTCAGTTTTGGTTATCCGTTTCATTCATGTGTTTCAGTAGTCGTTACTTTCAGTTAAAAGATACGTTCCTCAACCCACAAATAGTCAAGCGCCAAAACGTTGCATCTATAGCGGATATTGCAGGAAGGTTTACAAATGTCATTAGCCCCAATGAAGCGCAAACTTTAGACAACGAGTGGTGACACTTAAAATTTAACAACATGGTGCTGGCATCAGACGAAGACGATGTGGAGAAATTTTGGAAATAAATCTTTCGCGCACAAGATGTAGACGGAAACATACTGTATCTTACGCTTATAAAATTCGTGTCCGCGATATTATGTCTACCACATTCTAGTGCTGCAGTGGAAAGAATATTTTCATCAATTAATTTGATTAAAACCAAAACACGCATTCATTTACATAGAGATACCATTGAAGGTTTACTGTTAACTAAACAGCTGCTCAACGAAGATCCGTGTTTCAAGTTAAATTTAAATAGTAAAATGATTGGCAAAATGAACAAATATATGTATAAGTAGGTATGTGGGTTCGGTCGTAAAAAAATGTACAACAGTTTTTTTTTGCTTGTCCCGATTTTATTTTATCATAGCATCAAGGCTATTTAATTTTCGAGATTATGTTGTATATTATTTTGAATAATACCTTGCTGTTGTTTAGATAGTATGTACCATGAAATCTTGACTACCTTTACAAATTTCTATAATTTTTTTTTCTGATTGTCACTACTTTTACTCCATACAAAAACAGTTTGTCCAACTACTACACTATTATGGAAAACATGTTATTACATAACAACACTTTTGTGGTATATTATGTTTTTAAGTTGGATTTGAGTTCCGCGTTACTTTTTCAACGTGTGTTTGTAAAAGGTTACCATTATTTTACTAATAAAATAAACTTATTCAACTTCAAAAAACTGTCCATTTTTTTGTTGCGTGTGTAACGTCTTGACTATAACGACATAACAACGCCTATTCTTGCCATACTGTATAAAATGTTTAGCACGTTTTGCCCCTTATTAATTGGCAGCACCATTGAACAAGGTGGCAACATTCAGAAAACAAAAACGGCCATGTTTGTTTGGAGTGAAAATTGATATTGTCTGTCCACGAGTGAATTGTCGCTAAAAATGTATTGTCTTCTGTTTGATTGCAGGGTCAGTATTGTACATATTCTTTAGAACTATTGCAGGTGCTACTACAGGCTTGACATGACATAAAACAATGAAACTACGTCTCAGTCCTTATTTATTCGCAGTACAGTGATATTTTTATTTGAGGTTATGTCGTACGCTTTTTTCTGTCATGATTGTAACATATGTAACGAAATGTGTAACGTTACGGTCATGACCGATTGTAAGGCGGAGACTACACATGTTCTGACATTTTATCTCCATGCTCATAATGTAGGATTATACTTGAAAAAACATACCTTGATCTCTGCGACATTTGTTAAACTGACATTCCTAGGGTTGTTATGATACAGAAAAAAATATCTATAGTAATTATCGATAGAAGCTTTGCAGTAAGACCAATTGTTGGACTTTTGAGGGCTCCAACAACCCGTATCGACTGCCATTAGATATTCGTATGGCAGCTGGGACCGACGGCTTAACGTGCTTTCCGAGGCACGACCAGACCAGTGCAAAAACCCATATTCATGCATACAAGTATTTGCACTGAGCGAGGATCGAACCCGCGACCTCCTGCGCAGCAGTCGTGTTCACTACCGCTTCGCCACGAAGGCTGTCTGCCATAATTATATGTATATTGGATTATATTATGATTTGGGTAATAAAATGAAACTAATATTTTAATACATATGTACATTTATTTATTCCAAAGGAGTACACCACAAATCAATATCCGAATCACTTTCAAAATCGCTAGAGCAATCTTGTAAATTTATAATGAACTCTTGTTCGCAAATATTATCAAATCGAACGTCCCGCTCCCAATCTTCTTCCATTAATTTTCTGCATTTGGTAACTACCTTTTTCCAATCTTCTACAGATACATTTTCAACCGCAGTGTTTAGTAACTGCAACATTTTATTTGCCGTGAAAGGCGGTGTTGTGTTATGTCTAGCAGCGTAACCTTGAAAGAAAAACATATTTTAATATCATAAATTATACTGGAGTTAATACTTAGAGAATCTTTCTAACTGAAATTCGAGCAAACAAACCTTTTACTTGTGCCCAGATAAGCTCGATCGGATTATACTGGCAGTGATATGGAGGCAGTCTTATGACGTTATGACCCTTTT
Source organism: Philereme vetulata (assembly GCA_918857605.2). Taxonomy (NCBI): domain Eukaryota; kingdom Metazoa; phylum Arthropoda; class Insecta; order Lepidoptera; family Geometridae; genus Philereme; species Philereme vetulata. The sequence continues at coordinate 7,286,660 of OU975471.1, read as the reverse complement.
CTTGGGCTATGTCATCTAAGACATACGTTGGTGTGCTGGGTTTATGCAGACCAACGAGTATCAATAATTCGTTTTTAAGCATTGTTTCATTGGCCTCTATTCCTTTTTCTTGAAGCCATGCAATTATTTCTAACTTCCTGTTTGCCGAAGTTGGTGGTTTGTGCTTTTGGACCGAGTGATATGGGGCGTTATCCATAATTATATAATGTGGCTCCTTCAAATTATCTAATAATTTTAAAAACCACTCTTTAAATTTTTCAAAATTAATTTCTTAATGGTATTCATTGGTCTTCGTAGATTTGAATGCCAATAGGCAATTAGGCACAAAACCAGATGACGTCCCAGCATGAGTTATTATTAATCTTTGACCTTTGCCTTCGGGTACTTTGGTGGTCGATTGTGCCGTATCATCGGTCCAAGCTTTGGATACGGTATGATTAGCGTTTAGCCATGTCTCGTCTAGAAAGACAACTTTGTCCCAATTTGTATTTTTTTTGACTTTCCGGAGAAAATTCACTCGAGCAAGAGCAATGTCGGTTCGTTCTATTATAATTTTACTTTTGTCACTTTTTTATAGGAAAATCCAATATTTTTCAAAATCTTCGATAGTGACGGCAAGCTTCCTTTAAAGGTCATGTCAAACAAGATGGCGGCGCGTTGGCGCCATCTTGCGAAAGAAGACACGCCGCGGCCAAACTTCTCTCGAACCCCAAAGTTGTCGGAAGAAATGTTACGAGTAAGTTAGAATTTAGATTTTATTTACTCACTATTGTAAATAATGTTATTTTTTTAAATATTCATTAATGTTATTTTTTTAAATTAAATGATAAATTAATTTTGAATTAAGTTTTATACAAAATATTGATAATTTATAGTCTGTGGTTACGATGATTCATCGCTCATCACTATAGTTAGCTCAGCATGCCCATAAAGTATGACATTGACTGGTACGTTTGTCCGTACTGTTAAATTCAGAACTTCATAGGCGCGATTTTACTGACAGCTGTCCCAGAGATCAAGCTATGTTTTTTCTAGTATTAGGGTAGGGATTAAGGATATTTTAATATGTACTTGACACCATTATCTAAGTTACACTTAAGTCATACAAAGTACCTACCGGCTTTCAAAAAAAGTACTGTTCAATTGAATTTCCTTGGAATTAATAAGTAAAACTTGCAATGTCCGCGGCTTCACTCGCGATTGACTTTGTTGATTTCGAATAATGAATAAAAGGTAGCTCGTGTTATTTCAGATCCTTACAACTTTCATCGTCGTTTTATGAACAGAACCGTAAATAAGTAACAAAAACAAACTGTACAAAACAACTATTTATACTAAAAACGGGATATTTACCATGATTAGTTGCATGCGCCATGATCACGGGTAGTTTACCCGTGATCATGGCGCATGCAACTGCGCCGAAATATCGGGATACTCAAATACTCACAAATCATGGTAAATATCCCGTTTTTAGTATAAATAGTGTTCATAACCATGATAGTTTCAAAAGTTATATGTACAAAACAAATTTTTGCAGGCATAATGTTAGTGACATTAATCTTTTTTTTATAGTAGGTATATAGGCTTGCGTTTGACTGCAATCTCGCCGAATGGTAAGCGATGATGTAGCCTGCGATGGAGCACGCGCGCCTAGTAGAAACCTTTTTACTCTTGACTCATATTCTATTAGAGTAAAGAGCTTGTCTGATTGACTGACTGTGACTTACGTGCTGTTTCATTTCAGCTGCTAATCTATAAAACTTATATTTTAAATGGCACTGACCTATGCCGAAAGGCAAAAAAAATATTTAGCGCGCTCAGGTATTTATCGAAACTGTCTTCATTTTGATACGTTTCAAAAAAAACATGCCGCTCATAGTTGACATTTCGAGTGGGATCACAATGAAGGGCAAAACTCGAAACCAATTTCTCGTAATCTGTTTTAGATGCGTCATCCAAATCCAAATCTTCTAAAATCTCCCGGCCGCCTTTCCCGATGACATGCAAAAACAGCGCACACTTTTGTTTGGACACTTCGTTCTCCTTGCCCGTTGCGATTAAATAATAATCAAACGCCAACTTCCATTCACGCCAATTGGTAGCTATGTTGCCTTCCTCGCTCATGGCGCCCGGCTGTTGCAGTGCCGTATAAGTGTTTTTCACCTCAAATTGAGTTGCTTCCGAATTTACCGACATGATTAACACACTAAAACTTTGTCTCTGCACTTTTTTACTAATAACTGTGTCTTAATTCACACCTGACACCATGTTGTAGTTGTAAGTGTAATAAATCAAACACTTCGTCCAAGTAGTAAGAAACAACTGACTTTATTCTGTATACCCACATTGACAATATTATTATCTAAGCAACCCACAACAGTATCTATATTAAAACCTGTACGAAGTCAGTTAATAACATAGACGTACCTACAAACATACCTACATAGGTAGGTACCTAACATGAAAATTGAGATAATTAGGTCCTTAGGTACCTACATCTTACTTTCTATCTTTTATTCTATCCTTTTTTAGGGCCCCAATGTGATGATGATGTCATCTAGGCCGATTTCGGCTAGGCGACATTGCAGTGTTGCCATATATACAGATTTATCTGTACCTATACAGAATTAGGACTTTGGATACAGATGAAAGATTTGGCACTTGTTTTATACAGATTTTATGAAAATTAACACATTATACATTCAGTTATAAAATTACGCAGTATTTTTATTACCAATCTTGAAATAAGAATAAAATATTCTACCATAAACATATCAAAGCCTAAACTGGCAGTACTACCATAAACTTGGGGAATTCCCCGAAAGACTTTGATGAAGTTTGGAATGAAACAGCATGGTATTGTCACTCAGTTTTGGTTATCCGTTTCATTCATGTGTTTCAGTAGTCGTTACTTTCAGTTAAAAGATACGTTCCTCAACCCACAAATAGTCAAGCGCCAAAACGTTGCATCTATAGCGGATATTGCAGGAAGGTTTACAAATGTCATTAGCCCCAATGAAGCGCAAACTTTAGACAACGAGTGGTGACACTTAAAATTTAACAACATGGTGCTGGCATCAGACGAAGACGATGTGGAGAAATTTTGGAAATAAATCTTTCGCGCACAAGATGTAGACGGAAACATACTGTATCTTACGCTTATAAAATTCGTGTCCGCGATATTATGTCTACCACATTCTAGTGCTGCAGTGGAAAGAATATTTTCATCAATTAATTTGATTAAAACCAAAACACGCATTCATTTACATAGAGATACCATTGAAGGTTTACTGTTAACTAAACAGCTGCTCAACGAAGATCCGTGTTTCAAGTTAAATTTAAATAGTAAAATGATTGGCAAAATGAACAAATATATGTATAAGTAGGTATGTGGGTTCGGTCGTAAAAAAATGTACAACAGTTTTTTTTTGCTTGTCCCGATTTTATTTTATCATAGCATCAAGGCTATTTAATTTTCGAGATTATGTTGTATATTATTTTGAATAATACCTTGCTGTTGTTTAGATAGTATGTACCATGAAATCTTGACTACCTTTACAAATTTCTATAATTTTTTTTTCTGATTGTCACTACTTTTACTCCATACAAAAACAGTTTGTCCAACTACTACACTATTATGGAAAACATGTTATTACATAACAACACTTTTGTGGTATATTATGTTTTTAAGTTGGATTTGAGTTCCGCGTTACTTTTTCAACGTGTGTTTGTAAAAGGTTACCATTATTTTACTAATAAAATAAACTTATTCAACTTCAAAAAACTGTCCATTTTTTTGTTGCGTGTGTAACGTCTTGACTATAACGACATAACAACGCCTATTCTTGCCATACTGTATAAAATGTTTAGCACGTTTTGCCCCTTATTAATTGGCAGCACCATTGAACAAGGTGGCAACATTCAGAAAACAAAAACGGCCATGTTTGTTTGGAGTGAAAATTGATATTGTCTGTCCACGAGTGAATTGTCGCTAAAAATGTATTGTCTTCTGTTTGATTGCAGGGTCAGTATTGTACATATTCTTTAGAACTATTGCAGGTGCTACTACAGGCTTGACATGACATAAAACAATGAAACTACGTCTCAGTCCTTATTTATTCGCAGTACAGTGATATTTTTATTTGAGGTTATGTCGTACGCTTTTTTCTGTCATGATTGTAACATATGTAACGAAATGTGTAACGTTACGGTCATGACCGATTGTAAGGCGGAGACTACACATGTTCTGACATTTTATCTCCATGCTCATAATGTAGGATTATACTTGAAAAAACATACCTTGATCTCTGCGACATTTGTTAAACTGACATTCCTAGGGTTGTTATGATACAGAAAAAAATATCTATAGTAATTATCGATAGAAGCTTTGCAGTAAGACCAATTGTTGGACTTTTGAGGGCTCCAACAACCCGTATCGACTGCCATTAGATATTCGTATGGCAGCTGGGACCGACGGCTTAACGTGCTTTCCGAGGCACGACCAGACCAGTGCAAAAACCCATATTCATGCATACAAGTATTTGCACTGAGCGAGGATCGAACCCGCGACCTCCTGCGCAGCAGTCGTGTTCACTACCGCTTCGCCACGAAGGCTGTCTGCCATAATTATATGTATATTGGATTATATTATGATTTGGGTAATAAAATGAAACTAATATTTTAATACATATGTACATTTATTTATTCCAAAGGAGTACACCACAAATCAATATCCGAATCACTTTCAAAATCGCTAGAGCAATCTTGTAAATTTATAATGAACTCTTGTTCGCAAATATTATCAAATCGAACGTCCCGCTCCCAATCTTCTTCCATTAATTTTCTGCATTTGGTAACTACCTTTTTCCAATCTTCTACAGATACATTTTCAACCGCAGTGTTTAGTAACTGCAACATTTTATTTGCCGTGAAAGGCGGTGTTGTGTTATGTCTAGCAGCGTAACCTTGAAAGAAAAACATATTTTAATATCATAAATTATACTGGAGTTAATACTTAGAGAATCTTTCTAACTGAAATTCGAGCAAACAAACCTTTTACTTGTGCCCAGATAAGCTCGATCGGATTATACTGGCAGTGATATGGAGGCAGTCTTATGACGTTATGACCCTTTTCTTGGGCTATGTCATCTAAGACATACGTTGGTGTGCTGGGTTTATGCAGACCAACGAGTATCAATAATTCGTTTTTAAGCATTGTTTCATTGGCCTCTATTCCTTTTTCTTGAAGCCATGCAATTATTTCTAACTTCCTGTTTGCCGAAGTTGGTGGTTTGTGCTTTTGGACCGAGTGATATGGGGCGTTATCCATAATTATATAATGTGGCTCCTTCAAATTATCTAATAATTTTAAAAACCACTCTTTAAATTTTTCAAAATTAATTTCTTAATGGTATTCATTGGTCTTCGTAGATTTGAATGCCAATAGGCAATTAGGCACAAAACCAGATGACGTCCCAGCATGAGTTATTATTAATCTTTGACCTTTGCCTTCGGGTACTTTGGTGGTCGATTGTGCCGTATCATCGGTCCAAGCTTTGGATACGGTATGATTAGCGTTTAGCCATGTCTCGTCTAGAAAGACAACTTTGTCCCAATTTGTATTTTTTTTGACTTTCCGGAGAAAATTCACTCGAGCAAGAGCAATGTCGGTTCGTTCTATTATAATTTTACTTTTGTCACTTTTTTATAGGAAAATCCAATATTTTTCAAAATCTTCGATAGTGACGGCAAGCTTCCTTTAAAGGTCATGTCAAACAAGATGGCGGCGCGTTGGCGCCATCTTGCGGAAGAAGACACGCCGCGGCCAAACTTCTCTCGAACCCCAAAGTTGTCGGAAGAAATGTTACGAGTAAGTTAGAATTTAGATTTTATTTACTCACTATTGTAAATAATGTTATTTTTTTAAATATTCATTAATGTTATTTTTTTAAATTAAATGATAAATTAATTTTGAATTAAGTTTTATACAAAATATTGATAATTTATAGTCTGTGGTTACGATGATTCATCGCTCATCACTATAGTTAGCTCAGCATGCCCATAAAGTATGACATTGACTGGTACGTTTGTCCGTACTGTTAAATTCAGAACTTCATAGGCGCGATTTTACTGACAGCTGTCCCAGAGATCAAGCTATGTTTTTTCTAGTATTAGGGTAGGGATTAAGGATATTTTAATATGTACTTGACACCATTATCTAAGTTACACTTAAGTCATACAAAGTACCTACCGGCTTTCAAAAAAAGTACTGTTCAATTGAATTTCCTTGGAATTAATAAGTAAAACTTGCAATGTCCGCGGCTTCACTCGCGATTGACTTTGTTGATTTCGAATAATGAATAAAAGGTAGCTCGTGTTATTTCAGATCCTTACAACTTTCATCGTCGTTTTATGAACAGAACCGTAAATAAGTAACAAAAACAAACTGTACAAAACAACTATTTATACTAAAAACGGGATATTTACCATGATTAGTTGCATGCGCCATGATCACGGGTAGTTTACCCGTGATCATGGCGCATGCAACTGCGCCGAAATATCGGGATACTCAAATACTCACAAATCATGGTAAATATCCCGTTTTTAGTATAAATAGTGTTCATAACCATGATAGTTTCAAAAGTTATATGTACAAAACAAATTTTTGCAGGCATAATGTTAGTGACATTAATCTTTTTTTTATAGTAGGTATATAGGCTTGCGTTTGACTGCAATCTCGCCGAATGGTAAGCGATGATGTAGCCTGCGATGGAGCACGCGCGCCTAGTAGAAACCTTTTTACTCTTGACTCATATTCTATTAGAGTAAAGAGCTTGTCTGATTGACTGACTGTGACTTACGTGCTGTTTCATTTCAGCTGCTAATCTATAAAACTTATATTTTAAATGGCACTGACCTATGCCGAAAGGCAAAAAAAATATCGCGAAAAGCTGCGAACTCAAAATCCTGTAAAATACGACGAGATTAAAACAAAAAATGCAGAGAGAAATAAAAATAGAAAGAAAATTAATGAGTGTTCTGTAAAAAATCAAGATATGAAAAAAAAACAGTGGAGAGCTACTCAGAAACGCTGTAGAATTAAGAAAAAAGCTAATGATTCTTTTACCACTAATCGTGATGATGATACCGTTAACCCTGACCGTGAGAATAAAATGTCTTTGGTTAGAACATTACAAAGAAGATTGGTTAGTCAAAAGAAGTTATACGAAGAGAAATTAAAGAAAATGACAAGGGAAATACAAAGTTTAAAAAGAAAGTGTAAGCGTTATATGCAGAAAAATAGAGATATGATTAGTCTTGTAAACTACTCAAAACAAAATAGGGCCCACCCAATAAAATATGATTTAAATTAAAATAAAAAAAAGATACGTACAATTTATTTCAAGTTTAATTTTAGAAAAACGTTAACACATTCAGAATCATTAAAAAAACATTACAATGCCTTATTTTTGCCAAAAAAATCGTCAAGAAATGCACGTTTTACACATTAACTTAAAATTACACGGTTTTCCAAAACAACACGTTGAAGACACGAGCACATTTTTTTTAAACATGTTCTTAGGGTTGCTTCAATGCCTTATATTTAGTAACGCGTAGGTCGTCCCCTATTGCGCACACACTCTCTGAGTCAGTTCGGAACACTCTCTATAAGGTGGATGACGTTTTCATCTGGAATTTGCTCCCAACACACTTTTAAAGCAGTTATCAACTCCTGTCGGCTATGAATTTCAGTGTGGTTGTCTTTAAGGCTTCTTTTCAACTGGTCCCAGATATGCTCGATCGGATTCAGGTCCGGACTCATGGCAGGCCAGCGTAGAACTGCGATACCAGCTTCGGAGATTGCACTTTGGGTCACTCTGGCAGTATGAGGGCGAGCGTTGTCTTGCATCAGAATAAAGTTAGGGCCTACTCGCTGTGAATATGGGATCACATGAGGTAGGATGACATGCTGAACATAGCTGGCGGCCGTTACATTGCCCTCATCCAAAATCACTAGCTCGGTTTTGCCCATTATGCTAATCCCACCCCATACCATAATCCCACCCCATACCATAATACTGGGTCCACCAAAGCGGTCAGTTTCACGAATGTATGGTTCTGTAAAACGTTCTCCAGGTCGTCGCCAAACTCGTACGCGTCTGTCATCATTAAAAACTTTACTTTAGATTCATCTGTAAAAAGCACTGTCCTCCAATTATTCATGGTCCATTCGAGGTAATCACGTGCAAACCTTAATCGCGCTGCACGGTGGGCTCTGGTCAATTTGAGCCGAACAACTGGAATTCTGGAGCGTTGTTGGTCTTCATGAAGTCTGTTGCGAACAGTTTGGTCACTCACTCGCGTTCCAGTGGCGTAACGTAAGCGGGTTCTCAATATGCGTGTAGTTACAGTTCGCTCGCGACGTGCAGAGAGTCAGATGTATCGGTCTTCTTGGGAGGTTGTCGCTCGGGTTCTACCTGAACCGCGCCTCCTACTCACACTACCTGTCTCTTGAAAGCGTTCCCACACATTTCGAATAGCTCGTCTTGACACACCTAAGCTTGAAGCTTTCAAGATCTTTGCGAATTTCCATGCTGAAGCAAAACAATGGCTCTAGTCGCGGATTCCGTGTCCATGTGATGTCGAAAACCAGGTTGTTTATGCAAACAGTAATGTAATCGATAATTAAAGGTAAGGTTACGATAACTTCTTCGTAGAGATTTACATCTAGGAGTAATGGTACATAGTGTCATGATATCTGAGATGCCAGAGTATTTGTACGCCAAGCTTGACCGATCAAAGACTAAGTACAGTTCGAGACCAACCCGTGACTTGCTACATTATAGTAAGCATAAAACTGTAGCGTTTAGGGGCAGTTTTCGGTACCAGGCAACCAAGTGTTGGAATAACATACCACCACCTTTTTGGCTACTAAAATCAAAATTTACATTTAAAAACATTATAGGAAACATTTAATAGAAAAACAAAAAATTGGGTAGACAACCCAATTTTTTACAAATTGTTATATAGCGCCGTTCACTTGCTGACGCGAGGGTAAAGTTTCTAGTATATTTATATTTATTCGTATTATTATTTATAATTTACACTCTAACATTTCTTAACATTATTATGATTATTCCTTACATAATATATTTATTTCTTCTATCTACTTATCATAACTATCTAATTAAGCCTATCATAATTGTATGCAAACACATTCGTTCTTACGAGTTCTAATGACTTGCCTAAAAAAGGTTTCTGCAGAATAACAGCGCCGAGCTGTCGATCGGTGGCGAGGCATAATGCTGAGCTGGAACCCATTTGCTGCAGTAGCACATACACACCTACTTGCCTCTTTTTAATTTTTCCCTGACTACATTGTAAATTTATTATTTCATTCTATTGTTTCTATGTTTGTTGTATTTTCTGTGTTCTCTTGTGCTTTCTCTTTGATGTTATACCTTTTGATTGTATTGTGTGAATTTGTGTGTGTTATGGTAGCAAATAAATGTCTGTCTATGTCTATGTCTATGTTAGACACAACAAACCCCACTGAGCAACAATGTAATGGCACTCACAGATTCTGCGGTATATCGTAAGATTTTGTTTCTTGTCTACCCACTTAAGAACTACCCTAAACTTGGCGTTTAAGTGTTAATTTATGATCAATAAATATGCCTACTTAACATTTCCATACATCAGTATGCCAACAACTCGCAAAAAAAAATGTGTCGGGCAAAATATCGAAATATTTCAAGTGGGCCCTGTTTTGTTTTGAGTAGTTTAGATGAATTAAATCTAAAGTGTCTGAACCACGCATTGCTGCTCAAGACGAGGACGAACAATTTTAACATCATTCAAGATAAAAACGAAATGACTCCTTTGACCAAGTCTAATAGTTTCATAGAACAAAACCTACCTCACATAGCGGAAGAAGACAAAAAAAAGTGAAAAAGCACCTTTTAACCCACAATGTTTTAGTGAATGCTATTCAAGACACATGAGAACACCAAAAAGAATAATGAACGAAATGTTCTCAAAAGAATCATTGAAAATAAATGTATAACCAAATACATAGGCTGCACTAAAAGTATCGGGAATGGAATATTTCCACTGTTCCTGTCATATTAAAATCTTTTTAATTGAAAACTCCTTGGTTTCAAAAATCGAATACCATTTATTTATTTAAAAAAAATATTCTCGGTCTTGTCAATCTTGTTTAGTCGTTGAGAAAATGGAATTGACTCGAGAAAATTCAAGAGCGATGATTTATTATGACTTTTGAAGTGGTTTAACACAAAAACAGTGTGTTGACCGGATGATTTCTGCATTTGGTGATGAAGCCCCATCCAAAACCACAATTTATCGCTGGTTTGCTGAATTCCAACGTGGACGTGTCAAGCTCAGTGATGATCCCCGTCAAGGTCGTCCAAAAACTGCAGTCACCCAAGAAAACGTTGATGCTGTGCGTAAGCTGATTAGAGAAGATCGACATGTGACATACCGCGAAATTCAGGCAACTTTAGACATTGGCATGAGTCAAATACAAATAATCTTGCATGAACAATTAGGTGTAAAAAAGCTGTTTTCCCGATGGATACCGCATTTGCTCTGTGAAGAGCAAAAAGCGGCTCGCGTTACTTGGTGCGTCAGAACTCTCGAAAGATTCCACGCAGGTAATGAATGTACAATGCGCATCTCTATGTTTTTCTCGTCACTACTACTAGTAGTCTATGGTTCCATAAGTAGCTCTCTGAACGTGTGTGAAAAAAAGATGGCGTACTCTTGTATAAATGTATTTGGTAACAAATAAAATAAAAAGCTAATGTGTATTCATAGTGATTTCAATCGAGTAAACCACGGATCCTCAACAGTGGTAGCAGAGCGTGGTTCCGCTGGCTAGTGTAGAAAAATGTCGACGTCCTCGAAAGATTTTCGGTTGCCGGTGACGCCGTTCGCTGGCGCCAATTTCAGTACATGGTCATTTAGGATTAAAAGTATACTAAAAGAAAATGGAGTCTTGGCCGCGGTCGAAAACAACGAGTATTCCATCAAAGCGGAGAATGCCCAGAGTGAGGCAAAGGCACAGGCCATTTTAATAGCCGGCGTGGCAGACAGCCATATTGAATATATTAAAAAGGGAACTGCGTATTTAATGTTTGAAAGCCTAAAACAAAACTTTCAAAAGAAGGGCACAAGAAGCAAATTGTTTATTAGAAGAAAATTGTCAGAGTCAAAATATGTCGAGATTGAATCATTGTCACAACATTTTGTCAAGATGGAGCAGATGTTCTCCGAATTACAAGAAGCTGAAACAGAACTAAGTGAAGAAGAGAAAATAAATTACATATTATTGTCAATGCCAGAGTCATATGAAGGGATCATAACCGCACTTGAAACTATGTCAGAACTCAAAGTGGATTTTGTAAAAAATAGATTGCTCGGAGAAGAAGAGAAGAAAAAGAAACATAATCAAGTAACTAATCAGACATATAGCAACTCATTTTTATGTTTTAACTGTGGTAAAGCAGGACATAAAAAATATCAGTGCAAACAAGCACAGAGCCGTACTCAGGGGCGAGGCCACTACCAGGGGCACAATTCTTATGAGCAAAACAGGAACATCAATCATCATGGACATGGTCGTGGGTATAATACAGGACGAGGACAAGGCTACAATGTAGGAAGAGGACAAATTAATAATTCAGGGAGAGGACAAGGTTACAATTCAGGACGGGGACCAGTTTTTAATTCAGAAAAAAACTACAATGCACCTGCATTGTAGTTTTTTTCTGGTTTTTTAGGTCAAGGACGAGGTTTTACAGATTGGAGAGATCACCAGGCTTTTGGAGCAGAGAATCAAGTAAGCGATGTTGCATATCCATGTGTAAGTGAAAATAGTGATGTGAATAACTGTGATAGCAAAATAATTTCTTCGTGCATTGACTCAGGGTGTTCTGATCATTTAGTAAACAGTAGAGACTATTTCACAGACTATATTAAACTAAAAGTACCCAAAAATATTGCTGCAGCTAAAAATGGTGTTATGATACAAGCTGTAGGTATAGGTAATATACTATATATATGTATGTATAGGTAAAACATATTGTCTGTATCTAAAATGGAGTCCAGTGGATTGGAGGTATCGTTTCACAAAGGTAAAGTTAGAGTGTACAATAAGAGCTGTATGATTTTAATAGGAAATGTAGAAGGGAGTTTGTATAATGTTGAAATGGAACTCAGTCAATCAAATTGTAATTATTCACCGATTAATGATTGTAAAATAAACTTATGGCATAGGCGTTTTGGCCATTTAGGTGTACAAAATATCAATATTTTGGCACAAAAGAATTTAGTGCACGGGTTAGGCGATCTGAAAAATAGCAAAGTTGAACATACATTATGTGAACCATGTCTTCTGGGCAAAATGACAAGACAACCTTTTAATAAGCCTGGCTATAGGGCTACTAAACCATTAGAGATTGTTCATACAGACGTTTGTGGTGCTATTACACCAACAGATAGAGAGGGTAATAAATACTTTGTCACTTTTATTGACGATTTAACACATTTTGTCATTGTGTATTTGATCAAGGAGAAATCTGAAGTATTTGAAAAATTTAAAGATTATTATTACTATGTGACAAAATATTTCAACACAAATTTACTGACATTACGCTGCGACAATGGAGGGGAGTACATCTCAAATGAATTCAAAAACTTTTCGAATCATGAAATAATAAAAATGCATTATACAGTGCCATATAGTCCCGAAATGAACGGAGTAGCAGAACGGATGAATAGAACATTAGTGGAAAAATCAAGGACAATTTTAATAGAATCAGGCTTAGACAAAACATTTTGGGGAGATGCTATATTATATTCTGCGTATGTAACAAACAGAAGCCCATCAGTGGGAAGAAACCTCACTGCCAGAGAAATATGGACCGGTAGAAAACCAGATGTGTCAAACATGAGAGTATTTGGCTGTGTAGCCTACAGTCACGTACCTAAGGAACTTAGAAGGAAACTGGATAATACAGGAAAGAAGATGATAATGATCGGATATACTCTATCGGGCTATAAACTTTACGATATGGATGAAAAGAAAGTAGTAAATGCAAGAAATGTGGTGTTTGATGAAAAACTTAAAGAAGATAATACTGTATATGTACCAACAGAGAGAAACATAGATTTTACGGAAAAAGAGAGCAGCTTTCAAAAAGGAAATTCTGAAGACAGAAAATATAACAATGTAGAAGGAAAACAAGCTATACCAGAGGAGCATATTGATGATGATAACGTTCAAGAGGAGTCAGAAACAGGGAGAGCTAGAAGAATAAGAAAGAATCCAAAATGGCAAAATGATTATGTTATAAATTGGGATGAAGAACATGATGATGCTTTATATGCATTACTGTCACTGAATCAAGAGGATGTACCATCAAGTTTTCAAGAAATTGAGGAAAGAAGAGATAAACAATATTGGAAAAATGCAGTAAAAGAGGAATTTAAAGTATTAGAAGAAAGTGAAACTTGGAAAATTATTCCTAAACCGGAGAAAGAAAAGTTGTTGGATACTAAATGGGTTTTTACAAAGAAGCATGTCGAAGAGAAAGAAATATTCAAAGCGAGACTTGTTGTACGTGGTTATCAACAGAAAGAAAATGTCGGAGAAATTTACTCACCAGTTTTGAAGTTACAAACTTTAAGAATTTTATTGTCAGTTGCAGTTTGTAGAGAATACAAAATTCATCAAATGGATGTGAAAGGGGCATTTTTATATGGAGATATAAAAGAAGATGTATACTTAAAACCACCTAAAGGGTTAGAAATACCAGACGGACATGTTCTAAAATTAACAAAGTCATTATATGGATTAAAGAAATCACCAAAGTATTGGTATGAAAAATTTCATAACATTATAACAGGATATGGGTTCAAAAGATCTGAAAATGATTATTGCCTATATAGTATGGGGGATATTTATATAACGCTGTATGTTGATGATCTCCTAATTATGGGACATAATGAGACTAAGATAAAGGAATTGAAAGGTTTTCTTAGCACTAAGTTTAGAATGAAAGACATGGGGTCGGACAATCTTAACTATTTAGGCATACAAATTAAAGTAAATTCAAAACAGATAAATGTTAATCAATCAAAATATTTAGAAAACATCCTTATAAAATATAACATGGAAAATTGTAAAGGTAATGACACACCAATGGACATGAATTATAAATATGATGAAAATTCTGATATCGACATGTCATATGAGTTTCAGTGTAGGTCTTTGATAGGGTCACTGCTGTATGCAACTGTAGGTTCAAGGCCAGATTTAGCTACAGCCATATGTTACTTAAGTAGATTCCAATCTAAACCAAGTGAGAACTTATGGAGAGCTTTAAAAATAATACTAAGATATGTAAAACAGACTGTAAACTATTCGCTGATATATTCTAAAAGTAATTGTAACATTTCAACACCTCTAATTGGTTATGCTGATGCCGACTGGGCCAGAGATAATGACAGAAAATCCACAAGTGGTTATGTATTCAAACTGTTCAATAATACTATTGTATGGAGGTCTAAAAAACAAAGAACAGTAGCGCTAAGTACTACAGAAGCGGAATTGGTATCATTGTGTGAATCCGTAGTTGAGGCATGTTGGATAGTAAAAGGTTTTTATTCTACTAAAAAGGTAGTCCTACATGGTCCCCAAACTATAAAGTACATGGTGATTCAATTTTTTTTTTTCTTTTTTTTTTTTTTTTTGAAAATGAAAAATGTTTATTACAGCAAAAACAAGAGTACAGGATTCTTAAACATTAGCCTTAATTATATTTAGTTTAAATAAAACTACAATTACAATTGATATACTATAAAATAGATAGGTAAATAGATAGGTACTTATAATTAGATAAGTTGATAATAATATATACATTAATATGTAGATAATGTATATATATAGGTTATTAAATATGTATGTAGGATAATGTATATATGTAGGTATAATTGAAAGAACTTAAAGGAAATGTCTCAGATTATTAAGCTATCGTCATCAGCCTGGTCGTTCTGGTCCGAGTTATTAAGAGAGGTTGGTTAAATTTAATGTTCAAACTTTGGAAATTCGTCACACATATTTCGATTTGATATATATGTATCTGTATAAAATATTACACTCCCTAATCGATTCCCCAGCGTTATTGTCGCAAATCTCCTTCAATACAAAGTTTAGTGCTCGTAGATGTAATCGTAGTAACATTTTTTCTTTATTTACTTATAAAAACAATATTTCTTATTATAATCCATTAACAAGAATGTCTCGGCAGTAAAATGAGTTAACAAAGGCTTAGCTATAGAGCTGGATATCTCTAACCCTAAGCTATATAAATTTGTTACCCAACTCAAAGACATCCTCTATTTTAACCGGGATACAGACGCTCATTATAGCGTCGTGGGCTTCCAAGTCGGTTGATAGTATATTTAGGTATTTTGTATATACGTGTTTGTTTTTTTTGTTTTAATTATTGTGTATTAGTTTTTTTTCTTCTGATTCTCAGTTTTGTGTTTATTCATTTTAATTATTTAGTAGTAGTTATGTTCTTAAACATGCTTTTCCTTTTGTTTCCTCGATGAGTATATTTCTGTTTTTCTGTGCGCACATAAGTTACGTTTCAAGCCAGATAAAATTGTTATTTTAGTTAAGTTATATTTTATTGCTTGTAATGTGTAATGTGTGCCTTATAAAAAAGATCAAGAGGTGCCCACGAGGTGGACTATTATTGAAATCTATTTCTATTCTAATATAACGTAATAGCAATAAATGATTTAATGACCTAACTTATCCTAACCTTTTAAAATTAGTTTACAGCACATGCTGAGCTCAGGCTTTTCGCATAATTCTGTACATGGCAGCATTTCTCCATACATACACTTTAATTGCCGTATTAAGTATTATTTTTCCTCCTGTGTGTATGTTTTTTTAGTGTGTATAATTATGTAAGTTTATGTGTTGTGTCTGCTTCTTGTGTACAGTTTATGTGAATAAATGTCTTCTTTCTTTCTTTCTTTCTTTCCTAACCTAACTAAAATTATCCCTCTCTCTAGCCTCAAAGGTTTGTTGGAAGAAAACTCTTCTTATGATTAAGCTCGCCTTTTTACATGCCCTCTATACCTGTTTAATGTATTTTCTTGTGCACAATAATAAATAAAAAATGGTTATGAATATCAAACCCCATGTCCTTACGCCGTAGCACATTCATCCCGACACTTAAAATTCAGTGATTGTATTTTTTGCACTTACTATATATTTGTGCATTAAAAATATTATAGATACAGGGATACCAAGATACAGGCTCAGCTTAGTTTAGGACTCAATGAAAACTAATGCCCTCATAGATTTCCTGACCGATATTATGCATACAACGGCTCCCAGCAACCTTTCTCAGGTTGTTTTTCCATCTTAAGAAAATCTAATGGTCCTTGTTTTTGTTTTTAAAAAGTCTTTATTGCACATAAATGTTAACAGCGTATTACAACTAAACACAGTTTAGCATAATAGTACCATAAATTAGAATAACTCAGCAGGCTATAGCACCTTTATAAGTTTTTTGATAAAATTAGTATTTATAAGAATTACACTTTGTTAATCAGATTTCTGTGTGTGTTACCAGTGATGACATATGGAACCGAGACGTGGTCCTTCACTATTGGCCTTATGAATAAGCTCAGAGTCGCTCAAAGAGCTATGGAGAGGGCTATGCTCGGGGTTTCTCTACGGGATCGAATCAGAAATGAGGAGATACGTAGGAGAACTCAAGTCACCGACATAGCCCGACGGATTAGCACGTTGAAGTGGCAATGGGCAGGCCATATAGCGCGCAGAACAGATGGCCGATGGGGCCGGAAAGTTCTCGAATGGAGGCCACGGACCGGCAAGCGCAGCGTAGGACGTCCACCTACAAGATGGGCAGACGACTTGATAAGAACCGCAGGTCGGCGTTGGATGCAGGCCGCTTCCAACCGCAGTTCCTGGAGATCAATGAGGGAGGCCTTTGTCCAGCAGTGGACGTCCTACGGCTGATATGATGATGATGATGGATCAGATTTCTTAATTTTATGAAGGCAATTTTTTTCGAGAAGTACTTACTATGAGCACTTTGTATAGCGCGCATTTTTAAATGGTTCTTCGCTTCGTTTTCCCGTGATCGAGAAGCTTCATCGTATTAGTCAACCGATTTTGTGGCTATAAAGTCTTTCTGAAAGGTATTTTTAACATTATAATTTATTATTTTTTATCGTTAATACATCACAGAATTATTTTGATAAGTGGTAACTTGTAACACTGGTGTTTTTTTAATGTTATATGTGGGGAAACAAGCTTACGGCCCACCTGATGGTAAGCGGTCACCGTCGCCTATTGACACCGGCAACACCCGGGGTATTGTCGATGCGTTCCCTATACTGTAGAAACCTCTTTACATTTCTCTTGAAGCGTGCCATGTCGTAGTCTAATGGGAAAACCTCAGATGGTAGCTCATTCCACATCTTGCAAGTATGTGGTAGAAAAGATTGCGTGAAGCGTGTGGTGGGCAATACCCGATTGTCGATTATATGTGGATGAGCTTTATTACGTTGTCGAGAAGTGCGGTAGTAACGTATCTTTTTTTTATTATTAAAAACAATCTACCGATCCGATAGATACCGGGTGACGCAGCCGTGGTAGACCCAGAAAAAGATGGAGAGACGACCTGGATTCATTCAAATCAGATTGGTCAGATTTGCCTGTGGACCGCGATGGATGAAGGGGAGACCTTTGCCCAGCAGTACGGCAACGTAGGTTAGTTAATAAATTAAAAACAATTATATACTATTTTTAATCTTTTTGAAGTAACACTTCTTTACGCACGCTTAACTTGGGGAGTAAGCTGGTAAATGCGTTACGAAAAGTGCGAACGGAAGTTGAGAGGGAGATATAAGTTAGTGAAGATAGAAATAAAGAGAGAGTTTCGTTTCGTATATTTTTACACGTTAATGTGCGAGTGCGAGTTGCGTCTGTCCAGAATGAACATAGACTGATCGACCTACAGACGTGTGGACAATTTTGTAATTGAACAATTTTATAAACTAACATTTTGAAAATAAGTTTTACTTCAGTCCTTTGGTCTAAAGCACACTCGTTTTTTATGACGATTTTGTGAAATCCTGTTCATCCAAAGGTTGTCTGGAAGACATTGCTTTCAGCGATAAAACAGCCACTTGTATTTTCGCGTGGTTAGTTATTTAATATTCTTTGTTAATTTAAGGTTTGGTGACAATAAAGCGTCTTTATTGTCTGTATATCTTTAGAAACATATACATAATCCAAAATGTAATCTTTTTATCTGTATTATAAATGAAGGTAGAATTATCTACAGTAGCAGCTATCAAGAGCAATCGGGCACGTACGATTGCCCGCAACCTACTTGGCTCATTCTCGGTTTGCGCTAGGTACGCAAATATTACGTATGCTACGTACCTGGGTTCAATGTTTGGCATTACACCGTGTATTCACTAGGAGACAAACCTACATCGGCACTTCAAGCACTTAGGATGATTGGGGTCATGCACAAAACACCTCGATACGGGATGCGCCGGTGCTGAGTATATATTTTATTGATCTTTAAATTAACTCCTCTAAATCTCAAGTTATTAGCCCTAATAAAAACTGAACTTTGACAAAATTCACAGGGTACACCAGTGCTGAAATTTGGTATGCGTGTAGCTTTAGTGACACAAATATAGGGAAAAGTCTGAATTCTTGAATAACTGCAATATCTACCCCATAAAAAGTATCCAATTAACATGAATTCCCGTTACCTTAATTTAAATGAAACTGTAGGTCAAGTAACTTGGTTTTGCATTTTGTGCCACCATATTGATAGTAAAAGATTAGGTACAAATAACATTTTTTTTTTGTTTAAAAGGGAGACTCGTTAGATCTCTGTTCGGGACGAACCACTAGTATTTTTTATTCGACTTTGAGATGGAAAAAGCTTATGGCCCACCTGATGTTAAGTGGTAACCATCGCCTATTACGTATTGTCTCGTAAGTCATGTACATTAGAAAAGTGAACTTTAACGTGAATAATTAGAATTATGTTACCAAATATCTGGAAACAGTCACCAGAATATAAGTGCAAAAGCATTAAAAAACGTTCTGAGGCGTCACAGAAAATCAACTCTATACTACCGAATAACTAGTGGTTTGCCCGGAAGTGAGATCTCGCGAGTCTCCCACAAAAAATAAAAATAATAGTATTCAGTTCATAATCTTTGACTAACAAAATAGCGCCACGAAATGCCTGACCAACTCACTTGCCCTGCAGATTCATTCTTTTTTTTATACTACTTATATGGCAAACGAGCATGCAGTCCACCAGATGTTAAGTGGCTACTGCAGCCCATGGATATCCACATAGAATTCAAAACAAGCTATTATGTTGTCTTGATCTCTATGTGGATACGTTGCCCTACTATAGGACTTAGCTGTTATGCCTATGTGCCAGTAATTACAGGAACATACTATTACCATCTAACCGGAACACAGCAGCACAAGTACTGCTATTTGGCGGCAGATAAAGGTAAAACGGTGGTGCCCACTTCCCATTCAAATTGCAAGTAAGTTTAAGTTTATTGGTTACACTTTTTGTGGGTGGAAATTACAGTTATTCCAGATTTTAGACTTTTCCCTATATTTGTATCACTAAAGCTACACGAATATCATATTAAAGCACTGTCGGGTCACTGGTGTACCCTGTAAATTTCGTCAAAGTTCTGTTTTGATTTTGGCTAATTACTCAAAAACTAAAAAGACTAAACTAAAAATAAAAACGGGGTCAGAAAAAAGCTCGTTTAGTCACACCAGTTTTGCCAACACTACCTACCTATATATCAAATTTCACGATGATCGGATAAACTCTTCGAAAGTTATCCTCGGACAAACAAACATACATACATACAACACCGATTTGCCCAAGTCGATTTGGACATCTCGCTCGATCGATTAAGTAATAATACTACGTAGTGACAGCAGCGTTAACTATCCTGTTCTGTATTAAATCGCTAAGTGACGTAAATTGACGCATAAATAATTAAAAGATATCAAATAAATATCTAGCTAATTCCTATTCTTTATTCTTTATTGTACACAAATAGATTTACAGATAAAAATAGCTTACAAAATGGACATGTACAAAGGCGAGCTTAACCCTAATAAGAGTTTTCTTCCAGCAAACCTTTGAAGATAGAGATATTTGATTATAGTGGTGGGTACGTGCACAGAGAATGACATTGGAGTAGAATACTAATATATAGCATATACTATAATAAATACAACACTTAACCATATTAAAAAATAATAATAATACCTATATACTATACCTACATTAGAGATAAACATAATATATTATACAAAATATAAATAATATACCTACTTATACATAATAAATAACCTAAAAGCTTACAAGGACAGGTAATGCTCTTTGACTCTAAGCTTAAAAGTGCTTAGTGATGGACTTGCGCGGATAGAGTGTGGTAGAGAATTCCACAGGTTGACTCCATGGACAGTGAAGGAACCGCCATAGCGACTGGAGGAATGAGGAGGGGTTTTGAGAAGGAGGGACTTAGATGACCTACAAGTCATCTCCGGTAGGACAAGAAAATCGAAGCGCTCACGGAGGTAAGAAGGAGCTAAAGGATTGAAAAGAGTGTTGAAGAGAAAAGTTACAACATGAAGATCACGTCGACGACGAATGGGAAGCCATTTTAGCTGGGATCTAAACATGGAGACGTGATCAAACTTGCGCAACCCGAATATGAATCGGATACACAAATTCTGAAGACGTTCCAGTTTATTTAGAAGTTCCTCGGTGGCGTCAAGAAAACAGACATCGGCATAGTCTAAAAGGGGTAACATGAGTGTTTGAGCAAGAGTAATTATCCTATCCTATCGTCCTGAACACTAAGTCAAATCATAAAAAGAGCAGACGGATGGAGAGATTTCACGCATGGCGTCTGGTGATACGGCTCGATTTATTGTAGCTAAGTGTATACACGGCTTTAGTTCTCCCTAGTCAATAGAGTCTATACTTACGTATTCAAACCCATTTGTCGATGTATCCACCTTTGTACATTATGCTGGTAAACGTATAGATGACTATACCATTATTGTAAATTCATCAGTTGAATTGGATACGTATCTCGAAATAGACAAATATTAGCTTTGGAAGATCATTATCCATTAAATACACAGTCATTTAAACACTACAATAGTGAATTGAATTCCTGAATTAGGTAAACACCTTCTACCTTTGGTGCTACCTACAATAATGTACTAATGTTTCTTAGAATTAAGCCTACTGTTATACCTACCTAGCTTTATTTAGTAATTATTGTACCTACCTACTTCTGTTAGCATAATATGTGTGTGTAAATAAATGCCTTTTATTGTTTACTAGTTGACCCGCCGAACTTCGTACCGCCTTGGCATGCATATAACGCGGGCTGTCAATATACGTCACCCTGGTAGAATTATCAATTATTGTCCCCGGCCATCATTTTACAACCATACTTAACCATAGACAAAATTACGTTTAGCTGTCAATTGCGTTTTGTTATTCCATGTCGGATGCGTTTTTGTTATACCACGTTTTATGGTGACTTGTATTCTCTTTGACGTTTTATGTCACGTCACACGGGAACGCGGTCGAACGGGATAAACAATTCTATGTCCGTCTCCTGGTTCTAAGCTACCTCCCCACCAATTTTCAGCCAAATCGGTTCGACCGTTCTTGAGTTATAAATAGTGTAACTAACACGACTTTCTTTTATATATATATAAATTATTATTATTATTTAAATATGATAATGGGCTATGAGTGCTTATTACATTATTGTGAAAGGTTAAATTCATATGAAGTGGGAGTAAAAAAATGTTTGCTATGCTAAATAGGAAATACCTACCTATTGATGATGTTCAAATAATTGAAGTATATAAGAAACTTGGCACCTATGTGCTGAGTTACGGCTGTTGAGCCGTTGAGGCAGGAAGGTTGCTGAGTACCTTTCTGTACTTATCCTCCAGTATGTGTGTTTGTTCGCCAAAATCTGGAATTATTTCCAAAACAGGCAAACATACACACACTCAACACACGTGCTGCCGCGGCCGGCAGGCTGGCGGGCACGGTACGAAGGCTGGCCAAGTCGGACTCCTTGCCGCACGTGATGGCTCCTCGCGTATACAACGCACTGCCAAACAAGGTGAAGGATGCGCGAACTCTAAATACCTTTAAGAGTTGACTATACCTCAGCCCAAACTCGAATTTCACCCCCACTTCTCCGCGCGCCGCTACACGCCCTATCTCGCCATGGTTCATATGTTTGCCGGTTTTTTTATCATTCAGTCCCTTCATTATCTTGTTGTGTTTATTTCTCATTACTGCGTCTTTACAAAAACCAACTAAATATAAATTTTACCTAAGAATTACGTGTTCGTTTGGAGCGACAAGTGTCACGGGTACCCCGTCTGAAAGCCGAGGCCAGACTGAATCGCGAAACGGCGTCGGGCGTTTCATTAGTGCAAAACTTAGATATTTTTATTAAATAAGTTAAAATTAAATAACTGTCTCGTCGAGAGGACCTTCTACAGTGTCCTCGACTTTGAAGAGACATCAATTTATTTTATTTTACAATCATTTTCACAATGAAGTATTTTTTAATGAATATTGTAACATAATGTGACGTATAATTTGACAAATTATTAATAAAATGTTTATAACTTTTTATATCTATATGACGTGATCTCACTGGCAAGTGTCTAGGACAGCACCGAGATGGAAATATGAGACGACCAAGGTTGCTGGTAGTCGTTACGTAGCCCACACAATCTCAGTCGCTCTGATAATCTATGGGGGAGGCATGAGTGGACATCCTACGTCTGATAAGGATAGAATAGAGAATAGAAAACGCTTTATTGTATACCACACTTAAATTAACTAATCATATTTAAAACACTTAAAACTAGACACGCGATCTCTTCTGGAGAAGCTTTGCATGGACTGGATTTTACGATAAGAATGGGAAACTTTATTTGACGGTAACAAATCAGACCCACAATTCAAGTACTCTTTAAAATCACTTAATCGCACTTACACCCCAATTGTACCCAATTAAACATCTTGAATCGTGGTTATTATCTTAATTAAGATAAAGTACACTGAACTTTCTCCCCTAAAGTAATTATGCCGAGTTTTATAAAGTGCCTATCTGTTGGTTAAATGGCTGATTTGTTGGTAATTTCCGTTCAAATAACTGAAAGCTAAAGTCTTCTACAAGTATCCGGTTACTTCTCAAAAACAGTAAGTTTTTATGAACAAAACCCTTTCTGCTAGGATCGCAGCCTGTTTAAATTATTTAGTAGTTCAGCGGGGTAGTCTAAAACTACATTTTAAATTTGCTTACGTGAGTTCAAATATTTCGGTCAATCTAGTTTACTCGAGGAGTATATTATATTAAAATATATATAGTATATTTAAATTACCTTTGTCAGTGTAATATAGATCCCTCGGGCTTATTGTCTTACAATCTAAACAATATAGTTATGGCGAGCAGATCTGATCATAAAAATTGACCTCGTCGATGGATAGACTAATAGTAAATTGACTCTTGATCAGTTCGCTTTACGAGATAAACGCTCGTTTGAACATTATTACTGCTTAATATAATACTGTTGATATTGGTCCTGAAATAAGATCGGTAAAAATATGATATACTTACCTATTTAATAAGGGCTATGGATTTTGTTTAATAAATTAAATAAACAAATAATTATCTCGTTCCTTTGATCTTAATTCAGTGGCTACAAATTGAGCCTTGAAACATTCATTTAGGAGCTCTTGTGCCTCATATAGGAAGGGTCAAATATTTGGATCCGAAAAGTAAATTTCTTACGTTGTATGAATTACTAGATGAAATTATTATTATTTGCACAAAATGACAAATACGGAAAGTCGAGTTATAAAATATATTTTATGATCTATTTAATGATTTATGTTGCCACAAGATGGACACTGAATTAAACATAGTTAAACAACTTCTTTTATATTTGATACGGATTAGGAAAACACAGTATATGCAAAACCTGTTTTATTACCAGGTTTACTCACCATAAGCTCTCTCCTCAGTTTGTCGAGTTCATGCGCCGAGGGGGGCGCTTGCTGCACCCTCCCCCGCCTCAGTTCCTCTAGCTGCCTCGTCAGCTCGTCCACCTTGGCCACGGCCACTGACAGCTCCTTCTCTTTCTCATTGAACAACGCCCGTATCGACTCGAGGTCGCTAGCTGTGAACAAAGGAAAATCACTGTTAAGCTTTGGTAAGACAAGTTTTTTCTAACATTGTAAAATTTTTGCTGAAATCTGCCAGAAGATAAATGGTACGATAATGTCAGAGAGCTCTAGGCTTACTCTCTAGTTTTCAGCATATTATAACTGCAACTTCAGCATTGAATTAAAAATAGCAATAATGTCATGCAACCATACTAAATATGCCATTTCCTACTGTTATTCTCATATCTTATGAGAGCAAGTATAAAAATTACGAGTGACACTTTCCTCACAGACTGTAATGAAACTGCTCCTTTATAGTGTAAAGTACTCTCTGACATACGTTTGTGCATAAAGTAGGTTCTTATTTCCTGGGAATGTCGACATCGCATCAAGTCAGAAACTTGTTAGTGCGAATAAAACTAAAAGCCAGCTCTCGTATGTAAAAGCTGTCTGCATTTTGATGCATTCGTCACATCATCGAAGTTTCAACTTCTACAAGTCTCATCAGCGGTAAATTACGACCTCAGCTAAAGAAAGTCGTTGCAAAAGTTCTAGGAATGCAAATTTTACGGTGCACTCTGCAAATAGCGGCAGTAAAATACACCAGCCAAATTCAAATTTTTAAAGTTTCATAAAAATTTTCTTATTGTTTTGTAAAAGTAATAGAACGAATTCTTAGAGAAATTATGATCCTAATACGTCAATAATAATCTATGGATAAGAACCTACTGTGAGAATTTTTTGGTAAATATGTGTAATTGTTCTTCGTAAATGATTTGCAGTAAATACAATTATGTTTACTATTATTTAAAAGTATTACAACAGCAATCTAACTCACTAATAACTGAAGTAGGTTTGCAGCGAGGCAAGAACGTTCTTCTTCCCTAATGGTAATGAACGTTGAATATTAAGCACTTATTTAAGGAAAAAGATGGATAGTATCATAAAATGTGACCATTTAGATACTTTCCATTCCATTTCACGTGACGAAATGTTGCGCGAAGAAGAATTTCCTTAGCTCGTTATACTTATTTACATTTTGGAGGGAAAACCGGTATTCAAGGATTTTAAGGTGAAATTATTTTGTTAATATCCCCATTCATTCACGCTTCGAAATAAACATCATTCGCCTAGGCTCTACTTAATAAGGTCCTTAACTAAAAGCTCAAATTTTATTTTATACCTCTGAATTTTACATGAATTTTCAAGGTATACAAAATACCTACTTGAATCCAAATAATTCGCTTTGGTGTAAAAATATAGTCGGGTATTCATACTAATATTTTAAATTGGAAAGTAACTTTTTCACGACTAAACGGCTGGTCCTATTTCGACGGAATTTGATATATTTACCCGACTGCGCAGAACAAATGATGCACCGAAGCCGCGGGCGGAAACTTGTATAATATAAATAAACTTTTTTAATAATTCCGACAACTTATAGTAAGTACAACTTTGAAACTATCATTATTCAACACAATTTTCACTAAAAACGGCATATTTGCCGTAATTTATGAGTTTTTGAATGTCCCGATATTTCGAAACATTTGTTTTTAGAGGAAATACGTATTTAAATATCATTGTACTAAAACCAATTAGTGAAAATGATGCTCTGTACTTCATTTTAGTGTACAATAATAGAAAGTTATATAATCGAATTTAAATCAATCCCTGATGCTACAATAAAGTTATACAAGCGTCGCGTTATCTGACAAAATCCTATTCGGAGCACAGATGGATCCTTTAAAAGCTTCAAGAGACCTTTGACCTTTAAATTACTGAAGACAATAAACTCGGATTTATATATATGAGTGCCAGCCAGAAGGCAAGTTGGTATAGTGACAACATCATCCATTTAGATACAAATCCTTCTAATTCTCATTTATTGAGGCTCTTAGTTCTGAAATAAAATCATGGTATGAAAAGAAACGAAACAGCCGATGTTAATAATTTAATAATATTCATCATCATCATATCATCATCATATCAGCCGTAGGACGTCCACTGCTGGACAAAGGCCTCCCTCATTGATCTCCAGGAACTGCGGTTGGAAGCGGCCTGCATCCAACGCCGATCTGCGGTTCTTACCAAGTCGTCTGCCCATCTTGTAGGTGGACGTCCTACGCTGCGCTTGCCGGTCCGTTGCCTCCATTCAATAACTTTCCGGCCCCATCGGCCATCTGTTCTGCGTGCTATATGGCCTGCCCATTGCCACTTCAACGTGCTAATCCGTCGGGCTATGTCGGTGACTTGAGTTCTCCTACGTATCTCCTCATTTCTGATTCGATCCCGTAGAGAAACCCCGAGCATAGCCCTCTCCATAGCTCTTTGAGCGACTCTGAGCTTATTCATAAGGCAAATAGACCACGGTTCGGTTCCATATGTCATCACTGGTAACACACACTGATTGAAGACTTTCGTCTTAAGGCACTGAGGTATGTTGTATGTAATAATATTAATTAATATTAATTATTAGATTAGGGTTTTATATATATTTTAAGTTGTTATAAAATATTTTATGTTGTAATATTACTTAAAATAATACCTAAATAAGACCGCCTGTGTTGTGAATTTACAATATACCTATTATTATTCGTAAAATAACTATTCCTTGAATAAAAATATTCACTTTTGTATACATACATTGTTTTGCATACAAAGTACAGAGCAGAAGGAGGAAGAGCAAAAATTACGTCGTTCAAAAAGTACAGACCATTTTATTTGATACCACCATAACTTTCCGATCGAGAAACTTGTGGATGCGTACGAAAACATCCTCATGAAAATCAAGAAGTTGAATTCCTTAGAAATTATTGAGACGACAAAATTAAAGGACTGCTTATCAATGGTAGTATGCAACTTGGATTCTAAAGCATGTGCCTATGGTGAATGTTTGACGTGCACCAACAAATGCATAGAATTTAACAAGGACACTTGTGATATGAATAAAATTGTTACTTGGAACGAATTTGCTACACAGGAACATGAATATATTAGTAAAAATGATGGTAAAATGGCAACTACGAAAAAGATTGTGAAAAAAGAAGTTCAAGATAAATTAAAAACACTGATAGAATCCTATAATGAAGATATGAAAATGATGAAGAAACACGAGTTCAACATATGACATCAATATGCACAATATCTGTCGTGTATTACGAACTTGAAGTCGAACAAAGTGGGCATACATATCGACTTCAGTGAACATTATGTGTGCAAACTATCCACCGAAGTACAATCAATGCACTTTGGTGCATCTAAAACACAGGTGACAATACACACAGGCGTTATGTACGTCAAAGAAAAGGAGCCACAATCATTTGCTTCCCTATCGGCATGCAATGACCACGGACCTGAGGCGATTTGGGGACATTTAAAACCTTTACTAAACTACTTTAGAACAGAATACCCGCTAATTAATGTAGTGCATTTTTTTCTGACGGGCCAGCGACACAATACAAACAAAAAAAGAACTTTTTTTGTTTACAAAGTACATGAAAGATTTGGGGTTCCCTCATTCCACCTGGAACTTCAGTGAAGCTGGTCATGGTAAGTCAGCTGCCGACGGAGTTGGAGGAGGACTCAAACGCAGACTAGATGACTTGGTCAAATATAGCACTGACATACCTGATGCTTACACGGCTTACACACTTATTAAAAAATCTGACTCATCTGTAATGATTTTCTACATCACAGAGGCTGAAATTGCTGAAAACTCTGTAGAGGAAGATCTGGCTCCCGTTCCACAGACCATGACGTTACATCAAATAAGTAATACTGAAAAAACTAACGTTATACGGTTCAGGTGTTTAAGCTGTTTTTGTGAGGCTCCGCATAGAGGTTACTGCGAATGTTTTGATGTTAAGGATCATTGCCTTATAAAGACGAAACAAAATAAACACAATAAAATACAGAATAAATCTTATTTAAAAAGAAAGTTAACTGTAGGCGATACACGTCAGATTGATAAAAGGTAAAAAGAAGATAAAAGTGACAGTTCTATCAGATGTTCGTTACCGGGCAGAAAATATGGGATATGACAATTTACAAAACTACAAACCATTTTAACTTCAGGGAACGATGAAAATAAACAAAGACTTTGACCTGTTCAGTACAAACCCCAACAAATAAAACATAGATTATGATAATCCTGAGCCATCAACTTCAAGGTGGAGAAATACACATGTTAAATGGACAACTGTGAAGGAAACACAAAGGAAAAAACACGTGAAAATATATTTTAATGTCAGTAGTACTGACGAGGACGACCAGTTTTCATTGCATGATACTTCCGAAGATTTTTATAACGAGCTGACACTGCAGGTATTTCATAATTTTCGTAACGTTGATGATGAGCTAATACTAAAATCATTACCTAAACAAACTACATTTTATAATGACTTATATTTCACAGAAATGGAAGAGATCAACAATAATAATGAGAGTTATAAAGAAGAAAAGAAAGATGATTGTAACCTTATCAGCACCTCTACGGCAGGTAGCACGTATTACTTTAGGTGTAGGTACTTAGATACAATTACAACGGAAAAATGTTATAATAAATCCAACAAATTCACAGAAGAGGTTAAAAATGCTGCTGAGAATGAGGCAGATAAAAATGAAGATAAAACTGCATTAGAAACTGTGGAAAAAAAAGATGATGATATGATTATGATTACCAACACCTCTACAGCAGGTAATTTGAATTAGTTAAGTCATGGGTAGATAGATAGGGCTGTTAAATTAAGAACCGTAATGTTAATATAATAATATTTTAATATTTTATTTTAATTCGTTTGGATAATGCTATTATTGTGATGGTATATTAACTTATAGTACGTTTACAGAACAAGAAGTCGAAAATACTGATGAGACTAACACTAATAAAAAAGAAGATTGTAACCTTACCCATTTTTCTACAGAAGGTAATAAGATTTTTGAGACGTGAGCAGATAGTACTGATTGCTGAAAATTTTATTATTATGTTAAATATATTGTTTTTTTACATATATGGAAGATAATAAAAAAAAGATTACAGTGACTGACAAAAATAATGAAACCAAAGAAAATGCCATATAATATTGATGATAGTGTAATAGTACGATATTTCCTTAAAAAAATGTGGAAATATTATATAGGTTTCATTGAAAAAAATGATCTTAGGGAGTATAGTGATGTAATATATACTGTAAGATTTTTAAAAACCGTAAATAGACCAATACTAAAATGTATTACCACTAAGAAACTTGATTGTGATATTGTACCTGAAATCTGTATAGTAAAAAAAGTGCAACTGACGTTTATAAACTCAAAAGAGTTTATTCTTGATACAAAAGATGAAGCTTCCTTGGTTTATTTTTGAGAATGAGACTTTTAATAAGGTATGTGAAATAAAGAATGTTTGATAAAGTTAATCGTTTCATTAAAAAAAAAGACTAGTGCATTATGAATCGTCATAATTTATGATTGTGAACTAAGCTCTATGTTGATCGTGAATATAACATTGAGTCATGTAGGTATGTAACGTTTGTTACGATGTCATGAATGTAACTGTACATTTTTTTACGACCAAACCCATGTATGTTAATAATAATACAGAATGTAACATAACTTCATTTTGTTTCAAAGTAAAGTAACTCCTATCCTTCCCACTATCATACAAAATATTATACAGTTATTAGCTAAAGACCCATTCAGATTTTATACAGATTTGAACATCATATTACCAGATTTAGTACCTAGGCATGTGGCAACACTGACATTGTTCCTGCTTGGTTCCGTTGATGCGCTCTTTGATGACTAGCATAGCCAATTTTGGCCTTAAATGTGCGCGAACATAATGTGCATGTCAGAGCGCCATTTATGTAATTATAGTGTATGTTGGCAGGTGGTTTATTTTTAAGGTGATTACGTTTATTGTCTAGATCACACCTGCGCTCATCTTCAAAGTTGTAGACACTGGCCGATTTTCTGCGAGTGATTCCCACTGAGAGGGCTCAATCTTACACTTTTTCATATTTCTCTTCTGAGCGTCTTTGTATCTGAGCAGCTGGCCACCACTCTTTCGCTTGCCGTCCTGGAGCTCTGAGTATAAAGTGCGTTTCGCCACCTTGTCGTTGGACATACGCGTAAGGTGCCCGCACCACCGCAGTTGTCGGCGCATAAAATAAGCTTCCATTCCGCAGATATTAGCTCGTCGAAGAACATCAGTGTTTCTAACACGATCCGACCAATGAATATTCATAATATCACGGAGACACTTGAGGTGGAACCTATCAAGGGTTCTTATATGTCTGGAGTACAGGCACCATATTTCAGCGGAGTATAATAAGTTAGGTAAAACGATCGCCAGGTACACCTTGATCTTTGTGCTTAGCTTTATGTGGTGTGAGCGGAAAACTTTGACCCTAAGTTTTCCAAAAGCAGAGGAGGCAGCACCGATTTTATGATTAATTTCACAGTCAAGGTCGGTTTTTGGTGTGATGGTGCTACTTAAATATTTAAATTTCTCCACCTGCTTTAGAACTCTTTCGAAGTCCAAATGAGTAAACTTGAGCGCCTTCAAAACCTTTGTATTCGGTTCATATTCGGCTTGCGCAAGTATGACCATGTCTCAGAATTCCGCGCAAAACTCAAGTGGCTCCCTATACGTCTTCGCCGGAATGCATATCACTTCTTTATAACATTCTCTATAATCCCACTGCACCTTCTTATCTAAAGGAGCGTTTCGAGTTTCTGTATCAGGGACACTCTCAAACCCTTCGTTCTTCCGAAGCTCTACAGCTTCGAACTCCCATCCATAGTTCACAATTTTATGGTGACTCCTTTACAGTACAAGCTGTGCGACTGTGGAACGCCTTACCTGTCTGTAAGGTCGTCCCAATCTCTTCCTATTTTCAAAGTCAAGGTATACAATCATTTCCTTTCGTTGTCTCGTAACTGCTAGATAGTGTTTATGTTATTTATCCTCTTTATGTAGTGTAGTTTATTTATATGTATTTAAGCTTATGTTTATTATTATAATTAATAGGTAAATTTTATTTTGTGGGTTCTGTTTATGTCTGTAGGTACTCTTACACCGCCGTCTTTTGATTTTGTTTATCCTGTCCATCCAAAGGTTGTCTGGAAGAGATCGATTTTAGCGATAAGACCGCCCACTGTACCTTTATTTATTGTTTATTTCCATTATTATTGTATTTTTATTTGGTGTGCAATAAAGAGTATTTCATTCATTCATTCTTTCGCCAAGAAGCATATTTGGCGGAGCACGATCTTCAGCATCTATTACCATCACTTCAGTTTTAGTAACGCTTATTTTAAGACCAAATCTACAACATGTAGCGTCGGGTTTCCGCATTAAGTTTTGTAGGCCTTCAGATGTATCGGCTACAAAGCACAGATCGTCAGCGTACCTACATTATTTCTGTGGTTATATCGTATGACACTTTGGTATAGTCTTTGAATCTGGCTAAGTTGAAAATGCCACTGTTTGTGCGAAACTTTATACGAATGTCATCTGTATTGTCTTTTAATTCTTCTCTAACAACTACTGAAAAATACAGAGCAAACAAAGTGGGTGCAAGAACACAGTCTTGTTTAACTCCACAGGTGACTGGAAAGAAATTAGATTGCTGGCCATTTGCGAAAACGCAGCAAGACATGTTGTCATGAAGAAGCCTGATCATTTTATTAAACTTCTCAGTACATCCAAGTTTATCCAGCAGTATCCAGAGGGCATCTCGGGGAACGCTATCAAATGCTTTCTCGAGGTCCACAAAACAGAGATACAATGGTTGTCCCATTCTCTCTACTTTTTTCTTGTAACTGACGCAGTGAGAATATTGCATCATAGGTTGGCCGAAACCCAAATTGTGTTTCAGGTAGTATACCTTCAGACAGCTTCATGAGACGACTTAGGAGTACTTTTGCAAAGGTTTTGCCCGGAGTCGATAAAAGTGAGATACCCCTGTATGAGTTACAGTCTGCACGGTCTCCTTTATTTTTATACAGAGAACAAATGCGGGATATCACAAATTGGGTCGGGACCTGCTCATCTTCCCACATGCGTGAGAACTGGAAAATTATGCTATGTAAACTTTCCCCCCCGTATTTGAGTAATTCCCTTGGAAGTTGTCAATGCCAACTGCCTTTTTATTCTGCTGTGCCTTAATAGCTGTGACAACCTCTTCAAGGAAAGGAGGTACATCTAGCTAGATCACTTGCTCGTGGATATTCTGGAAGTATTAAATGGCCCCAATGTATTAAATGCTCCAGACAGTGTTATCCACTAGCAGAATTAATATTAAACCGAAACAGAAAAGGATTGTTTTCACTTGCACGTGCAGGCAATCTGTGATGAAAAATTCAAAATCATGGACATAATTTACAGGTGTTTTTATTGACTTTTTACATCACAAATCTTCTTTGCATGTTCTCACTTTAAGTGGGGTTTGCTCTCCTAATTATTCGGCGCCAAGTTAGGCTGTCCTGGTTGGTCGGGTCAGGTAGGTAGTTTTTTCTTTTTCAGGAGTCTGGTCATGCTGGTCCACCATGCCGATGAGGGACGTCCCTTTCTTCTTTGGTGTTCTGGAATACACAGTGCAGTTTTGACCACATTTTTTCAGGTCTTCTCATGACGTGGCCATACAACCTCAGCCGGCTTTCAGATAGCGTATCTGGTGTAGCAGCAATCCCAAAGCTTCCTCAAACATATTCATGCCGGATTCTGTCGTGCATTGTTACCCCTCCTGATCATCTAACATCTTCATTTCCATCGTATGCATATTCTGGACATGTGTCTCTTTTACCATCCAATATTCTGCTCCATACATTATCCTCGGTCTGACCGCCATCTTGTTCACTTTTCCCTTTGCATGGACAGGCATACATGGGTCACAAAGTACAGCGCTCGAGGATTGCCACTTCTGCCAGGCAACGCTTATTCTGCTGTTTACGGTAACGAGAAATAGGCACAATTGAAAGATGTTTTGGCGTACTTATACGTAGTTTTTTATGCCTATCTATGGGATTGCGATGAGTGTAATAGTGTCTTGCTGCATACTTTTAGGTCATGTTTATGATTTATAGAGGAAACGACCAAAATATTTTAATTTTTATACTTAGGTAAGATGGCGGTCGGTTATGCGGTTATCAAAATAATTCCATAAATACAAAACTTAAAGCAAAATAAACTAAACTATTACATAGCTGATTTATCTGACTAGAACATCTAGTGATTGCAAATTACGTATTTTTTACCGTTCGGTAGTTTTTTATACTTTTTAAAAAACACTCTTTTGACCGCCATTCCCCACCCTTGCGGCTACTGAAGGTCACCTG
This sequence comes from Philereme vetulata, assembly GCA_918857605.2. NCBI lineage: Eukaryota > Metazoa > Arthropoda > Insecta > Lepidoptera > Geometridae > Philereme > Philereme vetulata. Next base: position 7,252,953 of record OU975471.1, on the reverse strand, counting down.
TGAAGGTAATGGCGGTAAGTATACCTAAAACATAGGGTTCCCTACCAAAATAAACTAATTATAAAATAAAACAAAAGTTTTATCAATCTAGTTAATACTTAAAGAAAATTAACTCAAATTTACAAATCTTCGCGTTTTGTAAGCTTGTTTGTGTCCAACTAGCTTTTGCTGTGGATCTTGATTTGTCTCGAGACATCTGCGACAAACATAAAAACCATTAAGTTGCATTATTTAGCAAAGGAACGTTTGGAATTTATAATAAAAATTACACTATACCTACTTTCATACAAGACAATGCCGGTCTGCGACTGGCATTTCCCACTAAGAATGACCGGCACAACCCAAATCTAACCTAACTTTTGGTTAGCCGGTTGCCAAAAACTTTTAAAACCAAACTTTGTGAAATCCATCCCGGCTAACGCATTCACTAACACATATTAATAAATGCGCATATATCTAGTAGTTTATAACATCCCTTAGGTACTTACCTTTAGTTTAAAATTCACAATTTCTAAAACAAAAGGCGACACAACAGATTCGCAGCTCTCACACACATATCAAGTGACGGCTAGAAGGCAGCATGCGTAGTTTTACTCTGTCATTAATTGAAGCTAGTTGTATGACACTGACCGGCATTCCCCACTGACTGGCATTCCCCTATCTTACCCTACACATTCAAATTGTACATCTGATTTTTGACAAAAATCTGAAACCTGTAGACACTGACACAATTCAGATTTATTTATTCCACACAGATACCACACTACACTTGGAAAAGTCAATATAATATGCAAATTTATGACGTGTAGGAATTAATGATTGAACTAAATTATTGTTTTAGGTGGTGTGAACCTATAAAAATAACAGTAGTTTGACGATCAAAAGATGATCCTTTGGTTAGCTAATTATTTATTAGTAAGTAGGTACCTAAACCTTCGAGAAACTCGATTTGATTTAACAACGGCCAGTTGTTGGAACGATGATTAACTCGCAAACCAGTTGACCATTGGTCAAACCTCTTGTCAAGTGCATATTGGGTTGCTGGAACGTATTTTACCTCATTTGATTAATCAGAGATTAGCTGCCTATCAGCAAACAAAATCTCTTGTCAAACGTAAAAATGGGTCGTAGGAACGCTGATTAGCCGTTTTTCGTCCATTAATCGGTTGTCAAATCGATAGACAAACTAATCAGTGCGTGAGCTCTAAATCAGCAGAAATATTTTGGCAATTTCGAGTGAATTTAGTGGCTATAATCTACAAATATATACTCCAGAAGTAACAATATAATGATTGGGTGGGCTTTAGAAAGCGTCTGCACGAATTTATGGTTACTGAGGATTGGATTATGTAGGGGTTGCTTTTCCCTACCATTTTTTCTGCAAGCAAACAATTTTTTTATTAAATTCCCAAACTAGCTTAAGAACCCAAGTAGTATACGTTATGTTCAATATCGGTCACATAACTAACCGAATCAGTCTTGTCTAACGCATACTAGCGTTTTTATATATTGAGAGGCGCGGAGGGAGAGCAGCCGGAGCCCGGAGCCTCCGCCATTGCCAATGCGCAGGCTGTGCATTGTTACGCAATGGCGTTGAGACCCTAAGTTACCTACCAAAAATTCAAATCAAAATTATTTATTTGGACACGAGAACAACACAAGTAAGTAGGTACATAGCAAGCTTAAATCTAAAAACACAGAGCTTATATCTAGTTCATTTACTACGCACATACCTACCTTACAATAGTAGGGTGTGCTAAGAGCCAGACTAGATTAATGTATCCCAGCCCTTAGCGCCCTCCGACGGACGATGTGCGTTATGTTGTTAAAAGTACTTATGAAATTAAAAGTACGTATACCCGTGCGCGTGAGCACCCAGTTATTGAGTGTTAAGTACTAAATTGGTGGTGCACAGAATACAAAAAAGGTTTGTGTTAGTGTGTATAAATTAATTTTTAATTATTGCTATTAACTATTCATTTAGAAATTCAAGAATAAGGATCAGTCATTATTTTTGAATTTCCAATAAATCCTCCGTATCTTTGTATGATAAATCCAAAAGCCAATTTCTTATTTTATGCTTACAGTTCCATAAATTAAGGGTGTGAACACGTAATATTTTGTTTATTTCGTTGTATAAAAAAGTTAGGTTGCCAAAAAGTTGAATTGATGTTGCATAAAGTCTGATCTACATAATCTATTTAGTATTAAATTTCTTCTGCGTGTATGTGAGGGGTGTAGTGGGATTTTTTTGCGTATACTTAGTGTTGCATTGAGTATATATAGTTGACGAACTGTAAGCCCTTGACATGTTACGTAAAGATCTTTGGTTGGATGTCGGAATCGTTTAAAAGTCATTGTTTTTAACACAGACCTTTGAGCTCTTTCTAAGGCAATCATGTGGCTTTCGTAGGCACCACCCCACGCAGTAATACAGTAGGTTTGAACTGATTGGCATATTGCTTGATAAATAGAGCTAAGTAAGTCCAGACTCATTACATGCCTTAATCTTTTAAAGATCCAGATTAGCTTGCGGACACGAGAGGATAGAAGTGTGATATGCGGAAGCCATGAAAGATATTCATCTAACAGTATCCCCAGATATTTAATGGTGGTTGTGTTAGTGAGTGGAGGACAATTGCATGGTAGCGTGGTATTTCCAGAGCAGAAGTGGGCTTTGATATTAAGGTGCTGTGAAGGTGTATTTGTGCGTATTGTGAAGTTTATGTATTTTGTTTTATCAATGTTTAGTGTAAGTAGGTTAGCATTTAACCAGTGCATGACTTTTGTCATTCCCCTTTCGGCTGCAGAGAAAACATCTGGCCAAGACTCCCCCTCAAATACAATAGCAGCAACGGCGTAAGTATAAATTGTTGCTTGAGGTATCGACATACCACAAAGATCATTGATGTAGATGAGGAAGAGACTCGGCCCGAGGATAATGAATGTACAATGCGCATCTCTATGTTTTTCTCGTCACTACTACTAGTAGTCTATGGTTCCATCAGTAGCTCTCTGAACGTGTGTGAAGAAAAAGATGGCGTACTCTTATATAAATGTATTTGGTAACAAATAAAATAAAAAGCTAATGTGTATTCATAGTGATTTCAATCGAGTAAACCACGGATCCTCAACAGTGGTAGCAGAGCGTGGTTCCGCTGGCTAGTGTAGAAAAATGTCGACGTCCTCGAAAGATTTTCGGTTGCCGGTGACGCCGTTCGCTGGCGCCAATTTCAGTACATGGTCATTTAGGATTAAAAGTATACTAAAAGAAAATGGAGTCTTGGCCGCGGTCGAAAACAACGAGTATTCCATCAAAGCGGAGAATGCCCAGAGTGAGGCAAAGGCACAGGCCATTTTAATAGCCGGCGTGGCAGACAGCCATATTGAATATATTAAAAAGGGAACTGCGTATTTAATGTTTGAAAGCCTAAAACAAAACTTTCAAAAGAAGGGCACAAGAAGCAAATTGTTTATTAGAAGAAAATTGTCAGAGTCAAAATATGTCGAGATTGAATCATTGTCACAACATTTTGTCAAGATGGAGCAGATGTTCTCCGAATTACAAGAAGCTGAAACAGAACTAAGTGAAGAAGAGAAAATAAATTACATATTATTGTCAATGCCAGAGTCATATGAAGGGATCATAACCGCACTTGAAACTATGTCAGAACTCAAAGTGGATTTTGTAAAAAATAGATTGCTCGGAGAAGAAGAGAAGAAAAAGAAACATAATCAAGTAACTAATCAGACATATAGCAACTCATTTTTATGTTTTAACTGTGGTAAAGCAGGACATAAAAAATATCAGTGCAAACAAGCACAGAGCCGTACTCAGGGGCGAGGCCACTACCAGGGGCACAATTCTTATGAGCAAAACAGGAACATCAATCATCATGGACATGGTCGTGGGTATAATACAGGACGAGGACAAGGCTACAATGTAGGAAGAGGACAAATTAATAATTCAGGGAGAGGACAAGGTTACAATTCAGGACGGGGACCAGTTTTTAATTCAGAAAAAAACTACAATGCAGGTCAAGGACGAGGTTTTACAGATTGGAGAGATCACCAGGCTTTTGGAGCAGAGAATCAAGTAAGCGATGTTGCATATCCATGTGTAAGTGAAATAGTGATGTGAATAACTGTGATAGCAAAATAATTTCTTCGTGCATTGACTCAGGGTGTTCTGATCATTTAGTAAACAGTAGAGACTATTTCACAGACTATATTAAACTAAAAGTACCCAAAAATATTGCTGCAGCTAAAAATGGTGTTATGATACAAGCTGTAGGTATAGGTAATATACTATATATATGTATAGGTAAAACATATTGTCTGTATCTAAAATGGAGTCCAGTGGATTGGAGGTATCGTTTCACAAAGGTAAAGTTAGAGTGTACAATAAGAGCTGTATGATTTTAATAGGAAATGTAGAAGGGAGTTTGTATAATGTTGAAATGGAACTCAGTCAATCAAATTGTAATTATTCACCGATTAATGATTGTAAAATAAACTTATGGCATAGGCGTTTTGGCCATTAGGTGTACAAAATATCAATATTTTGGCACAAAAGAATTTAGTGCACGGGTTAGGCGATCTAAAAAATAGCAAAGTTGAACATACATTATGTGAACCATGTCTTCTGAGCAAAATGACAAGACAACCTTTTAATAAGCCTGGCTATAGGGCTACTAAACCATTAGAGATTGTTCATACAGACGTTTGTGGTGCTATTACACCAACAGATAGAGAGGGTAATAAATACTTTGTCACTTTCATTGACGATTTCACACATTTTGTCATTGTGTATTTGATCAAGGAGAAATCTGAAGTATTTGAAAAATTTAAAGATTATTATTACTATGTGACAAAGTATTTCAACACAAATTTACTGACATTACGCTGCGACAATGGAGGGGAGTACATCTCAAATGAATTCAAAAAGTTTTCGAATCATGAAGGAATAAAAATGCATTATACAGTGCCATATAGTCCCGAAATGAACGGAGTAGCAGAACGGATGAATAGAACATTAGTGTAAAAATCAAGGACAATTTTAATAGAATCAGGCTTAGACAAAACATTTTGGGGAGATGCTATATTATATTCTGCGTATGTAACAAACAGAAGCCCATCAGTGGGAAGAAACCTCACTGCCAGAGAAATATGGACCGGTAGAAAACCAGATGTGTCAAACATGAGAGTATTTGGCTGTGTAGCCTACAGTCACGTACCTAAGGAACTTAGAAGGAAACTGGATAATACAGGAAAGAAGATGATAATGATCGGATATACTCTATCGGGCTATAAACTTTACGATATGGATGAAAAGAAAGTAGTAAATGCAAGAAATGTGGTGTTTGATGAAAAACTTTAAAAAGAATACTAAGATATGTAAAACAGACTGTAAACTATTCGCTGATATATTCTAAAAGTAATTGTAACATTTCAACACCTCTAATTGGTTATGCTGATGCCGACTGGGCCAGAGATAATGACAGAAAATCCACAAGTGGTTATGTATTCAAACTGTTCAATAATACTATTGTATGGAGGTCTAAAAAACAAAGAACAGTAGCGCTAAGTACTACAGAAGCGGAATTGGTATCATTGTGTGAATCCGTAGTTGAGGCATGTTGGATAGTAAAAGTATTGTCCGACTTGAATGTTGAATTTCAAAATGTATTAATTTATGAAGACAATCAAAGTACAATAAAAACTGTTAAAAATCCTGATCAACGGAGACTTAAACATATGGATATTAAGTATAACTTTGTAAAAGAAAAAGTAGAGGAAGGTTTGTTCTATGTAGAGTATATTAATACTAAATGTCAAATAGCAGACATATTGACTAAGCCTTTACCTAGGAACCAATTTGTAAAGTTAGTTGATGAATTAGGTATGAAGATGTGCATTGAGGGAGAGTAATGAATGTACAATGCGCATCTCTATGTTTTTCTCGTCACTACTACTAGTAGTCTATGGTTCCATCAGTAGCTCTCTGAACGTGTGTGAAGAAAAAGATGGCGTACTCTTGTATAAATGTATTTGGTAACAAATAAAATAAAAAGCTAATGTGTATTCATAGTGATTTCAATCGAGTAAACCACGGATCCTCAACAGAGGATACTTCCTTGCGGGACGCCGTAAGTTATAGTGGCCTCTGAACTCTGCAGATTGACTTTTAGTTATACTTAAGTTTGCCAATAAATGACAACATTTTGAGGTTAGAATCGAAAACTTTAAAGTTGATTTTCTCGAAAACTATAGGTAAGTACCTACATTTGCTGGCGAAAGTAGTAGTACCAGGGGGGGGGTAAGCTCTTTCCCCCCTCTCCAAAAACCCCCTATGCGTTCAGATGCTTGCTAAACCAATCCCTAATGATTATGATTATATATATATATTTGTGAAAGTGTTATCTATTAAAAAACTATTGTAAACTGCCGAAGTACACAACCTACCATTTAAATTATTTATTTCTAGGATGTCTCTATCAGAAACCAGTAACAATGATGAGTACCTACCTATGACCACGACAGACAAGAGTGGAACTATCTGAAGAATTCACTGAGGAAGAATTCAAGATGCATTTGCTTGGAGGAGGTGGGAGAAGCTCTCGAGACCACCTTACAGAAATCTTAAAAAAAGGTCCTTAAATACGGCGCCGGCCCTAGGCTCAAGCCTACTCGCCCGCTGCTGGTAAATCCGCCACTGACTGCGTGCGGGACATGCTAGACGGTTTAGCTGACTCCTCGGAAAAATCGTAATCCAGGGCTGCATAACATAATATGTACTTACCTACGGCCTTTATTCGGCAGTGGACCTGCCACGGCTGATATAATAATGATGTTGGGTTAAAATGAAAGGCGGGGATTCTCTAGGCATTTCTACTTTGCCATTGCCATGTGGTTTGAAACATTAAATAAAATCCATTAAACAATATCTAGTAAAAATTTATTTTTACAAAAGTGGCAAGACTCGACGCGACGCCGCACACCGGCGCGGCGCGGCCGTGCCGGACACTCACAAGCCACGATTCATAAATTACCTAGTTCTATTCAGAATATCTCTATAAAAAACTGTCTTACATCTATTGAGACACCGGCACCGTATCGCGACCGCTACGTAGTACACTCGTGCAGGCGTCAGGCGCGCGTGGTGCCCCCCCCCCCCCCCCCCTCCGCGCGCCTGCCGTCCGTCTCCTGGTCGCATCTTTATGATTACTCGCTTGGCCTAACCTAACACTGATGGCATAACGTACCCAAACTGGCCAAAACTCTTTCTATGTAATAAAGCCGCATTCAGACGCGCTCTCTATATTATGCACATGGACGATCCTTGAGCGATACTATACAGCATGCGTGCTTCAGTAGGATCACAAGGACGAGCTAGGAGGAGCCGCGTCAAGTCCGCACTGCACACCCCCACACGCCGCATCGCATCGGTCCGAGACATGCTAGTACTACAGATATCCACTACATCACAAGGTATAGGTAAGTACCTATAACTAATGATCCTACAAAGTATTTTAGTTAGGTATTATTCTAAAATTAGGCCTTCAGTGAGATCCATAAATTGTATGGCATGATACCATCAAGTTCTCTCATCGGTTACCGACGGATAACGGATATAGGAACCCGCTCATATGATTGTGCTTGGCTTGGATGCGTATGATGCAACTGGCCATAAATCCACGTCTCCGAGTACAACTCCTATTACAAAATGTAAATCGATTGTATTCTCTTTTGTGTGTATCTAATAAATAGATAAATAAATAAGAATAAAATTTAGTACACAATCTTTAAGTTTGAACTTGCAAGAAAGATACGATACATCAGAGATAGGGATGATCGGCGCGCGCGGGTGGTTCGCAACGAACGCTCACAACACACTCCGCACTACCCGCTACGCTAAATACCTATATATTATGGTTACGTTCAATGTTTTTTACAAAATAACCCCCTAACTTGTATCCTTATACAGTTTTAGGAAACCTTTAAAGTGAAAGGTTTTTATGAAACATGTCAGAAAAGTAGGAGGGAGCTAGCATGACATCGCGCGCGCGTCGCCAAACGTAGTCAGTCCTTCTATACCGCTGCGTTGCGTCCATGAGTGACTCGGTCGGGGCGCGGCAGGAGGCCATCCCTCCACCTGCGTCCTCCTGCAGCCATCGGGCAACGATCATTGCGACTGGATGGCAAAGTTAAACTAACTGACCATCTATTTTACAATGTTTTCGCTTTCTCTAGTAATTCGTTGATAAATTTCTGAAACAAACAAATGAAAAGGTAAAGCGCGTTTCGGAGCACGCACAGCGAACGGTGTGTGTGTGAATATACGTATGTATGCCTGTTGGCGTTCCTATTTGTTAATAAATAAATACATAGGACCGAAAGCTCTTCACAAGTTATTTATTATAGGTACTCGAGGGCAACTGAAACGAACAACGAAATCTTTATTTAGCATTTATTTATTTTAATGCAACATGCATCACACACAGGTTTCTTAAAAAGTAATCTGAAGAAGTACCCTATAAGGGCGATTTACAAGATCGAATCAGAGATGTGGAGATCCGTAGATAAACTAAAGTCTCCAATATAGCCGAAAGGGTTAGAAAGCTGAAGTCGCAATTGGACGGGGCACTTAACTGACGTCCGCTGGAGAAAAATCAAATGATTCTCAAATGAATTTTATTATTTTTCACAAATATAACAGCTACAATATAGTCAGAAGGTTGTTGATGGAAAAGTCTTACTATACCTTTGACCACAGACCAATATAATTTAAATAGACTGACAGTCTCAAACAAGATAATGTAACTCTATAGTTGATTACCTGCTAGGACGCGAGATGTCGCTAAGAGTTACAAATCGTTAAATATATGTCAACCTTTAGCTTACTACCGCTCATTCTGGTACGAAGAAAAATAGATGGCGCTATTTCCAATTGCACGTGCGCGATAATATTATGGCGACGTTGTGACCTTTACGTTGTGCGAGGTTGCCGCTCTTCAGTTTCGTTAAAACTTTAGTCTTTAGCAATTTTTGATGCGCACGAGATTTGCGCACATTTTCTCAGAATTGCCAATACATGAAAGTTTCCGTCAAAATAGGGATTTTATCAGGAAAGGAAAGGATAGATTTTATTCATTACATACGTCTATGATCGTACCATTATCACTTAAATGCGGAAACACCTACATATTTGTAAAATAAGAATACATATTTATAGTGATGTACAGATAAGTAGAACACTTTTTGAAAGAAAATAAAATTAATTTGTAAGTACCCGACAAATGCATACCTACTACAAGATAATACGTTCTATTAATTTGAACTGGAAACATAAGTACTAAAATAATGAACTCAATACGTACACAATATGTACATACATTATGTACAACAAAATATCGACTTACTAGTCGCGACTTTTGAGAAGTGAGGTTTGGCAACACAGCATGTAACAAAATTAGGTACAAAAAGCGTGACTTTGCTTGCTTCCCGGCCAGTGTTGCCAACTTAGTGGATTTTCCACTAAATCTGGTAGTTTTGACTTACCTATTAGCGGACAACTATGGGTTTTAGTGGCTAGTGGATTTATCTAGTGGAATTTAATATTTTTTCTTGAACATTGGATCAACGATTATAAGGTCCACTCATATCGTTTTTGGAGTTTAATTTCATCGTGCAGGCAGCACTGTTTCATCTAGCGAGTAAAACGGCCAAAAGGACGTGCATCAAGGCCAGAAACTGTTTAAAATAATGTCAATAAATTATTATCGGGGATTCCCCGTGTTCCCTTTCCCTCTCAAGTCGCAATTTTCGTTTACGCTCCGTGTGTTGATGTTGGTGGTTTTGTTTCGTGTTTCCTCATTGATAACTATGCCAAAACCACAGTATACGCAACAGTTTCGGTATTCTTGGCTTCAGGACCTACAAGATTGGCTTCAAGTAATTGAAAGTACTGCTGGTCAAGTACCGAAAAATGCAAGTTTTGGGGAACGATTTTACGGAGTCACTATGGAGATTTAAAAACGCCTGGGATGTAGAAGAAGCTTTAACAAAAACACATAGTTGTAACCGGATGTTTGATAATTGCACACAAAATTAACATTTTTACCCAAATTATCCGCGACTTTTTGGATCCAAAATGCTATATACCTAAGCTATTTGAAAAAAAAAATACTCGAAATGCAAGAAAAGGGATTACCAACGGAATAAAAAGAAATAATGCGGACTAGGTGCATGCAATTTATAGTGAGTTTAATTGAAGAAATAAAAAATAGGCTCCTGGAAAATGTGGAATTAATGAAAAAAATGTGTCGAATCTCTATATCATCTTATAATATCTCTATCTCTCTATAATATCTTTAAAAAAATTGCTTTCTTATGAATGAAAATGAAAATGTAAAATATTTTATTTAGCAACAAAAAGCACACCTTATGACTAATAATTTTAAAACAGATAATTTTTAAATGAACTTATTGTTGAGAGGGCTTAATAACTAAAAGGTTTAGTCGGTGGTCTTCACACTAGGCCAAGCCTGTATCGTGAAGACCTTGAAATTCTTATATAGATTATTTAGTTATTTACACCTCGGACTCTTATTATATTATTATTATAAAGTTAGTGGAAAATTTTGCGATTTTTAAGATGGTGCGATTTTTATTAGTGGTGTTCTGGTGGTTTTAGAGGTCGATTCTAGTGGAGATTTGATACTTCGTTGGCAACACTGTTCCCGGCCATCAATGTCAGTCAGTTCACGGTTCTCTTTCGTTCCCTTTGTTTCGGACTTTGTGTTAATTTTGTGTTAAACGCCATCTAGGTAAAACCGATGTGCTACTTTCCCACGCCATCTGTGATTAAGCATATCAAAGTGGTAAATCATCAATATAAAATAAAATCATTAAATCTTATTTTATGGACAATATTACTTATTCTAAAAAATATTGAAATATTTTGGTGTGTTTTAGTGGAAGTTTATTTTTTTGTTGGGTGCAATGGCCGTTATGAAAGTTTCCAGGCTATGAGACAGCGCCATTTACAAATAATATGGGATTTTGAGCATTTAGCGGGCTACGATTTCTTATATGGACATTGACAGTCTATTGATATTACTAGTCTCTGCTTTGACGAAGCTCTTGCTGATGACTTTTCTACTATTTAATTATGACTGTATTAACGAACCTTTAATTATTTTGTTATGACATGTGTTTCTGGTTGTACTTTACGTTACATACGAAAAGTACAACCAGTACAACCTACTTGCTAACTTGTCCTTAAATGTTTTAATGTGAAGTTTTGTATTTTGTATGCATGATAATATTCTGTAAAACTTATGACCTTTCCAAGTGTACAAACAATGTATCTTTATGGAATAAAAATATCTTATTTGATTTGAGCTCAAGAAGTCAGTCGCAGCGCAAATCTTTACCGTCCATAGTAAAATATCTGCTTACGCGAAAATATAAATATTTTTTCTTTGAAAATGTTCATTTTTGGATATTTTTGTCAGGTAGCTTTTAATGTCCCCGCCTGCCGGCCGATTGCCGATTGTCTTTGTAGACTCGGAGATTTACAGGTAATACTTACATTTACATCTTTCTGGGGTTTTTTGGCATCTGCTAGTAGTTTCTGAAAATTAAATTCTTTTATAAGCTGTTGATAAAACATTATGATGAAATGCGGTGTTCCCGCTGCGCGCTGCTCCCTAAGTTTCTTACTAGCATTTGTGCCCTCTCTAATATTCTTTTTTAACATTATCACCGCAGGTAGGTAATTGGTAAATATTGCTAAAATTGGCTTTCTAAGGGGTCGCACAACTGTATCTAATCTTACCCTGCTCAATGACTTCTTGACTGAAGCCATGGAAAATGGTCATCAGGTCGACGTAATCTACACCGATTACAGCAAACCCTTCGACAGAATATACCATAAATTGTGGTTGTCTAAGCTTAGCCTTATTGGTATAAGGGGAGACCTACTAGCTACGATTGATTATATAGTAGGATGGTCCTCCTACTATATAATCAATCGGTCTCGGGCGGTCGTCGTAAATAATTATATTTCAAGCTGGGTTCCAATACCAAGCGGAGTGCCCCAAGGCTCATTACTGGGTCCCTTGCTCTTTTTAATTTTTGTCAACGATATTTCTAGCTGTTTTCAAAATAGTAACTTATTATATTTCGCAGATTAAATGTATATTTTTAAAATTATAAATAACTTTCAGGATGTCTCTGGCCTTCAAGCAGACTTGTTACGGTTGGACATTTACTGTTCTATTAACAAGCTGGACCTCAATCCATCTAAACGCTATGTTACCACATTCACTCGCAAAAAATGCCACTTCTATCTTCTTAACATTTAAAGCATCCTACCTTGCAAAATTCTTATCTTGTTAGGGACCTTGGTGTGCTGCATGATTCAAAACTGTTGTTTGATGAGCATATCGAATCTATAGTATCAAAAGCATATCTTGGGCTTTGTTATGAGGAGCTCAGCTAGATTCAATCGGGCTAAAACTTTCAAGATCCTTTACTGTACATTCGTTAGAAGCACTCTCGAATATTCATCACAGGTTTGGAACCCACGGTATGAGAAATACATAACTATAATCGAACATATTCAAATAAAATTCATTAAATACCTATGTTTTCGTCTCAAAATTCCATTTTCATCTTCCAATTATACAGAACTATGCAAAAAATTCCATCTCCTGCCCTTGGTTAAGCGGCGCGAAATAGCTGATTTGTCGTTTTTATTAAAAGTCACCTCTAATGTCATAAACTGTCCTGACTTGTTAAATAAAATTAGAATTAATGTTCCATTTAAACAAACTAGGTTCATTCCTCCTATAGATTTACCATCGTTGGTACAAATTACAGGCAAAACTCATTTTTGTGGCGAGCAAGTGACAATTTCAATAAGCTGTGTAAGCGCACGGACTGTCACCTTTTCTGCATGAGCGTCAGTTCGATTCGACAGCGCCAGCGGTTGAATCGTGAATTCTTTAGTGATTAATAATAATATAAGTATACTCTTTCTTCATTGTATCTGTGTGTGTGAGATGTCGAATGTAAGTATACTCTTTCTTCATTGTATCTGTGTGTGTGAGATGTCGAATGTATCTGTGTGTGTGAGATGTCGAATGTATCTGTGTGTGTGAGATGTCGAATGTATCTGTGTGTGTGAGATGTCGAATGTATCTGTGTGTGTGAGATGTCGAATGTATCTGTGTGTGTGAGATGTCGAATGTATCTGTGTGTGTGAGATGTCGAATGTATCTGTGTGTGTGAGATGTCGAATGTATCTGTGTGTGTGAGATGTCGAATGTATCTGTGTGTGTGAGATGTCGAATGATTGTTCACATTTTTCTGTTTCTATATTATTGTTTAAACGTGAAAACCTGTAATTGGCTATCTGTTAAACAACCTGTTATTTGTATAAGTTTATCCGCTGTTGGTTATCCTACAATTAAAATAATAATAAAAATATGAGGATTATTTACTTTTACTAAGTACAAACGGGATAGGTGAATGTGATCTACATTTGGGATGGCAGCTAGCCGTATCTCGGACACTAGACGTTCTGGGCTAGCAAGGAGCGGGAATAACCCTACAAGCGGAGCTCTAGAGCGGTGCCCGGCAGGCAGATGAGAGCGTGCGTACCGCGAGGTGCGAGCGTCGGAGCTCGTCCGAGTCCATGTCCAGCAGCTCATCGATATCCACCTCGACCTCCTGCGCTGCCGCCGCTGCTGCCGCTGCTGCGACCGCCGTCTGAAACGCACGCATTAAACACATTAATAAAAAAGCTTGTGTGTTTTGCAATACAATATTTTACTTGAAGATTTACATCAAACATCTCCTGTAAAATTTAATCAGAAAATATCAGGCTAGAATGATTATAAAGAATGTCCCCTACTAGCCGGAGTTGATGTTGTAGTGAGCAAATGATTCTTTATTTTCAAAGAAAAGCGTGTAATGCCAGGTGGTGTGCTGAGAGGAGACTGACCGAGGCAGGTGCTGGCGCCTCGTATAGCTTCTGCAGCTCGTCGTAGAGCCACATCTCGACGGCCAGGCGCTTGCGGATTAGCGCCATCTGGTGGCTGCCGTACTTCGCCGTCAGAAACTTCTCTCGGCGCTCCTTCACCTTCAACACACGGCAATACAAAAATTATCTTACGCGATCGAACGAGCTTCAACCGGTAACCGCTGGTTCAGCTGGATTGCGGGCGAATCGCGCCAGGTACTCACTTCTCCCTTATCGCTGAAGTTGACGTGCAGGCCGGACTTGGCCGGCGAGCGCTCGGTGGGCGAGAGCGCGGCGCGCCCGTGCGCCCCCGCGCCCAGCGTCGCGCCGCAGTCCATGCCTCCGGCGGCCGCTCTGCCGCCGCCGCCGCCGCTCGCGCTGCTGCGACTCTGCAACATGTACGTACATGTGTTACATTATCATCCGACTGCCGCATAGCATCACTCAATGCAATTAGGTAGGTATGTATATATTGTAGTGGTCGGTATGCGCCTACACTTATCTATCTATATTTGAATAATAGCCAAGGAACTTCTTTTAGTACATCTTCCTTGCTAATAGCAATGAAAAAGTCAGTTTGATTACAGGTATCATTAAGTGCCTAATTACGGTGAAATTACAGCCAATTTATGAGCAAATGTGTTGAAAAAAATTATTATTTGTAATCTTTTACTATCAAAACAGTGCCACGAAATAAATAACCAAATAACTTGACCTACAGTTTCATTCAATTTACAGGTAACGGGAATTTATGTCATGTGGTTTCTTTTTTGGGGTATAAATTGCAGTTATTCTGGATTTCAGACTTTTGCCTATATTTGTGCCACTTATGCATACCAAATTACAGCACTGTAGGGTCACTGGTGTACCCTGTGAATATTGTCAAAGTCTAGTTTTTATTATGGCTAGTAAATAACTCAAAAATTATAAAGAATTTTACGAAAAATAAAAACAGAGTCTAAATGTACTAATGAATACCTTTCATTTGACGTCCCACTTGACCTAATAGCCTCATTTTCATTTTTTTACCCCTCTTGAACCCCAATCTCTACAACCCCTAACATTTTTAGCTCATTTAGTCACACCTAAACTGTGCCATCACTACCTACCTATGTATTAAATTTCACGATGATCGGATTAACGCTTCGAAAGTTATCCTCGGACAAACAAACATACATGCATACATACAACGCCGATTTGCCCAAGTTGAGAGATCTCGCGTCGCTCGATCAATAATCAGTCACTTAGGTAATAAATAACAGATTGGTGAATGTCGATTATTGGGTGTTCATAAACAGATTTTCGGTGTCCATTACTGGACATTTTCCGATTTTTTGGTTTTCGATGTTTAATTACTAACTTAAAGCTTTTTATAAAATATGCTTTTTACTAAATGTGTGACAGCATTATACCTTTCTTATGGATAATAGCTGCCGATCACTTATAGGTAGGGTTGCCATTCGTCCGGGTTTCCCCGGATTTGTCCTAGTTTAGAAGGCGTCCGGGGAGCGTCCGGGCAGGATTTTATTTGTAGTCCGGATTTTAATTTTAGGCCCAGACTCGGGTATAAATCGCTTATTTAGAAACAATGTTTCGGTTAACAAATTCTGTGCTTTCAATTTGTAATTCATATATGTTATAGTTAAGGATAGGTGCTAGAGCGCCTAAATCGTGAAAACACGATACCGTAAAATTTTCTCGATAGAAAAAAAAAATCCAAAGATGACTCCAAATTTATCTTAAAACCGTTCTTATGCGATGAATACTTCAATTTAGATCATGAAACTTTATACAGTGATTCAACTGTGGATGACTCTTCCGCATTAGCAGAAGTGATTTCGTCATCCGGGTCTCCGAGAATGTGTCTCGGACGACGGAGGGTCAGTACAAAAATTGGCTCTATATATATATACAAACTAGCTGGAATTTCCCCATGCCCGAATAGCATACCAAAATATTTCTCACGGTAAATTTTCTATAAAGCGGTCTTAATAGCCTGATAAATAAGTGCACTGTAATTTACATTTTCAAAATTCCTTATATTTTTACCATAAAAATATTAAAAATAGTAGTTGAAATATTAAAAATTATATAAAAATACTAAAAAGCTGAAAAGTAAAACAGGCAATTTAGAGAATAAAAAATAAAGGTAACTAATAATAGTTTATTAGAACTTTATGAAGATTTGTTTTATTTAGAAAAGCGTGATTGTAAAATTTAAGTTGATTTTATAGTTTTTTTTAAGAAAAGTTTAAGTTGATTTTTACGAAGTTGAAGAGTATAATTTTTTGTTTTATTTACAGGCAATAAAAATGTAAGATGTAGTTTATTTAAGCTTTGAGATTTTATTGTGTTAAAAGACTCGTTATAAAAAGTAGATAGTAAGGTTTCCGCAAATCGATGCAAAACAGTACCTACCATATAATTTTGTTTTGTTATTAAAAGTCTTCTTAAGTTTTATTTAATAAAGAAATGTAAGAATACTACTAACAGTTCCTTAAAACTTTAAGGAGATTCTGTTTGGTTTTTTAAGATGTAATATGGTTTTAAATTGTATTATAATAAATAAAAGTTTATTTATGATCAAAACTATATCTTAATCTACTATCTTAGAAAAAATACTCTGTTCAAACGTCCGGCTCGTAAGCTCCAAAATCCGGGCTTTTCACGTTTCTTGTCCTGGTTGACAGGTTTTTGAGATGGCAACCCTACTTATAGGTAAATAGTAAGTACTTAGGTAGGTACCTACTTATACCTACCAAAGGTCTTATCAATTCAATTATCGTAGGTAGCTCAGAATAGAGTAAAAATCAGACGCTGTAAACGCGCCTAATACTGAAGTGTCTTAAACTACTTCAAAATAGAGACGCCAATAACTGTATGACACCGTCGTGTCGTGTCGTCACGCATCACGTGTTTTACAGTGTTCAATTTAATTAAGTTATGCCTTCTTGTGTCGGTCGTCCCAACGAGTAAAAATTCAGCTAGGCTCAAAAAAAACAAAATGGGATCACATTGCATACGTAAGTAGCGCATTTAGATGTTGTGTTAATGGATTATTGAATAAATTTTTCGGTTTGTAATTGTCGTAAACAATGATCCTCCATTTTGTTGATGTTGCCAAATATTAAGAGTTATTATTTTCCCTACTCTACAATTCTGAGATTAAAAGATTTTATTAGTTGTTGTTTTAAATTATATTAATGTTTAAAAATACGTAATGACCAGCTCAAAAAAAGCTATACAGGGTTACTCGTACGTAATCACATAAACAGTTCGCATCCTTTTAGGGACATGTTCTGTAGGGTAGGTACCTACATAAAAACAAACAGCTTTTGTTCTAGTACCTACTTTTAAAAAACTTACGCAGAAAAAAGGAAATTAAATGTTTTAATCGTAACCGTGTTTTATTTTAAAATCATTGAGATTATACATACTCGTTAGTTAGTTTTACATATTTATGAGCAGTAGGTACCTATGTCGGGTTATCTATTTGGGGTGTGATAAGCCGAAAGAGAGGTCATTGTACTCTCTATTATGAACAACTTTTCATATGGGGCCAACCAACACTAAAATCACGAATAAAATCAGCTGTTCCATAAGATGAGATAAGATACATTTTGTCAGGCGTCTCAAAGAAAATTTTCTTTGGAACAGCAGATTTTTTTTCGCAATTTCAAGGTTGCCCCCATTGTAAAAAATGTTCATAATGATGAGTACAATGTCCCCCTTTTCGGCTTAGTACACCCCAAACAGTTTACTAAACCTACCACCACCACCAAAATATGTTTATAATAGTTGTAGTAATTGATCGAGCGCAGCAAGATCTCTAAATTAACTTGAGCAAATCGGCGTTGTATGTATGTATGTATCCTCGGACAAACAAACAAACACCTAAATTTTTTACACCTAATGACCTAAATCGATCATGGTCTCTGATGGTCAAAAGTTCTGTGACTGGGCAACAGTGAGAATACATAAAAGCAGAAAAAAATTGTATGATCTTTATGCTGAAAAATAATATAATTTTAATGAGTTTAAAGAAAAAGTAAAAAAATATTCGAAGATTTTTTTAAAATGTTTGTTGTGAAGCAAAAGTGCGTCATTTGAGTTCTAAAATTAAAAATAGTCAAAGCAAAGTAAAATCCACTTGGAAAATAATCAACAGCGAGACTGGAAGAGTCACAACTAAGAACAATATGTTTAATTTGAAAATTGGCAATGCCACGATCAATCAGAATGGTGATGTAGCTAATGCGTTCGAAGACTTTTTTACCGATATTCCAGTCTACCACAAAATCCTTATACTCCTCTCCCATAGTCGCAGAGAAAACTTAACGGAATGCAAAACACAGTTCAAATTTGATTATGTAAATAGTGATGATACCAAAAAAGCTTTCAAACTGATAAATGTTAAGAAAACCACGGACCTCTGGGGTATCTCTGTTAGCGCCGTGAAAACATTGATTAACATAATTGCTCCCGAACTAGCTTTAATAATATTCAACGAGTGTATTGACTGTGGGGTATTCCCTGATTTAATGAAACACAGTAAAATAACTCCACTTTTCAAATCAGGCATTAGTTCTGATCCTGGTAATTTTAGACCAATCTCAGTACATCCGACATTTGATAAAACATTTGAAAAACTAATTTTAAATCAATTGCTTAGACATTTCAATTCTCATAATTTACTGCATCATAAACAATTCGGATTTACCAGGGGTCGCTCAACCACTGATGCTGGTATTAAGTTAATATCGTACGTATTTGATGCCTGGTATTTGATTGCGTAGATCATGACACATTGATCAGGAAACTACACTATTATGGCATTAGGAACGTTGCTCTAGACTTTCTCACTTCTTATTTAAGTAGCAGAGTGCAATTAAGCTTCCCATTCACGTCCACACGTGAATGGGAAGCGTTCTCTCGGGACTCTGGTTAAAATGGGTGTACCACAGGGATCAATTCTGGGACCATTTTTGTTTTTAGTATATTATACAAATGATCTTTCCCATCTTGTAAGGGACGATCATGAGGTTGTATTGTTTGCAGGTGACACGTCACTTTTATTTAAATTAAAGCGACGACAAACCGATTTTGACGATGTAAACAATGCAATCTCTAAGGTCGTAAAATGGTTCAATGTAAACAATCTACTTCTAAATGAAACGAAAACAAAGTACCTACCTATATTAGATTTATACTACCTAATGTTACACAAGTTAAAGCAGATATAAAAATCAAAGACGAGGAGTTGGCTCTTGTGGACACCACCATATTTTTAGGTATAACCCTAGATAATAAGCTTCAATGGGGCCCTCATATTGATAAGTTGTCGAAGAGACTTAGTTCTGCGGCATACTGTAACGATGCTTTTAGCCTCGTTACACGAATTCTGTTTTGGAGGTGTATTTGTCTGGATTTTTGGGCAGTAGTGCTGATAACTGTTGAGGCCTGTTATACCATTTGTAAACATTGGTTTAGTTCTGACGTTTTGGTTAGGTCTTTGACACAGACCTACAGTTCATTTGTTGTCATGCAATCATTCACCGGTTTTTTAAAAATCGACTTTCTATTCGACTGTTTCAAGAAATCTTTACCGCATCACTATTTATGAAAGAAAAAAAATCACTTTTCTCTCTCACACAATGTCATAGCGACATTGTTTTTTTTTCAAGATTTGTTTTATCAGATTTAATCTCCAAATTTACGGAGATTAATCATGTTTTGTGTTTGAAATTGGTTTGAAATGGCTTGGTGATAAGGCCGGTCTGAAAATTTTGGAATTCGATTTTAAAGATGTTTTCTTAAGCGGGTAACCCTACAGCTTAATTTTCCCTGGTTTTCTTACCTATTATTTGATTTAATTTAATTTACCTAACTCATTGGAAACCCCACGTTTTGGAGGACAAGATTTCCAATTTGAATTTGCAACTTCACCCTAGCGTATTAGATTCTAATTAGAATACACTAGGAGTTAAACCTTTATACTAGCCTTCTGCTAATTTCTTTTTTATTTTTATTGGATTGCAATAACGACAGTCAACAACAGTTTACAACTTTGTATAGTTTTTAACCTCCGACACCGTAGTTTCTAGGATCTACTGGTTTAATTAATAAATAAATTTAACTTCACATTGCCGCATACAGAGTTCAGATTTCCACAGGCAAAGACTTGCAATAAACTCTAAAAATGATATTCCATCTTTTATTAGCCTCCCCGGCCTTGTGATTAGAAGCTCAATCTCTTCGGCAGATTTATCCAGGTACTTAATTTGTTTTTCAAAATTCAAGTAGGCATGGCGCCAAAGATTTGTTTGCCTATTTGTTTTTGTATTTTAGTTTGCCTACCTGTACCTTTATTAGTTAGATTCACTTGGCACTTAGCCAAGAAACCAGAAATTAAATTCACCCACCTTATAAACTTTATTTTTTTTATTTTTTATATTACAATACGCAGTCAAAAAGATCCGTCTTTTTACAGATGTAGACACAACTAGACTAGTTTACTTCAGCTACTTCCACAGCATTATGTCATACGGTACCTGTCATACTGCTGTGGGGGAGTGCTTCAGATATAAACACCGTTTTTGTGCTGCAGAAGAGGGCCGTTCGTGCAATTTACAATATGGGCCCCAGAGAATCATTATGCAATAAGTTTAAAGAAATAAATATTATGACATTCCTTTGTCAGTACATCTATGAAAATCTGATGTATGTTCACAAAAATATTAATTTGTTTAAGAAAAATAGTGATAATCATAATTTTAATACTACAAATAAAGATAAACTCGCTGTTGCCACTTGTAGACTCCATAAAGTTAGTAAATCGCCCAAGTGTAGTAAACTCCCAAGTGATGTACAAAAATTGACAATTAACAAATTTAAAAACGCAATTAAACTAAATCTTTATAAAAAAGCCTACTATAAAATATCGGATTATTTAGATGATAGAGAAGCTTGGTATTGAAATTGCTCCAACTCGTTCAAAATGCTACAATTTAGACGTAATTTATTTCCTGTATTGTTATGTATTGTAAAAGGATCATTAAAAAAACAACCAACCTTGTTTTCTTGCTTTTCTTTCCTGGCTTGGTCGCTAAGGAACAGGCAGCAAAATTACGTTTCAAAGTGATCCTTGTGATTTTAATCAATAAAAGATTTCGACTTTGAAACATTGTTGTATGTTATCTTGTCTTAACAAACAAACATTGTTTATGTGTCCGAGGATAACTTTCGAAGCGTTGATCCGATCATCGTATATACATTGGTGGGTAGAGATGGCACAATTTTGGTGTGACTAAATGAGCTAAAAATGTTGGAGGGTTGTTGAGATATTGGGGTTCAAGATGGGTAAAAAACAAGTAACTTTTTAACAAAAATATAACAACTTCAGATAACAGTAAAAACCAAACTGCTCTACCAATTTTAATGAAACTTCCATGGGATCAATCTAAAAGTATATCCTTTCAAATAAAAAACTAATTTTCCAAATCGGTTGATATATAACAGAGATGTGAGCTAATAACATAACATAAAAATTAAACAAATTTAAGTCTTATATGGTTTTCTCATGGATGCCATTGTCAGAACTGGACCAAATGAAAATGGGACCACACGGGAAGCACCAGCTTTCAAATAAAATAGAGTCAACAAAACCGGTTCACTCAATCGAAAGTTCTGAGGTAACAAACATAAAAAAAATACAGTCGGCGAACCTCCTCCTTTTTTTGAAGTCAGTTAAAAAGTAGGCATCATCGGGCCGTCTGTCCAACACAAGTGCTAGCGATCGACTGAGGGAATTTTTCTCCTGATTCAATCAGACCTTGTGTAGTCGATGGCATAGGTACCGAATTTGGTTTTTTCTCGGATCGGGGAGATCCGGATGCATTACGCGGGTGGGGGGTGAGATGGGTGCGGGACGCGGGTTTTGTTTTATGGACACAGCGACCGGTTTGCAATCAAAGCTGAAGGCGGCTTCTTATGGCGGTAATTATGTAATTAAATTTACCTAAAATATAATTACATAATTAATGGGGAAAAGGTAAGGGTTAATAAACATATAAAGGAGGTAGGACGAGGGATTTCAGGAGGAAGGATTTCACAACAGTGAACAAATACATTGTAAAATTTGTAAAAAAAATGTCAATGTCTTTTCCAAATTCGAAATTCTCGCCAATAAAATGCAAAACCTATAAAAAAAGCCTTATTATCTGTCCCGCACCGTCATGTCAATTTAGTGTCATATTAATCGATAGTACGCAAATTGAACAGTTCGGACATTGATTTCCGAGCGATTTTGGCAATTGATAACGGATTTTCAACAAAATATCAAATACCTAGGTAGGTTTTCGTGCATCGCCACTTCACATGTAGGCTTGAAATAAATGAAAGTCATAGCCCATTGAACCGATTGGAAAGTTGAGCCCTTGATAGCGCCGCCTGTGTGAAATGTTCAGCGTTTTTTATATTTTTTATTTATTTTAAGAATTTACCTAGGTATTTTGTGTCAACAAATCATAACACGAAATCCGCAAACGAGAGCTATCATCTCATCTTTGAGTGGGCGGCTTACCGAGATCGTGTCCTCGGTCAGTGCCCCCAGTCAGCCCCGGTGGCGGGCGGCGAGCGGCGGCCCCGCGCGGTCGCGGCCGACGACGTCTCCACCGCTCGCTGGAGCTGAACACTCAAATAGAGCAAGCCTATGCGCGACACAACCTTGCAAAAGGCACAACCCGCACAGCAACACACAACACTAGTCACAATCACAACGCGGACCGATGGACGACAGACTGGGTATTCATGCACAAAATGTGAATGTACAGACAGGTAGCAGACCGGCGGCGGCGTGGCGCGTTTCCGCGGCTGACTGAGGGAGGAAAGGACACACGCGCGCGGTGGCGCAGGACGATTACTTTCACTGAGCACGTGTGTGACTACCGGCACGTGAGTCGCGCGCGCGGTCAGAACGCGCCTGCCAGTCGCGCGCGCGCCGCCTCGCCTCCTCCCTCCGAGCCCCCATCTGCCGCGGCCGGCGCGGGCGGGGCGGAGGGCGCTGTGATTCCACTTTTAATTACGCATTCACCCTAATATAGGGCGTACATACTGTAGTTTAGAGACAAATAAATAAAATATTGTCCGCGTTTTTTAGAAAGCCGGCTAGGAAATATTTTTTTTTTTATTCAAAGAAAAGTACTGACTCCGGCGCACGAAAAGTAATGATCTTGTAATGATTTTGCTATTGCCCTTTCAATTTCCAACACATAGCAGATATGTCACTGTCAAATAGTGTCAGGAGTACCTCATTGTCTAATCGTGGTCTCAAATTCCACACAATATTGGATTAAATTGGCGACAGGGTCGCATTCAAGAGTGTTCAAGAGTACCAAATGACATAATTCAATGTACGAGAAATCGGAATCGCAGTCAAGGGTAGGTGATCTGTATTAAAATTTTAACCAAAGAGACCCACACATTATGATTTATGAACATAATCGTAATTAACTAACCTATGAATGCACAGAATGCACCAACCTTTAAAAATAGATTTTACTTTTATTGTCTCGCAGAAAGTGTGAAAAGTAGAGTATTCTCCTCGTGGATAAAGCTGTCTTCATCTTGGGCGTGCTTTATATCCCTCTCTGCACTCAGGATACTATTAACTCCCTCGCTCCGCTCGTGAGTTAATTCTAGAACCATTCGTTACGTTCGGGGGAAGAGCTTTCCTTTAGGAACGGTTTGATAGAGGGAGGGGGGAGGAGGGGGCTTGAACCCCCCCCCCCCCCCCCCCCCGTGTATGAGGACTTGCAAAAGCCTATAATTTATTGAGAAAATTAAAAAAAAATATTTTGAGGTTGAGTATGAAAAAAGGCAGAAACCAGGGGTTTGGAGGATAAACTTTTTCTTCCAACCCCCCGAACTCTGGGTGAGCTCCCGCCAGAAGCTCTTAAGGTCGCCCCTAAATGAAGCAAGTCACACTCGACCTTCGCTCCGCTACGGAGGTCGCCGGCTCGTTTCGCTCGCCACCACCCCCCTTCGCTTCACTTGGCCTCATATGACTTGCTTCACTCAGGACCTCCCGCGAGGTTCTGGCTCCCGCGCTCTTTATATACACTCTAGGGGTGTCACGCACAAGACCACGTGGAGTCGGGGTGCTCCGTGTCGATTCAGTCACTCATTTTAAACCTAACCTACTCAAGTTGGGGTGCCCCGTCTCGATTCAGTGTACCATTTTTCATAGTTCAATAGATAACTTAATAATAAAAAAATATTAATAATACCATTATTATAAATATCCATGCAACAGTGAACGAATCTAATGTAAACTTTGTAAAAGTATGTCGAAATTCCCGCCATTAAAAATGTAAAACTGATGTCACTGTCATTGCCAAATTTGAAATTTCCGCCAATAAAAATGAAAAAAGCCGTATTATCTGTCACTGTCATGTCAATTTAGTGTCGCAATAATCGATAGAACACAAACTGTAAGGTCGGACACTGATTTCCGAGCGAATTTCGCATCGATCACGGATTTTAAAAATTAATATCTCCAAATTATAAGGTTGCGCAAGTTGCCACTTCACATGTAGGCTTTTTTTATGTATATCTACACATGAAAAAAAAATGAAAGTCCTAGCACAGGTTTCCTAAAGGAAATTTCAGCCCGTTCGGGATTTAATATAGCGCCCGTGACGCAAGACTGGTTTGTCCCCTCGTTTTATAATCTACTATTACCTACCTCTTTAACATGGGAGCTATGAGAAGTACTTACTTATATAGGTGGTACTAATTATGTACCTACCCTCAGAGAAGGTAGTACCTACCTCGCTATTATTATTTGCGTTTTATGACAGGCTTCAGACTCACTGAAAATCATTAAATGTTTATTAATGATTTATGTAGGTACCTATGTAGTTTTGCTTTATGTAAGGGTAAAAATAAATCACCGGTCAGTGGAAATACTGACCGGTGAGACGTGCTACGTGTTATGAGCTAACCACAGAATACAGATTTCCGTATTCTTAGCGTGTGACGTAGGAAAGGGGGGAGGGAGGGAAGAGAGAGAGGCTGGGCGGCGCGCATCATCGTCTACATTAGATAGAGTATTTTGTATACTAAAAGTCGTCAGCTGATATTAATCCAGATAGCACGCCGCGCCGCGCCGTCGCACGCTGCTGCGCCGCGCGCTGGGCGTAGGTATGTTACACCAACAAAAAGTTGTCTCTTTCCTGGATTCCTTCCAGGGTAATTTAATTACTAATTAGTGACCTGCCTTGTGGTAATTTGTACCCTAACGAAGATAGGTAATTCTCGATAAATATATTTTTCATCCCGTCTATTCGAAAAGAGGCGAAGGGTACCTTGATAAGTGCGCGCAAAATGGGTCATTCACTAAAAGTTTAGTGTGTACGTTTATATAGTAAGTACCTACCTAGTTTTGTTTGTAGTTGCACGCGCATGGGTCTAGTAGGATGAAGAACGCACTCGATTTGGCTTTCCCAGCATAATAATACCTACCGAGTTACTGACACACACCAAAGTAACCTACCATTTATATGTTAAGGGTTGATATTGATAAAGGTAGGTAATAGACAATGTGGCGGCCGTCGCGCCGGCGCCGCCGCGTCGTCGCTCGCTATCAGTTAAGTGCAATGGAGTATCTTAGTGAAGGTCGACATTCTAACTAGATGGAAGGAGAGTAAAATGGTAATCACCCAGTTAGTTATTGTATTCGTGACGTAGGTACTAAGTAGGTGGGTAGTGGCTACTTACGTGTAGGTAGTTCCCTCCCGCTACCTCACCCGCCGCGCCGCCGCCGCCGCCGCCCGCCCGCCGGCTGAGCCTCTTCATTCACTGTCAAGGCAGGTCAAGGGTTTTCGCCAACCGGAAGTTGCGGCGTAGGAGGAAACCCTTCACTGAGCTACCTACAGGGTTCACCTTAGATGTAGGTAGACGTACCTACCTACCTTACGCAGTCTTTAAAACGAATTCATTCAATGATACCGCAGTAGGTACCATACCATAGTGCAATTTAGGTAGGTACCTACTCGTCTCATAGTAAGTATTAGTAGGTAGCGCTCAGACCACCGATCGAACATGTCGCGAGCTCATCGCGTCTGTCTCGTGACTCTCGGCTGCCACAGCCCGCGGCGGCACCGGGCATGCCGCGGGGGCACGGAAGCGGCACACAATAACCGCCCGAAGGAACGACCGACCGACGCAAGGTCCCGTCATCATCGGCACCGAGCCGTGGACGACGCACGGGAACCGCTGCCGATCACGTAAACAACAATCTAAAACCTAGTGCGTAGAATGAAACGGCACTAGCGTTCTACTTCTGATTCTGATAGGGATGACAATCGATTGAGATAATAGACATGTCTCGCAGCTGGTGTCGAGACGGCGTCGCCGCCGCCGCGGCCCGGCGCCGCCTCTAGCCGTCACGTCCGAGTGCGGCCGGCTAGCGGCGACGGGCGCGCGGCGGCGGCGCGGGGCGGGTACTCACGCCGCTCCTGAACTTGAAGAACAGCGACATGAGGCGCGCTGCGGCCCGCTCGCGCCACACTGCCGCCGCCTCGCCCGCCCGGACCCGCCGCGCATGCGTCCTGCACCCTGAACCTTACTGCTATACCTACCATCGCGACTCGCGAGGCGACGACGGTTCTACTTTCACCGGTAGCCTTTCTAGAGATCAATCTGATAAAAGATTGAACTCGACCAATGAAGTCCCTAGAGACAGGTCGCCCTCGCGCCCCCACGCCGCTACGTAGCGCGGTACTTACCTACTCGCCTGTCCTACGTAGGTAGGTACCTTCTCGAAAGATCGCCTAATTCTTAATATCAATGGTTCTCGAACGATGCGATTTCGATGGGCAGAGGGGGTTGGACAGATATCCGAAGCGGGTACAAGGAAAACCCTTCCTTCAAATAGAGCGCTTTAAGCGCGGGTGATGTCTTCGGTGTTACAAACGTCCATCCGTAGGCTACGGTAATCGCTTCGTGGGTCGTTCGTTAGTTTGACACCAAAGTGGTATAAATAAAAACCTACCCAAATCAGATCCCTCTCTATCGCGGATACCTAGCCTGTCCGCAGAGAGCTGATCAGAAAGCTCTCGCAGTAGAGATATGCCGCGCGCGCAGGCGCGTCGCGTATCGACCGACCGACGGACGGTGCCGCAGCACAGTCTCGCCGCGGCTCGCACGCGGCACACAGTGGACAGCTCTGCAGGATGGCTCGCTCGTTGGTGTGGTGGGTCTGCGTACTAGGCGCTGCGTGCGGTGCGCGCGAGCTCGACCCTGCGGCGTGCGCGGCGCGCTTCGACGTGCAGCGCGACAAGATCATCCGCACCGAGGAGTCCCGCGACATGGGCGCGCGCTACCTCTCCGAGCTGGACGTGGGCGCGCGTACGGAGTGCCTGCGCCTCTGCTGCGAGACCGAGACCTGCGACGTGTTCGTTTACGAGGAGAAGGTACCGTAAGCACTGCCACCGCGCCACGCGAGTTTCTTTCTAGGAACTGTCCTCCGCGTCCAGCGTTAGGTATCTGGCGATCGCACTCGGTACCGGTGCGACTCGGGGCTATTGGTATCTATGTAGGTATAAAGTAGGTAGGTACCTACTCGCACTAACTGCACAGTAGGATGGTAGATTAGATGCTAAGTTTAGCTCGGTACCCGCATGAAATCGATCGATGCCACGATTATAATCTGATAAGTACTCGTTCACGATAGGTAGGTACTCGTATAGTCGCAGACGTAGGTATACATTATAGAGATAGCGTGTGCGCTTGCAGGGCCCCGGCAGCTGCTATCTGTTCAACTGCGGCCCGCCGGAGGACTTCCGCTGCAAGTTCACAGCGCACGGCAACTTCAGCAGCGGCGTGCTAGCGCTCAGTCGTCGCCTCGCAGAGCTGCAGGACCAGGAGCGGCTCGCGCTCGCCAGCCTCAGGTGCGTTGCCCGTGCGTGCCCTCTTCCCATCCTATCCCACAGATACCTACACCTGCTCTACAGTTATACGGATTCAGTGAAACACTCTTAACTTATTACAAATAAGTTAACAAACAACATTACATAAGTTATTTGTCAGTTTGATCATTACTGATATTTATTGCTCCCAATATTCGAGAATTTGCTTCGATGCTAACGACATTAATGTTATATTTACAAGAAAGTCCGGAATTTTCATCAAATGTCAGAAATTTACTCAGGAATTTCGATTTTTAACCTGGGAACCTCAGCTGTGTGTGTGTTTCTGGCGATTTACATGATTTTCATCTAAAGAGCGCCAGGACGATCTTGTGAAGGGAGTTCCTCCTGGAACAGACGAAGACTTAAGAAGACAGAAGAAGACCTAAAAAGACCTAAGAAGATTACAAATATCTTAGAAGACACAAGAAGACCTTAAAAGCCCTAAGAAGACCTAAGGAGACTTAATACATATTTTGCGTTCTGTACAGAGAGAGGATAATGTGTGGGTCTCTGGTTCAAATGAGGTTCCAAATTGAAATTCAGTACAACTTTGTTCCCGGCTCAGCCGTAGGCCTGACAAGCTGTGGGAAAAGTTGGCGAAGACGGGACAGGTAGGTAAGTAGGTACAACACTCAAAAAATCAAAATCTTTTTAATCACAAGGATCACTTTGAAACGTCAATTTTACTGCCTGTACCTTCGCGACCAAGCCAGGAAAGAAAGGCAAGAAACAAGGCTGGTTGTTTTTTAATGATCCTATAATACGTAACAATAATTTGTAATTTGTATTTTTTTTTGTAGTGTTTTTATTTCAGTAAACTGTTTGCTTGTACTTGTAACTAAAACAATGTGAACACTGGAAAATGCATTAGTAAAATACTGTGTCGCAGTGTCGAGTGCCCGTACATAGGTACATAGAACTAAATACTCTTTTTTTATATATATACCTAGTCAGGTCATAAGTATTGTCACACAGTAAAAACTTTTCTTTTAGAATGCTGGCCACAAAAAAGTTTATAGAATTCGAATTTCGAATTGTTCATGAAAATAAAAATGTATACTTTTTAGAATTTTACTCATTTTTAAATATGGAGTGGACGCTTAAAGAAGACCGTGTTGCAGTTATTGCGTTGCATCGTTGCGGTTACGCGCCAATTCAAATTTTTGACATACTGAAAAATTTGAATATACCTAACCAAAAGATTCGTTTATCGCACCATCAAACGATACAATGAAGACTCTATTGTAGATGACAGGCCAAGAAGTGGTCGCCCTCGGTCTGTTAGGACTCCAGCAGTGATAAAAGCTGTGAAGGCGCGAATTCAAAGAAATCCCAAACGTAAGCAGAAACTGTTGGCCCTTCAGATGGGGTTAAGCAGAACCATGGTGAAAAGGGTGTTAAATGAAGACTTATGGCTTCGGGCATATCGAAGAAAAACAGGACATCGTTTGAATGCTCGTCTAATGGACCTGAGACTGAAGAGATGCCGCGCTTTGTTGAAGCGGTACGCGGTAAAAAAATATCGGGAAATTCTTTTTTCGGATGAAAAAATTTTTACCGTAGAAGAGAGCTACAACAAACAAAATGATAAGGTGTACGCACACAGTAGTGAAGAAGCGAGCAACCGTATTCCGCGTGTCCAACGAGGTCATTTTCCATCCTCGCTCATGGTATGGTTGGGAGTTTCTTATTGGGGCTTAACAGAGGTACATTTTTGTGAGAAAGGTGTAAAAACGAATACAGTTGTGTATCAAAATACAGTCCTGACGAACCTTGTGAAACCTGTTTCTCATACCATGTTCAATAACAGGCACTGGGTATTCCAACAAGATTCGGCGCCAGCTCATAGAGCGAAGAGCACACAAGACTGGCTGGCGGAGCGTGAAATCGACTTCATCCGGCACGAAGGCTGGCCCTCCTCCAGTCCAGATTTGAATCCGTTAGATTACAAGATATGGCAACACTTGGAGGAAAAGGCGTGCTCAAAGCCTCATCCCAATTTGGAGTCACTCAAGACATCCTTGATTAAGGCAGCCTCTGATATTGACATGGACCTCGTTCATGCTGCGATAGACGACTGGCCGCGCAGATTGAAGGCCTGTATTCAAAATCACGGAGGTCATTTTGAATAAACTTTAGTGTCATAAAAATCTATGTTTTGTTAAGTTCATTTTGGTATATAAATGGTTACATAATGAATAAACTTGTTTCAAATATTTTATATTAAACATGTAACAGAACTTATGACCTGACTAGGTATATATATATTATAGGCTTGCGTTTGACCACGATCTCGCCTGATGGTAAGCGATGATGCAGTCTACGATGGTACACGCTTGCCTAGAAGAAACCAATTCACTCGCGACTTAAAGATACCCAGGTTGTAGCTATCTGGAAACACAGACTCTGGCAAGTCGTTCCACTCTTTGGCGGTACGTATAGTAAAGGTCGGAGAGAACCGCTTTGAGCGAATGGGAGGTATTTCTACCATATAGCGGTGGCGCACCGGAGAGCGTCTGGTTGTCCGTTGATAGAAAGGAGATGGTGGAATCAGGTTGAAAAGTTCCGCCGCACACTCCCCGAAATGTACTCGATAAAAAACCGAGAGGCTAGCAACCTTTCGTCAATGCTCCAGGCTGAGAAGCCTTGCATCAACTAGCTCATCGTTGCCTATGAGCTTCTTGGCTCTTTTTTCAATTGATTCCAGAGCTTTAAGTTGGTACTTCGCTGATCCGTCCCAGAGGTGAGAACAGTACTCCAAACACGAACGAACTTGTGGTTGGTACAAGTTGAGCAACTGTCCCGGTGTGAAGTAGTGCCTCACCTTTGCGAGTATACCAAGCTTTTTAGCAGCCAACTGGGCTTTCGACTCAATGTAGGAGCCGAAATTGAGAGTCGGAGTTTATGTGATACCAAGAAGCTCGAGGTGGTCAGATATCGGCACGGGTACATTTCGGAAAGTAGGAGTCAGATTAAATTGACTTCGTTTTGCGGAGAACAGACACGCCTGGGTCTTATTCGCATTGAACTTGACCAGATTGGCATCACCCCAGTCGGAGATTGCCTTCAAGGACACGTTTAAGCGTTTGACCATGGCCTCCCTGAGTGACTGAATCTGCGCTCTACTGGCTCGTGCACTAGATGTATAGCTTTCCACAACTGTGCTATAGTCTGCATACCCAAAGGTACCGGGTTTTAGCAGATCGTTGATATGCAGCAAGAACAGAGTTGCGGAAAGTACTGACCCTTGTGGGACCCCGGCATTAATCGCCAATTGATCGGACGAGCAGCCTTCAACGACAACTCGTATCGAACAGTCCCTCAAGAAGTCCGATATCCAGACACACAGTCCAGTGGGAAGACCGTATGATGGAAGCTTGCTAATAAGGCTATCATGCCAAACCCTATCAAAGGCCTTTGAGATGTCAAGGGAAACAGCCAGCGCTTCTCCATGTTTCTCTACGGCCTCGCTCCATATGGGGACCTTCTAGCGTATGCCACGCCATACGCTAGAAGGTCCTCAGTAGAACGATTTAGGCGAAAGCCATATTGTCGATCACTGAGAAGGTTATGCGTTTCTAGGTGTGCCAGGAGCCTGTTGTTCAGTACACGTTCCATAATCTTACAGATGACGGACGTGACCGAGATGGGCCTGTAGTTAGAGGGGTCGGCACGACTACCTTTTTTAGGCACGGGCTGCACGTTTGCAAGCTTCCAGGATTTCGGCACTTGTCCAGACTTCACAGAGCGGCGAAAGAGGCGTGTCAGTACAGGAGCGAGCTCAGGCGCGCAGAATTTAAGAACAACTGCTGGAATACCGTCAGGGCCACTGGCTTTGTTCACGTCCAGATTCTGCATCGTTTTTTGAACCTCGGTCTGATGTATGCGGATTTCCGGAATATATACCCCACAATCCGGTAGAATCGGAGGTGTCCCGCTTGCAGCATCTAGACGAGCAGATTCCGCAAAAAGATTGGCGAACAGATTCGCTTTCTCTTCAGCAGTATGGGTCAGAGTACCGTCAGGTTTCAGCAGTGGAGGTAGTGAGGGGCGACAGAAGTTCGACTGAACCGCTTTAGCCAGAAACCAAAACGCCTTACTGCCCGATTGGTACGACGCCGATTTGTTCCCTATTCGGCCTATGTGGTCAAATCGAGCCTTCCGTAAAGCCTTCTTGCAGGACTTGGCAGCTTTGTTATAAGCTGTCTTGTTTGACTAGGCTCTAGGCTGTTTGGCCGTCAACATCAGGAACCCGCGTTGCGCCTTGGACCAGCTGGGTGAGATTAAGCGATAAAGCTAGTTTTCGCGCTTCTCTCCCTGCGTGGTCAGTGCTTTGGTATGGGAAGAGCCACTCTTGGTGGTGAGCGTTGAAGTCCCCCAACAGCACCAATTGAGCAGATGGGTACTTTTGTTGGCCGGCGTCCGCCGCCTCACTGAGGTAAGTCATGAGCTTGGTCGTCTCCTGGTCTCCACTATGCGAACGGTAAATACAGCCATATGGCTGTATTTTACGTTAATTTTTTTTTTTTTACTTATACTATATACTAATATTACTAACATGGTATTTAAGTTTTATAACCTAACCTAGCTAATCTTACACAAATGGACTTGTAAATTATTGTCTGAATTAATAAATTATATTTCAACACACTTGCTCGTAAAGTGAGCCATAGTACCTACATCGTTATTAGGGACATAAACCGAACTATAACACACGCGTGCGTAATAATATTACACACTAGTGCATAAATAGAATTATCCCTACAAAGTTAAGTTAGTACCTAATTGCAAATTATATGCGAGTAAACAGAGCATTTTTAATTTAACCGGGTAATACAGTTTTTGTAACAACAAAGAGGTTTTATGTCGCTGAAAATTCTATTACATTTTTGGAATAAATAAATGATTATTAATTATATAAATATACATATTAATGGTTATTAAACATTTATTAATATCAAATTACTTATAATTCACAATAATTTATTACAAAATATTTGCATTTTATCCCTAAAATTATAATTTGAAGCAGGCTATAAGGCTATAGGTATGTAATCAATCACTTTACATTTGGCGCGTGCAAAAAACAAAAAAAACTTGCGCGCCATTTCCCATTTTTTTTTGTATCGCATTTGTTGCTGTGTGGTAAATAATTGTAAAAATGTCAAGTTTTAGTACAGAAGATTAACAATTGGTAGATTTAACCCCGCCAGAAATACTAAATGCAGCACAAAATGCAAATGAAAGCCTAATACCATAAAATGAAAAATCAACAAAAAAACGCAGTCATTTTCTGAAAATGTGTTTTGGCGTATTTCTCTGAACTCGCCAATACATACAAACCTAGCTCCCTGTGGTGCATCTATTCCATGTTATGAAGCATGTTTAAGCTCAAACATGGTGTAGATATCAAAACGTACTGTAACCCACAACCATGTAGGTACATCTCGTAGCATGAGTTATTTGGTGCCTTCTCCTTCCAGTAATTTGTATGATTTACCTTTGTCGCCGACATTTACACAAGAAGTAAATGAAGATACTAAAGAAGTGGCAAGTACCAATGTAACACAATCTGAGAAATTGCCTTCAAAAACAATTCAATATTGTTTTGAAATTTGTACATTCACCAATTGCTTTAATAATTAAACGATTTATGCAATACATGTTTGTATTTTCCTCGCAAGTGTGTTGAAAAAATGCGTATGAAACTCGTGAGCATCTTGCTCACTAGACACTCGGCTGATTTACGCCCTCGCCTACGGCTCGGGCTGCAAACTACAACCTCGTGTATAATGAATGAGCAACTTAGCTCACTTGTATTTTAATGTACTATTATATTATTATTAATATATACTAAAAACAAAAATAGTCCCAGAGTTGATCCCTGTGGTAGGTACACCGCGGGTACACCCATTTTAACCAGAGACCCCGGAGAACACTTTCTGTCACTTAAATAAGAAGTGAGAAAGTCACAACGCTCCTAATGCCATAATGGTGTAGTTTCCTGATCAAGGTGTCATGGTCTACCGGTACGCCAACAAATAGTTTAAGATGGGCTGGCATTCTTTCTGATGCCTACAGGCAAGGTGGATTAAGTTCGCCAAAGCTCTTCAACCTGTATGACAATGACCTGATCGCTGGGCTCAGCAGCGAGCGTGTCGGCTGCTCGGTTGATAATGTTTGCATAAACAATATCAGCTATGCAAACGACATGGTGTTGCTGTGCCCTTCGGTCAGTGCTCTCAGGAGACTGCTGGCCGTGTGTGAGGAGTACGCACATATTCGTGGCCAACTCTATAATTGTAAAAAAGAGAATACCTTGTTTTCAAAGCCGCCGGTAAAGTTACCGAATCGGTTCCAGCAATTAAACTTGAAGGAGCCGAGCTGAAAAGATTCTATAAATTTAAATATCTTGGTAATTTTGTTAGCGACGACCTTGATGATCTGGCTGAAAGGGAGCGTAGGGCGCGGCGGTCAGAAGTAATATGCTGGCCCGAAGGTTTGCCTTCGGCCAAAGTTGCCAACGTTGCACTATGCAGTAGGCAAGTGAAAATAACTTTCTTCAAAGCCTTTGGTTCAGCTATACTCAAAAACGCTAAGTGCCCTACGCGTCCAGTACAACAATGGCTTCAGTATGTTGATGGGATTACCTCGATACTGCAGTACATCTAAGTACCATGTTTGCTGAGGCGTGGGTCGATGCTTTCCTTGCCATAATCCATAAGAAAACGGCCTCATTGCTAAGCAGAGTACGGGCCAGCTCCAACAGCATTCTGCAGGTCATACCTGATAGATATGACCTGTCTGTGATTAAATCTTTCATTCGGATCCTGATGAAATAGTCATAAGACTATAATTGTGTTGTGATGCGAATGTAAGTTTCTACAAAAATACTTGTATAATGTTACTAACCTAGATATTTAGATTTATTTATGTAGGTACCTACCTACCTACTAACACAAATGGACTTGTAAACCACTATTGTATGGTTTATAAATAAATGACCTTAATTTAATTTTAAGCACCTGCTTTCGGTTAGGTTTCATAACATACTTATACTCGTAATTTGACATAGTCGAGCAGGGGTGGTGTGAAAAAACATGTACCTATGCTGTTCGAGTTCCTTTTGTCATTAAATAATTATATAAGCAGTGGGCATTCACGCTTGAGTGACGAGTGCTTGTGTCGATGTCGACAGGAGCGCCAGCAGTGCGCCGCCGCCGCCGCCGCCGCCGCCGCCGGCGACGACGCCGCGCGCGCCGCCCACGCTCATCGCCCCGTCCCATCACACCGACCTGCTGCTGACACGTAAGTTTATCCATAAGTTAGTCGACTGTAAAGAAGTACCTATATAGGCACCTATCTAACTAAGGAGTAGGTAGGTAATACGCTACGGCGCGGCGTACCCATGAACTTGAGAGGTAAAAAAAATTAAAATGAGATTATTAGGTCAAATGGGACGTCAAATGAAAGGTCTCTATTAGTACATTTATACTACTTTTTTATTTTTAGTAAAGTCCTTATAGTTTTCGAGTTATTAGCCATAATAAAAATTGAACTTTGACAAAATTCACAGGGTGTAGGTACTTACCCTGTGTAGCAGTGACCCCACAGTGCTGTAATTTTTTATGTGTGTAGCCTAAATGACACAAAATATAGGCAAATGTCTGAAATCCAGAATAACTGTAATTTGTACCCCAAAAAAGTGTAACCACATAACATAAACTCCCGTTACCAGTAATTTGAATGAAACTGTAGGTCAAGTTGTTAGTTATTTATTTCGTAACACTATTTTGATAGTCAAAGGTTACAATTAATAAGTATTTTTGTTTTATTCGGAGACGCGCGAGATAGTTCGGGGCGGAGCATTAGTATAAAATATATTTTTTCTGTATTCTTGCGTAGAGATAAACTTGTAAAGGTAGCACCGAGATCGGCGCATGCGCAGGCGTACACTAAGTATCGTGTGGTTGATGTGCAGCAGGTAGATGCAGCCGGTACCAGTTCCAGTGCCGGCGCGGCGGCGAGTGCATCGCCGTGTACAACGCGTGCGACGGCGTGCCGCAGTGCGCCGACGCGAGCGACGAGGCGCCCGAGCTAGGCTGCCCCCCGCCGCCCCCCGCCGCCGCGCCCGCGCACCTCACCACGCCCGCGCCCAGGCAGGGCCTGCAGGTGACACCTTACGCGTGGAGCACGGACGCGCGCGGCCACCGGCCTCCAGGCCGCGCCGCCTGCCGCTTCAATGCACTCTATAAACATAGATAAGCCGATCCAATTCTTTGTGTTGGGTCGATCTATTTGCATTCGCAGTGGTTCCATCGAAGGAACCACTGCGAATAGAGAATCGTGTCGCTGAGCCCCGCGCGTGGCCGTGTTCGCAGGAGAGCCAGGAGGCCGTAGAGCTGGAGGCGGCGAGCGCCGTGGTGGCGGCGGCGGCGGGCGGACGCGAGCACGAGCGCTGGCCGCACCGCCTTGCGCAGGCGCAGCCGCAGCATCGGTTCACAGGTGCGCATCGTGCTATCTTCAGTTACACATACAGGTCGAGCTCATACCGGTGTCCACTGCGGCACTATAAATGCGTATGATTTTGCGTATTGGCCGCTACGACAACAACGAACGCGCAGAAAATGCGAGTTATTCCCGCTGGTCCCGATGCCATGACGCTACGTATATAATACAATACCTTCCATTTGTTTCAAGACACCGCTAGCCTAGAACGTCTATCTAGTTCCCGAGATACGGATGTTTGTAGTCTGATAGTTGTCATCCCAAATGTAGATCTCATTCATACCTAGCTATCCCATTTGTACCTACTTTGTAAATAATCCTCCTATTATTTACCAAGTACCTGCTGTGATTAGTTATATAAAAAATCATAATAATGTAGTGGGGACAAATGCTCTAAGAAACTTACCTACCTACTATAGGTTTTGAGTAGCACTCATCCCCATAGGGAACAGCGGATTCGGGATCAGCAGGGCGTGGGGCGGGAATAACCCGTAAATGCCCAAGAGCCTAACTAGCAGTGAACATTTGGTGGTGCCATCTAATCATTTGGTGGCAGGCACCACCAAATGTTCACTGCTGGTAATAATCTCTATATACCTAGTTATAAAATGAAGCCCTATTTCCCTTGGTCACGCCATCACGCGTGAACGGCTAGACCGATTTCGCTAATTCTTTTTTTGTTGTATTTCTTATTGTCAGGAGAAGGTTCTTATGAAAGAAAAAATCAAGAAAATTGCGCGCAAAATTAGAAAATTTAAGAATACTTAACCACCATATAATAGTATGTTATGATACAGGTGAGCTAAGTTGCTCATTATTATACACGAGGCTGTGGTTTGTAGCCCGAGCCGTAAGCGAGGGCGTAAATCAGCCGTGTGTCTAGTGAGCTAGCTGCTCACGAGTTTCATACGCATATTTTCAACACACTTGCGAGGAAAAAATAAATATGTATTGCATAAATCGTTTAATTATTAAATCAATTGGTGAATGTACAATTTTCAAAACGATATTGGATTGTTTTTGATGGCGATTTCACAGTTTGTCTTACATTGGTACTTGCCACTTCTTTAGTATCTTCATTGACTTCTTGTGTAAATGTCGGCGACAAAGGTAAATCATACAAATTACTGGAAGGAGAAGGCACCAAATAACTCATGCTACGAGATGTACATGGTTGTGGGTTACAGTACGTTTTGATATCATCACAATGTTTGAGCTTAACCATGCTTCTTAACATGGAATAGATGCACTACAGCGAGCTGGGTTTGTATGTATTGGCGAGTTCAGAGAAATACGCCAAAACACGTTTTCAGAAAATGAATGGGTTTTTTTGTTGTTTGTGCATTGTATGAAACTATCGTAAGCAGCTAAGTACTTTGCTCTAGATTTTGCAGGTATTATGCTTTTGCATTTTGCATTTTGTGCTGCATTTAGTATTTCTCGCGGGGTTAAATCTATCAATTGTTAATCTTCTGTACTAAAACTTGAAATTTATGCAATCATTTTCCACACAGCAACCAATGCGATACAAACAAAAAAATGGAAAATGGCGTGCAAGTTTTTTTTTTTGCACGCGCCAAATGTAAGTTGATTTATTACTTATAGCCATACAGCCTACTTCAAAATTATAATTTTAGTGATAAAATGCAATACATTTTATAACAAATTATTGTTAATTATAAGTAATTTGATATTAATAAATGTTATTTTCGTCTTAATTAGGAATACATTTATTTATTCACAAAATGTATTGTAATAGGATTTTCAGCGGCATAAAACCTCTTTGTTGTTACAAAAACTGTATTACCCGGTTAAATTGAAAATGCTCTGTTTACTCGCATATAATTTACAGTTAGGTACTAACTTAACTTTGTAGGGTTAATTCGATTATGCACTTGTGTGTTACATTATTACATTTATTACGAACGCGTGTATTATAGTTCGGTTTAAGGCCCTAATAACGATGTACTATGGCACTCTTTACGAGCAAGTGTGTTGAAATATTATTTATAATCTAACCTTAGCGCTTTTACAATGTAACCTTATGACGTTTGACATAGAATTGACAGAATGCGTGCTGCAAATATCGTCAAAGAGGATGTGAAAAAAATATATCGTTTGAAACAGATGCTTCGGTCGGAGTTATCCTGAGATTATTGTCTATATATTATATAAAAATGAATTGCTGTTCGTTAGTCTCGCTAAAACTCGAGAACGGGTGGCTAATTTTGGTATTGAATTATTTGTGGAAGTCATTCATTTTCTCATACTTAATGATGGCCGGGGACAACAATTGACAATTCTACCAGGGTGACGTATATTGACAGCCCGCGTTATATGCATGTCAAGGCGGTACGAAGTTCGGCGGGTCCACTACACTTGAAAAAACATAGCTTGATCTCTGCGACATTTGTTAAACTGACATTCCTAGGGTTGTTATGATACAGAAAAAAATATCGATAGTAATTATCGATAGAAGCTTTGCAGTAAGACCAATTGTTGGACTTTTGAGGGCTCCAACAACCCGTAACGACTGCCATTAGATATTCGTATGGCAGCCGGGACCGACGGCTTAACGTGCTTTCCGAGGCACGGTGCAAAAACCCATATTCATGCATACAAATATTTGCACTGAGCGAGGATCGAACCCGCGACCTCCTGCGCAGCAGTCGTGTTCACTACCGCTTCGCCACGAAGGCTGTCTGCCATAATTATATGTATATTGGATTATATTATGATTTGGGTAATAAAATGAAACTAATATTTTAATACATACATTTATTTATTCCAAAGGAGTACACCCCAAATCAATATCCGAATCACTTTCAGAATCGCTAGAGCAATCTTGTAAATTTATAATGAACTCTTGTTCGCAAATATTATCAAATCGAACGTCCCGCTCCCAATCTTCTTCCATTAATTTTCTGCATTTGGTAACTACCTTTTTCCAATCTTCTACAGATACATTTTCAACCGCAGTGTTTAGTAACTGCAACATTTTATTTGCCGTGAAAGGCGGTGTTGTGTTATGTCTAGCAGCGTAACCTTGAAAGAAAAACATATTTTAATATCATAAATTATACTGGAGTTAATACTTAGAGAATCTTTCTAACTGAAATTCGAGC
Organism: Philereme vetulata; assembly: GCA_918857605.2. NCBI lineage: Eukaryota > Metazoa > Arthropoda > Insecta > Lepidoptera > Geometridae > Philereme > Philereme vetulata. Next base: position 7,213,315 of record OU975471.1, on the reverse strand, counting down.
AAACAAACCTTTTACTTGGGCCCAGATAAGCTCGATCGGATTATACTGGCAGTGATATGGAGGCAGTCTTATGACGTTATGACCCTTTTCTTGGGCTATGTCATCTAAGACATGCGTTGGTGTGCTGGGTTTATGCAGACCAACGAGTCTCAATAATTCGTTTTTAAGCATTGTTTCATTGGCCTCTATTCCTTTTTCTTGAAGCCATGCAATTATTTCTAACTTCCTGTTTGCCGAAGTTGGTGGTTTGTGCTTTTGGACCGAGTGATATGGGGCGTTATCCATAATTATATAATGTGGCTCCTTCAAATTATCTAATAATTTTGAAAACCACTCTTTAAATTTTTCAAAATTCATTTCTTCATGGTATTCATTGTGTAACAATTTAGATTAAGTAAAGAAATATACTGCCGTGGGGCGCCGGCAATAGAATGTTGCCCCTCCGCTCTTGCCCGTGGATGCAGTAGAAGTCTGCTAAGGGATACCTCCGAAAGATGGGCAGCAGCGTCTTTTCGTGTTTTCAAAACCTATACTGCGCTCGCCAACCCGCCTGCCAAGCGTGGCGAGTATGGCAACAACCCCCTAATGATAAATTTACAACATAAAACCAGGCCCCGAGTCCCCGGCGGCCCCGCTAATCCTGGGTATGGTAGCAGTCACGGTAACAGCGGGGCCAGGGGTGCTAAGAATCCCCGGGCGACGATCGGCTACCAAACCCTACGACGACCACTGGCCCTGGTAACACACAACATCCGCACTTTGAGGACAGACGAAAAGATTGTTGAGCTGGAAGAAGAAATTAGTAGATTACACTGGGACATTTTGGGGTTATCAGAAGTCCGTAGAGAGGGTGAGGACACGATATCCCTTAAGTCTGGTAACCTACTATACTACCGGGAGGGCGACCAACAGTCCCAAGGTGGTGTTGGGTTTCACGTTCACAAGTCACTCATCAACAACATTATCACCATCGACAGTGTGTCGAGCAGGGTCGCGTACCTGACACTCAGAATATCTAAGCGATATTCGCTGAAGGTCGTACAGGTATATGCGCCGACCTCTTCACACCCAGATGAAGAAGTAGAGTCTATGTATGAGGACATCAGTAGAGCCATACATACAAACAAAACTCACTTTATTGTTGTTATGGGGGACTTCAATGCAAAGCTAGGTATGAGAAGCGATGATGAGTTGAGAGTGGGGCAATTTGGATATGGGCAACGGAACCCCAGGGGACAGAGGCTGGCCGATTTTCTGGAGAAAGAAGGACTCTTTATGATGAATTCTTTTTTCCAGAAGCCGCCTCACAGGAAATGGACCTGGATGAGTCCCAACGGTTCCACGAGAAATGAGATTGATTTCATCTTGACCAACAAGAAACGGATATTCAATGATATCTCTGTGATTCACAGGGTGAAAACCGGCAGTGATCACCGAATTGTAAGAGCCACATTGAATATGAACGTTAAACTTGAAAGGTCCCGTTTGATGAAATCTACGCTCCGACCCACTCGCGCTCATATCCAAAACCTCAAGAGCTTTCAACTCGAACTTGCAAATCGCTTTGACTGTCTAGAAGTAGATGCATCAGTGGACGAGATCAATAACAGGTTCGTAGAAACCGTCCATACGGTGGGGTCCCAGTTCTTTAAGACCCCCCGTACCAATAGACCTCAGAAACTCTCTGATGACACCCTTAACCTCATGGCTGAACGACGTTCTTTGCGACTGCAGTCTCCCGATGATGCTCAGTCACATAGGCAGCTCAATAGAAAGATTTGGAAATCCTTGCGGCACGATATTCGTACCTTTAATACATCTCGTATTAAAGATACGATAGAGCGGAATAAAGGCTCCAAAGTGTTCGCGAGAGATAATTCTATTGGGCAGAGCCGCATGACGAAGCTGAAGAGGGAAGATGGCAGCATAACGTCAAGTAAAGCGGAAGTGTTAAGGGAAGTCGAAAGGTTCTATGGACGGCTCTACGATTCGGTCACTAAACCTGTTTGCAGTGCGGCCAACGACCCAAGAGCCAAACTGACCCGACATTATACCGAAGATATTCCGGACATCAGCCTGTATGAGATCAGGATGGCCTTGAAGCAGCTTAAGAACGACAAGGCGCCGGGGGAGGACGGAATCACTTCAGATCTTCTGAAAGCGGGTGGATCACCGGTACTTAAAGTCCTTCAGAAGCTCTTTAATTCCGCCTTGCTTGAAAGTACGACGCCAAAAGCATGGAACGGGGGCGTGGTGGTTCTGTTCTTCAAGAAAGGTGACAACACCTTGCTTAAGAATTACAGACATATCTCGCTTTTGAGCCATGTTTATAAGCTGTTTTCGAGGGTCATCGCGAACCGTCTTGAACGCAGGTTTGATGACTTTCAGCCTCCCGAACAAGCCGGGTTCCGTAAAGGCTACAGTACCATAGACCACATACATACGCTGCGGCAAGTCATACAGAAGACCGAAGAGTATAACTTGCCGCTATGTCTCGCGTTTGTGGACTATGAGAAAGCCTTTGATTCGATCGAAACATGGGCAGTGCTTGAGTCTCTCCAACGATGCCGTATTGACTATCGGTACATCGAAGTGTTGAAGTGTTTGTATAAAAACGCCACTATGTCAGTCCGAGTACACGAACAGAGCTCGAAGGCGATTCCCTTAAAAAGAGGCGTAAGACAGGGAGATGTAATCTCTCCGAAACTGTTTACAACCGCATTGGAAGATGCCTTCAAGCTTCTGGAATGGAAAGGACTGGGCATCAATATTAACGGCGAATACATCACTCACCTTCGGTTTGCCGACGATATTGTGGTCATGGCAAAGTCGATGGAAGAGCTCAGCACGATGCTCGAAGGCCTCAATCGAGTCTCCCAACGGGTAGGACTTAAAATGAACATGGACAAGACGAAAATCATGTCGAATGTCCATGTCGTCCCTGCCCCAGTTATGGTTGAGAACTCGGCTCTTGAAGTTGTCGACGCGTATGTATACCTAGGACAAACAGTCCAATTAGGTAGGTCCAACTTCGAGAAAGAGGTCAATCGTCGAATCCAACTCGGATGGGCAGCGTTTGGGAAACTTCGCAACGTCTTTTCGTCCAACATACCTCAGTGCCTTAAGACGAAAGTCTTCAATCAGTGTGTGTTACCAGTGATGACATATGGAACCGAGACGTGGTCCTTCACTATTGGCCTTATGAATAAGCTCAGAGTCGCTCAACGAGCTATGGAGAGGGCTATGCTCGGGGTTTCTCTACGGGATCGAATCAGAAATGAGGAGATACGTAGGAGAACTCAAGTCACCGACATAGCCCGACGGATTAGCACGTTGAAGTGGCAATGGGCAGGCCATATATCGCGCAGAACAGATGGCCGATGGGGCCGAAAGGTTCTTGAGTGGAGGCCACGGACCGGCAAGCGCAGCGTAGGACGTCCACCCACAAGATGGGCAGACGACTTGGTAAGAACCGCAGGTCGGCGTTGGATGCAGGCCGCTTCCAACCGCAGTTCCTGGAGATCAATGAGGGAGGCCTTTGTCCAGCAGTGGACGTCCTACGGCTGATATGATGATGATGATGATGAAAGAAATATAAGTAAAACGAGATATGTGTTTTAATACATATAATTTTGGATATAAGAAAGTCGGTAAAGCGGGTAGGATCGTTACATTAATTCCTTATACTTGCGGCAAGTCAACAGAGGTTGACGATAAACTACTTGGTCTACCGATGGTACACACTTAGATTATAGATTACAATATTATATGTTACAATGAGGTTGGTACGAACAGGCGTTGGCTAGAAGAGCACAGAAATCTTGGGGCTTATGGCCTATAGCGCAGGAATTACAATGTGTTGAGCACACCTCGTACAATAGATATAATTTAGTGAAATAAAGTGGGCGCCATCTGACGATAGAGCGTCAGAAAAGAGAGAAATGTTTGTGGGGTTCAACCTGGATAAAAATATGGATTAGATACACCTCGTGTTATTTTTCGTCGACCGTTCCTGGCGTCTGCTCAGATTTAAGAAGCGGACTTGAGCTGTGGAGGTAGGCTTCGTGGGAAGGCGTGGTCCCGGTGTGCGTCAGGGCAGCTATCAGGGTGGCTGACGATCGACCACGTGGCGGTAGGCTTCGTGGGAAGGCGTGGTCCCGGGTTGCGTCAAGGCGGCTAGCAGGGTGGCCGACGACCAACCACGCTTCTCGACGGCTCAGATGATAGGTTTGACGGGTGTCAGGTGTAGATACGGAGAAGTAGGAAGAAAACCAGGAGCGAAGACCGAAAACGACTTCAGACTTACTAGTACTGTAGCACCGAATTTACAATAAAAGTATCAGGGATACACTGTCCAGCAAACTTAGAGATTAATTCTGTAGGACGTTGGTTAGAAGTTCTTCTGATGTGTCCAGGCGTGGAAAAGAGATCGAGAAAGATCGACACTGGCCTTATATAGGTGAGCACTTAAACCCTCTTTTGATAATTAGTAAAAACGCCTTTCTTCCGAGACATTCTAGAACTTGGTGATGCAATAAATTTTTGGTGATGTCATAAAAGAAAATTTGACGCATCCAGCGTCACTCAAGACAAAATATTGTTTCTTTATTTTGCATCAGTCAAAGACAATAATTGAATGAGATATTACTATTATTTAAGATTTTTATTTTGTTATAATGATTCTAAGAAGCAAGGGATTATTTAACTTAAGTTTACAAGATTGTTTAATACTAATAATTAAAATCGATTATCGATCAAGAAAAAATATAGTCTGTTTTGAGATCACGTACAACGCCATCTGCCGTAAACATGGCGAACTATGATGCGAACACGCTTGGAATTCAGTGTATTGAAAAATGAGGTTATCAAGTGTTTGTGCAGTTAGTACGCCGCCATGTCGCTAGATGTCGTGGCATGTAGTGTTTTATGAGTGCACCGTTATGTTAAATCGAAGATGTAACGTGTCGTGAAATCGTACACGTTACAATTGGTCTTCGTAGATTTGAATACCAATAGGCAATTAGGCACAAAACCAGATGACGTCCCAGCATGAGTTATTATTAATCTTTGACCTTTGCCTTCGGGTACTTTGGTGGTCGATTGTGCCGTATCATCGGTCCAAGCTTTGGATACGGTATGATTGGCGTTTAGCCATGTCTCGTCTAGAAAGACAACTTTGTCCCAATTTGTAATTTTTTTGACTTTCCGGAGAAAATTCACTCAAGCAAGAGCAATGTCGGTTCGTTCCATTAAAATTTTTCTTTTGTCACTTTTTTTGTAGGAAAATCCAATATTTTTCAAAATCTTCGATAGTGACGGCAAGCTTCCTTTAAACAAGTCTGCGTCTTTTAGGGACGCCGCCAGTTTTTTTAATATAGGTAATTCGCCCAGTGTATAATAACCATATACATGGTTGCGAATCGCAGCGGCGTCAAAGTCATCAATTTTTGTGACAGGAGCAGCCTTTCTTCTTTTTTTATTTGGCATTGAAAGCTTTTTTTCCTCGTCTTCAGTCAATACTGCGGTTGAAGATTCGCCATATTTTTTTTACTGATGCAAATTACTGTCGCACGTCCAATGCCAAGAGCATCTCTGTCACAAACTTTTGCCTTGGGTAATAGCGGTCCACCATTTTGGTTTTCTCTCTCAAAATATTCACGCAAGCGAATCACAAACTCACGACTTTGACAGTTCAAAACAGTTTTCTTCGTTCTCTTTGGCATTATGCCAACAAACAATGAAACCAAACAATAACAACAAAGAAACTAACAATAATAAATAAACTTAACAAATTAACAGCAATAGTAACAAAAACAAAGTGATGAGAACGGAAAACACCTGGCGTATACAAGGCGTTAGCACTCGTACTGAGGAGAATAGGTCATGTCAAACAAGATGGCGGTGCGTTGGCGCCATCTTGCGGAAGAAGACACGCCGCGGCCAAACTTCTCTCGAACCCCAAAGTGGTCGGAAGGAATGTTACGAGTAGGTTAGAATTTAGATTTTATTTACTCACTATTGTAAATAATGTTATTTTTTTTTAAATATTCATTAATGTTATTTTTTTTAATTAAATGATAAATTAATTTTGAATTAAGTTTTATACAAAATATCGATAGTTTATAGTCTGTGGTCACGATGATTCATCGCTCATCACTATAATTAGCTCAGCATGCCCATAAAGTATGACATTGACGGGTACGTTGTCCGTACTGTTAAATTCAGAACTTCATAGGCGCGATTTTACTGACAGCTGTCCCAGAGATCAAGCTATGTTTTTTCTAGTATGTATAGTAGGTAATATTATTTGATTACTGAATCGTTCACCATTCAAATAGCCGAGTGAAAATCACTGATTAATTATTTTTGTTACTTTTTAATATAGGTACACGCATGTTGTAACAGATTCTGAATAGGTATATACGCAAGTTTTTCTTCTTGCTTTTAACTATTATATCAAACATTTAGTAAAACTATCCAAATTTATTTTATTTTGTCATAGTTACTTTTACCTTTTTTTAACTTACCTAGATTAAGCCAAAAACTAAGTCAAGTTTAGACTTGAATATGACTTTTTTGTCTTAAATCCATCCTAATTATGTCAAAATCAAGTCAAATGTTATGAAAATTTCATACTTCTAAAAGAAAATAAGCAAAGTTTGACTTGATTTTGTCTTAATTTGGTTAAATAAAATCGACATAAAATTGACTTAAATTTTAAGACAAAAGAAAGTTTTATATTCGAGCCAGTAGGTATGTATGAAAGTGTCTTAGCGGTGCAATGCGGCCCGCCATAGTGTACGCGAGCCTTTACAATATTCAGGTACCTACTTTGAGTTATTTCTTGATAGCATCAGTTAATTTTTTGTCACGATTGGCCGCCCCTAATATCTGGCCGCCCTGGGCCTTAGGGAAAATCCGCCACTGTACCTACCTACAGATTAATTTATTTTATTCAAGAAAGAATTTTCATGCTTTAATGATTACTAGCTGTCGCCCGCGACTTCGTCCGCGTTGGCTTATATATTTTGATATTCTCACAGGAACCTAAATTTTTCCTGGGATAAAAAATAGCCTATTCCCGGTCATTAGGTATCTATCTATGTTTTAAATTTCAACCAAATCGGTTCAGTGGTTGTCGTGTAATAGGGGAACAAACATCTAAACAAACAAACAAACATCCAAACTTTCGCATTTATTATACCTATTAGTGTGTGTGATTATATAACGTGCATATAAATAAGAAGCAACATTGCAAAACATATCCAGACGAGCGACTCCGTACAAACAATGTTACATCAGAATAGCTCTAATTGCAAAACATATCCAGACGAGCGACTCCGTACAAACAATGTTACATCAGAATAGCTCTAATTGCAAAACATATCCAGACGAGCGACTCCGTACAAACAATGTTACATCAGAATAGCTCTAATTGCAAAACATATCCAGACGAGCGACTCCGTACAAACAATGTTACATCAGAATAGCTCTAATTGCAAAACATATCCAGACGAGCGACTCCGTACATACAATATTACATCAGAATAGCTCTAATTGCAAAACATATCCAGACGAGCGACTCCGTACATACAATATTACATCAGAATAGCTCTAATTGCAAAACATATCCCGACGAGCGACTCCGTACAAACAATGTTACATCAGAATAGCTCTAATTGCAAAACATATCCAGACGAGCGACTCCTTACAAACAATGTTACATCAGAATAGCTCTAATTGCAAAACATATCCAGACGAGCGACTCCGTACAAACAATGTTACATCAGAATAGCTCTAATTGCAAAACATATCCCGACGAGCGACTCCGTACAAACAATGTTACATCAGAATAGCTCTAATTGCAAAACATATCCAGACGAGCGACTCCTTACAAACAATGTTACATCAGAATAGCTCTAATTGCAAAACATATCCAGACGAGCGACTCCGTACAAACAATGTTACATCAGAATAGCTCTAATTGCAAAACATATCCCGACGAGCGACTCCGTACAAACAATGTTACATCAGAATAGCTCTAATTGCAAAACATATCCAGACGAGCGACTCCGTACAAACAATGTTACATCAGAATAGCTCTAATTGCAAAACATATCCCGACGAGCGACTCCGTACAAACAACGTTACATCAGAATAGCTCTAATTGCAAAACATATCCAGACGAGCGACTCCTTACAAACAATGTTACATCAGAATAGCTCTAATTGCAAAACATATCCAGACGAGCGACTCCGTACAAACAATGTTACATCAGAATAGCTCTAATTGCAAAACATATCCCGACGAGCGACTCCGTACAAACAAAGTTACATCAGAATAGCTCTAATTGCAAAACATGTCCAGACGAGCGACTCCTTACAAACAATATTACATCAGAATAGCTCTAATTGCAAAACATATCCAGACGAGCGACTCCGTAAAAACAATGTTACATCAGAATAGCTCTAATTGCAAAACATATCCAGACGAGCGACTCCGTACAAAAAATGTTACATCAGAATAGCTCTAATTGCAAAACATATCCAGACGAGCGACTCCGTACAAACAATGTTACATCAGAATAGCTCTAATTGCAAAACATATCCAGACGAGCGACTCCGTACATACAATATTACATCAGAATAGCTCTAATTGCAAAACATATCCAGACGAGCGACTCCGTACAAACAATGTTACATCAGAATAGCTCTAATTGCAAAACATATCCAGACGAGCGACTCCGTACAAACAATGTTACATCAGAATAGCTCTAATTGCAAAACATATCCAGACGAGCGACTCCGTACAAACAATGTTACATCAGAATAGCTCTAATTGCAAAACATATCCGGACGAGCGACTCCGTACAAACAATGTTACATCAGAATAGCTCTAATTGCAAAACATATCCAGACGAGCGTCTCCGTACAAACAATGTTACATCAGAATAGCTCTAATAAGTATTTTGTCTCTTGTCGCAAACTTATAAAACACTAGCTAACCCATTAGCAGCTTCGCACGCGTAGTTTTTAAATAAAAATATTACCCTCCTTCTCCGCAGTTGGTAAAAAGTAGCCTGTGTCACCCGGAGATAGTGTAGCTTCCCAACGGTGAAAGAGTTTTTTAAATCGGTCCAGTAGTTTCGGAGCCTATTTAATACAAACAAACAAACAAATCTTTCCTCTTTATAATATTAGTATAGCTTCACATAAACCTTACATATTTCCATACAAACTCTCATCCCCTATTCTATATTGTTATTTTATACCCTTGAGGGTAAAACTTTTACAAACTTTGAATGTCATATTTATTTGTATCTATCGAACCAACAGCATTAAAATAAGTTTCAAGCTTTTAGCTCTAAAAATAAAGATACTCCATACAACTTTTCATCCCCCTCTTCCCCCTCAACCCTTTACAACCATATTTTCGCATTAAAAAAATAGCCGTTATCCTTTCTCAGGCTCTAGACTATCTGTGTACCTACCAAATTTAATTTAAATCGGTTCAGTAGTTTTGGCGTGACAGCGCGACAGACAGACAGACAGACAGACGTAGAGACAGAGTTACTTTCGCATTTATAATATTATTAAGTATAAGGTTTACGATCGAGCTACATGGATGCCTTATGTTGGTGCGTAGAGAGCGGCGCGTCGGGGGCGGGAGCTGGGGCGCCGAGCTCGCACATCTTCAGCCACAAGGGCGGGCTGCTACAGGAGGCGGAGGGAGCGCCGCCCGCGCCCTATCCACCCTTCGAGCCACCGGCGCCCGCGTCCTGGCCGCGCCGCGTCTGGACGCAGCACCAGAGTGAGTCGTCGTCACAACTACCTACACGCTAGCTCGCACATCTTCAGCCGCAAGGTCGGGCTGCTGCAGGAGGCGGAGGGAGCGCCGCCCGCACTCTATCCACCCTTCGAGCCGCCGGCGCCCGCGTCCTGGCCGCGCCGCGCCTGGACGCAGCACCAGAGTGAGTCGTCGTCACAACTACCTACACGCTAGCTCGCACATCTTCAGCCGCGAGGTCGGGCTGCTGCAGGAGGCGGAGGGAGCGCCGCCCGCGCTCTATCCACCCTTCGAGCCGCCGGCGCCCGCGTCCTGGCCGCGCCGCGCCTGGACGCAGCACCAGAGTGAGTCGTCGTCACAACTACCTACACGCTAGCTCGCACATCTTCAGCCGCGAGGTCGGGCTGCTGCAGGAGGCAGAGAGAGCGCCGCCTGCGCCCTATCCACCCTTCAAGCCGCCCGCGCCCGCGTCCTGGCCGCACCGCGCCTGGACGCAGCACCAGAGTGAGTCGTCGTCACAACTACCTACACGCTAGCTCGCACATCTTCAGTAGCGAGGGCGGGCTGCTCCAGCCGATGTACTATTTTCAAAATGATTCAGACCAGAATCGAACGAAACATCGTAGGGCATGTTTCTAAGTTGCGTGACCTACGAGGCAATACTTTGCTATAGATAGGCGATGGTTACCACTTACGGCCTAGAGTTTCAACGCGCAGATCTCAGTTTTCCCCCCACTTCACCCCGCAGAGGCGCCACTAGATTTACACCAAAGCAACAACTAGAGACAATAACACAAATATGCGGAAATTTGCGTAGTCTTAGTAATAAAGTTCCGTTTGGCTGAAATTTCCTTTAGGATAGTTGTGCTAGGACTTTCATTTTTTTTTTCATGTGTAGATATAATAGGTTGGGGAAAAAGTCTTTTCACATTATAGTATGTATAAACTTGTAATACAATCTCTTTGGCTATACTATTTGTATCTGGCTAGTTTTGGTATCATTCAAAGTTTAAATTTTAAAGAAGATAATTCCAAATTCAAATTAGGAAAATGTATGATTTTTATTTGTTTTTCGTACTGTAAAGATGAGTGAATCTAATGAAGAAATTCGATACATTTTAATATTTTACTACAAAAAAGGTAAAAATGCAACGCAAGCCGCGAAAAAAATTTGCGATGTTTATAGACCTATCTATATATATATAGTCTGTGAGAGTAGCACAAATTTGGTTTTAGTGTTTTCTATTCGGAAATTCTGATGTCAAAGATGCACGTCGCTCTGGTCGCCCTATTACGGGTGAAAATGGATGCCATTTTTGAAAACTTGGAGCAAGATCGGCATATTAGTAGTTACGACGTAGCTGAAGAACTGGGAATTGACCATAAAACAGTTTTGGCGCATTTGAAAAAATCTTAGTACACAAAAAAGATCGATATTTGGGTACCCCACGAAAGAAACCTAATGAACCGTGTACTCATTTGTGATTCTTTATTACGACGTAATGAAACCGAACCATTTTTGAAGAAGCTGATAACTGGTGATGAAAAGTGGATCACGTACGACAAGAACGTGCAAAAAAAGTCGCGGTCAAAGGCCGGTCAGGCGTCACAGACTGTGGCCGAACCCGGGTTAACTCGCAACAAGGTAATGCTATATGTATGTGTGGTGGGATTGGAAGGGCATTATTCATTATGAGCTGTTACCACCAGGCAGGACCATTGTTTCTGAACTCTACTGCGAACAACTGATGAGATTAAAGCAAGAAGTTGAGAGAATGCGGCCGGAATTAATCAACAAAAGGGGTGTGGTTTTTCATCATGATAACGCTAGACCTCACACATCTTTAGCCACTCAGCAAAAATTAAGAGAGTTTGGCTGGGAGGTATACATCCGCCGTATAGTCCTGACCTTGCACCTTCAGATTTCCACCCGTTTCGGTCTCTTCAGAATTCTTTAGGCAGTGTCAGGTTAACATCACGAGAGGACTGCCAAAACTACTTGTCGCGGTATTTTAATTAGAAGCCCCAAAATTTCTATAGCAATGGGATCATGTCCCTACCTACAAAATGGCAAAAAGTTATCGAACAAAATGGTACCTACATACTTTAGGTAAATGTAAATAAACTATATTAAAAAATGTTTTGAATTTTCTTAAAAAATGCGAAGAAACTTTTTACCCAACCTAATACATAAAAAAAGCCTACATGTGAAGTGGCAGCTTGCGCAAGTGGCAACCTTATAGTTTTTGTGATATTAATTTTTAAAATCCGTGATCGATAGCGAAATTCGCTTGGAAATCAGTGTCCGAACTTTCAGTTTGCGTTCTATCGATTATTGCGACACTAAATTGACATGACAGTGACAGGTAATACGGCTTTTTTCATAAGTTTTACATTTTTATTGCCGGCTATTTCGAATTTGACAGTGACAGTGACATAAGTTTTACATTTTATTGGCGGGAATTTCGACATTCTTTTACAAAGTTTACATTATATTCGTTCACTGATGCATGGATATTTATAATAATGGTATTATTAATTTTTTTTTATTATTATGTTATCTTTTGAACTATGAAAATTGGTACACTGAATCGAGACGGGGTACCTCAACTTGAGTAGGTTAGGTTCAAAATGAGTGACAGAATCGACACGGAGCATCCCGACCACACGTGGTCTTGTGCGTGACACCCCTAGAGTGTATATAAAGAGCGCGGGAGCCAAAAGCTCGCGGAAGGTCCTGAGTGTGACTTGCTTCATTCAGGGGCGACCTTAAGAGCTTCTGGCGGGAGCCCGCCCAGAGTCCGGGGGGTTGGAAGAAAAAGTGGTCTATGAAAACGTGGGGAGCAACCTTTTTTACAGACCACGTTTTCCTCCAAACCCATGGACTCTGCCTTTTTTCAATATAAAAAAAAATGTTATTTTCATAATTAACCTCAAATTTTTTTTTTTAATTTTCTCAAAAAATATAGGTTTTCGCAAGTCTTCACACACTAGGGGGGGGGGGGGGGGGGTTCAGGTCCCCCCTCCCTCTATCAAACCGTTCTTAAAGGAAAGCCCTTCCTCCCGTTTTACCCTTTCGGTATGGATCCCTAAAAAAATTTAACAAAAACATCTACTCCAGTGGGGTTCGAACCAGCTTACATCAGATTAGGTAGGTACCTCTCCACTCCAGTATCTGTAACCGCTAGGCTTTGGCTCTACTGATGAAAATAAGAATCTATTTCGGTCAGTGGTCGCGGTACAGAAATCCCTGGCTAGGTAAAATATTTTTTCAAATGAAATCATAGTAAATGTTATCAGATATCAATAAATACGTACAAATAAAAGGCTTACTTACCTTACTTTATCCATCATGTATTTCGCGTGCGTAATGCACTTCTTTTTACGCTATTTTATGGGTTTATTTTCATTTTAATTCTGGACAAAAACAACATACGTCCACCTAACAACGCGGATCGCCGCTGAATGAGGATTGTGAGGGTGCAGTGTTGCCAACACCTCAATCAGAAAAAGGCCGGTAGCTTTGTTGAAAAAGACCGACTTTTGGCACAAAAGGCCGAAATTGAAATAAAAAAAAATATATTTTAATGGTTGAGAATTGGACAGTCTTTATTTATTATATTTTAGCACTTAACATTTCTTTGAGGCACACACAGCACAACCAGTGTTGCTAGATAAGAATGTCGAAATTTACCAAGACCTTATTTTTATTGATTGTAAAATATATTTTTATTATTTTATTAATGGCGGGTAAAGGCCACAAAAAGGCCGATGGCTGTGAACATAACTTAATATAATATACATAATGTAATATATTGGAAGACAAAAGTACGAAAAATAATTTGATACTGCACGGTATAAAAGAAACCGAAAATAATCACCAAAAATTATTCAAGATAATAAAAGAAACCCTAAAAACCTTCATAATAACATCGATACCTTCGAAATAAATGACTACCTATTATACACACATCAACATTGTCTAGGGATATTCAACATTTTGTTGATTTTTACAAAAACTGAAAATAATTTCTCTAGAAAACTAGGTATGACAAGAATCTTTATTTTGTGTTGTTTATTAATAATAATAATATTAGGTCTTTACCTATGAAATTTCCGTTTTGTATGGAATAAGTGAAGGTACTTTTTTTTAACTTATTTATTTCTGTTATTTAAAGTAATCACCCATGCAATCGACGCATCTTTGCCAACGCATTGGCAGTTTATTGATGCCCTTCTTGTAAAAATCAGCTGGACGGGAGGCAACAAACTCTTCAAAGGCATTTTGTACTGCCTCTCGGGAATTGAATTTTTACCCACTAAAAAGTTGTCTTAATTTTGGAAAAAGTCATAGTTGGTAGGTGCAAGGTCTGGTGAGTATGACGGATGAGGGAGAGCTTCCAACCCTAGCTCTTGCAGCTTGGAGACTGTCTGTTGTGCAGTATGGGGTCGCGCGTTGTCGTGAAGGAGCAGTGGGGACGACCGATTGACCAAAGCTGGTTGCCGATGTGCAAGCTTCTCCATCATTGTCTCCAGTTCTTCACACACAGTACACATTTGCAGTAATGCTCATGCCGTTTTGTAAAAAGCTGTGGTGAATCACACCCGCACTAGACGACCAAACAGTGACCATCACCTTTTTAGGGGTCATTTTTGGTTTAGGGCATTGCTTTGTTGCTGAACCAGGATCTAACTAACTTTCTGAGCGCTTTCGATTGTCAAACAGAATCCATTTTTCATCGCACGTAACAATTCGGTTCAAAACTCCTTAATTTCTTTGTCTATTGAGCAGGGCGAGGCAGGTCTCGACGCGTACGTTACGCTGGCGATCGTTAAGTTCGTGGGGCACCCAACTATCAACTTTTTTACCTTGCCTATTTGTCGCAAATAGATCAAAATAGTTTTGATGCTAACATCAAAAGCTGCTGCTAGCTCAGCTATAGATTGAGTTTCGTCAGCTTCCACAATCGCCTTTAATTCATCATTGTTGACCAAAGTCTCCGGACGACCACGAGCTTCATTTTTCAAGTCAAAATTTCTAGAATGGAACCGGAAAAACCAATAACGGGATGTGCGTTCGTTTGTACAGTTCTCTCCGTAAACGTTTTTGATGTTACGTGCCGTTTGTGTCGCGTTGGTGCCACGACGGAACTCATATTCCAGAATTACACGAATTTTTAAAGTATCCATTTTGAATGAAAAATGTTCAAATGTAATGAAAATACAACGCTAATCAATAAACAAAAGACTGAGTTTGTAAAAAGAATGTCATGTTTTTAAAACAAAATTAATTTGAATTTAGAATATACTATATATAATACTAAGCCATTCCAAACTTTTTTTCTATTTGAAATTACCAGTACCTACTGAAGAACGGCAATTTCATAGGTAAAAACCTATTAAAACAATTGTTTGATATTATTTTTTAATAAAAATTTAAGTAGGAACAAAATCTCGAAAAATTAGAAAATTTACAAGGTTCGGTAAATTGTGTTAAAACTATTTTTACGTTGCCATGACTTCATAAAATTACCTTTTTACAATTTAATAATCGGTGTTGCCTCCCCTGACGTTGATAATACTTCTGCACCGGTTATTCATACTCAAAATTAGGGTGTCAAAGTCTCGCTGGGGTATGCGATACCATGTTCTTTTTAAATGGCAAAAAAGTTGGTCTTCTGTGGACAACTTTGACGGCAAATTGCTGTAAGCCTTTCGCTGCCACATGTCCCAAGCGTGTTCAGTTGGGTTTAAGACATAGACATAGACAGACATCTATTTGCTACCACAGCACACACAAATTCACACAATACAATCAAAAGGTATAACATCAAAGAGAAAGCACAAGAGAACACAGAAAATACAACAAACATAGAAACAATAGAATGAAATAATAAATTTACAATGTAGTCAGGGAAAAATTAAAAAGAGGCAAGTAGGTGTGTATGTGCTACTGCAGCAAATGGGTTCCAGCTCAGCATTATGCCTCGCCACCGATCGACAGCTCGGCGCTATTATTCTGCAGAAACCTTTTTTAGGCAAGTCATTAGAACTCGTAAGAACGAATGTAAGTATTTGAATACAATTATGATAGGCTTAATTAGATAATTATGATAAGTTGATAGAGGAAATAAATATATTATGTAAGGAATAATAATAATGATAAGAAATAATAGAGTGTAAATTATAAATAATAATACGAATAAATATAAATATACTCGGAGCTTTACCCTCTTTAAGTCGGGTGACTGTGCAGGCCAGTCCAAAACCACGACATCATGTTCCTGAAGGGCAGCTGACACTAAACGCGCCGTGTGTGGAGGGGCATTGACATGCATTAGCTGAAATTCCTGGCCAATTAGAACTCTATGGGGGATGATCACAGGTTCTACGACCTCGTTTCGGTATTTTAGTGTAGTCATGCTGTCTCTTTTCCAAATGAGCTCGGTTCGCGCGCCAATACGAATTCCCGCTTAAACCATGATTGTCCCACCTCGGTACGAATGGATCTCTTGTGGCTGCTGGAGGCGACTTTCTCTGCCTGGACTCTCCAAACACGTGTTCTTCGTGAATCGGGGTGGAATCCAAACCGAGACGTATCAGTAAAGAGAACCATTGTCCATTGTTCCATAACAAATGTTCTTGAGCCCAAAGAAGTCGCCTTCCGCGATTGTCTCGTCGTAGAGCTGGCACACGAAGTGGCCTACGAGAATGAAGATCGACTTCATGTAGCCTTCTTCTGACGGTTTGGTCACTGACTGACAGCTGATGGTCTGACTGAAGCCTTTGCACTAGCTGCTTTGCTGTGATATTGGGTTCTCTCCTAGTGGAATTTTGGAGAAAACGATCCTGTCTAGAGGTGGTTACTCGTTTTTTTCCAGTGTGGCGCTTTCTTACATCCCCAGTAATACGATAACGTGACCACAATCGAGAAATTACGTTTTGATTGGTGTTTAGGGTATTGGCAACCAGGCGTTGGGTAGCACCGGCTTGTAACATGCCTATCGCTCTTACCATTTCTTCTCTGCTTAAATGTCGACGTTCCATGACATTACGAATATCACAAGATCTGTTTAAATTAAAAATCACTTAGATAGCACTTATTTGTAATTAAATAAAAGTTAATTTATTTTAGGCAAAATTAACGTTGTTTTATTTAAATTGCAGTCCCCATTCTATCTTTTGTTTATTGCGTTCTATTTTTATTTTTTTCCAAATTTTGAAAAGGGAACAAAAGAGGTTTAATTCCATATATAAACTTTTTCTAAAAAGCAAATAGTTTGTAAGCAAATAATTATAAAATGGAATATCCCTAGACAATGTTGATGTGTGTAAACGGGAAGGAAACAAGATGAGAAAAAAGTAAGAACAATACTTATAACTTTTACGTCTTTCCAAAAATGATAGTACCTAATAAGTACTAAAAAATAAGATGAAAATGCCAAAATAAACATAATATATTACAAAAGATTTTTCGAAAGAAACGTTGGAAATACGCAAGATCCTACAGGAAAAACTTAGACAAGAAAAACAAAACGGAAAAAATGCATTCATTCGAAACAATAAAATAGTAATAAGAGAAACACAAGATGCTGAAAACAGAAAGAGAGGGGCCTCGACGTCACAACAGACACATACCACCACACTTTAGTGGCTCGAAACATATTATCGCACCTGATAAACTACATAAAACAAATGCATTAGTAAGTACATATATGCAGTAAGTATATGAGGGCAAGATCTTCATCTTTGACTGAGAAACCATCTCAACAATAAGTAGGTATAAAGCAGGCACCGGTAACGAAGTTGAAAAAAACAGTATAGGCAAAACTTCTTCACGCACGCTTGACTTGGGGAGTAAGCTGCTAAATGCATTACGAAAATTGCGAACGGAAGTTGAGACGGAGATATAAGTTAGTGAAGATAGAAAGAGAGAGAGTTACGTTGCGCATATGCCTGTAGGGGCAAGAGAGAGAGAGGTGTGAGCACACATTTTCTTTCTCTCATAAATAAAAAAAAAAACAAAAAAAAAATACATTTATTTCAAACAATTATGTAGCTCATATAGGAAAGCGCACAACACAATAAGTAAAATAATGTTTGTACAGGGTTATTGAGAGCATGCCTGTGACAGCAATGTCTGGTGTACGGGCAGTCTACTCTGCCGGCTATCATTGCCAAGACGGTGTTTGCGCTGGCCCGCAGCCTGTGCACCAGGGACGCGGCTCGTTGCGCATGACGGTATGGCGGTAGTCGACCCGCGCCGCCGCGAATATCCCTGATCCACTGCAGTAGCGGGGCAGCCCCAGCATCGCCCTGGGTGCATTGTTATACTGGACGCGGAGTGCGCTGTACGCCGCCTGCGTATACTTCGCCCACAGGCTGCTCGAGTACAGAGAGGTACAGTACGCCCGAAATAAAGTCAGCTTAACCCCCTCTGAACTACGCGCAAACCTGCGAGCAATCATATTCGCACGCACGGACAGCGCCCTCCGCTCCCGTTCGATGTCTTCATTGTCTTTGAGGTCGGTAGTGCCAACGTGCCCAAGATATTTAAATGTATATACTCTGTCTAAGATAATCCCGTTAAGACTTAAGGTTGGGACACTTTCAAGACGTTTCGTACCGACCTCAAAGACCATGAACTGACTCTTTTTAGGGTTATATTTTAACCCATGACCAGTGGCGTGTTCCTTACACGTCCTCACCAGCTCTCTCAATCCACAGACCGAGGCGCTCAGCAGCACCATATCATCAGCATAACTCAAATTATTGACGCATACACCATCAATATGACATCCGATATGCCGGCTGCTGAGCGCTACGATCAGCTCGACGACGAGAGCGGGAGAGGTCAACCCCCCTGGCTCACTCCACACTCCAGCCGATAAGGTTCTGACATTGCGCCCGCCCAACGTCTGGTTATTATCTGGTTTATATTATATTTATCTGGTTCCTGTACCAATACTTAAAGATATTCACAAGCTCAGGAGGTCGGTTGATGCTCTCAAGCTTCTCCCACAAGATTTTGTAGGAAACCAGATCAAAGGCCTTGGACAGGTCCAGAAATCAGGCGAACACTGGAGTCTTTCTATCTGTATAGTATCTAACGGTATGCTTAAGACACAGTATAGCACATTCAGTGGGCAGTTTAGGGCGGAACCCGAACTGATTATCATGCAAGGTTAGGTATCTATCTAACTGCGTATTAAGCAAACCGTCAAACACTTTTGCAATAATAGTTGCCAGTGATATGGGTCGGTAGTTGGACTTGTCAGCCATATCTCCAGTCTTGTTCTTTACTACGGGTACTACAACTGCCTTCATTAAATCAACTGGCAAGTAGGAATGACCGACACACAAGGTGTAGAACATGGCTAAGACGCTAGCCGTATGAGGGCCAGCATGTTGGAGATGCTCAATGCCGAGGCCATCGTGTCCTGCAGATTTACCTTTGGAGAGCGTTTTTATTACTTTCGCAACATTCCTAGCCGTAAATCTATATTCAAGCTTATCTTTATCATATCAGCAGTGGACATCTCCCGCTCAGGTCCTAGCGGCGACTTGACAATAAACTGTTCCCTAAATATGTCGGCAATACCCTTAGGATCACTCAACCCCTCCACACTCATTGGCCGACCCGGCCGAGCATTAACCTTTTTATTGGGGAGACCGGAGCTCAAAGTTCCGATTTTCAAACAACATGGAATTTTATGATGGAAATTAAAGGTTACATTTTTGATATTTGTAACTATTCAAAGATCTTTTTTGGTCTTTGTAACAGTATAGTCATTTCCGCCAGCATCTCAATAGTTTTTTTTTACAGACAATTCTTTGCGAAATTTCGGAGGGGAACATTCAGCCCCACTTTGGGGCGAGTTGTTCCATGTGTGGGGCACATTGTTCCGTTTGGATAATAGAAATAATATATAAGAATAACATAGGTCTTTTTTTAATTAAAGGGTTAGCATAGCTGAAACATTTGTCTCTGCTGGTGTTAATTGAAGTTCTTGTCCACTATTAATAATCGCAGCGGCAGTCTGAGAGGCATCACCCTGATCTGTTGTCGAATGTTGAGGTTGTTCCTCATTTTGACCAGATGTTGAAGTGGTTGTGGGTTTCGGCTGCATGTTATTCTGGGGCAATATGTGAAAATTGGATGGTCCTGGCTGGTCATCAATTTCAGCCGCAATTGAACTGCTTAAAGACTGGAGGGATTCCCCATTTGACACACTTTGGGACAAAGCAGCTTGTGGCAATGGCCGATCTGTCACGAAAGATGGTGCATACTCTTCGTCTGTAAATACGTCAGGGTTAAAGGGATATATTCCAACCTTTTTAAAAGCGTTCATAATAGTTACAGGAGTTGCTGCTAAAGGCCATACTGATTTAACAATTCCGGGAATTTCATAAATTGACATCGTTTTTCCCGGGTTGTTTCGGAGCCAGTTGTCTTGAGCTTTAGCGCAATAAGATTTGAAATGCCCATTGATGCCCACATCCAACGGCTGCAGCCTGTGCGTGCAGTGAGGTGGGAACGACAGCATTATTATTGAGTTTGATTTTGCTTTCTCAACTACGTTGATGTCTATGTGTGACGAGTGGTTGTCAAGTAATAAAACACCGGTTCTTCTGGAGTGGGTTTCGTGAACTTGATAAAGTGGTCCATATATGTAAGGAATTCAGTGGCAGTCATCCATCCTGAACTATTCCCTGCTCCAATAGACTCAGAAGGGCCATCTCGTAAAAACAGTCCTTAAATTTTAAACGGGGAAACACAAACATTGGCGGAATCGTGTTTCCCGCGGCACTTGCTGCTAGCTCCACGGTAACCAAAGTTTAACGCTCAGCAGACACTATAGCACCAACCTGCTTTGTACCTTTTTCAGCCACTATCTTTTTTGGTTTCAACACAGTCGTGACTCCAGTCTCATCGAGGTTCCAGATTCTGGAAGGTGCCAGCTTATGTTTTAGTAAAATGTCGCCGAGCTTTGTGAAAAAATCATTCACATTATGTTTGTTAAATGCAGATGCACGTCCTGCACTAGTCGCTTCTGGTGTTCGTATCGACAATATTGAGTTCCTCTTTATGAATCCAGTGAACCAGTCAGCCCCAGCTTTTCTATACTTGTGCCACGTAGGGGGAATGTTTTCCAAAGAAAATTTCACTGCACATTCATACGCGAGTTTTCGAACCTCTTCTGGCACCAAACCGAAGTATATTGATGAACACCTTAAAATGTAGCTTACTAGCTCTTTTTCCTGTTCCGCGGTAAACACTGACCTGCTTTTATAACCTACGGTAGGATTTTTACCAGCTCTCAATTTTTTAACAAATCGATGTAATGTCATGTGGCAAATTTCCAGTTCTCTAGCCACCGTTTTTATTTTTTGTCCCTCTTTTATGACAGCATTTGATGACAGGTTATAGTATGAGCTGTAAGAGCGAGACGACGCGACGCGACGCATCCTTGGATAGACGCGTCCCGCGTGCATAAAACCTCAACACACTTCGCCTTATGCTTGTTTCATCACCAGGTAGAATACAAAAAAATAGTTTAATAGAAGACGTCACGGTTTAACCAAATCAAATCACCCCTAAATCCTAATGCACCTACCTACTACTAGGTACTACTAGGTACGTACCATTCTAGTCCAGAGTCGTGCCTTACGTACGAGGAGTCGTTGTGTTTGCAGATATGGAGAGCATGAGCGGGGCCGGATGGGGCGGCGGCGCCTACCCGCGCATGGAGTGGGGCGAGGGCGACGCGCGCCGCGCCTGGCCCGTGCCGCCGCCGCGCCCCGAGCCGCCGGTATGTACCGCGCGTACTCTAGCTAGACTAGGTACACACGATCCGAGGCCATCCGACTCCGATTTTTACCTGGAAGCAACCGGGACATGCTCCGGATTCGCAGGATCGGGGAGACCCGGATGCCATATAGTCCGAGCCTTACTCCCGATAGCCCGCGCGCCTCGCCGATGCCGGAGCCGGAGGTGATCCTTCTCAATGTGCACTACGCGAGGGGGCAGCGAAATATAAAATTATAATTAATGTAACGTATTATGATATGTTCGCGAGGTCCGGCAGACTAATGGAAATCGTGAATCTGTTTCCAGGAGGTCATGTACGTCCCGCCCAAGTCGATGGGTGAAGTGGCGCCGGCGTACGCAGCGCGCGCCAACACGCTGCGCGACTCCGCCAAGAAGGGGCCAGAGCCGGAGCACGCGCCTCCCGCGCCCGCCACGCCGCCCGCCTCCCCCGCGCCCCGCCACCAGCCGCCGCAACCGCCGCGGGTGCGCGCTCCCGACCCGCCCTCGCATTCGGACAAGGTACCTAGGAACCTGCCGCGACGGTAGGCGCAGGCCCTCTGTCGAGCACCACCTGACCGCGAGGCGTCGTTTCAGGAGGCGCGCGACTCGAGCGCGGCGGCACGCGTGGCGCCTCCCGACGGGCTCAGCGAGCGCCCTCCCGCCGCTGTGCTGCTGCTCGTGCTGGGCAAGTACACTCCGCTTCACTGAATCAGTGCTCACCGCAGGAAGCGGCGTCAGGTATACTCGGAGTAGGCAAGGCACCCGTAGCTAACTTTGCGATCGGTTGCAGGTATGGTGATGACGGTGGGCCTGGGCGGCATGCTGGGCTGCCGCATGAGCGCGGCGCGGCGGCGGCTGCGGCGCGGCAAGCCCTTCGCGCACGACGCCGACTACCTCGTCAACGGCATGTACCTGTAGCCGACCTGTCCTGAACCCCACCGGCTTCCACCACACCCGCTCGTTACAATCTTACACCTTGTTGGGGATAAATCCGTCCGCTCCTCGAGGTCACAACTCTGGTTGTCCTCCAAGTACCTACTTGTAGTTTAATGCAATTAACAAGTAGTGCTTGTGTCCACCGCGACGAATAGTCGTGCTTCGGCGGATCTCTGGCGCGACGCGATGTCGGGGGGGGGGGGGGGGGGTACCTGAATGGATAATAAATAAGACATATTATATAAGTAGGTGCTTATTTAAAATTTTGTGTTCCGAGTTACAATAAAAGTTATATAGTTATTGTTAACAACTTATTTCATTTGTGACGATCAAACCTATGTAGGTACCTACTGTTCATAAAATAAATACTTATACCTACAGAGTGGGGTAAAATTAAAGCACATTGAGCGCAGCTACCTTTTCTTTTGTAGTTAGAATATTTCGTTCTTATGAAATTATAGGTTTAAATTTAAAAACAAAACAACGACTTTTCGGATTTTTGTATAAATTTACAGTCAGCCTAAAAATTACTTGCTACCAAAACAAGTTGGTTTCATTCACGGATGAGGGTTTCTCATGTCTGTGGTCTCATTCAATTGACTCTATTTCCCGTCAGGAACACTATTCCCAAAGTAACTTACCTACCAAATCAAATTGTAAGAATTAGCAAAAAGTTTTTCACACATTTTCTGTGAAATGTGAAGAGAAACCAGTAGCATGGTATTAGTACAGTGTGATACAAGATTATAGACGAGGCTGCTGTTGCGTAAATCGCCGAGTGTCTAGTGAGATAGTTGCTCACGAGTTTCATACGCACTTTTTCAACACACTTGCGAGGAAAAAACAAACATGCATTGCATACAATTTAATCGTTTAATTATTAAAACAATTGGTGAATGTACAATTTTCAAAACTATATTGCATTGTTTTTGATGGCGATTTCACAGTTTTTCTTAC
Source organism: Philereme vetulata (assembly GCA_918857605.2). Lineage (NCBI taxonomy): Eukaryota > Metazoa > Arthropoda > Insecta > Lepidoptera > Geometridae > Philereme > Philereme vetulata. Next base: position 7,189,824 of record OU975471.1, on the reverse strand, counting down.
ATTGGTACTTGCCACTTCTTTAGTACCTTCATTTACTTCTTGTGTAAATGTCGGCGACCAAGGTAAAGTAAATCATACAAATTACTGGAAGGAGAAGGCACCAAATAACTCATGCTACGAGATGTACATGCAATAATAAAAAAAACATACAACTTATGATTATGAGTCATCCAGCATGCAAGAGTCCTGACCTGGCACCGAGTGACTTTTTCTGTTCCCAAAAATCAAGAACCAATTACCCGATCAACGGTTTACATCACCAGAAGAGGCTGTCAAAGAGTATGAAAAACATGTAAGTATCTGACGTCACCACCGGAGGAGTGGCACAAATGTTTTCAAAATTGGTTCAATCGTATGAAAAAATGCATTGACGCAAAGGAAGAATATTTTGAGAAATAATAAATTCATTTTTGACCATTATTAGTATTTTTTTATTATTGATTCCGGAAACTTTTAGTCGTATAATAATTCAGTATTAATATTCCAGTAATATAATATTTTTTTAGTATTTGTGAGTTGGAAACCTGTTATTATGTTAGGAAAAAAAGAAAAGAAAAGCTTTTTATTTCGACCACCACAAATATAACATGATACCTATTTCGTTATCCGTAGTAGGTAGGTGATAATCGATATCGATACATTCGTCTTGTATCCTCATAGGTACATCACTAAGGTAGTAGCAATGTTTTTTTGGGCAAGCGAGTAACAGCCATTGCATTATCAATCTTAATCTTTGCTGTTAGAGTCTATAACAAAAATCGTTAGCGACAGCGCCATCTCTTGTTGGGTTGCTTTGTTTTGTGGGTAATCAAGTAACAGCCATTGCATTATCAGTCTTATGTCTAATTAATAGAGACTAAAATAAAAATATTTTCTAAGGCGCCATCTTTTGCTGAGTAGACGAAGTAGACTTTAATTTTTTATTACTGTTTATTTTATTGAATTTTAAACCACGTTCCCTTAGTGACTAAGGTTATATATCCATAAAATTAGTTTTATGGTTTTATGTCTTTTTGGGCGTTCTCTTTCAACCAATTATAACTTTTATTTCTAAGTGTACTAGTTTTTACATGACATGTGAGTTTAGCTACACTGGTTCTCTTAGTAAAAAGTCATCATGCTAGTTCTATTGTTTTTTATGTTCTGTGGCTTCGATCGAGCGCGAGCGCTCAGAGAGGAAGCACGTGCGTTTTGGGATTTGAAAAAAATATGCCACCTTGCTACGACGGATGAGTGGTCAAATGAAACCACATTATAATTAATTTATCAGTTAAAACATAAGTTATGTAGGTCCTGTCTAGTTTTGGTTTCGTATTATGCGACATAACTAGGTAGGTACCTAATAATTACCAATTGTTCAGAAGGTTAAAGTCAATTATTATAGTATGTAGTTCAAAAATCATAACTAGATGTCGCTGCTAAAAAGTGCAGATTCCTGAATCGCGCTATGGAAGCGTTTTGCATTTCGTTTAAGGTTGTTGTTACGATTTGAATTAAAAAGGCTCAATTGGAATACAGTACGGTAGTTTCAATAACACCCTGCCCTCTAGCGACCTACCTACCAAAGTACAATTTATACACCAATCTCATTTTTAGGGTTCCGTACCCAAACGGTAAAACGGGACCCTATTGCTAAGACTCCGCTGACTGACTGTCTGATCGTATGTATCTCATGAACCGTGATAGTTAGACAGTTGAAATTTTCACTTATGACGTATTTCTGTTGTCGCTATAATAGCAAATACTAAAAACAGAATAAAACAAATATTTAAGGAGGGGCTCCTATACAACAAACGTGATTTTTTGCTCGATATTGATAACGGCAACAGGTACATGCATGAAATATTCACAGAATATTTAGTTACCTACATATTCACTTTGAAAATGAATAATTAAATTAAAATAAAACAAATATTTATGGTAGCTCCCATACAACAAACGTGATTTTATTTTGCTTGTTTTATAGATAATGGTACGGAACCCTTCGTGCGCGAGTCGGACTCGTACTTGGCCGATTTTTTTAGAGTTGATATTGGTTGACAACAGTTTGTCTGATAGGTTGGTAGGTATCTAAGTACCTATAGAGAGTTTTATTTTTATCTATTTAGTAAACAAAACAGGAAAAGAACAAAAGTTGCATCTAGGTAGGTGTGTTAATTCTAAATAAGTCTAATGACCCTAAGTCTAATGACGGCTTGTCATTCGGTGACGGTTCTAGGTGGCGATAGATGGCGCTACAACATGTTAGCGTAGCTCGTAGGTAATGTAAGTACCTAAGTCTAATGACGGCTTGTCATTCGGTGACGGTTCCAGGTGGCGATAGATGGCGCTACAACATGTTAGCGTAGCTCGTAGGTAATGTAAGTACCTAAGTCTAATGACGGCTTGTCATTCGGTGACGGTTCCAGGTGGCGATAGATGGCGCTACAACATGTTAGCGTGGCTCGTAGGTAATGTAAGTACCTAAGTCTAATGACGGCTTGTCATTCGGTGACGGTTCCAGGTGGCGATAGATGGCGCTACAACATGTTAGCGTAGCTCGTAGGTAATGTAAGTACCTAAGTCTAATGACGGCTTGTCATTCGGTGACGGTTCCAGGTGGCGATAGATGGCGCTACATGTTAGCGTGGCTCATAGGTAATGTAAGTACCTAAGTCTAATGACGGCTTGTCATCAGATGAAAAAATATATACTAATAGTATAAAACGCTGGGCTATGCTAAGTGACGATTCATCTGAAAAATATTTGATTACCCTTAAAAAGGTATGTCCTACCAGATGGTCTTCTAGGAACGACGCTTTATTAGCAGTAAAGAAAAATTTCTTACTAATCATGAAAACTTTGTACCAACTAAATTTAATTTCAAATAAAAAAGATGAACGTGAAGAATGTAAAAGTATAATTAATATTTTAGAGAGTTTTGATTTCTTAGTGCTCGTTACATTTTTTTCTTCACTATTTGAAATTATTAATCCTGTTTCTAAAGCTCTACAGCATGAAAATAATGACTTACAGAAATCTAGTATTTTATTAAGTAATCTTTTAAATAGACTGTGCCAATTAAGAAATCAGAATTCATTTAATAGTTTGCTAAATGAATCCAAAGATTTAGCAAAAAAGTGGGGGGTAACAACTGTTTTTAAAAACAGTAGGCGAAAGATAACGAAGCGTTTTTTTGATGAGTTATCACAAGATGAGAGAATTTCCGACCCGGAATCCTATTTCAAAGTCAATGTATACTATTGCTGTTTAGATATATTAATTTCTCAAACTAAAGAAAGATTTCAGAGCCTTTGCAACCTGAGTAGTATATTCGAAATATTACAACCGGAGAAACTCCTATCTTCTTCAAGCGAAGAGATATTAAACGCTTCCGGAAAACTGTCTGCTAAATACAGTAAAGACATCTCACTTAATCTTTGTGACCAATTAAAGGCTCTAAAAACATGCTTAAATTCTGAAATTAAAAAAATTTATTCCATTAAAGAACTCATTGAATTATTGCTAGTAAAATTCAATAGTCTTGCATCCAGTTTTCCCGAGGTAATCACAGCATGCTTTTTATTCTTGACCCTTCCAGTTACAACCGCAACGGCAGAAAGAAGTTTTTCAAAATTAAAACTAATAAAAAATTACTTAAGAACTTCGATGGGACAAGAACGGCTGTCAGACATCTCACTATTGTCCATAGAGGCAGAAACTTTAGAAAAACTAAAATCATCATCAGCCATAAATGATTTAATAAATCAGTTTGCCGATAAAAAGGCAAGGAGAGTGAATATTTAAAATCCGATTTTTATTTGTAAAATGGGTAAATTATGTGATAAATAAATATTACTTCTCACAATATTTTTTTTCTTTTGTGAAAAATCTTTACCTCCATATAAGGGCCTCCAAAAAAATTTTTATACGGGGCCCCGACAAGGCACGCTACGCCACTGATGGCTAGCGAGGACTTTACAGGTAGAGATAAGTTATCGCTAACAATGTTGAGAGTGGAGCCGTTCGTTACGTACGTACGACACAATGAGAGCTTTTTAAAAGCTTTCCGCGTGATATGTCTTCTCTTCGCGTAAATCTAATTCCAAATGACACCTACGACATGAAATGTATGTTATTCTTTTCAAGCAACGACCTCTAACTATTTAAGCAGTACAGCAGAGTCTCACTAATCTGGCACTATTTATACTAGGGGGTGCCGGATGTTCGGATTATTGGTTTGTATAGAAAACATCATAATAATTTTATGTAATAGATGTGCGCAAGCGCGGAACGAGAGTAGGGAGGGGTGAGGGAGGCGTGAGCGGGGGGGTGCCGGATTAGTGAGAGTACTGTGTCTATTTTACTTACATAATTATGTACTCCAATAAACAAAAAATGTGTTGATCTGAAAACCACTCAAACTCAAAACAAGGGCCGACTTCCACCAAACCAGAGACTATACCTACACTAAGTTTATACAAACAAGACGTAGGTTGGTATGTTTTACTTATAGAGGTAAGTCTGTTCATTATCGCTCGCTACTTATAATATTGTATAAGTACTTAGGGCACACATATCGATTAATGAGGGATTCTCACGGCCATGGTTTGTACAACTGCTAACAGATGGCGATGCTCTGTCTGTCATAAACTCACGTCAACATTATTTTCCGATGAACTATAAAATAATCTGACTAAGGCTGTCCGCCCACGTCAGACTTTTTGTAGGACAGATAATCGGGCCGATTTTTCCTTCCTTTTTATTTCTGACTGACTTTTTGTAGGACGTGTTCTTTGCACTATTGCTATCAGTACGTTCTATTTTTCTCCTACAAAAAATCGGTCACCGATTATCAGACGTGGGCGGCCAGCCTAAGAGAGATTGCATTTTGATATTTTGGCATATAAAACATATTTTTTGACGGCGTATCCCAGACAGCGTCATCTATTACGCTAGCTGAAACCAGTTTTTTCTTAAATGTAAAATGAAAGCCTTCACTATCTATGAATGTGGTGCGCGGACTGGTTCAATGTGCACGAGTGCTGCATTCATTCAATGAAACCCCAACATTATTACTAAACGCCACTCACTGACAATACCCATCTAACTACATGTTTGTTGTATGTACTGAATCACGTCGTAACGGCTGAACCTGGAATAACAGATAGGCTACTTTTTATTGGAAAACCACGCGTACGAAGCCGCAGGCGGAAGGTAGAGTGAAATAAAAGAATTAAAGGATTTGTGGATAAAAAGTCCCAAAATCCCCTGCATATTTTTTTTACTTAATATTATTCTATTTATTTTCTGACTGAAATTTACGTTTTACAATATTTACAACTTACAACAAAACATATTGTACAAAACTAGTTATTATTTTTTAAATACCTCTTGTTATCTTTTTAAAATAAAAAGCAAACAACTAATAAGGTTTGTATATGAATCACCAGAGTACATAAAATCTCTCATTTAATTATATTAATAAAACAAATCTCGCAATAATAAAAACCACACAGAAAATCTATTTTTTATAGTAATCCTACTATAATACTATGGTAGAGTCTGTCAAACAAAAGTAGGCACTCGCATTTTTTCGTATCTTTTTACATGGCAATACTAATGAGTTTCCACCTACGGACGCTATGTTCTACAGCTGGGTAAATTTAGGGTGGTATAAAATAATAATTGCACGTACTATAAATAACTATAATAATAACGAATTGTAACCCACTCTTATCAACTGCAGATTAATAATATTGAACTATTTTATAGGTTTTGTCATTCTAAACCGAAAAAATAGGCAAAAAATGCCTTTTCCCGAAAATGTAGGCAGGAACCACGGATGACCATTTCCCATGAATCTGACTTACTTCTTTCGTTTCAGTCACTCTCATAATATTCTTCAAATAGGTCGTCCTTTAAGGTAGGAACTCTTGACTTTTTTTCAACAGATTAGGGAAAATGAGAATCGGAGTGTGGCATCATTATTATTCCGTAATGTTTGGGTTGCCACGCTGATATTTTTGCATTTGCCGCGATTTTTCAGGGTCTACTTTCATTTGACAGACTCTAATAGTATATTTGACGTAGCTCGTGTATGTATAAATATTCAATATTAATGTAAAATTATCTGTGATTATAGAACTTATTCTTAGGAGGATTGTTGTAGGTAGTAGGTACTTAATGTTGATTTTCTGTGATATTTCAATTATTACGATATCTTTTATTATTGTATATATATGAGAGATGTTATGTTTCTACACACACTGGTGAAAATTGTTTTATGTACACATATCTATAGATTGCATCTGTTTTAATAAATAAAACTTTGTGATTACATAACGAAACAGTTGTTTGTATTCAATTAGAAATAAATAACGAAAAAAGTTAATATAAAATTAACAATTAAAAATAATAAGATGATTCAGAAGATTTCGGGACTTTTTGTCCACAAATCCCCTGCGCATATAAGCCAGTCAGTTCATCTCGTCTCGGAGATATTCATAATAATTTATTTGTTTGAATGCACGTGTGAGCGTCAGCGTCAGTTTGAGTTAAACTAAATTATATGTCTAAGATACTCAAAATCCTCAGATGAACATATTACCCGTTCGCGATAAGTTGGGACCTGAGCGCAGTGACGTCATATTGGCGTGTTTGTACCGCCCGCAAAAAAGCGAACATAACAAGCAGCCGCCCGCGCCTTCGTCTTTTTTAACCTAATTTATTATGTTACTCAGGGAGGACGCTGCTTTTTATCTAATCTTTTACACTATTTGAATAAAATAAAAATACCATGTTTAAGTTTATACATTTATTTTATCTATTATTTACATTATCTCATCTTCGTCACTACTTAGTGGATTTATGCCTTCTAGAGGTTGTTCTTCGTCCTCAGTCTCACTATAATCACTTGACGAAGAGGTATCCGATAAATTTACAATTAATTGCGATTCATTCGTCTCTTGTAAGAGGTCATCGTCCCAATACTTTTGTCGAAGCCTGTCCACATGGTTGACTTCTTTTTTCCAGACAACAAAACAATAACACAAACGAAAACTAAAAGAATTCCAGAGCGCGTCGTTACGTGACGTAGGCCAGTACGAGACTAAAAACCCTAGTAAAAAATAGTGATGCGAACGGTACAATACGGGCGCCATCGGGGAAGTGCAGGGGAAGCGGTCGGGGAGTCGCATTCCTAGCAGGTCCCAAGTTATCGCGCACGAGTAATACATTCATTTGTACGTCATGATTATCTTCATTTCCTTAGAGAGCGGTAGAACGTTTACTGTTGAACATTGCTCTCCCAAATATATTTTCAGAGCGGCCGATCTCTAGCGGTATAGAGGCCAATTACTTCACAATAAAGTCTTCAATAGAATAAAACATGTCAAACTGGTGTCAATTGGAACATCAATTTGGAAGCCTCGCCATGGAATTTGATTGTTACAACTATGCCAATAAAACTGTGCTGAAATAGTGATAAATTTTGGCGTAAAGCAGAGAAATAGTGTGGCTGTAGTTTAGGAGATATTTGGGTCATTCATTGAGAGTTTCTCACTTGACGTCAAGTTAGAAGCCTCACCAAGAACGGTTGCACGGATCGTGGTGATTTATATACCAAAAACGGTGCTGTAATAGTGACGCCGGCCGGTATGCAACATTTCAATAATATTGATTCAATAGAAGCAGAGAGAGAGATATTATAGTCTGTTGTTGAGGCTGCTAACTTGATGCTTTGGTTCCGGCGAAATGGCAGCAAGTTTTGATACATGAAGTATGCCAAAAAACTGTGCAGAAATAGTGATAAATATTAGATTACTTAGAACTTGATTAATTGATCCTTTCATTTAGCCAGATAATTAATGTAAACTTATACCTAAGTACTAATGGTATATTTGACATACCATCAGTTATGAACTCTATTCCAACGCAATAGGGTTAAAATTTAAGCTTCTTCATATACGATACTGTACTGTCAATATAAAAATATGTCATCATAAATTCTACATCTGATAATCTCCTTTCGGCACTCAAAGGGGATTCCGTCTAAAGTAAGTTTTGGCCGACCCCTTTAGTGTAGTGAAGTAGTGTTCACTGATTTTCGCAGTCTTCATCGATTTGGAGAAACAAATAAATAAACAGTAAATATTATGGCTTATATTCACCTCACTCACAATATATGTCAAAAGTTTCAAAATAGATTCGCAATGGTCCATCAGGTGAGCTCGGAAACTAATGACAATTTCTAGCTACGTGCTTGAAAACGCTAACTCCATTTGTTGAAAGGGTAATATACCTTTAATTAAAAATATATCGAATAGTTGCTCCATTATTCTAAAATAACATTTCAGAGATTTAGTCCTCAACTCTAATAAAACATATTAATTAATGTATTAATAACCTAATATATTTTAGTATATAGTATTCAAACTCACTATGTGTCACAAATGTTATCCTATCCTATGAAGGCACTCGGTGAGCATTCTGTGCAAGCAACTCACATTTCGCATAACATATGTAGCACTAATACAAGTCACATTCTCTATTCATTGGGAGGAGAGGAGCGCTACCAGCAGACACTATAGATACTGCTTATGTAGCACTAATACAAGTCACATTCTCTATTCATTGGGAGGAGAGGAGCGCTACCAGCAGACACTATAGATACTGCTTATGTAGCACTAATACAAGTCACATTCTCTATTCATTGGGAGGAGAGGAGCGCTACCAGCAGACACTATAGATACTGCTTATGTAGCACTAATACAAGTCACATTCTCTATTCATTGGGAGGAGAGGAGCGCTACCAGCAGACACTATAGATACTGCTTATGTAGCACTAATACAAGTCACATTCTCTATTCATTGGGAGGAGAGGAGCGCTACCAGCAGACACTATAGATACTGCTTATGTAGCACTAATACAAGTCACATTCTCTATTCATTGGGAGGAGAGGAGCGCTACCAGCAGACACTATAGATACTGCTTATGTAGCACTAATACAAGTCACATTCTTTATTCATTGGGAGGAGAGGAGCGCTACCAGCAGACACTATAGATACTGCTTATGTAGCACTAATACAAGTCACACGAGCAACATTCGCTATTCATTGGGAGGAGAGGAGCGCTACCAGCAGACACTATAGATACTGCTTATGTAGCACTAATACAAGTCACATTCTCTATTCATTGGGAGGAGAGGAGCGCTACCAGCAGACACTATAGATACTGCTTATGTAGCACTAATACAAGTCACACGAGCAACATTCTCTATTCATTGGGAGGAGAGGAGCGCTACCAGCAGACACTATAGATACTGCTTATGTAGCACTAATACAAGTCACATTCTCTATTCATTGGGAGGAGAGGAGCGCTACCAGCAGACACTGTAGATACTGCTTATGTAGCACTAATACAAGTCACATTCTCTATTCATTGGGAGGAGAGGAGCGCTACCAGCAGACACTATAGATACTGCTTATGTAGCACTAATACAAGTCACATTCTCTATTCATTGGGAGGAGAGGAGCGCTACCAGCAGACACTATAGATACTGCTTATGTAGCACTAATACAAGTCACACGGACAACATTTTCTATTCATTGGGAGGAGAGGAGCGCTACCAGCAGACACTATAGATACTGCTTATGTAGCACTAATACAAGTCACATTCTCTATTCATTGGGAGGAGAGGAGCGCTACCAGCAGACACTATAGATACTGCTTATGTAGCACTAATACAAGTCACATTCTCTATTCATTGGGAGGAGAGGAGCGCTACCAGCAGACACTATAGATACTGCTTATGTAGCACTAATACAAGTCACATTCTCTATTCATTGGGAGGAGAGGAGCGCTACCAGCAGACACTATAGATACTGCTTATGTAGCACTAATACAAGTCACATTCTCTATTAATTGGGAGGAGAGGAGCGCTACCAGCAGACACTATAGATACTGCTTATGTAGCACTAATACAAGTCACATTCTCTATTCATTGGGAGGAGAGGAGCGCTACCAGCAGACACTATAGATACTGCTTATGTAGCACTAATACAAGTCACATTCTCTATTCATTGGGAGGAGAGGAGCGCTACCAGCAGACACTATAGATACTGCTTATGTAGCACTAATACAAGTCACATTCTCTATTCATTGGGAGGAGAGGAGCGCTACCAGCAGACACTATAGATACTGCTTATGTAGCACTAATACAAGTCACACGGACAACATTTTCTATTCATTGGGAGGAGAGGAGCGCTACCAGCAGACACTATAGATACTGCTTATGTAGCACTAATACAAGTCACATTCTCTATTCATTGGGAGGAGAGGAGCGCTACCAGCAGACACTATAGATACTGCTTATGTAGCACTAATACAAGTCACATTCTCTATTCATTGGGAGGAGAGGAGCGCTACCAGCAGACACTATAGATACTGCTTATGTAGCACTAATACAAGTCACATTCTCTATTCACTGGGAGGAGAGGAGCGCTACCAGCAGACACTATAGATACTGCTTATGTAGCACTAATACAAGTCACATTCTCTATTCATTGGGAGGAGAGGAGCGCTACCAGCAGACCCTATAGATACTGCTTATGTAGCACTAATACAAGTCACATTCTCTATTCATTGGGAGGAGAGGAGCGCTACCAGCAGACACTATAGATACTGCTTATGTAGCACTAATACAAGTCACATTCTCTATTCATTGGGAGGAGAGGAGCACTACCAGCAGACACTATAGATACTGCTTATGTAGCACTAATACAAGTCACATTCTCTATTCATTGGGAGGAGAGGAGCGCTACCAGCAGACACTATAGATACTGCTTATGTAGCACTAATACAAGTCACATTCTCTATTCATTGGGAGGAGAGGAGCGCTACCAGCAGACACTATAGATACTGCTTATCCCTTTCAGGCCCGTTCAAAACGATCGTGCACATTTACTTTAAAAATTCCCGCGCCGCGCTTAGTTATCTTTGTAGACCGAGACCCACTGCATACGATCGTACACAAACTACGCGTTGTAGATAATAATAATTTTCGCGCGGTTCACTAGTCAGTTGGCGTCAGTGACGCGAGAAAGATGGCAACGTTTTTCAACGATGGAGGCGGTGAACGTAAGAATTGATATTTTATGTAAATTTTAACTGAATCATCAAGTATTGTTATTATTTAGTAGCTGTAATCATGATTCATTCATTTAACAGTTTTTACTCGTAAAAAATGCAGCTTCTCAAACAAAATTACACTTTGAAAATTTAAAGTCACGATCGTGACGTTTGGGCCTATCTCCACTTTAGGCAGATTTGGGTATTGAGTGTCATTTGTTGAATTTAATGGTTATTTTAACTATTTTTGACAGGACAAGAGCTCACAAGTGACTTACTTAGACATCTTCTAGGAGATGGCAATGATTCCGAGGTAGAAGGTCTGGATGATGACGAAGAATTGCCACTCCAAAAGCCATTGGACCCTGCTGCTAACGAAATTACAACTGCACCATCCCCAATACCGTTCCAGCAACAGCGTCAACGTAGAAATGTGAGCCAAAGTCACTTGGAAGTTAAAAGAAGAATCTGGAGACAGGTACCATTTCAACAAAAAGAACGTAACTACATACCACGCGTTCATCCAGGTACAATCAGAGCACCCACGGAATATTTTAATGACTACTTCAATGAAGAGTTTTTTGAACAATCTGCGATCTGTACTAACAACTACTACATGCGTCGCTCTGGCCGGATCCTAAATACAAATTCCACTGAACTAAAGAAGCTAGTAGGCATTCATTTGATCATGGGAGTCATCCCATACCCACGGCTATTCATGTATTGGCGGGCTGGGATGCGATTGGATATGATAGCAAACACCATGCCTAGAGAAAGGTTCAAGACCCTGCGTTCAGCATTGCACGTGATTGATAGCGATACAGCTCCACCAGGGAACACCAACGCACTCTGGAAAGTGCAGCCAATTCTGAATCGGGTCAAACAAACTTGTGATCGACTCGAAAGACAGCCGGGATTCTTTTCCATTGATGAGCAAATGCTCCCTTTCATCGGTGTTTGTCCACGCGGACTGCGATAGGTAATCAAAACTAAACCTCGCCCCCAAGGTCTAAAAATTTTCGTGGCCACTACTCATGACGGTCTGATGATAGACTTTGAAGTTTACAGAGGTGCTAGCACTCCGTTCGGCGACAGATCTTTGGGAGTTGGGGCCTCGGTGATTTTGCATCTCTCAAAGTCAATTCCAAGGGGCAGCTGTATTTACTTTGACCGATATTTCTCGTCGATACCTTTGCTTTAAAAGCTGAACACCATTTGACTACACGGCACAGCGACGCTCATGATGAACCGTGTACTTGAGCGAAAGAATATAGATTTCAAACCTGATCGCCGAATGCAGCGTGGTGAATCACAACAGTTCGTATGTGACGATGTCGTAGTTGTCAAGTGGATGGACAACAAGTCAGTGCTAGTCGCATCTAACTGCACATCTGCAGATGAGACAATGTTTGTAAAGCGATGGGATAAAAATATCTCAGCTTTCACTTATGTAACTGCACCAAGAACCATCGCCAACTACAACAAGCACATGGGCGGTGTTGATATCCTTGACCAGTCGATGGAGTATTACCGCACCTTCATGAAGACAAGAAAGTGGACGCTGAAGGTAATAACTACATTTCTTTGATCTAGCTATTTGCAATGCGTGGCGCCTGTATAAATTAGAATGTGTAGCAGCTGAGATTCCAAGCAACAAAGTGATGGACTTGTTAGAGTTTCGGATGCAAGTCGCGGATGGACTTACCAACACACCTATTCGCCAAAGAAGGACTGAGAGTGATGATGATCATGATGAGGCCGTCGAAAATTTACAGCCAAATACGCCAAGATTCAAAAAATCAAACCAACCTTCTCAAGCTAAAAGATACGATGGCTATGATCACCTTCCAAGCTTTGAAGGCATTGATAGTCCTCGCGCATGTAGAATGGACCAATGCAAGAGTCGATCAAAGATTAGGTGCCAAAAATGCGATGTGTATCTGTGCCTCACAAGGAAACAAAACTGCTTTATGGTCTACCATACCAAATAAGAGCCGGCAATAATAGTTTTAAGTCTGATTGAAGAAACTATAGAGGCTGATTTAGTATAACATTTTGTTTGATCTCAATTATAGAATTTTAGCGTGATTAGAAAATAAATACTGTTCCTATAGGTGTCACTACAAGTTGACACTAAAAGTCATGTTAACTTAATGAATAAATACTTATTTTTCTATAGTAATGCTTTTTTTTATACCTAAATAACTAAAACCCAACAACGTCACGATCATGCACTGGTATGGATAAAGCCCAAACGTCACGATCGTGCAGGGGTAGTTACTGACCCTGGGGTTAGTTTGGATTTTTTTTATTTGTTTTAGAGCAAAACCTTTTAACATCTCCCATCCCATCCCACAGCAAATAAAACGTGAATTAAAGAAAAAATAATTTGGGCCTGAAAGGGATAAGTAGCACTAATACAAGTCACACGGACAACATTCTCTATTCATTGGGAGGAGAGGAGCGCTACCAGCAGACACTATAGATACTGCTTATGTAGCACTAATACAAGTCACATTCTCTATTCATTGGGAGGAGAGGAGCGCTACCAGCAGACACTATAGATACTGCTTATGTAGCACTAATACAAGTCACATTCTCTATTCATTGGGAGGAGAGGAGCGCTACCAGCAGACACTATAGATACTGCTTATGTAGCACTAATACAAGTCACATTCTCTATTCATTGGGAGGAGAGGAGCGCTACCAGCAGACACTATAGATACTGCTTATGTAGCACTAATACAAGTCACATTCTCTATTCATTGGGAGGAGAGGAGCACTACCAGCAGACACTATAGATACTGCTTATGTAGCACTAAAACAAGTCACACGGGCAACATTCTCTATTCATTGGGAGGAGAGGAGCGCTACCAGCAGACACTATAGATACTGCTTATGTAGCACTAATACAAGTCACATTCTCTATTCATTGGGAGGAGAGGAGCGCTACCAGCAGACACTATAGATACTGCTTATGTAGCACTAAAACAAGTCACACGGGCAACATTCTCTATTCATTGGGAGGAGAGGAGCGCTACCAGCAGACACTATAGATACTGCTTATGTAGCACTAATACAAGTCACATTCTCTATTCATTGGGAGGAGAGGAGCGCTACCAGCAGACACTATAGATACTGCTTATGTAGCACTAATACAAGTCACATTCTCTATACATTGGGAGGAGAGGAGCGCTACCAGCAGACACTATAGATACTGCTTATGTAGCACTAATACAAGTCACACTAGCAACATTCTCTATTCATTGGGAGGAGAGGAGCGCTACCAGCAGACACTATAGATACTGCTTATGTAGCACTAAAACAAGTCACACGGGCAACATTCTCTATTCATTGGGAGGAGAGGAGCGCTACCAGCAGACACTATAGATACTGCTTATGTAGCACTAATACAAGTCACATTCTCTATTCATTGGGAGGAGAGGAGCGCTACCAGCAGACACTATAGATACTGCTTATGTAGCACTAATACAAGTCACATTCTCTATTCATTGGGAGGAGAGGAGCGCTACCAGCAGACACTATAGATACTGCTTATGTAGCACTAATACAAGTCACACTAGCAACATTCTCTATTCATTGGGAGGAGAGGAGCGCTACCAGCAGACACTATAGATACTGCTTATGTAGCACTAATACAAGTCACATTCTCTATTCATTGGGAGGAGAGGAGCGCTACCAGCAGACACTATAGATACTGCTTATGTAGCACTAAAACAAGTCACACGGGCAACATTCTCTATTCATTGGGAGGAGAGGAGCGCTACCAGCAGACACTATAGATACTGCTTATGTAGCACTAAAACAAGTCACACGGGCAACATTCTCTATTCATTGGGAGGAGAGGAGCACTACCAGCAGACACTATAGATACTGCTTATGTAGCACTAAAACAAGTCACACGGGCAACATTCTCTATTCATTGGGAGGAGAGGAGCACTACCAGCAGACACTATAGATACTGCTTATGTAGCACTAAAACAAGTCACACGGGCAACATTCTCTATTCATTGGGAGGAGAGGAGCGCTACCAGCAGACACTATAGATACTGCTTATGTAGCACTAATACAAGTCACATTCTCTATTCATTGGGAGGAGAGGAGCGCTACCAGCAGACACTATAGATACTGCTTATGTAGCACTAATACAAGTCACATTCTCTATTCATTGGGAGGAGAGGAGCGCTACCAGCAGACACTATAGATACTGCTTATGTAGCACTAATACAAGTCACACTAGCAACATTCTCTATTCATTGGGAGGAGAGGAGCGCTACCAGCAGACACTATAGATACTGCTTATGTAGCACTAATACAAGTCACATTCTCTATTCATTGGGAGGAGAGGAGCGCTACCAGCAGACACTATAGATACTGCTTATGTAGCACTAATACAAGTCACACTAGCAACATTCTCTATTCATTGGGAGGAGAGGAGCGCTACCAGCAGACACTATAGATACTGCTTATGTAGCACTAATACAAGTCACATTCTCTATTCATTGGGAGGAGAGGAGCGCTACCAGCAGACACTATAGATACTGCTTATATAGCACTAATACAAGTCACATTCTCTATTCATTGGGAGGAGAGGAGCGCTACCAGCAGACACTATAGATACTGCTTATGTAGCACTAATACAAGTCACATTCTCTATTCATTGGGAGGAGAGGAGCGCTACCAGCAGACACTATAGATACTGCTTATGTAGCACTAATACAAGTCACATTCTCTATTCATTGGGAGGAGAGGAGCGCTACCAGCAGACACTATAGATACTGCTTATGTAGCACTAATACAAGTCACATTCTCTATTCATTGGGGGGAGAGGAGCGCTACCAGCAGACACTATAGATACTGCTTATGTAGCACTAATACAAGTCACACGAGCAACATTCTCTATTCATTGGGAGGAGAGGAGCGCTACCAGCAGACACTATAGATACTGCTTATGTAGCACTAATACAAGTCACATTCTCTATTCATTGGGAGGAGAGGAGCGCTACCAGCATACACTATAGATACTGCTTATGACAACAAATATGTACCTAGCTAATCCACCTACGCAAGCAACAACTGGACAGTTTAGCACTCAAATGCGGGTCGATGCATTAATCTCTAAAGAATTCACTAACACGTTTAGGTCTATCTTTGTGTTTGCAAAGAAACGCAAATTAGACGCGCGTCGTGACGTGTGTCGCGACTTGCGAGGGCTCCCGGTCAGGGCGGATGCCGCGCCAGCTGGCAGTTCTCGACAAACATCTCCTTGACGAGCACGTCCGCGGCGAGCAGGCGCGCCTGCAACTGGCGCGCCGTCGCCTCCGCCCGCGCCGCGCGCGCGCCCGCCGCCGTCGCACCCGCCTCCAGCCGGCGGCAGCGCGCGCACGGCGCGGGCGCAGGCGGCGCGGCCGGCGCGAGCGGCGCGGGCTCGGCGCGGCGCCGCTGCAGAGCGGCGAGGCGGCGGTGCGCGCGCGCCAGCTGCTCCTGCGCGCGTTGCAGCCTGGCGCCGGCCGCGCGCGCTGCCGCCGCGCTCTCAGCCTCCAGCGCTGCCACCTGCGCCTCAAGCGCAGCCGCCTCGGGGATGGCGTGCAGGGATGGTGCGGGCGGCGCGAGCCGGCGTTCGAAGTCGGCGATGCGCGCCAGCAGGTCCGCGAGCCGCGCGTCCGCTGCGCGCAGCTCCGCGTCGTGCGCGTCGCGCTCGCTGCGCTGTTTGCTCGCCCAGTACTCCTCGCACGCCTCGTACTCGCCGCGCATCGCGTCCAGCGCCGTCTCCAGCTCCCTGCAACGAGACGGTTTCACTTATTCAAGTAGGTAGGTAA
The DNA here is from genome assembly GCA_918857605.2 of Philereme vetulata. NCBI lineage: Eukaryota > Metazoa > Arthropoda > Insecta > Lepidoptera > Geometridae > Philereme > Philereme vetulata. The sequence goes on along the minus strand of OU975471.1, from coordinate 7,172,874 downwards.
TAGGTATATATAGTATACATACAGTGTCCAAGTTGTTATAGACAGGAATAATTTAAAGAATTTTAGGTAAGTAAAACTTTATCTAAAACTGCAGTACGTACATCCTAGGGTTGTCTGGAAGAAATAGGTTTTTATTTTTTATTTTGCTTTATTAGGGATAACAAACAATTATACAATTAGGTTACTTAATGCTAATAATAAAGGTTCTTTATGTATAATTAGCCCCGGTGCCATGGGCGCCGGCAGAAATAATTTCCAGGTGGTGCAGATTTTAGTTTTCTTACAATCTTTGCCGTATATGATTGTTAATAAATAGATGAAATTTTAGTCTGAATGTTCGAGACATTTACAAATTTCTGACTATTCATTATGAATTTATTATATAGGTACCCAGTCGTCACGGCTCACACCTATTTGTTCACGACGATCGAAATTTAAAAATTCTAAGTTGGTGGGCCAGGAGTACCGGGATCGATATTAATCGACTTCCATTACTTCTCCGAACGGACCCTTTAAAGTACCGCTACTCCACACCAGATGGCACCAGCATAAATGGGATGAACTTAACAGAGAAAGCGCAATACAGTTTCTAAGCAGTGCGAAAGAGACCGACTCTTGTCAAAGTCAATCGCGAATGAACTAGAAAGATCATAAATGTGAAAGAGACATAGATTATAGATGACAGGGACAGAGCTACGTTCGAGAACGTTTGGGAATCTGGAACCTTCCTTACATTTTGATATATAAGGGGGCTAGGTCGCGTTCCGAGTCAGTCAGTTTTCGATTGAAGTTCGAACAGTTCGTTCCGAGTGGTCAAATCGCGAGTAGTAATAGTTCCCGCCATATTCGTTTCCATAGATTAGTGTTTTTATAGTGTTGCCGTATTTTAATTTCGAAAATATGTATATAGATAATTCATACAGTCCAATAGTTCAAGAATGATTGCTTGATTACATGTGCAAGAGCGAACTAATTAGTCAGTGTCAGTGCGCGCCGTAATTAATTAATCAGTTCAAGCAAGCAGTGACAAGTGAGCTAACGTGTGTTTCTTTTCTTTATAAATTTAAATATGAGTGACATAAGGCGATTTTTGTGCAAGAGAAAAAAAGATTGAAAATGAACAGTTTAATGCTAAAGATGGTCCAAGTACTTCGGCACAGCAAAGTTAGTAAAACTGAATTAACAACACAACAAACTTCAGTTAATATTTATGATGTGGGTTTATATCTGGATTCTAACGTGATGAAATACGGTTTAAAGTGCTCGAAACACCGTGGAAACCTCCGCAAGATTATGATTTCAAGCAGGACATCGATCATAAAAACCAAACACAACAACGTGCATTTCGCCACCAGTGGCTCACAGCATACCCTTGGTTAGCCTATTCTGCTCAGGCTAAAGGACCACTTTGCCGTGCATGTGTATTATTTCCCGCACAAATTCATCGAGGCAGTACTCAGGGGCCATTTATCGTTCGGCCATGCAAAAAATATCAAAAATTTCACGAGTGTGCGAAATCTCATGCAAATAGATAGGGGCATCGTGAATCGGATATACGTTCTAAAAATTTTCTGGAAATCATGCAACAAAGAAAAAAAAGACGTTTATGAACAGATAGATACTGAATATCACAGGGAAATTTCAGAAAACAGAAAAAACTTCAACACATTATATCTTCGGTCTTATTTTGTGCTACGCATGATTTACCCTTTCGAGGAAAAACAGAAGATGGGTCAATTTTCAAAGACTTACTACATTTCCGAGTTGAGGCAGGAGATACGGTTTTAAAAGACTACTTTGCAACTGGTTCGAAAAATGCCCTCTATGTATCCCATCAAATACATAACGAAATTATTGAAACCTGTGCTGATGTTCTTCGTGAAACCATTACTGATGAAGCAAAAGAAGCGGCATACTTTTCAGTCTTGGCTGACGAGACAGCGGATATAAGCGGGACTGAACAGCTTTCAATGGGCATAAGATACTTCAAGTTTGACCAAACGAAACACAGTTACGTTACTTGAAGAATTTTTGGGGTACAGACCACTTCAAAAATTAAATGCTGCATCGATTTCTGAAGTTATAATATCTTTTTTGACATCATGTGGTTTAGATCTCAACAAAATGGTTGGGCAAGGGTATGATGGTTGCTCCACGATGGCTAGACATGTTGGTGGAGTTCAGAAAATAATTAATGATAAATGAATGAATGAAAATTCTTTATTATACCTTACAAGCTAGACACAACAGATTTAAAGAAAAAAACAAATAAAATTAAGCATAATGGGCGGTCTTATCGCTTAACAAAGCGATCTCTTCCAGACAACCTTTGGATGGAGAGGATCATTGCTTAATGGAAGATTGGCCGAGGTGTAAAACGAATAAACTTAATAATAGAAAAAGAAATTAGTTATATACATACATATTAGGTACATAAATAAATTTAAATAAATAAATATCATATATAAAATAAATAAATATGTACTTACATACTTATACTTACAATAATAATATTAGAGATACGATGAATCATGACTCTTCATGGAGATAAAAGTGTTTGAGTCTAGCTTTAAGTACGGAAGGCGAGGGGGATTTCTTAATGGAGACCGGCAAGGCGTTCCATAATCGGACAGCTTGGACGGAAAAGGAGTTTGCATAGAAACTGGTTCTATGTATCGGGGTTTTGAGAAGGAGGTTTTCAGAGGATCGGAGTGTTTGGGAATTTGTGCAAAAAAGGAATTCAAAGCGTTCCTTCAGATAACAAGGCGTGGAAGGATTACGAAGGATGTTGAATAGGAGGGATAGGATGTGAGTATTCCGGCGAAGTCGAATGGGGAGCCATTTGAGTTTATTACGAAATTCGGAGATGTGGTCGTATTTCCGGAGTCCGAAAATAAACCTTATGCAAAAATTTTGAAGACGCTCAAGCTTATTGAGCTGCTCCTCCGTGAGGTCAAGATAGCAGGTATCAGCGTAATCTAAAATTGGGAGAAGAAGAGATTGTGCAAGCGCAATTTTAGTAGCTATCGGAAGAAAGTTTCGCAGTCTCCTGAGCGAACCAGCAGAGCCAAATAGCTTCCGACTCACAGATTCGAGCTGAGGACCCCACGACATACAGCTATCCATGAAGATGCCCAAATTTTTCACAACCTTTGAGTAGGGAACAGTTACATTATCAAACTTAATTTGAGGGAGTGTTGTGTAGTTGATTTTCGATAAGGTGTGTGAACTTCCTAGTATGATGGTCTGTGTTTTATTAGGATTAACTCTTAATCCATAAGCCTTGCTCCATTCACCTATATAAAGCAGGTTATTATTAGTGACGGTGATCGCATCAGGCAACTCATTAAGTGGAGCCTGGGTGTAAATTTGGAGGTCGTCTGCATAAAGGTGGTAGGATGAAGTGAGTTGACGAGAAATAGAATTTATAAAAAGTGCAAAAAGAAGAGGAGATAAGACGCCACCCTGCGGTACACCGGCTGAAGTACAACACCAAGACGAAAAGGAATCGTCACAACGTATCCGTTGCCGGCGTCCGTGCAAATAACTGCGAAACCAGTCAACCACCGATGGAGATATGTTAATTGAGCGAAGCAAACCCAGCAGGATGTCAAAGTCGACAGTATTAAAAGCATTGCTAAAGTCGAGCAGTGTCAGAATAGTAAGGTAGCCGTTTTCAATGCCCGATCTTATATCATCCGTGATTTTAACAAGTGCGGTTACAGTGATATGACCGGGACGGAAACCGGATTGAAGAGGAATGAGTAGGGCATTTGTGATAAGGAAGGAGCTAAGCTGGTTGTAGACGAGACGTTCAATGACTTTTGATAGGAATGGGAGAATAGAGATGGGACGATAGTCGGTAAAGGAAGTGGGTTTGGATTTTTTAGGAAGTGGAATTATATGCGCTTCTTTCCACAAAGGTGGAACAGAACTAGACAAAGTAGAGAAATTGAGGATATGGCAAATTATTGGAAGTACCTCATCAATAATTGGAACTAACATATTTCGTCCAATATTGTCACTACCCATGGCATTTGAAGCAATTGACAGAATGCTCTTTTTAACATCACATGCGGTGAATTGACTAAAGACAAAAGGAGAATAATTAGGAGTTGGCAACAAAGAAAGATAATTAAGAGTGTTCATTTTATCATCCAAATCAATATTGGATGATGACGAAAAGTGTTTGTTAAGAGAGTCAATGTCTAGATCATTTGGAATGGTATCGTGTCGAGACTTGCCAACTCCTAGTGTTCTTAGAAATTTCCAGACTTTAGATGGATCGTTATTAGAAACAGAGGCATGAATATGGCGGCGTTGAGCATCCCTACACACCCTATTGCAGCGATTCCTGGCTAGATGGTATTTTTCTTTGTTGGCGTCACTAGCATTCAGCTTATATTTTAATTTAGAAGATGCTTTTTTACGCATTAAAACTCGTATTGCATCGTTGAGCCATGGAGCCGGCAGATGCTTTATTTTAACTGCTCTGATTGGAGCATGCACGTCAAAGAGTTGTGTGATGATTGTATTGAAGGCGGTAATCTTGTCGTCAATAGATTTTGCCCCCACTACTGCAGACCAATCCATTTCCCCAGCATCAGCTCTCACCTTTTCCACATCCATGGTACTAAAATTGCGTTGCAGAAGAATTTTCGGTTTGGATTTTGAAGGGCGAATTTTATAGGAAAGAATAATAAGGTCGTGATATGAGAAGGCATCAGCCGCACATTGCCCATGCTTGGCAACATGCTGTAGGGGCGAGACTAAAATTAAATCAAGAAGTGATGGGGTACAGTTTGGAAAGTGGTGTGTGGTACCAAGAGGGAGAATATGCATATTGTTAGATTTAATAATGGATTCAAATTTAGAAGAACGATGATCTTGTTTAATCAGACATGTATTGAAATCACCCATCAACACGGAATGACTGTATGAAGGCAGGAGCTCTTCTAAGAGTGTTTCAAAGGAAGAGAAAAGTTAACACGCATGTTAGGGCTATAGTAGACTCCGAGAAGAATTTTGGTGTGAGAAAGTAAGACTTCGACAAAAAGGTGTTCGCCAGATGGAGGTGGTTGTGCAGACATACTAATAATTGAAAAAGGAATATTGGCACGTAAGTAAATGGCTACACCGCCACCACCACAACCAGTCCGGTCGTTACGAATCAGGATAAATTCAGGAAGAGAGTATGAGGTAGAAGGGAGACATGGTTTGAGAAAAGTTTCGGAGACTAATATAGCATGGAGATTTTTTATATCAAAGGAATCCAGCATATCTGGATAGTGAGCCGGAATACTCTGTGCATTAATATGAACTACATTAAAACAGTTGGGTCCGTCAGGAAGATGGCCCGACAATGTATTGGAAAGAGCAGGTAAACTCAAATAACTGCCCTCGCTTCTGTTTGAGTTCAGAGAGGAGATTGAGAAGAAGTCATCATCATCACTAGTATCATTCAACGATTGCAACATGAATAATAAAATAAAGTATATAAGAACAATATAAAAAATATATATAAGTATAGATAAAAATTGATACAATATATATATATATATATATATAAGATAAACCTATTAAATACCAAAACTAACCCCTCCACCCGCCCGTGGTATTCCTGGGCACAAAAACAATACTTGTCTCAAAAGACCGTTATCCAAACCGCACTATTTATAAAAATTAGTTTGACATTGACTGATTGCATTATGGTCTGACATATTGACTGACATTACATTACACTACCCAAAAGAGAAAGAAAACGGAATTAAAAAACTATTATTTTGTCGTTAACAAGTGGGTAACGCTAGAAATTTACTGGACGGTCGATCCTCACAGCAGCAACGACGCGACGATACACTCACTTTTTGATGGATGCGCCAGTGCCGGCCCGCCTAGCCGACGGCGCTCTCGATTCCTTGGCAGGCATCGTCGGCGCCGGGGCAGGCTTTCGGGTGTCTGGCGGCATCAATTTGTTTAGCTCACCGAGGCTGCTAATGCGGTGCCGCGCTCCGTCGGGCCCAATTACATGAATTAAGCCATCCCGAGTCCAGCAATTCTTGACGCCGAAACGTTCCCTCGCAGCCATGAAAGCGACGTGTCTCGGCCTGGTCAAGAACTCGGAGAGAGTAACACTACTGCCCTTGAGGTTGGTTTTTGCAAACCAAACCTGGTGCCTCACAGTGACATCTTGAATTTTGACCAGTATAGGCCTAGGCCTTTCAGCGCCCGAAGCTCGTCCCATTCGATGACATCGGCTAATATGAGCACTTGTGAACGTTGACAATTTCAACTTAGTGCACACAGTCTTTGCCACAACTGCGGCCGTGTCCTCCTTGCTGTCTTCGGACACTCCATGGAGAAGGAGGATTTAGCGCCGACTGCGCATCTCCTGCTGGTCGACGTCACGTGCAAGGAGCTCCACCTGCTTCTGAAGAGTCTTGAGTGCTGCAAGTGTAAACGTCTTGAAGGCAGCATAATCAGCAGCGATGGATTCCACAGTAGCAGGCGATGATGACTTCTGCAGGTCACCCTCAAATCGTGTCATCCTATCATGTAGTGACTTAATTACCTCAGCCAAGGTTGCTTCTGCCATGTTGTATCGCAGATTGCAGTGTTGAGTGCAGTGTTGTGCCAGAAATGTGAGTTGGATTGATGTTATGGAGAAGGTGATTTAAGGCAGGTGAAGTAAGTAGACTATTGTATGATTTTACACATAAAAGATGTTTAGAATTAGTCCTTTAATATTTTAAATAATTAAATAAAACTGAGATAACTTTTGGGAGTTGTTTATCTCACCTACCCACCAACCGAAAAAACAAATCCCATATATATATAAGATATATATATATATAAGATAAATATCCCAAAGCAAAGTATTTCCACTGTGCTAGTCACATATTAAATCTTGTTGTCAATGATTTAAATAATTTGAGTGAAATAAGAAATACTACTGGAATGATTAAGGAAACTATAACTTTTTTTAGAGAGAGCATTTTACGGCGAAAAAAAATTCCAAATATTCCCTTGTTTTGCGAAACCAGATGGTCTGCAAAGTACAAAAGTATTCGAATTTTCGCTCAAAACTTCACCAAAATTGTAGAAGCATTACAAGACCTCTCAGAAGATCAAGCCACTAATTCTAAGACAAAGGTTAGAGCTTACCAACTGCGCACTGCTTTGACCGCCACAAACTTTATTGTGGCATTGCATATTATTGCTACTTACTCAGCAAAGCTTGAGCCTGTCTGCAACCAGCTTCAACAAGTGGATATTGACATTAATTCAGTGAATGACCACATTTGCAAATTCACTAAAATAATAGAGGGTCACAGACAAAACGCATCGCAGGAATTTACTGCTATATTTGGAGAAGCTAAACAAAGTTGCGAAGACCTTAATATTGAGATTAAATGCCAACGAGTTACGAAACGACAGGCTCATCGATCCAACCACCCATCCGAAAACGTTGAAGAATTTTACAGAAGAGCTTTATACATCCCATACCTTGATTCGATCATTTCTTCTTTAAAAGACAGATTTTCTGAAACACATAAAAATCATTTTCTCTGTTACAACTACACCCAAAAATAATTAAAGGCCTAAGTAAAGAAGAATTTCTTAGAGCTGCAAAAGACATTGAAAATTTGTATAGCGATCTTTTACCTAATTTTATTTCAGAAATCACGACTTGGTTTGAAATGTGAAATATCCACAGCGAGCGGCAAATGATATCAGTGAAGTTGATCGATATGAAAAACATCTTATAGACTACATCGACGAGGCAAAAGATTTCTTTCCTTCAGTAGCAGAAGCGATCAAGATTGGCCTTAGTCTACCCGTCACAACGTGTACAATAGAAAGATCTTTTAGCACACTGAGAAGAGTTAAAACTTGGAATAGGTCCACAACAAGTGACGAGCGACTGTCTAGATTATGCTTGTTAAGTGTCCACTGAGGCAAGATAACCAAGGACAATAAAGATAACTTTATAGAAAACGTCATTAATAAGTTCGGTCAAAAACCCCGCCGGCTGCAGTTGCTTTTTAAATGAGAATTGTGTAATTACTGCCTACTAATTATTGTGAATAAAAAAATGATTTCCAACAGACGGCTTTTTATTTCAATAATTCCTGTTGATCCCGAGATTCCCAAGGGGTGCAAGTGCACCCCCCTGCCGGAGCCCAGGCCGATGTCCACAGATTGGGTTGACAAATAACAAATACATTTTATGCCCTTATAATGGGCATAAAATGTATATGCTTATAAAAGAAGACAAATAATAAAAAACGAGTGTGCTTTAGAAGAGCACACGACTGAAATAAAACTTCTTTAGCTCCAGCTATGAGGGGCACACTAAAAGTTTCCGGAATAAACTATAAAAGTAATGATCAAAAATGAATTTATTGTTTCTCAAACTATTCTTCCTTTGCGTCAATGCACTTTTTCATACGATTGAACCAATTTTGAAAACATTTGTGCCACACTCTTCCGTGGTGACGTCAGATACATGTTTTTCATACTCTTCTGGTGATGAAAACCGTTGATCGCGTAATAGGTTCTTGCTTTGAGAACAGAAAAAAGTCACACAGTGCCAGGTAAGGACTGCATGCTGGATGACTCAATAAGTTGTACGTTTTTCGCCTTCAAAAACTCATTTGTCTGTCTGGCCATGTGGGAACTTGCGTTGTCGTGGTGCAAGATGATACGGCGTTTACCGATATTTTCACGGAGTTTGTCTATAATTTCCGGTAAACTACTGGTCGTGCACCAGTCACTATTCACGGTGGGACGATTTTCTAAAGCAACAGTAGCCACGTGTCCAGTTTTATTAAAAAAAAGAAGCAATCATCCGCTTCGAGGCACTTTTCACGCGCGCCACTTCGGTTTGTTTCGGCTCATCTCGAAAGACCCATACGCTCAATTGCTGCTTCGTTTTGGGATCATAGCTATAAATACATGCTTCGTCACCCGTTACTATTTCCCACACCAAATTGGAAGCCCCTTCGTTGTATATGGCAAGCATAGCATGGCACCAAGTGATGCGGTCTGTTTTTGAGCATCAGTCAAATTGTGTGGAATCCATCGAGAACACAGCTTTCACACACCCAAATGTTTGTGTAGGATTGAGTGTATTCGACTCATGCCTATGTTCAAAGATGTCCGGATCTCATGGTAGGTCACATGCCTGTCTGTTTTGATCATACGGCGCACAGCATCAATGTTTTTATTGTTCACAGCGGTGCATGGGCGATCTTCACGAATTTCATCATGGAGATTGACACGACCGCATTTGAATTCTGCAAACCAGCTATAAATAGTTCTCTTGCATGGTGCTCCTTCGTCAAAAGCGGATTGAACGACGCTCTGCTGAGCTGTCAAAATACACTTAAAATCGTAAAAAATCATGCAACTTACATTTTCCCGAGTTAAATCTTTTTTATGGTAATCACGCAATTTTTAAAATGACGCCACAATGTGAAAACAATTGTCAATCAGATGAAACAAACTTTATTCTACGGCTAAAGAGTTCCATTTTCAAATGTAGTAATAACTTTTTAAATATTGTTTATGTAAGTGGCCAACTCCGGAAACTTAGTGTGACCTATGTATATGTATGTATATATATATATATATATATATATAGGTATACATATATATGTTTATATACATTTGCGGTTTGTATAATTTAGGCTAATTTGGGATAGGAGATATGCGACAAATCAACTGGGTATGAGAGAAAGAAAACGTGTGCTCGCACCTCTCTCTCTCTCTCTCTCTCTTGCCCCTACACTCTACAGTAATGTCACATTGAGGCTGTTACAGAATAAGTAATAGTCGGCTTCTCGAAGTTATACCTACTGTGTCACAGAATAGGTGAAACTTGGGTTGTAATATACCTACATACTACGTTTTTACCTACAATTGCACAGAATAAGAAATAGTAAAATACCTACACTTTTCTAGTTACTAGTGGAACCATCGATAACGTTCGCGTGTTATGTACCTGCTGTGCGCGGTATAAAAAGTGCGTAGAGACGTCCGCAGGGTCAGTTTTGATTTGCCGATACATGTGAATACTTCGGTGACTTTTAGTGGTTTATTGTGCAACAATGGTGTGATTTAGTGTGTTGTGATTACTTGTAATCAAGTTCGTGTATTTATCATTTTAGTGTTGAATAAAGTGTTATCTTCACTATCTTATATCTCCCTCTCAACTTCCGTTCGCACTTTTGGTAACGCATACACCAGCTTACTCCCCAAGTCAAGCGAGCGTAAAGAAGTTTTAGCAGGTTACATTACATACAGGAACAAGATTTTAACTTTTACTTTAGGTCAGACAGAAAGAGTGTAATCCGACATTATGACATCAGATACACTCTTTCTGAAAGAGCCGGGTGAGGTTGCAAACAGTTCGATACCAGTAAAGAGATCATTATGTTGTTTCATGATTCTGTTTAAGGGTGCGCGCTCACCGGCGTTAGTTTTGCAGGGAATAGGCGCAAACAAATTACGTTTGCGAGTCACTCGAGGGTAAGAACGATAGGGTATGTGTAAGTAAATTTGGTTTACAAGATTACTACAGTCGAATCCATGATGGCATATCTTATAAAGTAACATTTGATCAAGGAGTAGTCATTTCTAGTAGTAGTCATAGATAGTATTTTTATTTATAGTGTTATCCGAACACATGCGGAAAATTCCAAGATTTTTAAAATCATCTCAAAAATTTTAAGCCTAGACGGCCTAAATACTATTTGAAATAAGCAACGCGACATCTCTTGTCAATGTACTGAACTGCAACGTTTGGCATTGGGCAGGTACAAAGAACTATATAAGTTTTCCTGTAGATGGAGCTAACGGCGCTTTAGTCGTAATTCTGAATCATCTCACTAATTTCGACCTAGACGTGAATTGCCTGGTTGCACAGATGGTAGTGCGTTCTCGTATCAAGAGAAATGTCGCGGGTTCAAGTCCCGTCTAGGCTTGAAATTTTTGAGATGATTTTAAAAATCTTAGTCATAGATAATTTCTGATGTTAAGAGTTGGCAGTGAGTATTTATTTAAGACAACGTCGTAAGAGGACTTAGAACGAAAGCAGCGATAGGTTACTGAACGCGGAAACTTACGTTGAACTGATTCTATCTCATCTTTATATTTATCATAGAGTGGGTTCCATACCGAACGAAGTAGCATATTCTAACTGAGATCTAATAGGTTTTATTGATTATATGGTTTACATGAACATCAAAGTGAAGCTTTGTGTCCATGAATAATCCTAGGTCTTTTAAAAGTGGTACCCTTTCTAGTGGCGTGTCACAAAGCATATATTAAGTAAAGTCAATGTTATTTTTTTTTTGAGAACGTTATAGACTTACACTTAGGCAGGCTTAGGTGCAACTTATAGGTATATGCGATAAGACGGCACATTACTACTGTTTTAAAAGTATTTTGTGTTCTGTGATTGTTATTATGAAGAATAGTGTTCATTATTTTATTTATCTATAGTAAGTACTCTGTTTAACAAAAATTCAATTAAAAGGTAAATCCCCATAAAAGTAGCTAAAAGTTGGTAAGGACTAAGTATTACTGTGTGCGCGCACCTCCGCACTGCAGCGGCGGCGGCACCGGGGCGGGGGCTCACTAGCTCAGCGTGCGTGCGCCAGGCTCCGAGTTTGTCATGTTGGTATGTATTATATATAATAAATATATGTAGTAGACTAGATATGTACGGTTATATATATACTTTATTTTTTATAGTAAGTAATAATAGTTGTAGGGAGGTGTCGTTCACAATAATGATTTGTTAGTTTAGGCGCGGTTTGGAGAAAGGTGGTTAGGTGGTGCTGCTACAATCTAGAATCCTGAGTGCAGAGAGGGATATAAGCGCGCCCATGATGCAGACAGCTTTATCCACGAGAAGAATACTCTACTTTTCACACTTACTGCGAGACAATAAAAACCAAATCTAATAAAGGTTGGTGCATTCTGTGCATAGGTTAGTTCGGTTTACGAATAAGTTCTTATTGTGTAGGTCTCTTTGTTTTAATACAGATGAGGTTCCAAATTTAAATCACATTATGTCCGCGAGGGCATAGTGAAATTTAGTACAACCTTACTCCCGGCTCAGCTGTAGGGATTTAATCACCTGCTTTCAGTGAGGTTTACATGACATGTAATTTGACATTGTCGAGCAGGTGGTGGTGTGAAAAACTAAATCATAAAACACTCTTGTCAAAGTGACGCGACACTTCAAGTAAATGACTTCACGTCAATAAACGACAGTTAAATTAAGTACGTATATGGATATTGTTCATACAAAAATACTATAATCGCGATAAAAAATGAAGGGTGGGGTATGAGGGAAAAAAATACTTAACGACTAATTCTCATAACTACCAAACATACAAAAAAAAAGTTCATTAATATTGGTGGAGTCGTTTCGGAGGAGTGTGACCACTAAAACAGTGACACGAGATATAATAATGGATTTGCTAACTAATAGTTTGTTGAAACAGTAGATACTGACGGAGGCAAATAGAATGAGATATCTAGTAAGTAGTAGAGTTTTAAGAGTAGTAGTTCCTTGAGAAAGGGCTCGCCTGGGGAAGTACTACCACCATACCTATTTCTGCCGCCAAGCAGCATTGCTGTGGTAGCCGGTGAAATTACAGGCACATGAGGCTTTACGCCTGTATGCCTCAAGTTGATGGACACAGGGCAGTGCATCGTAGGGCACGTTTCTAAGTTGCGTGAGCGTGACCTATGAGGCAATGCTTTGTTATAGGCAATGGTTACCACTTGTGGGCCATATTCTTGCTCTGTCAATAGGTAACATAAAAAAAATGGGTTGTGGCTGTGTAATGGACACGACCATATGTTGTACGTGAATACGTGTACGTAAAAGGTAATAATTTAAATACAAAAAATAAAATATATTTTATGTATGTTATAATCATGTTTGAACACACAAGTCCTTTTTGTTTCGAACTAAATTGAAATCTCGAAACGCAGAAGAATGACCTCAAAATGGCGGTGCTTCCCCCTCGACCGCACGCGATGCGTCACAGACCTAACTTAGCGTAACGAATTCTTTGGTTCTTTAGCTATCCAGTGGTGTAATTAAATTTTGGATAGAGTTGATAGATATGTAGCTGCAATCTAGCCAAGTGGGGCTACCTACATTAACCCATTCAGGAGCCAGTGCCACTGCAAGGCCACCTTACAAACAATGGCCCACCTAATCTCATGTTCTCTATGCCCAACCACCTGCACACGAGAAGACTAGTACCAGGCAACAGAGAGTGGTGTGGAAGTTGCCCCTATTAGGCTAATACAATTTAGAAGTCAAATACCAATTGACACGAAAGAATAAAAAGCTGCAACATCAAACTGTATCCCCTGATTTTGTTATCATTCGATTTTTTAATTGCCTCTCACTATGGAAGCAATTTTAAAATCGTATTCACGTCAAAAGGTAGGGGCATGCACTCACTTGACGAGGTCTTGTAGTCGCTCGCGCTCCTCGTCCCTGTCCAAGGGGTCGGTCTGCGCGCTGCGCTCCACCGGCGTCGCGTTCACCTCCCTCTCGCTCCTCTGTTCACTCTCTTCATCAGCTTCCTGAAAACATAAGTTCATTCATCGTACGAGTGCAGGATCTTCTTGAAGCAGATGCTCACAAACCAAATCATGTTGTCTAAGAGAGAAGCGAATCTGGAACCAATCTTACCTCCGACGTGTCCGCCGCTAGCAGAGCGCCCAGCTCTGTCGACAGGTTAGCGTCCGCGGTGCGGTCGGGTTGGTGCAGCGCGGGCCCCGCCTCCAGCGCCGCCACCAACTCGTCCGCACGGTCCTGCAGGCGCCGGTTCTCGCGCGTCAACGACGCCAGACGCGCGCGCGCCATCCCCGCTTCCGCTGCGAGCGCCTCCGCCGACAGCGCCCGCGCCTCCGCCGCCGAAGCGCGCTCCGTCAGACGCGCGCCCGCGGCGCGCGCCGCCTCCAGCGCCGTTTCCGCGTGCGCCGCGCGCTCCTCCAGTACGGCGACCCGCGCACGCAGCGAGCTCGCCTCCGCACTTAGCCGTGTCTCCGCCTCGCCGCGTCGCGTCGCCTCCGCCGCGAGGCGCGCACGCTCCGCGTTCCACCGCTCGAGTTCAGCCTCCGCGTCGGAGCGCGCACGTCGCGCCTCCTCCGCGTGCCGAGCCTCGGCGCGCCGCAGGCTCTCTTTGAGCTCGCCCTCGATGCGCGCGTGGCTCTCGTCCACCTCGCGCGCCAGCAGCGCTGTGCGCTCGTTCGCTTCCGCGACATCGGCACGCAGCTTATCGCGCTCGCCCTCCGCGGCGCTTGCGCGACGCCTAGCCCCGGCCGCGCGCGCGCGAGCCAGCACCAGCGCTCCCGTCAGCAGTTCTGCGCGCGAGTCCGGTGCGTCCCCGTGCACGCGTAGCTCGGCGTCGAGCGCGCGCTCGAGCGAGGAGACGCGCGGCGCGTGCCCCGCGAGGCCGATGGAGGCGAGCAGGCGGCGCGGGCGGCGCACGCCGGCGCGCTCCCACTCCTCGACGAGGCGCTCGGCCGGCAGACGCGCGTCGTCGTCCACCTCGAGAGGCGCTTCGTCGGGGATACCGCTCACGGTGCGCGCCAGCGTCGAATCGAGGCGCTCGAAGAAGTCGCCGACGGTGGTGTCGCGCCCGGGCGCGTCCTCGAAGATGCGCTCGACGATGCGGCGATCGATCGCGTGCATGCGCAGGTCACGGCAAAGCGCGAACGCCTCCTCACTGTCGATGCGCGCGTCGTGCTCGAGGGCGGGTGCGTCGGACGCCTCGCCGCGCGTCTCAATAACGGATGCGGAGCGACGAGCGCGCGGCCGGGCCCGAGCGCCGCGTGAGGCGTCGAGGCGCGAAGCGGAGGCGGCGCGCGGCGAGCCGGGCTCGGCCAGAGCGGGCCGCGAGCGCCGCCCGTACCTCTTGGATCCGAATACGAACCTGGGCTCGAGCTCGCCACTGGCTGCGGCCTCTGGCTCCGCGGGCGGCGGCTCTGGCGGCCGCGAGGCGGCGGGCGCCTCGTCTCCGAGCACGGCGAGCAGGCCGCTGCGGAAGCGCGCGAAGGTGACGCGGCCAGAGCGCTTCTCAAACAGCGAGTCGACGAGCGTGGCTCCGCGCTCTTCGAGCTGCAAAGCATCGCACAGATCGTGAACGGCGGACTCGTCGAGGGCCTCCTCATTGTTTACGTCGAACGATTTAAACATCGAGTACAGCTGTTCCTCGTAATGGTTCAAGGATGGAGCGTCCATGGCTCGAAGGACGGCAGTCGAAAAATAGCCAACTTTTATATCAAAATAATTTAGTAACCTGTATCAAATCGCTAAAGAAACTAAAACAAAATCAAAACTAAATTCTACGACTATTCTTTTTTGACTTAACTTTGACATAGTGTTTTTTTTTTGTGGCGTCGCACGGTGACAGTGTTTGCCTGACTGATGACACACTTTATTTCCATCTGTTAAAGATTTACAAGATTGAAATGCCAATGTCAAGTAGGTAAATGTTAGTTTGTGTTTAAACCAAGTATAAACAAACAATAAAATAACCCTGCCTGAGTCACATCATCGTCGTCACCAGCGATGATTATTAGCAAAAAAAAAAACGAGTGTACTTTAGACCACACGACTGAAGTAAAACTTCTTTTTTAAAATTGTTTAATGAAAAAATTGTCCACATGTCTGTAGGTCGACCAGTTTATGTTCATTCTGGACAGACGCAACTAGCACTCGCACATTAACGTTTTAAAATATACGAAATGCGTTACGAAAAATGCGAACGGAAGTTCAGAGAGAGATATAAGTTAGTGAAAATAGAAAGAGTTACGTTTCGTATATGTTTAAACGTTAATGTGCGAGTACGTGTTGCGTCTGTCGTGACGTATGGACAATTTAGTATTTGATCAATTTTTTTATTAATATTTTGAAAAAGAAGTTTTACTTAAGTCGTGTAGTCTAAAGCACACTCGTTTTCTTTTGTTTGAAAACGTAGAACGTAGGAAGTGGCTGTTAGCTGGATATAATTGTTTTGTTTTGTTGATGATTCGATTGAATTTAAATATAAAAAACATTCGCCAGTTCAGTTAGACGCTTATCTAAAAACTAGGCAAAATTTTGCACCTCAAAATGTATAAGAGGTTACTTACATATTTTGCATCACCAATTTGGCAGCAGGCTCTAGCTAGTCAAAAGTAACCCTAGTACTTTTGACTAGAGCCTGCTGGCAACACTGGTTATTATGTTTTGTTTAGGTTTGTTCTGTCTGCCACTACTAAATCCTCTTTGTTTTCTACTAGTTTTACTTGTTTGTTTTGTGATTATCGATTTAAATTTTACTTTTAGCGGATTTATCTTTCAACGACGATAACTGTCGTCGCCCTATGTGATATACATTGACTTTATGCTATGAAGTTAGATTATAGCAAACTTGGAGAGAACCAAGGTTTTCGAGATCAAGCAATAATCACCGTCGGACATGATTCTTCTAGGAAACTGTGGCCGTGGACGAGTGCACTCGCTACCGTGGCGATAATCAGTATTCTCACGCTAACACAGTTAGGACCAGCTACAAGGCAAGTCATCAAATATTGTTTTGTTTCCACGGACATGTCAGCGCGCGCTGATCGAGAGAAAGTGATATCATGTTACTACAACACTCCGAGTGGCAACAGCAGCGCGCAGCTGCTGCCGGCGGATATCCAGCCGCACCTCTGCACGCACATCAACGTCGCCTTCGCACGACTCCTTAACAATTCCATTTACCTTGAACGCTCTCAATACGACGTTTTGCAGGAACTAGTCAAGCTTAAGCTAAAAAACCCACAGTTAAAAATATTGCTCTCTGTGGGAGGAGCTGGAGAACACAACGGGTTCTCAGAAATGGTTGTTAATCACGCTTCCAGAAAAATATTTATTAAATCTATAAAGAAAATATTAAAAGAATACAGCCTTGATGGAATCGATTTAGATTGGGAGTTTCCTGTGTTGCACGAGATGGCACTATCGACCAGAGAGAGACAGCACTTCTCCCAGCTGCTTCGGGAGATCAGAATGGAATATATTAGAGAAAAGAGGGACTACATATTAAGTGTGGCATTGGCAGCTCCGCAGACCATAGTAGATGTGGCATATGATGTGGATCAAGTTAACCTGTATGTGGACTTTGCCAACATAATGACCTATGATTTCCACTACTACTCTAAATTCACTCCCTTTACTGGTTTCAATTCACCACTGTATGCGAGATCGTCCGAGGAGCTGTATCTGGCCACTCTTAACATAAATTACACCATCCACATGTACCAATCCAAAGGTCTTGATAGAAATAAGATAGTGGTAGGAATACCCACCTACGGGCACACATTCAAGCTGGTCAACGAGGAGAATCACGGCGTGGGCAGCCCCGCCTCGGGCTTCGGTTCGGTCGGCGGGGGCGGCTTCGTGGACTACGCCGCCGTGTGCGCCTTCGAAGAGGCGCACGCGGGTGACGTCACAGTGCAGTGGGACGCGGAGGCGCGCGCGCCCTACCTGTACCGCGGCGCCGAGTGGCTCTCGTACGACACGCCTCAGAGCGTGATGGAGAAGGCAGCCTTCATCAAAGCGAACGGCTTACGCGGAGCCATGATCTACTCACTGAACGCAGACGACTACCGCGGCCGTTGCGCACGCTCCGACGCCGCCTCGGCGCCTGCGCCGGCGCCCGAGGGAGCCTTCCCGCTGGCGCGCTCCGTGGCCGCCGCGCTGCGGGGTCGGCGTCGGACGGACCGGGACGCGGCCGGGTTTCGCTGGTGATATCAACTCTATATGCATATGGTACGGCGGCTACAGCGCAGCTAGTCAAAATGTTTCCTGGTGAATATCTCGGTACCTTACCTGTTTCTTCTTGGTGACGTAGGTGATTTTGTACATGGTGCAAGATTTCATCGTTCGCGTGACTTGTGAGCGAGGAGTCGCGCGGCTGCAGGCGGACTGCCGCGCGGGGCCGTGGCGTGGGCGGCGGCGCTGTCCGCACCCCGCGGCGGCCGACACCGACGACGTCGCGGCCGCACTCCGCTACCCGCACCCACTCGGAACCTCGCCGCATTCATTACCCCACTTAATTAACTTTTACAGTTAAATTAAAACATGTACGCTTCGTTTACTTACACCGATTTACAGTATATACTTTCCACTCGAATGATTGCACAGCGTACTCATTAATATGCTCATTCTTGAAGAGTTATTGAGCCCGACCGACGACGAACGGCCGGACGGACAGGCGGCAAACACTTGGAAATACTTACCTAGGTACATATCGTTGATTATGTGACACCTCCATTGCGCACTCGCACCTAGTGACGATATCTCCTTTTGGCGGTAGTCAGGTACTTACCACTTGCACACAATTGGAATTTGGATACCAAAGAATCTAGCTCAGTTGGGGCAAGCAAGGCGACGTTTTAAATCCATTATCTTAGCTTGCTTAACTATCGAAATCGCCTTGAGAGGGCACCTTAGCACAGCGCGATCGGTGGCTTGGCTTCCGGCGCGGCGCGTATTCCTCGCATGCGACTACCGAACCAAGCACGCGTGCCAACTGCTCCACGCGACGGACGTACCTACTCATTGGTATAAGCATTTAGTTAGGAGTAGATTGTTTACTGGACCAAGGTATTGTTATAGAGAGGTTTATTCATATCTTGTTACTGTAAGATGTGCAGTTAGTGGGTAGTGGTATGTTTGTTTAAAGGGGGTTATCTGAGAAACTGCAGAACCGATTCCAATAATTATTTAACTGAAAGAAAGCCACTCTAACCCTGTCTAATAGTTTTCACTGCTAAAACTAAATGTTTGTAATAGAAGTTGAAGAAAGATGCTAGGTACCATAGTACGTAGTATATACATAGTATCTGTAGCTATACACTTTACGGTGACGAAGTAAATCCCCTTTTCTCTAGTGGCTATGGGGATTAGAAACGTTGCTGCATTTTTATCATTCCAAACTTACACCGTATCTCGGCATAACATATTATTTCTTATTGTAGGTACACACTAGTGATGATTATATCTACCTACTGTAAGTTCGTTAACTAATGTTCCTACCTTCATATTTAATAAATAATGTGATAGGTAGGTACTTAGTATTTTTTGTATTTTATAGGCATTTACGTAGGTACAAACTAGGTGACATATTAAAATCCACTCGTATTCCACAATGTGTTAAAACACGTCTCTATAAACAATGTGTTCTGCCAACTATGACTTATGGTGCCGAGACATGGAGGCTCACGAAGGAGGCTGTGTACAAAATAAGTGTAACACAGAGAGCCATGGAGCGCGCCATGCTCGGCATCACACTCTTGGATCGAGTTCCCAATACTAGTTCCTAATATAGACTAAAGTACAACTTCCAATACAAGCCCCAATATTCGCTTGCTGACGTCTTGTACTGTACAAGACGTCAGCAAGCGAATATTGGGGCTCAAGTGGAGTTGGGCAGGACACTAGCCAGACAAAGTGACGACAGGTGAACTAAGGCCCTAACAGAGTGGAGGCCGAGAACTGGGCATCGAAATAGGTGACGTCCACCAGCGAGATGGGTCGACGACATCCATAAGACCGTAGGTTGTACGTGGTTCAGACTGGCACAGGATCGGGAAGAGTGGCAGAAACAAAGAGGCTTATGCCCAGCAGTGGGTTGACACGGGCTGAAAATGACACGTAGGTACCTACCGGTAGGGTGTACCTAATACAAATTATCTACCTATTACGGACCCCAATGCAAAATAGTTCGTCTAGTAAGTATAGAAAAAAACACATGTGCCTACCTATATGTAGGTACATATAATATGCAAATATGTATGTTGAATTATTGTATATGTAGGTACTATTATGATAAATATTGTAGGTACATATACATACCTACACAATATGTAATTGTTATATAAATGTGTGTAAGTACGCTTAAATATCAGAACCTAGAATATTTTAATTATAAGTTCAACCATCAATTATGTACCTAGGTTCACGAACAATAAAGAATTATGAATTATCATTTTATAAAATTACTAGCTGAGCCCGCGAACTTCGTACCTACCGCCGCCTCGGAATCTCTCAAAGTAGAAAATTATTAAAGTATGTGATAATATTGCTATAAAAAAATAGGGGTTGGTGGTAGAGGGGTGAAAGTTTATGGTTGTACTACGTATTTTTTTGTGTTATATAAAAAATACATAATCCAAAAAATTCAAATAAACGAGTGGTCTAAACCGCACGTCTGAAGTAAAACAATCTTTAGCTCCATCTATATGTTATGTATATATTTATTTGGAGTTTGTATAATTTAGGTTAATTTGGGATAGGAGATATGCGACAAATCAACTGGCTAGGAGAGAAAGAAAATGTGTGCTCGCACTTCTCTTGGCAAGAGTAATAAACGAAATAGTTATACGAAATCTCTTTCTATCTTCACTAACTTATATCTCCCTCTCAACTTCCGTTCGCACTTTTCGTAACGCATTCACCAGCTTACACCCCTAAGTTAAGAGTGCGTAAAGATTTATTTCAAAAAAAATTGGGGTGGACCACCCTTATCACTTAGGGCTATGAAAAATAGTTACAAGGCCTATTTTAAGACCTACCGATTATACACAAAAAAATTCATAAGAATCTGTCAAGCCGTTTCGGAGGAGTTTTGCTACAACACTGATACGAGAATTTTATCTAATATGTAAGATGTGAATCATGTAGGTAATACCTACCTAGGCAATAAAAGATTGGGTGTAGGCAGCTCTTTTTCTTATTTTTAGTTGGCATTCTTTGTGGCATTTAATTATGTCTCGATAGCTGTCTGTTTGAGGTACTTTATTGTTAATTTTATTACGTAACTATAGTTAGTGTTCTATAGTGTACCACACTGGAAAATAAATGAAATTACATTATTTGGTCTTCTTTTAGGGAATGATGAAAAGTGTTGATAAAATACCGTTCCCCAATGATATTCTAAAGGCCGTTCCCCCATTATCTCCGAAGTTTGCAAACTGAAACATCTGTAAATATTATGACTGGAAGATTACAGGAAAATTATTGATCGAGCGAAACGAGATCTCCAAATCAACTTGGACAATTCGGCGTTGTATGTACACCTACCTATGATTGTTTGTCCGAGGATAACTTTCGAAGCGTTAATCTTATCATCGTGAAATTTGATATATAGATAGGTAGTGTTGGCGCAATCCTGGTATGACTAAATGAGCTAAAAATGTGGGGGGTTTGTTGAGATATTGGGGTCCAAGAGGGGTAAAAAAACACGGCAGGCGGGCAGCCCTATCGCGTGTTTACGTACCACGGGTGTAGGTAATAATTTCAGGGCCGACTCACAAATCTGGTTTATATAATACTAGCTGTTGCCAGCGGCTTCGCACGCGTGGTTTGCCAATAAAAAGTAGCCTATGTGTTAATCCAGGTTATGATCTACGTACATACCAAATTTGACCACAATCGATTCAGCCGTTCCGGCGTGAAAGAGTAACAAACATCCTTACATACAAACTTTCGCGTTTATAATATTAGTAGGATTACCGTGCCGCTGCCGTCGGTCGGTGGCCGCGTCGGCGCGGGCGTGCATCGTCCTTGCCTGCCTACTGACCGACACCAGTGTTCGTATTCGGTGGTCTGTCTGCGCCTACACACTACATTTCAACTTGCTTACATGGCTTTCAATGTCAACTAGTTACGCCTACATTAGATCATACTTATTTGATCGAGCGAAGCTAGATCTCCAAACCAACTTGGGCAAATCGGCGTTGTATGGGCGTTGTGCACTCCAAGGAATTTTACTGTCTGGCAGTCCGTTATGGAACGACATTCTAACTTGAAAAACACCATTATTTCTGCTTTTATTAAATTCAAACTGGCCCTGTTACGCTCATCTCTCCATTTCGTCTTCATGACAGAAAATATGCGCTCTGTGAATGCCGATGTTGCACGAATTGAAAATAATTATAAAATTTTTAAAATTTCTGGGCAAGTCTGAATTATTTACGAGAAGAACTTCTTGCCATTTTTCAACAGTTGATTCAACGCGCCTAAGTAGAAAATGTTTGTTTAGAAAATACAATGTCCAAAATTTTGTTAATTTGATTGATTTCAGAGTACAAATTGTTATAATTAATATTTAGTTTCTCAGCAATTTCTAATTTTAGAGCAGAGCTGGCTTTAAGGATTAAGACTGCGTTTCGCTTTACGTAAAATATATAGTTTCGCCTAGTATATTATTTATTAGGGTTGGCAACCCTAGTAGTAGGGTACCTATCAGGTTGAGGGCTAGGTTTATTAAAATAAAACACTTTTTAAAAATAGACAGGAAGCTCTTTTAATATGGCACTAACTTACAATACCTAACTAAGCGTTAGTTCTAACTGTAGAATGTTCAAGGCATCGCTGGGCGGAGGAACGTGTGCGCGCACACGATGGACGCCACCGATCCGCGAGGCTCTCTACCTCTACCTGCTCAGAGATTACAACTCAATGTTGGGAACTGCCTACACTTCACCAAAGCCACCGCAGCCGCGCGCCACTTATTATGAATTTGGTTTGTAGAGGCCTTAGTTGCACGAATATATGTATTTTGATCCGCTCGTCTGACAGCACAAAAGACAATCCTTAGTGCTGCCAAAGCAACAAGCGAGGACAACGTCACAATCATACTGTAATTGATTATGAAACAAACCATGAATGCTGACCATAGTTAAATAAAGCGGTAGGTACATGTTTCTCGTTCTGTATTACCAACCCAAGTAGCAATACATTTATCAACTTAGCAAAATAATTTGAAGTACCTACCTATGTAGATACTAGCTGAGTACCTCGTAACAAATAAGATGGTTTGTGGACTGCTAAAATAAAAATAATTAAACACTAAAATGAAAATAAATTCTACAATTAAAATCTTAACATTATGCAGTATTTGTAAGGCACAAGCAAAATATTATAAAGTAAATAATTTTATGACACTAAAAATTATAATGGCCACAAACCCTATTAATGAATGTCAACAATCACCCTAGAGAAGGGGGGTCTACTAACTTTTCATGGTGCTTGTTGAGTAGCTAGCTACCTCCACGCTGGCTGCAGAGTGCTTCAGCTATTTTAATCAAACACTAACAAGGGCAGAAGCACACTGCACAAAGGAATTGGATTGCCTGATCAAAAGCTGTCGCACTTCTCAGCAGCTGGAGAGGATCCCAACTTACAACACAAATTATTTTAAAAACTATTATAATAATGATTATGTAGCAGGCATATTGCAGACAAACCAGATGATTTTTATAACAAAGTATGCACATAAATGCAGCACTGTCATTCTCTAACAGCAGTAAATACTTAACGTACCTAATATTTACTGACTTGGGAATGTTACAATCATTATGTTTTAATTTACAAATAAATCAAATAAAAATGAATAGAAAACCTGCAGCAGGCGCGCCTGCCACCTGACGCCACCCACCTCCCACTCCCTTACCGATAGCGACTACCTGCTACCTTATCATAGTTACACTTCACACAAGATGTAAATTCATCAGTATCACAAACTATAGGTAAGTATTTAATACTCTATACTTTTCTATGCATATATATTGTATATGTTGAGTATCTAAATATTAGGATATGGCAACTTAATAACAACTTATTGTCTAGTGGAATAATCTATCAACTAGTGACTGCCTGAGGGCAGTGCGTCCAGCATTCTATGCAACCAGCACATTACAAGTGACAACTACATTCTTCTGGCAGAATGCCTTTCAAATGATGTGTTAGATCTAGCAGATACACAGTTCACGGTTCAAGTTATGTTATGAACACAAAATGATAATCTAACAAATTAATTCATAGAGAACCAAGATGAATAAGTAGTTTGGAATTACTCACTAAGCTTACCTCCTAGTACCATCCGGTTCACAGTGCTGCCTATAAAATGGGCATTAACAACAAGTGCATCTATTTACATCTTAGTATCTACAGCTCCAACCTGTTCTGGAACTTGCCACTTATAAAAAAAGTAATTAAAAATATTCAAGCTTCTAAGTAAGTAAATCACTTGCAGATTAATTCAACAAATCATGATCATAATCCATTGTCAGCATCACTTGCACTGCACTGCTCTCTATACATTACAAACAACACAATTACTTACGTGTGTCACCAACACAAAGTATTTATTTCATATCTATCATTTCTAACATTAATAAAACTTAATGCTCATAGCTTCCTACACCTCTTGCAACTTAATGTATTGATTTGATATTATTGTTTTGTTGTTTACAACCATTCCATTCCATTACTACATTGTGAACAAAGCTTTGTGAATAAACATAAAATGTAATATCACAATAAGTATCTATTGTTTTTTTAAAATGCCTGTTAGGTACTTTAAATGCAATAATAGTGTATTTGCAAGGATGTGAGCACTGCTGTACACATTAACTTACAAAATATCTAACT
This sequence comes from Philereme vetulata, assembly GCA_918857605.2. NCBI lineage: Eukaryota > Metazoa > Arthropoda > Insecta > Lepidoptera > Geometridae > Philereme > Philereme vetulata. Next base: position 7,148,363 of record OU975471.1, on the reverse strand, counting down.
AATTATACAGCAGGACGGTTCTGTGAACATGTGTGATGTAACATTACACCTCAAGCGATCCGATATGTTGAGCCGCCTCACGGTTCCACCAGGCGATTGTATAAGAGTATAAAGAACTTACGAGCAAAGTGGATATGTCACCATTACACCTGATCCCGAGAGAGCGGAGCGTCATCAAGCACAGCGGGCCGCGTTACGTCTGCAGCCAGTGGAACATGAGGCTGTGCACCGTGGGATAGTCGAGCTCCGTGTTGGGCGCGCTCAGCAGCTCCGCGAGCGTGAGCGACAAGTCGCGCGCCAGCGGAGTCTCCTTCAGCTCGGCAGCCGAGTGCGCCGAGTTATCGTCGGACGCGCAGTCGGACGACGCGTCGTACATGAGGTGGCACAGCGTGGGGGGCTCGTCACCGTCGCTCAGCTCATCGTCGGGCGAGGGCGCGAGCGGCTTGCTGCGCGCGGCGTCCGCATCGTCCTTGCCTCCGCCGCTGCCGCCCTCGTGCTGCCGCCTTGCGTTCTTCAATGCGCGGTAGCGACGCGAGCGCTCGCGTTGCAGGCGCCGTTTCCTCTCATCGGCGCGTTCCAGCTCCTCGGGTGTCTTTTTTGTCGAGTTCTTGCCGAAGAAATACCTCATGAAAGACTCATCGCAGTTTCGTTTTGACAGGTAGCTCGCCATCAGTTTGTAGTAATACTGGTTGTCCATTCCTGGTTACCCTAGATGTATGATGATCGATTGTAGATTGTACCAGCCATTAAACCATACAAAATAGTTGAAATTACGAAATAAAAATAATGAGAAAAATGCAGTCGCGCTCGCTGACGTCACTAGTGTCATGTGCATGACACTATTGACACTGACATTTCATTCAATTTTACTTCTGATGCTCAACCGCTCCACATTTTGTCGTTTTTTTGTGCGCGAGTCAAAGGAACGCGAGTAAGCCGGCCACAGTATCGTGCGCCTCTTAGGAGCTTAGAGCATTCAGAACTAAGCTTAAGAGTAACGCTTCGAGAGATAATTATTGATTAAAACGGGTATTTATCGCGTATGTACCTTTTTTATTTGTTATCCCGACGTTTCGGCTGTGTTGCAACAGTCATGGTCTCGGACTGACTGGAGTACTTGGAGCTACCGTCGGGAAGTGCAGATGCCTGGTGTTTATAAGATAGACTGTAGCTGTGGCCGCTCTTACATCGGGCAAACCAAACGTACCATTGCCGAGCGTGTCAAAGAGCATATCGCAGCTGTCAAAAATCGCCAGGTAAACAAGTCGGCGATAGCAGAGCATCTGGTAGACTCGGGACCGAATCATTGGATTGAACTTCATGATCCTAAGGTTCTCTCTAGTGAACGCCGTTATTACAAGAGAATAGTTCGTGAAGCGATTGAAATCAAGAAATTTCCAAATTTCAATCGGGAAGATGGCTATAGACTCTCAGCGTCAAGTGAGGGTAGATGCTGCAGCTACCCGCAACTTCCCGACGGTAGCTCCAGTCAGCCCGAGACCATGACTGTTGCAACACAGCCGAAACGTCGGGATAATAAATAAAAAAGGTACATTCGCGATAAATACTCGTTTTAATCAATAATTATGTACAGTTTTGCTAAGACAGTCGAAGTGTAAACAGTGTCTACGTTTTGTGCGTAAATATTATTCTGATTTTTTGTGTACAAAGTGCTTTTTTTTCAAAAGAGACTTATATGTGTGGAAGCCTGGTAAAACGAGCTGTGTGTTTGTGTAATTACTATAGAAATATCTTCACAAACCAGTGAGTACAAAGTAAAAACATTTTTTAAATCAGTTGTCACTTGCCGCTACTCACAACTCGCAGTGCGCTTGTAGCTACGTACCGCTGACCTTGACCCTGCGTTCGGATACATTGCGCCTTCACTTAGCGTGTATTGAATTTTTTACCTCACACGACTAAGTTGCTATCATTAGGTATCACAAGGTGAAATTTTCATCCGATTTACCAGACGCTTGTATTTGTTTTGGGATTTGGTTGAGCAGGAAGGTATATAATGGAAAAACAGAAGTGTGAAGGCTGCAGACAAGTAATAACTGATAAAAAGTATATGAACTGCACAGGCTGTGGTCAAAGGTATGACTTGGAATGTGCAAATCTGTCTCCAAAGCGCTATAAAGCGTTGAATGACGAGAGTATGCGTAGATGGAATTGCCTTAAGTGCAACAGTAAATTGCCGAAATCCGATAATACAAACACCCCTGTGCGATCATGCTCGTCGGGTCTATTGAATCCCATAACCACTGGTGATTTTGAGGGTGAAAGCTTGTTATCTGGTAGTAATGTTACTCAACGTAGAAAGCCAGCGCCCAGTACTAATTATATAACTGAAGACAAACTAAAAGAGATGCTGAATAGTGAGAGCCGGGACTTGAGGGCTGTTGTTGAGTCATGTGTTAATGGACTATCTGAACAGCTTAACACAATAAAGATTCAATGCTCCGGCTATCAGGAGTCCTTGTCATTTGTAAGTAAGCAGTATGATGAACTGAAGCAGGAGCTTGCTGACTTGAAAAAGCTGTTTGGTTCGACCATTTCTGAGCTTAAAAGCGTCAGGGAGGAAAATAAATCCCTTAAGGAAACTTTGAATGCTCAATCTATCAGTATCAGAGCACTAGAGGCGGAAAATCTGAAGCAGCAACAGTGGTCAAGAATACAGCATATAGAGGTTACTGGGATTCCTGAGAGCAAAGACGAAGATACATCGGACATTATTCTGAAAGTTGCCCAACATATTGGTGTACATATCGAGCCATCCGAGATTGAATTCGCTCACAGAGTACAACCACGACGCGCCGGGAGCTCCCCTAGCATTTCGCGTTCTACCATCGTACACCTAAAGCAGCGGGTCTTAAAAGATCGTATCGTAGCTGCATCCCGTAAACACCGTAACCTGAATGCTATGGTATTGGGACTGGGAGGGGAGACTAATCGTGTCTTCATAAATGAACACCTTACGAAGGAAAATAAAATGCTTTTGAGTTCATGTAAACAGAAAGCCAAAGAGGCCAATTTCAAATTTGTATGGACAAAAAACTGTCGCATTTACGTACAAAGAAGCGAGGTTACTCCTCCCATTCCTATATCCTCATCATCAGATCTTTCCAAGATTGTATAGCTCTTGTTCTGAATTGTTCTTCTGAACTTATCATTTTTGTTTGTATTAATAGGTTGTATTATCTACATTGTATTTTGGTTTCATCATTTCCTATAATCTGTAAATTGTATCATCACAGTAACACACTACACAAAGCACTCATCCTTCAATTCCATTGCAATTCCCTGTTGAATATAATATGAAATATATTTGTATTAAATTAAAACATTTTTATATTTATAATATTGTTCCCTTGTTCAATTGCTCATAGCGTGCGAGTATTAGAGGTATCGTTTATGTTTTACCATCAGTCTTGTTACAGCGATAATAAAAATGGATATGGATAGTTCAAGTAATAAACTTAAATTACTCTATCAAAATGTTAGGGGCTTACGTACAAAATTAGACACCTTTTATAAAAATATACTGTTATGGGACGCTGATATAATACTGGTTACAGAGTCTTAGCTTCATGGTGGAATTTTTGATGCAGAACTCTGTGACGGGAAATATAATGTATTTCGTAGTGATCGTAAATCACTGGGTGGTGGTGTAATGGTTCTATGTCGTCCTCAACTACAGGTGCGTCAACGACCAGAATGGGAGAGTAAGGACCCGGAATGTATTTGGATTACCATCCCTGCCAAAAGTATAGGCGCAACAAATGACATTCATGTTGCCGTTGCCTATATTCCTCCCGACTCAAGGCTGCCATCCCGAATTTCATCCTTAACTAAAATAATATCTAAAACTCGTGATTATCACCTGAATGATCACTTGATTGTTGCTGGTGATTTTAACCTTCCATGTATTGATTGGACAACTGGCAAGCCTAGACTTATTAAGAAAGGTTCTACAGAAGTACAGACTGCTGCGTCGGATCTTTTGTCATACTTCAGCTTCATAGGACTTTCTCAGTATAATACACTGAAAAATGCCAGTAATAACACTCTAGCTAGATCTTATCTTTTCTGCTTTTCCTGTTAAAGTGCAGGAGTCGTCCTTTGCTCTTGTGCCGGTAGATTCAAATCATCCCGTTCTACAAATGACGGCGAAGGACGTGTTTGTGCCTCTGCTCAGAGTAAAATATAGAGTATATCTAGAGTAAAATACCAATTTCATAGGGCACAGTTTCTGAACATCAATGAATCACTCTTAAAACAGAACTGGACCTTTATTACTACAGAGGGCAATTTTGAGAATATTATACGCAAATTCTATCTAATTTTAAATGAATAGATAACTTTGTCCCTAAAGTTCGCTGCGGTGGAACTTATTCTTATCCGATTTGTTATAGTAGAGCACTTATTAATTTAATTAAAGAAAAGAGTAAATTGCACGATAACTGGAAGAAATTTAAAAATCCAAATGATTATGCCGATTTTTCAGAACTAAGGAAAAGACAGAAAATTTTACAAGACGAATGCCACAGATCCCATATAACTTTTGCTCAACAGAAAATAAAATCTAATCCAAAAGCTTTCTGGAGTTATGTAAAGTCAAAACGTAAAAATACTACTGACTATCCCCAGCAAATGACGTAGGTACGGTGAATCCCAGCTAGATAACCCGATTGATATATGCTCTGCATTTAATGAATTCTTAAGAGGGAATTTTAGTGGTCGTTTCAATAATGATTCTTGCTCTTCTAGCACATTGCAAATTGCTTGCACCCGAATTTAATACGAATCATCACGATATCTCCCGAAGAGGTCCAAAAGCTCATGTCTAACCTGGATAGTGCGAAAGGCCCTGGTAATGACAATTTACCTCCTATATTCTTCTTGAATTGTGCGAAATCACTTCTGTTCATATGCACATTTACCCCATCGTATCCCACTCTATACCCTCAGAGCAGCACGGTTTTATGAAGGGTCGCTCTACTACAACAAACTTAGGAGTATTTATTGATTATGTGGCTACCAACATGGATGGTGGTTCTCAAGTGGATGTTATCTACACCGACTATGAGAAGGCTTTTGATCGTGTAGACCACATCATATTACTACGTAAGCTTTACGAACTAGGTATTCGGGGTAATCTGCTACGTTGGCTGGAGCCCTATTTATGGAAACGATCCCAAGCAGTTGTGGTGGGAGGTTCATGTTCTAATTATATAGAAATTACATCAGGCGTGCCCCAGGGTTCCATCCTGGGCCCTAACTTATATGCTTGTTATTTGTACGATGTTGGTAATTGCTTTCACCACTCTAGGTTCCTTATGTATGCAGATGATACAAAAGTTTTTATGAAAGTCACAAGTCACTTAGACTGCCAGAATCTTCAAGCTGATCTTGATCGGCTCGGACAATATTATAAAATTAATCGTATTGGTATCAACATTAATAAGTGTCACTTTGTCTCATTCATTAGAAAAAGGAAACCGGTTAAATTCGTTTATCAACTAAGTAAAGTTAAAATTGATAAAGCGGAAATAGTTCGAGATTTAGGCATATTACTTGATACAAAATTATCTTTCTCTGAACATATTGACACAATCGTAAATAAATCCTTTAAAGCCCTTGGTTTTATCTTGCGCATTAGTAAACCTTTTTCTGATATCACCTGCATAAAACTGCTTTATTTTTCGTTTGTCAGAAGCATTCTCAAATACGGTTGTACTGTCTGGAACCCGCATTACGTAACTTATATCAGCAAATTAGAACGCATTCAACACAAGTTCGTTAAACACCTCAATTATAGAAAGCATATTTATCCACAAAGCTATAAAGCATCGTGCAGTTACCATAGTCTCACAAGCCTTCAGGATCGACGAACTCATGCAGATATGGCCTTTCTTCATGGTCTATGCAATGGTCATATGGATTGCCCTGAACTTACGGAAAGAGTTTTGCGTTTCTGTGCGCCGAAATACCGCACTAGACATACAAAGTTATTTGCTGTATCACACTCATCAACTAACTAAAGTCCATTTCACGAAAGAAGTCCCGCAGACGCAGCGCTGTATTTGCGCGACATAATGTTGCCAGGGTTAAATTGGGGAAATAATTTATAGTTCATTTACTTTCATAATTCGAATATTTAGATAAGATTTTTTTTTAAATTTAGGTCCCTCTTTGATGTCCATACTGCTCAGTTCAGATTAGTGAAAAATAAATCATTCTGTAATTTCTAAAATATAAAATGGAGATGTTCGTCCAACTATTAGAAATATTAACCAACAACCATTAGAAAAATAAAATAACATTTAAAAGTTTTATTGAATAATTATGATCGGTCATACTATGATCACTGTCAGAAGAGTGAATAGAAACAGAATCAGATTCTATTTCACTATCACTAGCCGTAGATATAATAAAAAGATCCATTTCATCATCCATAAGACCATCATTTTTTAAATATTATTCTTCCAAATGCTGTACATGTTTACATTGAGCTGCCCAATCTTCCGCTGTAACAGTCTCAAAAGCCTCTTCTGTTAGGCGTACAATTTCTTTTGGATCTTGGCCCACGTTTTTATCCGCTACCCGTCTCTTTACAAGGCTCCACATTTTTTCGATCGGATTGAGATCGCAGTGGTAAGGCGGCAATTTTAGCAATTCATGATTGTGAGATTTTAATAATGCATCCACGGCATATGTAGGTGGACCTTTTTTTGTTTAATTAATTCAAATAATACAGCTTTTGTCCAAGTATCTTCAAAATATACTCCCTTTTCTCGCAGCCATTCCTGCATGTCACGTTTAATACTTGACATTGTAGGCGCTTTATTTATTTGAGTGCAGTGATACGGAGCGTTGTTCATTACTACAAGTGACCTTTCAGGTAGGTTAGGAATTACTTTTTCATTCATCCATTTCAAAAAATTAGTTGAGTTCATGTCATCGTGGTAATCTGAGGATTTGGATTGGGCTTTGAACATTAACAATGCACCATTAACAAAACCATTTTCAGTTCCCGCATGAGCAATTATCCAACGACTCCCTGATGACTCTGACACGAACATCCCAGGCTCCTCCTCACTTTGCCAGCAACTTTTGGCATGATAAGTGTTGTGTATATAGGTCTCGTCTAAATATACTACAGGTTTTTTCTCCACATTGCGATTTCTTCGGATTCTCTCCAAATATCTTGAACGCCATGCGGTAATATCATAACGTTCCATAAGTAATTTACGTTTCGATTGGCATCGCTTATACTTGAAACCGATACTTTGCAATATACGGTGCAATGTTGTGATACTTCCTTGAAAATTTATGTCTTCTCTCAAAGCTGCACGTAATTTAACCAATGTTGGTAACTCCTTCCTCACAACATAAACACTGTGAATTTTTTGCCGTATAGCGCACAAATCAAATCCATCCAAGTCGAACTTTTTGGCATGCGGGCGACTCTTCCCTGGGGTGACGATAACTTTAGAAGTACTCGCCGCTGTTGCGCCTTCTTTTGTAACTCTCGTTACAGTTTTCTCTGACACACCTGCAATAAAATGAAAAAGTTTGAATGATTATTTTCGTATTTAATTACATTATTTTTGAATATAACTTTACATTTTTTTATTGTGTTGCGTTAATTCCTTTTAAAATATTCCTTAATAAAAAACATGCATTATAAAAACTTAATTCCAATCTGTAAGAAATCAAAATCGGGATAAAATCTGTATATGGCAGCCCCAAAATTTACCTGTCATGGCGGCGACTCTCTTGCGAACATTGTTTATTGGTATTATAACACCGTGATTCTTGTGTTCTGCTTCACAGAACTCCTTCACCTTTAATATAATTTCTCGACCTGCACTTTTTACAACTTTTGGCATCGTAAATAGACCGTATAACGCACTAATCCAACAATAAACTCACAAAATATCTACCACAACAAACGCACCTTGATAACATCGAGAAACGACAACATGGCCGATCTCCCCATCTGTCAAATTTAGTTACACAATTGTCCGCGGGACTTCTTTCGTGAAATGGACTCTATGCACAACATTCTATCGTTAACAGACTACAAAGAGTTTACAATAAGGAGTTCTTCTCGATTGATATTTGTCATAACAACAAGGGAACTTTTAAAAGTGAAACTTTAAAAATAATAATAGAATATGACACATATGCATGATAACAACGCAACAAAATACTAGTTATTATGGTATATATATATATTTATGAATTTATGATGTAACTACTTATATATATGTATTCAATGTATTTTATCAACCTTTTTGTGTTCTTACACGTAATTTGTTTTGTTCGTATTTTTAGTTTAATTTAGACTGTCTATTTATAAATTATTTTTTATATAAAGTAAATCCGTTTTTGGCCGTATGCTACGCTTAGTATAAGTTTGTATCTTACATAATAAGGGCTGTGGATTTTGTGATATAAATAAAATAAAAAATAAAATACAGCGATCGCGAAAGCTTCGAGAGATCCCCTAGCGCACGTGATATGGAATCTGGAAAATAAAAATTATGCCGCATCGACTACGATGAATGTAATGAGTGGTCAAATGAAACCACGTTAAAATTTATAAATTAAGTATGTAAATTGGACGGGCCCAATTTTGGTTTCGTAATACCAGACATAACTAGGTAGGTAGGTACTTACCTAATCGGACTGGTCCAGTTTTGGTTTCGTATAACTGTGTTTGAGGTTGAACGCTCCTTGGAACGGGTCTCAGAATGGAGACGACTAAATTTAGTCCAACTTAACCCCACAAAGACGACGCCCCCCACGTCTCACGTGTGTTCACCTCTAAAAAATAAATAAATAAATAAAAATAAAAATATTTTATTTCTGACAACTAGAGTCTTTAACTTAAGACTAAAACAAACACAAAAAATAAAACAACAAAGAAGAACAGCTAAATATACAAAAATAAAAATAGGCACTGAGTGAAAATAGAAAACACCATTTTGTGCTGTGGGTGACTAACTGAGGAAACTATTTCCTTCATTAATCACCCTCCGCACAAAACACTTCCAGAGCGGAGATGTGCAGCACTCAGCCACTGTGCTCAGGATGCTGTTGCGACTGCTTCGAACTCTGCTCATCAGCGATGCCGTTTTTTTGCGCATGATGGCGTGAAAGTCATCTGTGTGATAGTAGGCAAACATCCCTGATGCACTGCAGTATCGGGACAACCGCAAAATCATCCGGAAGATGTTATTATATTGGATGCGTAGGACCTCCAATGATCTTTTGGTATGTCGGACCCACAGACTTAAAAGCTCTGACAGTACGCTTTAAAAAGCGTAACTTTAACTTGTTCAGTACAACGGGAAAATCTACGGGCCAACATGTTACCTCGGACCGCCAAAGACCTACGCTCCCTCTCAACATCTGCATCGTCTTTAAGGTCGTCGGCAAGAAAATTGTCCCAGATATTTAAATTTCGTAACACGATTTAAGTTCAAGCCGTTTAGGGTAATATTCAGTGTATAACCGGGGCATTTACCGGCGGCCTTAAAAACCATTAAAAACCAAAAAGCCCCCTTTTTGACAGTTTCTTTATTCCAGGCCATTCGCCTCGCAGCCTCGCATTAAGCAGATATTTGGAGAGCATAATTGGCGTGCTGTGCTGAGGTATCGATTTCGAGGCAGTACCCCAGAGTTGTATTTCAATATGGGCTTTCATCACCGCTTTGTATATCAGAAGCTTGTTTTGTAGGGTATTCCTATGATTTCCTTCCTGTGATCCAGTTAAGGTTTCTAGATCGGAGATTAGCTTCATTTCTCTTTGCTTTGATGTGTGTTTTCCACGTCAGGCTGTAACGTGTACAATTTTATGACACGCTACATTTTTAATTTAACATAACACTATACTAATAAAATACTACATACCACGACATCTAGCGACATGACGGCGTACTAACTGCACAAATGTACCGAAATCCGAGCGTCTTCTCGTCATGGTTTGCCATGTTTACTGCAGATGGCGTTGTAGGTATCTCAAAGAAATTAACTACCTATTTTTATGGATCGATATTAAATTTTAATCATAAGAAACATTTATATAAACTTACATCCTTGTATTATATTAAATAAATAATTCTTTGCTTATCAGAAACACAATAAAAATAAAAATCTTAAATAATAAAAGACCGAATTCAATCAGTGTCTTGACTGATGCAAAACTGATGTGAAAAAAACATCGTTATCTTGAGTGACGCCGGACGTGTCAAATTTTATTTTATGGCATCGCCAAATGTAAGTGCATCATTTGTTCTAGAATGTGTTAGAAGAAATTCGATTTTAATAATTATTAAAAGATGGTGGAAGTTCTTGGGTATAAAAAGGCAGAGGCGTCTGTCTTCGCTCTCTTTTCCACGCCTGGACTCATCAGCGAGAACTTCTAATAAACGTGCTACAGTATTAATCTCTGGACAGTGTAATTCCTGTTACTTTTTATTGTGAATTCGTACCCAGTATTTCCAAGTTGGGAAATCGTTCACGGTCTTCGCTGCTAGTGTTTCTTCCTGCCTCTCCATATCTACACCTGGAAACCGTCAAACCTATCATCTGAACCGTCGAGAAGCGTGGTTGTTCTTCAGCCACCCTGCTGGCTGCCTCGAAGCCTACCGGGACCACGCCTTCCCACGAAGCCTACCGCCACGAGGTCGTTCGTCGGTCAACCTGCTAGCTGCCTTGACGCACGCCGGGACCACGCCTGCCCACGAAGCCTACCGCCGCAGCTCAAGCCCGTTTCATCTGTCCGAACAGACGCCAGGGACGGTCGACGAAAATAACACGAGGTGTATCTATTCCATATTTTATCCGGGTTGAACCCCAGAAACATTTCTCTCTTTTCTGACGCTCTCGTCAGATGGCGCCCACTTTATTATACTAGATAAATTTATGCTGCTAGGTGTGCTCAACACATTCTGTAGTTGTTGCACCATAGGCCAAAAGCCTTAAGAATTCTGTACTCTTCAAGTCAAGCTCTGTTTGTACTACCTTCACTGTAAAATACTATAACTGTAATTTGTAATCTAAGTGTATACCATCGTTAAACCAAGTCATTTATGATCAGCCTCTCTTGATCTTGCCACATGTATAAGTGATTGAATGTAACGAACCTACTCGCTCTACCGACTTCTCTTATTTTGATAATTATATGTATTGAAACACATACATCGTTTTATTTAATCTCTCTATTGATCCTAAGCGTTACAAGTCTTCTATCCAAGTGCCTAGGAATGCCTAGATACATTCCACACATTTTTTTGTGTGGAAGGTTTCTATTTCCCAGTTTTATTGGTGGGCAGTTTCTTTGTCTTAAGGTGAATATTATATGTGTGGACTTTGATGCACTAGCCATGACTCTCCATTTGTCTAGCCATTCTGAAATTTGATCTAGTGCTACTTGCAGATTTCTCGACGCGATCCTCCTAGGATCCTTGTTGCTCGCCAGGAGAGCGGTGTCATCGGCGAATGTTGCCACTGTTACGTTTACTGCTTGTGGTATGTCTGCTGTGTATATGGTGTACAGTGCTGGTCCAAGCACGGAGCCTTGGGGCACTCCCGCATGTATATCATATAGTTTAGAGTAACTGTCACCTTCTCTTACTCTAAAAGTCTTTCCGACAGGTAGGTATGATTCCAGTAGTCTGAAGTACCTAACTAAGCATGTGGGAGGAGCATTTTTATTTTACAGAGTACCCCTTTGTGCCATACGCGATTAAAAACCTGTTGAACATCCAGGAAGGCAGAAGAGCAGTATTCTTTGCGTTCTAGTGTCTGTCGCACCGTATTGTATACCTACTCTGTGTATTTGTTCAATGGTCGAGTGTTCCTGACGGAAACCAAATTTGTGTTCGGGTATTATTTTCAAATCTGCCAGTACCTACTGGTCAAAGTGGTGGAGGTGCAGTTTAGGGGTCACTTGGAAAGCAAAGCTCTTGGCTCCAAAAAACTCGGTGTACTAAATCTATCAAAGCGGTACCTCAGGACGGGGCAGCGTCTTGTGCTCTACAAAGCGCAAATCCGGCCCCACATGGAGTACCTACTGTTCTCACATCTGGAACGGTGCACCGAAGTACCAAATGCAGCTCCTAGACTCATTGCAACGCAGAGCCGTTCGTGTCGTCGACGACCCGGTTATCTAAGGAGCCGCTGAGTCTACGCCGTGACATCGGAGCGCTCAGCGTTTTCTATAAATTATATAACGGCGAATGTTCTGAGGAGCTGTTCAATTTAAAATAAATTTAATCCCTGCTTCCCACATCTACCATCGACCCTCCCGCAACCGACAACGAGCTCACCCACATATTGTAGATGCGTGGAAGTCTCACACGGTGCGATTCACCCGCTCGTTTTTTCCACGCACCTGCAAGATTTGGAATGACCTTCCGTGGAGTACAGTATAAAACAATACAACAATTTGCGATCTTACCTTGCTTATTCACTCTTGAAAATATTAAAAAAAAACACCGAGACAAAAACGCCGCCCAACTTGTTTTCACTTTTTTTCAAAAGAAAATGGAGATTTTTTTCTATAGGTTGGCCAACGTGTAGAGTGATATTGCCATACTCAATAAACATTTTTACGGGCCTGGATACTTGTTAGTTCCCTCGTTTTATGGTAACTTAAGTGAAGTAACATACGGGAATGAAAAGCGAGACATATATTTGAAATTAGTTTTGGAATACTAAAAGTATTCCAAAACTAATTTCAAATATATATTGCATAATTTATATAACAGAATTCAATAGAACATAGCAAAACAATACAAAAACTTAATACCAAAACTTAAGGGGTGACGAACCTACGCTGTATAAGTTGTTTTTGTTTCATGTGCAAGATGTCGTAGTAGGACACACGATTTTTGTACTGGAACGAAAATTATCTCTATAATAAAAATAATTATACGCTCTGAAAAGAAAACAAAAATACACTTAAATTATGTTAATGAATGAACATAATTCTGCGCACCAGGAATATATTTAAAACTTATCATTAAATTTATGAAACTTGGAAATTTAATATTTTAAATGAGAGGGACACCGACTTTTTTCCAAAAGTACAATTTTTGGCGGCCGTACTCACCTATCTCTTTTCTTAAAAGTTGATATTGGCTAATAACAGTTTGTCTCGTATCGTAGGTAGCTAAAGAGAGTTTAATTTAATTTTAATTGATTTAGTAAACAAAAGAGGAAAATAACCAAATTACGTAGGTACTTACAACTACAAGTTACATTTATGTAGGTACTTATGTTAATTCCAGCCATGAAAGTGACGAGAAGGTAGGAATCTAATACTCCGGCCACACACTCGCCGAGGCACGAGGAAAGTGGGCGGGGACACTATGTGACTGCTTTACTCATCATGCCCAACCGCTCCACATTTTGTCGGGTTTTTGTGCGCGAGTTAAAGGACCGGCTATATGAATATGTGGTGCACTTCGCGTCGTGGAGTTGGGCAGGACATGTGGCCAGGCGCGGTGATGACAGGTGGAGCAGGATGCTGACTGAGTGGTGGCCTCGAGATGGAACCGGAACGCAGGTCGTCCGCCAGCAAGATGGATCGACGATATATTAGGTAGGTAAACATCGCACGTCGTATGTGGGTTAGAACAGCGCAAGACAGAGGCGAATGGCGACAACGAAGAGAGGCCTATGCCCAGCAGTGGGACGAGAAGGGTTGACGATGATAATGTATGTAACATTATGAAAGTAGGTCGGAACATAATATCCTTTCATACCCTCGACACCTCGACAAATAAATAGACGAGGCACGATTTTTCTTTCCCAACGTGTTCTTAACAGTTCAGGGGGGAATCGATGGGAATTATTTTATTTATTAACTACCCAAAAACTTATGACTTATCCATCCCTAAAACTACGTGGTATTGTTATATAACGTGATGTCGGGCGCTAGACTGGCGTATCCAAAGCCTACCGCCTACTATGAGTACCAACCTAACGATATAAAAGCTACACGAAGCAAATATTCAGCTCTTTGTTTACATTTTCAAGGTGGACCTCGTATTCTTTGATGGGAAGACGGTCGCCCGTAGGATCCGTTGGAGATGGCGCCGCCTCCGGGGCGGTTCAATAAAACAAGGTATCGGAACGAGAGATCGTATAATGGTACAGTTAAAAGACGGCGATCTCGGTGCGCTTGACGGCAGCGAGTCCGTCGTCCCACGTGAGCATCGCGTTGAAAGTGAGGTAGAGCGCCACCGCGGACAGCATGTGCCACAGGTCGTGCGAGTCGTAGAAGCGCAGCACGCGGCACTCGTGGTTAACCTCGCGGCTCTGGGCTGGCGTGGCCGCCCAGTCCGTGCTGCCGGACGTGAAGAAGTAGAGCGCCGGCACCCACGCGGCCGCCGCGCCGCCCAGGTACAGCCACGCGTACCAGCGCGGCCGCTCCCCGTGCAGTAGCTTCATGCACAGGTAGAACGCGATGTGCAGCAGCGCGTTGCACAGCAGCACGAACAGCAGGTGGCTAGCGATGTCCGCCGGCTGACGATACAAATACACAGCGAAATAACATATTGTACATGGCGTCCCGCCATATCTATAGCGCAGCGAGTGTACCTACCTGCTGCACGAGGCCGTACAGTGCGAAGGCCCAGTTGACGGCGTTGGCGACGAGCAGCGCCACGAGGCGCGGCCGGTACAGCGGGCGCGCCTCCCGCAGCGAGCGCGCCGCCACCGCCAGGCTCTCTGACTCTGAGGAACACAACCATTTCAAACACTTTCATAAGTTTTCTTTCATTTGTATTTACCTACCTATGTGTAACTTTGCACACCGATAAGGATGAAAATGGTGCTATTCTCTATTTCTGTGACATCTATACAATCTACTCGTGTTTTGGCAAATAAACAACTAATTATCTTTAGCTTTATCCCACCAGATAATCTACTTATACTTAGAACGGTTCCATCCGCTGACCAACCATGGGCCCCTTCACTTCCTTACGATCGTGTGAGGGAAAGAAGTTAATTCCTCATAACACTCCGCTAGAGGCGCAATACAAGAAGTCGCCTTACGTTCGTACGGCTAAAATAATTAATACGGATCAATCATACAGCCTGTGGGCCGAATAGTTTAAACTGCCTGGCGATGGCGGTGCTATTGGGCCATGGGAGATCTAATGAAGTGTCCAGATTTTCCACTGTCGCTGGTCAGAACTCAAGGTTCTAACTCAAGGTCTGCCAGCATGCAATGGAGCGCAGAATTCTGGGTTAATGGATAGAAAGTCTCGCAGAACTGCGCTCGCGGGCCCAAACTTTAGATGTAGGGGAGTCCAAACGCCCGCGGAACGGGGAGGAGGGGATGCAGATAGCCACGATTGTTTGGTATGTCGCTAATTGGGTACCTACTGATTAGGGTACCATAGGGTATACAATATATGGTACCTAGATATTTATCATAACAAGTTAATTTTCAGCCCTTTAACATTATTTGTTTACGAAATATCATCACGCAAACAAGTTAGTCCGGAAAGAAACCGCAACAATAAAACAAATCGAGTTTCGTCCCGTTATAAAGTTCCTCCCAAGTTACCACACCGGACATCTTTCAAAAATTTGAAAAAATTATATTTATGATGCTCGTCTAAAGTAAAAAAAGCTTTCTGCAATAGTAGGTGACGTAGGAGTATCAGACACCACAATTTTTAGAATAGGCAAGATGGGTGCCAAGAATGCTCCTGCCTTCAAAAGCAACAAAGAATCGAATCGTCAAAGTACTTTTTGAAGCTGTGTAGCGAAGAATCTACTTACCCCTATTTTGGAGCGGATTGTTTCTGAGACCTAAACTCGTGTTAACACTTTGAACTTCGCACGGTTTTGTGCATTTGCCATCGGCAAATACAAAATTAGGGAAACAGAATATACATAAAACCCGGGATATATCTACACTAAACTAGGAAAGGATCTGGAGATAAAAGGAATACAAATTATACAAGTTAAGAGATATTTACAAAATTAACATTTACCTAAGTACCTACAAATTTATGATTTGATATATTAATATTATTTGTAGGTACAAATAAATGATTCTAGACATTGGTACCTAGGTACACGGATGGATCTAACGAGGAGAGAAGGATTTTAATATTTGAAGGAAGCGGAACATGGAGGGATACCAGATCTTTGTAAAATTGAACGTGGTCATTGTTAATACACGAAAAGAAAATGTGATTTACATCACCAAATTTATCTCCACAACTACAAGATGGGTCATCTAAGATTTTCATCCGCGCCAGATGGGCTGGCGTGCACGAGTGTCCTAGCCGCATTCTTATTAAGATTGTAGTGGCACGTTTACTGAGTTTCATTTCAAAAAACCATGGTTTGATGGGAATCATTGTTTGAATTTGTCTGTACCTAATATCTACCCATAATATTGCTGGAGTCGTCCCAGTGTGCTTTCCTTAATATAAACCTTGGGCAGAACAATTAGATCATGAGAAAAGTTTTTGTACGGGAAACGGCACTCCACAGCTTCATTAGCTAATTTATCAGTATATTCATTTCCTAATATACCGCAATGGCTAGGTATCCACGCAAAATTAACAGTAAATCCTTTCGCAGTACATTGTAACAGTTTCATCCTAGCTTAAAATAAAAGTTTCGAACTTTGCAGTGGCATAAATAGGGCACAGCTAGGGTTACCAACTTATTTTCTATCAAATATAATATTTTCGAAGCTCTTACCTCTAAAATATAGTAGATAGCAAAAAAATTAAAAAAAACACCTATAGTTGTGGTTAAGATATTTATTTTTTAAATCAATATTATTTGCTGCTCTGCGCCTTAATAATTAAATTTTTATTTTTAAGAAAGCATTCATATGCTTGATGGCAATCCAAATTTAAGTTGAAAAACACCATTATTTCTGCTTTTATTAAATTCAAACTGGCCCTGTTACGCTCATCTCTCCATTTCGTCTTCATGACAGAAAATATGCGCTCTGAATGCTGATGTTGCAGGAATTGAAAGAAGAAATGATATAATTTTTAAAATATTAGGCAAGTCTGAATTATTTAAGTGAAGAACTTTTTGCCATTTTTCAACAGTTGATTTAGTAGAAAATTTTTGGTCGAAAAGTAAGTGTCCAATTTTTTTTTCATTTGATTGATTTCTGAGTATATAATCCAGAATTACTGCCACTGTTCATTTTAATTAAGTATAAAGAACAACACACAAACCAAAAACTGGAAAAATAATAAAATTAGGGGTTTTCATTCTCGATTTTAATAAAAGTAGTTCCAACTAGCGTAATAGATGGCGCCGTCTAAACGTCATCTATTCTTTACATACCCTCCTGTTTGTAAGCAATTTTAAATAATTCAAGTTTTGATTTATACGGTGAGTGACAATTCACTTCCTTTTGGACACATACAAAACACACAAGTGCATGATAGGCATGGAAATGATTGCTATTTTTACATCATTTCCTTAAGATCAAATGATTATTTTTTATCACTGCTATTTCACATGTGAAAAATCACAGGCAATGATTTTTCATTATAATGCCGTAATGTTACAGACGCCATTCTTGCTAAGTGCTATTTCACATGTAAAAAATCCCGGGCAACGAAAACGATCTGAACGAATCTGATGAATTCTGAAGAAATGCGAACGACTGTGATTTTTAGCCGACCCGAATGACAACAACCGATATACGATGAATAGTGATTTCATTTGAATGAGTTTTAACAGGTTATGCGAAGGAAAATAACAGATGTGACATAAGTTTTTTACATGCTACTCGTGAAACGTTCCATTCCTAGTGCTTGATGGAGCAGCGCCATCTATATCAGATCATGAATGATTCATGAGAAAACATGGCAGTGAAAAGCCCTCATTGCAAAGCAAAGCAAGCAAGCAAATGAATAATTTCTCTTTTTAATTTTTCCCTGACTACATTGTAAATTTATTATTTCATTCTATTGTTTCTATGTTTGTTGTATTTTCTGTGTTCTCTTGTGCTTTCTCTTTGATGTTATACCTTTTGATTGTATTGTGTGAATTTGTGTGTGTTATGGTAGCAAATAAATGTATGTCTATGTCTATAATTATTGACATGACATTGGAAGTGACAGCTGAATGAAGGAAAAGTGTTTTTTATCGTTATTACCCGCTCTACACAGCCCGCGAATCGAGCGCAAAAGCCGCGAACGCTAGTGCGAATCGGCTTCTCACCTAGCGTTCGCGCCCCTTCGCGGTTTTCGCGCGCGATCCGCTGGCTGTGTAGAGCGGAGAGGGCTTTAAAAATAAAAGCTGCGTTCCGTTTTACGCAAAATATAGTAGTTTCGCCTATTACATATTTTTATAGAAATTCCCTATTATAGTAGCATACTACACTTCTCATCAAAAAAATCAAAACTGTAATAATAATCCTCCTAGCCGATTTCGGCTACAGAGACTTGACTTTGTGATTATTGGCCTAGGTGTTTAGCCTGTATGTGGCTGATGTACCCTATTTTTGCGCTAAAAGTCCGGTTACAATGAACACAAGTTAAGGCGCCATTAATGTAGTTGTAATTGATATTAGCCGGCGGTCGACTTTTAAGCTGATCTCGTTTTAAGTCTAGTTCTTGCCTCCTTTCTTCTTCAAACTCGTACACTTTGTCCTGAACATGACGCCTCCATTCAGGTCGTTTTTCAGCGAGAGCCTCCCAGCGCGACGGATCGATACAACACCTCTTCATGTGCCTCTTCTGTACGTCTTTGAAACGTAGGAACTGACCTCCGCGTTTCCGCTTACCATGTTCTAGTTCACAGAAGAAAATGCGTTTCGCCCTTCGCTCATCAGACATCCGAGACAGGTGCCCGCACCAACGCAGCTGACGCCGCATCAAATATGCCTCTATGCCACAGACATTAGCCCGTCGTAGAACATCGGTATTACGGACCCGATCCGACCACTTGATGTTAAGAATGTCGCGGAGGCATTTCAGATGGAATCTGTCTAACGTGCGTATGTGTCTGCGATACAGGCACCATGTCTCTGACGAGTACAAGATGTTAGGAAGTACAATAGCCATATACACCTTAATCTTGGTACTCAATTTGATGTTATGGGAGCGAAATACCTGGACTCGTAGTTTACCAAAAGCAGCCATAGCGGAGCCAAGTCTGCTGTTGATCTCCGAGTCAAGGTCGCATTTTGTTGTTATGCTGCTTCCCAGATATCTGAATGTATCGACCTGTTTTATGGGCTTTCCATCGATTTGCAGATTCAGTGGAGCTTGGTTAACAGTGTCCATGGCCATCACCTCTGTCTTTGTAATATTAATTTTGAGGCCAAATCTACAGCACGCAGCGTCAAGCCGAGTCATCAAGTCCTGGAGTCCCTCAGAAGATTCCGCAACGAAACATAGGTCATCAGCATACATCAATTCGGTAATGAGGTCATACGATACCTTTGTGTGCGCTTTTAACCTAGCCAGGTTAAAGATACTGCCATCTGTGCGAAAACGTATGCGGATCCCTTCGGTGTTGGCTTGTAAAGTCTCCCTCACGACAACGGAAAAGTACAGAGCAAAAAGAGTGGGTGCTAATACACAGCCTTGTTTTACACCACAAGTGACAGGGAATTGCTCTGTCTGCTCACCATTGACGGTTACGCAACAAGTCATGTTGTCGTGAAGAAGTCTTATCAAGCGTATAAATTTGTCGGTGCAACCAAGTTTCGAAAGCACAATCCACAAAGCTTCGCGAGGTACACTGTCAAAAGCTTTCTCCAGATCAACAAAACAGAGAAACAGAGGTTGACACTGTTCCCTGCTTTTCTCTTGCAGTTGTCTAAGAGAGAATATGGCCTCGCATGTGCCGCGATTGGGTCTAAACCCAAATTGCGTTTCAGGCAATATACTTTCAGAGAGCTCCATAAGACGATTTAAGAGTACTCTGGCAAAAGTTTTTCCTGGAGTAGACAGAAGTGATATACCCCTATAAGAGTTGCAAACAGATCGATCACCTTTATTTTTATACAAAGAGCAAATTAGTGATACGCCAAAACTAGGAGGAACGAACTCCATTTCCCACATGCGCTGGAAAAATTGCCAAATCTTGTAGTGCAACTCATCTCCGCCATATTTTAATAGTTCTCCTGGTATGTTATCGATGCCGACAGCCTTATTGTTTTTCTGCGCTTTGATGGCGATGATAACTTCCTCAAGAGAAGGAGGCTGATCCAGATCTACGGCTTGTGGTAAGGCAGGAAGTGATGCTAAATAGTTTATGTCAGCAGAACGATCCACATTGAGTAAGCTGTTATAGTGTTCTGCCCAGCGAGTAAGAACTTCTCCTTTGCTTACCAGGAGGGTACCTGAAAGTGATTTCAGTGGTACGTTTACTCGATGTGGACTTCCTACTAACTTTTTAATCTCGTTAAAGAAATCGCCGAGTCTATTCGAATCAGCAAGCCACTGAATATAGCGAACCTTGTTCAGCCACCACTCATCTTTTGCGTTTCGAGTTAGTCTCCTTATTTGGCTCGTACTCTCCTTTATTTTTTCAGAAGCAGTTGTCTGATTTCCCTTTCGAAGGAGCTGGCGGTGTTTTTCTAGGGCGACTGTCAACGTATTATCATTTTCGTCAAACCAGTCTTCACAGACACGAGGTTTTTGGCCTAAGATCTCAGTAGCCGCATTGATGGTATTTGTAGTTAACAGTTTCCAGCCCTCGTCCAACTGTTCATCTTCGGGGTGTATGCCTGCTGTAAAGGTATTGACAGCTTCCCTGTAATTTGCCAATATTTCAGCAGACTCTAGCTTTTTCAGATGAAGACAGTTAGGCTTAGCCCTGCGAGGTCTACGGCAAGGGCTAAGACGCAAAAATAGTTTTGTAACAACAAGTAGGTGATCCGACCAACAGTTTGCGCCCCTCATTACTCTCGTTACTTTGACATCCGCTATATCCCGTTGACGGACTATAGCATAATCAATAAGATGCCAATGCTTGGACCTTGGGTGCATCCAGGTAGTTTTGTATTTATTTGGGAGTCTAAACATGGTATTGGTAATACCCAGATGAAATTGGGAACAGAGGCTTAGTAACAGTTGCCCATTACTGTTCATGTTACCAATGCCATGTCGCCCTATCACCCGAGGCCAAGCTTCAAAATCACGTCCGACGCGAGCATTAAAGTCGCCAAGAAGCAAAACTTTCTCACAGCGCCGGATTTTAGTCAGCACTTCTGACACTTCCTCATAAAATTTGTCCTTGACGTCATCACTTTTGTCGAGTGTTGGCGAATATACGCTGATAACATTTAAGTATTTATTGTTTCGAAGATGGAAACGTAAGGACATGACACGATCAGAGATAGCAACTGGATGTTCTTCCAACTTAGAGGCTAAAGTAGTTTTAATAGCAAAGCCTACTCCTGACCGTCTAGGCTCAGAAGCTGGTGTGCCTTTCCAGAAGAAAGTGTACCCACCACCACGTTCAACAAGCTCACCTTCGTCAGCTAGATGTGTTTCGCTGAGAGCGGCTATGTCGACGTCATAGCGTTTGAGCTCGCGAGCCACAATGGCGGTTTTACGTTCTGGGCAGAGGTTGTTGGGTCGGTCTAAAAGAGTACGTACATTCCACGCACCAAAAGTCATATTCATCTGCATGTTTTTAGATTTATTCTTATTGCGAGGAATGAGCGTTTGTTTGGGGCACCTTTTCTAGCCCCCTCCCCGGCTGAGCGAGGAAAGCAGTGCCTCTCTAAATAAAGCTGCTTTGTCTCAAAGAGTGCTGCCGAACCACACTGTCACCCCGATGCAGTGCTAGAGCGACCACTCTCCTCTCCTTAGGCCACCCGTGTCCAGGTATTAGACCAAGCCCAGGACTTTTTTAAACTCGGAATGACAAAGCCAAGTCAGATGCGCAGGATATATTAAGTTGCATAAGTGTGCGCGCCGTACACAGATGCACCCTCTCCTCCTTACTCCCCTTGACCCAGTGGAACGGAGAACCGCTACGACTGGAAGGGAACAGGACGCAGTATCTGGCAACGATAAAAACTCCTATCGCTACCTTCAGGCCTTCTACAGTTGCCTGGTTGCCTCGCCACTTGAGGTGGATTGCGTTGACGCCGAAGCAACGAGCACTAGCACGGGGAGTGACCGTGCCGACTCGAGGGCCGAAACACGCCGTTGCTACAACAAAGTGTTTCGGCACTCGAGCCCCCCTCTACCAGCCTAGGTTCCTAAGGTGTGGCCGCTGCATGCTATAGCGGCGACCACTAACGACGACCGAATGCGCGCCGCGCGATCTGAGGAGCCTTTTATAGGCGATGTTGCCTCGACCACTAACGACGATCGAATCTTCGTATATTCAACGGGCAGCGTAACGACGCCCCAGAGACGTCCGCACTGTACGACGGCTCGAGCACGACGAAAAATCAAAACTGTACTGCAAGTACCATTCAGGTGGCATTTTTATAAAAAAGAGGATTGAAATCAATAAAAAAAAATACGCCATTAAATAGCTGGCAGTTTAGTCTACACAATGGTGAAGCACAATTCCAAATTTGAATTTAAATTTTCGAATTTTCATACAATAAATGAATGTAGAGATTGTTTTCAATGTGTATTCCGTCGGAACTTCTGCATTTAATAACATTTTTTTGCATAAAACATCGTTTTTTTAACTGAGCTCTGAGCTGAGCTGAGCGTGATTGTAAACTAAGTTCTGTGACCAAGAGATCCTACCAAAGATATTTTTTCCTAACAAATATGGATACCTCGTCCATGAAAGCCGCCCATGTCGTGGCGTTGCTGGATTCAGGGCATAATCAGCGTGTTGTGGCTGCACGATTACATCTTAGTCTCTCTGCTGTCAATAGAGTGTAACAGCGTTATCGGGAGACTCGTAGGTTTACTCGCCGTCCAGGATCTGGTAGATATCGAGTCACGTCTGAGCAAGATGACCGGTATATTGTATCAGTTTCACTAAGAAATCGTCACTTTAACTCTATTCAACTGCAGCAGCGACTCCGTGAGGTTAGAGGATTGACTGTGAGCGATTCTACCATTAGAAGAAGATTGGCGGAGCGTGGCCTGAAACCTCATAAACCAGCTAATGGCCCAAAATTGACGGTAGACCACCGAAGAGCGCGCTTAAACTTTGCACGTGAGCATTTAAATTGGTCACACCTTCAATGGAGCAAAGTTCTCTTTTCTGACGAGAGTAAGATCATGCTGTGTGGTAACGACGGAAGAAAGAAGGTGTATCGAAGAGAGAGAGAGCGTTTTGCACAGTGCTGCATTGAAGAAAGAGTCAGTTACGGTGGCGGTTCATGGACGGTATGGGGAGGCATAAGCGCCGAAGGAAAAACCGAACTTGCTTTTGTATCTGGACCTCGCTTACCGTCATTAAATGGGTCACGTTATATCGAAGAGTGTTTGGAGTCTCATGTGTACCCTACGTACATTTTATTAGCGAAGAGTTCATTTTTATGCAGGAAAATGCCAGGGCTTAGATCGCAGGCATTGTAAATGAATACCTGAGTGAAGTCGGTATTACGGTTCTGGGCTGGCCAGTAAGAAGCAAGGATATGAATCCCATAGAACACCTATGTGATGAGTTGAAGAGACGAGCCAGAGCGAGACATCCTGCTCCGGAGACGCTTGGCCAGCTTAAAACAGCTACACAAGAAGAGTGGGATAATATCCCACAACACAAGATTGTGTCTCTCATCCATTCCATGAGGAACCGCATGGAAGCAGTCATTATAGCCCGGGGAGGAAATACCACATACTGAATACACTTTTTTATAGTTTTTTGTTTTTACGTCTTTGTTTCTAACATTTTAGAAGTTCTTCTTTAAGTATAAAAACATACGTGTTGAACAAAACACGATAGTTAAAGAAATTTAATTTTAATTTGGAACATTAATTTATGTTAAACTATACCATATAATATCCGCAATTAACTGGCATTAATATTTTTTTGTTTAATATAAGCGAAAAACACAAAAACTTATTCAAACCCAAACATCAGAGGTGTTTCGATTTTTTCGATGAGAAGTGTATATTAAGTAGGGTTGGTAACCCTAGCCACATCTCCTCTAATAATAAATAAATATTGATGGATATTTCACACAGCGCTATCTGGCCTTAAACTAAGCAGAGCCTGTACTATGGGAACCAGATAACTGATATAATACTAATATACTGTTTTTTTGTAAATACATAGGTACCTTATAATATATAGAAAAACATCCAGACCCGGAACAAACATGTGTAGATCATGCAAAGATTTGTTCCGCGGCAGGAATCGAACCCACTACCTCCTGCGTCTCAGCCGGCTATTCGTCCACTGCGCCACGGAGAAGCTTAGGAAGTTTAAGGTGTCAGAGTGGGCCGGAAAAATTATGGCTACGATTTTTAAGATCGTACCTAAAGGAATTCTGTTGATCGACTAAGTACAAAAAAAAGGGTGTCAACATTACCGGAGAATATTACGCTATATTAGTGGAAAAACTAAAGGAAGCCATCAAAAAGATGGCAAAGAGAAGGCGGGGAAAACTGTCAAGCGGCAAGTTGCTGTTGCAAAACAACGCACCGGTTCATAAGAACCAAGTTGCGATGGCTGCTTGTCCACCCGCCTCACAGCTCCGACCCTGGCCCCCAGTCATTATTATTTATATACAAATTTGAAAAAAAGATTTATGGGGAAGAAAATTATAAGACGATGAAGAAGTTACGGCGGCGATTTCAGTTCATTTTGAGGGCAAGGTAAGTATACATAACTTAATGGGGAGTGGGGCTCTGGTGACCTGTTTTATAAACCTATCACAGGCACCAGTCTCTCGCAAAACAGGTGTACTTCATCATCAGCACCAGTATATATAAGTGATATTTGTAAAGCTTTTTTCGAGAGAAAATAAATAAATTTATTATTATTATTGTTTTTTAGATGTTTTTTTCTCTCGAAATAATGATATTTCGGTTTTTATGAAGCTCACGCGCCTAAGCCAAGTGCAAATCATGTTGCGATTGAACGCTTCTGTCTTCTTGTACAAATTTTCTTACAAACTATTATTATTAATTTCAAGATCTTAAAAATGTATTAGGTATATGTACCTATTGTTTTAATTTAAATAAAACTCTTCAGTTCCGCGGACTTATGGACCTCCCCTCGTAGCTTTGAAGCCGCTAAGCTGAAATAAGATTAGGCTGGCCACCCAGTGCGTCAAGCCAGTGAGCTGTGGGCTAAGGTCGCCGCGACCCAGCGAGAAGGCGCCGCGGTACACCGACGATGGCGGGACGAATTATACAAATATCTTGAGGACTGGGCAGGTTTAACACGGGATCGAGATGTCTGGACGAAAAGGGGGAGGCCTTTACCCAGCCCATTGGTGGGCAGGATCAGAAGTGGCTAGTTATAATAGTAATTGAACCATTATCTATATTTAATGTAATGAAATATGAGATTATTGTTTAAATTAAATAATAAATGAAACGATGAAGGTATAGTTAGGTATCTAATGTTGGTAGGTATAACTGACCGAGTCGGAACTGTCCCACGTAGTAGATGCGCAGCGAGAGCAGCAGGAAGGTAAACACATGCAGCACCGTGAACACGCTCCAGAACAGCGGGCCCCCGCCCAGCACGCCCCACACCACTGCACATACACACCAACAACAACTATCAGCTACTTATTATTCTGTCATCTCTATCACTAATTAGGTATATTAAGTAGGTACCTTAATGTTACAATATACGACACTCTTTCGTTCAAAAAACATGTTCAAGCTTTCATATATAGAATTCGAAAATTAATAGTAAGTACCTAGTTTAGATTCAGAGCTTGCTATGCAAGTACGAGTATATCTTGCTTTATGTCAGCCAATCATACACCCCAGTAAAGCATGCTTTTGTATCCAGATTGTTTATGTTCCTAGGGCGATACCAGTAGGTGATTTTTTTGCAGTGTTTATAGATAATGTACGGAACCCTTCGTGCGCGAGTCCGGCTCGCACTTGGCCGGTTTTTTTATCATTTACAATGTTTATGTAAGTAGGTATGTTTGTTCTGTTCTGAAAGATCTGTTCTGTGTGTGTACCAAATAAATGTTTACAATAAAATGTAAGAGTTGTTATACCTGACTGTAGCGTATTGATAATTCAGCAATAACCCAGATACGCAAGGGTAAGAAGCGCTATGTTAGCACTAGGTTAAGCCTCCATGTTATATCTTATAATCGATCGAGTTTTAGAAATATTAATGATACTTCGATGCGAAGACTTGTTTATATCTCGCTTAACCCCGCAACTTAACAACGCACTTTACATAAATACGAGTATGTCAGCAGCAGTTACTTTATTTAGTCACTAGCTAACCAATCCGCAGCTTCGCACGCGTAGTTTTTCTATAAAAACATTACCCTCTTTCTGCGCAGTTGGGTATAAAGTAGCCTATGTCACCCGGGGATAGTGTAGCTTCCCAACGGTGAAAGAGTTTTTTAAATCGGTCTAGTATTTTCGGAGCCTATTCAATGCAAATAAACAAACAATCAAATCTTTCCTCTATAAAATATTAGTATAGATTATGTTATGGGATTTTAAGTTTATTAATTTGACTATTATGGTAGGTATAATAATTTGACTATTATAGTTGGGGTATAAGGGGTTCCATACTACATCTTACGGAATCCAAGACAACCTTACAGGCCCGTGGTATACCTTGCCGACTAAAAAACGAGGCTCTGGCGCTTCAACCACCAACCCGCGATTGAACCAGCTTCGTGAGGCTCGTGACAGTAAGCCAAAAGCCCCCAGGGTCAGGGGCAAGGTGAATCTCCGGGCGAGAGCCTTAAACTGTCAGACAACTATCGCACGCAATACGGACTACGATAAATTAATTAATAATTCCGATAATTGGATTAACCGAAGTGAGAAGAGATGGCGAAGATACACTTGAACGTAGTAAGAACATTTTTTACTACAACGGAAGTGGAAGTCAATACGGCGTAGGTTTCCTAGTTTCTAAGCGATGGAAACAAAATATATTAGAATTTATTTCTTACTCAGATAGAATAGCACTACTCAAATTTAAAATCACAGAAAAGAAAATCCTAACAATCATCCAAGTATACGCACCCCATTCAAAACGCCCAGGTGATGAACTCGAGGAGTTCTATGACTTGTTAAATAATGCATGCGATGAACATCGAGGTACTTGGACGATTGTGATGGGCGATTTTAATGCCAAGTTAGAAAAGGGAGAATCGCAAGACAACCCGGCCGTAATTGGGCCTTTTGGGCTGGGAGAAAGGAACGATCGCGGCAAACAGCTTATTAACTTTGCCTTTGGACAGAGTCTTAGTATCAGCAATTCCTTTTTCTATAAAAAACCTCAACGTAGGTGGACTTGGTTCTCTCGGGACGGTATAACAAAAGATGAAATAGACTTCTGCCTTGCTTCTAATAGGAAGATGTTAACAAATAAAATTCGCTTTAGTTCAGATCACCGACCCCTACGCATTGTAGCAAAATTCAATCTAAAACTAGAAAGAATGAAAATGATTAAAAATAGTATAAATAGAATAGATAAAACTTCTCTTATGTCATGCCAAGATCAATTTAACTTAGAGTTAACAAATAGTTTTAAAATTCTAGATACAATAACAGATAATTTAGAAGTACAATATAATAATATTAAAAACAGCATAAAGAAAGCCAGCTGCAAAATAAAACCAAATAAGAAAAAACTGAACAATTAAGTAACCACACAAAAGACCTGATAGAAAAAAGGCTTTCGTTTAAATTTAATACTGCTGAATATAGAGATATAGATAAATCTGTTAAAAGATTCATACGTAATGACATTAGAAATTTTAATACAAATCTAGTAAAAACTGCTTTAGAGAAAAATGAGTCGTTGAAAGTAGCAAAACAAGGCACGGAAAAAGGAAAACAATCAATAACGAAACTTAGAGACAAAAATGGTATTATGCATGGCGAGAGAAATAAAATCATAGATATTTGTACCAACTTTTATAGTTCCCTTTATTCCGATCCATCTACAGGTTCCTCTGCAGTTAACAATACGGTATATTCTTGCTCGGAAAACATAGCGCCAATAACGGGCTTGGAAGTTCATCGCGCTCTAAGTAGCATGAAATATAGCAAAAGTCCTGGCGAGGATGATATCACCACCGAAGCCCTGAAAATAGGAGAACCTGCGCTGCTCCCTCATATTACCAACTTTTTTAACTTAATATTGTAATCTGTAAACTTACCAAAATCGTTTTGTCATTCTAACATCATCCTTCTTCATAAGAAGGGAGATAAGTCCAACATTTCTAATTACAGACCCATTAGCCTCATCTCACATCTATATAAAACATTTATTAAAGTAATAGAATACCGCATATCTGGCCAACTTTATATGCATCAGCCGCCCGAACAAGCTGGTTTTCGACGCGGCCTTTCTACTGATCATCTCCACTATCTGAACCAACTAATGGAAAAACATTCCGAATATAATCTACCTTTCTATTAGGCTTTTATTGACTTTACTAAAGCCTTTGATAGTATTAAACACCATTCCCTTTTCGAATCCCTTACTAATCAGAATATAGAACCAACGTATATAAAACTAACCCGAAACATTTATAGTCATAGTACAGCAGCGATCAAACTTTCTTCCACTGGTCATTCCTTCTCTATTGAAAAGGGGGTTAAGCAAGGAGATCAGCTTTCCCCGAAACTTTTTACAGCAACTTTGGAGGAAGTCGTTAAGACCTTGACACCGAGCTGGGCTGACAAGGGGATCGTCTTAGGAGAACGGCGGTTAGCAAATCTCCGCTTCGCCGACGACATCGTTCTGTTCTCCTCCTCAGTCACAGAATTAAGCAGTATGCTGAACGATCTGAACCAAGCCAGCCTCGAGGTTGGACTTGAGATGAATATGTCAAAGACTAAGCTTATGCCCAACAGCACACGGCAACGGCTGCACATCGAGGGGGTCGAGATCGAGTATGTCCATGAGTATGTGTATCTCGGCCAGACTGTCTCCTTCCAGGCGCGACGAGAAAAAGAAGTTGCTCGACGCACTGAAAACGCCTGGAGGAGATACTGGTCGATGAAACAACTAATGAAAGGCGAACTACCACTCTGCCTTAAACGCAAACTCATGGACATGTGCGTTCTCCCCATCCTCACCTATGATGCACAGACTTGGTCTTTGACTATTCAACAAAAGTCCAAACTCGAGGTATGTCAGCGGGCTATGGATCACAGTATTTTAGGTGTCTGGTTATCAGACCGAATACGGAACTTCGTACTGCGCTCGCAAACAAAGATTCTGGATGTCACAAAAAAATCAGCACAGCTCAAGTGGTATTGGGCTGGCCACGTCTGTTGCATGCCCGAAGATCTATGGGCAAAGATAATAACTGATCGGGTCCCTAACGCAACTCGCCTACGCGGCAGACCACCACGGAGATGGCGGGACGACTTGGATGTGCATTTATCAGACTGGCCCACTACAGCAGGGGACAGAAAAAACTGGAAAGAAGGGAGGGAGGCCTTTGCCCTGCAGTGGGACAACACTGGTTAAAAATAAAAAATAAATAAAATAATTTGACTATTATTATTGTTACGCCCAAGGCTGTTGCAGAATAGGTAATAGTCGGCTTCTCGAAGTTATACCTACTGTGTCACAGAATAAGAAATAGTAAGACGGTCGAAAACGAAATACCTAAACGGTTCTAGTTGCCAGTGGAACCATCGAATCGAGAACGTTCGAGAGAAATGTACCTACTGTGCGCGGTATAAATAGTGCGTAGAGACCCCCGAAGCGTCAGTAAACCCTCCGTCGTCCGAGACACGTTCTCGGAGACCCGGATGACGAAATCACTTCCGCTAATGCGGGTGAGTCATCCACATTAGACAGAGCAAATACTCCACAAATACACCGACATCGCCGGCGAGGTCGACGAGTCCCATTAGTCGCCGCCTACACGAGGTACAAGCACGTACCCGGGCGTTTCTCTCCTATCCCCGTCCCGGCAACAGCCCAAGCCGAGGTTCGTACCTAAGTGGTGCCCTTGCGCTAGTTGCCTCATCAAAAATAAAATTATAGGGCTGAGTGCCTTCTGCGCTCGGTTAAGCTGCAACGGCCTCAGAGGCCAACAGCGAGATAAGTCCATTCGAAAAAAAAAAACGAAGCGTCAGTCTGGATTTGGCGATACGTGCGAATATTTCGGTGACTTTTAGTGGTTTATTGTGCGATAGTGTTGTGAATTAGTGTGTTGTGATTAAGATCGTGTATTTTGCATTTTAGTGTTGAATAAAAGTGTTATTTTGGTTAGATTAGTTTTAATTATTTTATCCCGAACCCTCAGCTCGTAACAATATGTTACCTCGTTTAGCCTTTTTCACCTGAGACACAGGCTTTACCTAGTTCATTGTGTAAGAGTAGAGTAGAGTGTAGAGTAATATTTAAATTATATATATATTATTTGGCCCACTAAACTGGACGTTACACGAAACAATACAAGGAAAAAAATATAACTTTACCAAAGACGGTGTAGGTAAGTCCTTTTAGAAGTAGGCACAGCATGCAAAAATAGTTTGTAATGGAAGGTTATTACAATATTTACTTCTGACATCTTTGTCACATTACATATTTTTCAAGCAATAAATACATTTGATTTGACAAAACTATCCTTCTTTATATTTTCGTTCTTCCATACCTATTCGATATATATAGATTGACCGGTATAATGCGCGTGCGTTGATGTCGGGATGCCACGACCGGTAGATCTTACCTAGCGCGATGAGCACGGCGAAGGTGGCGTGCGCGCGCGCGTTGATGTCGGGATGCCGTGACTGGTAGATATTACCTAGCGCGATGAGCACGGCGAAGGTGGCGTGCGCGCGCGCGTTGATGTCGGGATGCCGCGACCGGTAAATCTTACCTAGCGCGATGAGCACGGCGAGCACGGCGAAGGTGGCGTGCGCGCGCGCGTTGATGTCGGGATGCCGCGACCGATAGATCTTACCTAGCGCGATGAGCACGGCGAGCACGGCGAAGGTGGCGTGCGCGCGCGCGTTGATGTCGGGATGCCGCGACCGGTAGATCTTACCTAGCGCGATTAGCACGGCGAGCACGGCGAAGGTGGCGTGCGCGCGCGCGTTGATGTCGGGATGCCGCGACCGGTAGATCTTACCTAGCGCGATGAGCACGGCGAGCACGGCGAAGGTAGCGTGCGCGCGCGCGTTGATGTCGGGATGCCGCGACCGGTAGATCTTACCTAGCGCGATTAGCACGGCGAGCACGGCGAAGGTGGCGTGCGCGCGCGCGTTGATGTCGGGATGCCGCGACCGGTAGATCTTACCTAGCGCGGCGAGCACGGCGAAGGTGGCGTGCGCGCGCGCGTTGATGTCGGGATGCCGCGACCGGTAGATCTTACCTAGCGCGATGAGCACGGCGAGCACGGCGAAGGTGGCGTGCGCGCGCGCGTTGATGTCGGGATGCCGCGACCGGTAGATCTTACCCAGCGCGATGAGCACGGCGAGCACGGCGAAGGTGGCGTGCGCGCGCGCGTTGATGTCGGGATGCCGCGACCGGTAGATCTTACCTAGCGCGATGAGCACGGCGAGCACGGCGAAGGTGGCGTGCGCGCGCGCGTTGATGTCGGGATGCCGCGACTGGTAGATCTTCACCATGCTCAGGACCGCCAGCACGTACATAAACGCGGTATCTGCAACGTACATTGGTATAGATATAACGCAAATATTATTCAATGCAGGTTCTATGAATGAATGCGGTGGGTTCCAAGATGGGCGTGGGCTGATAACGTTAGTAAGAATACTCATCAAGTCAAGCGAGGTGTCATACGAAAGTGCTTTTATATATATGCTCGTATACGTCGTAAAAGGCAAATAATCAGTTCGCGGAGTAACACGGTCACGGAATACCCGCGACCGATGCGACAAACAGATGAACGCCATCTTATTTTGCTGACCGAACGCCGAATGCGCACAATATTGTTAAAATGTAACTTCCTAAAAGTTAGAGACATACCAAACTGGAAGTTGAGTCGGTTGGGGCAGACGTGGTAGCTGGCGGAGAGCAGCGCCACCACCATCATGCCGGCGCCCAGCGATGACGCCAGCCCGTAGTGCGCCGGGATGCCGTACTCCTGCGGACACCGACCCACTACATTCGCTAGTTATTCCGCGAAGGCGATGTCGCGTGTAACAATTAGTTTGATAAATTAAAAATAGGTATCGTTTCCCGCAGACGTTCGTCGGTAACTACCTACCGACAACCCCTACTTTTTTATTCTTTAAGGTCCACTACAAATGCGCAACTATAAACAGAAATAGAGGACACGAAAACACACCTCGTCTCTGGGATGTCGCTTCCGCCTCATCTTGCGCCTGCGCAGCTGCAGCATAAAGAGCGCGCCGAGCAGCAAGTACCCGAGGTTGGAGTAGACGTGGTTGAAGTCGGAGAGCGCGCCGAGCGGATGCGCGCACAGGAAGTTGTAGTAGCAGAGGTCCAGCGAGCCCGACACGTTCAGCATCTACAAGCAGACACACACTCTGCGGATGACATATCTCGTTGTGTTCTGTGGAGACGGTCGTTGCCTTACCACTTGGAATGTAGCCACGAACTGTACGACAGGCAGCGCGTAGAAGACGGCGACGGTGTACAGCGTGAAGAGGTAGCGCTAAGTGCGCGCGCGCAGCACGCGGCCGCACCGCCGCGACAGCGCCGCCACGTGCAGCCGCGCCAGCAGCCCGAATGGACGCGCCGTCTGCGCACACCACACCCACCACTTCCTCATCAACACAACCTACACTCAAACCCTCTTACCACTTGGAATGTAGCCACGAACTGTACGACAGGCAGCGAGTAGAAGACGGCGACGGTGTACAGCGTGAAGAGGTAGCACTGAGAGCATGCGCGCAGCACGCGGCCGCACCGCCGCGACAGCGCCGCCACGTGCAGCCGCACCGGCGGCGCGAACGGACGCGCCGTCTGGGCACACCACACCCACCACTCCCTCATCAAAACAACCAACACTCAAACCCTCTTACCACTTGGAATGCAGCCACGAACTGTA
The DNA here is from genome assembly GCA_918857605.2 of Philereme vetulata. Taxonomy (NCBI): domain Eukaryota; kingdom Metazoa; phylum Arthropoda; class Insecta; order Lepidoptera; family Geometridae; genus Philereme; species Philereme vetulata. The sequence continues at coordinate 7,115,236 of OU975471.1, read as the reverse complement.
CGACAGGCAGCGCGTAGAAGACGGCGACGGTGTACAGAGTGAAGAGGTAGCGCTGGGAGCGCACGCGCCGCAGGCGGCCGCGACGCCGCGACAGCGCCGCTACGTGCAGCCGCACCGGCAGCCCGAACGGACGCGCCGTCTGCGCACACCACACCCACCACTCCCTCATCAACACAACCTACACTCAAACCCTCTTACCACTTGGAATGCAGCCACGAACTGTACGACAGGCAGCGCGTAGAAGACGGCAACGGTGTACAGCATGAAGAGGTAGCGCTGGGAGCGCGCGCGCAGCACGCGGCCGCGCGGCCGCGACAGCGCTTCCAAGTGCAGCCGCGCCGGCAGCCCGAACGGACGCGTCGTCTGCGCACACCACACCCACCACTCCCTCATCAACACAACCTACACTCAAACCCTCTTACCACTTGAAATGCAGCCACGAACTGTACGACAGGCAGCGCGTAGAAGACGGCGACGGTGTACAGCGTGAAGAGGTAGCGCTGGGAGCGCGCGCGCAGCACGCGGCCGCGCCTCCACGACAGCGACGCCACGTGCAGCCGCGCCGGCAGCCCGAACGGACGCGCCGTCTGCGCACACCACACCCACCACTCCCTCATCAACACAACCTACACTCAAACCCTCTTACCACTTGGAATGCAGCCACGAACTGTACAACAGGCAGCGCGTAGAAGACGGCAACGGTGTACAGCATGAAGAGGTAGCGCTGGGAGCGCGCGCGCAGCACGCGACCGCGCCGCTGCGACAGCGCCGCCACGTGCAGCCGCGCCGGCAGCCCGAACGGACGCGCCGTCTGCGCACACCACACCCACCACTCCCTCATCAACACAACCTACACTCAAACCCTCTTACCACTTGGAATGCAGCCACGAACTGTACGACAGGCAGCGCGTAGAAGACGGCGACGGTGTACAGAGTGAAGAGGTAGCGCTGGGAACGCGCGCGCAGCACGCGGCCGCGCCGCCGCGACAGCGCCGCCACGTGCAGCCGCGCCGGCAGCCCGAACGGACGCGCCGTCTGCGCACACCACACCCACCACTCCCTCATCAACACAACCTACACTCAAACCCTCTTACCACTTGGAATGCAGCCACGAACTGTACGACAGGCAGCGCGTAGAAGACGGCGACGGTGTACAGAGTGAAGAGGTAGCGCTGGGAGCGCGCGCGCAGCACGCGGCCGCGCCGCCGCGACAGCGCCGCCACGTGCAGCCGCACCGGCAGCCCGAACGGACGCGCCGTCTGCGCACACCACACCACACCCACCACTCCCTCATCAACACAACCTATACTCAAACTCTCTTACACCACTTAACAAATTAAACACTGCTTAGCACGTGAACGTGTTTAAAAAAATCCCATACAAAAATGGTATGGGTAAGGATTTTTTAAAACACTCGGTAAACAGTTGTTTAACTTTTTCGTGGTTACAAGAATTCTCTTTTATTTTATGTTTTATTATTGTTAGTTAATCTAACGGATTGATTTGGTAAGTTACTTCGATAAAGGTGTTGGTAGAGTTGGTAAGTTACTTCGATAAAGGTGTTGGTAGAGTTGGTAAGTTACTTCGATAAAGGTGTTGGTAGAGTTGGTAAGTTACTTCGATAAAGGTGTTGGTAGAGTTGGTAAGTTACTTCGATAAAGGTGTTGGTAGAGTTGGTAAGTTACTTCGATAAAGGTGTTGGTAGAGTTGGTAAGTTACTTCGATAAAGGTGTTGGTAGAGTTGATAAGTTACTTCGATAAAGGTGTTGGTAGAGTTGGTAAGTTACTTCGATAAAGGTGTTGGTAGAGTTGATAAGTTACTTCGATAAAGGTGTTGGTAGAGTTGGTAAGTTACTTCGATAAAGGTGTTGGTAGAGTTGGTAAGTTACTTCGATAAAGGTGTTGGTAGAGTTGGTAAGTTACTTCGATAAAGGTGTTGGTAGAGTTGATATGTTACTTCGATAAAGGTGTTGGTAGAGTTGGTAAGTTACTTCGATAAAGGTGTTGGTAGAGTTGATAAGTTACTTCGATAAAGGTGTTGGTAGAGTTGGTAAGTTACTTCGATAAAGGTGTTGGTAGAGTTGATAAGTTACTTCGATAAAGGTGTTGGTAGAGTTGATAAGTTACTTCGATAAAGGTGTTGGTAGAGTTGGTAAGTTACTTCGATAAAGGTGTTGGTAGAGTTGATAAGTTACTTCGATAAAGGTGTTGGTAGAGTTGGTAAGTTACTTCGATAAAGGTGTTGGTAGAGTTGATAAGTTACTTCGATAAAGGTGTTGGTAGAGTTGATTGAGACCAACTTGTTTTATTTATGTATCTACATTTTTTCAAGAATCCGAAAATTCGGTTGTTTTTTCTATAAATAAATCTATAGTTACTAAACCCTCTAACTACAAAAGAAAAGGTACCTAGCTGCTTTCAATGAGGTACAATTTTGCTCAAACTTGTGTCGTGCACTTGTTGGTACTAAACTAGAAACCAGTGCATGTGAATGGGGCCCGTACGAAAGCACATCTGCGCTCCTGTTAGAGAAGGTCCGGAAAGCTTTTTAAGGGTCCGTTCACACAGACCGGCTCGGAGAGGAGAGCAGATTCTTATCACGTTCAAAACAGAGTTTTTAGTATTTGTAGTAAGGTTTATTTTTGCATGTGCACTGCTTTTATCATTAAGAATGCTTGAACGCGCTTGGTGTGAAATAATAAGAGGAGCTGACCGGCTTCGATCGCGTACTTTTTCTCGTTCGCGCAGCCGTTCGGAGCGCATCCGCTTTCAGATCGCTTCCAGCCGGTCTATGTCAAATAGTTGGCGGCTCCGCTCCGACCAACTCCAAGCGATCCGGTCTGTGTGAAAAGAAAAATACGCTCTCCGAGCCGGTCTGTGTGAACGGACCCTTAGACGTAATTTATTTTCTTTATTGTTATGTATTCTAAAGGGATCATTAAAAAACAACGAGTGTGCTTTTAGAGCACACGACTGAAGTAAAACTTCTTTTTCAAAATATTAATTTATTAAATTGTTCGATTACCAAATTGTCCACACGTCTGTAGGTCGAGTCTATGTTCATTCTAGACCAGGGATTCCCAAAGTGGTCGATATCGACCCCTTGGGGTCGATATCGGTTTCCTAGGGGTCGACATAAACGAAAACTGATTTTGGGGGTCGACGAGGTCTAAAAATCGACCCCTATTTAATTAACACAAGTTCTTATTTAAATCTTTCAAGATAGGTAGGTAGGTACTGTATTGTTTATGTCGTGTTACGTGTACTAAGAATAATTAATATTTTTGCAGGAAATAGCATTGTTGTAGTAATGTAAAGTCTCAAGTTCGTACAAGATGAAAAACTCGGCAAGTCAGTGTGGACAAGTTTGTGCAAGATATTGAGTTCGAGCGTACGTCTTTCAGGCGCGTTTTGACTTGCTCTCTATTTGACGCTTACGCGATTAAATACGAACGAATTCATGATCAAGTTGCAAGTCCAAACATGTTCCCGATATTTTACTATTTAACGAGCTTGCACTTAGGTTGAAAGTTCATTTGCGTTTTGAAATTCGTTGGAGCTTGAACGATATTAACTTATATAAGTACTCATTTATTTCAAGAGATTACAAAGTTATAACATAGCTAAATTAAGTGAAGTAAAGTGATTAAAAAAGAATTTACAAAATGCTGAGCTCCCTACGCGAGTTAATAGCGTAACCATACAATATCTGCAGTTTATGAAAAATTAACAGGGTAAGTACCAAACAGTTTTTATCCGGCACAGCGCATCAGCATTTCCATACAATGGGGCAATGCAGCCAGCGTCTTGGGGACGCTGTATGCATTGCCCCACTGTGTGATAGTGATCAGTTGAGCTATGTGTAGATTGTTTGCAACAGTTTGCAGTTGCCTCAGTTGTTTCAATTGTAAAAAATTACCAGTAAATTTAACAGTTTATTATTGTTTTTTATTTAGGTAGTTTCATATTTTTTTATTTGCAGGATTACTGAGAATTTTATGATGGCAGACACGAAAAAAAAATGCAGACAATACAGTTTGGACTACTTGAAGTTCGGATTTATTGCATCTCCATCAAATCAACACTTGCCGATGTGTCTAATATGTGAAAAAGTATTCAGTAACGATGCCATGAAGCCTTCAAAAATGGATGACCACTTATCAAGAGTAAAAAAAAAAAGTAAGCCCTTGTCATTTTTTCAAGCACTTAAAGAAAAACTAGACCAAAGACCATCCATAAGATCGATATTTGCGTCAACATCTATTAAAGACGATAATGGTTTACGAGCGTCCTATAATATATCTTTGTTCTTACAGACCAACAGATTCTCTCTCCAGTTGGAAGAGTCTACATTACCCGGCAATGAAGCTCTGTTGTTAGGATATGTTCGATATATCAAAGATGAAAATATGTGCCAAGAACTGCTTTTTGCTACATATTTAGAGACTGATACCAGAGGAGAATCGATTTTTCAGGCTGTGGAACATTTTTTACTGACAAAGCTATTCCATGGAAAAACATTGTTTCTGTTGCGACTGATGGTGCACCGTCTATGGTTGGTCGTCATCGTGGTTTTATAGCTCACTTAAAGCGACAACTGCCTGAATTCACAAGCAGCATTTAGTAGCAAAAAAGCTGAGTCCTAGATTGCATAAGTCTTTACAATATGTAATAAATGCTATCAACAAGATTCGAAGCAATACTTTGAACTCTCGGTTATTTGCTCAGCTATGTGAGGAAAACGACGAAGTCTTTACTCGATTACTTCTGCACATTGAAGCTCGCTGGCTATCAAGAGGGTCTTGCTTAGAAAGATTTTCAGGCATTTTTGAATCTGTGTTGAAGTTTTTACAAGAAAAAGATCCGAATTTGAAAGAAAATCTGAACAATTGTAAAACAGATATTTATTACTTGACTGATATCTTTGGAATATTCAACAACGTTAATTTGCAGCTGCAGGGTGACGATCTTAACTTGATTAAAACAAAATCAATAATATCGGCCTTGATAATTTTATTAGTAGTTTTTTTTTCGAGAAATATTTTTTAAGTTTTCAGAAACCGTTACTTGAATATCGTCAGTATATTGCCAAACACCCTGCATATGGATTTGAGAACAACCCTATCGTTCGGCCTTTCCACGAAGTCAAAATTTTTTATTCATTAAAATCACAAGGATCACTTTGAAACGTCAATTTTACTGCCTGTTCCTTCGCGACTAAGCCAGGAATGAAAGGCAAGAAACAAGGCTGGTTGTTTTTGAAGTAAAACTTCTTTACGCACGCTTGACTTGGAGAGTAAGCTGGTGAGTGCGTTACGAAAAGTGCGAACAAAAGTTGTAAGGGTGATATAAGTTGTGTAAGTGTAGTGTAAGTGAAGAAAGAGTGAGAGAATTACGTTTCGTATATTTTATACGTTAATGTGCGAGTGCGAGTTGCGTCTGTCTAGAACAGGGATCCCCAAACTATTTTGGGCAAGTGACCCCTTTTCCAAAATGAACTGTTACCTCAGACTCCCATGGCCAAATTACCTACTTTTAAGATTAACCCCCTTATTCATAATGGTCCGCTAACTTAAAATAGCTGATACAGAGTGTTATTTTTCATTCTGACTTAGGTCAATAGAAGAAGACAGAGTGAGAATTAGCAATGCTTTAAATTAGTTGGCAGACTATTAGGAATAAGGGGCCTATCTTTCGTTTTTTCCTATTGATACAAAATACCTAGGTACTAAGGTACCAATTGAAAAACTTTGCACTTGGTTAAGTGAGTAAAGTTGACTTCATCAAAATTTAACAATATAAAAAGACACACAATTCAGTAAATATCAAGTTTAATTTATAATGATTATTACAAATTAAGTACTTAAAGAATCTTAAGTAGGTAGGAAATAATATTTAAAAAAGTATAACTTCGCAAAGAAAAAATAAAACATTCAGTGTGATGGATGAACCTGGTGACTATCTACCAATCTAGCTACATGCGGTTCAATTTTTGGTGAGTTGTAGCCTTAAATCTCCACGTTCGTTAATTTTCAAACGGTTTCTTTGTTTCGTCAAAATGTTTGTTACCACACTGAAGCTTTTTTCAACTACATAGGTATGATGATGGAAAAGCGATAAGGTATTTTCAGCAATGTTCCACAATGTAGGATACTGTGTTTCAATGTTGCGTTGCAACCAGAACTTCTGATAGCCTTGGTTGAACTTCTGCTTAAGCTCTTCGTCTGTGCTGATGGTAATCAACTCTTCTTGCATTATCACATTGGCTTCTTCTATGGCTGTGGTATTGTACGGATTTATTATCCATTGAGGAATTTGTAAATTAAAAAGATCCTCAAACCTCTCCGTAAAATCCTTGTGTAATGTGTCCAAGTGAGTGACATATAATAAAATGTCATCATCTTAAAGCATTTCTGGTAATTTTGACAAATGCGGAAACTGCGAATATTCTTTTCTGCCTAAATTTTGTTTATAAAGGATTAGTTTACCCACGAAGGCCGATATTATTGATTTTGTTTTAATCAAGTTAAGATCGTTACCCTGCAGCTGCAAATTAACTTTGTTGAATATTCCAAATATATCAGTCAAGTAATAAATATCTGTTTTACAATTGTTCAGATTTTCTTTCAAATTCGGATCTGTTTCTTGTAAAAACTCCAACCTTGATTCAAAAATGCCTGAAAATCTTTCTAAGCAAGAGCCTCTTGATAGCCAGCGAACTTCAGTGTACAGAAGTAATCGAGTAAAGACTTCGTCGTTTTCATCAAATAGCTGACCAAATAACCGAGAGTTCAAAGAATTGCTTCGAATCTTGTTGATAGCATTTATTACATATTGTAAAGACTTATGCAATCTAGGACTCAGCTTTTTTGCTACTAAATGCTGCTTGTGAATTCAGGCAGTTGTCGCTTTAAGTGAGCTATAAAACCACGATGACGACCAACCATAGACGGTGCACCATCAGTCGCAACAGAAACAATGTTTTTCCATGGAATAGCTTTGTCAGTAAAAAATGTTCCACAGCCTGAAAAATCGATTCTCCTCTGGTATAAGTCTCTAAATATGTAGCAAAAAGCAGTTCTTGGCACATATTTTCATCTTTGATATATCGAACAAATCCTAACAACAGAGCTTCATTGCCGGGTAATGTAAACTCGTCCAACTGGAGAGAGAATCTGTTGGTCTGTAAGAACTTGCATAAAATGTTTTCCACATCCCGTCCCATCTCGTCTATGCGTCTCTGAACGGTGTTATTGCTCAAAGGTATTCTCTTTAAAATATCATGTGCTGGTTTGTGCAATACATTGTTAAGGACCTCCGCAATGGCTGGTAAGATAAGCTGCTCTCCAATTGTGTGGGGTTTCCCCGACTTCGCTATTAGTAAAGATATATTATAGGACGCTCGTAAACCATCATCGTCTTTAATAGATGTTGACGCAAACATCGATCTTATGGATGGTCTTTTGTCTAGTTTTTCTTTAAGTGCTTGAAAAAATGACAAGCGCTTACTTTTTTTGTCAGCATGTACTCTTGATAAGTGGTCATCCATTTTTGAAGGCTTCATGGCATCGTTACTGAATACTTTTTCACATATGAGACACATCGGCAAGTGTTGATTTGATGGAGATGCAATAAATCCGAACTTCAAGTAGTCTAAACTGTATTGTCTGAATTTTTTTTTTCGTGTCCGCCATCATAAAACTCTCAGTAATTCTGCAAATAAAAAAATAAGAAACTACCTAAATAAAAAACAATAATAAACTATTAAATTTACTGGTAATTTTTTACAATTGAAACAACTGAGGCAACTGCAAACTGTTGCAAACAATCTACACATAGCTCAACTGATCACTATCACACAGTGGGGCAATGCTGATGCGCTGTGCCGGATAAAAAATATTTGGTACTTACCCTGTTAATTTTTCATAAACTGCAGATATTGTATGGTTACGCTATTAACTCGCGTAGGGAGCTCAGCATTTTGTAAATTCTTTTTCAAGCACTTTACTTCACTTAATTTAGCTATGTTATAACTTTGTAATCTCTTGAAATAAATGAGAGCGTCAAATAGAGAGCAAGTCAAAACGCGCCTGAAAGACGTACGCTCGAACTCATTATCTTGCACAAACTTGTCCACACTGACTTGCCGAGTTTTTCATCTTGTACGAACTTGAGACTTTACATTACTACAACAATGCTATTTCCTGCAAAAATATTAATTATTCTTAGTACACGTAACACGACATAAACAATAAAGTACCTACCTACCTATCTTGAAAGATTTAAATAAGAACTTGTGTTAATTAAATAGGGGTCGATTTTTAGACCTCGTCGACCCCCAAAATCAGTTTTCGTTTATGTCGACCCCTAGGAAACCGATATCGACCTCAAGGGGTCGATATCGACCACTTTGGGAATCCCTGCTTTAAACTTTAATACAGAAGGGGCATGTGTATTCCGGCAGCCAACACCCACCGCGTTATTCAAAGCCAAAGGTTTGCTTCCTTAAAGCGACTTTGTAAATAACTAGGTATCGAGGCAAATGTTCCATTGAACACCGCTACGGCAACAGATACTATTTTTCCTGCCTAAAATTACCTAACTGTAATGAATAAAATAGAATTAGCTAATATTGCTGTTGCAAATGTTTCATTATGTGGTGAATAGATGTCTTCAGCGTTTAATTTTGAATGAGTAGGTACCTGTGCGGCCGGTGGCACTATGGACGCGCCATCCACTTCATGGAGTATTTGCACGGCGGCTATCCTGCCATTACCGTCCGCGTTCGCGTGCGGCTCCGCGGACTCCGTATTATTTTCCTGTGGCGTAGTGTCAGGCGACGCGTTGTGATCTGGTAGAGCGTTGACCGGGGACGCATTCCCCGGCGTGGTGGTGTCGGGGGACAGGGAGACGATGGCGGTGGTGGTGGACGCGCTGACGGCTCCCAGGGCGTCGTCTTCCGAGTCCGTGTCGCTGGCGTCGCTGCCGTCGAACGTCGCGTCTGCGTACAAGGGACAAGTTGACGCGATTCCCACGACTCATAACTAAAGCAAAGCATTCGTTTTACTTTAGTTTTGATTGCTTTGGAAGTGATTGAGATATTGAATTGTCCAATACAAGGGACAGTAACTTAACGAATAACACTCAATTCATGATATTTTATCTAGAAAAATTGATTGCAGTGTGCTGCTAGGTAATGTGGCATTACAGGTTCCTTTGTATCGTACACGGCACACACCGCTACTTCATGTACCCGGCGTCAGCACGAACTACGCCCAAAACTCTGTTTTGTGTCGAGCAGCCCAGACTTACAACAAACATTATTCTGGCTTTGATTTGTTTAATTTATCTAAAAACACATTGAAATATGAAATCAAAAGGTTACATCGATCCAATTAGGTACCTATAACCCAGGTGATTGATTGGAGCGATGAAGCCTTCTCTAATATTTTTCAGCATAACTAATATATTTAATAATTATGTATTACAATTTCAATTATTTGGACATTTATAAAGCACCACACAATTGCAAAATACATCCATTCGGACACCTTCTTATACAAACATACGCAAAGTCTCACACACACACACACACACACAAATACACACACAACCACATCAATATCTTATTTATTACGTTGGCATATGTGCCTGCATAGTGAATGATCATGTTGGTGTGGACCATAGGCCCATTTCATAGTTAAGAATATAATTCATCATTGGTTATTGTTGTTTTTAGGGATCTTTCAACTTGGCACTGTTGTTTATTGTTATTTAAAATGTGTTAAATTAAGTAATCCTATTTTTGGCCTTACTATAAGACATAAAAAAAATGTGTACTGTATTTTGTATTACGCTGTTGGATTACGGAAATATATAAAAAAAAAAACAAAATCAAGGTAAACATGAAGGAAATCGTATACGTAGAGATGTGTCATGTTACGTACGACATTAAATAAAAACACGGGTAGGGCTAATGGCTATTAAAGTTGCAAAATAGGTATTTATTCAAATTCGTTGCAATTGTAAATTTTAAACTTTCGAATAAACTTAATATCAAGTCATATAAATATAAGTAAAAATAATTTATTTCAGGCAACAATATAAAAGAAATAATCAATGAAACAGTTTGTATAAAACAGGTACTTACACAAATCGTATTCATTCATTATGTAAGTATTAAAAAATTATTATTTATTAAAATTTACTCGTGCGCGATAACTTGGGACCTGCTAGGAATGCGACTCCCCGACCGCTTCCCCTGCACTTCCCCGATGGCGCCCGTATTGTACCGTTCGCATCACTATTTTTTACTAGGGTTTTTAGTATCGTACTGGCCTACGTCACGTAACGACGCGCTCTGGAATTCTTTTAGTTTTCGTTTGTGTTATTGTTTTGTTGTCTGGAAAAAAGAAGTCAACCATGTGGACAGGCTTCGACAAAAGTATTGGGACGATGACCTCTTACAAGAGACGAATGAATCGCAATTAATTGTAAATTTATCGGACACCTCTTCGTCAAGTGATTATAGTGAGACTGAGGACGAAGAACAACCTCTAGAAGGCATAAATCCACTAAGTAGTGACGAAGATGAGATAATGTAAATAATAGATAAAATAAATGTATAAACTTAAACATTGCATTTTTATTTTATTCAAATAGTGTAAAAAAGATTAGATAAAAAGCAGCGTCCTCCCTGAGTAACATAATAAATTAGGTTAAAAAAACAAAGACGAAGCCGCGGGCGGCTGCTTGTTATGTTCGCTTTTTTGCGGGCGGTACAAACACGCCAATATGACGTCACCGCGCTCAGGTCCCAACTTATCGCGCACGGGTAATAGGTACTTGTTAAGCTGACGAAGCGGCAACGTCGCATAGACGCAGCTGATTTGATGTTTAAAAATGTTAAAAATTATTTATTGGAAATGTATCGATTAAGTATAGTATGACCATTAGTGCTGTGCACTCCCTGAGGTATGCGCGGCGAGGTGGGAGGCAAAGAAAAAACTGCATGAGTTCACATGAGATCAATACATGTCGGACATATCTTACGATATCAGTTTGCATTTCTAAGGCAAGACTTGTGGCGGGACGATGGTCGGAGGCTATCTATCTGTAATATATTATACTTACTTAGTTGATTAAAATGTAACTTAAATATACTCATATTTTATTAAAAATATGCAGGTGATAAATAAGAACTAAACTTATAATTCAAAGGACTTGTTTTATTGAACATTTTTTATATTTACAAACAATTATATATTCTAACGAAAGTTATTCTGACATAGATTCTGTTTCAACTTCATCTTCCATTTCATATCACGAGATAACGCACGACCCATTTTTGAATATTTATCTCATGTGCGTCTGACATAGACAGTCCGATACAAATAACACTACCTGCCGCCACGAGCGTTGACGGCGAACTGACAGAGCGCAGCAGCCGATTCTCCCCCCGTCTCGCCGCGCGCATACCTCAGGGAGTGCACAGCACTAATGGTCACACTATAGTAAATAAAATATTCAAACTACCGGCACTAAACCCTCCTCTAAAACCAGTTAATACGATTCCGGATGTGTGTTTTAAATGAATGTCGTACATACCTAACAATACAGATTGTATATATAAGTTTGTGTCGTCCGCCACGATCCTGCTAGTGTATTTAAATAAGAATAGGTAGGTATAGTTACTGGAGTGTCGGCGAGGGCTGCGCGCGGCGCCGTCGGGCGTGTCGGCCGCGTCCGCCGTCACCGCCGTCACCGCCGCCTCGCCCTCTGCAAACGAACGGGGTATAGCTTACAGTAAGAGCAGACGCCGCGCCCGCGCCGCTGTACACGGCAGAGAATGCGACGTCGGACAGGATGCTAGTTCAAACTGATCCTTGTCATTTTAATGAATAAATGAATTTATATTTTTGTGTTAGAAACATCACACAATATAATTTTGGTCTCACAGGATGTAGTGGGTGATTGTGCGGTCTCGGCAGAATAACAGCGTCAACTGCTAAACCAGTGGACAGAATGCTGAGCCCTTTTACTGCTAGACCACACAATATAAGTACCTACCTCATGTTTAAAATTAATCACACTAATATTATAAATGCGAAAGTTTGGATGTTTGTTTATTTCTTAATTTGTTTGTTACTCAATTACATCGTAACGGCTGAACCGGTTTCGATGAAATTTAGTAGTACGTCGATTATAACCTACGTAGGCTACTTTTTATCCCATAAAAATGGGGTGTAAAGTCAGGTTGCTACAGCGATTTGTAGGTTACCGACACATTTAGTGGTGTAACACATACGAAGTTGCGGCCAACAGCTAGTTATTATATAAATGTTTCTTTTCTGTTTTTGCATGTACAGTTTGTTATTTTAAATCATCTTTTTTTCTATCTAGTGTCTCACTTATTTCTTGTAAATGTATTGTGAGGTATATAGCAAATAAATGATGTGGCCTACGTGCGACTGAACAAGGCACGCCAGCGGCGCTCCCGGCGCTCCCGGGCACTCCGGCCGTACCTACGCCGCAAGCATGCGTCCAACAGCCGATGTCTCACATCCGTTGGGCCGTATTACGCATGATAAGTTAGGATGATTATAACATCAATGTAAATGTTTGACATCTGCCGCGCACATTTTGTTTATTGACAGGAGTGAAGCACTGAACCACTCCACCTCACCAGATGAAAGTGGTAGTGTGATTGAAGATAGATCGATTGCATAGATAGTGTTCACTCTGGACTGGAAGGTGCGTGTGATTGAAACGGAGGAGCTGGTTACTGTTGGGGTCTCGGAGCACGGCGCGCGGGCCCACGCAGTTGTACCAGCGCGGCCAGCGCTCCGCCAGCACCAGCGCGCCGAAGGTCACGTAGAAGGCGAGGAATAAGGCCAGCGTCGCGCCCGCGCCCGCCAGGTACTCGCCGCGGCTCAGCGACGGCTGCAACACGACACAATACTACATGGAGATTGATCAAGCCTACGGCTAACCTGATGTTAAGTGGTAACCATTGCCTATAACAGAGAATTGCCTCGTAGGTCACGCATGTAAGAACTGTGCCCTACGAAGCACTGCCCTACGTCCATCATACCCTTCAAACTAAAACACAGCAATGCCGTTTGGCGGCATAGGTAAATAGGTATAGTGGTAGTACTTCCCCGGGCGAGCCCTTTCACAAGAAACTCTCCTACTTTTGAAAAGGGTAAACTGTTACGCGCGCAACCTCTATACTATACACTGAGCCTGTTTACTAATTCTAAATTCCTTATTAGTTTGCTCGTTACTAATCATTCATTTAATTGCATAATGTTTTCCTTTTAACGTGATAACGCTACACAACGCTACAACGCAAAAAGATGAACGCCAGCTGCACGCACGAAAAAGTATCACGTTCCGCCTGAGCCGAGCGTGCAAGCGAGAGCGCGGAACAAGCGATAGAGAGAGACGATCGGCTTAAGTGTTCGGCTTGTGACGCATCTCTCTTCCACTCGTTATCACGTAAAATTATACGTAACCGACTTTACAGACAACCAATTTTTTTTGACAATAACCAATGGCAAAGATCTCTTTCCAAGGAGGGATCTTCAATAGGTGATATGTTCTAGCTAGAGAATAGATGATGCAAAATATTTATTTGCATAACCGATGGTTTGCGGAGCGGATACTACCTATACCTACTGCGGTATCCGAGAGCCGTGTTTACAGGCTTGTATTAGCTTGCCTATATAAATCTATCGTCAAGCCTCTTTTTTAAACAACAAAAACACAATTTAACGACACTTGTCGTCAAACACAAATGTTTTGTTGCATTTTTCCGCGGCGCGCCGGAAATAGATGAATGCCACGCGTCCCCAAGCCAGCGTACCGTATCTAGGTGTATAAATAGGTCTTAAAAGCTGTTGTTGTTGGTGGTTGCGGGTTCGTTTCCCGCCGCGGAACAAACGTTTACCATCATATATTTGATCCGGGTCTGGTTTTTTCTCTATTCAATCAAACTTATATATTTACAAAAAAGTATATAGGTAGTTAAGTATTCTATCAGTTATCTGGTTCCCATATTACAATATCTGCTTAGTTAGAGGCTAGATAGGTGTGTTAAATATTCAGTATTATTATTTTTTATACTACTTATATGGCAAACGAGCATGCAGTCCACCCGATGTTAAGTGGCTACTGCAGCCCATGGATATCCACATAGAATTCAAAACAAGCTATTATGTTGTCTTGATCTCTATGTGGATACGTTGCCATACTACAGGACTAAGCTGTTATGCCTATGTGCCAGTAATTACAGGAACATACCATTACCATCTAACCGGAACACAGCAGCACGAGTACTGCTATTTGGCGGCAGATATAGGTAAGGCGGTGGTGGCCACTTCCTCGAGCTCGTTCACAGAAGCTCTACCACCAGTTAATTATTTATGAATTATTAACGCCACTTCTGACTTATTTGCCCATTACAAGCATCGTAAAATTCACAACTAAAGTGAGAGTGCGGTTCATACAACAATATTACTCGTGCGCGATAACTTGGGACCTGCTAGGAATGCGACTCCCCGACCGCTTCCCCTGCACTTCCCCGATGGCGCCCGTATTGTACCGTTCGCATCACTATTTTTTACTAGGGTTTTTAGTCTCGTACTGGCCTACGTCACGTAACGACGCGCTCTGGAATTCTTTTAGTTTTCGTTTGTGTTATTGTTTTGTTGTTGTAGTTTTTGTTGTTATAGTTCTTGTTAAGTGTTTTTGTTATCATTATGAAGGGTAAACCTTTGCATAGCGGAGAAAGAAACCTCGTGCTAAAAGTTTTAGAGTTTTTTGAAAACGAAAAACGGATCAAACAGTTTTGTTTACCTGTCCACTAAGTAGTAACGAAGATGAGATAATGTAAATAATAGATAAAATAAATGTATAAACTTAAACATTGTATTTTTATTTTATTCAAATAGTGTAAAAAAGATTAGATAAAAAGCAGCGTCCTCCCTGAGTAACATAATAAATTAGGTTGAAAAAAACAAAGACGAAGCCGCGGGCGGCTGCTTGTTATGTTCGCTTTTTTGCGGGCGGTACAAACACGCCAATATGACGTCACCGCGCTCAGGTCCCAGCTTATCGCGCACGGGTAATACACTCAAAATAGATGAATTAATGAATGTGTATTATTAATCTGTGACATCGGAACATCGGAATTAATACCGGTTGTGTTATAGAGCGCTGTCAATCCTGCGCCGGCGCCTCATCTCGTAGCATACCTTCATCTCGTAGAGGAGTCGTTTGAGCGGGGCCCGCGTCGCGTTGGAGTGCTCCTCTGTTTCGTTGAAGAGCGCGGCCTCCCACAGCCAGTCCTGCGCCGGCGCCTCCTCTCCGCTGCACGGCTCGTCCGTCTCCGACACGAGGGCGATCACGTAGAACCCGCGAGGGTACCGGCTTTTCTGAAACACAACGCGAAAATGTTTGATAACCATCTTAAATTACAAGTGAAAAATTACCCGCGATGGCCAAATAGTGCGTTAGGCGACGTTTGTTGAAGGGACTTGGATCGCATTAACGCACTCTCATGTGTGTGGGGGGGGGGGGGGGGAGAGGTGTCTGTACTCACGGAGAGCTGCACGCCGCCCGAGCGCCGCACGGTCATGCGCTGCGTCGACTGGTCGATCTCGAGGGCGGACTGCGGGATCGGACACTGCAACATATGCTTAGTTAAGCCCACTCAACTTTCGATCTTTCATCTATACTAGTGGTTCGCCCTGGTCTGAGATTTCGCGTCTCCCATATAAGCTTCGCCTTTGTAAATGTCTTCTATTTGTGTTACTTTTAATGTATTTTCTATGTACCTACCTACAGTAACGAATAACGTAAGCTACAAACAAATATTACTTATAACTTTTGACTATTAAAATAGTGCCATATAAAGTTTATAGTGCGTAGTATTGATGAAAAGCACGCCCAACTAATCATATGCTAAGAGCGACTGACCGTGTAGTCATGCACGGCGATTGTGGCACAGACGGCGTCGGGCGAGGCCACCACTAGCCGCACGCTGTCCTGCTCCTCCGCGAACTGGAAGTGGTTCACGTGCGGGGCCGCCTGCGGGTTTAATATAAGTACGCCGTGTGCACAGGCCCTTACAGGCGTTATTGCTTTCCATAAACGTCACGTTGGACCTAAGTATTTACACTTTACACAAAATATGATATCGTTTGTTGGGACTGATTGATTTATAAATAGTGAAGAGTTATGTGCAGTTAGCGAGTTACCAGTGTGGCGGTGAACTCGAGCGAGCCGTGCTGTATGAGGCGCCAGTCGGCGGCGGGCTCAGCGCGCAGGCGCAGCATGGCGGGCGCGGCGCACGACGACGCCACGTGCAGCGAGAACTCGGCGCGGGACTCGGCGGGGGACTCCTCCGAGCCCGCTGCAAACAAACATCTCATCTTCGCTTTCAAAGTTAGATACGCTGCCTGGTTCAACTCCTCTCGTGTCGGTGCCGCGGCGTCGGCGCGCGGCACTCGCACAGACGGTCAAGGATTGTGAAAGCCCCTCGATAGCACTACAGCTCGAGATGGCCCGGTGGCCCTGCCCCGGCACCGGGCCAGATTTGAAAAATCGTGCCAACGGGCCCGGTGAGCTGCTCATCGGGCCCGTTGGCACGATTTTTCATGTCATCGGGCCCTGTGATATTAATAATAGGCAATTGTTTAATAGGATTCAGCAACATAGCATACACTGACAAATATTTAGCGGTTAGGTACCTACATGTACAAATGGTAAAACTTAGCGCTACTATAATAGTTAGAAGATGACATACTGCATGCACTAGCTACCTAATATTTCATGCCGAGCGAGTAAATTAAATTGATTTTCATAATAAACTGAAACTAACGTATTACTCGTGTGCGATAACTTGGGACCTGCTAGGAATGCGACTCCCCGACCGCTTCCCCTGCACTTCCCCGATGGCGCCCGTATTGTACCGTTCGCATCACTATTTTTTACTAGGGTTTTTAGTCTCGTACTGGCCTACGTCACGTAACGACGCGCTCTGGAATTCTTTTAGTTTTCGTTTGTGTTATTGTTGTAGTTTTTGTTGTTATAGTTTGTGTCATTGTTTTGTTGTTGTAGTTTTTGTTGTTAAGTGTTTTTGTTATCATTATGAAGGGTAAACCTTTGCATAGCGGAGAAAGAAACCTCGTGCTAAAAGTGTTAGAGTTTTTTGAAAACGAAAAACGGAACAAACAGTTTTGTTTACCTGTCCACTAAGTAGTGACGAAGATGAGATAATGTAAATAATAGATAAAATAAATGTATAAACTTAAACATTGTATTTTTATTTTATTCAAATAGTGTAAAAAAGATTAGATAAAAAGCAGCGTCCTCCCTGAGTAACATAATAAATTAGGTTGAAAAAAACAAAGACGAAGCCGCGGGCGGCTGCTTGTTATGTTCGCTTTATTGCGGGCGGTACAAACACGCCAATATGACGTCACCGCGCTCAGGTCCCAACTTATCGCGCACGGGTAATAAATTCCTATTTACAAATTTAAAATGTAATAATTACTCTTACTAGTTGTAAGTTACTAGTTGTAGTTGTCTGTACTAGTTGACGACCTCCGTGGCGCAGTGGGCGAATAGCCGGCTGACACGCAGGAGGTAGCGGGTTCGATTCCCGCCGCGAAACAAATGTATGCATGATCTACAGATATTTGTTCCGGATCTGGTTGTTTCTTATAATTTACAAAAAATATGTAAATATATAAATATTCTATCAGTTATCTGGTTCCCATAATACAGGCTCTGCTTAGTTTGGGGCTAGATAGTGCTGTGTGAAATGTCCAGCAATATTTATTTATTTATTCGCACCAATGCAGATTAAACAGCACTGTGCTAACTGCCAGCCCAGAATACGTACGTGTCTGAGCATGCAGTGCCAGAGAAGCAAATGCCGAAACAAACAATAACAAAATATTCATAATAAACCATTAATATTATTAATTTATTATTAGTACTGCCGACGACATCGTGGTCATGGCAAAGTCGATAGCGCAGCGTAGGACGTCCACCTACAAGATGGGCAGACGACTTGGTAAGAACCGCAGGTCGGCGTTGCATGCAGGCCGCTTCCAGCCGCAGTTCCTGGAGATCAATGATGGAGGCCTTTGTCCAGCAGTAGACGTCCTACGGCTGATATGATTAGTACTTCGCTCCCCATTCATAGGTATATTATTATTGTATCTATCACCCAGCCCGATGACACTAAAAGAGTCGATTTTACAAATCTTAAAGAAAGAAAGGAAACCATTTATTCAAAAATCACACAGTAATGAAGATAAATAAAACACAACAACAATACAATCTAACCTAAGCACTAACAAACTTAAAAGCTCTGTGCGGGGATGAATTGGTATATACTCAGCTCAGGATGATGCTACGGCATGTTAGTATGCCGCAGCGCTGCTCTTCCGCCGAGTCCAGTACCTATAGATTACCTCACGTACATCTTGATCAAGGGTAGCCATAATAAGAAAAACAAACACAACTATTGTTAAATTCAAAGCAAAACACACAAAATACATGAAATACATACATATGTACATAACACAATTAAATCTGGCCCGGTACCGGGGCCGGACCACCGGGCCAGATGGGACTAATCCCTTTAACTCACAAATCTTCACTTAATTCTAAGTGGACTTTTAATTAATAATGTAGGCAAGGCAAGGCGAGGCATGTTACCGCAGTCGGAGGCGCCTGCGTGCACGGAGTCTGGCGGACACAGAGTGCGCTGCAGCTCGTACAGCAGCGAGTCCCCGGCGAGGTACGGCAGCTGCCACGTCAGCGCGCCTGCAACCAACAACGCCGACACTTGTGAAGCGCCCTATCGCAATCCCCCCACCCCCGTCTTTCTGCTGACCGACCCGTTACTTGCAACACGGCAAGATGGATTATTCCTTAATTTAGTGACGCAACCCACCTTGTGTCCAAAACATAATGGGAGTCCATTTACAGAATATTAAGGTAAAGCTTTAAAGTGGGCATCTCGTAACGATTCTGATAGATGTCACCCCGAGCCGTAGGTACGTACCGGTGCGCTGCCTGGCGGTGAGCAGCAGCGGCCGCGTCACGTCGCCCGCGTCGCTGCGGAACCACACGCGCATCGGGAACGCGCTCTGCTCCACGCTCTGGAAACCAACCACCATACCATATCATATCTAACATATGCTAGTATTCAATCACACTACTAGTATAAATGCTAAAGTGTACATGTTTGTTGTTACTCAATCACGTCGTAACGGCTGAACAAACGTCTATAAAATTTGATAGGTCCCTACTATAACTTGTATTAAAACACGCATGCGAGCCGCGGGCGGAAGCTAGTTAAAAATTAAAGTGATTAACTACGTAGGTACCTACTCATTGTAAGTTAGTTAAGTTTTAATTTGTATCTGATTCGCGGCACACCCTCACGAGTACAGTAGGTACCTAGGTACTCTAAGTTATGATGTACATAGGTAGCGTACATAACTAATCTCGTGATGCAATAAATAAATGACTCCTGAATACATACGTACCTAGCCATAGCACCTATTCATTCGTTTAATTCAAATGTATGTAGAGCTTGTGTATCTCTTTACTGATATGGCTCTGGGAGATGTTTCTTCAAACTGATATAAATGATTTGTTTCATTTAAGTAAAATAGCTAGCTCATTTGAATGTAGCTCTCGTACATTGGCTCATACATACTCGCGGATACACACTACAAGATAAAGACTTACTAATATATTCAAGTGTTTAATATGTTCATAATGAGCCAACCCACACAATAGGCATTTTTGCTAAAAGGAAACAATGAGTTTTAACAAACACACCGGTTAATTTTAATGTTTTTTTCCGAAATAATATCGATAATACATGGAACTCAGTATCATGTATAGTGTACAGTATTGTAAACAAACTTTATTTTTTTCTTCACACAATTTAGACAAAAACGCCTTTATCTCAAAACTACGAGTATGATTGTGTGGGTTGGTTCCGGTTTGCGTATGTCTCAATAAAATCCACTAAGTAGATCTGATTCTGTGCTAGGATTGTTTCACATGTACGTCAGAGCCGGTGATATAAATGAAACGTTTCAGTGATCCATATTTTAGGACGGAACAAGATTGAAATGAGCCAATCTCAACACAGATACACTTTTACCGCCTCTAAAATGTATGTAGAGCTTGTGTGAAGAAGTCCCTTGGCATATGCGCTGTGTCTATGCTTTATGGATAACCATAGATTTTTAAAGTTATTTTCATGTGATGATCGTTAGTTACACCATGCAGTCGTGGTGCGAGCTACGAATACGTACTTGCGCACATCATGCAAACATTGGAAGGACCGGGAGCCGTTGAGTGCAGGCCGCTCTAGATCGGTCGCTGCGCCGCGCTACCATCATACCATGATACGATACGAACTATACAATAAAATTATATTTTATTCTAGAGAGTATACTCTAAAATATATACGAGTAGGACTTGCGCACCGAGGGTTCCTATTATGTCCATATTAGCAAAGGAAACGCATTAATTCGATAGGAATCGGTTATTTAGCTAGGGAGCTGTGTGAAAAGTAAAGATGGCCGCATGATCTATATCTACCCACCTGTATACACTTTATTATGACATCAACAAAGTAGAACAGTGACCATTATAAATCTCTGTATATAACAGTTCCTTTTTTTTTCGAATGGACTTATCTCGCTTTTGGCCTCTGAGGCCGTTGCAGCTTAACCGAGCTTTTGGCGAGCGCAGAAGGCACTCAGCCCTATAATTTTATTTTTGATGAGGCAACTAGCGCAAGGGCACCACTTAGGTACGAACCTCGGCTTGGGCTGTTGCCGGGACGGGGATAGGAGAGAAACGCCCGGGTACGTGCTTGTACCTCGTGTAGGCGGCGACTAATGGGACTCGTTGACCTCGCCGGCGAGGTCGGTGTATTTGTGGAGTGTTTGCTCTGTCTAATGTGGATGACTCACCCGCATTAGCGGAAGTGATTTCGTCATCCGGGTCTCCGAGAACGTGTCTCGGACGACGGAGGGTTTGTATATAACAGTTCCCAACCTGAACAGGTGTATTTATGCTAATTATGAGGAAACACCAAGGGCTGTCGCGCAGTATGGCGCAGTATGCGCGATAGAGACAACTGCAGCTTGGACCGAAAATACCTATTAAAATTACACAAAATCAACGATTCGTAGTCGCCTGATTCCATCTCCAAAACTTGACCGATTTAACTAGTTTCTTCATTATAAATTAATGATAGCCTTTGACCGTTTTACTATGTTTTCCTTTTTTTATATCATCATCATCATCCGCAGCCTGACTTCACCCACTGCTGGGCATAGGCCTCCCCAAGTTTGTACCATCCATTTTTATATATAATCTAGCCAAATTTGTTTTCTGGATGTTTGAACACAGAGGAAAATCTGACAAATTTTATACGTTTTTGAATGTTCATATCTCTTTTAATAATTTATGCAAAAAAGGAAATCATAGGGACATGCCAATAGTGGCCATAGATTTTTGAGAAAAAAAATATTGCTGTACTGGCATCATCCAGGGAGGAAACAGGGAACTACGTTTGTATTGAAAAACGGCCCTTGTGTTTCCTCTTAGGCAGCGCCATCTAGTTATGTAACCGGTAAACCAAGAAAACTTTTAACACAGATGCCTAAAAAACTTTCCTACACTATAATATAATACGACTTCGTTATAACTTTCCTGTAATCTTTGCATATACATCTATCAATCATATTA
The DNA here is from genome assembly GCA_918857605.2 of Philereme vetulata. Classification (NCBI taxonomy): domain Eukaryota; kingdom Metazoa; phylum Arthropoda; class Insecta; order Lepidoptera; family Geometridae; genus Philereme; species Philereme vetulata. The sequence continues at coordinate 7,093,435 of OU975471.1, read as the reverse complement.
TTTTCAGATTTTTCAGTTTCCAAACTTTAGAGGGGAAAGCATTTTTTTAGGGAACGGTATATTTTTCATCATAACTTATAAACTACGAAATAAAATAACAAAAATATAATTTTGGAATGTGTAAATCAATCCCTTTGATATGATACCCCACTTGACTCAGTAACCCTATTATGAAATTTTGACCCCCACCAGTTTGGCTCTTTATGACACCAAAATCAAAATATTTTTTATTTTTTACTTCCAATAGAGAAAGGTCAGTACAGTATTTATCATCGGCCTACATTGGTCCACTGCTGGACATAGGCCTCTCCCAATACGCGCCACAGAGGCATGTCTTCGACTCTTCTCATACAATTTCTGTCCGCCACATTTCTTATGTGATCGCTCCACCTACCTGGGGGACGCCCCACACTACGCAGTCTCCACTCAAGAACTCGTTTACTCAAACGGTTGTCGGTTCTCCGGCATATATGGCCAGTCCACTGCCACTTCAGTTTGCTAATTCGTTGAGCTATGTCGGTGACCTTGGTTCTCTGTCGGATTTTATCCTTCAGAGAAACTCAAGCATAGCCCGTTCCATAGCTCGCTGCGGAACCTTAAAGTGGTGGGCTAGTCCTACCAAAAAAGTACAGTATTGTTTATAAATACTTATTCAAAATTTCAACCCGATAGGTTCAGTAGTTGCTGAGATAATCAGCTGTGACAGACGGACGGACGGACAAAGTCGCACCATAAGGATTCCCTTTTTACCATTTTGGTCCGGAACCCTAAAAATGTAAAAAAGTAATTATCTGTATTCTTCCCTAGAGAGGCTGGTGCTGGATAAAGGATATGGAGAGTCTTTGTTCAGTACTGGACGTCCTACGCTGATATGATGATGCAAACATAAGCCCACCATTAGATTCATCTACGGTCTCCGTAAGTACGATCATGTGTCTGAGTATCGCTCCAAACTGAATTGGCTCTCAATTCGTGACAGAAGAAAGTTAAGAATTTTATGTCTTCTATTTTCAATCCTTAGGGACCCCTTTACTCCTCATTATCTAAAATGCAAATTTTCCTTCCCCTCTGACACCCACGACCAAAACCTCAGATCCACTGATTCTCTCCTTCTTGTTACCCCGAAACACTCTACGTCCTTCCGTGGCAACTCTTTTGAGGTGGTAGCTGTCGGTCTATGGAACTCTCTCCCTACTCATATTAAAAAGGCGCCTGGTCAACCGGCTTTCAGATGACTAGTCTACAGTCATTTCTTGCAGTCCTCCACTAGCTGTTAAAATATATGGAAAGTAGTATGTGTAGTATATTTTTTTTTTATATCTATAAATATATATATATATATATATATATATGTTATATTTGTCATTTAATTATATATTCTATGTATTATTATTGTTATATCAAATAGGTTTATGTATTTATTCTAACTGTGATTGTGTTATTTGTGTTTCTTTTGTTTTGTTAATTATCAGTAATATTGTTAAAAGTTAGCACGCCAACCTTTTTTGTTACCTCTGAGGTTGGCAGGTAGAAAATGCTATTAGCATTAAGCCCACCTTTTGTACATGTAATTTATATTTTGTGCAATAATGTATTAAAATAAATAAATAAATAAGCCCGGAGCGGGAATTGAACCCGCACTAAATTGCATCTCAGTCGGTTACTTAAATAAATATTGCTGAACATTCCACACAGCCCCAAACGAAGCAGAGCCGGGTCTGGATGTTTATCTACCTTATATACTAGTGGCTCGCCCCGAACTGAGATCCCGCGAGTCTCCAATAAAACGAAAAAAAATATTATTCATAATCTTTGAACAAACTAGTCGTTCACTGCGAACTGAGATCTCGCGAGTCTCCCATAAAAACAAAAATATATTATTTTATTATCTTTGACCATCAAAATAGTGCCACGAAATGAATAAACAATTAACTTGAGCTACAGTTTCATTCAAATTACAGGTAACGGGAGTTCATGTAAATTGGTTATTTTTTTTGGGGTAGAAATTGTAGTTATTCTGGATTTCAGACGTTTGCCTATATTTGTGTTACTAAAGCTACACGCATACCAAATTTAAGTACTGTGGGGTCACTGGTGTACCCTGTGAATTTCGTCAAAGTTCAGTTTTTATTATGGCTAATAACTCAATAAAACCGGCCAAGTGCGAGTCGGACTGGCGCACAAAGGGTTCCGTAACATTATCTATAAAAACGGCAAAAAATCACGTTTGTTTGATGGGAGCCCCCTTAAATATCTATTTTATTTTTAAAGTGAATAATATAACTCAATATTCTGTGAATATTTTAAGCGTCTACCTGTTGCCGTTATCAATATCGAGCAAAAACGAGCATAAAAAATTAAGTTTGTTGTATGGGAGCCCCCTTAAATATTTATTTTATTCTGTTTTTAATATTTGTTATATTTATTTATCTTGTTAAATTCAATGCTTCAAAAACGCAAGCATGTCTCTTCTCGGCGAAAAAGAGTCAGTTTCTCCAAGTTCCCATCTTCCGAGATGTACCGGTAGCCGTAAAAGGTCACCCTCGAGCTTCTAGGGGTTTCGCTCACGCCTACTCTCAACTTTAGCTCACACATCGAGTCTAAGGCTAAAACAGCTGCCATGAAGCTGGGCATCCTTAACAAGGTCAGGAGATACTTCACACCAGGACAGCTTCTTAGTCTTTACAAAGCACAAGTCCGGTCTGGTATAGAGTACTGCTGCCACCTTTGGGATGGCTCGGCCAAATACCAGCTCGCTACCTTAGACTCGATAGAACGTAGGGCTTTTAGGCTAATAGGTGAGCAATATATGACGGAGGCTAAGACCCAGTCTCGAACACCGCCGTAAAGTTGCAAGCCTATCGATCTTTTACAGAATACATTTCGGGGAATGTGCCCAGGAACTTTACGATCTGATTCCGTCATCTCCTTTCCATCAAAGGACAAGCAGGCGCACGGCTCAGTACCATCCGTACCTAGTTGATATACCACCCATTCGCACACACCGTTTTGGTTCTACGTTCTTGATGCGTACAGCTGAGGTATGGAACGCTTTGCCGTCGTCTGTTTTTCCTAAAGAATACAATCCGGGCCTCTTTAAGGTAAGAGTGAATAGGTTTCTTCTAGATCTTCGTGCTTCATCTTAGACCACATCATCGCTTACCATCAGGTGAGATTGTGGTCAAACGAAGATCTATTTAGTTAAAAAAAAAAATTGTTATAGCGGCAACAGAAATACATCATCTGTGAAAAATTCAACTGTCTTACTATCACGGTTCATGAGATACAGCCTGGTGACAGACGGACAGACAGACAGACAGCGAAATCTTAGTAATAGGGTCCCGTACAGTCCCGTTTTACCCTTTAGGTACGAAACCCTAAAAACTACCACGCTTTAATTAAAAATAAAAAAGGGGTCAATATGCACTGATGAAGACCTTTCATTAGAAGTGCCACTTAACCCTATTGTCTGATTTTGATTTGATCGATTTTTTCGATGATCGGATCAACGCTTCGAAAGTTATCCTCGGACAAACATACATACATAGGTACATACAACGCCGATTTGCCCAAGTTGTTTTGGAGATTTCGCTTCGCTGGATAATAATTCTTCTGTACGTGTGTTTGTCACGTAATTCCTCCTTAATGGCTGTACCGATTTGGATGAAATTTTGTGTGTATATTTCAATGGGTTCCCGGATGGGAACACAATTGGGCCTGGTAGAAGACGCTGTTGTCGATATCCAGAAAATTGTGGACAAAGTCGCGGGCATACGACTAGTATATTATAAGTATGTATGTATTTACAAAAAAAGTATATAATATACTAACTTTTTTTGTAAATACATCAAATTCGTCGCGGGCATTCAATTCGGGCGTCATTTTATCAATCAAATATGTTTGATAAAAATTAGTTTCATAAAGAGCTTGGCATCTAACGCACGTCGTCCTATCGATTATTTCACGTCCGTGCTCCGCCTGCATAGTTCACATGGCTGTTCATTTAATTTTTTTTTTTTTTCGTATGGACTTATCTCGCTGTTGGCCTCTGAGGCCGTTGCAGCTTAACCGAGCGCAGAAGGCGCTCAGCCCTATTTTTTTTTTTTTGACGAGGCAACTAGCGCAAGGGCACCACTTAGGTACGAACCTCGGCTTGGGCTGTTGCCGGGACGGGGATAGGAGAGAAACGCCCGGGTACGTGCTTGTACCTCGTGTAGGCGGCGACTAAAGGGACTCGTCGACCTCGCCGGCGAGGTCGGTGTATTTGTGGAGTGTTTGCTCTGTCTAATGTGGATGACTCACCCGCATTAGCGGAAGTGATTTCGTCATCCGGGTCTCCGAGAACGTGTCTCGGACGACGGAGGGTTTAAACTGTTCATTTAATTTGGGAACGCTTCAAGCTTTAACACCCCCTCCCCGCCCCTCTCAAACGGTCACGGCTGTCACTCGACGCACAGTGTGTGTTTGGCAGTTTGAATACATGTTAAGGAAGTCGTAAATACACTTGCTAATGGATACTTTACTTACTATATTATGTTAGTGTTGTTCTAAACTTAGATCAAGTATGTATTAAGTACTAATGCACTTACCGGCACGAACTGCAGTATGTACTCCATGGTGTGATCCACCACCAGCGTATGCTCCCGCTCCAGCTCCAACCTGCGCACGCGCACACCACGCACATAACATTATACACCACCTGGCGACTCTAGCCCGGCAGTGGACCTCTACCGGCTGATGATAATGATGCCTATCAATAAGCAAGATGACTATTCATCATAGCAATATTCAGTTTTTACATTGTATTTAAAAGTATTCATAATTTGATTAAGTTTGTAGGTAGGTACAGCTTGCGTTTAAGTTAAGGTGGTCCATGTTTGACAATAGTATCTCGTTGCGTAAACTGGTTCAGGTAACAACGGCGGTGAACTCATATCAAATCAAAATATCGACTTTTCTTAAAAGCATGTTAGAGAAGATTGTAAGAAAATCTCACGTTTTGCGAATAACAGTGATGTTATCGTCGGCTCTGGCGCCGCCCGCCGCCGCCGCCGCCGCCGCCGCGAGCACCGCTAACAAGATGCGCGCGCGCATTCCGATTACCATTAATTCTTTAATTTTAATTAAGCACAAAGTTACACCATTTTTTAGTTTCGTTATCTATTCGTGAATAGGTCCGCGGAGGAGGGCGCGGGTCACTGATAGCGGCGACCGCTCACCAAGGCAGCGCGCGCGTCTAACCGCCGACCGCTTATCAGATATCGTTTATCGACAGCCTACACCCAGATACCGCCAACTCACCTATTCCAAGAAATTAGGCGCTCGCCGATAGGGATAGATAAAAAATGCCACACGTGGAGAGAATCACATTCTTTATTAAAAATAACTCGTAACTAGTATCTTACAGAGCGTTCGTCCGCCGCCTAGCGGGGGCTAGCGACGGCGCGAGTAGCGCAGCCCGAGCTCGTCCGCGACCGCCTCGATGGCCGCCAGGCACGCGTCCAGCTGCGCGCGCGAGTGCGACGCCGACAAGCAGAACCTGAGGAACGCACGAGCGACACTGTTACACTACTGCGCCTGCGGGGACTACCTCACCCAAGTCAACTCGTCTAAACTAGTGGTTCGCCCCGAACTGAGATCTCGCGAGTCTCCCAAATCACAAGAAAATATTCTTAGGGCGGCTCCCGCAACGATGCCTAAACGTATTAAGTGGCTAATATGATTTACGTAGTTGTCAAATCATACCTAAAAATACAATAATTTAAACATGTTTAGTCGCTAAATACGTTTAGGGATCGTTGTGCAGGCCGGCTTTAATCTTTGACTAATAAAATAGTGCCACGGAATGCGAAACTAACTAACTTGACTTATAGCTTCATTACATTTTTTGGTTCATGTAATTGGTTACTCTTATTTGGGGTACAAATTGCAGTTATACTGGATTTCAGACTTTTTCCTATATTTGTGTCACTAAAGCTACACGTATACCAAATTTCATCACTGTGGGGTCACTGGTGGGTCCTGTGAATTTTGTCAAAGTTCAGTTTTTATTATGGCTAATAACATAAAAACTACAAGGTTTTAAATTAAAAATAAAAAGGGGGTCGAAATGGACACACAAAGACCTTTTATTAGACATGGCACTTGACCGGATAGTCTCCTTTTAGCTCATTTAGTCACACCAAAATTGTGTCATTGCTACCTATATACCAAATTTCACGATGATCGGATAAACGCTTCGAAAGTTATCTTCGGACATACATACATACATACAGCGCCGATTTGGCCAAGTTGACTTAAAGACCTCGCTTCGCTCGATCAATAAAATAACTTAAGTATGATAATAGTGCATTGTTAGAGGCGGAGCGGGGCGTACGCGATCAGTTGCACCCGAGTCGAGGGTGGCATTGATCGCTTACACCCGAGTAGAGTACAGTAGGTGCAGCCAGCATGGTACCTGATGCGCGCCGTGTTGAGCGGCGTGGCGGGGAAGCCGACGCCGACGGTGGCGACGCCGCGCGCCGCGAGCCGCTCCACCGTCGCCGCCATCTTGCTGAACGAGTACACCAGCATGGGCACCACGGGCGAGTCCGCGGACCCGAACACCACCACGCCCATGCTCTGCAGCCTGCAACCATCATCACATAAGCCGCAGAACCTCCAACCGCGCGGATTGCCGCACTCGATTTCTCTCATTTACTAGTTACTACTTCATCCATACTTTTTCAAAATCCTTCACGTGCACTACATTCAGGCATGTTCGTAATTTCCTTCGTTCATACAGGTGTACTTACTTAATATGATAATATTCTGTAAAACGTATGATCTTTCCAACAACATATCTTTATGGAATAATTAATAAAAAGTATTTACATTTGATTTGATTGAATTGTTGGTTTGGTACATAATTTAATTTATTTGTATTGTTATTTTATTGTAAACAAATCTCAATTCACGATATTATAACAAAAGATACCAACCGAAATAATGGTCCAGTTTAGTCACGTTAAGTTACTGTACAACGCGCGAGTCGCGCCCGAGTGCGCCTCACCCTACCCGGGACCTACGCAACACGCATTCCCGTCTCCTCCCGCTCTCTAATCCGCAGTGAACCCGCGAGAGAGTTAGCCCATCTCATATCATCATCATCATAATTAGCCGGTAGACGTCCACTGCTGAACATAGGCCTCCCCCTTAGATCGCCACAACGAGCGGTTGGTAGCCGTTTGCGTCCAACGGCTCCCCGCGATTCTTACTAGATCGTCGGTCCACCTTGTAGGGGGCCGGCCTACGCTGCATCTTCCAGTCCGTGGTGTCCACTCGAGAACCGTTCTTCCCCAACGGTTATCGGTTCTACGAGCGATGTGGCCTGCCCATTGCCACTTCAACTTGCTAATTTTGAGAGCTATGTCGGCAACTTTAGTTCTTCTGCGGATTTTGTCACGCAAAGAAACCCCGAATATAGCCCTCTCCATAGCTCGTTGAGCGACCTTGAGCTTGGTCATGAGGCCATGAGTAAAGGACCACGTTTCAGTGCCATAGGTCATCACTGGCAATACACACTTGTTGAAGACTCTTCAGGCTCTGGGGAATTTTGGACGAGAAGATATCGCGAAGTTTCCCGAACGCTGCCCAGCCGAGTTGGATTCTTCGTGCGACCTCTTTGTCGAAGTTGGACTTACCTAATTGGACAGTTTGCCCTAGGTATACATATTCGTCGACAACTTCGAGAGTATCGTCCCCAACAACTACCGGTACGGGTGCAACATGGATATTTGACATGATTTTTGTCTGATCCATGTTCATTTTAAGACCCACCTGTTGGGAGACCCTACTGAGGTCGCTGAGCATGGTACCGAGTTCCTCGAAGATTCGGCCATAATGACTATATCATCGGCAAAACGAAGGTGAGTGATGTATCCGCCATTGATATTGATGCCGAGTCTGTCCCAGACCAAGAGTTTGAAAACGTCCTCCAATGCGTTCGTGAACAGTTTCGGAGAAATTACGTCTCCCTGTCTCACGCCTCTCTGCAATTGGATTGGTTCCGTACTCTGGTCCTGTAGACGGACTGACATAGTGGCGTTACTATACAAACACTTCGATACTTCGATATACCTATAGTCGATTTGGCATCGCTGAAGAGACTGCAGTACCGCCCAGGTCTCGATTGAATCGAAGGCTTTTCATAGTCCACAAACGCTAGACATAACGGCCGATTATACTCCTCGGTCTTCTGTATAATCTGGCGTAGCGTGTGGATGTGGTCTATGGTACTAAAGCCTTTTCGGAAACCGGCTTGTTCGGGAGGCTGGAAGTCATCGAACCTGCGTGCGAGACGGTTCGTAATCACTCTCGAAAACAGCTTGTAAACGTGGCTCAAGAGCGAGATGGGCCTGTAGTTCTTTAATAAGGTTTTATCACCTTTTTTTAAACAAAGCACCACCACGCTCTTATCCCACTCTTATTGGCGTGGTTCCTTCAAGGACGACGGAGTTAAATAACTTCTGGAGGACTTGAAGTACCGGTTTTCCACCCGCTCTCAGAATTTCTGTCGTAACTCCATCCTCACCTGGTGCCTTGTTGTTTTTAAGCTGTTTCAGAGCGATCCTAATCTCGTACAGGCTGATGTCCGGTATAGTGTCGGGTTAGTTTGGCTCTGGTGTCTTGAGCCAACTGACCAACGGGGTTTTGTGTTGAGGTGTACATCTGTACATATAACTTTTCGACCTCTCTCAGAATCCCCGGTTTCGACGAAATGATAGTGCCGCTGTCGGTCTTCAGCTTAGTCACTTGGCTTTGCACTATAGACGAATGCTTTGCAAACACTTTTGAACCTTTGTTCCTTTCTATTGCGACCTTAATACGAGATTTATTAAAGGTACGCAGATCTTGACGCATAGATTTCGAGATTCGTCTATTAAGAGTTGACTATACCTCAGCCCAAACTCGAATTTCACCCCCGCTTCTCCGCGCGCCGCTACACGTCCTATCTCGGCGTGGTTCATATGTTTGCCGGTTTTTTTATCATTCAGTCCCTTCATTATCTTGTTGTGTTTATTTCTCATTACTGCGTCTTTACAAAAACCAACTAAATATAAATTCTACCTAAGAATTACGTGTTCGTTTGGAGCGACAAGCATCACGGGTACCCCGTCTGAAAGCCGAGGCCAGACTGAATCGCGAAACGGGCGTCCGGAGCGAATGGTTTCATTAGTGGAAAACTTAGATATTTTCATTCTATGATAAAATCAAAAGGTATTTTGAAAATTTAAAACAGAGGTGCCCTTATTTATGTTGTGTAGAATTACTGTACAAAGTTTCAAGATCTAAATTGTAGTATTTATCGCATAAGAACTGTTTTAAGATAAATTTGGAGTCATCTTTGGATTTTTTTTCTATCGAGAAAATTTTACGAAATCGTGTTTTCACAACACAGGCGCTCTAGCACGTATCCTTAACTATAACATATATGAATTACAAATTGAAATCACAAAATTTGTTGAACAAAAGATTGTTTCAAAATAAGCGATTTATCGTCTCCCCAGGTATAGTGCGCCCTTAAGCACGCCGTAGGCCGACATATCAGCTGAAGACTGCAATCTCATTTCATCCCGGTCCTCCATTAGCTTAATGGTTTCATCTGAGAGTTTCTGGTGCTTAGTTCGGCGGGGGGCCTTAAAGAACTTAGATCCCACCGCTTGGACAGTTTCCACCAACTCGTTGTTTATCTCGTCAATATCATTGCAGCTGGCTAGGCACTGGAAGCGATTGTGCAGTTCTAGCTGAAAGCTCTCGTGGTTTTGGATTTGGGCAGGATTTAGACCAGGGATTCCCAAAGTGGTCCCAAAGTCCCAAAGGTATCGGTTTCCTAGGGGTCGACATAAACGAAAACTGATTTTGGGGGTCGACGAGGTCTAAAAATCGACCCCTATTTAATTAACACAAGTTCTTATTTAAATCTTTCAAGATAGGTAGGTAGGTACTGTATTGTTTATGTCGTGTTACGTGTACTAAGAATAATTAATATTTTTGTAGGAAATAGCATTGTTGTAGTAATGTAAAGTCTCAAGTTCGTACAAGATGAAAAACTCGGCAAGTCAGTGTGGACAAGTTTGTGCTAGATAATGAGTTCGAGCGTACGTCTTTCAGGCGCGTTTTGACTTGCTCTCTATTTGACGCTTACGCGATTAAATACGAACGAATTCATGATCAAGTTGCAAGTCCAAACATGTTCCCGATATTTTACTATTTAACGAGCTTGCACTAAGGTTGAAAGTTCATTTGCGATTTGAAATTCGTTGGAGCTTGAACGATAATAACTCATATAAGTACTCATTTATTTCAAGAGATTACAAAGTTATAACATAGCTAAATTAAGTGAAGTAAAGTGATTGAAAAAGAATTTACAAAATGCTGAGCTCCCTACGCGAGTTAATAGCGTAACCATACAATATCTGCAGTTTATGAAAAATTAACAGGGTAAGTACCAAACATTTTTTATCCGGCACAGCGCATCAGCATTGCCCCACTGTGTGATAGTGATCAGTTGAGCTATGTGTAGATTGTTTGCAACAGTTTGCAGTTGCCTCAGTTGTTTCAATTGCAAAAAATTACCAGTAAATTTAACAGTTTATTATTGTTTTTTATTTAGGTAGTTTCTTATTTTTTTATTTGCAGGATTACTGAGAATTTTATGATGGCAGACACGAAAAAAAAAATGCAGACAATACAGTTTGGACTACTTGAAGTTCGGATTTATTGCATCTCCATCAAATCAACACTTGCCGATGTGTCTCATATGTGAAAAAGTATTCAGTAACGATGCCATGAAACCTTCAAAAATGGATGACCACTTATCAAGAGTACATGCTGACAAAAAAAGTAAGCCCTTGTCATTTTTTCAAGCACTTAAAAAAAACTAGACAAAAGATCGATGTTTGCGTCATCATCTATTAAAGACGATGATGGTTTACGAGCGTCCTATAATATATCTTTACTAATAGCCAAGTCGGGGAAACCCCACACAATTGGAGAGCAGCTTATCTTACCAGCCATTGCGGAGGTCCTTAACAATGTATTGCACAAACCCGCACATGATATTTTAAAGAGAATACCTTTGAGCAATAACACCGTTCAGAGACGCATAGACGAGATGGGACGGGATGTGGAAAACATTTTATGCAAGTTCTTACAGACCAACAGATTCTCTCTCCAGTTGGACGAGTCTACATTACCCGGCAATGAAGCTCTGTTGTTAGGATATGTTCGATATATAAAAGATGAAAATATGTGCCAATATCTGCTTTTTGCTACATATTTTGAGACTGATACCAGAGGAGAAACATTTCAGGCTGTGGAACATTTTTTTACTGACAAAGCTATTCCATGGAAAACATTGTTTCTGTTGCGACTGATGGTGCACCGTCTATGGTTGGTCATCATCGTGGTTTTATGGCTCACTTAAAGCGACTGCCTGATGTACTGGTCATTCATTGCGTGATTCACAGGCAGCATTTAGTAGCAAAAAAGCTGAGTCCTAGATTGCATAAGTCTTTACAATATGTAATAAATGCTATCAACAAGATTCGAAGCAATTCTTTGAACTCTCGGTTATTTGCTCAGCTATGTGAGGAAAACAACGAAGTCTTTACTCGATTACTTCTGTACACTGAAGTTCGCTGGCTATCAAGAGGCTCTTGCTTAGAAAGATTTTCATGCATTTTTGAATCTGTGTTGGAGTTTTTACAAGAAAAAGATCCGAATTTGAAAGAAAATCTGAAAAATTGTAAAACAGATATTTATTACTTGACTGATATCTTTGAAATATTCAACAAAGTTAATTTGCAGCTGCAGGGTGCCGATCTTAACTTGATTAAAACAAAATCAATAATATCGGCCTTCGTGGGTCTAATCTTTTATAAACAAAATTTAGGCAGAAAAGAATATTCGCAGTTTCCGCATTTGTCAAAATTACCAGAAATGCTTCAAGATGATGACATTTTATTATATGTCACTCACTTGGACGCATTACACAAGGATTTTACGGAGAGGCTTGAGGATCGTTTAAATTTACAAATTCCTCAATGGATAATAAATCCGTACAATAGAAGAAGCCACAGCCATAGAAGAAGCCAATGTGATAATGCAAGAAGAGTTGATTACCATCAGCACAGACGAAGAGCTTAAGCAGAAGTTCAACCAAGGCTATCAGACGTTCTGGTTGCAACGCAACATTGAAACACAGTATCCTACATTGTGGAACATTGCTGAAAAATACCTTATCGCTTTTCCATCATCATACCTAGTTGAAAAAATCTTCAGTGTGGTAACAAACATTTTGACGAAACAAAGAAACCGTTTGAAAATCAACGAACGTGGAGATTTAAGGCTACAACTCACCAAAAATTGAACCGCGCATGTAGCTAGATTGGTAGATAGTCACCAGGTTCATCCATCACACTGAATGTTTTATTTTCTCTTTGCGAATTAATACTTTTTTAAATATAATTTCCTACCTACTTAAGATTCTTTAAGTACTTAATTAGTAAAAATCATTATAAATTAAACTTGATATTTACTGAATTGTATGTCTTTTTATTTTGTTAAATTTTGATGAAGTCAACTTTACTCACTTCACCAAGTGCAAAGTTTTCCAATTGGTACCTTAGTACCTAAGTATTTTGTATCAATAGGAAAAAACCAAAGATAGGCCCCCTTATTCATAATAGTCTGCTAACTAATTTAAAGCATTGCTAATTCTCACTCTGTCTTCTTCTATTGACCTAAGTCAGAATGAAAAATAACACTCTGTATCAGCTGTTTTAAGTTAGCGGACCATTATGAATAAGGGGGTTGATTTTAAAAGGAGGTAATTTGGCCATGGGGGTCTGAGGTAACAGTTCATTTTGGAAAAGGGGTCACTTGTCCAAAATAGTTTGGGGATCCCTGATTTAGACGGAGCGCACACTTCATCAGACGTGCCTTTTCAAGCTTAACATCGATATTCAATGTGCCTCTAACAATGCGGTGTTCGCTCCCGGTTTTACCCTGCTGATCACAGAGACATCATCAAATATTTGCTTCTTAGTCGTCATAATGAAGTCTATCTCATTTCTAGTGAAACCGTCGGGGCTTGTCCACTTTCTGGCTGGCCGCTTTTCGTAGAAGGAGTTCATCATGAAGAGGCCCTCCTTCTCCATGAAGTCGGCCTGTCTCTGGCCCCTTCGTTTCCGCCGCCCGAATCCAAATGGCCCCACTCTCAGCTCGTCGTCTTTCCTTGTGCCTAGCTTTGCGTTGAAGTCCCCCATTACAACCGTGAAATTAGTCTTGGAAGTATGTATGTATGGCCTCGGAGATCTCCTCATACATGGCTTCCACTTCATCGTCTGGGTGTGTCGAGGTCGGCGCATATACCTGTATGACCTTCAACGAATACCTTTCGGTAATTCTGAGTATAAGGTATGCTACCCTGTTCGACACACTGTCGACTTTTGTCACGATGTTAACGAGGGACTTGCGGACGAGAAACCCGATACCACCCAGGGATAGTTGATCTCCCTCCCGGTAGAAGAGCAAGTTACCGGAGTTAAGGATCATCGTGTCCTGACCCTGTCTTCGGACTTCCGACAATCCTAGGATGTCCCAACGTAGCTTGCTCAGTTCTTCTTCCAGCTCGACAATCTTCTCGTCAGCCCTGAGCGTTCGTTTGTTGTACGTTGCCAGGTCCAGTCGTCGGTGGTGGTAGCTGGATCGCTGCCGGGGATTCTTAGCACCCCCTGCTCCGCCACTGCCCTGGTTGCTACCACTTCCAGGGATGACGGAACCGCCGGGGACTGGGGGCCGTTTGTTTGTTGTGTCTGTCATAGGGGGGGTTTTGCCATAATCACCACGCTTGGCAGGCGGCTTGGTGATCGCAGTGGTTGGTGATTAGTACACAGAAGAATGCTGCTGCCCATTCCCTGAAACATCTCCCTTTGCCGGCTCACACGGCTCCCGCGGGATGAGAAGGGGTGGCCCTATTATTACGCCGGGACCACACGGCCATCTCATATACTTGCTCTAATATACAAACCCACATTTCAAAACATAAAAGACTTTAGTTAGTCGGTATACCCTGCTTCCTCAACTTCCAACAGAGCACATCATGTGATACAAGGTCAAGGAAGACAGGCCTTCTACGGTCGTATAATACTGGACGGTGTGCTTTAGACATACAGTCCGGGTCGAAACTGGAACTGAGCGTAAGGAGTATGTAGATGTTTATCAAAACAAGAATACAACAACCTGTCCAGTATTTCAGCAATAATGGTTGGCAGCTAGTGTATGCCGCGCGCGAACTGACCTCTGTCGGAAGTAGTGCGTGTTGTCCCGGAGCGCGGCGACGCGCGCGCGGCCCTCCGGCGCGGAGAGCGTGCGCGTCGCCGCCAGCACCTGCGCCGCGACCGGCGGCGCCATCGCGTGCGCGTACGCATGCGCGTGCCCCGCGCCGCGCACGCACGCCACCAGCCGCGCGGACCCTGCGATGTATCCGCCCGCCGCGCCGAAGCTCTTGGTGAAGGTGCCCATGAGCACGTCAACGTCGCGCGGCGCCACGCCGGCGTAGTCGGTGACGCCGCGCCCGCGCGCGCCCATCGCGCCCACCGAATGCGCCTCGTCCAGGTACAGCTGCAGCCCGAGGCGCCGCTTTAGCGCCACCAGCGCAGCCAGCGGCACGATCGACCCCTCCATGCTGTACACACCTTCCACCACCTACAGAACCCACTTCATTATATTGGTATGTTTTTATTCAAGATTCAATATTCGTTTATTGTTTGAAACCGCGCGACCGGACCGAGTAAGAATAGGACTGGAAACGAGCCTCTTTATTCTTTTATAATAATCCTTTACATTTGCTCGTAAATGGTATCTTATTTCACCAATTATAATATCGTAATGTATGTCATTACGTACTTGTGTGTTATTGTAATGTAAAACGCACGAGTTTATTTTTTATAAGGTATAACGTATGGTTTATCAAGATGCTCCGTCTAAAACGAACGATACTTTTTTACGAGTTTTTATGTCAGTAAAGTGGTCAACATGTTATGAATAAAATTAACTTTCGGAGATAAAATATAAAAAATAAACATTTAATTATTTAATTAATTTTGACAATAAATTACAACCATTTATCTGAAACAAAAACAAAAAAAATCTGCTTTAACAAGTGATTAAAGATTTATTGGTTTAAGAAAGTCCGAGTTTTATTTATTTCCTCGCAAATATGTTATAAAACGTTGTATGACATGCGTGCGCTTTGATAATTACAGCCTCTGCTTTCTTGTAGGCCTAGTCTACGGCTCGGGCTAGCAATATCGCCTCGGCTGTAATTTTCAACTTACCGCACTTATATCATAATGTACTAATACATAATACGATAACACAATAGGAACAGTGGGTACACAAAATAAAAGTACTATTAATGAATTGTAAGACAAAATATAAATGTGTAGTTGTGTCGAGAGGCTGAGCGACATCGGGGTCCCACAACATGGTCCGCTAGCTGTACCCACTGTGCTGCACCTACACCTTTTCTAAATACAACAAGTGCTCAATCCCTCCCCGTCTTTAAAAGCATGCTCAGACAACACTCTGTCATACATCACTCACTAGGCCATTTATTAATTTATTCATTTTTATAATTTATATATGAAGGTATATACATATTTTATATAGTATAATATTACTATTTATATAATTTTATGATTATATTACATGCTTTTTATTTTATATTATCTTTAATAACGCCGCCGTCCTTATTTGTTCACTCGAAATCGCTTTTAGCGATAATGCCGCCCATTGTACGTATGATTTAAAAGTGTATTTTCTTTTATATGTTTATACTTAATGATGTGCGTGCAATAAAGAAATGATGAGAAGGGCTTTCCTTTAAGAACGGTTTGATATAGGGAGAGGGGGAGGAGAGGGGGGGGGGGGGGGGGGGGGGTTCAAGCTCCCCAGTATGTGAGGACTTGCGAAAACATATAATTTTTAGAGAAAAAAAAAATAATATTTTGAGGTAATGTACGAAAAAAACAATTTTTTTATATTGAAAACAGGCAGAGTCCAGAGGCTTGGAGGAAAAAGTGGTCTATGAAAACGTTGCTCCCCACGTTTTCATAGACCACTTTTTCTTCCAACTCCCCGGACTCTAGGTGGGCTCCCGCCAGTAGCTCTTAAGGTCGCCCCTGAATGAAGCAAGTCACACTCAGGACCTCCCGCGAGCTTCTGGCTCCCGCGCTCTTTATATACACTCTAGGGGTGACACGCACAAGACCACGTGGGGTCGGGGTGCTCCGTGTCGATTCTGTCACTCATTTTGAACCTAAGCTACTCAAGTTGGGGTGCCCCGTCTCGATTCAGTGTACCTTTTTTCATAGTTCAAAAGATAACTTATTGATAAAAAAAATATTAATAATACCATTAATATAAATATCCTTGCATCAGTGAACGAATATAATGTAAACTTTGTAAAAGAATATCGAAATTCCCGCCAATAAAAATGTAAAAATGAAGTCACTGTCATTGCCAAATTCGAAATTTCCGCCAATAAATATGAAAAAAGCCGTATTATCTGTCACTGTCATGTCAATTTAGTGTCGCAATAATCGATAGAACGCAAACTGTAAGGTCGGACACTGATTTCCGAGCGAATTTCGCAATCGATCACGGATTTTAAATAATAATATCTCAAAAACTATAAGGTTGCGCAAGTTGCCACTTCACATGTAGGCTTTTTTTATGTGTATCTACATATACATAAAAAAACATATACACAAGAAAAAAAATTAAAGTCCTAGCACAGGTTTCCTAAAGGAAATTTCAGCCAAATGATGTAATGTAATGTACACACGGTACACATCAAGCTATAAATTCCAGTATAAGCTGACCTCTAATTCTACGAAAAGCCTACACAATGCGAGGTCAGCTTATACTGGAACTGTATAGCTTGATGTGTAGCCGTGTGTACACCGTTGGTTGAGGTTGAAGTACGAGTTGCACTTACGATAACAATCTTCCTCCACTTGCGCTCAGCAATGGCCTTCCTCGCGAGCTGCTCCGCGTGCCTGACGTCGTTGTGCCGGAAGACGCGCACGGTGGCGCGCGACAGGCGCATGCCGAGGATCAGCGAGGCGTGGTTGTTCTCGTCGCTAAGCACCAGCGCGCCCTCGCCCAGCAGCCCCGGCAGGCTCAGCGCGTTTGTCGCGAACCCCATGCCGAACACTATCGCGCTCTGAACACACATAACACATCTGATACATTTTAGAGAGTAACAAGCAGGAGAGAGTGAGGAGAGACGCGGCGAGTGAGCGTACGATTATACCTCGACTCCGAGGAAGCTGGCGATGGTGGCCTCGAGGTCGCGATGCAGCGGCGTGTCGCCGAGCTCGGCGCGCGGCGAGCACGCGGCGAGCCCGTAGCGGCGCGTCGCCGCGCGCACCGCGCCCGCCGTGCGGGACGTCGCCGCGCTCTCCGCGAACCCCAGGTAGTTGTACGAGCCCAGGTTGATGCAGCGACGCTCCTTGTCTGTCAACCTGTGCGTACACACACAAAGTGACCATCACAACTTTCAATATGTCTTTCTATTCCGTATGCCATCATCTAGCCACCCTACTACTATAATTCTCTTTGAACGGCGATATCATCTATTACCCGTGCGCGATAAGTTGGGACCTGAGCGCGGTGACGTCATATTGGCGTGTTTGTACCGCCTGCAAAAAAGCGAACATAACAAGCAGCCGCCCGCGGCTTCGTCTTTGTTTTTTTTAACCTAATTTATTATGTTACTCAGGGAGGACGCTGCTTTTTATCTAATCTTTTTTACACTATTTGAATAAAATAAAAATACAATGTTTAAGTTTATACATTTATTTTATCTATTATTTACATTATCTCATCTTCGTCACTACTTAATGGACAGGTAAACAAAACTGTTTGTTCCGTTTTTCGTTTTCAAAAAACTCTAACACTTTTAGCACGAGGTTTCTTTCTCCGCTATGCAAAGGTTTACCCTTCATAATGATAACAAAAACACTTAACAAGAACTATAACAACAAAAACTACAACAACAAAACAATAACACAAACGAAAACTAAACGAATTCCAGAGCGCGTCGTTACGTGACGTAGGCCAGTACGAGACTAAAAACCCTAGTAAAAAATAGTGATGCGAACGGTACAATACGGGCGCCATCGGGGAAGTGCAGGGGAAGCGGTCGGGGAGTCGCATTCCTAGCAGGTCCCAAGTTATCGCGCACGAGTAATAATATTATATACTTTTTTTGTATTTGTAAATATTTAATTCATCCATATACGTATTCACATGTACTTAGACTAGTCATATCAACAGAAATATAAATTATCAAAATTAACAAATTATTACACAACAATATTAATTATGTACTTATAAAATAAACTGGTTGAGATCCGTATATAAATGAAAGTCATCGACATAGGCCAGGCCAGAGGATTAGGGAGTATGAGTGGCAGCGGGCGCCGCGGGGACATAGCCCGGACAACTGACGGATTTGAGGGCAGAAAGGTTGTCGAGTGGATAGATGAGAAGAGTATAAGAGTCGATTTGTAGGTACCTGAAGGTCCAGTTGTAGTCGGTAGTGTCCCGCTCTTGCAGGGTGAGCTCGGCGCCGGGCGTGGAGCAGATGGGCCGGTTGAAGATGTGCCTCACGCGCCGGTACACGTACCGCGAGTAGAACTGCTCGAACGGATCGTACAGCGGAGCGTACCCCTGCAAATACATTCGATACCGGCTACACTACTCAACCAAACTTCTTCCGAGAGATACCATCATCATCTAAGCCGTAACTGCCGCTTTAGCAAATCTATTTCTCCAGACCAATCTACAATTGATGTCGCTGGTGGTCGCCGCCCCTTACACACGTGAGGTACGCCTTGATAGGGTGACAGCGTCCGCTGAGCAGCAAACGCGACGCGACACCAACGTGCCTTGCGCTTTTCATCTCCAGCCTCTAAGCTAAGAGATACAATTAATCGCAAATTGATGTTTCATTTGTATAATTTATTATTTGATATAATATGTTTAGTTAGCAGTTGTTAACTTATTATATTTTAAATAACAATAGATATGCTGGTACGTAATAAAATAGTTTAGATAAGCGGACGCCAGTAAAGTATAAATAAATCTAATAGTACGTTTGCTTGATCTAAAATAAATAATTATTTTAGATATAAGAATATTTTTGCATTGCAGCATCTCATCGCCTGGGAGCACCATGCTGTGCCCCACAACGTGGCCAGTGCGGTACTGCCGTCGACCAGCTTGGTCACCACGGTCTTTCCTGTGTAAGAAGCGCAGGAAGAATTCCCCGCCACGCCAGTCTCAATGATGTCATACGTCGGGCTTTTACCACCGCCAACTGCGCCGCCATTTTGGAACCAAGTGGTCTCGTACGTGACGATGGTAAAAGACCTGACGGAATGACACTAATTCCGTGGAAGATGGGACGGCCTTTAGAATAGAATAATCATTTATTTGGTACACACAAAATGACACATGAAATAATTTAAAGGAACAGTAGATACAATTGAATCCAATAAAACAAGTTCGACTCATGTGTCTGCGTACCAAAATGGCGTTCAGCTCAGCATAATGTTGGATGTTAAGCACCCAACGCTGATTTTCAGGTGAAACCAGAAGCAATAGGTAGTGCAGCAGCTACGTAGAAAAATAAATAAATAAAGAAGTGATGAAATAAAAGGTGTGTAGAGTTTTGTTTAAATGTATATATAAATTTTATAAACATACTTTACTAAAATAATATTACATACCTATTACTCGTGCGCGATAACTTGGGACCTGCTAGGAATGCGACTCCCCGACCGCTTCCCCGATGGCGCCCGTATTGTACCGTTCGCATCACTATTTTTTACTAGGGTTTTTAGTCTCGTACTGGCCTACGTCACGTAACGACGCGCTCTGGAATTCTTTTAGTTTTCGTTTGTGTTATTGTTTTGTTGTTGTAGTTTTTGTTGTTATAGTTTGTGTCATTGTTTTGTTGTTGTAGTTTTTGTTGTTATAGTAAATGTTGTAAATTTATCGGATACCTCTTCGTCAAGTGATTATAGTGAGACTGAGGACGAAGAACAACCTCTAGAAGGCATAAATCCACTAAGTAGTGACGAAGATGAGATAATGTAAATAATAGATAAAATAAATGTATAAACTTAAACATTGTATTTTTAATTTATTCAAATAGTGTAAAAAAGATTAGATAAAAAGCAGCGTCCTCCCTGAGTAACATAATAAATTAGGTTAAAAAAAACAAAGACGAAGCCGCGGGCGGCTGCTTGTTATGTTCGCTTTTTTGCGGACGGTACAAACACGCCAATATGACGTCACCGCGCTCAGGTCCCAACTTATCGCGCACGGGTAATATATATATAAACATACATACAACTTATGAACTTTCTTACGATTTCTAAGGTAAATTGTTATATATATATAAATAAATATGGGTAACTATTTAAAATATATTGATTTAGTTTAGTTAAACTTATGTAAAAAGAGTTATTGGATGACTAGATCAAAGAGAGGTCGACATTGATGTTACCATGTTGTATTTGGGCTTCCATTAGAAATAATTTTCGTTTTTTTCTAAAGCTGTTGCAACTTAGTGTGGGACGCCACTTGTGTTGACACTTTAGCGCCGTCACATCTTTCCGGTACGCAAAATAAGGCTGGTGCGGCGGCTGAATCGGCTGAAAACCTTAAAAGGCGCAAATATAGTAGTATAAACACATGCTTTATATTTGAGCCTTTTGGGGTTGAGAACCCTTGGTCCGTGGGGACCGAGCGCCCACAAAATTTATAATGACCTTTCAAAACGCCTGGTCAAGGCGACGCGTGACCAAAGTTTAAGCATTGCTATTCACTTTACATAATTTGCAGTTATTTATGTATCATTTCATTTTATAAGTTTTGTCCATTCATGAAGTCTTAATCAGACGACATTATCAGATGATTCAACGTGGCAATGCGGCCAGCATCCTGGGCACGCTGCCCACTGGCAGCGGCTTGTTAGATTACGGTTTTATATATATTTTAAGTTGATATAAAATATTTTATGTTGTAATATTACTTAAAATTATCCTAATATTTACAAATAGATGTTTTAGAATAATGCAATTAGGGTAGTACCTACGGTAGGAATATATTTTATTGTTTACAAGCAAACGTACTATTAAATTTTTACTATAGATAAAACCGCATAAAACTTAAAGCTAAGTACACAAATCGGTTGTAAAAAGTTGTCCACACTGCGTCTGCAGGACGTTAGAACCCGCTTCTAAAATGTGATAGTTTTATTGGACTAAAATAGTAGGTATTTAATTGTGTGATGTATGTATTTAATATGGTTTTTGAATTTAACAATAGTTGTGTTTTTCTTATTATGGCTACCCTTGATCAAGATGTACGTGAGGTAATCTATAGGTACTGGACTCGGCTGAAGAGCAGCCTGAGCTGAGTATATACCAATTCATCCCCGCACAGAGCTTTTAAGTTTGTTAGTGCTTAAGTTAGATTGTATTGTTGTTGTGTTTTATTTTTGTCCATTACTGTGTGGCTTTTGAATAAATGGTTTCCTTTCTTTCTTTATATTCTACACTACAGATCGCAATTAGATATTGTTTACAATACAACGACTACTTGGTTTTATTAGTTTGTTCACTTTAGTTGAACACCAAAACCAATAGCCATACATTTTTCTTGTTGACGCATAAAAAGTATAACGAGCCTACGCGACAAAATGGTATCAGCATTCGGCCTGAGCGAGGTTATATAGCGGCCGCACTGTTATCGCGCCATACCGCGCCTATCCATCCGAGGCGAGCACGCGACATACAATATGAACGTTATTGTGTTGGGGAATTGAAGGCGAGACGGTTTATGTTCCTAACACAGACTAATATTCGCCTTCAACAAATGCATGACTATTCTACTATTTAGATACTTCTGAAATTGAGTCTAACTATTTAGGATAGAAGGTGGAACGTCAGTGGTTGTGTCAGCTATAAATTGAAGGATAGCATACCTACCTACTACATATTCTTTCATAGCGAAGTGTACAAATACACGTTAATAACGATCCTCAAAGTAGAGTTATTATTTACATGTGTACACAGCGCTCCGCTGCGCTGTATTGTATTGTCGGTTCGGCAACTCTAAACATGGTGTTGTGCTCGAATGATAATGAACCTGATGTTATCCTCGACCTTAGAGCGAATCGGCCAAGCGAGAGGAGCCGGCGCGCGTGCGCTGGAGCGTCGCTGGCTACAACTACGATACATTAAGTATGCCCTTTTAGATGAATTATGTAAATCTGGAATTGATATCCATAATGTATAACACAAGAGTTTAAAATTACATAACTAGTGATTTGTCCCGAACTGAAATCACGCGAGTATCCTAAAACAAAAAAATATTCTTAGGGCGACTCGCGCAACGATGCCTAAATATGATTTAAGGAGTTGTCACATCATACAAATACTTAAAATTTAAAATGGAGGATGAACCCCTCTTGAACCCCAATATCTCAACAACCCCCCAATATTTTTAGCTCATTTAGTCACACCAAAATTGTGCCATCACTATGTGTTAAATTTCACGATGATCGGATCAACGCTTCGAAAGTTATCCTCGGACAAACATACATACATGCATACAACGCGGATTTGCTCACGTTGATTTAGAGATCTCACTTCGCTCGATTAATAAACAGAATTAGCACTATTTCGATTACGACGTTCAATATAATAATTGAATTACCTTCGGATTTAGATAAAGGCAGAATATTTTTAGATGGCTATTACTATTTTATGCGATACAAGTTGGTACCGACCGGTCCACGTCCACGCCACGACCTCATGCAAAGTGATACCTACTAGGTACTAAATAAATAAGGCGAACGGAAGCGCGAACACTATGGAGGAATACCAAAGCAAAGGCCGAACCACACATCATTTCACAAGGGAACAAGCAAGTAGACGCACTCATACATAACATAGGTACCTGCGTTAAAAAACCCGGCCAAGTGCGAGTCGGATTCGCGCACGAAGGGTTCCGTACAAAAACGAATAAAAAAAATCACGTTTGTTGCCCCCCCAAAAATTTTTTTTTTTATTTTAATTTAATTATTTATTTAAAAGAGAATATATAACCAAATATTCTGTGAATATTTGAAGCATCTACCTGTTGTCGTTATCATTATCGAGCATAAACGAGCAAAAAATCACGTTTGTTGTATGGAGGCCCCCCTTAAATATTTATTTTATTCTGTTTTTAGTATTTGTTGTTAGAGCGGCAACAGAAATACATCATCTGTGAAAATTTCAACTGTCTAACTATCACGGTTCATGAGATACAGCCTGGTGGCAGACGGACAGACAGGACGGACGGACAAACAGCGGATTCTTAGTAATAGGGTTCCGTTTTACCCTTTGGGTACGGAACCCCTAAAAGGACCGAGTAGACTTTACTAGTTTACGAGCAGTAGTCGACCAAAATAAGTCTGTAGTTGGGTTTGTAAACAGTTCATACGACTGATCAAATAAAATGACAAAAACCAACTGCAAAATTAACTTTGTACCTATATTATATGAATATGACTAAGATACAGGTGTACTGGCTACGGAACCCTTCGATGTGCGTGATTCAACACGCACTTGACCAATTATTCTGAACAATAGCTGCATCCATTTAGGAATAACCGTTGTCATTAGCGTGCGAGGAGCGAGTCCATCGGAGACACGGCTGCCTTCCATCCCGCGTGATCCGCGCTAACTATGGACGCACGCACAAACTACATTCATATTTGTCCAGTTTCAACGGGATTCAAAGGATTTTCCTGATTATTTTAATAAACAGGTATTTTCCTACAAGTACTTAGTATGAATTAAATGTTGTCTTTCAATGTATAACTAACTAGATGACCAATCCGCAGCTTCGCACGCGTAGTTTTTCAATAAAAACATTACCCTTTTTCTGCGCAGTTGGGTAAAAAGTAGCCTATGTTACCCGGGGATAGTGTAGCTTCCCAACAGTGAAGGATTTTTTTAAATCAGTCCAGTAGTTTCGGAGCCTATTCGTTACAAACAAACAAATCTTTCCTGTTTATAATATTAAGTAATATGGTATCCCGAAGTTTTTCGTAGATATTGATATGTTCTTTAATATTGTAGAACATACTTTTGTTCTATCATCAATAGTTTCCGCAGCGCATGCGACGAAACACGTTTTAGGGCACTTTTTTACACCTTGGGTTACGTTACTTAAGTTTTAGTAAGGATCCCTAATCTTTTCTAGCAATAAATATAGCCCATGTCACTCAGGGTGAATGTAGCTTTCCAATGGTGAAAGAATTTTTTGAAATCGTCTAAGTAGCGCACCACACGCTTCACGCGATCTTTTCTACCCCATACTTGTAAGATGTGGAATGAGCTACCATCTGAGGTTTTCCCATTAGACTACGACATGGCACGCTTCAAGAGAAATGTAAAGACGTTTCTTCAGTGTAGGGAACACATCGACAATACCCCGGGTGTTGCCGGTGTCAATAGGCGACGGTGACCACTTACCATCAGGTAAGCCTGTTTCCCCACAAATAACATTAAAAAAAAAAGTTGGTTTTTGAGTTTATTCATTACAAACATGCACACAAAAATACAAATCTTTCCTCTTTATAATATTAGTATAGAAGATAATAAAAATATTTATAGAACTGTAGTAATACAAGTAACAACAAGTTGATGGAGGGAGGGGGGGGGGGGGGGGGGCAGTGCATCGTCCTAGGGCACGTTGTAGCGGCGCGTGCCCTTAGAGGCAATACTTTGTTATAGGCGTGCGTTACCACTCAACATAAAGAAAGAAAGAAACAAATAATATTTATTCAGACCACCACAAATGGATACAGAAACAAATGTCACAAAAAATATAATCTTACTAAAAATGTAAAAATGTGTAGTGGCGAAAGGGTCCTCAGCTCAGCATTTGCTGCAGCATGTTGGCATACTGCAGCGCTGGTCTTCTGCTGAGGCCAGTGTTGACCTCACGGACACCCAGACATATTTAATATTTATATAACATATTATGATAGTTTCGCCTCCAGGTCGCTACTGCCATCCATGGGGAGCAAATGTACATTTATAGTGTTTGCACATCGGTCTTTGTCGGTAATTGAAATGCAGGTATGTTATGAGCGCGTCTCGCTAGACCGTGTGTGCTACCGGGGCGCGGCGGCGGCCACCAAACCATATCGATCGACGGCAACTACAGTTTCTTCTGTGGAGAGTCTGCACTCGAAGCTCCATATATCTCCGGCGCGGCGTGATTGCGTAAGGCAAACGGTCTGAACTATAAATTGTTCTAAGTACAATTAAGGAGATGGCTGGCTCTACGCAATGAGCATTGCCCATGCGCTGCACTCGTGTGCTGATTGGACGGAACAGAACTAACGCTAGGTAAGAGTATCTGATGCGACTACGTTTACTGCTATATAGATAGGAAGCATTATAATAGCGATAACAAACTGTAATACAATAATATAAATATATACCTATTACTATATTCTAATAAATAATAAAAATATGGTGACTGCACTGACTCATTTCTTCTATTTCAGATTTCTTTATAAATAAAGCCTACTATAAAATTACGGATTATTTAGATGATAGAGAAGCTCGGGATTGAAATAACTCGTTCAAAATGTTACAATTTAGACGTAATTTATTTTCTGTATTGTAATGCATTCTAAAAGGATCATTAAAAAAAACAACCAGCCTTGTTTCTTGCCTTTCTTTAGGGCCATACCTCACCGAGATGCCATGGCGACGTGGCCAGCGACGTTGCCAACTAGTTCATACTGAGATGTATGACGGCTAATTCACTTGGAGACCGACAGGCGGCGTTGCCAAGTAGCCCAGAGTAGCCAGAGTCGACCGCTCCGCATGCGGCGACTGGTGACGCTGGCTACCTGGCAACGCCGCCAGTTGTTTGCACGTGTTTGTATGCTCCGTCACTCACTCAGTCGCCAACCAGTCGCCGCGTTGAACGCACGTCGTACTGAGAGCAAAATGCCGTTCGATACTGAGAGATTTATCATAGAAATTGAAAATCGGCCGTGTTTATGGAACAACGGATTGAAAGAGTACTCTGACCGCAACTTGAAAATTAAATGTTGGGATGAAATGGTGAACATTTTTAAAGAAAAAGAAGACATGAAAAAAAGGAACTATGTAAGTGCAATGTTTTATTAATATTTTGTTAAACTTATACATTTCTATCTTGCCATGGTAGTGGGTTATGATTAACAAAATAGTCTGCAAGTTTGTCTCGAACTGTTAAAGCTGTTCTCCCTCCTCTATTACGATTCTGATCTGTAGCAGGTTCGAACCCCGTTACTACTAAAGTATCGTCATATGAATAGCCATCTCTAGAACGTACAAAATTATGCAAAATAGATAGATAGATAGATAACTCTTTATTGAATTACCACACACACAGAAATAATAAAAAAAAAAAAAAAAAAATAAGTACTGGGTTAAAATAAATAAGGCAATACAATGGGCGGCCTTATCGCTAAAAGCGATCTCTTCCAGGCAACCTTTGGATGGAGCGAAATTTTTAAAAATTACGGAGTGCGGTGTACTTGAGCGGATACATTATATTTACACATAATATATTCTAAGATATAATAATAATATGAAGTTTTAATCCTAATACTTAATATACTTATAAAATAGACTAATATATAGGTATATACATATAGCAAACTATACTAACAGATAAAATAAGTACATAAATAGTAAATAAATAACGCTAGGAAGATGGCATCGTCAGGTAATGATGTTTCACCTTCAATTTGAAGACGTGTAAGGACGATGACCGTCTTACTTCTTCGGGCAGAGCATTCCACAGCTGAACAGCCTGGACAGTAAAAGAAGCGCTGTAAAAGGAAGTGCTGTGCGAAGGAGTTCTGAGTATCGAGTTTTCTGATGACCTAAGAGTATAGTTATTTGAAGACAACATGTCTTAACAATCTTCTTTGCTAAATCTATATTAACATTCAGTGGCCTGTGGAATATCCTCCACTTATTGGATAATATACCAAATGTGCACTCGATATAACGGCGTGCTCTAGATAAACGATAGTTAAAAATTCTTTGTTTGTAACTGAGATTGTGTCCTCCGTAAGGTCTCATGAGGTTTTCATGTAGTCCGAAAGCTTAATCTCCTACAATTGTATATGGAATATTCTCACCATTTTCTATCAGTGGTTTGGCCTCAGGGATACTTAAAGAATTGCTCATGAGGTTAGTGTAAAAAGAGTTTTCCTTAAAAATTCCCGAATCGCTGCTTTTTCCATACGCTCCAACATCTATATACGTGAAATTATAATTAGCATCACATATTGCGAGTAAAACAATTGAAAAGTAATGTTTATAGTTGTAGTATAGTGATCCGGAATTTACTGATTATTCTGATGTGTTTTCCGTCAATGGCACCAATGCAATGCGGGAAATTGGTGTTTTTTTTTAAATCCTCTTGCAATGCTTTCCCAATCATTTCCTGTTGTAGGTAATATTATAAATTGTCCTTGATGTTTGCATGTTAGCGTCACGTCACACACTTCTCAACTATTCTACATATTGTTGTATAACCGAGTCTGTAGTTGTAATATAGTTACATAAATGTACAATCTGTTGCAAGATACCTGCAAAAAAAAAATCTAACTTAAAATTTACTTTCAGCTGTTGCATTACAAAGAAAGTGGAAGAGTATCCGCGGCTGCTTCACAAGGGAAATTGGCCGCCAAAAAAATGTTAAGTCTGGATCTGGCGGTGGATCACGTAAAAGTGAATACATCTTCTTTAAACAGCGGCAATTTTTAAAAAAATGTTGTAGCTGTAAAGGAACCTGAACATGAACACGTTGCTGATGAAGAACCTACGGGGAACTCTGAACCAGATACACAGATGGTACAACGTAAAAAAAAGAGAACAAAGGCCACTACGTGTCCCGAAGATGATAAATTCCTTGAAACTCTACAGAGAAGCATCGAGACGAGAGAAAAACGAAAATGAAGATAATGTCTATACTCGACAACGCAACTAAGCCTGTATATTACCCCCAAAGCTCATGGTCGCAATCCCAACAAATGCAGCAGTCTCCTTCAAGCTACCATCCTGGATATTCTACTCGTTCCGGAGGTTCTGAAATGTCACACACCACACCCTTGTCGAATTTGTCAAACTACTCCGACGAATCAACCATTTTAGACATGTATGATTAAATTATAAATATATGCTTACCTCAATGTCACAAATAGTTTTTCTTCAGGACTTATAGATTTTCTTAATATTGTATCTTGTTTAGTTAAATCATTCCAACATAAACTCAATAATTCATCAAATGATGTTAGTGACATCCTCAGATAATTGAACATTTTTTCAGGGTATTTTCTTAAATCTTCATAGATTTTGAGAAAAACACCGCTTTGGCTTCGGTTTGATACAAACGGATGTACCCATATTTTTTTCTTTTTTCGTTTCATCTTTTTGCGACGCTGGTAATAATATAATAACAGTGCAGTAATTTCCACGTCCATTCCTGACTGTGTCGAGACAGAACTGAATGTATTGGCGACGCGATTGGGCGACTCAGTCTGGCGACGCAGGGACACCAGACGTAGCCATGGCAATGTCGCTGGCCACGACGCCATGGCATCTCGGTGAGGTATAGCTCTTACTGGCTTGGTCGCGAAGGAACAGGCAGTAAAATTGACGTTTCAAAGTGATCCTTGTGATTTTAATGAATAAAAGATTTTGACTTTGATTTCATGCGCACAGCGTACATTTTGTGAGCGATTTCAATGATAATCAAATATCTATGGTTTTATCTTACTTCGGGTTTGAATGTTATTCAGGCATACAAGCTTTAGTTAGTCGACGTCGAAGACATAATTATCTCATCGAGCGTACAAAATATTTTTATGGCGTTGTAGGTTTACTGTTGTATTGTGTACTCGTGGAGTGCAAATAAAGAGAAATGACGAGTGAATATACCTACTAGTAGTGCGCCCCGAACTGAGATCTCGCGAGTCTCCCATAAAAACAAAAATATATTATTCGTAATCTTTGACTATCAAAATAGTTTCACGAAATGCATAACCAACAGACTTGACCTACAGTTTCATTCAAATTACAGGTAACGGGAGTTCATGCTAATTGGTTGTTTTTTTTTGTAGAAATTGCAGTTAATAACCCCCCCACATTTTTAGCTCATTTAGTTACACCAAAATTGTGCCATCACTAACTACCTATACATATACCAAATTTAACGATGATCGAATAAACGCTTCGAAAGTTATCCTCGGACAAACAAACATACATATATACAGACAACGCCGATTTGCCCAAGTTGATTTGGAGATCTCGCTTCGCTCGGTCAATTATACACGGTATCCTTTAAATTACTGTCTTCCCAGAACAAACGTAGTTCAGACCATGGTCTACTAACTGTTTATAACATCAAATTAAAAAACAAAACGAAATCGGTCTTTGAAATATATAAAAAGTTGTGAACTTAAAACGTCTATTTTAACGTTACGCCTTACAACATAGTCAGCGCGGAGACCGGTAGCTACTAGGCACCTATCTAACTAAGGAGTAGATAATACGCTACGGCTAGCGTACCCATGCACTTTATGTCACGGTTAGTTTTTGAACAAAGTTAGACTTATTTGAGAAGGTCTAGATTTTATTATTTTATTATCTTATTTAATGCTATAAACAGTTATTAGAGCATGGTCAGAGCAGCGCTTGTTCTGGGAAAACAGTGATTTAAAGGACACCGGCCTCCTTATTACCTAAGCCAAATTGCTGTTGTGTCGCTATCGCTAGTCAAGCCATCCCTTTCACACGTATTACCCGTGCGCGATAAGTTGGGACCTGAGCGCGGTGACGTCATATTGGCGTGTTTGTACCGCCCGCAAAAAAGCGAACATAACAAGCAGCCGCCCGCGGCGTCGTCTTTGTTTTTTTTAACCTAATTTATTATGTTACTCAGGGAGGACGCTGCTTTTTATCTAATCTTTTTTACACTATTTGAATAAAATAAAAATACAATGTTTAAGTTTATACATTTATTTTATCTATTATTTACATTATCTCATCTTCGTCACTACTTAGTAGATTTATGCCTTCTAGAGGTTGTTCTTCGTCCTCAGTCTCACTATAATCACTTGACGAAGAGGTATCCGATAAATTTACAACATTTACTATAAAAACAAAAACTACAACAACAAAACAATGACACAAACTATAACAACAAAAACTACAACAACAAAACAATAACACAAACGAAAACTAAAAGAATTCCAGAGCGCGTCGTTACGTGACGTAGGCCAGTACGAGACTAAAAACCCTAGTAAAAAATAGTGATGCGAACGGTACAATACGGGCGCCATCGCGGAAGTGCAGGGGAAGCGGTCGGGGAGTCGCATTCCTAGCAGGTCCCAAGTTATCGCGCACGAGTAATACAGTACGTACCTCACGTGTGAAAGGGGTGGCCTGACTAGCGAAAGCGACACAACAGCAATTTGGCTTAGGTAATAAGGGGCCAGGTGTATACCTCTACAAAAAGCTACGAAGGATCGGTTAAAATGCAGAACTGGTCACACCAGTCGCATTTAAACTAGGTATAGGTAGGTACTTATGGTTAGGTGAATTTAATTAACATTAAGTTATTGTAAATAATGTTTTCTGGCGAATATTTTTATAGATAACATCTCTAAGAATATGGATAAAGGTGTAAATTAACATAATGTTTTTTGTACGAAATGAATTGTAAATTGGAATTGTATATTACGATTAAAACGAATTGGAAAAAATAGTACGCTGCGATGGTTACAAGGTCACACACATAACTTACTTTTGACTAATAAATTTTTATCAAGAACTAGTGGCCCCGCCGAACTTCGTATCGGGTTGACATGCATAGGTATAACGCGGGCTGTCAATATAAGTCACCCTGGTAGAATTGTCAATTGTTGTCCCCGGCCATCATTATGTATGACAAAATGAATGACTTCCACAAATAATTCAATACCAAAATTAGCCAAATCGCTCCACCCGTTCTCGAGTTTTAGCGAGACTAACGAACAGCAATTAATTTTTATATATATATAGACAATATATCTCGGGATAACTCCTACCGAAGCATCTGTTTCAAACGATATTCATTTTTTTCACATCCTCTTTGACGATATTTGCAGCACGCATTCTGTCAATTCTATGTCAAACGTCATAAGGTTACATTATAAAAGCGCTAAGGTTAGATTATAAATAATTTTATATGGTGGTTAAGTATTCTTAAATTTTCTAATTTTGCGCGCAATTTTCTTAATTTTTTCTTTCATAAGAACCTTCTCCTGACAATAAGAAATACAACAGAAAAAGAATTGGCCATATTGGTGGCGGCGTTGTTGAGTTATGCGCTTACCAACACATTTTGCGATTAATTTTTATGTTATAGATAAGTACATAATAGGTATTTATTTAATTATGACCGGTTCGTCGGATCGGGTGATCTACACTCGACGAAACAGACTAGGAGGGATATTAATAGGCTCTCTGTTAACTGTTTATGTACGTATTTATTAATTTACATGTTTACTTTTCCGATGATCATAAAACAAAAGCCTAGTTACATATAATAAATTAATATAACGAGGTAACATTTGTGGATTGTATGTTTGTATGTGTTGTAAGCATTGTTTGTATGGTTATAGGAGTAAAATCTGAGAAACGACAGAACCGATGCTGTAAATTAGTGCACTGATAGAAAACTACACTAGGTACCTCTGAGAGCCAGCCCCTGGCTATATTCTATTTTGTTAAAAATCTGTGCTACGCCGCGGTGGGTCACAGATAAGTATATTTATTCGAATAAGATAAGAAGACATTTACCCCCCCCACTTTCTCTTATACAAAAGGAAGGAGTTTAATAAAACTGTTAGAGAAAGACATCTGTTATACCTACTAGCGGTCCGCCCCGAACTGAGATCTCGCGAAAACAAACTAAAAAACTTGTCTCCCATAAAAACAAACAAATATTTATTTACGTACAAATATATCTTTGACTACCTATCAAAATAGTGCCACGAAATGTTTACCGATAACTTGACCTACAGTTTCATTCAAATTACAGGTAACGGGAGTTCATGTTAATTGGTTACTCTTTTTTGGGGTAGAAATTGCAGTTATTCTGGATTTCAGACTTTTCCCTATATTTGTGTCGCTAAAGCTACACACATATCAAATTTCAGCACTATGGGGTCACTGGTGTACCTACCTGTGAACTTTGTCAAAGTTCAGTTCATTTGCTAATAACTTAAACTAAAAATAAAAACCGGCCAAGTGAGAGTCTGACTCGCGCACGAAGAGATCCGTACCATTTTCTTTAAGAACGGCAAAAAATCAGGTTAGCTGTATGGGACTAAATATTTTTTTTATATTGCCATTAGAGATCTCGCTTCGCATGATCAATAAGACTTGTAGGCGTGTCTCTACTGTAGGCAGTAGCAGGTGGCTTATTTTTTAGGATGAAGTCAGTGTTCATTAGCGCATAGAAAGGTCGAACTTGGAATAAAAGTAGGTCATTGAGGCCGGTACAATTGAACCAAGTGCAAAGTGGTAGTGCCGAGTAGAGCTTCAAGTAGTCGTGGGAAACAGCCAGCCTGCCATCGATTGCGATTATAACTGCTGGTGTAAACCGCACAACAATAAGGATTCCTTATCCTAGTGGTGTGAAAAAGATCTGTGTACATATAGGATGCTCAGAAATATCTATGTTATCCCCAATACGGTTGTTGATCTCACTCAGGAGAACAATGTTTTTAAAAATGATAGCTTCGATAAAAAATCTATTTATCCGCTTTTTAGGTGAATAACCTTAAGTCAAACACGTCTATCGTAATATCTAAGAAAGACGCCGAGTCTAAAAAACAGTTGATTCGAAAGGCAACAAAAAAGCTATGAATTTTTTCCTGAAAAACAAGTTAATATTCAATTTCATTTAAATGAAAAGTTATTATATTCCAGAATCATCTCCTTTTAAGATAACATATGTGCATATTTCGGAGCACCTTTTATATTTTAATGAAAGCACCTATTTGTACGGTGTCGGAAAATACCGATGTGTTTCGGTAATACGCGGAATATAACGGGAATAGCACGTATTGGGTTGGAGATCTGTTTGGTAAACCGTTTGGCAAGCAGATGTGACGATAGGCGGAGTAAACAACGATTTAGCAAGTCAGTCGGATGAGGCTAATACAGGACCGTGGTGGTGGCGCAGGAGACCAGCAGTGGCTCACATAGGGTTGTGGATGATAATAATCTGAGAAACTTCTTATATCACAGTCTGTAATTATAAATAGGAAAGCAAGCGGCGGGCGGGTTAGCCAGTAGGCATAGACAATTATCACAAACAGCGATCGGTAGCCCGCGACCACATGTTTGACAGAATCGTCACGCACTGAGAATAGGAAATCCAAATTATGTATAGGTACAGAATCGGTAGAGCAAGGACGCGCGCGCTGTGCTCGGCTGCGTATTCCCAATTACTATGCATTTATTCATGCAGAGGCAACAGGCGTGCAACATTTAAGATATGCACTTGACCAATTCTTCGATACGTATATTTACTGCAATATGGTACAAAAGACGATTTTTAAGGGGAGACCGGAGGGGAATCCGCCCATACAACACGTACTACCAAGATCATTTCTAATTGGAGCATATTTCTACCTTAATAAGGTATTATTTTAATTTGAATAGTATTTATCTAGGTTCCCAACCATATATAAGATCAAAATACTTACCTAAAATGAAATCATCGCATTCAGCATGTTTTTACGTCATAAAAGACCTGTTTTCAACCTAATTGTTTCGTATTAAAAACAACAACATCTTACGTATCCTAGTCATGGGAACATAGATTATATCGTCTAGTTACCGAATAACAACACAATGAGAAAAATACAACAAGTTTTCAGTCATCATTTTTGGTATTACGGAACACGGTCAAAATCTAATCAAATTTAGAATCGGTCATTTGCTATCACTGTCGCTCTGCGTGGCTAAACTTCGTCACTAAACAGGGATAACGATATTCAGGTCGATGTTTTTGACGCGGCCGAATTGAAGTTGCGCTCGGGGTTCGCCGGCGCGTTAAGGCTAGAGATTACATATTTATTTTACAATCAAAACTCATAACCGGTCCGCTTTGACTGAGAAAATCTAAAGTTACTTTAGACGAGATCCCCTTTGCGCGCCGGAAGGGGATTGTTGGTGGAAAAATCCAGAGATTCCCTTATGCATTTATAATTAATTATCTATAATTAGAATAGAAGAGTTTCTTGTGAAAGGGTTCGCCCGGGGAAGTACTTCCACCAAGCATCATTGCTGTTTCCGTTTGAAGGGTATGGTTGCCGGTGAAATTACAGACACATAAGACTTTACACCTGTATGCCTCAAGTTGATGGACGCAGGGCAGTGCATCGTAGGGAGACTTTCTAGGGTACGTGACCTACGAGGCAATACTTTGTGATCGGCGATGGTTACCACCTAACAGGTCCTGAAACCTATCAGGTGGGGCATTTTTCTGTTCTAATTTTTATGATTTGTAACTAGAACACGTTAGAAAGTGTGTCTGTGGTGCATGCAGGCGATACAGCGCGGATGGAGAAAGCACGCGCCCACTTCGAAAACAAATCTATGCTATAGGTATGTGCAGTGCAAACATCGGTTCTACATTGGGTACCTCAAATGTATGTGTATGTACCTCTCTGTTCTTCTCGGTGGCCACTTTGGGTTTGAAGAGCAGCTGGTTGAGGAAGCCGAGGAGCATGAGCACGTAGAGTCCGACGTGGGTGAGCACCGCTGTCAACATGGAGCAGCGCTCGAAGGAGCCCGGGAACGTGTCGTACGCGCTCCAGTCCATGAGTCCCTCGGACGCGCGCCGCTCGTGCACTCCGTTCGAGCGGAACTTGTGCTGGAACCGAACATCAACTGTATTGCACTTGTCAAACATACCATGTGATGATGGGTACAAACCTCCCTTAGCTTGTGCCCATTATATTTGCGACTCTAACTAGACATGCCTCTGATTATTCCCACATGGGATACCTGTCTCCCGGTGCATCTACTGTACCTACCTACTGAGAATTACAATCACAGGGTGCCCCAGCAAAGCAGATAAATGTCTGGAGCGATTCCTATGTGGCTTCTTCTTCTTGTTTCATGTGAATGGTAAAAACTATTGTAGAGTAGTACTTTCCCACTTCTATAGCGTTGGTTTAAGTTAAATGTGAAAGTAATGTTTGTTTATTTATTTATTTGTTTGTTACTCAATCAACGGCTCAACAGCTGAACCGATTTCGATGAAATTTAGTATATTACCTAGATTATAACCAGAATTACCACATAGCATACCTTTTATCCCATAAATCAGTTCCCATGGGATAAAAATGGTGTGTCACATTGCAAAAGCGAATTTAGCTCTATTTCTACGTTACCTACACAGTTAGTAGTGTAACGCGTACGAAGTCGCGGGCAAGAGCTAGTCTATACTATAATATTAAGAGGAAAGATTTGTTTGTATTGAATAGGCTCCGAAACTACTGGATCAATTAAAAAAATTCTTTCACTGTTGGGAAGCTACACTATCCCCTGGTGACATAGGCTACTTTTACCCAACTGCGCAGAGGGAGGGTAATGTTTTTATTGAAAAACTACGCGTGCGAAGCAGCGGATTGGTCAGCTAGTAAGTTATATGATCCTTTAAATTAAACAGTCAGAAGACAAAGCAAATATTGATTGAATACTGGTCAGTTTTATGAAATGTGGGTGTGACTGCCAGTAGTTACCAGCCTACCGAGTGCTAGTAACTAATGCTTGTGGGATAAAGTTGTTCAGTAATCTTTTATATTGTAGGTGGGCGGGTCAGACAGGGCTCTGGAAAACGGGTGCCATCAACCCAAGCTACTTTAGGGAGTTGAGATGGCTGAGGTAAGGTTAGAAAGGAAGGGGATAATACACAATACTTGGATGTCAGTGCAGATCTTATTCCCCCCAACCTAAAACTAGAATTAGGTGGGTCAGATGAGGCCTAACTCAAAATACTAGTAAAGTAATGAATAATTAACAAAGAGAATATTATGGCTAGTTTCAGGAACACAAGAACACAAATTGGCAATTCTTTGAAATGTATTTGATAACATTTGGTTGGACCGAGCTTCTGATTCACAGCATGAGTACAAAATGGTTGTCATTCAGATAAAACTTCTTATTCTTATCTCAGTTTAGTTTGGTAATTTATGATTGATCATAAAATTCTCCTTCTCTCTCAATTTGTTTGTATTAAAATAGCTATGCCTGCGGTACAAGCAAAACGTAGGACTACTAACAGCAGCAGTATTGCACTTACATTTTCATTTCATTGTTAGACAACGGAGCGGAATAACAGATCAGATATGGATTTACTATTATAAATACTCAAGTGTACGTCAGATAGTGAATAATCAAGTGGTGTTTACTAGGTAGGTATATACCTAGTGATTGTTTACCCCAGCGGCCTGTGGGTTGATTTTACCAAGAAATCCCTCAGCGCCCTACAAGTCCTTTATAATAATGTTCAGTTTTATTAAGTTTAGAGTAATGTAGGGGCTACCTAGATTCTGCAGTGCTTCTGGCTTGATTGCTGTTGCCTTTATTGTCAAAAAAAAGCATCCATCAAAATCAGAATGCTGGGTAGCACCAACAGATTAGTTTGTGCTTTGGTTACAGTTATGACAGTCCCATGCGAAGTAGCTGGGTATCAGCTCTAATAAAGCCCAAATAATATTATTCTTTTGTAAGACATTTTTATTTATGTGTGGATCATAAATAAGTATCTAAAAAACATATCTTTTTCGTAGTTAGGAAAATAAGTATCTTTATTTTAAACTAGCACTTACCCAGACCCTAATCGAGGTCGTGATGGGTGAGTACTTAGATCAGCAGGTGCAGCTCGATAGAGCGCCTCGGAAGCTGCGGAGTGCTTCCTTACAACATTACCTAGACTGTATCTAGTAAGAGGCGTGTTAAAGGAAAAGGACCGGCAAAGCTACTTCTGTGAAATAGCTGTGACTAACTTTTCAAAAGGTTATACATCAATCTACTTACACCATTAGTCAAAAGTGTAGATTTCACGTAACCATTTTTTATATTTTCATGTATTCCATTTTGCAGAGTTTCTCCCTTTTCACTACATTCTTTCAGTTTCAACGTATTTATTTTTTCACTTAAGTCAACGCGACCATTCGCTGCAACCGCCGTCATCCTTTTTGCTGTTCTGCCAGCACCGAGCGAGTGAGTGAGTTGCACTCACACTGATTCACACACAGCACAGACTACTAAGCAGTGTTGCCAGCGCCTCAATCAGAAAAACGCCGGTAAGCCTTGTTGAAAAAGGCCGATTTTCGGCCCTAAAGGCCGAAATTGAAATAATAAACGTTATTCAACTAAAAAATATATTTAAATGGTGCAAACAACAAAAACTAGACACAAACAACTTTTTTAACTATATTATAACTTAGATATTAACTTTTATTCTACTAATATTTTAATTTAGAACTTATCATTTCTGGCGATAGCTCAAAATTTATTATATCACCACAGTTTTCTATACCTGCAGTGGTAGTCAATAAAGAAGCTATCGTCTCCGTATTGAGACGAGTGCGGCTTTGTTTTTATTCTCTTCAGTTTACTAAAAACACGCTCAACACTCGCGTTAGAAAATGGGAGAACCAGTAGTAAGCCAATTGGTTCATGTAAATGAAAAAATTGGCGATTTCCTGCAATATTTTTAGGCATTTTTAAATTTACTAAGACCTTATTTTTAATCATTACAATTATTAAACATAAGGTCTTGATAAATCTAGAAATATAAAGTTAAGAAGTTATAAGAATATAAAGTAATATTTTTATTATGGGCGGGTAAAGGCCACAAAAAGGCCGATGGCTGCCAAGGGCCGACATAATTTCCCAAGGGCCGATCTGGCAACCCTGCTACTAAGTAAAAAGCAGTGTCTCCAACTCTATTTGGCAAAATTACGGTGTTGCTAGTTTAAAAATACGGTAAATGGCGGAAAATTACGGGAGATCAAAAATTAAATAATAATATGGTAACTTTATTTCACAATTATACATTATTTTTCAGGCGTCAGCCTTTTTGTACATGGAAACATTTATAATTTTTATCATTTTATAGGTAGGGTGGAAATCTACGCAGTTCTTTCCTGATCTCTTTATGAGTTGCTGCGTAAATAAATACAGACCGTCTAAAAAGAGTAGACAAAAAATGAGGGCGCCACTGTCGTTTAACTGGTATACCCCATACTATATAATAACTGGTTTTGATACTTGCTAATTATTTATTGTATTATTGGCATTAATATTTTATGATTCTCAGCTAACTTAGTACTTCACATAACCACTTTACATCACAAGTTGTGGTTAAATTCTACTAATACATATTATTATAAATACGGAAGATTGTGAGGATGGATGGAACTTGGCACAGGAATAGATTATTACCTGGAATAACTAGAGGGCGCAGCTAGTAAAATAATAAAACAAGAGTTAAGTGTTATTAATAAAATATTTATTCATAAAATTAGTCGTCCAACATATCAAAATCTAAATATTCGACACCAGACATGTTGTCATCTATTGCCCCAGAAGAATCTTGCCGAGAAGTACTAGGCAGACAGGAATCTTCTGATTCTGCTTCAGACTCACTGCTGCTGCTGCTATCCTCACCAACTCTTATAATTAATTCTTCTATATTTTGATACAGCCTGGGGCCATTTAATTTTTTTTGACATGGTCACAACATGATTTCCAATCTACTGGAGTTATAGAAGCAAAAACCTCTTCGGTTAATTGTTTTATATCTCTGGATCCAACATTTTGTGCTGCCACTTTTCTTTTTGCCAAAGACCATATAAGTTCAATCGGGTTCAGGTCGCAGTGATAGGGTGGCAGCCTTACGACTGTATGTCCATGCTCGCTCAGTAACTCGTCAATTTCATAAACTGGTGCTGGTTTATTTTTTTTCACCAAATCATAAAGCATAGGTTTTCGTAGGGTCGGATCAAAATTAATATTATTCTCTTCGAGCCATAATTTGATTTCGGCAATCGTGCTGGATGTTGTGGGAGCCTTATTTTTCACAATCGAGTGATATGGGGCGTTGTCCATTACAATAAGGGAAGGATATTCAAGGTTTGGGATGAGCTTTTCGGTTACCCACTTATTAAAGTTTGTTCTATTCATTTCAGAATGATAGTCTTCCTGTTTGTTATTTCCACTAAAAATAAGAAGAGAGTTCGGTACAAATCCTTTTTCACTTCCTGCATTGATGAGAATCCATCTTTTCCCTTTTGAGATATCTTGAATAACTCCTTCGGTTTCA
The DNA here is from genome assembly GCA_918857605.2 of Philereme vetulata. Classification (NCBI taxonomy): domain Eukaryota; kingdom Metazoa; phylum Arthropoda; class Insecta; order Lepidoptera; family Geometridae; genus Philereme; species Philereme vetulata. The sequence goes on along the minus strand of OU975471.1, from coordinate 7,053,841 downwards.
ATAGATTGCCAACATTTTTTTAATTTGTATGATGAGTGAATATAACTTTCATCTAGATATATAATATCTTTTTGCAACTCTTCAGGTAAGTTACGGTTGTCCATAATCATCATATCAGCCGTAGGACGTCCACTGCTGGACAAAGGCCTCCCTCATTGATCTCCAGGAATTGCGGTTGGAAGCGGCCTGCATCCAACGCCGACCTGCGGTTCTTACCAAGTCGAATGCCCATCTTGTAGGTGGACGTCCTACGCTGCGCTTGCCGGTCCGTAGCCTGCATTCGATAACTTTCCGGCCCCATCGGCCATCTGTTCTGCGCGCTATATGGCCTGCCCATTGCCACTTCAACGTGCTAATCCGTCGGGCTATGTCGGTGACTTGAGTTCTCCTACGTATCTCCTCATTTCTGATTCGATCCCGTATAGAAACCCCGAGCATAGCCCTTTCCATAGCTCGTTGAGCGACTCTGAGCTTATTCATAAGGCCAATAGTGAAGCACCACGTCTCGGTTCCATATGTCATCACTGGTAACACACACTGATTGAAGACTTTCGTCTTAAGGCACTGAGGTATGTTGGACGAAAAGACGTTGCAAAGTTTCCCAAACGCTGCCCATCCGAGTTGGATTCGACGATTGACCTCTTTCTCGAAGTTGGACCTACCTAATTGGACTGTTTGTCCTAGGTATACATACGCGTCGACAACTTCAAGAGCCGAGTTCTCAACCATAACTGGGGCAGGGATGACATGGACATTCGACACGATTTTCGTCTTGTCCATGTTCATTTTAAGTCCTACCCGTTGGGAGGCTCGATTGAGGCCTTGGAGCATCGTGCTGAGCTCTTCCATCGACTTTGCCATGACCACAATATCGTCGGCAAACCGAAGGTGAGTGATGTATTCGCCGTTAATATTGATGCCCAGTCCTTTCCATTCCAGAAGCTTGAAGGCATCTTCCAATGCGGTCGTAAACAGTTTCGGAGAGATGACATCTCCCTGTCTAACGCCTCTTTTTAAGGGAATCGCCTTCGAGCTCTGTTCGTGTACTCGGACTGACATAGTGGCGTTTTTATACAAACACTTCAACACTTCGATGTACCGATAGTCAATACGGCATCGTTGGAGAGACTCAAGCACTGCCCATGTTTCGATCGGATCGAAGGCTTTCTCATAGTCCACAAACGTGAGACATAGCGGCAAGTTATACTCTTCAGTCTTCTGTATGACTTGCCGCTTTCAGAAGCTCTGAAGTGATTCCGTCCTCACCCGGCGCCTTGTCATTCTTAAGCTGCTTCAAGGCCATCCTGATCTCATACAGGCTGATGTCCGGAATATCTTCGGTATAATGTCGGGTCAGTTTGGCTCTTGGGTCGTTGGCCGCACTGCAAACAGGTTTAGTGACCGAATCGTAGAGCCGTCCATAGAACCTTTCGACTTCCCTTAACACTTCCGCTTTACTTGACGTTATGCTGCCATCTTCCCTCTTCAGCTTCGTCATGCGGCTCTGCCCAATAGAATTATCTCTCGCGAACACTTTGGGGTCTTTATTCCGCTCTATCGTATCTTTAATACGAGATGTATTAAAGGTACGAATATCGTGCCGCAAGGATTTCCAAATCTTTTTATTGAGCTGCCTATGTGACTGAGCATCATCGGGAGACTGCAGTCGCAAAGAACGTCGTTCAGCCATGAGGTTAAGGGTGTCATCAGAGAGTTTCTGAGGTCTATTGGTACGGGGGGTTTTAAAGAACTGGGACCCCACCGTATGGACGGTTTCTACGAACCTGTTATTGATCTCGTCCACTGATGCATCTACTTCTAGACAGTCAAAGCGATTTGCAAGTTCGAGTTGAAAGCTCTCGAGGTTTTGAATATGTGCGCGAGTGGGTCGGAGCGTAGATTTCATCAAACGGGACCTTTCAAGTTTAACGTTCATATTCAATGTGGCTCTAACAATTCGGTGATCACTGCCGGTTTTCACCCTGTGAATCACAGAGACATCGTTGAATATCCGTTTCTTGTTGGTCAAGATGAAATCAATCTCATTTCTCGTGGAACCGTTGGGATTCATCCAGGTCCATTTCCTGTGAGGCGGTTTCTGGAAAAAAGAATTCATCATAAAGAGTCCTTCTTTCTCCAGAAAATCGGCCAGCCTCTGTCCCCTGGGGTTCCGTTGCCCATATCCAAATTACCCCACTCTCAACTCATCATCGCTTCTCATGCCTAGCTTTGCATTTAAGTCCCCCATAACAACAATAAAGTGAGTTTTGTTCGTATGTATGGCTCTACTGATGTCCTCATACATAGACTCTACTTCTTCATCTGGGTGTGAAGAGGTCGGCGCATATACCTGAACGACCTTCAGCGAATATCGCTTAGATATTCTGAGTTTCAGATACGCGACCCTGCTCGACACACTGTCGATGGTGATAATGTTGTTGATGAGTGACTTGTGAACGAGAAACCCAACACCACCTTGGGACTGTTGGTCACCCTCCCGGTAGTATAGTAGGTTACCAGACTTAAGGAATATCGTGTCCTCGCCCTCTCTACGGACTTCTGATAACCCCAAAATGTCCCAGTGTAATCTACTAATTTCTTCTTCCAGTTCAACAATATATTCGTCTGTCCTCAAAGTGCAGATGTTGTGTGTTACCAGGGCCAGTGGTCGTCGTAGGGTTTCCGTCCATAATAACTTTTAAATATTTTTCCCTTTTAATACAAATATTAGTATTTTCCATCAAAGTTTTTCTGTTTGATTTACATTTTTTGTATTTAAAACTAATAGATTTTAAAATTTTGTGTAAATGTGCTCGACTTCCATTGAAACCAAGGTCTTCCCTTACCATGGTTAGTATTTTATTAAGTGTAGGGACTTCTTTTGTTACACTATAGAAATAATGCACTTTTTGGACGAATGCACACTGGTCAAAATCGTCTAATTCTTTTCTTGGTCGCCCCTTTCTATGTTTAGCAGGAGTACTGAATTTTCCTTTAGTTTTGGATCCTTCCGAAACTATTCGTCGCACTGTACTCTCGGATTTACCTGAAAATAATAAATTATATTGTTAAGTATCTAAATTAGTCACACGCACTATAAATATGTGTTTAATTTTCATAACCTCAACTATACATATATAAGTAAATATTTCATGATAAGACCACTCTTGGATAAGACATTACTATTTAAAGGAGTGTAAAGTGACTAAAAGTACTAGAATCTGGCTAATGAAAGTTGATACTGAAAAAGCGCGGCAAATTTAAAAAATATCAGCATGGCAGCCCTAAAGTAAAAAGGAAAGTTGGAACAACTCACTTTGATACTTTGACATTTATTTTTATTTTACTAGTGGATGCTTGCAATTTTGTCCGCGTTACGACGAGATTAAAAGTAGCTTATATCACTTGTTAACTCTTTATTAACTCCATACCAAACATCACACGGATACGTCACTCCATTGTGGCGTATTAAAGGAACAAACAGGCTATCAAACACTATCATGAGTATCAATATTATCATGAGTTTAAATATTTGTAAATCTATGTGAGTATGTATCAAAGAAAACAACACCATATATTTTTATACTGTTTTTTAATCACTATAATCAAAATCTGAATCTAAAAATTCAACATGGAGTGAATCGACAGAATCACTGGAGTCGCTGCTGTCTCTTAAATTGATGATGAAGCTTTGTAAATTATTTTCAGTTATATGGTCTCTACTTTTGTACTTGTCTTCCACATGAATGACATGGTCTGTCATTTTTTTCCAATCATCTGCTGTAATACACTCAAAAGATTGTTTTATGAGATCCTCGAACTCGTTTGGAGTTCGGCTTACATTTTTGCTTCCCACATTTCTTTTTGCTAGACTCCATATGAGTTATATAGCATTTAGGTCACAATGATATGGAGGAAGTCTTAGCACTTCATGTCCGTTTTGGCTTAAAAGTTCATCAGCTTCATTAATAGGTTCTGGTGTGTTCTGTTTTACTAAGCAGAGCAACTCTGCTTTTGAATTGTATGTTTCAAATGAAATACCATTCAATGTAAGCCAATTCTGTATCTCTAACTTTCGATTTTGAGATGTGGGCGCTTTATTTATTATGACAGAATGGTATGATGCATTGTCCATTACAATTACACTTGGTTCATTCAAATTGGGCATAAGCTTTTCTTGAAGCCATTTGTTGAAGTTTGTGGAATTCATGTCATGGTGGTAGTCGGCCATTTTAGATTTGGTGCTAAATACTAACAATGAGTTTGGAACAGGGCCTTTCTCTGATCCTGCATGCACAATAATATATCGTTTTCCTGACGATATATTTTCAATTATTCCACTTGTTGATGACCTTGCCAACATTTTTTAGGCTTATAGGTTTTGTGGACATAAGTTTCATCTAAGTAGATTATTGGCTTGCCTTCTGCACGTTTCGATGCAATGGTACGCAAAAAGCGATGTCTCCATGCAGCTATATCATACCGTTCAATTAATAATGAACGTTCATTTTTGTTTTTCTTAAATTCATAACCGTTGGCTAATAATATGCGACGGAGAGTTTCACGACATCCACCAAATTCTATACTTTCTTTTAACTCTACCAACAAAGATCTTAATGTTGGTACGTGTTTCCTCACAATGTAAAATTCGTTTACTTTTTACGAATAACATCCATATCGAAACTATCTAAGTTCGACACTTTTGAAGGGTGAGGTCGTTTTTTACCTGGAGTCCTCCAGACCCCTTCGTTCACCGCACCTTCTTTTTTAATTCTCTTCAATGTAATAACACTTACATCTGTAAAAAGAATAAAATAAAATGTCAATTATCGTGAGTCTCATAACTAAGAAATAATAGAAAATACACAAGTATTACAAAACTAGTCTAAGGTTAACGTTGAGTGAAAACTTACCGGTGAGTGAAGATAGTTCTTCTAAGTACTGGTTCTGCGATTTCATCATATCTTTTTGATCTAAATCTGTGATCTTTTCAATTGCTTGTTTTACTTCAGCAGTTCGTGCATTATCCTCAAGACTATCGGTAAAAGAACAATAACATTATATAAAGTAAGTAAAACTAATATGTACTTATTTAAAATAAAAAAATATCAAGACATTTTGACCGTACTAACCTAAAAAATCAGTCACAGTACGTAAAAAATCCTGTTTTTCTCGCAATACGGCTTGTTTCACAAGCTTTTTCTCTTCATATTTCGAAATCATACAAAACAATAGTTTTTGCACTTCACTCTTTATAGGTTTATTCATTTTTATAGCATTAACACGGATATATCACAACAAAACTATACGCAAGTCAACCACAACGAAACATCAACAACACGCCATCTTGTTGCGTCAGAGATAGGGATACCATACACTGATTCTGATTTTACCAAATCTTTCGGAATACAGCCGAAAATTAATTTCTTTAAAATAAAATTGCCAAGTTTTTCTCTAGTAAATAGTGTACCTAATTAATTAAGCTATTTATTAGACCAACTTAAGGCTTAGTGTTGCTCTTGAAATGATCCAACACGTACATACGATACTTATTTTCGATGAATACAATTTTAGCACACGTACGAATTTTTAAAACTCATTTTATAAAATGTTTAAAATAAGTTTGTTTTAAAAAAGCCTTTTTGGAATTAATTGTTCCTAAGTACTTTCTGCTTAAAATACCCCAATTTGTAGGGTAAATATCCGATGGTAGGAACACTTTAGTGTTGTCATATAAAAAGTTTGCAAAAAAATCCAGTATCTACTTTCGTTAGCCAGACTCTTATAGTTTGGCAAAAATGAGTAGAAACGGAACTAATTTTTTTGTTTGCTGGCAACATTTAAAAAATGATGACGTTTGAATTGTTTGAAGTAAACAAAGTTCGGAAGTTTATACAATTTATAATTTGTGCCATAAAAGCGTGATAAAACTAACTTAAAAATGAATAAAACCATCCGAAGTGCTGGCAGACAAATTATTTATAAGGTTTATAGGCGATGTTTGGCAGAAAAAGAGGCCAAAACCATTCTTACCGATCTCAACGATGTTTACCAAAGAACCGCTGATATGACAGGTATGTAACTGTTTGTATTGTTGTTTTTAGATGAATTAAGTGTAAATTGATGAATGCTATTCTGTTTTGAATAGCTTGCATACGAAATAAGTGGAATTTTGAACAATAATCATCGAGCACATAGGTTATGTTTACATTTTGTCTAACATTACTTTGGTATAGTGCGACAGATCAGTGTTGATACTTGAGTGGCGTACTTTGCAATATGTACCTAAATTTAAATTCGATTTCTACATAACTTTATTGTTGAATGAAAATCATTACAATTAGAAATTTACCAAAAATGTATTTTTATTAATATTTTGTTTGTATATTTATTTATTCACCTCAGGTAAATCAGTAAGCACTGTAAGAAGAGTCGTGCTGGAAGGAGATCGAAACAAAGGCGTATTTTCTACACCCGGAAAAAATAGAAAAGGTCGTCCTAAAAAACAGTTGGATAACTTTGACTTATGTGCCATCAGACAAAAAGTTCAATTTTTTTACACTGTGAGAAAACAGGTACATTTATCATTATTATTATTGGTATTAAAATTTAACTGAATAAATAATACGTACTAGCAGTGTTCATTCGTTTGACACGTCACTGCAACTTTCAAATTTAAAATTTTTACATAGTTATTTTATTTTCAGGTACCAACCTTACGAAACTTACTGCCAGTAGTAAGAGAAGATTTGGGATATGACGGAAGCCGTGAGCATTTACGGAAAATACTTATCGCCCTAGGATTCAAATATAAAAGATGTCAGTCAGAAAGAAGTGCATTAATTGAACGGCCGAATATAGCAGCGAAACGGGCAGCGTATTTAAATAAAATTATCAGCAATAGAAATTTGCCCGAAGAGCTTAGAAAGCCCATAGTTTACCTCGATGAAAGCTACGTTCACCAATCGTATAAATTAAAAAAGTGCTGGCAGTCGATTGATGTAAGTGGAGTAAAGCAGAATGTTTCAAAGGGTAAACGCTATATTATTGTTCATGCTGGCAGTGAAAAAGGGTTTATTCCTAATGCTTTGCTCATATTTACTGGAACAAATAAAAATGCCGACTACCATTCGGAAATGAATAAAACCAATTTTCAAAAATGGGTTGAAGATAGGTTGATTCCAAATTTACCACCTGCATCTATTGTGGTAATGGATAATGCGCCGTATCATTCCGTGGTATTGAACAAAGCGCCTACCTCTGCTACTAAAGTAGCCGATATAAAGGAATGGTTATTCAAAAATGGAATTCCATTTGATGTGTCGTTGAAAAAGCCACAGCTGTTGATGCTGGTCAAACGGCACAAGCCCGAGCCGAAATTTGAAATAGACGAGCTGTTAGGAGAACATGGACATACAGTGGTAAGACTTCCACCTTACCACTGTGATCTGAATCCTATTGAGCTGATTTGGGGAATAGCGAAACATAAAATTGCAGCCCAAAATGTAGGCTCGATCGACATAAAGGTACAGTTTGGCTTATTAAAGTATGATATTGAGAGAGATTATATTGATGTTTTACTTTTAATGTTGATAAAGGTTTAATTAAAATGTTTCGTCTTTATAGGAAGCAGCTGAGCGCGCATTCCAATCAATTACGGAGGAAGATTGGAAGAATTCATGCCAGCATGTAATCAAAATAGAAAAAGATTATTACGAGCGGGAACTAACTATGTACGAAGACATGGAGCGAATTATAATAAACCTCGAAGACGATAGTAGTTCCTCTGAATCGGAGAACGATTTAGACGAATATGCGGCTAACTCTAGCCAAGACTCGGATGAAATGGAGGGGGTGGAATATTTGGAGGAAAATATATTAGATTAATTACAATAACATTGTATCTGCGTCTTATTTTAATCCTAGAAAAAAATAGAGAGAAAATTTTAAAAACACAGTATTACCTACTAGCATAATATATTTATTTTTAGGTAATAAATTATTGTTTAATTAAATGATATTTACTGATTTTAATAAATAAACTATATGTACAAAAAAATAGTAACAAAAGTATCAAGACTATAGGTTGGTACGCGTACGCTATACGGTCACAGCGGGTTGCCATAAGAGCAGCACAGTGGCGCCCTCCGGATTTTCTACTCTTTTTTGCCAAGCTGTACATTAATTCATAACTTACCACCAGTCAGATCCGCTGTTCGTTTATAAACGTGTTCCATCTGCGTGAGCCATCTGCCGGATTGGAATTCGGCTAAACAACGCATAAACACTTTGTATATCACTTCACGAGTGCCTCTGCAAATTGTTTTATTCATTTATCAAATGTTTAAAATAAGTTTTTGGATAAAAACTAGAATTGAAGCAAGAATTCAAATGAAAGCAAACAATGTTTACATTACAATAACAAGCAAGTGACAAGATTGACTTTTAATGAAGTGTTGCCAGCCAGAACATAGTTAGTTCCTTAAACATTAATTTCTACTCGTTTTAGACGGACTGTAGGTACGTGGATAGAACTTTCCTATGTCGAGAGAAGCTCCAACCACGCACCCACGTAAAAGTTTATGATTCTAAAACAATACGGACCCAGAAGTGAAAATAATTTCAAAAAAAAAGTAGGTAAATATTGATTGGGTGAACACTAGCCCTCACACTAGGATTCCCTGTGTCGTGAGCAGCTAGTTTCTTCCAGGGGTAATAAAAAAATACTAAGAAGGATTTTAAAAATAAAGAAATAAAAATAGTTAGATATATCTTAATACACTTATTTAACAAACCCTTAATATACATAAATAGGTGTGTACCTAATAATGTATCCTACTAATTCAAGAGGTTGCGCCATCAAAAACGTCCAAATTTTATTCAACTCATACAACTTAACTAATTTTACAGAGTCATATGAAATAGATGATCTAAATAAATTAAACACATAAATACCTATAGCTTCTTCAAAATTTTGAGGGTAGTTCACCTCTCAGTCAATTTTATTATGTCAATACAGGCTTGCCTGCCTGTGTGAAGGCCGCTGCATAAATGTGATTGTAGGTAGTGCCGTCTACCTCAAACTTTGTTTATAAGCCTAATGTTCATTGCTATTAAACCCGGCATCTTAGGTTAATTACAAAAATTGTCTTCATGTTAATTTTATTGATAAGTTTTTTGCTGCAAATATATATTTTTATTTTTCAGTTTTATCTCGTCGTAGAAGTAGTTCCATTCAGTAACACTCATAGAAAATCACTATTAATACACTATTAATAGGTATACTTATATTCTATGGTCTCTGATTATACATTCACACATACGAAATCAAGGACAGCAAACTATCTGCGTTTGACTGGAAAAAGGTAACATAAGTGAAAAGTGTTCGATATTTAAAAATATATCAATATTTTGAAACGATATATTGATAAACATCGATGCTGGGATCCGATGTATAACATCGAATATAAATATCGATATATTTTTCAAGTGGACAACCCTACACTGAGTGCACTGTTGCCGCCACAGTTGCCAACTGTACCCTAAGCTTTGTGGCTATAGATCTCTTGCAAAAAGTTGCCCGTCTTCCAATTTTTATATACTATACAGTTGCCAGAAGTAGCAAAGATAGAAGTAGTAAAGTTTAAAAGTAGGAACATAATATTTGCTTGCACTAAAACTACACTATATGCAAATCAAAACTTTTTGTATAATTGAGATTATGAACGGTGCATTACCTACTTACTTAATCAAGTGTAATTAAAACTTAGTCAGAACATCTTGGTTAAAAAAATACGTAAAAATAACGATTATTATGCGATATTTCTCTACCTATAACCATTATACCTACCTACGCCAACAAACGAATAACGAAAAAAACTAAATCTATACTAATATTATAAAGAGGAAAGATTTGTATGTTTGTAACAAATAAACTCGAAAACTACTGGTCCGATTTCAACAATTCTTTCACCATTAGAATGCTACATTTTCCCGAAGTAATATAAGACTACTTTCTGCTACTTTGACTGTACAGAACGAGGGTAATATTTTTATTAAAAAATTAAAAACGCGTGTGAAGCTGCGAATTGGTCAGCTAGTATTTAATATACCTACAACTTTATAAACACTTGCATAGTCTACATACACATTCTAAAAAATATTACTTCTAAAATTCCATACAATCCATTATTTTAGAATTTCGATTTGCAGGAATCGCAGGCGTGTGATTCGGCAGTGAGGCGTTTCATTCACGGGTCAAGTATCAATGTCAATTGTCGTGTTATCATTGTTTTCCGCAAAACAAGAAATTAAAAAAATTGTTTGTGTTTGTTGAGTGAGATTATTTTATTTACATACAGCGCCATCTTTTACGCTAGCTGGAACTAGTTTAAAAAAACTAAAACTAAAAAGCCCTCATTCCTTATATTTATTAGAGTCTATAGTCTTGCAAGACAATCCCACTGTCATTCTCAGATTTCTCAGTGAAAAAGCGTCTCACACGAAACTCATACTCATACTCATTTATTCAAACCGTAGGGACACAATGGAACACTTGGTTACGTCAATAATAGTACTTACTTAATTACATGTCTTTATCTAAGTAGAGGTGCCAGAAACAGACAAGCATTTCATATATACCTATTTACATATAAGCTTAAAAATACTGACTATTAACTATGTAGGTACATAAGATTATAGCTGCTGTAGAGGGGCATTGTCAAAAACTGATTATAATAGCACCTACTTTGAATTCTAAACTGCTGCTTATGTCAGTAAGTAACATAAATTTTATTAAAAACATTGAATTGCATTAATCATTGAATAAAATATAAGGAGTGTCAAGATATGTAATTAAAATGTCAAATCGTAGCTGCTGTAAAAGGCATTGTCATCTTACCTAAATAAATCATTACAAAAAAAAATGTATATACCTAATCCTAATATCACAGAAATAACAATATATACCTAGTCAGGTCATAAATTCTGTCACATGTTTAATATAAAATAATTAAAACAAGTTTATTCATTATGTAACCATTTATATACCAAAATGAACTTAACAAAACATAGATTCTTATGACACTAAAGTTTATTCAAAATGACCTCCGTGATTTTGAATACAGGCCTTCAATCTGGGCGGCCAGTCGTCTATCGCAGCACGAACGAGGTCCATGTCAATATCGGCGGCTGCCTTAATCAAGGATGTCTTGAGTGACTCCAAATTGGGATGAGGCTTTGAGCACGCCTTTTCCTCCAAGTGTTGCCATATCTTGTAATATAACGGATTCAAATCTGGACTGGAGGAGGGCCAGTCTTTGTGCCGGATGAAGTCGATTTCACGCTCCGCCAGCCAGTCTTGTGTGCTCTTCGCTCTATGAGCTGGCGCCGAATCTTGTTGGAATACCCAGTGCCTGTTATTGAACATGGTATGAGAAACAGGTTCCACAAGGTTCGTCAGGACTGTATTTTGATACACAACTGCATTCGTTTTTACACCTTTCTCACAAAAATGTACCTCTGTTAAGCCCCAATAAGAAACTCCCAACCATACCATGAGCGAGGATGGAAAATGACCTCGTTGGACACGCGGAATACGGTTGCTCGCTTCTTCACTACTGTGTGCGTACACCTTATCATTTTGTTTGTTGTAGCTCTCTTCTACGGTAAAGTTTTTTTCATCCGAAAAAAGAATTTCCCGATATTTTTTTCCCGCGTACCGCTTCAACAAAGCGCGGCATCTCTTCAGTCTCAGGTCCATAAGACGAGCATTCAAACGATGTCCTGTTTTTCTTCGATATGCCCGAAGCCCTAAGTCTTCATTTAACACCCTTTTCACCGTGGTTCTGCTTAACCCCATCTGAAGGGCCAACAGTTTCTGCTTACGTTTGGGATTTCTTTGAATTCGCGCGTTACAGCTTTTATCACTGCTGGAGTCCTAACAGACCGAGGGCGACCACTTCTTGACCTGTCATCTACACTAGAGTCTTCATTGTATCGTTTGATGGTGCGATAAACGAATCTTTTGGTTTTGAATTGGCGCGTAACCGCAACGATGCAACGCAATAACTGCAACACGGTCTTCTTTAAGCGTCCACTCCATATTTAAAAATGAGTAAAATTCTAAAATGTATACATTTTTATTTTCATGAACAATTCGAAATTCGAATTCAATAAACTTTTTTGTGGCCAGCATTCTAAAAGAAAAGTTTTTACACTTATGACCTGACTAGGTATAAAAAAAATTAATACATAATACATACCTACCTACTATCAAGTAATTTCCTGTGAAATGGAGTCATCCTTGAGAGCTTCAATCATGCTATAGTAGCTTTTCCTAATTAATACTAATTTTAATTTTATTTTGTATATGGCATAGTCCATTTCACGGAAATCATTATATAATTTAATAAATAGTTTGACTTCATTACAAAGAAAACTCTTTGAAAGTTTAGCAAACCTAATAGTTGGGTGTCGAATGCTGCCACCATGCCTTGTTTGGTAGAAATGGGTAGAATTCAAAGTTGGAAAATCTTGTATATTTTATTTATTATACAAGAGGCACTATAAACATTCGCACTATATAGTCAGCGTCATTACCCCAAAGACCTTAATATACCTTACTACTAAGACTGTGTAGCAAAAAATGTTGTTTAGCTAAAATGAGATCTATTGTCATTCACCTATGGTAGCTATTTCCTTTTATGCGGTAGTTAGCCAAAAACGGTCCTGACGAGAGGGCTCCCGCTGGTAGTGTGTCCTTGTCTGACGTCTTGCCAGCTCAACTAATTATTGGGTTTGGTAGAAAGGGTAGAAAATTTTATATATTATCTTTTTTATGATTTACCAAAACGAATGATTCACCAACTTTGAAACGTAGTTAAATAATTATACAATTCCTTTAATTAATTATCAATTCGTTGTTTTTAAAACTAATTCATTAATACCGAGTAAGAGTAGTACTTAAATGTTTGGGCCTGGTAAGATGCCTAAATGTAAGATGGTGGCTTGCTCGCTTGGTTGTTTGGTTGATTCTCTTGCTTCAATTTGCGATTGTGTAAATTTTCATACTAAACCTGTTTGTTTTTCATGAAAAATGGTGAACTCTTGGACAGGGTGCAAAAATGAGTCTTATCCCGGTAGTCACTTTTCTTTCCACGGGTAAATAAGCAAGATATGATTGTCGGGGTTCTTTAGGATAACCAATAATTTTGTTGATCAAAGATTTTTATACAATCTCGTAGTAGTAGGTAGGTACGTACCAACTGTTTTATCAATTGGGGATGTACCGGTCACTGATAGAGTGTACCTAAGTGGCAAAACGCGACACTTAGATTTTTTATATTACAAAAAAAATGTTGTCGTGTCCTTCGACTTTGCGCCGATGACGTTTGTTATTAATTCTATTTCTTGTATTGTAGATTTCAGAAGAATGAAAACCAGAAATTGTAGTGGGAAAAGCAGTGCCTGGAAAAATCTCAAAGTCGTCTGTTGTTTGCTCTGCGTATTTTAAATGTCATACTTACATCAATTCTCCCGAAAAATTAAGCACATTTTGCCTGCCCATCCAAGCTCTGACGAATCTCACGAATTGGAATTGATTATATGTATTGGTTAAAAATACTTGAATTTAAAGCTTAGAAGCTACGGGAAGTCCTTAACCCTCAAGCATGTTGGTGGAAAGACTACATTACGACAAAAATTGCGTAAAACTATATTGTTCAGTAATGTATAAAAATGAACCAATTAAATTTTTCAAACTTCAGTCTTTTATTCTGTTTGGAATATTGCATCACGTTCATTTGATCTAATACTCATTTAATAATAATAATAATAATATGTGGGGATATCTCACATTTGACAAACATATCTAGCTTTTTTGTACTAGAGCGAAAGGTTTGTTAGCTTGTTATCAATTAACGGTAAGTCAGATGATACCTATTATATAAGGAGGGAAAAAAGTACTTTCGTTTCGACCCTTGACCCGCGTGTAGGGTAAGTTATGTAGATTCTAAAAAATATACACTGTTTTGGTTATTTTTTTTTACTTACAATAAATTAGGTAGGTTAAGGTAGGTAGCGTAGTTAGGTAGAATCAATATAACAGTATACCTACTACTTACACAATCGTTTTTACAAGTAATTTATCCCGTGTTCTGTTTGGTCATGGTGACCTCATTAGAAAGGGACACACTACCAACGGAAGCCCTCTTGCTCGGACTGGTTTTTGCGCCCTAGTGCACAGTCTAGTAGTAAGGTATAACGTCTTTGCATTACCCCTAGTTGAGAAAATGCATTTCGGCATGTTTCTATTGGTTTTAGACCTAGTACATATCTTATTGCCCTTTTTGTAGATAGAAGATTCTGTTGAATTCCGCCGCATTCCTCCACACTAGAATATTATATGTCATGATGCAATGAAAGTAAATATAATAAATATTGATAGACATTTCACACAGCGCTATCTAGCCCCAAACTAAGCAGAGCTTGTACTATGGGAACCAGATAACTGATAGAATACTTTTATAGCTTTTTCTTTTTGTAAATACATACTTATAATACATAGAAAAACATCCAGACCCGGAACAAATATTTGCAAATCATGCAAACGTTTGTTCCGCGGCGGGAATCGAACCCACTACCCCCTGCGTCTCAGTCAGTTATACGCCCACTGCACCACGGAGGTCGTCAAAGTAAAAAAAGTACACGGTTTTGGCAGCATTCGACCCACACAAAACTAAAAAAACTATTTATGAACGCACGCTTTTTACGTCTGTAGTATATTTTGTTTAAACGTAATTAAGTATAAATTATTAGAAGGCTGTATCATCATCATCATCATCTTCAGCCTTTCTCATCCCACTGCTGGGCATATGCCTCTCTTCGTTGTCGCCATTCGCCTCTGTCTTGCGCTGTTTTAACCCACATACCACCTGCGATTTTTATAATGTCGTCGACCCATCTTGCCGGCGGACGACCTACGTTCCTGGTTCCATCTCGGGGCCACCACTCAGTCAGCACCTGCTCCACCTGTCATCACCACGCCCGGCTACATGTCCTGCCCAACACCATTTGAGTCCCAATATATGCTGGCATAGTTGTTAAAAAATGTAGTTACAATGTCTACCTTCAAAATTTTCTAAGCTGATGGGTATGCAAAAATAGCTAGATTTAGCTACAAAGTAGCTAAGTTGACAACAGTGCCAACTTAGCTATTTTATCCAATGTATGTTCATCGGATCCGCCGCCGCCTCAATTCCTCTCGTTAGAAAGATAAAGAGAGTATTAAATTCGTTGTCCTTGTTGTACTTTATTTGTATTCAGGGTTGCCAACCGTAGAACTTTTTTCCTCGTTCAAAGGTTCAAGATTCTTTTAATCAGCCAAGAGTAGGTAACTATAAATCCAAATCGTTATACTAATACACAAGAATTAATATAAGACACTTAAAAACTAACTTATATAAAAAACAACAAAACAATTAAATATTAGAAAATAAACACACAGCAGATTAAATTATACAACTACATATATGTATATATAAAATTAGATCACAATTATTTTAACTAAAAATATACTAAACATATCCCCATGTACTTACTATACCTACCTACTTTTATTCTAATTGTTCGCAGTATATCAAGCAAAATCTTTCTGGCCATCTATCTGTAAAAATATCGAGTTGTGCATGCAAATCGGTGAGGGCAATAAGTTGTCGTTGGGCGCGCACGACAGATTGGAGAGATAACGTGCTACGCACAAAAGCAGCTAAAAATGTCGTTTTTTGGATCTCAAACCTCGTACACAGTAATTTACAATCCTTCTGAAGACAAGAAGATTTTTACGAACGAGCTACAAAAGGGGTTTTCACGCCCATGTTTTTATAACTGCTAACAGATGGCGTTGCAATTGCTGAGTCATCATTATTTTCCTATGAACTTGTAATAAAAAAAAACAAACATTAGTGTATCATTACCATTAGTGTTTATCTGGCGAAGTGAGATTGTTTTAGACAAATTTAGATATTTTGTCTTTGAGATTTTGGCATATAAACCATATTTTTTTAGCAGTGCATCTCCAGACTGTGCCATCTATTACCCTTATTGAAACCATAGAATACTAATATTGTTTATTGGCCCTCGCTCGGTTGCTGCTCAAGCTTACAATGTTGGTGAAGGTATGTAGATAATGGTAGAAAAGTACGTGATTGTGTTAGCAACATTGCAACAAATGTCAGAGTACTTCCGGCTGTCAAACTTGTAGATACGGATTCAAGTACGAAAATTCTACCCCCTCCCCTCACCATACTCCTTCCTTCATCCGCTCACCGGCTGTCTGTCTCTGTCAGCAAAATAGCACTTTAGCTATTCAGGCTCTACAAAAGAAGGTCAGTAGTTCCGGATTTTATAAAGTGTTTTATCTATGGTTCCTGAGAAAAGTCAGTCAATAATTTGTTGCAATTTCTCCCTTAAAATTCACGATTTTGTACTTTACATTCTTTTACCTATTTTTTATTATAGAGACTTATTATAACTTGTTTCTGTTTATCAATTTAACATAAGTAAGCACACGAATATATTTATTCGGACACCACTCATAAAAGCTGCCGCCTCCGCTGCATCGAATCGGTGGGGTCGGCTATCGTGTTAAAGTGTCGTCGTGCAGCCGCTAGCCGCAGCCGGGGCGCGCAGCGAACGAGCGCGCGCCGCAGTTTGGGCCGGCGAGGAGTCGCGACAGGACCCGCCCCGCGCACTCTCGCACCCGCACGCACTTACTATCGATCATCCCGCTACTAGATTTTTATTATTTTCACGCGAAGAAACATGGACAGCGCCGACGCTCTGCTGAAAGGGCTCGCGAGTGGCGACGCCACCGCCGCCGCCTCTACCCCGCTCCAGCAACCGATTCCGGTAGAGCCGGCACTAAAGCGCGATCAGGACTCTACCGACGATTTCGAGCACCTCGAGCGCGAGGCCAAGCCCGAGGCGGAGTCCCCGCTGCACGAGCCGCACCACCCGCGCGTTGCCACACAGAGCTTCCTCGACATGGAGCGCGATGTGTTCGTGGATACGCCGCGCGCGCCCTCCGTCACCGACAAGTTGGACCACTTTGCCGACAAGTTCACCGACAGCGAGTCCGATGCTGACACCGCGGGCGAGTCGCCGCTGCACCGGCCCGCGCCCGCCGTGCCCGCGCACGCCGCAGATTCCGTGCCCGCGCCTCTGCTGGACCTCCTGTCCGACCCGGTGCCGGCCGCGCTGCCGACGCCGGCGACGGCAGCAGCCGTGCAGGTGGATAAGCCCGCGGCCTTCCCTGAACCGGCCCCCGTACCGGCTCCCGAACCGAAGACGGCTCCTGCGCCAGCTCCCGAGCCCGTGCAGCCGGTCCCGGCTCCGGCGCCGGTTGCCGCGGCACACCAACCGCCGGCGCCCAAGTCGGTCCCCGCAGAGCCAGCGCGCGCTCCCATCGCCCACGTCATTGAGGCCGAGGTCATCTTCTGCCAGATGGGACTCGGTAAGCGATTCATTCATTCCAACTAGATAGTATCATTTTGAAGTCGATGCGATCCCATTCATCCACAATCCATAAAATAGTTATTCCTTCACTTCACATCGTGATCCCGAGGCCGCGAGGCCACCTTCCGCGAATATGAATGTTACGTTGCGTCACGATTTTATTTCTAAATTTTCAGTGAACGCTTCGGTTTACCGTCGCAAAATTATGATGATTCTATCTAATAGAATTTATTATTATATTCTGGCTAACCAAACCACGGGCCGCGCTGCAAGATATATTAACAAGTCTTAGTGTTTTGTAGCACACAATAAACCCACGAAATGGTCTCATTTCATTGTGCGCAGCGGACCGTGTTGAATCACGTCTTCAGTCTGCAGGTGAACAATGTCGTCAGCGAATACCTACAAGAACACTAAATGTACGATTCCTAAGTAGGTAAATACCTACTTACCATCTACATTCCGAAAGTTGTTCACTGAAAAACAAAATTCAAGTGGACTTAGTTTGATGACGTCATACATAATAGCTCTCGTAATTAAAAAATGACGCACCTTTGTGCTCATGTACCTACAGTCTCCGACCTACCTATAGCTACTATGACTGCCTACCTTGCAACTTAGTCATCGCTTGATGAATCACAGACAGTACTAAATAAAGACTTGACGTTTTGCAAAAACATTCGATTACGATCAGTAGGTAAGTAGAAGAGTCGTCGAGGCAAACGCGCTGGTGCGCTCTGTACGGTAACAGGGGGAGGGCAGGGCAGGGAGGTGGGCAGTCGGATTCGGAGGCGAAGGTGGCGGAGCGGCAAGAGCGTTGACCGCTGCAGCCGCGGCAGCGACGCCGCCACCGACGGCTAACGGCATCCCGCCCGTCACCGGCGCCGCATGCACCCAACTAAAGGATTTCCCGTTCCATGCGATTAGTGCATGACTCATCCCGGTCCCACCCCACCCTATTTACTTTACAATTACGCACTGTCCACGCACAAAACACCACCTACGCTAATTTCTCCTGTTCCGAAATTTGTGTATCATTCACAAAATGTAAAAGATTCGATGAAAATTTTGATGATGCACGATTTTGAAGTACTACCTAGCTACCTAGTTTGCCTCGTAAGCACACGGAATAAGCAGTCTAAATAAACGTAGGTAACGACCGCAAAACCAGCAAAATGCGCAGATATCGATTCGATTGCACTTCCATGAACCCGCTCAGTGGATGACTCATCATTACAATATTATGTGCACACAAGTACATGAAGAAACACTTTAAACTAGTGATACACCATCACACGTACAATGTACCTACATTTAAAATAACTAGACACATTTAAAGTACCTAAAATTAAAAAAAAAACTCGTAAAATAGGTAGGCAGATATTTTCCGCAAAACGGAGGAGTGTGTTATCTATAGCTTTATCGCTTATCGTGATAAGGCAGAAGAGCAAACACCACCATCATTTTGCAAAATATAACTTTCGTAGGTTTATGTGTTTGTTTTACCTGGCTGGTTGCAATGCACCATGCACCATCTCATGAGGATGATGTATAGTAGGTATTGATGTCGTGTCTCCAATTGAGTGCGTGGTTGTTTTCCTAGAATTCCACATTGCTGTCGGGAGTCACGCCTGTTCCACCCTAGTATATCACCCCTACAGGTAATCATCCAGCTTTATGTAATATAATACTTTTCCTAGCAGCCCCATTTTTACGAACCATACAGTACAGTATAAGCTAGTAGGGTATTCCTTTATATCACAAAGCTCCTGAGCATTTACCATTTAGCTTCTGACCTTGGGGTCTGAAAACGATGTTTTCGCAGAAACCCATAAATCGTTACCTAAAATGTTCAATTAAAAAGATGATAAACTAGGTATTGCAAATATTCCTTGAGGCATTTCCAGATTTTTTGTGGTTTTGAGCGCGCGGCGCGGCAATGCCGCGTGGTATGTGCCGACGCGACGCAACGTGACGCCACCACCGCTAAAATTAGCACCGGTGCTGAAGCCGACGCGAAGCGCTCGCATCGCACAGCGCACTCACAAGTGGAGATCCCTCGGCCGCGCGCTCACGTCCCTCCTCACTCCTTACTCCTCGCGCATGTAGATAGTGTTGTGTAGCTCACACCACATCGACTTGTACTGTTTCTGAGTGAACTTTGTTGTGTATATACCATGGGATCCGAAAACGGTGACGTCATCACACGTAAGTGTCCAACTTCTATTATTAACTCAAAAAGGGTCAAACCTTGGGAGTTTGGGACAACCAACATGCTTTGGTCTGCTTTAATGTTGGTAGGTGGTGAAAGATTTTAATCAGCTCTGTTAGTCGGTTCTGAAACGCACGTAGGTCTTACGCAAAACAAAAGAAAAATCCAAAATATTTGTGCCGTTCTCATGTTACTTACAAAGCGCCAGATATAATTAGAGAGTGGTCATTAACTCTTTGATTTCCGGTGTCCCACGTGGATTTTTTTTGGAGTAGCGAAAAATATTTTGGTATTCGTTGTTTTATTTCGGCTCAGGCTCAGTTTGTCCGCGTCGACCTCGCCACTGCACGACTGCATCGACATTATTGGCTCACTAAGAATCATTTTTATATCGACTCATATATATCTATCATTTTATCACTTCCTACACATATCTAGTTACCAAGTCGCGAACGCGAACATTGCATATTGCCGTTGCTAAAGGCTTCAAATATAGGTAACTTCCTTTCTTCCTTTGCCTTGCTAAGTCGTAAATGTTCAAAAAAATCTTGGCTCAGTATTAGGTATATCTAGCCTAGTCAGATTCCTATTAATACGTTTTTCCCGACACAAAACCCTGATAAAAGTCCTTCGAAGAATTAAAACATGTCAAGTTAGTGAATCAATACAAATCAAAGACCTTTGCAAATCTCTCGGCGATGTAGCGTCCGTTTATTGACCCAATTTCTGGCTCTTGACAAAGAGAAAGCCCTTTGTGCTTGTTTTGACAACCGACGCGGCGACGCCGACGTCGTCATTCCGCTGCTCCTCAAGTCCCCATTAGCCTTAACTTAGTTTATCCGTCCTACGCGACTTGATATCAAAGACCCTAATATTAACTTTCTGTGGAATTTTGGAAGCGTATTATCTAACGGTGAAAGGACATTTTAATTGAAAACTTTAATTCCCTAGGGCACCGCTTACGCTTTTCCGGGTAACTCAAACTATATATATCTTTTTATGGTCACAATGGATATACCTACTTCTATTTCTAAATTTAATAATTAAGTAGGTACCTACCTAACTAAACATTGGGTCCGTCAGTTTAGCTTCAAAATAAATGATTTTCAAGCAAAGAAAGTCATAATTATGCTTCAGTGTCCTACGAGTAGTAGACCAGTGTTAGGATTAGGCAGTTATCAGGCTTACGTCGACTACCGATGCTTATATGCGACTATCTATTAAGTGAGATATACCTATACGAGCTGTTGTAGCTAGGTAAGTAGTAAGCCCTAGGTACTAACTAATATAAATACTTTTTACTTATTCTTTCAGTATCTTTAACTAAACCACCTCTAACCACTAAACTACCAAGACGACCATCTCATACCGGCTGCTCACTCAAAAGGGTTAATAAACTATTCGAGTCGTTTGCATTCATATCTCCAGGTCTATTATAATCTGAACTCAAATTCCCTGTGAAACCTAGTGAATCATCGCATAGTTCCTTAGTGGAAAACCCAGACTGTAGTGGAAGAAGGCAGTCAGGCGGCGCGGCGGGCGGCGGGCGGCACTGCGGGCGCTTGCCCTCCGCCAGATCGATAGCGAACCCCACCCGTCCCATCCCTCACGCACAGACACATCGTCTGCTCTCTAAATGGATCAAGTTGCTGCTAGCCTCAATGCCCGGAACCGAAATAATATCAATAAATATATTATGCTCCTTAGGCATGAGATCATATAATTGGTTATTGATATATAAATGCAGCTTCAATTGAATATAATCAGACGTCTATCTGCTCGTACTAAGGCATCGCCTTTTTGAAATATTAATGGTTCGCCCCAAAATATGATCTCGCGAGTCTCCCTAATAACTGTAAGATATTATTTACCACGTAAACTTTACAATGTAAAGTATCCACGAAATACACGACCAAGTTACTTGACCTACAGATTCATTCCAAAATTACAAGTAATGAAAGTTCATGCTATTGTTTACACTATTTTTGGGTAGTAAGTAATTGTATTTTTTCTGGATTTCGGACTTTTTCCTATATTTGTGTGAACAAAGTTACACGCATACCAAATTTCAGCACTGTGTAGTTACACTGTACTCTGTCTGTACACTGTAACATTGTACTCTGTCTGTACACTGTATCACTGTACTCTATCTGTACACTGTAACACCGTACACTGTCTGTACACTGTATCACTGTACTCTGTCACATGGTAATACACTGTGGTGTATCTGTGAATTTCGTCAAAGTTTAGTTTTTATTATGGCTAATAATTACAAAACTACAAGGATAAAACAAAAAATAAGAAAGGGATTGATACCTACGAGTATGTACTGACAAAGACCCATTTGACCTGATTAAATGATTTTGATTTTGTTTACCCCCTCTTGAACCCCAATACCTATCTCAACAAACCCCAGACATTTTTAGCTCATTTAGTCGCACCAAAATTGTGGCATCACTACCTACTTACCTATAAGTATACCTACCTATCTACCTACCTACGAAATTTGACGATGATCGATACATTGTACATACAACGCCGATTCGACCAAGTTGATTTGGACGATCAAATATCAGTTGCAATTGTTGCAAACCTCCATGAAGGGTTGATGAAAATTAAAAATGAGTCACAGGAAAAGCTGCCGCCGTCGGTCGAGACAAGTGCCTCCTCAGTCGCGATTTAATAGGGGTAAGTGAGGGTGCTACGAGCCACATAATTATCAGATTAATGTCAGTAACCCCGTAAAACCGTCAGGTTGCATGTATTTAGCTAGGTATGTACTTTCGTTTACTTTGCAATTTTTTAGTAGGTGTGGAGTAGTCATACTACGTAAACAATTTAAAAAGTAAAATGTATACCTACATAAATGTACTGTAGGTACCTACTGATAACAATAACGTTATAAATAAGGCATAGTACATCAGGTACCTTGAGGGATCCTTGATCTTTGACCTTAGGTGATAATATATAATATATAATCCCATAACATTTCCCGAAACAACTTGAAGTTGAATTTGTTCCCGAACCTTCGTGTTGAAGGTAGGTATCTGTTTATCTCGATCATTTCTATTCTTAGGAAACTCATTTGATACTTAGGGTGTTAATTTTGGTGTAGATGCAGAAATTGGTTAAGTGGGTCCTAATCAATGGTGTTACGTCACTAATAGGTAAACTTTTAATCTGCCTATTGTACCATAAAAGAGACTTATGCAGGTACCTATGGCAGGACCGTACACAAACAACAGCATGGCGTCACAGAGCTGCCGTCTGGCAACTCGTGCGCGGCAGTGCCGCATGGAACGCTAGCCAACATGGAACGCCACACGTCACTCATGTATAATTTACTGTAGCTACATACAACTTAATTCTGCTGATCAGCCCTTCGATAAAACTGTAAACTTTCCCCTTTTTGTGAGCGCAGCCTCGCCCTTATTTTGGAGTCAGTAGTGTCTCACAGGATCTTTTGCGACTCATTGAATTTGTAGCGCGGTCGCTGACTCACCAATTCGCGATCGATATAAAAGGACAGTTCAGCTGAATCGGGAATCTTGGACCTTTTAACTATCTACTCAGTGATTAATTATCACAATGTAACTAAAATGATTGTAGAAAGGTAGGTACTGTTATGTATGATATAGATGTTCAAGCTACTCGATTGACGTGACGTTTTTGGGTCGGGTTTTTTCTAGGTCTCGGAAAACCATGAGCATTGTTTTCGGAGATCTAGTAGCATTTAGTAAACACGCCCTTGATATTGAGTACTAACTATTCAAAAACGATTCGAATAGGTTTTTAAGAATACCAAATCGGAATTTCTGAGTTGTCTGTAACGAAATTTATTCCGGTAAAATGTTTTAGACATTCAAATACATAATCCAAAATGTAGATTATCCATTACAAAGTAATCGATATTAATGTTATACAATCAGGAAATACGTAGCCGATGTTTTTAAACCCCACTGGAAAGTTAGTTAAAATTGGCTTTGATGGATTGTATTGTACCATGCCATAGGTAACATTGCTGTGTCATATTTAATACCACGATGTCATGTTGCGAACTCACTTTCTGATTCGTGTCACCCTTAAAGTAGTTACCAGGCATTTAGGCTGACAGGAATCAGACGAATGAGCCAGGCGCGGCCCAAAATTTGAATATTAATTAGATACCTAGTCTAAATCTCGTTTTATCGTTTGTTAATTTTATTTGCTTGGGTACTAAGATACGTGAAATATCCTTGGAATAGTTGCATAATATTTTGTCACGTTAGAATTTTAAACCGTAAGGTGCCCTGTCTCCGCCTGCGCGTGCGCCTGCCTGACAAGCGAGCATCGCCTTAGCACATTTATAATACCATAAGTGTATTGCATTTCCATCCATCTATGACGGTATCAGATAATATTGAGACATATGATTAAAGGATCAATTTTTATAAATAAAGGATCTTACATTCTGAATTGTTGCATTCTACTATAATAATACCATACTTAATTAATAATAAAATTAATAAATAATTTAATTGAGGCAACAATAAAATAGTTTAATGTAAATAACTTACTCTACGGCCCATAAAGTTAGCCGAAAATACTTGATATAATACATAATTACATGATCCTATAGCTATGTATGTCTTAAAAAGGAATTGGTGCGTCTAAAGTGTAAGGCGGAGGCGGTACGAGAGGTACCTAAACATTCTTACATAACCATCACATAATTCACTTACGTATTCCTCAGGGCTGTGTGCTTGGCATCGCAGTTGCATGCAAAGTTGACCATGTGACGTTTTCATTGTCTCGTATACTCTCACACAGTACACCGCCTAGGTAGGTAAGTATATGACTCATCTCCCCTCCCCACCCCTACCTCGGGTCAAGTAAGATAAGCGGCATGCATGTCGCAGCAACATGATTGCCCGCATTTAGGTACTTTTCACTTCCAGGAACTACGAAACGTGCTTAAAATTAAATGTAGATGGATTTTCTAAGTGGTCTTGTCTAGTCTAGTATAGTGTAGTCGTTTCAATTGATGATATTTCCATTTTAATCAAAAGTTTAAACTCTGCTTGCACCTAGTACCTACCTAGGTATTGTCACGTCCACTTGTGAAAATATCAACTGGTTTCTGGTTTTCTAACCGTTACTGAGATAGATAGAACTGTGTAACACACAGATAATGTAGCCTTAGTAACAGAATCCCCTTATAGCTCTTTAGACGGAACCTTAAAGAAATCAGTGAGCTGATTTTTTAGTCCATACATAGGTACTTGAATATTTCTTCTTAGCTCATTGATTTCTTTGACTAAAAAACTATTTTGAAACAAACTGTAGACTGACTTGGTTGATTATATTGCGAAAAGTTTTGTTTCAAAAGGCGTTTTATGATGTCATAGTATTTTTTGACACACCTGTTTTTACTACGTTCCCAATTAAAATAATTTTTTGTGACCTCTCTCTGCTCTGCTTACTCGTAGTGCCAGATGTTGTTACGATGTTTTTGTAACAAAGGGCGCTTTGACTCTCTTTAAGTTTCTTCAAAATACGGGTAATCGGTGAACAAAGGAAGTAAACCCCACCCTCCTTGCTACGCCCTTTTGACGACCTCCGTGGTACAGTGGGTGACTAGCCGGCTGAGACGCAGGAGGTAGCGGGTTCGATTCCGCCGCGGAATAAATGTTTGCATGATCTACAGATATTTGTTCCGTGTCTGGGTGTTTTTCTATATATTTTATGTATGTATTTACAAAAAAAATATATATACATATTCTATCAGTTATCTGGTTCCCATAGTACAAGCTATGCTTTGTTTGGGGCTAGATAGCGCTGTGTGAAATGCAAGCAAAATCCACCCTTAAGGTGGCCAGGCTTCGCTTTGGCGACTGTACCTGCCTACCTATAGAGGTAATTAGACCTGAGTATTGTTTCTCCCTAAGTATTCATAATCAAGAATGCGAATAGACCTACCTCTATCAATGCATCGTCACATTGGCCCGAGATTGCCCCCGCAGAGCATATACTGTATTTGTCAAACTGTTCGCGCCTGTAGGTATCAATCAAGCAAGATGTTGGAACCAAGCACGAGCAAACACTCTATACGTATGTGTCGTTACTTCAAACACGAGCAAACACTCTATACGTATGTGTCGATACTTCAAACACGAGCAAACACTCTATACGTATGTGTCGATACTTCAAACACGAGCAAACAATCTATACGTATGTGTCGATACTTCAAACACGAGCAAACACTCTATACGTATGTGTCGATACTTCAAACACGAGCAAACACTCTATACGTATGTATGTGTCGATACTTCAAACACGAGCAAACAATCTATACGTATGTGTCGATACTTCAAACACGAGCAAACACTATACGTATGTGTCGATACTTCGTAAAGAAAGTATAGTAAATGTAGTAGGCCATATCGCGCGTGGCAAAGTACGCGCGGTGACCTGCGACCTGCGCGTGCCTCTGCGCTGCGCTGCGCCTCGACGCAGCACCGCCCTCCTAGGATCATTACATTAGGTACCTACTTCTAGTGCTCATTTCGATGTACACCATTACCTTAAGTTATCTATTTCCTAGGGTTACATTTTGTTATCGCATGCAACCTTTGTACTAACAACCACTAAACATGTAGATACCTAATCATCCCTGACGTGAATTGTCACATATGTAGTAGGCGTCGATCGTCCGTGCGGGTGGACACGATGGTCGCTTAGTCTGTTGCTTACATTGTGGTGGGTGGTGGTGGTGGTGGAGCGGTGAGGGAGGTGTGGTTGCATGCCATGGACCTGGGGTTATGTATGTTGCACGGTGCACGGCGCGGCTGCTTGCAGCGTGCGCTCAGGCGCGCGCATGCGCGGCCCGGGCGCGGGCGAGCCGCGGCGGGAGAGGGCGGGAGGGTGCGGGGCTGCGCCGCCAGTATCGACGCGAGAGTTCGGCGCGGCGCGCGCTCCACCAGCCGGTTTGTAACCTCGAGTGCCCCGCGTTACGTAAAGTGTCGCCATGGCTGACTCCGGACCCTCCCTCTGCAGCGTCCTCGACCCGCGTAAGTGGCCCCGCAGCCCGCAGCCGCGCCGCGCGCCCGCCGGCACAGCTTCGCCCGCTTCCCTCTCTCTGTCGCGACTAACCCGCTAACGCGCAGCCTTCTATTCCAGATGCCTGGTTCGACCCGCAGAGGCTGCACCCCGAAGGTGAGTGGTCGTCGCGAGCCGAGCAGAAATATGGCTCGGTGGCGCGCCGCCAACGGCCCGGGCGCGCTCCCTCCCGGCGGCGGACGCCCGGCCGGGCCCTGACCCACTGCTTCCACTGCGTCCGCCGGGCAATATGGTCCCCCGTGGACGATGCTGGCCGGCCAGCGGTGCTGGTTTCTTGCACGGAATGTATTAGTGGGATGTGCGTGCTGGTCCCGTTGTCGAAGTCGCGCCAACTCCCGATAAAATCTCATAATTTATCGCAGTCACCGTCGGCCGCCAGGTTGACAGAACAATAATAACTTTACATGTCAAGGTAGCTTCTATTGAAGTTATAAGTAGTCCTAGTTACCTACTAGGTAGAGCTTCGTAGAGCGTATGGAAGGACACATCTAATGATGTTGAAGACAGGATGTTAACGGGATTTTAACCTAGCCCCTGACCACAAACTTCGTGGATAAATTTTACTTAGAAATCCAATAACTTCAACCTCGACCATGAAGCGTATGGGACAGAAAGGTGCAAATTCCACCGCAATGCGTAGCCAGTTAATTGTGTGTCGTCACGACAACAAGACGGACAAGTTTAATTTAGATCTGCTTCTGAATCTATTGTAGAGTAGGTAGATAGTGTGTGTCGAGTGTTGGCGTCGCGTCGCGTCGTCCTCATCCGCGTGCTCAAACATTGCTTCATTAATATTTTGCCCGTAATTATGCTGATCGGGGGCACGCATGCGCACTGGTTCCGGCTACTCTCAACAGCCCTCTAACCTGTCGCCACTTCCGTTTATCCATCAAATGAGATGGAGTTTAACGCTCGGTGCTCGGTATCTATCCCGATTATTAATTTTCATTAGATTTGAATCAAGCATATGTTCCACACATGTTTGAATAAATTCAATGACCTCTCCGAGCGACCTGCGTGCCTGAAACAGTTCTGTGAGATTCCAATTTGCATCACGAGTGTGTGATCCTTGTTGGAGCCGCCACTGATCGCCACCGTGAGTCCGTGACTCACCGCGTTTCTTGCTCCGCGTCCATTTGTCCTAATTCAATTAGAGACCGATGTTCTTCTAGAGAATACCATTTACGTATTAAGTAAGCGTTCATAGTACAGTGTTGCGGTCGTTATCGTAACGGAACGGTCGGTTTGTCTTTGTTTCCTTGTCGTCTGCGTAACTTGATCGGAGCCCGAAGGCCGCTCGCCTCGCATGCAGCCTTTGTAGCCATCCACCTGTATGCAATCACTGTACCTACATTACACCCACACCTACACGTCGTCTATTTATTAGGTGCCTTCGTTCTTCGTAGCTCGCTCGTTATTCAAACAATTTTAGATATGTATTTACATATATTGTTTCTTGTAAGTAGGTACTTAGTTATATCAGATAGGTACTCATATAATTAAGTTATTATGATCTAGAGTAAGTATAGGTACCTACCTACCTACTGATCTTATGCTAACTAACACACGCACCTTACATTAATAGTTCTACATTTTGCTTATTACATTGTGTTCATTTCAAATCAAGGTTCGTTATGAGGCTAATGAACCTTGATTTAAAATTAATGGTTCACTAATTATACTCATTCTGGAAACGTTGTTTATCCTTGTTAATATCTGGGGGCCAATTCACGTAATACGTTTTAAAAACTCAACGATACTTGACCCAAAGGACGTTGGATTATGAATTGAAAAGCTATGTTTTGGCATTCTGATCCACTAATATTAATATTAAAATATCATGCCTAATCGTAATTAGTGCCTAAATATATTTAAGAGAGTTGTCAAATCATACAAATATGTCAAATTTAAACATGTTTAGTCGCTAAATGGGTTTATGAATCGTTATGCAAGGTCGCATGTCAGTCAACTCATACCATTGTATTGTGATACGTGAATACCGTATATGACATGTAACGTATCGAGACTAGATCGAAGCTTGAGTTTTACTATTTTAAGTTCGGCGTATTGGCCTTCTGGTATTGGTTATTTTGCTGATGTTATAAACTCATGATCATCTTCCTGCTCTTTTCCCACATTACGTGGGGTCGGCACAACATGTCTTTTTATTCCATACCTCTCTATCAGCCGTCATCTCCATTGTCACTTATTTCTTACCCATATCATTCTTCACACAGTCCACCCAACTCTTCTTCGGCCTTCCTCTACTTTCTCTACCCATCCACATTCATATCTAACACTCTTTTAGTTACATAATTTTGTTTCCTCCTCTTAACATGCTCATACCACGCTAGCCTAAACTGTTCACTGGCGCTACTTTCAAACTTTATTTAGCTGATGTTAGAAACTCATTACAATAGAAGATTACTGAAAATAGCCAAATTACTTGTGCCAAAATAGTTTTAGTTTCTAACCATTGGAAATTTATTAACTAGCCGTAAATCGTAATAGCAATATCTATAACCCACTTATTATTTTAATTTGTCAAGCCGCTTTCTACGATGATGTAAAAAAGATTAATAAATGTTAAGTGACTCTATAATCTCTCCATAGTAGATTTATAGCTCTAATGATGCAGAACGGCTCAAGAGAGTGAAAACGAGCCGCAATGCATTTGCATCCCGTGCGTGATACGCATCGCATCGCACGCCTGTCGCCTATAGGTACCACTCGCAGCTTCTAATCATTCATAAGATATAACCCTTTTAAAGGGTCAATATTATAGACCCCACAATTGGCGAATTTCCCAACTCACAATAATTCCGCACACACAAAATATTTTTGTATATTACTTCCAAAAGTTCCTACTTTATGTTTATGGACTACCTTATTCGGAGGAATGGTTCACAATATCTTGTAAATGATTCATGTTGCTTTAGTAGCAATACCAACTTTGGGGAATAATGTTTAATCTGTAACTTTGATGAGTAAATTCCCTAATTAATGCCATTCTTGAAAAGTCAATTGAATTAACGTGAGTACTATATTTGTTGGTTGTGCGAGTGGCAAGTCGGGCAGCGGCCGGCCGGTGCGGCGCGCTTGTCCAGCACGGCGCGCCGCCGGCCGCTGATACAGTGCCTACACTCGGAACTTCGAAAGCTGACGTTATTTTTACCGCCGCCGGTGACGTCGCGAACGGTAATAATTCTCGCATTCCCATTAGTATTTCTGTTTCAATTTGTGATTTAATCTGGTCGTTCGAAATCTTGATTAGCAATAAATCTCATGTAATGAACGCTTGGGCGCCCTATGCGCCGGCACAACAATTTTTGAGTTTGTGTATTGTCATTCGAATGCCACAAATAGAATTTCCGTCGGCTGTAGTCGGTCAACTCAGTAGTCAAGTGAACGTACCTATGTAAGACTGCAGACCTGCATAGACCTTCATGAGTTTACTAATGATATCAAATTCTATCCTTGTTATGCTAGCCAGAAGCTATATAGCGTCTGTTGCTAAGCTAGCATACAGCTTTGCATGAACCTTGTTCAAATTTGTTGTAGACATAGACAATCGTTTTTATTTACTACAGTATACACTTTAAAATTTAAACAGAGAATAGACAAAAAAAAATAGGTGAGATGAAAAGCATAAACAAAAGAGTTCTATTAAAACAGATCGAATGATTTCTATAGTAGCCAGTTAGTCGCTGCCCCAGTCCCCATATCATACATTGAACGACAGGATACGATCATAAAATTTATAAATTGTGAATTGTCACTGATAATAATATCTCTCGTATCAGTGCGGCGTCTGCCCGCGTATCGCGCTAACCTTTCATATCTGGTTCGATAACAGTCTAAGATCTATAAGTTTGTCGAACTGATACCTAACACCTCGATGTCACTATCTGGAACATTATATATGGCTGGTAAGCAGTTATTTGGTTACCAAGCATAGATACACATTGCGACATCAATTCAAATAATTTGATTAACGATAGCTATATAGGTCCAACAATTGTCTACATTTCGGCACTAAAACAATTTCAATTACTTTTAATAAACTTAGGGTGTCCCAACTAGGCTTGATAATAAGTGGTTCATAATGGTGGATAATAAGTCATTTATTATTTGTTGATATGTTAAAAAATAAGATATTAATCGCTCAGGCAGGCCTTACAAAGTTACAGCAGTACCATGCACAAATAATATATTTTGAGGACTACATCCTTTACGAGTTAAATTAATTATGATTAGTGTCCAGTGGACGGATAATATGTCCAGTCCAGACATATTATCCGTCGGTTATGGCGTGCGTATTTTTACTAATTATTGTCAGTCTTACAAAACAAAAACAATTAATTTCAAAAAAAAATATTTGAAAAAAAATTTAATAACAGAGTGAAAGCAATGATTTTGTAGCCATGTGAATAACTTATATTGATTGAGCGGTAATTCCTTAATGTAATTGTGTAACTTATTATACATTCTTAAATACATCAATAAAAGGTGGTCTAGTAGAGATTACGAACGGGAATACCTACGCAATGTATGTCACACCTGGGTCCAGCATCTATCGCTAACGATGCCAAATAGCAAAGGCTCAAAAGGAACTCGATGTAATAACGTGGTGGGTGGTGGCGAGTGGTGTGATGATATAACCGGCAGTGCAAGTGTTGTGTTCATTTAAATTCGTAACATGTGCACCGCACTGCGACAGCTGTGCTATACAAATGAAAGCATTTGAATTTAAACTTCTTTCGTTTAATTACCTGCAAAGTCTTTAGTCTTTGAATCAGCTCGTTCGATAGATCGATAGGTACTGTTCCTACTGAAGCAGTTCGGATGTGATTTTGGCACACAGTCCACAGGATAGTCCGTAACCTTGACTAACACTGCATGGTTGCAATCTAACGTTGTTTTCTCTCTTATCTAATGCTGCCATTTCTTGGAAATAAAATAGTTCCTATGATGTTATAACATTTCATAGCAACCTTGACAATTGTGGATGCACTCAATGTGTCCGTGCAATAAATGCATACAGTCCCACTGTGCTCCGTGCAGTCATCTGATTAATTTCTATAGCTAGTATCAATTCTTCTTCATTAACTCATTTGGCTATAATGGCGAAGTCTATTTTTTGCCATTCGCTTTTTGATAAGACAGTTGTTATGGCATTGACCGCACTCCCCCGTACTCCTTTGCTGATGCCAAATTTTTCTCTGTGATGCATCTGCAACAATAGCTAGTATTGTTTATTCTGTGTTGCGGCTTTGAAACAACTATCTGTAATAGTGAAGCTTAACTAGTACTAATAACTATAATTATCTATATTAATACTATCCAATGGTGACATTTTCACCAGGTCTAAAAGTTTTGTATGTGACTCGCCGTTGTCAAATTCGATATTGCCAAACAACACGAGATTTGTTTCAATAAGTAGGAAAGCAACTCCAATAATATTCAACATGAGTATAGTTAAGTACGTATAGGTAACGTACCACATACCTACATAAAAGGTTCGCCTTATGATGTCATAGAATGGATAAGTATGGGATTGTGTGACTCAGAGTCAGAGAAGAAAACCTTCAAATTATGATGATTTTTAATTTTACCAACTGATATAGGTACTGGTATGTACTAAAACGTGAGGGGCCTTTCTTTAAAGTTCCTTCATCGTTTCTACTAAAACCTTACCATCTACCACTCTGATAATACCTGCCTTATACCGACTGATAGCGTTCAGTGTCGCACAGGCACTGGTCCAACAAGTTTCCTTCCATCTTATCTTATATGATCGGTATCACTCTCTCGGATGTTGTGTAACTTCAATGTCCAGGGCTTCAATGCACTTTCAGTGTTGGTTTCGAGCGTGCTAGGTGCCAGGTGGACCCGTATTCATTCATTAGTGCACGCAACACGTATGTGTATTGTAAATGTAGGTATTAAAGGTACCTTACCTACCTACTTCGCGCGCTTACGTCTCTTCCAATCCCGTGAGTGAGGTGGTCGACGTCGACGTGGAGGGAGTTGTTAGAGAGCATGTCAGCTGTCAGTGTCAAGTGTGCGAGAGAGGTGGCAGTGACCATCATTTTATCTTTATTGAGACTTAAATTGCTTCGATACTATTAGCTTCGAGATCTGTTTCGTCAAGTTCACGGTTAATTATTAACATGGGTATTACCTTATACAAATTTGTTTGCAAAATAAATCGCCCTTAAGAAGGTTTTAAGTACCTTACTAAATGTTAGGTAATAACCTACATATGTACATATCTATTCCTGTACTAGTATCGTCAACGTAGCACCATGTTGTCTCTTTTATTGTTGGTAAAAACTGATAGTATACACTATTTTAATGAAGTACCTAGTTGTACATACGGCTACACATCAAGCTATACATTTCCAGTATAAACTGACCTCTCATTATACGAAAAGCCTATACAATGCGAGGTCAGTTTATACTGGAATTGTATAGCTTGGTGTGTAGCCGTGTGTACACAAGTGAAAAGAAATATTTATTTTACTAGTTTACTTTATACATATGTATTTATAGGTAGGTAAGGCAACTAGGTATCTATTTTCTTACTGTTTCTTGTTTGCTTCCTACTCAGCTTCTCACGGTCTATTGTCTCGTATAAAAACCTGTGCATTGTTCTTAAATATCAAAGTAATCCCACAATTAAAATAATTCAAATATCCAGTAATTCACCCCGAGTCATTGACCTTCCCAAAGCAGACAGACACAAGTGCACAGATGGATGAGTCACTGTTTCCGATTGAAGTGTATCGGATTCAATTGATCAGCACGCGCTCATCGTAAGCCAGATTGTTTCTCTGAGATAACCTCTAATGCGCAGCTCTGTACATTAGGGGTTATATAGGTACCTATAATCAAGAACAATATCCATAGTAGGCAGGGTCTGTGCACTCCTTGTGGTTCCTTTATCTCTCGCAGTTATTAATACATACTATTTATGGTTTTTGGTCGGAGATAGTCCAAGTAACAACGTCTTGAAACTATGACATTAGGGTTCATCACCAGCTCTACGAAGTCTTCTCTACATGTTCGCTAGCATGGATCGTAAAATGGCAATTGCTAGGCCTATCTAAATTTGAGTTGGTTTCTGTAGTAAGTAATTATGTCCACTATAATGACGTGCACTGCTGAACCAATGCTCATATTCATAATCTATATGAACATGAATAGACCTCCTCGATAAAATTCCGATCTTTTATATAATATTGTTATATGTAGTACAGTAGGTACTCATAATGAATTTATCTACCCTTGACATTTTGTCGACTTCAGTTGATCCATAATCGCCTTTCTTTAGTCTGTTAACTTTATTTTAAAAGATACCGTCTCAGAGCGCAACAAGGTTGCGTTATATACCTAAGGCTGTCCGCGTTTCGACGTCGTAGTGATGGTGTCAGCAGTGGGCCAGATGACGTGTGTAGAAAGGTGGGCCGCGTGGCGAGTCGAGTGGCGCCGCTCGCTCACTCCGCTACCATGGCCCGTCCCAAGCAGTCACCGCGACACGCTGCACAGTACGAGAATCTCCCGCCCCGTGGACCAGGTATTCCCCACGCATTCCGACCGGAACCCCTACAACCCACGGCCAGTGAACCCCTCGAACCCGCAGGAAGACCACCCGTGTGATCCTAAGTGCGATTTCATTCATGACTATGTGTTAGCGGTAGAGAAGCTTTGTCCGCTGCAAAAGAGGGAACTTTGCATAATTTATTGTTCGTTTTAAATTTGGTTACTCAAACTAGCGCTAGAATTGTGTGTTTTATCTTATCATACTAGAAATATCTTTATCCAGTGGTTATTGTGCGTGGAACACTAGTTTGATTGTAGCAGCTGTTTCCTGTTCGATCTCTTAGCGTTCATGTTCTCTCACTGAAAGCAGAATTTTTGTATTGTTTGTAAGGCTCTAGCGGTAAAATGTCGTTCCATTCGATCGGGCCTAGTTAGTATGCTGTGTGCACGGTGTCCGTCTATCGGGTTGCAAGTTGACAACGAGGCAAACTGAGCTCTTCGTATTTGGGCAACGCGACATTAATAACTATTGACGGAAAACAAGTTCTTATTATTTATCACACGCCGACGGTAGGTACTCTCTCTAGTCTAGAGCTTCAATAATAAAACAAACTGGTAAGTATATCGCGTTCTATGTTTGTAAAGCAGAGACAGGTATTTAGATAATTTTTAAATTTATTACAATAAATTATCTGATACGTAGTATTTGACAAATGAAAGACCAAGCCACAGACACTCCTTGTATCTTGTTAGTATCGCCATAAATTCTTAACATTCTTAATACAGGTACCTAACCCCCCTAACCAGACGTTTCATTTACCTTTGATGTTTATAAGTACGTATATAAGTATTTTATCAGTTATCTGGTTCCCATAGTACAATCTCTGCTTAGTTTGGGGCTAGATAGCGCTGTGTTAAATGTCCAGCAATTTTTTTTATAGAATCTGTTACTCCCATGTAATGTGATACTTATAGGTCACAATGTCAATGGTGATAATATCCTTGTACCTAGCTAGTGCCTGAGTGTAGTTGACGTTTGACGTTGTGTTTTCCAGTGGAGTCGCTGGTGTACTGGCGGGTAGCGGCACGGTCGGGCGCGGCGCTGGGCGCCGGTCTGGCGCTGCTGGTGGCGCTGGCGTGCTGCTCCGTGGTGTCGGTGCTGGCCTACGTGTCGCTGCTGGGGCTTTCCGCCGCCGTCGCCTTCCGCATCTACAAGAATATCCTCCAGGCCGTGCAGAAGACCAACGATGGTCATCCCTTCAAGTAAGCATTTCTTTATTTCATTACCAACTGACATGAATGTCATCTGTACCTATCGTCCGTCTGTTAAACACTTTCTTGCTGGAACTTGGAAGAGCTAAATGTCGCCAAGGATCACGACAATACCTACACTCATTACAAATATGTTTATTTTCCAAATCAGAATTCACATTTAACGTCATGCTTTTTAACATTTACCAGAATATTAATCACAAAAAGACTAAGCTATTGAAAAGTCTCGTCCGTAATGTAACATACAGTTTATGGGTACGATATCGTATATTTATTAATTCACCGGTAGGTACTTTAATATTCACTCCTACCTAGTAAAACAATGAACCTTTTAAACAAAAATTTAAAGAAGATATTCCAATCCCATCCAACCGAAGCTTGCTTTGTCCAAACCTACAGCCGCACCTGTGTTTGTATAATGGGTAATTAATTTGAAAACAAACACAATTCAATATATTTTTCATAGCAACAAACAGACACCAGTTACCTAGGTACGAGTACCTACCGATTGTCGGCCAACTTTCATGAGTAATACAATCGTTACAGTTGTGTACTCGTAGGTTGGAACTTTCATTCGCGCGAGTCGATTGCCTTCGTGTTGAACGATGCAAATAAACTGCTTATAATCAGTTGCAGATGCACGAAGCGGTTTTTATAACGATTAATAAAGTACCTACCTAATTGTACGTTCCAAATCCAATATTGTGTTGTCAGTTGTTTACTTTTGTTCAAGTTCGAGCTTTCTGTAGGTAGATAATCTTGCAGGCATCTTAATCATTAAGTGATTCCGAGAGGAATCTCGGAATCGCTTAATGAAACATTTCATACGCAAGATTTTTTCTTCTGATACGCTGTTCCTGTTTGTTTAGTTAAAATTGTTAAGTTGTTATACTTGATAAAACATAGCTTGATCTCTGCGACATTTGTTAAACTGACATTCCTAGGGTTGTTATGATACAGAAAAAAATATCGATAGTAATTATCGATAGAAGCTTTGCAGTAAGACCAATTGTTGGACTTTTGAGGGCTCCAACAACCCGTAACGACTGCCATTAGATATTCGTATGGCAGCCGGGACCGACGGCTTAACGTGCTTTTCGAGGCACGACCAGACCAGTGCAAAAACCCATATTCATGCATACAAATATTTGCACTGAGCGAGGATCGAACCCGCGACCTCCTGCGCAGCAGTCGTGTTCACTACCGCTTCGCCACGAAGGCTGTCTGCCATAATTATATGTATATTGGATTATATTATGATTTGGGTAATAAAATGAAACGAATATTTTAATACATACATTTATTTATTCCAAAGGAGTACACCCCAAATCAATATCCGAATCACTTTCAGAATCGCTAGAGCAATCTTGTAAATTTATAATGAACTCTTGTTCGCAAATATTATCAAATCGAACGTCCCGCTCCCAATCTTCTTCCATTAATTTTCTGCATTTGGTAACTACCTTTTTCCAATCTTCTACAGATACATTTTCAACCGCAGTGTTTAGTAAATGCAACATTTTATTTGCCGTGAAAGGCGGTGTTGTGTTATGTCTAGCAGCGTAACCTTGAAAGAAAAACATATTTTAATATCATAAATTATACAGGAGTTAATACATAAAGAATCTGTTTAACTGAAATTCGAGCAAACAAACCTTTTACTTGGGCCCAGATAAGCTCGATCGGATTATACTGGCCTCCATATAGACAGCCTTATGAATGATAAATTAATTTTGAATTAAGTTTTATACAAAATATCGATAGTTTATAGTCTGTGGTCACGATGATTCATCGCTAATCACTATATTTAGCTCAGCATGACCATAAAGTATGACATTGACTGGTACGTTTGTCCGTACTGTTAAATTCAGGACTTCATAGGCGTGATTTTACTGACAGCTGTCCCAGAGATCAAGCTATGTTTTTTCTAGTATAGTTAAAAAGTTAAAATTATGGTAGCATTTTATAACTGCAACTCATTGCAGGGAGGCTGGACATGTGACATGAGTGTCCCTTCATGGAACACTGGACGAGAGCGCACACTGTGCACGTCTAGTGTCTCCAGAGTCGAATGATCCTGTCTGTTCTTTATATGTTAGTTTTGTTATTTATTTATTTGATTGTTTATTCTTGTATTGTATTTAATATGGACTAGTCCTTGTATGTTAGTGCTAGTCTTAAATAAAGAAATTGAATTGAATAAGGTTCTTTTTTGAAATTTGCGAATAACAGACAATGAGGGGGTTTCACGGGCATGTTTTTATAACTGCTAACAGATGGCGTTGCTCTGGAAAGAGAAAGTGAAGTTGAATTGTCAATGTGAATTGGCATGGTAACATTAGGTATTTTACGAGGAACTTGCAATACAAATAAAATTATTTGTGTTGGTGTATCTGACAAAGTGACGTTGTTTTAGACAAATTTTGTTATTGTGGCTTTGAGATTTTGGCATATTAAACAATATGTTTTGCCCGCGTATCTCCAGACAGCGCCATCTTTTGCCTTTTTTTTATCTAGTCTATGCTGTCCCACTGCTGGGCAAAGGCCTCCCCCTCATCTCTCCACTTTTCTCGATCTTGTACTAAATCCCGCCAGTCCATATAAAAAGCGTCCAAATCATCGCGCCACCGCTTCTTAGGCCTTTCACGGTGTCGCTTTCCATCCACAGGTATCCATCCAGTTACGACCTTAGCCCACCTATTTGGTTGCATCCGGGAGACATGCCCCGCCCAATCCCACTTCAACTTGGTAGCCTTGATACCGACGTCAGCGATGCAGGTCCTTGAGCGCAGCGAGGTGTTCCTACGCTAGTTAAAACTATTCTTTTTATATCGAAATGGTTAAGGTCTCGCTGTGTAAAATTTTTTGTATGTCTTTTTTGTATTTATGTTAACTTTGTTGATAATCCTAAATAAACAGAAAGTCTAAATATATATGCAATTTTACACTGGCGCTGGCAACACCAAATTCTAAAACTTCCTCTTCCATAAAACGAATGGCGTTGCAAGACTCAGTCTTGCAACGCCATTATATATTATATTTATTATATTCAAGTTATTTTTTTATTTCTGAACTAAACCAGCCTAACAAATAAGTAACATTAGAAGTACACTCTACTCTTATATTATGTAAGTGAGTGTACGAGGGGTTCTCAAGGCAGTCTTACAACAGCTCCACTCTTATATCAACTGGCGGTTCATAGATGGAGTTGCAAGTCGGTTCGCAAGTACCTACCTGCCTAATCTAATACCAAGTTTAGAAGAAATAGAATTATCGTTTATTTGGTACACACAAAATGATTATAAAGAAGCTTATCTAGAAGATCAATACAATTTTTAATTTAGAATTAACATCTGTAAAAGCCATAATTGATATGCGAGTGTTACTTTATTTCCAGATGGCTACTGGAGCAGGACATCAGCGTGCCGGCGGAGCGCGCGCAGTCGCTGGCGGCCGCAGCCACCGCACACCTCAACGCCGCAGCCAATGAACTGCGCAGGTACGCACTGACACTACACTACTTACACCACACGTACCTAGATGCAGAAAGCACATCGCGCCGCGGAAGCCGCCTGCTGCCACAAGTCTATCACAGTCTATCGGGCAATCCCAATAAAATGTGACTTGTGCTCTTACTCGCAAACTAGAACTAGCACAGCTGGAACAAAAACTACGTTAACTAAAGAAATCAAATATCTAGGAATAAAGCTAGTTAGCAAACTGACCTAGGGAAAACAGCTTTATCAGTTAACGACGAAAGCAACAAACGTTTAATGGCAGTGCACTCGTGCTGCCGGCAGGACTGGGCCTCAAACCAAAACTCTGCCTCTGCTGGATGTACACGGTCATGCTACTACCAGTCCTAACATAAGTAAATATCGCAGTGGTATGGTGGCCAAGAACTAATCTAGCCACGGCAAAGAACATGTGCAGAAATACATACACATACAGATAGAAGAAGCCATGGCGGCAGCACTAAATCAACCAACCAAATGGAAGGAAACGTAAAAATGACGAACCATTGTTAGATCCTAGATAAGGTCGTAAGCATCATTCCAGATGCTACAGAAGGAACGGACAGAATAGCCCCAACTTACCTTACAAATAAGGGGTACCAAGTGGGCACTCCTGAAGGAACGACCTAACAATTTTCGGCGGTCTATATCTCATCTACACAGTCGGAGCCAAAAACAAAACAGGGGAGGGCTGCGGCTACTTCTGCCTAGAGACAGGACTAGCTAGAGCACAACCTCTAAACAAAACGACTTCAGTGCACCAGGCAGAGACTCTAGATCTCCTCTTGGCAGCCACAGAAATGTCCTCCACATATTGAATCCTCAGCAAATACAACAATAAAAGCAACTGGAAAGTCACAGCTAAACTTGATAACAGACAACGCTGCGCTGCAATCGTCAGCGCTCTCACCATTACGTTAGGTAAAGAACAATATAACTTTGAAACTGTCATGGTTATGAACACTATTTGTACTAAAAACGGGATATTTACCATGATTTGTGAGTGGTTGAGTATCCCGATATTTCGACGCAGTTGCATGCGCCATGTTTAAATATCCCGTTTTTAGTGAAAATCGGTAAGGATCAGTCTCAGAATGCCACAGCGCTCTCCAAAGACTAGCCCAAAACTATACGGTCACAATATCATGGACACATACACACACACACACACACACACAAGTCATTATGCACGCACTGTACCGTCCTTATTATGTTAGGTACGGCCACACAAGAAGTCAGACTGAAATCGGGACTACATGAACTAATTGAGTCATCTCCGACGTCAGCGTCGACGTCGGGGACGGGAAGTTTTCCAGCAGGAAACCATCCTTGTACAAGTTTGTATCTAAATGTTTATGTATGCAGTGCAGGGGGTAACCACTCTGCTTGTACGTGACGGTATAATAAAGCCCTACCAATACCTCTACTTATATGTACCTAACTACCTAACTTATTGAGATGCATTTTGCGATTCAGTGCTTATGTTGGTTTTTGAAATTTTATTTATTTATAATACTAGCTGACCAATCCGCGGCTTCGCACGCGTTGTTTGCCAATAAAAAGTAGCCTATGTGTTAATCCAGGTTATGATCTACGTACATACCAAATTTCATCGCAATCGGTTCAGCCGTTCCGGCGTGAAAAAGTAACAAACATCCATAGATCCATACATACAAACTTTCGCGTTTATAATATTAGATCCATACATACAAACTTTCGCGTTTTTATTATTAGTAGGATAGCACACACAACATGACAGTTGTAGAGCAGTTGATTTCATTTTTGATTGGCACGATAACAATATTTTTTGATTGCCGGCTCTAATATTACCTAAAGTCCGATAGCATCAACATGAATCATCAATTCATCGTTGCATTAAAAAAAATGGAATATCATCTAAATAATAATTTTGACGGCTATTTTGAAAACTGATGAAAGTGTTGATGATTGAAAAAAGCTACAAATCTGTGAACCTAACAACATGACCGTCGTCAATTGTGCGGTGACATCGCCATGCGCCATGATATGCACCCTCTTACCCATGGTGTTAT
The DNA here is from genome assembly GCA_918857605.2 of Philereme vetulata. Taxonomy (NCBI): domain Eukaryota; kingdom Metazoa; phylum Arthropoda; class Insecta; order Lepidoptera; family Geometridae; genus Philereme; species Philereme vetulata. The sequence continues at coordinate 7,012,634 of OU975471.1, read as the reverse complement.
CGGTTTCCAGGTTATTCCTGGTGGAGGACCTGGTGGACTCGCTGAAGTTCGGAGTTCTGCTGTGGTGCCTCACGTACGTGGGCGCCTGCTTCAACGGCATCACGCTTATTATCCTTGGTAAGTTCCTAAATTGGTGCTTCAAGTGTGCTGCATCAGCTCAACCATTTTCCCAGTCAGCAGTGCTCCTGTTGCGGTGCGACCGACATAACGACCGACGACCTCACGAGGAGCTCCATTCAAACAGGATACCTATTGATCGATTATATCATATAAATGTAGTAATGAGTAACATGTGGAGTTAGTTACCTATTGGAACTGAATCAAATGGTGTACCTAATGGTATCTTCTTGCGCCTTAGAGAATCCAGACTTGATAATGACTTTATCTTGAATGAATTAATAAATGAAAATTATTATACCTTACAAGCTAGACACAACAGATTTAAAGAAAAAACAAATAAAAGTAAGCATAATGGGCGGTCTTATCGCTTAACAAAGCGATCTCTTCCAGACAACCTGTGGATGGAGAGGATCATTGCTTAATGGAAGATTGGCCGAGGTGTAAAAAGAATAAACTTAATAATAGAAAAAGAAATTACTTAACCCTAAATAGTTATATACATACATATTAGGTACATAAATAATTTTAAATAAATAAATATGATTTATAAAATAAATAAATATGTACACACGACTACACATCAAGCTATAAATTTCCAGTATAAGCTGACCTCGCATTGTGTAGGCTTTTCATAGAATGAGAGGTCAGCTTATACTGGACAATTATAGCTTGATGTGTAGCCGTGTGTACTTACATAATTATACTTACATTAATAATATTAGAGATCAGATGAATCACGACTCTTCATGGAGATAAAAGTTTTTGAGTCTAGCTTTAAATACAGAAGGTGAGGGGGATTTCCTAATGGAGACCGGCAAGGCGTTCCATAGTCGGACAGCTTGGACCGGATCTTGATTTGACTTGTCTGTAACTAGCACTCATGGTGATCCTAGTAATGTCCTCAAGAAATGTTTGCACACTTAACGGTATCAAATACAAAAAAAACAAACACAGATTAAATATTAATAGAAGATAGAGATGAACGGTAGTGAGCTCTCGTAGAAGTTGACCTGTGGTGACGTGTTTGGTATTTCAGGATGGATAGCGCTATTCACGCTGCCGAAGGCGTACGAGATGAACAAGCCGCAGGTGGACGCCAACCTCGAGCTCGCGCGCGCCAAGATCAACGAGATCTCCGCTAAGTATGTATCATTCAAATACAACAACTCTTAACTATTGACGGTCTGGTGACTATTTGATAACTCTTACTAAAGGCCCAGGCTATAATAAGTATAACCAGGGCCTTTACTACGAGTTGTCAAATACGCAAACGTCAATAGTTATCGTGGCCTCATGCCAGGATCTAACTAAACCTGTTGACATTTACGTAGGTACCTACTTATTTGACAAGTCGTAGTAAAAGCACTATTGAGTAGGCACACGCACTAGAAATACATCGATCTTTCCTGGCATTGTATGTTTTATCAGCAGCAGCAGCATTGTAAGCAGATCATATTTAACTAGTATTACGTGCCCATAAAATAGAGAGTAGAGTACCTACATCTGTATTTTAAATCTGAAATGAAATATGAAAACACGTGGCCACTCCCTACAATAATGAACAGCTCGTAAGCTAGATGACATGTATGTAATGAAACATTGTATTGTGCAGAGTGCGAGCGGCTGTGCCGATAGGCAGGAAGGCGGAGAGCGAGAAGGACAAGTAGAGAAGAGGGAGCGGGAGATGAGACGCGGCGACGCGCGGCATCCAGCCGCGAGCGACACACTTTTAGTAGCGCCGAGTACTTCACTGTTTGTTATATTTATTATTATTCTACTTTTAAAGATAAATACTTACGTGTAAAGCTTTATGAGACGAGTCATGCAGAGATTATTGTATTTGCTTTTTGAAATTTTAAATTAAAACAACAATCGACCATTTTGCTTTTATTTCGTAGATTCCCCCCCCCCCCCCCCACCCCCCCCCCCCCCCCCCCCCCCACCCCAATGCACAAGCGCCAAGCGAAATAGACCGGTATAACGGCAACGACGAGTTTAGGCGACCAAAAACTTGCGCTAATACAAACCAACGTACATTGAAAACGAGTTAACGATTTTTTTTTGCTATAGGTATATTTTTTGATACCCGCTTTCACCAAAAAATTTTACTAGCACCTTGGAAGAGATCGTCAAAACTCTACCAGACTCATGGACCACAAAGCGAATTGCCATCGGAGGCAAACGCCTGACAAATTTGCGGTTTGCGGACGACATAGTACTTTTTGCACCTACTCCTCTAGAACTGCAACAAATGCTCCAAGATCTGAGCCCGGCAAGTCTTGAGGTTGGGCTTCGAATGAACCAGTCGAAGACGAAGATTATGTCAAACAGCACGAAACGTAAAGTCGAGGTAGATGGCCACGTAATACAGTATGTCGATGAGTACATTTACTTGGGCCAGTTAGCTAGCTTCGGAAATAGACAAGATAAGGAAATCGATCGCCGTATCGAGAATGCCTGGAAGAGCTACTGGTCCATGAAGGGTGACCTTCCTCTGACACTATAGCGCCAACTAATTGCCCATCCTAACTTACGGTGCGCAGACACGGTCTCTGACTGAAGCCCAGAAGTCAAAGCTCAAGATTTGTCAAAGGGCAATGGAGCGCAGTATTCTCGGCTTTAAGCGTGTCGACCGAGTGCGTAACACCATGCTGCGTTCACTTACCGGCATCGCAGATGTAGGGAAGAGATCGGCTGGGCTTAAATGGGAGTGCAGCCCGAATGCACTCCGAGAAATGGGCCCATATTGCAACACCATGGACACCTGAAGACGGAAGGTGACGTCGGGGTCGACCGAGAAAGCGTTTGGCGGAACGATGTCGACACCTTCCAAAGAGGATGGTGGGAGATAGCGACAGATAGGGATGCTTGGAGGGACTTGGGGGAGACCTTTGCCCTGCAGTGGGACGAGATGGGTTAGGGAAAAAAAATATTTTTGCTTTTATTTTCATACCACTAAGTTAGCAAACAAACAAGCATACGGCCCATCTGATGGTAAGCGGTTACCGTAGCCTATGGACGTTTATAACACCAAAGGTGTCTCCAAAGGTATTCGCGCGTTGCCGACCCTTTAAAATTTTCAAAACGCATTTTTTGAAGAACCCCATACTGTAGTCCCTAGGCAAAACTTCGGCAGGGAGACCATTCCACAAACGAAGTCTTCGCGGGAGAAAATTCCTTTGGAACCTCACGGTACGCGAACAGACCCCTGGTATCACAGGACTGCTTTTCCAGAAAAGACGAAAAACCGCCGCTTGCTTGCAGGTGCAAAAAAATTCGCGAGAGAAAAAAAAATATTCCGCACTGCGTTTGGACTAAGTTTTCTCATAATTTTTCTATGAGCATTGTATTAAAATATTATTGTACTAAAATCTAAATAAAATAGGCTTTCTAGAGGGGTGACTATTATGCCATTTGGTTAATAAATTGTAATAAAAACCACAGCTATAACACGACAATTTATGATTTTGTTCCCGAATTTTAGATTAAAATGCTTCATCATCATCATCATATCAGCCGAAGGACGTCCACTGCTGGACAAAGGCCTCCCTCATTGATCTCCAGGAACTGCGGTTGGAAGCGGCCTGCATCCAACGCCGACCTGCCGTTCTTACCAAGTCGTCTGCCCATCTTGTGGGTGGACGTCCTACGCTGCGCTTGCCGGTCCGTGGCCTCCACTCGAGAACCTTTCGGCCCCACCGGCCATCTGTTCTGCGCGATATATGGCCTGCCCATTGCCACTTCAACGTGCTAATCCGTCGGGCTATGTCGGTGACTTGAGTTCGCCTACGTATCTCCTCATTTCTGATTCGATCCCGTAGAGAAACCCCGAGCTTAGCCCTCTCCATAGCTCGTTGAGCGACTCTGAGCTTATTCATAAGGCCAATAGTGAAAGACCACGTCTCGGTTCCATATGTCATCACTGGTAACACACACTGATTGAAGACTTTCGTCTTAAGGCACTGAGGTATGTTGGACGAAAAGACGTTGCGAAGTTTCCCAAACGCTGCCCATCCGAGTTGGATTCGACGATTGACCTCTTTCTCGAAGTTGGACCTACCTAATTGGACTGTTTGTCCTAGGTATACATACGCATCGACAACTTCAAGAGCCGAGTTCTCAACCATAACTGGGGCAGGGACGACATGGACATTCGACATGATTTTCGTCTTGTCCATGTTCATTTTAAGTCCTACCCGTTGGGAGACTCGATTGAGGCCTTCGAGCATCGTGCTGAGCTCTTCCATCGACTTTGCCATGACCACAATATCGTCGGCAAACCGAAGGTGAGTGATGTATTCGCCGTTAATATTGATGCCCAGTCCTTTCCATTCCAGAAGCTTGAAGGCATCTTCCAATGCGGTCGTAAACAGTTTCGGAGAGATTACATCTCCCTGTCTTACGCCTCTTTTTAAGGGAATCGCCTTCGAGCTCTGTTCGTGTACTCGGACTGACATAGTGGCGTTTTTATACAAACACTTCAACACTTCGATGTACCGATAGTCAATACGGCATCGTTGGAGAGACTCAAGCACTGCCCATGTTTCGATCGAATCGAAGGCTTTCTCATAGTCCACAAACGCGAGACATAGCGGCAAGTTATACTCTTCGGTCTTCTGTATGACTTGCCGCAGCGTATGTATGTGGTCTATGGTACTGTAGCCTTTACGGAACCCGGCTTGTTCGGGAGGCTGGAAGTCATCAAACCTGCGTTCGAGACGGTTCGCGATGACCCTCGAAAACAGCTTATAAACATGGCTCAAAAGCGAGATGGGTCTGTAATTCTTAAGCAAGGTGTTGTCACCTTTCTTGAAGAACAGAACCACCACGCCGCCGTTCCATGCTTTTGGCGTCGTACCTTCAAGCAAGGCGGAATTAAAGAGCTTCTGAAGGACTTTAAGTACCGGTGATCCACCCGCTTTCAGAAGCTCTGAAGTGATTCCGTCCTCGCCCGGCGCCTTGTCGTTCTTAAGCTGCTTCAAGGCCATCCTGATCTCATACAGGCTGATGTCCGGAATATCTTCGGTATAATGTCGGGTCAGTTTGGCTCTTGGGTCGTTGGCCGCACTGCAAACAGGTTTAGTGACCGAATCGTAGAGCCGTCCATAGAACCTTTCGACTTCCCTTAACACTTCCGCTTTACTTGACGTTATGCTGCCATCTTCCCTCTTCAGCTTCGTCATGCGGCTCTGCCCAATAGAATTATCTCTCGCGAACACTTTGGAGCCTTTATTCCGCTCTATCGTATCTTTAATACGAGATGTATTAAAGGTACGAATATCGTGCCGCAAGGATTTCCAAATCTTTCTATTGAGCTGCCTATGTGACTGAGCATCATCGGGAGACTGCAGTCGCAAAGAACGTCGTTCAGCCATGAGGTTAAGGGTGTCATCAGAGAGTTTCTGAGGTCTATTGGTACGGGGGTTCTTAAAGAACTGGGACCCCACCGTATGGACGGTTTCTACGAACCTGTTATTGATCTCGTCCACTGATGCATCTACTTCTAGACAGTCAAAGCGATTTGCAAGTTCGAGTTGAAAGCTCTCGAGGGTTTGGATATGAGCGCGAGTGGGTCGGAGCGTAGATTTCATCAAACGGGACCTTTCAAGTTTAACGTTCATATTCAATGTGGCTCTTACAATTCGGTGATCACTGCCGGTTTTCACCCTGTGAATCACAGAGACATCATTGAATATCCGTTTCTTGTTGGTCAAGATGAAATCAATCTCATTTCTCGTGGAACCGTTGGGACTCATCCAGGTCCATTTCCTGTGAGGCGGCTTCTGGAAAAAAGAATTCATCATAAAGAGTCCTTCTTTCTCCAGAAAATCGGCCAGCCTCTGTCCCCTGGGGTTCCGTTGCCCATATCCAAATTGCCCCACTCTCAACTCATCATCGCTTCTCATGCCTAGCTTTGCATTGAAGTCCCCCATAACAACAATAAAGTGAGTTTTGTTCGTATGTATGGCTCTACTGATGTCCTCATACATAGACTCTACTTCTTCATCTGGGTGTGAAGAGGTCGGCGCATATACCAGAACGACCTTCAGCGAATATCGCTTAGATTAAAATGCTTATTATTTTGAAAATATAACAATTATACATGTAAATGTTGTTTGATTTTATAGCCTAATATATTATTTATATGGTTTAATAAAAAAATGTATTCCAATAGGTAAAAATAATAAACTACAGGTTATCTTATGTTGGTGGCCTCCCTTTTCCGCATTTGAACTCATAAGGGGAGACCGGAGGGGAATCGCCCATACAACACGTACTACCAAGATTTTGAGCTCCATAACTCGAATCCCAACGTCATGAACCTTCGTTCGTCTACGGATCTCTACGTTTGGAACTCGATCTAAGAGTTTGATGCCGAGCATGCTACGCTCCGTGGCTCGTAAATAAATCTTACAAAACATTGAAATGATTTTTTTAAACACGCGTTAAACAATTGTGTAACTTTTTTGTGGTAACAAGGATTGCTTTAAAAGTTCTTTACACCTAGTGATACGAGTTAGTAAGTGCAAAAGTGAGATGTTTGTTGTTGTATTTCTTTCTGCTTTCTTTGTTGTTCTCATTCTACTACAAGAACTTACAAAAAAAAGTATATAAGTATTCTATCAGTTATCTGGTTCCCATAGTACAAGCTATGCTTAGTTTGGGGCTAGATAGCGCTGTGTGAAATGTCAAGCAATATTTATTTATTTACTTTGAAAAAGAAAAAATAAACGCTATTATGTCGTTCTATCTATTGATTTCGTAACTGAATAAAAAAAATTATAGATTACTAAAAAAAGGTGTGAGTTCTTTGTTTGAAATCGTACAGAAAGCGTCTTTAGGGGAAACGATAAACTTATTTCTTAGTAGTATTTTTGTAAGGCTTGTTTTTAGGGCTTTAAAACTTTAAACAATAGTTTTTTTACCATGTTCCACAGGACCTTTAAAGCGACAACGAACCGATTCAAAATCTACATTTATAGTGATTTAGATATTCTAACTTTCGTGGTTTATTTAAATCATTATTTTATATTTGGGATCTATACACCGATAAAACGCGTGATAAATCCCGCTGTTTTCAACCTAATTGTTTCGTATTAAAAACAACAACATCTTACGTATCCTAGTCATGGGATCATAGAGTATATCGTCTAGTTACAGAATAACAACACAATGAGAAGAATACAACAAGTTTTCAGTCATCATTTTTGGTATTACTGAACACGGTCAAAATCTAATCAAATTTAAAATCGTTCTATTGCTATCACTGTCGCTCTGCGTGGCTAAACTTCGTCACTAAACGTGTAGGTTTACAATACGATGTCGATCCATCCATGTTCGTAGTTGTGAGAAAGGTAGAGGGAGGAATGGATGTGGGCCGACAGCCTAAACTACAGGTAGGTATAACGAGACTGTGACTCCGTCGGAACCCGCGCATAAGCGCGTGACCCCGCGTGAACTTTCGGTTATCGCAGGTATATTATTATCGCAGGAGTTATGATTTATGGATTATTTATAATTTGAATGTCCTGGCTAAACATAGAAATAAATTTAATAAGTCTATCATGTACTACAGCCAAATAAACAGGTACCTATCGGCGTGCCCGCCGGTGGCAAGAATTAACCATCAAACATTAAAAAAAACTACATAAGTATTCATCATCATCATCATCATATCAGCCGTAGGACGTCCACTGCTGGACAAAGGCCTCCCTCATTGATCTCCAGGAACTGCGGTTGGAAGCGGCCTGCATCCAACGCCGACCTGCGGTTCTTACCAAGTCGTCTGCCCATCTTGTGGGTGGACGTCCTACGCTGCGCTTGCCGGTCCGTGGCCTCCACTCGAGAACCTTTCGGCCCCATCGGCCATCTGTTCTGCGCGCTATATGGCCTGCCCATTGCCACTTCAACGTGCTAATCCGTCGGGCTATGTCGGTGACTTGAGTTCTCCTACGTATCTCCTCATTTCTGATTCGATCCCGTAGAGAAACCCCGAGCATAGCCCTCTCCATAGCAAGTCTACAATCAGTGTGTGTTACCAGTGATGACATATGGAACCGAGACGTGGTCCTTCACTATTGGCCTTATGAATAAGCTCAGAGTCGCTCAACATAAGTATTAGGTTGGGAAAAAGTTTCTTCGCATTTTTTAAGAAAATTCAAAACATTTTTTTATATAGTTTATTTACATTTAACTAAAGTATGTAGGTACCATTTTTTTCGATAACTTTTTGCCATCTTGTAGGTAGGGACATGATCCCATTGCTATAGAAATTTTGGGGCTTCTGATCAAAATACCGCGAGAAGTAGTTTTGGCAGTCCTCTCGTGATGTTAACCTGACACTGCCTAAAGAATTCTGAAGAGACTGAAACAGGTGGAAATCTGAAGGTGCAAGGTCAGAACTATACGGCGGGTGCATTAACACCTCCCAGTCAAACTCTCTTAATTTTTGCTGAGTGGCTAAAGATGTGTGAGGTCTAGCGTTGTCATGATGAAAAACCACACCCCTTCAGTTGATTAATTCCGGCCGCTTTCTCTCAACTTCTTGCTTTAATCTCATCAGTTGTTCGTAGTAGATTTCAGAATCAATGATCCTGCCTGGTGGTAACAGCTCATAATGAATAATGCCCTTCCAATCCCACCACACACACAGCATCACCTTGTTGCGAGTTTACCCGGGTTTCGCCACAGTCTGTGAAGCCTGACCGGCCTTTGACCACGACCTTTTTCGCACGTTCTTGTCGTACGTGATCCACTTTTCATCACCAGTTATCAGCTTCTTCAAAAATGGTTCGGTTTCATTACGTCGTAATAAAGAATCACAAATGAGTAGGTACACGGTTCATTAGGTTTCTTTCAGTGAGCTCGTGGGGTACCCAAATATCGAGTTTTTCTGTGTACCTACCCATTTTTTTTTCAAATGCGCCAAAACTGTTTTGTGGTCAATTCCCAGTTCTTCAGCTACGTCGTAACTACTGATATGCCGATCTTGCTCAACTTTTTCAAAAATGGCATCAATTTTATCAGTAATAGGGCAACCAGAGCGACGTGCATCTTTGATATCAAAATTTCCGGATTGAAAACGCTTAAACCAAATTTTTGCTAAGCTCACAGACACTGCACTAGGTCCATAAACATCGCAAATTTTTTTCGCGGCTTGCTTTGCATTTTTACCTTTTTTGTAGTAAAATTTTAAAATGTATCGAATTTCTTCATTAGATTCATTCATCTTTACAGTACCTACGAAAAACAAAAAAAAATCACACATATTCCTAATTTGAATTAGGAATTAACTTCTTTAAAATTTAAACCATGAATGATACCAAAACCAGCCAGATACAAAGAGATTTTAATACAAGTTCAAAAAAAAAACAAAAAAAAACTATTATAAATATGTTTGCTGTAGTAAATACTTAATTCAGAAACTACACACTTATACCTATAAAACAAAAATAAATACGACATTATAATCTTAGATTTTTTTAGGCGAAATAGCTCCAATACTTATTGCCTCTCATATGGACAACCAAGTTCGATAGAACCTCTTTCGTTTCATTTGTGGAGGTAGGGACATCTCAAGAGAATTTTCGGAATCTCAAGAGTGGAGCTGCGGGCGCTGTGCTGCAGGTTTTCGTACTTGTCTTCAAGATCGTCAATTTGGACCTATTTGTCTTTAATTTACTGCTCTAAAAGGTTGACCTTCATAGCCATCTCTTCAAAATTTTATGATAAAAATTCCATTGACCTTTTGAGGCTTTCGATGTCTTCGGTATTCTTTTGGAAGTCCGTGAGTTTTGTTGCTATATTTTTAAATTTGATATCAATGTCTTCCTTCAAGTTTTTAAACATTTCGGTTAATCCGTCTTCGAATAAGGAAACCTTTACATCAACTGTTCTTTCCGTGGAACGCCTATGCTTTCCTCGGGTCGTAACAGGAACACGTCGAGATTCTGTGTCAAAATCCTTTTTTTGGAGTAAATCCGTATCCGATCCAGCCTTTTCTGGTGTTCGGTTTCACAGTTCTCATCAAGGCATGCACATCACTAGTTTAGATCAATTCGTCGTTTGCGCTATCCGCCATCGTCGCTTCTGGGCGTTATGTTAACTTTTGTCATTGTAAGAAGTGTTGTGTTGTTGTTACTACGGAAAAGAAATCAGTTTATAGATGAAAGTTATGAGTGAATATTATACACGAGACGAACTGTTACGCGTATTAGACAGTGATGATGACGGTTTTGATGCATAAATGTAATGTACTTACCTAGGTATACGAAATGCTTGTCTGTTTCTGGCACCTCCAAAATTATGGTGCGATGAGCTACTTAGATAAGACATGTACCTACCTACCTAATTAATTATGTTATATTATTGACGTAACCAAGTGTTCTATTGTGTCCCTACGGTTTCATTAAATGAGTATGAGTATGTAGATATTTGTCCGTAAATAATTGGTTGGCGTAGGGAGTACCTACCTACACTCACGATGCTCGGAGCTTGGTTTTTAAAGGGTTAACGATTTCTCGTTACCTTTATTGGTCTCGAGACTCAAAGAGATACTCAGTACAAGACATTTTAGCTTATTTGGCAGCGGCACGACCCCTGTAGATGGTCCAGGGTTTGCGACACGTTCATGTCTTAGCACCCGCTTAGGCATGTCACGCAGGCATTGTCATGAGCGACTACTCCGCTGGCGACCGGATTTCCTCCAAGAGTCACGGTCTTCTGCCTCGCTCTCCCATCTAGTATGATCCATTTGAAAGGTTGCCATGTCACGCTTTAGGCTATACTAAGCTTCCCGAACTTAATAGAAGCCTTACCTATAGGTAAGGATGTTTATATCCGTCAAGAGAGATTGCTTGACATTGAGAAACCAACCAAGCTAACATAACTGTCTACGATTTCCAGAGGTGCGCCATCTAGCAGGATAGTTGGTTTCTCAGTGACACCTTGGGCCATCACTACGATCTTTTTAAGGTATACCTAATGACATGGTAAAAAGTAAGGAAGATGTACTAAAACAACTAACTACTGTAGATGTGTGCTATTAGTAGGTACAAGTTCTTTGGTAAATAGTTATCATGCGTTTGCAAACTTGTCGACGATATTCTGTAGCTCCCCAGCGGTGGTGACGATGAAGGTTGCATCATCGACAAACAAGGGACTATCAACAAACGACAAACAAACAAAAACAGGTCCTCGCGTTGACGACGGGACTTGAGTAAAGCAATGTTGTACAATATTGTGCAAATTATGCAAATGTATTCCCGGTTTTGCTTGCCAAATGCAGCCTTCAAGGGCTACGAAAACACACTAGATACCTAGGTAAGATCAATTCCATAGATAAAGGCAGTTCAGCTTAGTTCAACTTTTTGCACTGAATTTTCCACATGTAGGTAAGTAACTATTCTGTAAACACATGAAAGTTGAACTACCTGTAGGTACCTACACGTAGTTCAACTTTCATGTGTACCTACCTACCTACATAACTATGCATAATGAATGAATTATAAGCTTTGCTCCGGTTCTCGAAAAACCGGAGAGTATGAAAACCGGAGAAAACCGGTTTTTACGAAGCCTCAAGGGGTACTTTTCCAAAAATAAATAATTTATTACTTAATCAATAAAAGAAATAAAACAAAGATAAATATTTGTGGTCGAGATTTATTTTTTTTATAAATAATCAGTTTCTTCTGAGAGAGTGTTCTCGGCAACAGGTTACATAATAAACGATAGGCGCAGCTCACTAATGCCCGAAGCAGTGGAAAAAAGACTCAGTTTAATAATTTCTTTTGTATGTTCTTTTTTACTAAAATTCTTTTTTTAAAGCTTACAACTACTCGTGTTCCTATGTTTCTGTGTTACTATGTTCTTTTAAGTTTTAATTATGTTGATATTAAAATCTATTTAAATAAATAGGTAAGATCTTTAATTTAATTTTAGTTCATTTTTTTAAATATTAAATGTCAATGATTTTTCAATGTTTGTCTCTTTTATTTCGTTAACTTGCAGTCAGACAACGAAAAAAATGTCTTTCCTTGCAGATCACTTCTACTAAGTTTTCTACAAGTACATCAATAATGTTATAAGAAATAATAGTAATGTTAAAATTAGTTATAATTTTACATAATTAATTATAAAAAACATATTATAATGTCATTAGTGTTCTCCGTTAATGTTAATGAATGACAGCGCAAATTTATAACCATAAAAATAAAAGGACACAAAAATGACATTTCTCCGGAGATTCTCCGGTTTTTCTATAAAACCTGATCTAAAAAACCGGAGATGAAATTTGTCTCCGGTGCAAAGCACTAGAATGAATCCAACACCATCTTAGCAATCAATGAGAGCAGATAGGGTAGCTGCATGTAAAAATGTTTGTTAGGAAACGAAAAAGCTCACGAAAACATGAACCTTGCCTTTCGTCCAGCAAGGATCTTTCTATAACTTCTGTCAAAGTTTGTTTGACATTTAAACAATCCATTCTGATATTGACATATTTGGCACTCGTAGGTATGACAAATATATAAATTTCTACTATTTTGGTAGAAATGTACATAAGGTGCCTAATTAGAGTATGGACCTTAGGTATGGACATAATTTGCACAGGTTCATCGTAGACTGCATCATCGCTTACCATCAGGCGAGATCGTGCAAACGCAAGCCTATATATATATACTATTGACGATATAATAAACTATTGACGATTGCGTAACTCGTAATAGATGCTTATGGATTTACACATACGTAACCTACTTAACAAGACGATAAATATTCGTAATCGAATCGAGTATTTACCTAATAATTAATTTTGAAAAGCTCCATAACATGCCAGGAGGACAAAAAAACATACATAACACATGCCGACTCGTCCAACCTGATTTGAAGATCTCGCTTCGCTTGATCAATAATGATTAACTGCTCAGAGGTCAAAGTTTTTTTAAGAAAATTTGCGATTTATGTCCATACTCTAATTAGGTACCTTATGTACATTTCTACCAAAATAGTAGAAATTTATATATTTGTCTTACCTACGAGTGCCAAATATGTCAATGTCAGAATAGATTGTTTAAATGTCAAACAAACTTTGACAGAAGATAAAGAAAGAGCCTTGCTGGACGAAAGGCAAGGTTCATTTAATTTCAAAAATCTCTTTTACTAAGTTGAATAAACTAAAGAAGAATTAAGAAAAGTTTAAGTTAAATGTGAAACCAGGTTGCACAGCGAATATCACTGTATTCCAACTTAACAATTGCTTGCTGCGGTGGTGTAACTTCCTTCAGTTGTGTTTACGAAATCAATAGGAATAAAATTACTCTCGATAATTTATTAGTCGTAATTATACTACGCTTTTATTGAGTAATTAATTAATTGGCATTCATGTTTTGAATGTTCTATTTTGATAAAAGATAAAAGACTGCATATAGAAAGCAAAACTAATAAAATAAGATGATGTAAGTTGGGTATAAGTCTAACTTCTACGCCAAGGACGCCTGTATTCTGTATAAAACAATCTTTACAAATTGCTCAGTACTCTGACTGGGATGGCAGAAACTTCAAGGTATGATCAATAAGCACCCTATCTCTGACTCTTCTTTTACTTAAACTGCAAGTAATTTTGTGCTGTCTGATTTCTGCCTGGTTTTCTATTTTGCTTATTACAAGAACACTGTGGTCGTTACTTTTGTATCTGGAGCATGCCCACTGTGTTAGATAACATTCTGCTTGCAACTCTATTCACTCTACTCATTACCACCTTGTGGGATTTATCTTATTTACAAAGTATTTATATTCAGTTTACCTTATTTTTTACTCAAATGTAAGTAAGTTAATATGTTTTAATTTAGAAAACTTATAAGCAACTGCAATCAAGTGCTACCCAACTAGTATTCTATTTGTTGGTGACTCATTCTGAGCATTTCATGAACACTTTCCTCCACTTTGTTGTATGAATGTCACCTTATTTGCATTAGTTGTATGGTTTCAGGTGAAGCGCACACATTCCTTGTCCTTATCTGCAATAAGAAGATATCAATCTATGCTCGACCGGTAGGTACCTCTTGCACTATTTCCTAATCATCTAACATGGTGTGGTGTCTTACTTGTTTCGCATCTAACACAAGTTATAACACTTAAATTACGCAATAAGCTTAAAGAAATAAATATTATGACATTCCCTTGTCAATACATCTATGAAAATCTGATGTATGTTCACAAAAATATTAATTTGTTTAAGAAAAATAGCGATAATCATAATTTTAATACTAGAAATAAACATAAACTGGCTGTTGCCCCTTGTAGACTCCATAAAGTTAGTAAATCGTTTAAAGGGCAAGTTTAATTTATTTTCTGTATTGTAATGTATTCTAAAAGGATCATTAAAAAACAACCAGCCTTGTTTCTTGCCTTTCTTTCCTGGCTTGGTCGCGAAGGAACAGGCAGTAAAATTGACGTTTCAAAGTAATCCATGTGATTTTAATGAATAAAAGATTTTGACTATGACTAAAGAATTCTGTTTGGAAATTCAATTTGTAAACTCTTCACTAGTGAACATTAATTGTCCTTGATTGATACCAATTGGAAATCCACTAAGACATGATTATTACCTCATACAAAAATGATTGCCGCTAATTATCAGTTTTATTTCAAAATATTAATTTATGGAATCTTTGCAAGCTGTTGTTCACACTCATTGTGTTTGAAGGAAACTGCTTGAGTAAACAACTCATTTCACTTCCTGTTTCAATGACATTCACTGATGTCTGAAGTGCATGGGGATATACTCAGGCTTAAAAAATAACTATTGGTTCGCTCCAAACTGAGATATCGCGAATCTCCCAAAAAACAAAAAAATATATTCTTAGGGCGACTCGCGCAACGATGCCTAAACGAATTTAGGGGCTAAATATGATATAAGGAGTTGTCCAATCATACAAATACGTCGAATTTAAACATATTTAGTCGCTAGATACGTTTAGTGATCGTTGTGCAAGGCGGCCATAATCTTTGACTAATAAAATAATGCCACAAAATAAACAACCAGTTAACTTGATCTACAGTTTCATTCAAATTACAAGTAACGGGAGTTCATGTAAATTGGTATTCTTTTTAGGGGTATTTACGGGTAGAAACTGCAGTTATTCTGGATTTCAGACTTTTCCCTACATTTGTGTCAGTAAAGCTACAATAATACCAAATTTCACTGGTGTATCTTGTGAATTTCTTCAAAGTTCAGTTTTTATTAAGGCTCAAAAACTACAAGGTACTAAAAATAAAAACGGAGTCAAAACTTACTAATGAAGCCCTTTCATTAGACGTCTCATTTGTCCTAATAGTCTCATCACTCATCATACAAAACCGATTCGTGCAAGTTAAATAAGAGATCTCGCTTCGCTCTATCAATTAAAAACTTATATTTATTAAACACTAGCTGACTGCCTGCAGCTTGGCACGCATGCTTTCTCAATAAAAACATTAAATAAATAAATAAATATTTCTGGACATTTCACACAGCGCTATCTAGCCCCAAACTAAGCAGAGCTTGTACTATGGGAACCAGATAACTGATAGAATACTTATATACTTTTTTTGTAAATACATACTTATAATATATAGAAAAACAACCAAACCCGGAACAAATATCTGTTGAGCATGCAAACATTTGTTCCGCAGCGGGTATCGAACTCGCTACCTCCTGCGTCTCAGCCGGCTATTCGCCCACTGCACCACGGAGGTCGTCAACATTACCCTCTTTCTGCGCAATCGGATAAAAAGTAGCTTATGCTACTCAGGATTAATGTAGCATTCTAATGATGAAAGAATTTTATAAATCGGTCCAGTAGTTTTTGAGTTTATTCGTTACAAAAATACAAATCTTTCCTTTTAAAATATTATAATTTTTGTCGGTATTTCTATCAACTTTTAAAATGTAAAAAGTGGTTATTGTGACATAACGATAATAGTTGGACATATGGTATCCCGAAGTTTTTTGTGGATATTGATATGTTCTTTAATATTGTAGAACATACTTTAGTTCTATCATCAATAGTTTCCGCAGCGCATGCGACGAAACACGTTTTAGGGCACTTTTTTACACCTTGGGTTACGTTACTTAAGTTTTAGTAAGGATCCCTAATCTTTTCTAGCATTAAATATAGCCTATGTCACTCAGGGTGAATGTAGCTTTCCAATGACGAAAGAATTTTTTGAAATCGGCAAAGTAGTTTTTGAGTTTATTCATTACAAACATACACGCAAAAATACAAATATTTCCTCTTTATAATATTAAAGTATAGATGACACTACATAACCGGTGTAGACCTCAGAGGTGTACACATTGAAATGCTGTCATTGCGACGAAAAGTGCTTCCTTGCCACGACATTTTTGTGACAAGTTTAGACCGACCGTCTAACTTATTCAGTTCTCCTTGATGTACCTACTGTTTGGCATTCTGTAATATTTGGCTCGCATTACGCTCTATCGTAGGTACGTGCCACCTCTACAGAACTTCTGTGTGTGTGATATTACAACGGATCGCGTAGGTATAATGCCGATGTTGGAGTCGCGCGCGCCACTTCTCCGACCGAGCTCCTTTGCCTTGCAGCCTGCGGAACTTGTCATAGCATCTTTTCAATGTAAATATATCTATTTATATTTTTCACGTTTACATTTTTTTATTTTAAATTATTTTGTGCTATTTTTAATTTTATAGTGACGTATTTAATTTTGTAAGATTTGATGTAAGCAATTGTTTTTAGATTAAATGAGTAACGTAAAATAAGTTGATAATTATAATGAAAATATTTATTATTTTGATATCTCTTAGCGGCCTTCTAGGTATGTAGGCTAATGTACCTACCCGCCCGGGACTATTGAGGTCGCGCACCACGGGGCGCGGGCCGCTAAGCTTAACATTATCAGTTATGAAAAATATTTAATTTATTTAGATGAATTATATCTCATTGTTATCTGTTATCTTTGCTGTGTTTTGGACTCAATCCTAGCATTTGTAATAATTGTTTGATAAAACTTGTTAGGTAGGTACATGTCTTTTTATTTCTAACATTACTAACATTGACATAACATCTGAGGCTTAACTATTCCCCTCGTTGTGTTCATTTGAATAGATTAATTAATAACAGCGAGTGAATACCTAGATACGAATACTCGTAGAACTGAACTGCATGACTTGCCTACCAACTTTACCTACGTGCACTGCGTGCGTTAGAGGTTATAGAACTTATTCCTTCCAATAAAAATCTAATTGAGACGTCTTTAACTAATTAGACTTAGTGCCTATTTCACCACATCTAAATTACGCTATCCAACGGATAAACAATATATCCGTCTTTTGATTTCACAAGTAAACAGATAAAGAGAGAATGATTTTTATCCGTCAGTTAAAGTTACTGATCGTGAAATAGGCACTTAGTTTACTTTAATAAAATAAAGACGAATAATTTTATTGTAATCTTAATTGCGTGTGAGGCAACGAGGCGTCGCGTCGCGTCGCGCGTCGCGCGTGGCGCGCTGTCACTGGCAGCGTGCGGCAAACGGCGGTGGCGGCGGCGCTGGCGGTAGAGTGGAGAGCTCGGTCTTCGCCCCGCACCAATGTGAATACTTAATTATTATTTATTCAGTTGTACGCATGATATCAGCAACGTCAGATTTGGAAAGATTATGTCATGTATCGGTTTATCAACTACTTACGAGATACCGCTAGTGTTTCGATATTCACAATAAAATTAGCAAAATCGTCATTTGTGCGCTTGTGGAGTTTGTTCTCACTCGGTTGTAAAATAAAGTTCCAACGTTTCCTATTTCCAATAAATGATTGGAGATATTCCTGGTACTACTTACTACTTACCTTCACAATTTATTGCACTGAGGTCGCTGAAGTTTGTTTTATAATTAAAATAAATTGATAATTAACATGTTTTTTAGCTGAATAACTCTTTATCTTTAGCATTCTTTATCGCAACTAGTTTTCGCATAATTAGTCCCCTTTGCGAAACACCAACCGACTATCGCACGACATTGGCGCAGTTTGTAGCCAGCTCTCTCACAAGACACTTTCGGTTGTCGCAGGTCGATCGAGGATAGGGAGTCCTCTCCGTGCCTGAGCAAGAAGCGGAGCACCGGCGCCGGCGCGAGGATGTGGACCGCGCAGCGGCGCGTGGCGCTCGACGCGCTCATGGTGTGCTGGGGGCTCGGCACGTGGCTCGGCGTCAACGGCCTCTATGTGCAGCTGCCGCTGCTCGTGATGACGCTGCCTGAGGGCTGGGCGCTGCCCTCCTTCATGACGCTCGCCATCCAACTCGCCAACGTCGGCATCATCGCGTACGCGCTCCTGAAGCGCCTCCTGCCGCGCACCTCCGACTCGCGCTACATCTGTGGCCTGCTATCGATCGGCACGTTGGCGCTGGTGCTGAACGCCTTCCTGTACGAACGCACCGCCCCGCTCACCGGTTCCGAACGCTCCGTCGCTTACCTCTCCCTGACGTTCTTCGCGGCGCTCGTGGGCTGCACCAGCTCCGTGCTGTTCTACCCGTACCTGCGGCACTTCCGCGATATCTACCTGGCGACGTACCTGGTGGGCGAGGGACTCAGCGGCTTCGTGCCGAGCCTGCTAGCGCTCGCGCAGGGCGTCGGCGGCGAGCCCGAGTGTCTGCCAGCCGGCGCCGACGGCGCGCTGGTCGCGCACTACCCGCCGCCGCGATTCGGCACCACCGTGTTCCTGCTGCTGCTCGGCTGCTTATCCGCGGCGAGCCTCGTCAGCTTCCTCCTGATCAGCTCGAAGCGCGCCTTCAGGTCGGAGCGCGTGGCGCCCGGCGCCGCCGCCAAGGACGAGGAGGCGACGACAGCGCGTGCGTCGCTGCTGGCGCCGCGCTGGCTGGCGGCACTGGCACTGATGGCGGTGCTGAACGCGCTCATGAACGGCGTGCTGCCCTCCGTGCAGTCGTACTCGTGCATGCCGTACGGGGCGCAGGCGTACCACCTGGCGGTGACGCTCGGCGCGATGGCGAACCCGAGCGCGTGCCTCGCGGGCGTGTGGCTGAAGCCGCTTGGCGCGCGGGCGCTGGCCGCGATGCTGGTGGCGACGTGCGTGCCGCTCGGGTACATCGTGGCGACGGCGCTGCTGTCGCCGACGCCGCCGCTGCAGGGCGCCGCGGGCGGCGTGCTGCTGGTGGTGGCGTCGTGGGTGGCGGTGTCGGCCTGTGTGTCGTACGCGCGCATGTGGGTGTACGGGTGGGCGCGGAGCGGCGGCGCGCGCGGAATGCGCGCTTGCGGCGTGGCGACGCAGCTGGGCTCGGCGGCGGGCTCGGCGCTGCTGTTCGTGCTTGTCAACTACACGAGCCTCTTCACGCAGCTCCCCGAGTGTCCGCAGCCGCTGACGTGATAGCGGCGCCTGCGCACGCGCGCCTGCTGCCGGGCTCGCTGATCTGTATCCGCTGCGCCCACCCGTACATAGTTATCGCGATGACAACCCGTATGAAATACGAATGATGACATGAAATTTAATACAAGAATAGGAAAAATGATAATTGTTGTGTAATTATTAGGTAGGAATTGTAATATTAGGATTAGTGTGAAGTTTGACCGATAGCTCCGGTTCCTCGCGCTCGACACCTCTACCTACACACTTTATTTATTTATATTACCGTACTTACCTGTGTACGTAAGATGTGATATGATATACATAATTTTCTATAAATTACGAATATAGGTATTCGTATAGCGAGTTACCTACATTTTTGACGATATTTTGCCAAGAGTGTTGTTATTTGTTGGTTCGGGTATTAGATTCATTTATTTATTACCGGCTCGGCGCGCCCGCACCTTCCCTACTACTGTTAAGCCGAAGTAACGATGTGACACTAGTTATCAGTGCCTCATCAATACATTAGGTATATCGTTAAACAGTAGACGACTGTCATAGTAGATAGTAGGGTAGAGTTTGGGTATGAAATATAGGTAAACAATATCTTAATAATATTTAAACTGATAGAGGGTATATTGTAATATATATATATAAATATATATATATATATATAAAGCTTTTATTTCCAAATAAATTATTTTTTTGATGTTATACTTATTTTTTTATTTAATGTTACTGAATTGAATTAGAAATGACACAGCAGCAGCAACAGCAAATCTTGGTAATTTTGCTGGTATTGAAGTCCAGCAATTACCTGTCGGAAATATGATCCCTTATATTAATTACTAGTGTTTCGCCCCGAACTGAGATCTCGCGAGTCTCCCAAAACACAAGAAAATATATTTAGGGCGACTCGCGCAACGAGGCCTAACGTATTTAGTGGCTAAATATGATTTAAGGAGTTGTCAAATCAAACAAATACGTAAAATTTAAACATGTTTAGTAGCTAAATACGTTTAGGGATCGTTGTGCAAGCCGGCCTTAATATTTGACCAATAAAATAGTGCCACAAAATGCGCAACCAATTAACTGAACCTACTGTTTTATTCAAACTACAGGTGACGGGAGTTCATGTAATTTGGTTCTTCTTTTTTGAGGTACAAATTACAGTTATTCTGGATTTCAGACTTTTACCTATATTTATGTCACTTAAGCTACACGCATACCAAATTTCAGCACTGTGGGGTCACTGGTGTACCCTGTGAATTTTGTCAAACTTCAGTATTTATTATGGCTAATAACTCAAGAATTATAAGGAATTTACTAAAAACAAAAACGGAGTCTAACTGTACTAATGAAGACCTTTCATGTGACGCCCCACTTGACCTAATAAGTAAGTCTCATTTTTATTTACCTACCTACCCTTCTTGAACCCCAATATCTTAACACCCCCCAACATTTTTAGCTTATTTAGTCAAAATTGTGCCATCACTACCTACCTATGTATCAAATTTCACGATGATCAGATCAACGCTTCGAAAGTTATCCTCGGACAAACAAACATACATGTACCTAGTCAGGTCATAAATTCTGTCACATGTTTAATATAAAATAATTGAAACAAGTTTATTCATTATGTAACCATTTATATACCAAAATGAACTTAACAAAACATAGATTCTTATGACACTAAAGTTTATTCAAAATGACCTCCGTGATTTTGAATACAGGTCTTCAATCTGCGCGGCCAGTCGTCTATCGCAGCACGGACGAGGTCCATGTCAATATCGGCGGCTGCCTTAATCAAGGATGTCTTGAGTGACTCCAAATTGGGATGAGGCTTTGAGCACGCCTTTTCCTCCAAGTGTTGCCATATCTTGTAATCTAACGGATTCAAATCTGGACTGGAGCCAAATCTGGGCCAGTCTTCGTGCCGGATGAAGTCGATTTCACGCGCCGCCAGCCAGTCTTGTGTGCTCTTCGCTCTATGAGCTGGCGCCGAATCTTGTTGGAATACCCAGTGCCTGTTATTGAACATGGTATGAGAAACAGGTTCCACAAGGTTCGTCAGGACTGTATTTTGATACACAACTGCATTCGTTTTTACACCTTTCTCACAAAAATGTACCTCTGTTAAGCCCCAATAAGAAACTCCCAACCATACCATGAGCGAGGATGGAAAATGACCTCGTTGGACACGCGGAATACGGTTGCTCGCTTCTTCACTACTGTGTGCGTACACCTTATCATTTTGTTTGTTGTAGCTCTCTTCTACGGTAAAAATTTTTTCATCCGAAAACAGAATTTCCCGATATTTTTTTCCCGCGTACCGCTTCAACAAAGCGCGGCATCTCTTCAGTCTCAGGTCCATTAGACGAGCATTTAAACGATGTCCTGTTTTTCTTCGATATGCCCGAAGCCCTAAGTCTTCATTTAACACCCTTTTCACCGTGGTTCTGCTTAACCCCATCTGAAGGGCCAACAGTTTCTGCTTACGTTTGGGATTTCTTTGAATTCGCGCCTTCACAGCTTTTATCACTGCTGGAGTCCTAACAGACCGAGGGCGACCACTTCTTGACCTGTCATCTACACTAGAGTCTTCATTGTATCGTTTGATGGTGCGATAAACGAATCTTTTGGTTATATTCAAATTTTACAGTATGTCAAAAATTTGAATTGGCGCGTAACCGCAACGATGCAACGCAATAATTGCAACACGGTCTTCTTTAAGCGTTCACTCCATATTTAAAAATGAGTAAAATTCTAAAAAGTATACATTTTTATTTTCATGAACAATTCGAAATTCGAATTCTATAAACTTTTTTGTGGCCAGCATTCTAAGAGAAAAGTTTTTAGTGTGTGACAATACTTATGACCTGACTAGGTACATACAATGCCGATTTGCCCAAGTTGATTTAGATATCTCGCACCGCTCGATCAATAAAAGATCGTCCAGTCCCTCCATCCGTTCAGTCAGACTAGCACTGAATGAAAGTGCCTGGGATATTTTCGATTTTTACAACAAAATTATAATATATATATTTTTTTACGAACTTGGAATCCCAAAATGTATTTACTCAATGAAATATTCTAAATAGATATAGATGTTTCTAAATTGTAAGATAAGATAACGTTTGTTTGCTAGAATTAATGTGGAACGTACCTAATATAATAAAGTATCACGGTGGAAACTTACATCATGACATGAAAACATGCAAGAATTAGCTAGAGCTCTCTTGTCTAAGAATCCTACACAACGCGTCGTTCAACAGGAGCTTGACTAATTTAGTTAATACTTACATAATTGCATTTGCTTATTACCTACAAGGTAGCAAATTGGTTACTGAGCAACAGAACTTGCGAGCGAGTGGTATCTAGGCAAGGTAAGTGCAATGCCAGTCGTACAGTGACTAGAATGGTAGCGACTAGCGACCACTCATTGAGTGGGTCCTCAAGTGGTCCAATTGTGCCGTCAATTAACCGGTCAATTGGACTCCGCGATCCAATCAACCTGATAGCGAACTCATTTATCTGGTAGGTACGAGTAGGTAAATAGGTAGGAAACACTGTTAAAAATAACATTTCTAAGTTTATTCGTTTAAAGTAATAAACGAATATATTTGTTCGTTCGCTGGGTTTTATATGTTCATTCACCGGATATTCTGTTCATCCACTTTGATTTAGGTCACTTTTGACCTTTTACTTAATTATTTAAATTTTGCACAAAATATCTTAAGACCCAGAAATTACTTTCTTGCCTGTTTACTCAGGATGCCATAAAATTTGTGACAAATAAACTAAATCACCTGGAACATGTCTAAAACAGTTTGTCATAATTTGATGCGCACATAACAACTCTGAAAGAACACTAATCGGAATCGTAACGTAATCGCCTTGCCTCGGGACAAGCTCACAGCTTGCTTACGTTAGGTTGCCGCCTTGACAACGAGGCGAAAGCCGATACGGTGCCGATCCCTGTATGAGTTGATCGTCTTGAGAGTCTGCTATGACATTTAGGGGCGTGTGAATGGCCGGATGTGACGCAAGAGGCTGCGGGTTCGATTCCCGCTATGGGACAAACATTTGGTTTAACCCATCAAGGATCACGCCAATACATTTTTGTATGGTTGTGGTACCCATCAGAGATTTGTCAATCAATCATGTCGCTGAGTATACTACCGAAATGACTATACAGGGCGTCCCACGGCTATGCCACATGGAGGGAAAGTACCTTCAATATTGTAGATGGAACATTTTATTGAAAGAAGACATTATTTTAATTTAAAAAACAATTTAAACTGCATTCATAAATTTTTAAATAATTACATGGTTGAACCGGGAATAGAACCCGCTACACGAGAAAAAAAATTACCCTTTAGCTTTATCATACCGATCTAAAGGCTTCATCATAAGGATTATTTTTTGGTAAATAACATAGTGTCAGAAATAAAACGAAGACCATGAATTTTAACATTTTGAATTCAAAATTAATCAATTTAGTAATTTATCAAATGCTCAAAATGAGTGCCATGCTGTTGAATACAAAGTCGCACTATTTTGATTATTTTGCTCCTGTCGATTTTTTGTTCATGTTCTGGTGGATATTTAGAATAATACGTCTAAGTTATGCTTGTAGCTTGTGGATACTTTCATACTGGTTCTTGTAAACTAAATTTTTTACCTAACCCCATAATAAAAATCTAACGGTGTTAGATCTGGGGTTCTCGGTGGCCATCTTATTTGTCCCGTTCCAGGAAAGAAAGTGTTAATTGAGATAGTCCCTTGTTCTATGACTGTTATGAGCCGGTGCCCCATCTTGCTGATAAGTGAGGTTTCGTCGATCTGCAACCGGAAGGTTATTTATCTCACTTCTTAAAATCTCAAGTATTTCTAAATACCTTTCCGTATTCAGACACACTTCGTAAAAATGTACTAAGAGGACCCGGTTTTTTACAATGCCAGACCAACAGTTAAACGAAAAACGCACTTGATACGTAAGGGATTCTTACCATTTCATACCAAAAGTTTGTCTCGTCTGACCAGATAATATTATTCAGAAAATACTGATCCTCTAGGATGAGCCTCTCGATTTCTTGGCAGAAAATAAGTCGTCTTTCAGCGTCACCCGGCCGTAATTTTTGTACTAATCGCCCTTCAACGTAACTTTTGAATTTGTATTTTTTCAGTACACGGTGTATTTTCGATATTCCGATTTCTTCTTCAACTTCCTTCACTGAACTTATAGGATTTGCTTCAAAGTATATCAAAATGTCGAGTTCATCATCAGTGTTTGTCATTTGTTGCCGCGGTTGTGGTAAGCGATGATCGAAACATCCCATCAGATTATCCACCAAGCGTTTCATAATAAATCGAGATGGTGTATTTCTATCAGGATATCGTTCGCGGTACCATTGTAAGGCTAATGTTATGTTTTTGTGGTTCAAAAAGAATGCTTCCATTAAATCGAAATTATTTTGATACGACATGGTTATGTAACAAATTCACAAAACCATGCAAAAATCCAAAAATGAAAATCACAGACACAAAAGAATAAAAGTTTGAAAATGGAACACATTTTTGGATTATTTCTTTATAATCAGCCAGCTGCATTGCTGGCTCGCAGTTGTGTGTCTTTACGGCAATGTCAGTTTTTCATTTTTCTGAACAAAAATTCACATCAAATGTTAAAATTCATGGTTTTCCTTTTGTTTCTGACACTATGTTATTTAGCAAAAAATAATCCTTATGATGAAGCCTTTAGATCGGTATGATAAAGCTGCAGGGGATTTTTTTTCTCGTGTAGCGGGTTCTATTCCCGTTTCAACCATGTAATTATTTAAAAATCTATGAATGCAGTTTAAATTGTTTTTTAAATTAACATAATGTCTTCTTTCAGTAAAATGTTCCATCTACAATGTACTTTCCCTCCATGTGGCATAGCCGTGGGACGCCCTGTATTTATAAACCCATAGAGCTAGCTGAAGAGAACTCTGACTGTTCATGCTTTACGGCATGAACACTGGCGTTGTGCTGTCCTAACAAACAATCCGTTACACTTTTACTAAAATGGATATAATAAAAGAATGAACTCAGATTATGAAGCTAAAATATAGGCTTCGTTTCATGAGTTCATTCCTATATATATATTTTGTATGGTCTGGTCACACAGCTCTTCACCTTCATAAGTACAGCTACCGATTTCGCGGCACGTATCGTGCAGTAGTTTCCACTTTCCAGCGCAAACAATTTAGTGAATTGCCTTTGCCTATATTATCATCAAGCCCTGCAACGAGTCTTCATTTAATTTGCTGAGATTGCTGCACAAATATCAAATAGGTTTCTGTAACTGCCAACCTAATCATAGTGAATTAAGTTAAGGCGCTATTAATACCTACATAGTATTCCTTGGGCTATACTGAATAGAGGCTATAGAGGGCAAAATACGGATCATTACGAATCACCAGTATTAAGCAGATCGTCTCGGTAATATCTAATAGCTTTCAGTAGAAGATTAACAAATATTTATTTAATAAACTGTGTACATCATACATTTATTAAGTACCTAGTATCAACAGATTGACCCTTTTCGGACATACAATAGAAAACGTTAGTTATTTGTAACAAACTTATGAACCTAATAAATGAACAACTACTCATCACATAGTACTTAAAATCATCATCAAAGTCAAAGTCTTTTATTCATTAAAATCACAAGGATCACTTTGAAACGTCAATTTTACTGCCTGCTCCTTCGCGACCAAGCCAGGAAAGAAAGGCAAGAAACAAGGCTGGTTGTTTTTTTTAATGATCCTTTTACAATACATAACAATACAGGAAATAAATTACGTCTAAATTGTAACATTTTGAACGAGTTTGAGCAATTTCAATCCCAAGCTTCTCTATCATCTAAATAATCCGATATTTTATAGTAGGCTTTTTTATAAAGATTTTGTTTAATTGCGTTATTAAATTTGTTATTTGTCAATTTTTGTACATTACTTGGGAATTTGTCATAAAAGCGTAGACCTTGCCCATCATCAACAACCTATAACAGTCCACTGCTGGATGTAGGTGCGCCATTGAGCCAAATCCTCAGCTCGTCTCATCCAATCTTTCCTAGTCACACACAGCGCGATAATTATTTTATTAATTAAAATACCTACAATAAATTAAATACTACCTATTTTAAAAATTATAAAAGGACGATGAGGTTTGTCTCAAAATAGGCGTACATCGACCTACTACTCTTTAGGATAGTCTTATAGGTTGTAGAAAATTTTAATCCACGGATGCAAAGGCTTTAAACTTTTAATACCACTCCCAGAACTTTTTGGGTTCGAATATTTTCTTATAGGTGCAGCTACCGCTGGCGACGGCGGCGGCGCCTTAACGTAAGCACACAATGGGCATTTAAAAAGCTCTATAACAACTATGTAGAGAATAGTGGTAGGTAATTCTGCCTCTTAGTCGGTGTTCACTCGGCGTCGATGATGGAGCTCATCAGCTTTATAACCACGTTCTTCGTCTCCAAGCAGATCTCCCTGATAACTGCGTTTACCTGCTGGTCTCCAGGTATTTATACAATTTATTGATTTACAAATAACATTTCATACCATCGTTGCTTGTCATTTATCATCATCATCATCATATCAGCCGTAGGACGTCCACTGCTGGACAAAGGCCTCCCTCATTGATCTCCAGGAACTGCGGTTGGAAGCGGCCTGCATCCAACGCCGACCTGCGGTTCTTACCAAGTCGTCTGCCCATCTTGTGGGTGGACGTCCTACGCTGCGCTTGCCGGTCCGTGGCCTCCACTCGAGAACCTTTCGGCCCCATCGGCCATCTGTTCTGCGCGCTATATGGCCTGCCCATTGCCACTTCAACGTGCTAATCCGTCGGGCTATGTCGGTGACTCGAGTTCTCCTACGTATCTCCTCATTTCTGATTCGATCCCGTAGAGAAACCCCGAGCATAGCCCTCTCCATAGCTCGTTGAGCGACTCTGAGCTTATTCATAAGGCCAATAGTGAAGGACCACGTCTCGGTTCCATATGTCATTACTGGTAACACACACTGATTGTAGACTTTCGTCTTAAGGCACTGAGGTATGTTGGACGAAAAGACGTTGCGAAGTTTCCCAAACGCTGCCCATCCGAGTTGGATTCGACGATTGACCTCTTTCTCGAAGTTGGACCTACCTTGTCATTTATAAATGATGGTAATTATATCATCAGTCAGTAGGCGTCATGGTAAACCACCTATCCACGAAAAGTGAAAACTAAATGTCGGTACGGTATTTTTGACTTTAGTACTTACCTATTTGTATTTTATTTTGTAATTTTCTAGAACAATCTATAACAAACCTAGAACATTTCAGCACAACTGTCAGAATTCAGATTATTCAAAAGGGCTAACTTCGCACTCTATCTGAATGCACTATTTTTTAATCTCCAAATCAACTTGGACAAATCGGCTTTTTAGGTAAGTATGTTTATTTGTTTGTCCAAGAACAACTTTCAAATCGTTGAACCGATCGTCGTGAAATTTGGTATATTAGGTAGGTAATGATAGCACAATTCTGGTGTGACTAAATGAACCAAAAATGTGTAGGGGTTGTTAAATAAAATGTATTAGGGTTAGGGTACGAGAGGTAAAAAAAAATCAAAGTCAGACAAGCACGTCAAATGTCGAATGGGATGTCTAATAAAAGGTCCTAGGTCAGTGCAAAATTTATCCCCGTTTTTATTATTAGTTTAGGTAATCCTTGTAGTGTTTGAGTTATAGCTAAAATAAAGACGGAACTTATAGAAAAACTCACACCAGTAACCTCACAGTGCTGAAATTTAGTACGCTTGTAGCTTTATTGACATAAATATAGGGAAAGTCTAAAATCCAGAACAACTGCAATTTCTACCCCAAAAAATATTCCATTTTACATGAACTCTCATTACCTATTAGGTACTTGTAATTTGAATCTAGTAGAATCAAGTGAACTGTAGATCAAGTTGTGTTCATGCATTTTGTAGATATTTTGATATTTTACACTGTAAAGAGTTTTTTTGTCAGTTTAATGGGACTCGCGGGATCTCAGTTTGGGGCGAACCACTAGTTTAGAGCAGAACGACGACTTAGGACATAGTTTTAAGATTCGTAAGATCGTCCGTCGAACTTAAAGATCGAACTCATCACAGGATAGAAGTGGCACTGTTGCATGTTTCTGTATAATTCGGAAATCTGGCTGAAATTCAGCTACCTGCTACACTAAACGGAAGTAGGTATTCCACAAAAAAGCTGTGACGTTACTTACTACTATCAGATTCATTTATATTAGCGGTATTAGGTATATTCAAAATGTAGTTATGTGTTGAAAGGCCCGTTGGTCTTCTTCTTCTTGTATTGTACATCTTCAAATTACTTGTAGAACAATGTCACATATTGTCGCATTGCTGGTCGCTCCCGCAGATGCGACATACAAGCTGGCCCAAAGTGCCGGAGACGCGGGCGTAAGGGTCAAGGTGTTAAGCGACTTTCCGTTGGCTCCCGACCTGCACGTGAATGATGTGCATCGTGAGGGTGTGCTACTGGACGCGGACTGTCCATATGCTGCTGATGTACTTACTATGGTAAAACACATCAATCTGATATATGATAAATTATATGAGGTACCTCATATCATTTTCACCACCTCGTATTTCACATCCAGGCCTCAAAATCTCGTGCCTTTATCTACCGCTACACATGGCTGTTTCTTCACGACTCCTATCTGAACTCTTCATCCGTGGAAGACCTTCTAGACTCCTTGGAAATTCTGCCCGATGCTGACGTGACCTGGTCTTCAAACGATGATACTGTAGAAGTATACAGGGTGAAGGGAGATCTGCCATTAATTGTGACTCCCCTCGAGCTAAAGAGAAATAATAGTTTGGATGAGATGCAGAGGATGTGGAATAGACGACCGTCGACAGTAACGAGGAGACAGAATCTAAGGAATGTATTCTTGAAAGCTGCTACCATTGTAAGTGAACGAACGTTTACGAAGGCTTTAGGTACCTACTTTCTTATCCCCTGGTGCTCACCATTGAATTTGATTTACTAAGTTGAGTTTATAAGCACATCAAAGGTTTTTTTGAACCTATATCAGGCACCAGCTTTTCACAATACAGGTTTTCAGGTGTCACCTTTGTGAAGAGAAATAAACATATATTATTATTTTATTTATTAGATTACCCAACCACAACACTTTAAAGGCTGGTCAGACCTGACGAACCGTCAAATTGACACCTTTCCGAAGCTCACCTACCCATTGATGATGCTTCTCGCCGAGGACTTAAATTATCGGTACGTAAGCAACTAGTTTGTTCTCATTCTTCCAAAAGTGTGTCAACAAATGACGTGGTTTCAGGCACAACCTGAAACAGCTAGACTTATATGGAGAGGAACACAACGGCTCGTTCGACGGACTGGCTGGTCTGCTGCAACGACAGGAGGTGGAGGTCGGTGTCTCCTCTATTTTCATGCGTGCGGACCGCTGGCGCGTCATGGACTACGTCTCTGAGACTTGCGAGCTCAGGTAACATTACATAGGCAGGTACCACAATGTAACTGCACAAAGAAAATAGATCGTAGAATCTTAAAATGTTACTGAATGGATGTTGCAGAGGTGCGTTCCTGTTTCGGCAGCCATCGCAGTCCTCCGTATCCAACGTGTTCCTGCTGCCATTTAGCCGCGGCGTGTGGGTGGCTTGCGGCGTGGTGTTGGCGACGGTGGCGGTGTCGCTAGCGGCGCTGGCGCGACGACTGCGTGCACAGCATCCGCACCTGAAAGTGCTAACGCTGCCAGAGACTGTGTCGTTTGCTATCGGCACGATTTGTCAACAAGGTGATACTGCTGCTGGTTTTACGACAGCTAGTCATATCCGTTTATCTATTGTTTCAGACTTAAAGGTTAAGGTTTTAGGGTTTTCATTTCATTTCTTCATTGTTGCCGGAAATGAATGTTATATTAATTATTAATGTCAAGTCACATCGGTTATTATATCTATAGTTTTCTAATGTAAGGTGAAACAACAACTCTCCTCATAAAATATATATGATAGATATCTTATTCTATTCGATGAACCAAAGTTTTAATGTTCAGGTTCACACGTGACGCCCGACGTGATGTCCATCCGCATGGTGATGTTTTCTGCACTGGTGTCATCGCTGTTCGCGTTCACGGCGTACTCCGCCAAGATTGTGGCCATCCTGCAGACGCCCAGCAATGCGCTGCAGACCATCGACGACCTGACGCACTCGCCAATGTCGCTTGGAGTGCAAGAGACCACGTATAAGCGAGTTTATTTTGCGGTCGGTACAAAATGGTACATTAATGCTGCTGGGAGTGCGGGTAGATATAAGGGTAGTAATGGGAAGTCCTAAAAGCCTAGTAAATGGATGGCTGCCCTCAAAATAAGTAGGCGTTCCTCGACTATGCTCGATGCCTTCTAGGGTCATGCATACCATATTAAAGTTCCTGTATAATGTTTTTTTTGTTGATGATCAGGAGAGCACAGAGCCAGCGACTCAACGCCTGTACCAGCGCAAGCTGCTGCCGCTGGGCGACGGCGCCTACATCAGCGTTGTCGAAGGTGTCGCGCGCCTGCGCACCGGTCTCTTCGCATTCCAGGTAGGTACTTAATCCAAGTTTAAGAAAAAAATTGAAACTATGTATGGTATAAAGGGATATTTCAATCTCTCTTTGTTTTTTTATTATATGTTTTTAAATATCAGAGTGGTGTTTAATTTTAATTTGTACTGAATTAGATACCTACATAATATTTTCTCGTCTGTGTTTTATTATTTACCTACTAATATTTTGGTATAGCATGCCCTTAGAACAATTAACTTGTAAAGCGTTGTTGGATTGTGACATTGAAGGAATTGTGGCGGCTTGCCACAATAGCAATCGGGAGCTGCAGCCAGGGAGAATACTGAATATTTTCACCATTTAGAAAACTTTCGTACTTATTTATTTCAATCATTTAAATAATAGAATAGAATAATTATTTATTGTACACCAGAAATACTTAAAAAACTATTTTGTGTTAAATATAGTACAATGGGCGGTCTTATCGCAGAAAGCGATTTCTTCCAGGCAACCTGTGGATGGAAAGTAAAGAGCGAAGCTGTAATGGACAGCGGTGCACAGAGTATATTTACAAATGAAAGAAATACTTATAATCCTAATACATAAATAAATACCTAAATATAGACTAATATATACCAAACTAATAACCTAAATCAATATTCTTATAAATATATATATACCTAGTCAGGTCATAAGTATTGTCACACAGTAAAACCTTTTCTTTTAGAATGCTGGCCACAAAAAAGTTTATAGAATTCGAATTTAATTGTTCATGAAAATAAAAATGTATAAAATTTTACTAATTTTTAAATATGGAGTGGACGCTTAAAGAAGACCGTGTTGCAGTTATTGCGTTGCATCGTTGCGGTTACGCGCCAATTCAAATTTTTGACATACTGAAAAATTTGAATATAACCAAAAGATTCGTTTATCGCACCATCAAACGATACAATGAAGACTCTAGTGTAGATGACAGATCAAGAAGTGGTCGCCCTCGGTCTGTTAGGACTCCAGCAGTGATAAAAGCTGTGAAGGCGCGAATTCAAAGAAATCCCAAACGTAAGCAGAAACTGTTGGCCCTTCAGATGGGGTTAAGCAGAACCACGGTGAAAAGGGTGTTAAATGAAGACTTAGGGCTTCGGGCATATCGAAGAAAAACAGGACATCGTTTGAATGCTCGTTTAATGGACCTGAGACTGAAGAGATGTCGCGCTTTGTTGAAGCGGTACGCGGGAAAAAAATATCGGGAAATTCTTTTTTCGGATGAAAAAATTTTTACCGTAGAAGAGAGCTATAACAAACAAAATGATAAGGTGTACGCACACAGTAGTGAAGAAGCGAGCAACCGTATTCCGCGTGTCCAACCAGGTCATTTTCCATCCTCGCTCATGGTATGGTTGGGAGTTTCTTATTGGGGCTTAACAGAGGTACATTTTTGTGAGAAAGGTGTAAAAACGAATGCAGTTTTGTATCAAAATACAGTCCTGACGAACCTTGTGGAACCAGTTTCTCATACCATGTTCAATAACAGGCACTGGGTATTCCAACAAGATTCGGCGCCAGCTCATAGAGCGAAGAGCACACAAGACTGGTTGGCGGCGCGTGAAATCGACTCCATCCGGCACGAAGACTGGCCCTCCTCCAGTCCAGATTTGAATCCGTTAGATTACAAGATATGGCAACACTTGGAGGAAAAGGCGTGCTAAAAGCCTCATCCCAATTTGGAGTCACTCAAGACATCCTTGATTAAGGCAGCCGCCGATATTGACATGGACCTCGTTCGTGCTGCGATAGACGACTGGCCGCGCAGATTGAAGGCAGATAAACTTTAGTGTCATAAGAATCTATGGTTTGTTAAGTTCATTTTGGTATATAAATGGTTACATAATGAATAAACTTGTTTCAATTATTTTATATTAAACATGTGACAGAATTTATGACCTGACTAGGTATATGAGATTTATCATGTACCGTTACCACCGCGCCCGTTTACTCGCGCGCGGAGGGCTGCGGCGCGTAGTGCGAGGCGAGACGCAGTGCGGAGCGGAACGCACTCACCCTGATGAAGTTTAACGAATTTATTATATAAGGTATTTATAATAAGAACTTTCACCAAACGTGTCATTTTTAATATTTCTTACAAGGCCCTTATAACCAGAGCGACCTGGTCGTTAGTGACAATGCCAATATGAGGATTAAGACAAAAGTATTGGTAGAGCAGAAACGATTCTGACACGACGGTGATTAGTGCTTTCCCATTTTAGGTGGAGCAAAGTTCTGGCTACGACATCATCAGCAAGACGTTCACGGAGCACGAGAAGTGCGGCCTCATGGAGATCCAGGCCTTCAAGATGCCCATGGTGGCTGTTCCTCTTCGTAAGCACTCTGGCTACCGGGAGCTCTTTGCCAGCAGGTCAGTACATCGCTACCCGCGGAACAGCTCAGAAGTGTTGTTTCACAGACAGAGACCCAGGCCTTCGTGGTATCCGTGCTGGCTGTTCCTCTGCCCAGGCTCTCCCGGTTGCTTTGAAATTTCTGCCACCATACATATATATCTGCTATATTTATTTCGGTTGACATGACCAGGGTATGATAAAGGGGGGCTACGGAGACCAAAATCTTCAAGGCTACCTACTAAGTACCTCCGGTACCTTGTTTATCGTGCCTAAGAAGCTACTGAAAACTTCGGTCTCTAAGCGTGACTTCTTTCTCAAAGCATGTCTTACCAGGTAAATAGTATAATTGTCCATCTGTTTGTGTTCAGACTACGCTGGCAGCGCGAGGTTGGTCTGATCTCGCAGGCGCGGCGGCGCTGGCTGGCCGCCAAGCCGCGCTGCGAGGCCAGCTCGGGCGGCTTCCTAAGCGTGGGGCTGCCGGACGTGCTGCCGGCATTTCAAGTACCTACCGCACCTACTCTTACACTGCTTAACTACATCCTGCAGTTATCTTACACTCGTCAATTCTGCAATGCGCATCATTAAAACAAAGTGTAGCCAGATTCATTTTAAAAAAATCTGTATATGTAAAGTAGATTCCGTCTAGAAAAATCCATCCGTAGTTCTACAGACTTTGTTAAAGGTATACCTGAGTATTAGGATTGGGCTTTAATCCGTAGTTCTACAGACTTTGTTAAAGGTATACCTGAGTATTAGGATTGGGCTTTAATCCGTAGTTCTACAGACTTTGTTAAAGGTATACCTGAGTATTAGGATTGGGCTTTAATCCGTAGTTCTACAGACTTTGTTAAAGGTATACCTGAGTATTAGGATTGGGCTTTAATCATGCATTATTATGCAAAATGAGCAAAACTATGTAAAAATTGTGCAAAATAGAAAGAAAATTAACAATTTTCATTAAAATACATATTTATAGTTTATTCAATCAGCGTTATAAACTCATGAATAAACAAAAAGAACACTGACGCTGTCTGCAGACAGTTCACACTTCTTTTTGTATTTAGGTACATGTTTAGAAGTTAAAAGTTTGGAGATAAGATAATGATTCATTTATTTGCGATACATGAGTTACAGTAGTTGGTAATAAAATAAACTATATCCAGCCTTGGTCAGCACAAGCATGCAAAATCAATAAAAAAATTATGCATCATTTATGAATTCATCATAATAATAAATATTGCTGGACATTTCACACAGCACTATCTAGCCCCAAACTAAGCATAGCTTGTACTATACATTTTGTAAATACTTACTTATAATATATAGAGAAACAACCAGACCCGGATCAAATATCTGTAGATCATGCAAACATTTTATCCGCGGCGGGAATCGAACGAACTACCTCCTGCGTCTCAGCCGGCTATTCGTCCACTGCACCACGGAGGTCAAATTCATCATAAATAAATTAAAATATGTCAAATCATTGGAATTTGTCTATTAAATATTCGTTAGAGTAGTATCTAAGCTTTCTGTAAGAGTATTTAAAACTAGTGGTTTGCCCCTAACTGAGATCTCGCCAGCCACCGATAAAAACAAAAAAATATACCTAATAAGTATTTGTAATTGTGCAGAATTGTGCCATCACTACCTACCTATATACAAAATAACGCGATGATCGGATCAATGCTTCGAAGGTGATCCTCGGACAAAGAAACATACATAGGTACAAACAACGGCGATTTGCCCTAGTCCAGCAATATCCCCCTAGTCCGCTTGATCAATTATGAATTTGAAGTGTGCCTGCTTTGCCTCCACATTGTAGAATTCTGTTTTTATGCTTTAGTCTATTTCCTATTTTAGTTTTAATTACGTTATTTGATGAAAACAATCGTTCGACATTCGCGCTGCTGACAGTCGGAGGCAAAGGAGTTTGTTGCTAAAAGCAGCAAAGGGAACATTTTGTGCCATCGCTTTTCTTGATATTGAAGATGTGTTGCAAAAAACATAAACATTGTTGTTTTTTCAGAGAAAATTGCATTTTTGTGTTTCACAGTGGTCTCCACTCTCAATCCAGTTCATTCTAACAGTTTTTAGAGTTATCTCTTATAAAAAAACTTGTAGATTTTCATTGGATATCTATATGTATATATACAGTGGTGGTCATATAATTACAGACACTGGAAGCATATTAAAATAACTAAGCTATTCCTCTGTACATTTTTTATCAGACTGCCATTGGAATTTGCTACACAATAAAAATATATTTGTGATGATATTGTGTAATGTTAAAACGAAATATTTACAACAAATCTAGCCTGTTCCTATCTTTTATTCGGTTTATCTTATTTGTAAGCCAGTGTTAACTTAAGAAAGATCTGGCCATTTAATTAAATACACTCCATTTGCTTAGAAGAAATAAAAAAAAATAGAGCTATTATTGAAATTATCTTTATTACATAAAATTTAAAACACATTTTTATAAACCATTCCGGTACAAATCAATATTTGATCGCATGCCCTTTTGCAGCAATAACAGCACGACATTTCTTGGGCATGGAAGCGATCAATTTTGTACAAGCTTGTAGCGGAATTTTCACCCATGCTTCTGTAAAAGCTGTGTAAAGTTGATTGGCGTTTGATGACGCTTTGTCGCCACTGTCTTCTTCACCTGGTACCACAAATTTGTAATTGGATTTATATCCGGACTGTACGGGGGCCAATACAGAACTGTCACAGACTGGTTCCTTAAGAAGTCTTTTACTACTTTTGCAGTGTGTTTCGGATCATTATCCTGTTGAAAAGTCCAAATGACCGGTAAATTTTGCTCGGCATAGGGCAGCATGGTTTCTTCTAAAATATTCTTATACTGGTATTTACCCATATTGCCTTCTATCTTCCTGACAGGTCCGACACCACGTCCTGAAAAACAGCCCCACACTTTGATATTTCTACCTCCAGGTTTGACTACTTTCTTGGTGTACTTTGGATCCATTTCTTTGTTCGGGGGGCGTCTAACATGTTGTTTTCCGTCAGAATTAATCATATTAACTCTTGTTTCATCCGAAAAAAGCACATTTTTCCACTCTCGTTCAGTCCAGTGTTCATATTTTTTTAGCAAACGCTAACCTTGCCTTAACATTTTGCTTTTTCAAAAGTGGGACCTTCCGAGACACTTTTACTTAGAAAACTTTCGTGATTGATTTCAATCATTATTATAAATACGGGATTTATCACGTACCGTCTTATCGGTGTTTCAACCGACAATGTTTCGGTTCAATTCGTGAACCTTCATCAGGGTGAGTGCGATCCGCTCCGAATAACGTCTCGCCTCGCACTGACACTCCGAGACACTCTTCCGTTCAAGTTTGCCTCACATAGTCTCCGTCTAATTCTTCTTGCAGACACACCCGTCGACCCTCCTACACCAAATAATTCCGAAAGTATCAGTTCTGATCCTTTGAATGGTTCTTTTTTGCCAACAATATCATCCTAGAGTCTTCCCGCGGAGTAGTTTTTTTAGGTCTCGGTTTTCTAGATACATTTTCGCTCGTATTGAAATTCTTGAAATGTTTTATAGCATTCTTAACCATGTCCTTAGAACAGTTCAAGTGGTTTTCGATTTTTTTGTATGACCAACCTTTGTTATGAAAGTTCAAAATAATCTTTCTAGTGGACGAATCGTAACTCTTGTTTTTTTCCCATATTTATTGGTTTAAAACTTTAAAACGTATTAATTTTAATACAAAAAGTGATTTTTTGAAGTAATATTGACGTTTCATGAAAATACGCGGCAAAACAAAGAAAAAACAGAATGTAGTGTTTTTTTCTTTTTTAAATTCAGAATTTTACTTTACTGTCTGTAATTAGCTGGCCAGCTGATACCTACAAGCACTTTAAAAAAGTTTGTGCTACGTTCCCATAGTGAGCAGTGTCTAAACTACTAAAGAACAAAGTAAGGAACACCACTTTTTTGTCCCTCCATACCACGTCATGTATGATTTAGTAACAATTATTTCTCGTGCGCGATAACTTGGGACCTGCTAGGAATGCGACTCCCCGACCGCTTCCCCTGCACTTCCCCGATGGCGCCCGTATTGTACCATTCGCATCATTATTTTTTACTAGGGTTTTTAGTCTCGTACTGGCCTACGTCACGTAACGACGCGCTCTGGAATTCTTTTAGTTTTCGTTTGTGTTATTGTTTTGTTGTTGTAGTTTTTGTTGTTATAGTTTGTGTCATTGTTTTGTTGTTATAGTAAATGTTGTAAATTTATCGGATACCTCTTCGTCAAGTGATTATAGTGAGACTGAGGACGAAGAACAACCTCTAGAAGGCATAAATCCACTAAGTAGTGACGAAGATGAGATAATGTAAATAATAGATAAAATAAATGTATAAACTTAAACATTGTATTTTTATTTTATTCAAATAGTGTAAAAAAGATTAGATAAAAAGCAGCGTCCTCCCTGAGTAACATAATAAAATAGGTTAAAAAAAACAAAGACGAAGCCGCGGGCGGCTGCTTGTTATGTTAGCTTTTTTGCGGGCGGTACAAACACGCCAATATGACGTCACCGCGCTCAGGTTCCAACTTATCGCGCACGGGTAATACATTATATTTAATGCCTATTTACCTAATAGTAGTACCATAATCAAGATTTTTGTGATCAATTAGGAGGTGTCTCTAATTATCTGACCACCACTGTATATATTTGACGACCTCCGTGGTGCAGTGGGCGAATAGCCGGCTGAGACGCAGGAGGTAGCGGGTTCGATTCCCGCTGCGGAACAAATGTTTGCATGATCTACAGATATTTGTTCCGGGTCTGGTTGTTTCTCTATATATTATAAGTATGTATTTACAAAAAAAAGTATATAAGAATTCTATCAGTTATCTGGTTCCCATAGTACAAGCTCTGCTTAGTTTGGGGCTAGATAGCGCTGTGTGAAATGTCCAGTAATATTTATTTATTATTTTATTATTATACCTGTAGGCGTGGCCAAAAATCTGTAAATCTACAAACACATATGTAGGTCTAGCAACGCTGACGAAGTAAAACAAACTATATTCATTTTATTAATAAGGATCATTTTGAAACTTTTTACTGAAAGTACGCTGTGGCGAGGCGCACAATTTAAGTTTGGAAAAAGGACAAAGATGGCTATAACTACTATTTTGATAGATGTCCTATTGAATACGGGTTTAAGTATTTGAAAATTTGGACTTTAACACTTTTTAAAATCTTGTGGGTTTATTGAAGTAGTGGAGCTATCGTATATAATAATAATAATACATAGTAATAATATATATTGCTGGACAATAATAATCCTCCTAGCCGATTTCGGCTACAGAGACTTGACTTTGTGATTATTGGCCTAGGTGTTTAGCCTGTATGTGGCTGATGTACCCTATTTTTGCGCTAAAAGTCCGGTTACAATGAACACAAGTTAAGGCGCCATTAATGTAGTTGTAATTGATATTAGCCGGCGGTCGACTTTTAAGCTGATCTCGTTTTAAGTCTAGTTCTTGCCTCCTTTCTTCTTCAAACTCGTACACTTTGTCCTGAACATGACGCCTCCATTCAGGTCGTTTTTCAGCGAGAGCCTCCCAGCGCGACGGATCGATACAACACCTCTTCATGTGCCTCTTCTGTACGTCTTTGAAACGTAGGAACTGACCTCCGCGTTTCCGCTTACCATGTTCTAGTTCACAGAAGAAAATGCGTTTCGCCCTTCGCTCATCAGACATCCGAGACAGGTGCCCGCACCAACGCAGCTGACGCCGCATCAAATATGCCTCTATGCCACAGACATTAGCCCGTCGTAGAACATCGGTATTACGGACCCGATCCGACCACTTGATGTTAAGAATGTCGCGGAGGCATTTCAGATGGAATCTGTCTAACGTGCGTATGTGTCTGCGATACAGGCACCATGTCTCTGACGAGTACAAGATGTTAGGAAGTACAATAGCCATATACACCTTAATCTTGGTACTCAATTTGATGTTATGGGAGCGAAATACCTGGACTCGTAGTTTACCAAAAGCAGCCATAGCGGAGCCAAGTCTGCTGTTGATCTCAGAGTCAAGGTCGCATTTTGTTGTTATGCTGCTTCCCAGATATCTGAATGTATCGACCTGTTTTATGGGCTTTCCATCGATTTGCAGATTCAGTGGAGCTTGGTTAACAGTGTCCATGGCCATCACCTCTGTCTTTGTAATATTAATTTTGAGGCCAAATCTACAGCACGCAGCGTCAAGCCGAGTCATCAAGTCCTGGAGTCCCTCAGAAGATTCCGCAACGAAACATAGGTCATCAGCATACATCAATTCGGTAATGAGGTCATACGATACCTTTGTGTGCGCTTTTAACCTAGCCAGGTTAAAGATACTGCCATCTGTGCGAAAACGTATGCGGATCCCTTCGGTGTTGGCTTGTAAAGTCTCCCTCACGACAACGGAAAAGTACAGAGCAAAAAGAGTGGGTGCTAATACACAGCCTTGTTTTACACCACAAGTGACAGGGAATTGCTCTGTCTGCTCACCATTGACGGTTACGCAACAAGTCATGTTGTCGTGAAGAAGTCTTATCAAGCGTATAAATTTGTCGGTGCAACCAAGTTTCGAAAGCACAATCCACAAAGCTTCGCGAGGTACACTGTCAAAAGCTTTCTCCAGATCAACAAAACAGAGAAACAGAGGTTGACACTGTTCCCTGCTTTTCTCTTGCAGTTGTCTAAGAGAGAATATGGCCTCGCATGTGCCGCGATTGGGTCTAAACCCAAATTGCGTTTCAGGCAATATACTTTCAGAGAGCTCCATAAGACGATTTAAGAGTACTCTGGCAAAAGTTTTTCCTGGAGTAGACAGAAGTGATATACCCCTATAAGAGTTGCAAACAGATCGATCACCTTTATTTTTATACAAAGAGCAAATTAGTGATACGCCAAAACTAGGAGGAACGAACTCCATTTCCCACATGCGCTGGAAAAATTGCCAAATCTTGTAGTGCAACTCATCTCCGCCATATTTTAATAGTTCTCCTGGTATGTTATCGATGCCGACAGCCTTATTGTTTTTCTGCGCTTTGATGGCGATGATAACTTCCTCAAGAGAAGGAGGCTGATCCAGATCTACGGCTTGTGGTAAGGCAGGAAGTGATGCTAAATAGTTTATGTCAGCAGAACGATCCACATTGAGTAAGCTGTTATAGTGTTCTGCCCAGCGAGTAAGAACTTCTCCTTTGCTTACCAGGAGGGTACCTGAAAGTGATTTCAGTGGTACGTTTACTCGATGTGGACTTCCTACTAACTTTTTAATCTCGTTAAAGAAATCGCCGAGTCTATTCGAATCAGCAAGCCACTGAATATAGCGAACCTTGTTCAGCCACCACTCATCTTTTGCGTTTCGAGTTAGTCTCCTTATTTGGCTCGTACTCTCCTTTATTTTTTCAGAAGCAGTTGTCTGATTTCCCTTTCGAAGGAGCTGGCGGTGTTTTTCTAGGGCGACTGTCAATGTATTATCATTTTCGTCAAACCAGTCTTCACAGACACGAGGTTTTTGGCCTAAGATCTCAGTAGCCGCATTGATGGTATTTGTAGTTAACAGTTTCCAGCCCTCGTCTAACTGTTCATCTTCGGGGTGTATGCCTGCTGTAAAGGTATTGACAGCTTCCCTGTAATTTGCCAATATTTCAGCAGACTCTAGCTTTTTCAGATGAAGACAGTTAGGCTTAGCCCTGCGAGGTCTACGGCAAGGGCTAAGACGCAAAAATAGTTTTGTAACAACAAGTCGGTGATCCGACCAACAGTTTGCGCCCCTCATTACTCTCGTTACTTTGACATCCGCTATATCCCGTTGACGGACTATAGCATAATCAATAAGATGCCAATGCTTGGACCTTGGGTGCATCCAGGTAGTTTTGTATTTATTTGGGAGTCTAAACATGGTATTGGTAATACCCAGATGAAATTGGGAACAGAGGCTTAGTAACAGTTGCCCATTACTGTTCATGTTACCAATGCCATGTCGCCCTATCACCCGAGGCCAAGCTTCAAAATCACGTCCGACGCGAGCATTAAAGTCGCCAAGAAGCAAAACTTTCTCACAGCGCCGGATTTTAGTCAGCACTTCTGACACTTCCTCATAAAATTTGTCCTTGACGTCATCACTTTTGTCGAGTGTTGGCGAATATACGCTGATAACATTTAAGTATTTATTGTTTCGAAGATGGAAACGTAAGGACATGACACGATCAGAGATAGCAACTGGATGTTCTTCCAACTTAGAGGCTAAAGTAGTTTTAATAGCAAAGCCTACTCCTGACCGTCTAGGCTCAGAAGCTGGTGTGCCTTTCCAGAAGAATGTGTACCCACCACCACGTTCAACAAGCTCACCTTCGTCAGCTAGATGTGTTTCGCTGAGAGCGGCTATGTCGACGTCATAGCGTTTGAGCTCGCGAGCCACAATGGCGGTTTTACGTTCTGGGCAGAGGTTGTTGGGTCGGTCTAAAAGAGTACGTACATTCCACGCACCAAAAGTCATATTCATCTGCATGTTTTTAGATTTATTCTTATTGCGAGGAATGAGCGTTTGTTTGGGGCACCTTTTCTAGCCCCCTCCCCGGCTGAGCGAGGAAAGCAGTGCCTCTCTAAATAAAGCTGCTTTGTCTCAAAGAGTGCTGCCGAACCACACTGTCACCCCGATGCAGTGCTAGAGCGACCACTCTCCTCTCCTTAGGCCACCCGTGTCCAGGTATTAGACCAAGCCCAGGACTTTTTTAAACTCGGAATGACAAAGCCAAGTCAGATGCGCAGGATATATTAAGTTGCATAAGTGTGCGCGCCGTACACAGATGCACCCTCTCCTCCTTACTCCCCTTGACCCAGTGGAACGGAGAACCGCTACGACTGGAAGGGAACAGGACGCAGTATCTGGCAACGATAAAAACTCCTATCGCTACCTTCAGGCCTTCTACAGTTGCCTGGTTGCCTCGCCACTTGAGGTGGATTGCGTTGACGCCGAAGCAACGAGCACTAGCACGGGGAGTGACCGTGCCGACTCGAGGGCCGAAACACGCCGTTGCTACAACAAAGTGTTTCGGCACTCGAGCCCCCCTCTACCAGCCTAGGTTCCTAAGGTGTGGCCGCTGCATGCTATAGCGGCGACCACTAACGACGATCGAATGCGTGCCGCGCGATCTGAGGAGCCTTTTATAGGCGATGTTGCCTCGACCACTAACGACGATCGAATCTTCGTATATTCAACGGGCAGCGTAACGACGCCCCAGAGAGGTCCGCACTGTACGACGGCTCGAGCACGACTAATCAATTGCTGGACAATTCACACAGCGCTATCTAGCCCCAAACTAAGCAGAGCTTGTATTATGGAAACCAGATAACTGATAGAATACTTATATACTTTTTTTTGTAAATACATACTTAT
This sequence comes from Philereme vetulata, assembly GCA_918857605.2. Taxonomy (NCBI): domain Eukaryota; kingdom Metazoa; phylum Arthropoda; class Insecta; order Lepidoptera; family Geometridae; genus Philereme; species Philereme vetulata. Next base: position 6,969,665 of record OU975471.1, on the reverse strand, counting down.
AATATATAGAAAAACAACCAGATCCGGAACAAATATCTGTAGATCATGCAAACATTTGTTCCGCGGCGGGAATCGAACCCGCTACCTCCTGCGTCTCAGCCGGCTATTCGCCCACTGCGCCACGGAGGTCGTCTGTTGTATATATATATTCTATTTGTATTTGTAGATATTGGCATCGGGCGCCATGATCGCCTTCACGCTGCTGGCCGCGGAGATGGCGCTCCACGCCGCGAACCAATGCACGCGACAATCACGCGACAATTGTGCGGACTAATCAATTATTTCAGACTACAGAAATGCATTTACACTGAAGACTATAAGTATTTGTAGGTACACAAAAGAAAAAATTAAATACAATAATAACACAAACAAAAGGTCTTCGCGCTGAGAGTGACCAACCCAGGTCTAATTCTAATCTAATCAGGTCTAATTGATCACTCTAAACACGAAGCACTTCCATATAGGAGAGGTAGCTCTGTCCGATATGGTTTTCAGGTTGCATGAACGTGGAATTATATTACAGTTACTAGTTTCAGAATCAGTTTGTTTTATTGTTATTACAGTCAAAGATACCTTATATAAAACTGCTCGATGTATCTCACCAGCAGTTATCAGACAACTCCGTCCCATTTATAAGAAATATTTTTTCTGAATTCAAACCAAAAATTAAATGAATAGTATTAATGAATACTTAGGATTCATTGGACGCACTAAATAAAACACAAACTGCAAGCGCATACACTGATATGCAACATATTTACAATAAAACTTTACAAGCTTCATTAGAAGGCGTAGGTGCAGGAACATGAGGGAATGTATCCATAGTTGGTGTTGCGCCTTAGGTATATCTGAGAAGTATCTCGCTATCCTATAGCTGGGTCAGCACGTGTGCTACGCCAGCAAGTAGACGAGGTTCAGCACGAGCAGCGCCACTGCGAGCAGCGCCATCAGCAGCGCGTCCAGCAGCTGCGCCGCCGCCGCCCACGCACCGACGCGGCTCTCAGACAGACACTCCTAAAAAATTAACGTTTTTGTAAAATTCAATCGATGGATGAAAATAATCGAATTCTTCGTAATAATCGTTTTGTTATACGCAATGACGCCTTTACAAAGATAATTTATTATGATAAATGAATGAGCGACGGACGGCGGTGACAATTTGTACCATTGTAGTCTGGCTAATGAAAGTAGAGATTGCAAAAAACGCGGCAACTTTAAAAAATATTAGCATGGCAGCCCCAAAATTAGAATAAAATATTTGAATTAACCTAAATTGACATAAATAGTATAAGTAATTGTTCAAGCTCGTTTTCTGTAGTCAGTCCGGCTAGACGGCTGTGTCTAGTCATTTTAAATAATTGTTCAAGCGCGTGTTCTGTAGTCAGTCCGGCTAGACGGCTGTGTCTAGTCATTTTAAATAATTGTTCAAGCGCGTGTTCTGTAGTCAGTCCGGCTAGACGGCTGTGTCTAGTCATTTTAAATAATTGTTCAAGCGCGTGTTCTGTAGTCAGTCCGGCTAGACGGCTGTGTCTAGTCATTTTAAATAATTGTTCAAGAGCGTGTTCTGTAGTCAGTCCGGCTAGACGGCTGTGTCTAGTCATTTTAAATAATTGTTCAAGCGCGTGTTCTGTAGTCAGTCCGGCTAGACGGCTGTGTCTAGTCATTTTAAATAATAATTCAAGCGCGTGTTCTGTAGTCAGTCCGGCTAGACGGCTGTGTCTAGTCATTTTAAATAATTGTTCAAGCGCGTGTTCTGTAGTCAGTCCGGCTAGACGGCTGTGTCTAGTCATTTTAAATAATTGTTCAAGCGCGTGTTCTGTAGTCAGTCCGGCTAGACGGCTGTGTCTAGTCATTTTAAAATACAAAGTTATTTTTGCATTTCACTTTGGTAATGAATGACACTAATATTATAAATGCGAAAGTTTGAATGTTTGTTTGTTTGTTACTTAATCACGTCGTAACGGCTAAACCGATTTCGATGAAATTTGGTATCTACGTATATTATAATCTGGATTAACACATAGGTTACTTTTTGTTGACAAACAACGCATGCGAAGCCGCTGGAGGAAGCTAGTTTTGTATAAAAGTTTTAGTAAACTGTTTGCAACGCCAACTACAGACATACGTTGGTCGACTACTGCTCGTAAACCAGTAAAGCCTACTCAGCTTTGATAATTCTTCTTACAAGTACGGTATATTATTGTGTATATGTGCTATTATTGTGGTTACTTTTTAAGTAACAGTAACAGTAGGGGACAGAACTATTGCGAAAATGGACACTTTGACGCTTTATAATTTGTAAACGGACTTATTTATCATAAAAATAGAATTCTACTCATTATTTAAAAAGTCCACGTTCCATAAACAACGTTTAACGTTCCTTAATCCAGTGACGGTACGGGAACAGAAGTCACGGACGCAGGCAGATATGTCTCATAGCGCCACTTGTTGCCATAAGTAGATAGTAGGTAAGGTACTGACGGGGTCAGGCGTGATGGTGTGTAGAGCGGAGACCTTGGAGAGCAGCGCCCGCAGCGCAGCAGGGGGCGGGGACTCGCGCCGCGCCACGCACTGCGCCAGCACCGCGCCCGCGCCGCTCGCCGCGCCCGCCACGCACGCCGCGCACATCACCGCCACGATGCACGGCGTTGACGAGCCCGCCGGCACCAAGTACATCACGGACATCAGCCTAAAAACAATTACCTATCTACACTGAACAACTAACTACTCAACTAAATACTAACTTGTAATCGATACTCTGTACTCTCTGATTTTGTTTGTTTAAAATATAACTTAAGCTTCTCTAACTATATATTTTCTCTAAATATCGATCGACACAAATTAGCCATGAACAGACAGCAGTATCACTCACCATAGCGCAGTGACGAGAGTGGCGCACGCGGCGAGCGGCATGCGCTGTGGTTAATGGCGCGCCGCCGCCGCCAGCAGCAGCAGCGTTGCCGCCGCCAGCACGGCGCCATGCTGCACCACCCGCGCCGCGCCACGCCGCGCGTCTCCAGCCCGACCGCCCACGTTCACTCACCATAGCGCAGTGACGAGAGTGGCGCACGCAGCGAGCGGCATGCGCTGCGGGTAGGGGCGCGCCGCCGCCACCAGCAGCGGCAGCGTTGCCGCCGCCAGCAAGGCGCCGTGCTGCACCGCCCGCGCCGCGCCACGCCGCGCGTCTCCAGCCCGACCGGCCGCGTCCACTCACCATAGCGCAGTGACGAGAGTGGCGCACGCAGCGAGCGGCATGCGCTGCGGGTAGGGGCGCGCCGCCGCCACCAGCAGCGGCAGCGTTGCCGCCGCCAGCAAGGCGCCGTGCTGCACCGCCCGCGCCGCGCCACGCCGCGCGTCTCCAGCCCGACCGGCCGCGTCCACTCACCATAGCGCAGTGACGAGAGTGGCGCACGCCGCGAGCGGCATGCGCTGCGGGTAGGGGCGCGCCGCCGCCGCCAGCAGCAGCAGCATTGCCGCCGCCAGCACGGCGCCGTGCTGCACCGCCCGCGCCGCGCCGCGCCGCAATGCGCGCACCGACCAAGCCGCGCCACGCGTCTCCAGCCCGTCCGCCCGCGTCCACGACACAGCCGCGCCAATCGCGCTCTCCACTTCCCACGCCCCGCTCTCCACCAGCACTGAGCCCTGGAACCGATCGAACAGAACGTTATTTCGCTCCGGTGAAGCGGTACCGGTACGGAGGCGGTGAACATTCGAAAAAGCCCACCTTATATTCACTGACGATCAGATCGAGTTCGTCGACGGAGTGCTCCCGCGAGGCGAACTTGAAGTCCGCCTGCTGCGTGTCGCGGGGCCAGCGGTGCAGCTGCAGCGCGACCGGCACCGCCAGGTCGAGGCGCTGCACGCGTGTGACGGCGCCGCCGGCAGCCACGCGCGCACGCAGCCCCACGCCCCCCGCGCCGCCCGCACCGCCAGCACTCACCAGCTGCACGTCCGGCGTCCACAGCCGCTCGGCGGACACCAGAATGCTATCGCCCTCCCACTGTGTCGCGTTCCACACCAGCCGCGTATCCACCCAGCTCTGAAATCGCACGACGAGCGAGTTATCCTGAGGGTGAGAATCATACACCTCTTCGTTCCAAGTCCAACTCGAGAAGCGTTAAGCGGACTTTTATTATCGTATCTAAAACACCTGCAGCAGATATGGAACACTGATTTCTTTAGTTTGATTTTCAGACCGTTCTTCAGGTCTAAAAGTTACCGAATCGTATCGAGAGTGATTGTAGCCGAGAGTGCGTACCATATGTAAGTCCGCCAGCAGACGCATGGTGGCGGTGCGGTCGTCGACGGAGGCGTGTCGCACGTCCAGCGCGACGGAGACGATGCTCCGAGCCAGCGGGGGCACCTCGCGGTCGTATTCCGCCAGCAGCGTGTCGATGTGCGTGGACAGCGCCGCGCTCGAGTACTCCGACAGGCACACATCTGGAACATCAGGGGATCTAAAACGGCCAGTATGGGTGTTTCAAAATATGCGAGTAGAACGCATCTCTATTAGTTTTTTTCTTGTTAAATGTTTTGAAAATTATTCAGCTATGCAATGATATTTACCTAATCTAGACAGTAGTGGTCTTTATTTTGAAGCGAAAAAATCCATTATGTAGGTACTATTCTACCATAAAATGGCAATGATATCCGCGTAACAAATTTTGAATGAAAATATTACTTATATTTTCATTCAAAATTTGTTACGCGGATTTCAACATTATTCAGTTACAATTTGCGACTTGGAGAGGGGGGGGGGGGGGGGGGGATCCAAAGTCAAACTTAAAATTCGTTTAAGTATTGATTACAATCACAAGTATCACTATGAGACGTTAAATTTACGGCCTGTTCCTCCGCGACCAAGGCAGGAAAGAAAGGCAAAAAACAAGGCTTTTTATTATAATATACTAGCTGACCAATCTGCAGCTTCGTACGCGTAGTTTTTCAATAAAACATTACCCTCCTTTGCTCAGTTGGGTAAAAAGTAGCCTATGTTACTTAGGGTGAATGTAGCTTTCCAATGGTGAAAGAATTTTTGAAATTGGACCAGTAGTTTTTGAGTTTATTCATTACACACAAAAATACAAATCTTTCCTCTTAATAATATTAGTATAGATTTGATAATGATCATTTTACAAGAAAATAGGTTAGATGTAACACTTTTGATTGAGTTGGAGCAAGTTCGATCCCAAGCTTATAGTCTTAACTTAATAACCCGACATGTTATAGCAGACCTTATTATAAGCCTTTGAAAATGTAATATGTACTCACCGCAACAGAAGAGCAGTATCGCGACCAGAGCTGCCGCTCGGGATGCCATGTTGCGCGCGATTGGCGCACTTCTTCCGGAGCGCAGGCACCGCGCAGGCGCTAACAACAATTGGCTCTCTTTTGTTTATATTCTCACTAGGTACTTAGGTATTTTTTACGAATATTAACACCGTCGATGCATCCAAAGGTATTTAAAATATAAACGAGTAAATAATCCTGCAAAAAAAAAATTAAGTTAGATCTTAGAGAGCACCTGTTCAGTCGGTGAACTGGCAAAAAATCAACTCGGTAGTCTACGCTTCAGCTACGGCGTAGATTTACCCTAGTCTTGGCGTAGGCTTCTCGTAGCCTTGGCGTAGGTCCTCGTAGACGTGACGTAGGTCGTCGTAGACGTGGCGTAGGACCTCTTAGCCGTGGTGTAGGTCCTCGTTCACGTGGCGTAGGTCGTCGTAGACGTGGCGTAGGACCTCTTAGCCGTGGCGTAGGTTCTCGTAGACGTGGCGTAGGTTCTCCTAGACGTGGCGTAGGTTCTCCTAGACGTAGCGTAGGACCTCTTAGCCGTGGCGTAGGACCTTTTAGCCGTGGCGTAGGTCCTCGTAGACTTGGCGTAAGTCCTCGTAGACGTGGTGTAGACCCTCGTAGACGTGGCGTAGGCATACCTACCTATCGTGTGGCGTAGACCACACTTGATGCAACTTAGATCTATCGTGAATGTGACTTTATCATATCGTAGACGTACTATTTTCCACATTAACATTCAAATTCTTTCAGCTTTATCACTAAAAATAATAATTATTCATTTATATATTTCAGACAATAAAAAAGAATTATAATAAAATACATTTTGGGTATATATTAATAAACAACAAATATACATATAATACTTAAAATTAAATTGTTCATGTACCTATTAATTTGTGTTGATCACATTAACGTAGGCATGTTATTAATATTGTAAAACAAATATTTTCTAATATGTAAAATACTTACATTTGGATAGCACCATGTCGTAAACTGTTTTGTATCTCGTGTGTGGCTTGCGTGGGCTCTATCAGTATCCGCTCCGCGCTGCGCTCTGTTCCTACGCGACTCCGCGGCTTCAGCTTTTGCAGTACCTATTATTGTACTTTATCCATCTTATCGCTTATATCACACGTCGTTTGAGGTAGCAGGTACTTACAATCAGTGCCAGCCCGAGCATTCCTGGCGCCCTGGGCAAAACACTGGAACTGTGCCCTTTTAAGAGAATTCGTGACAAGATAAAACAATAGTGTAAGCAGATTAGAGCTGCCTGGTTACCAATATTGCTACACCCATACTCGCAGGGTACATAAGTGCTGGACTCTTGACTAGTCAATAACATCTGACATGTAACATTCTAATCCACTTTGTATGAACGCAATAAAATACTGAATACTGACTATGTGTATCATCATCATCATCAGCCGGAAGACGTCCACTGCTGAACATAGGCCTCCCCCTCAGATCGCCACAACGAGCGGTTGGTAGCTGTTTCCGCCCAATGGCTCCCCGCGATTCTTACTAAATCGTCGGTCCACCTTGTGAGGAACCGGCCTACGCTGCGTCTTCCAGTCGCACCTACGGTTATCGGTTCTACGAACGATGTGGCCTGCCCATGGCCACTTCAACTTGCTAATTTTGAGAGTTATGTCGGCGACTTTAGTTCTTCTGCGGATTTTGTCACGCAAAGAAACCCCGAGCATAGCCCTCTCCATAGTTCGTTGAGCGACCTTGAGCTTGGTCATGAGACCATGAGTAAAGGACCACGTTTCAGTGCCATAGGTCATCACTGACAACACACACTGGTTGAAGACTTTAGTTTTCAGGCTCTGGGGAATTTTGGACGAGAAGATATCGCGAAGTTTCCCGAACGCTGCCCAGCCGAGTTGGATTCTTCGTGCGACCTCTTTGTCGAAGTTGGACTTACCTAATTGGACAGTTTGTCCTAGATATACATATTCGTCGACAACTTCGAGAGTATCGCCCCCAACAACTACCGGGACGGGTGCAACATGAATATGTGACACGATTTTCGTCTTATCCATGTTCATTTTAAGACCCACCTGTTGGGAGACCCTACTGAGGTCGCTGAGCATGGTACCGAGTTCCTCGAGCGATTCGGTCATAATGACTATATCATCGGCAAAACGAAGGTAAGTGATGTATTCGCCATTGATATTGATGCCAAGTCTGTCCCAGGCCAAGAGCTTGAAAACGACCTCCAATGCGCTCGTGAACAGTTTCGGAAAAATTACGTCTCCCTGTCTCACGCCTCTCTGCAATTGGATTGGTTCCGTACTCTGGTTCTGTAGACGGACTGACATAGTGGCGTTACTATACAAACACTTCAACACTTCGATATACCTATAGTCGATTTGGCATCGCTGAAGAGACTGCAGTACCGCCCAGGTCTCGATTGAATCAAAGGCTTTTTCATAGTCCACAAACGCTAGACATAACGGCCGATTAATTATACTCCTCGGTCTTCTTTATAATCTGGCGTAGCGTGTGGATGTGGTCTATGGTACTAAAGCCTTTTCGGAAACCGGCTTGTTCGGGAGGCTGGAAGTCATCGAACCTGCGTGCGAGACGGTTCGTAATCACTCTCGAAAACAGCTTGTAAACCTGGCTCAAGAGCGAGATGGGCCTGTAGTTCTTTAATAAGGTTTTATCACCTTTTTTAAAGAAAAGCACCACCACGCTCTTATCCCACGCTTTGGACGTGGGTCTTTTCCACGTTCCTTCAAGGACGACGGAGTTAAATAACTTTTGGAGGACTTAAAGCACCGGTTTTCCACCCGCTCTCAGAAATTCTGTCGTAACTCCATCCTCACCTGGTGCCTTGTTGTTTTTAAGCTGTTTCAGAGCGATCCTAATCTCGTACAGGCTGATGTCCGGGATGTCTTCAGTATAGTGTCGGGTTAGTTTGGCTCTGGTGTCCTGAGCCAACTGACCAACGGGGTTTTGTGTTGAGGTGTACAGCTGTCCATAGAACTTTTCGACCTCTCTCAAAATCTCCGCTTTCGACGAAATGATAGTGCCGTTGTCGGTCTTCAGCTTAGTCATTTGGCTTTGCCCTATAGACGAATGCTTTGCGTACACTTTTGAACATTGGTTCCTTTCTATTTCGACCTTAATACGAGATGTATTAAAGGTACGCAGATCATGTCGCATAGATTTCGAGATTCGTCTATTAAGCATGCCGTAGGCCGACATATCAGCTGAAGACTGCAATCTCATTTCATCCCGGTCCTCCATTAGCTTAATGGTTTCATCTCAGAGTTTCTGGTGCTTAGTTCGGCGGGGGGCCTTAAATAACTTAGATCTCATCGCTTGGACAGTTTCCACCAACCCGTTGTTTATCTCGTCAATATCATTGCAGCTGGCTAGGCACTGGAAGCGATTGTGCAGTTCTAGCTGAAAGCTCACGGGGTTTTGGATTTGGGCAGGATTTGGACGGAGCGCAGACTTCATCAGACGTGCCCTTTCAAGCTTAACATCGATATTCAATGTGCCTCTAACAATGCGGTGATCGCTCCCGGTTTTCACCCTGCTGATCACGGAGACATCATCAAATATTTGCTTCTTGGTCGTCATAATGAAGTCTATCTCATTTCTAGTGAAACCGTCGGGGCTTGTCCACGTCCACTTTCTGGCTGGCCGCTTGTCATAAAAGGAGTTCATCACGAAGAGGCCCTCCTTCTCCATGAAGTCGGCCAGTCTCTGGCCCCTTCGTTTCCGCCGCCCGAATCCAAATGGCCCCACTCTCAGCTCATCGTCTTTCCTTGTGCCTAGCTTTACGTTGAAGTCCACCATTACAACCGTGAAATGAGTCTTGGAAGTATGTATGGCCTCGGAGATCTCCTCATACATGGCTTCCACTTCATCGTCTGGGTGTGTCGAGGTCGGCGCATATACCTGTATGACCTTCAACGAATACCTTTCGGTAATTCTGAGTATAAGGTAAGCTACCCTGTTCAACACACTGTCGACTTTTGTCACGATGTTAACGAGGGACTTGCGGACGAGAAACCCGACACCACCCAGGGATAGTTGATCTCCCTCCCGGTAGAAGAGCAAGTTACCATAGTTAAGGATAATCGTGTCCTGACCCTGTCTTCGGACTTCCGACAATCCTAGGATGTCCCAACGTAGCTTGCTCAGTTCTTCTTCCAGCTCGACAATCTTCTCGTCAGCTCTGAGCATTCGTGTGTTGTACGTTGCCAGGTCCAGTCGTCGGTGGTGGTAGCTGGATTGCTGCCGGGGATTCTTAGCACCCCCTGCTCCGCCACTTCCAGGGATGACGGAGCCGCCGGGGACTGGGGGCCGTTTGTTTATTGTGTCAATCATAGGGGGGGTTTTGCCATAATCACAACGCTTGGTAGGCGGCTTGGTGATCGCAGTGGTTGGTGATTAGTACACAGAAGAATGCTGGTGCCCATTCCCTGGAACATCTCCTTTTGCCGGCTCACACGGCTCCCGCGGGATGAGAAGGGGTGGCCCTATTATTACGCCGGGACCACACGGCATTTTTACCATAAAAATGTAAGACAATTGTTAAACACGTGTTTAAAAAATTATTTACCAATAGGATAAGGACTATATAGGAATAGGGGGGTTTGTTAAACACGCGCTAAGCGGTGTTTAACATTGTATAAAATTTAATTGAATAAGTTAGTGGTCGACTTTGGTGTCGGAGTTTTAAGAGCGTTTAGAACAAAGAATGCTACACATAATCCTCCTTTTGCATCGCCGTGGTCGGGTAAGAACAATTATTTAACACTTTATTTAAAAGGAACTTTATTAGGAAAACGATATATAGCTACAAGCAACTTCGATAATAAGTATGAGGTATCATTATTTTATATCACCATCCTGACGTCATCGCCAACAAACCCGATTCTCCTCTAATGTGGAAGCTCACGCAGAGGACTAATTAAGTACTCGCAATTACTAATTATGTATTAACTCCCCTACATTTTAGCTTTTTACTAACAAAATGTATCCATTGTTATCAAAATGAATAAATAATAATAATATCTTATGTACACGAAAATTATATTTCTAATATTAATTAATTTGATTTATATAATTAACTATTATAAAATCGTGTCTGAAAACTAGACTGAGTAAAAATAATAATGGGAGCTAAACTAAAAAAAGTACAATAAAATTAATTTATTTCACACAACACAGATATAAAACTAAGCATATGTAGTTGTTTTAGCAGCGACAGTTTGAATTGGCGAGCTACAAGTTTAGTTTACAAGTAGCTTACCTATATTAGTTACTGTAAAGGACTGATAACATATCCACCTTCTGGCGCCACACACCTAATCCTACAGAAATGTAAGTACACACTAATAAGATTACACACTATACACTTATCATACTATTTTATAACTTATCTAGTTATTATCTATAGGGCCAGGAGTTCCATGGTGCTTCACAAACGGAATATGTAATGTCAGCTTATATTAAATTAACTTGAAGGGTCGCTATCCTCACTCACACAAACTAATTTTGTTCTACGACTTTTCAAAATTCTATATTTTTCACTAGAGGAATTACTGTAAAAAAGCTGTTTTTGGGGAACATTTTGTATGGCAACCCTGCGGCCGCAATTTAACATTATTATTTCTTGTATAAGGCTACCTTTCAGGTTTTTTTACATACTAGTTGCAGCGAAGGATGCTAGCTGAGTATCTTTATCTCTACAGCACATAGCTTAGCTCTGGTGGAAATACATAGACACATGGTTTCGTAGCTTAGCTTAGACCTCACTCATCGCTCAGCTTCCTCGCACATCTCTGGTGGAATAGCAGCTATGTAGCTGCCATTGCAAATACCTAACACGTCTTCGACCAGGAATACCTCCCGCTCCAGTCATTACGCCATAAGTTATGACATTATTACATTCCCTTGTCAATATATCCATCAAAATCCGATGTATATTCATAAAAATATAAATTTGTTTAAGAAAAATAGCGATAATCATAATTTTAATACTAGAAATAAAGATAAACTCACTGTTGCCACTTGTAGACTCCATAAAGTTAGTAAATCGTTTAAAGGACAAGGTGTACGTTTTTACAACAAACTCCCAAGTGATGTACAAAAACTAAGAATTAACAAATTTAAAAACGTATTTAAACATCATCATCATCCACAGCCTGACTTCACCCATTGTTGGGTATAGGCCTCCCCAAGTTTGTGCCATCCACCACGATCCTGCGCTAGTCTCACCCACTGACGGCCCGCGACCTTTACGATGTCGTCCACCCATTTTGCTGCTGGTCGTCCTAATTAAACATTATCTTTATAAAAAGCTTACTAACATATCGGATTATTTACCTAGATGATAAAGAAGCTTGGGATTTAAATAGCTCCTACTGGATCAAAAATGTTACAACTTAATTTTTTTTCTTTATATTATACCTATTCTAAAATGATCATTAAAAAGAACAACCAGCCTTTCTTTCATGGCTTGGTCGCGAAGGAACAAGCAGTAAAATTGACGTTTCAAAGTGCTCCTTGTGATTTTATTAAATAAAAAGATTTTGAATTTTGAGTGTAAAATCGCTTAGCATTGTTTATTTGCTCATTTAATTTATAACTCAATAAATAGATCGTACTTTGGTATGGTCGTGCGGTCCGTAGACACGGACTCGCGATCCTTCTATGAGAAGAGTGGTAGTGGTTCCGTTTCAGGTAGAATTACTTCCTATTGGGTAAAATACGTATTCGAAATCACCCTGTATCATTACTTAACGCTACTGCATTTTGTGATGATAATAACTGACAAGTAAATAAAATCTGCAAAAACATAAACAAACTAACCTAATATTCTATAAGAAGCGTGTCGAGCTCAGCTCCATTCAAATACTTAGTATACTATCTTAGATCTATAGTAAATCATACTATGAAGAAACATATTATAAATGCAAATTATATAACATAAATATTTAATATAACACTAAACTTAAACCTGGTTCTACAAAAACTATACATTTTTAAGTAAGAGCTCTTTTTAACGCGCCGGCGAACCCCCAGCACAACTTCAATTCGGCCGCGTCAAAAACTTCGGCCTGAATATCGCTATCCCTGTTTAGTGACGAAGTTTAGCCACGCAGAGCGACAGTGATAGCAATAGAACGATTCTAAAGGAGAACGGGCATCCTGGTCTACAGTCCAATAAAAATGAGCAGCACATTTTCGAATTGGCATACAATAGTACATCAAAATATACTATTGGAACTTTCCCCAAAAGTCTGTCCGTTTTGAGTTACAGCCATGCAAACACCAGCATTTTTTGTTTTAAAGAACATAAAATAACGGTTTCACGATTACTATATCCATACATAAAGGCTCCTATACAATGCAGTAGCAAGAGCGAGAAGGGAGAAGAGCGATGTAAGGGCCGTCGGGAGAGGGATGCGTACGCGGGGGAGGGGAACGGTTGTGTACGCGCCGCGCCGGACGGCTACAATAATCAGTCGCATCGCATCAAGTGAGTGGCTACGTCACGTCTTGTTACGATAGTGCTGTGTTTGAACTTATTTCTCTGTTTTTACTGACCCTGGCTTGCTTTTGGACCCTGTTTCTTTCCCTAATGTGTTAACTTTGGCTCGACTTATTGACTTTTGAACTGCCTACCGATAATGGAAGTTTTTCGAAACTGTGTGATGTGTCGTCGAGGACTTTACCGCGGACGGTACCAGCAGCATATCTTGGCTGATAACCTGCAAAGGGAACGACCAGAATTCGCCGCGTTTATACAACAACATGCTGTGTTGGAGGTTAGTTACCTTTTATTTTTATTATATTGAGTAGTTAGGCATAGGATTTATTTATTTTAAGTATTAATTGTTATTATTTTCAGGTGGTGTTCGACAGTACTCGAAGCTTGTGTCACCGATGTTGGCAGAGGACTGAGCGTGATCATAGACCTGCACAGCAAGCGGCGCGAGCGCCTGGTACATTGCACTCTCAAGAATACACGAGGGCACCGAACACTTCGGTGCATTGTATTTACAACAACTGTGCTAATATTACCCGTAATCATATACCAAACGCGATAAGAATTAATGTATTTTGTGAGAGCAAGCTTTTTATTCCTGATAGCGCTAGGGTGTGTACAGAACACTTACAAAATAATGAATGGAGCAACCTGCCGCAAATGTGTAATGTGACACATGATTTTAATGACGCTCAGTTTACATCGCTCTGTGACTTGATGAGAATGGCTGCTAACAACCAGCCCAGAATCGACTTCGAAAACAGAGGCACCTTGTCTAATGAAGAGATGCACTTATGGACTGGGCGCACTTACGATCAGTTCGAAGCTATATTAGAACAAACTCCGTCACTAAGTGAACTTTGTAACCAGCCTAGAACTGCATTAGGCATCTATTTAACAAAACTTAGAACTGGAGACTCTGATGAGAGACTGGCAACGTTATTTCATATGTCTCGTCGAAAACTAGAACGTTTTTTGCCTATAGTTCGAGAATGTCTGAGCAACGATTACGTTGTGCTGCATCTAGGTGTGGACCACATTACCAGAAATGATATCCTTCAAAGAAACTTAACAATTCCAAGGGCTTTATTTGGAAACGATGAAAACATCAAAGCCATAATTATATGTGACGGTACATATATATATATAAACAAAAGCTCCAACTTTTTGTTTCAACGGCTGTCATACAGCTTACACAAATATCAAAACTTGTTGAACCCGTTTTTAATGGTATTCACGGACGGCTATATATTAGATGTCAAAGGGCCATTTGCCGCTACCAGAACCGATGCCCAGATCATGAGTGAAATAATGAATAACGAAGATGAGCCGCTGCATTGGTTACTCGAACGTAATGATGCGTTTATCCTAGACAGAGGATTTAGAGATAGTTTGCAGGATATAGAAGCTTGTGGCTACGAACATCATGTGCCACCAACTAAAGACAGAAGAGAAAATCAACTCACTACAGAACAAGCTAATCAGTCTCGTTTGGTCACCATGTGCCGATGGGTGGTGGAAGTAGTAAATGGGAGATTTAAGCGAGATTTTAAACTTTTGCGTCAAAACTATTTTAATAAAACGTTGCCAAAAATGTTTGTTGACTTCAAAATAGCTGCAGCCATTCTAAACCACTTCCACGCCCCTATCGAAGATAGTTCACACGCAGCAGCCTTTTTGAATTCAATAAGAGCTAAAATACACATACCAAACACATTGCACAATTATGTGGAAGCAAAGAGATTGAATTATAGGAGAGCAGACTTCATGCGAATCGAAGCAAATGAAATAGAAAACTTCCCAAGGCTTAGTGAAGAACAAGTCATACATTTTGCCTTGGGAACTTACCAGTTAAAGCTCGCTCGATCATATTGTAGCGAGCACTTACAAAATGGTCTTTATATAATCGAGACGTATAGAGATAACGCTCTAGAAGACTTGGCACAATATGATATCAACGAAGAGGCTTGGCTATTACGTGGACGTATACAGTCTCGACATGTCCGAGCCAGGAAATATTTTTGTTATATATTAATCAATAATATTAATAACAATATTACACAATATTATTGTACCTGCTTGACAGGGCGACGTACTATAGGTACTTGTGCCCATGTACTGTCAATTATATGGTACGTAGGTTATGCCCGTCATGAAGGGTTCAATGAACCTGCATTGTTCCTTAACAGTATTCTCATCGATGATGATGATGATGATAATGTTTAATAACATATTGTTTTGATTTTTTAAGAAGATGTTGTTTTTATTTGTATTACTACTTACCTAACTTAAATAAAATCATTACATTACACAAAATGTTATTTTAATTACCACGATATTCAATGTTTGGCACTAAATATTATCAGATTCAATTTTTAGTAGAACTCAGATCGGACAATACTTAGAGAAATGCGACTTTCTACATATGAAAATACATAGAATTACCTTTATATTGACATATGACTCATTTTTATTGCAAGGTAGACCAGCTTCCATACACTTATGCCCGTTCTCCTTTGATTAGATTTTGACCGTGTTCCGTAATACAAAAAATGATGACTGAAAACTTGTTGTATTTTTCTCATTGTGTTGTTATTCTGTAACTAGACGATATAATCTATGTTCCCATGACTAGGATACGTAAGATGTTGTTGTTTTTAATACGAAACAATTAGGTTGAAAACAGGTCATTTATGATGTAAAAACATGCAGAATTTTAATATAGAATGCTATACGCTTTTATTTCATTTTAGGTAAGTATTTTGATCTAATATATAGTTGGGAACCTAGATAAATACTATTAAAATTAAAATAATACCTTATTAAGGTAGAAATATGCTCCAATTAGAAATGATCTTGGTAGTACGTGTTGTATGGGCGATTGTCCCTCTGGTGTCCCCTTAAGTATTTATTTGAAAGGAGCCGCAATATAATATGTGCTGGTGGATTTGGACTTACTATAATGTACCGTAATGTTCACTTGTAATAATATGTAAATTTAGGCAGCTATGTTTGATAACCACCAGTAGTTAGGTAGGTACTTAAACAGCCGACACCAAGTTTACAGATAACCCATCCTACGTACCTATCCTAAATAATAAATGCGAAGTGTATGATGATAGTGTTGGTTGCTTGGCTAAACCGATTTCGATGTTTCAAACAGTTTAATCGGCGAAAGAAGAAGACAGAAGACATAAATATGTAACACAATATGTAATAACAATGTATTGATAAACGTTGATTATTGAATAAGATTGACCATTGTATGTATTCAAACAGTTCTCATAGTACAAGCTTTGCTTAGTTTAGGGCTAGATAGGGCAAGATGAGATGTCAACCATTATTAAAATAGGACCGGTCAAGTGCGAGTAGGAGTCGCGCACCGAGGCGAGGCTTACACGCCTTTATCCCGCAGGGGTTGGTAGAGACTCGTATGCCTGATTCACTCTCATCACATTATTCAGTTTATTTTTATTTATTTGAAAAGAATAGAATATTATTTATTTGCAACATACAGATTTTAAACAGAAAAACAATTAAAAAAAAACAAGAATTAAAGAAAGAATTTGGAGCCTTTACTGTCCCACTGCAGGGCAAAGGCCTCCCTTCCTTCCTTCCACTCCACTCTATCATGCGCGTGTGTGGTCCAGTCTTACATATACGAGTCGAGTTTGTCTTTCCGTCGGCGTCGCGGTCTGCCACGTGGTCGTTTTCTGTCTTTTGGGATCCACTCGGTGATGGATTTTACCCACAACTTCTCCGACTTGCGGCAGAAAGGGCCGCCTAGCCCCACTTTAACTTGCCTACTTTGGTGCCCCACGTCCGCGATTTGTGTGAACCTACCTACATTTATGTTAATTTAGCAGCACCATTTAGTTATGTGAGCGGTAGCCAATAAAAAAATAAAGGCTGTTAAAAAAACTATTCTAAATAGAGACTTCGTTTAAATTTTACTGTAACATTTGATATAATTATAACTATCAATCATATTTAGATATTTCAGATTATACGCTTCGCAAACTTCCGAGATAAGGAGGGAGAAAGTTATTTTTTCTACATTTTTACCATAGCTCCAAAACGATACAATATAAAAAAAATATTTTTGAATATGTAAATTATGCTATTTTATATGATACCCCATTTGATCTAGTAACTCTTATCTGACAATTTGGCTTTTTTGGCAATAAAAATGAGAATATTTTTGAATTATTTTACTTGCTTGGGTTGGGTCAATATTATGTGTAACTATTTTAAATTTCAAGATAGCTTCAGTGGTTGCTGAGATAACCAGCTGTGACAGACAGACGGATGGACAAAGTCCGTTATAAGGGTTCCCTTTTTACCATTTTGGTCAGAAACTTAAACACATGAATTTCACTCTTGTAACTAGTTGTAGTAACTACTTGTATCTATTATATCGCGCATCTGATCTGTACAAATCTTAGATAGATAGATTATGTATGTATGTATGTTAACTATCATAAGTACTATTTTCAATGGCTAGATATTCTAAGCCTTAAGAAGTTATATATACGAGTGCGTCTCTGAAGCATTGCGGAATCGTGTGATCATTGTGTTGTCGGTGGCAGATGGTGGTTGCGCTGAGCCGCGGCCGGGGCGGGCGGCGTCAGGTAGTGCCAGTAGGGCGGCGCGTCGGGAGCCTGCGCCTGGCACGCCGCCGTCAGACCCGCCCAGCTGAACCGGTAGCCGTACCGCTTGCCGTGCACCTAACACAAACAAACCAAACTTTAAAGTACCTGCCCTTAAAACGTACCTTGACTACTCCAGCAAACTATAATTGAGGAAAGCGCAACCTCTAGTTTCAGCTGCTACTCTCTATATTTCTCCCTCGGCGCAAACTTTACTTATAGAGCTCACACACGTCAACAATTTCTTCGCACAATTCTTGCGCTTGCGCACAGAAATCGTTGACATGCGTTGGACACATTCGCGTCCTACAAGTATAGTGACCGGCGCAGACAAAGCTGTTTTCCATCTAGTCGTCACCGAGCGCTCGGTAAGCGATCTAAGCATTCAAGCAATGTCTTGACAGAACCAAAACTAACGAGATTTGAGATGAATCATATTAGGTGCGAAAAATTATCAAGAGACACTTCGCTCGATTAAGATATCATATTTATATTGTAGAAAGTACGTAAGAAGTTTATTCAGACCACAGAATAAATAAAACACCAGAAGAAGTGAACTTGTGAACGTCTAATACTGAAGCGTCAACATCTACTCTACATAGAGTAGTTGTACATGAAAGTCATTAGTTACTCTGTGACCGTCGTCACGCGTGACGTGTTTTACAGTGTTCACTTTAATTTAGTTATGCTTTCTTGTGTCGTCCCAACGAGTAAAAATTCAGCAGGGCTCAAAAAAACAAAAAAGGGGATCACATTTCATACGTAAGCAGCGCATTTAGGTGTTGTGTTAGTTATTTGTTTATAGAATAAATTGTTCGGTTTGTAATTGTCTTAAATAATGATCCTCCATTTTGCTGGTGTTGCCAAATATTGAGTGTTATTATTTTTCCTACTCTAGAATTCTGAGATTAAATACTTTTATTACATAGTTGTAGTTTTAAATTATACTAGTGGTTCGCCCTCACCAAGATCTCGCAAATCTCCCAAAAACAGAAAAGTATTTTTAAGGCGATTTGCGCAACGATGCCTAAACGTATTTAGTGGCTAAATATGATTTGAAGAGTTCTCAAATCATACAAATATGTCAAATTTAAACATGTTTAGTCGCTGTTTAGTGCCATAGTTACATTAGTTGTATCTTACCAAAAACATTTACCCCAAAATGGGTATATAATGACTAAGCTAGCAACAATACGCAGATGGGGGTGAGTAGCGCGCGGGACGCGGGTTTTGTTTTATGGACACAGCGCACGTCTTGCAATCACGGCTGAATGCGTCTTCTGGTGTTTTATCTATTCTGAGATTCAGACCAGCGAAATTTATTCAGATAAAAATGGTAAGTGCAATTTTTAATAGATACATTGAGAATAATAAAATAAATAATGCTGGACATTTCACACTGCGCTACATAGCCCCAAACAAAGCAGAGCTTATACTATGGAAACCAGATAACTGATAGGATACTTATACCTAGTCAGGTCATAAGTATTGTCACACAGTAAAAACTTTTCTTTTAGAATGATGGCCACAAAAAGTTTATAGAATTCGAATTTCGAATTGTTCATGAAAATAAAAATGTATACTTTTTAGAATTTTACTAATTTTTATACATGGAGTGGACGCTTAAAGAAGACCGTGTTGCAGTTATTGCGTTGCATCGTTGCGGTTACGCGCCAATTCAAATTGTTTACATACTGAAAAATTTTAATATAACTAAAAGATTTGTTAATCGCACCATCAAACGATACAATGAAGACTCTAGTGTAGATGACAGGTCAAGAAGTGGTCGCCCTCGGTCTGTTAGGACTCCAGCAGTGATAAAAGCTGTGAAGGCGCGAATTCAAAGAAATCCCAAACGTAAGCAGAAACTGTTGGCCCTTCAGATGGGGTTAAGCAGAACCACGGTGAAAAGGGTGTTAAATGAAGACTTAGGGCTTCGGGCATATCGAAGAAAAACAGCACATCGATCGTTTGAATGCTCGCCTAATGGACCTGAGACTGAAGAAATGCCGCGCTTTGTTGAAGCGGTTCGCGGGAAAAAAAATCGGGAAATTCTTTTTTCGGATGAAAAAAATTTTACCGTAGAAGAGAGCTACAACAAACAAAATGATAAGGTGTACGCACACAGTAGTGAAGAAGCGAGCAACCGTATTCCGCGTGTCCAACGAGGTCATTTACCATCCTCGCTCATGGTATGGTTGGGAGTTTCTTATTGGGGCTTAACAGAGGTACATTTTTGTGAGAAAGGTGTAAAAACTAATGCAGTTGTGTATCAAAATACAGTCCTGACGAACCTTGTGGAACCTGTTTCTCATACCATGTTCAATAACAGGCACTGGGTATTCCAACAAGATTCGGCGCCAGCTCATAGAGCGAAGAGCACACAAGACTGGCTGGCGGCGCGTGAAATCGACTTCATCCGGAACGAAGACTGGCCCTCCTCCAGTCCAGATTTGAATCCGTTAGATTACAAGATATGGCAACACTTGGAGGAAAAGGCGTGCTCAAAGCCTCATCCCAATTTGGAGTCACTCAAGACATCCTTGATTAAGGCAGCCGCCGATATTGACATGGACCTCGTTCGTGCTGCGATAGACGACTGGCCGCGCAGATTGAAGGCCTGTATTCAAAATCACGGAGGTCATTTTGAATAAACTTTAGTGTCATAAGAATCTATGTTTTGTTAAGTTCATTTTGGTATATAAATGGTTACATAATGAATAAAATTGTTTCAATTATTTTATATTAAACATGTGACAGAATTTATGACCTGACTAGGTATACGTTTTTTTTGTTACATTATTGTTGAGTTGTATGTTCAATGTAGAGTTTTATTGTTAGAAGGTTCAAGTTGCAGTTTGTTAGAAGGATTTAAGATTGTCAAATAAATTATAATGCAAATTGAAAATCATTTCTTTTCTTCGTCTATTTATACGGTATACAAGTCAATGCAAAAATAACAAGTTATTCAAATGAGCGACGGGATGTGATGATTGCCGGTGCCGAGCCGAGCGCTGCGACTCAATTCCTTTGTTTACAATTCTGCTTGCCTAAGCATCGCTCGAACCCTACATACATACTTATAACATATAGAGAAATAACCAGACCCGGTACAAATATCTGTAGATCTTGCAAACATTTGTTCCGCGGCGGGAATCGAACCCGCAACCTCCTGCGTCTCAGCCGGCTATTCGCCCGCTGCGCCACGGAGGTCGTCGAATAATAATAACAATGAAATTAATAAAAATAATAACAACACAGAATAATAGAAAAAAGAGGTAGTTACCCCCCCCCCCCCCCACCCCTCCCCCCCAGCGCAAAGGGAAAGTCAAGTACTTGTTGGTATTTACCTTGCTCATAATATTCTTGTCGTAGTAGTATCTGAGCGCGCGCGACAGCTTGTCGTAGTTCATGTTGGGCTTCTGCTTGCGGCGGCCCCAGCGGCGCGCCACCTCGTCCGGATCCGACAGGCGGAACTCGCCGTCACCGGGGGGACCCTGCAACACCACCCACCTCTTAGCATAAACACTATTCGAGGGCAGAAGCCCGCGCCACCTCCGTGCCTCTTCAATGTGTTTTGCTCTTGTTTTTTTTAATGGATTTTATTGGCTTCCAGTTCTTGGAAAGACTTCCTGTCCTTTTCCCACATTACGTGGGGTCAGTACAACATGTCTTTTCCTTCCGTATCTGAATCAGCCGTATACTACCAGCCGCTATTTGAATAGCCACTATTATTGCAAAGTGAGTGCCTGAATATTTAACAATCTTCAATCGATTAAAACGGGTATTTATCGCGTATGTACCTTTTTTATTTGTTATCCCGACGTTTCGACTGTGTTGCAACAGTCATGGTCTCGGGCTGATTCCCCGGCAGAGTCAGCCCGTTTTTATCAATAATTATGTACAGTGATCGCAAAAGTTTGAAAAATACAATCTCCAATCGATCTTCAGATAAATTTATTAGGTAAGTTTAGTGTTGCATAAATGCAGGTAGATGTCAGTGAACATGCAGGCAGATGTCAGTGAACATGCAGGCAGATGTCAGTGAACATGCAGGCAGATGTCAGTGAACATGCAGGCAGATGTCAGTGAACATGCAGGCAGATGTCAGTGAACATGCAGGCAGATGTCAGTGAACATGCAGGCAGATGTCAGTGAACATGCAGGCAGATGTCAGCAAACATGCAGGCAAATGTTAGTGAACATGCAGGCAGTTGTGAGTGACCATGCAGGCAGATGTCAGTGAACATGCAGGCAGATGTCAGTGAACATGCAGGCAGATGTCAGTGAACATGCAGGGAGATGTCAGTGAACATGCAGGCAGATGTCAGTGACCATGCAGGCAGATGTCAGTGAACATGCAGGCAGATGTCAGTGAACATGCAGGCAGATGTTAGTGAACATGCAGGTAGATGTCAGTGAACATGCAGGCAGATGTCAGTGAACATGCAGGCAGATGTCAGTGAACATGCAGGCAGATGTCAGTGAACATGCAGGCAGATGTCAGTGAACATGCAGGCAGATGTCAGTGACCATGCAGGCAGATGTCAGTGAACATGCAGGCAAATGTCAGTGAACATGCAGGCAGATGTCAGTGAACATGCAGGCAGATGTCAGTGAACATGCAGGCAGATGTCAGTGAACATGCAGGCAGATGTCAGTGAACATGGGCATATTACAACAAGTTAGACTTTTGATGAATGACCGCAGCAGCGCGAGCGGCACCGGCGTAGCACGAGTGCGCTCATATCTTTTGTAAGTATCAAAAATAGTAACAAGACTTACTGTGAATCATGAAATAGTCAAGAAATAACTTGCTTGGATTCATTACATTTAGTTTTTTGGTAATTTAATTTGTACCTTGCAAAATCATATTCACATAAGTGATTACCAATCTATATCGGTATAATTTACAAATAACTACCTTCTCGTAGTAGGTACAAGAGAATGTTTAAAATGATATATATATATATATATGTATACTCGCAAAGGTGAGGCACTACTTCACACCGGGACAGTTGCTCAACTTGTACCAAGCACAAGTCCGATCGTGTTTGGAGTACTGTTCTCACCTCTGGGACGAATCAGCGAAGTACCAACTTGAAGCTCTGGAATCAATTGAGAAAAGAGCCAAGAAGCTCATAGGCAACGATGAGCTAGTTGATGCAAGGCTCCTCTGCCTGGAGCATCGACGAAAGGTTGCTAGCCTCTCGGTTTTTTATCGAGTACATTTCGGGGAGTGTGCGGCGGAACTTTTCAACCTGATCCCACCATCTCCATTCTATCAACGGACAACCAGACGCTCTGCGGTGCGCCACCGCTATATGGTAGAAATACCTCCCATTCACACAAAGCGGTTCTCTTTGACCTTTATTATGCGCACCGCCAAAGAGTGGAACGCCTTGCCAGAGTCTGTGTTTCCAGATAGCTACAACCTGGGTATCTTTAAGTCGCGAGTGAATAGGTTTCTTCTAGGCAAGCGTGTGCCATCGTAGACTGCATCATCGCTTACCATCAGGTGAGATCGTGGTCAAACGCAAGCCTATACGTAAAAAAAAAATATTGTAATCCGATATGTACCTAAATATCTATAATTATAGAGGAAAAAACATACGACCACTGTTACTTATATGGCATACGTTAGCCTGAAATAGTTGTAAAAGAAACGTCAAACTCCAACCAAGACGAATCCAATAAAACTAGCAAGAAAACCCAGTTAAAAAACTACGAGCCTAACAGTAGTCGCATATGATGTGTAACATCTGACCACCGCGCGCGCTCATTTGTTAAATCAAAAAGCGCGTGCGTCCCCGTTTTCCTGTTACACGTTTCCGTCCCTTTTGCCAAAATAACTCACACAAACCGAGAGGAAAGATGTTACACATCAATATGTAAGTACCTACTTCATAAAATTCACGAACAATTATCATGAGTGACGAATTAAACTATCCTCCGCGTGAGTTTGCAGAGTTTGGATCAGCAGCTTTGTAGCAGATCTTAAAGTGTTCCTCTATTGTTTGTAAAGTGGACATACGGTTTAGATCAATTGAACATTTCATATCTGAAACATTTTGAGAAATTTTGCTAGAACAAAATAAATAGAGATGCTCCATCAAAGTCAAAGTTAAAATCTTTTATTCATTAAAATCACAAGGATCACTTTGAAACGTCAATTTTACTGCCTGCTCCTTCGCGACCAAGCCAGGGAAGAAAGGTAAGAAACAAGGCTGGTTGTTTTTTTATGATCCTTTTAGAATACATAACAATACAGAAAATAAATTACGTCTAAATTGTAACATTTTGAACGAGTTGGAGCAATTTCAATCACAAGCTTCTCTATCATCTAAATAAAATGGAAACCTTAGCCCCTGGTTAGCGTATTTATTGCTCACCTCCCAGCAAATCCCGGGCGCGCCGGCCGCCAGCTCCTCCAGCAGGAACTGCCACAGCTGCACCTGTCCGCCGCCGCTCCCCCGCGCGCCGCCGCCCCCGCTCAGCGCCGCGTACGGGTCTGCAAATAAACTATACTCAATCCCCTACATTTTCTTTGCCATTCGCCTTTCAAGTTTCGAATAGTTCGTGGACAGAACTTTTTAAGAGGAATATAGCCATTCGTCTTGGCAATGCTAGCAGAGTTGGCAGAGTAGACTGCCCGTACACCAGACATTGCTGTCACAGGCGCATTGCTCTCAAAACCCTGTTTAATATAAGTTTTAATATACCTTTTGTGTTGTTAGATGATGTGTTAGATGAGCTACATAATTGCTTGAAATAAATGTATAATATTTTTATTTTTGAAGTAAAACTTTTTTACGCACGCTTGATTTGGGGAGTAAGCTGGTGAAAGCGTTACAAAAAGTGCGAACGGAAGTTGAGAGAGAGCTATAAGTTAGTGAAGATAGAAAGAGTCACGTTTCGTATATTTTTAAACGTTAATGTGAGAGTGCGAGTTGCGTCTGTTAAGAATGAACATAGACTGATCGATCTACAGACGTGTGAACAATTTTGTAATTGGACAATTTTAAAAATTAATATTTTGAAAAAGAAGTTTTACTTCAGTCGTGTGCTCTAAACGTGGCTCTAAAGCACACTTGGTTTTGTTTAACGCGAGCCGCGCCATACTGTATGGCCGTTTTTATCCTCGCTAATTTATATCTCATTTATTTTATTCTTCCGTCAAAAATTGTCAATAGTTATTATACTTACTCGTAAACATTACGAGTATAATAAAAAGGCTTTATAATATACTAGCTTCCGCCAGCGGCTTCGCACGCGTGGTTTGTCAACTAAAAGTAGCATGTGTGTTAATCCAGGTTATAATCTACGTACATACCAAATTTCTTCGAAATCGGTTCAGCCGTTATAACGTGAAAGAATTACAAACATCCACACATTCAACGGGACTATACAAACTTTCGCGTTTATAATATTAGTGGGATACCCACGTCGACTTTTGTACGCAAGTGAAGCGCATTGAACGCTACTAAGACCTCATAGCACAATTTCTCATGAACAAGGACTAAGATCTCATAGTGAAAACTTGATTCTACGTAAATCAGTCAAAATGTAATTCTATTTTTAGCATTGTTCAACATTTTACAAAAACTATATCCTAACGAATTTAACTAGGTCCAGCCGGTTTTGCCGTGATTAAGGGAGACTTATTTAAAAAGTAACCAGTAGTAGGCTTTTACTGATATGATATGAGATATGTAGAACTCATATAAATATACCATTTTAACACGACAATATCTACCATGATAGAAGTGTTGTATGCGGCGGTGTTCCGTCGGACTCAGCCACAACATTACGCCGCGCGCCGACGATCAACACTCACATCTCTGTTTATACATTACCAATGCACAATACCAGTACATATAGTTAAAAAACGAATAAATTGTGGATTACTCTCACTCTCACTTCGATCAGTATATCACTGTCCACATAAAATATTATGAAACAAACATTCACAGATTCAAGGCTCTGATTAATATATTAATAAACAATGAAAAATAAATAATTGTGGTTTTAAAGCACAATAGATAATCCGGATATGCGGGCGGATGCGCGACCGGAAGAGGTCGAGTGGCGACGGAAGTGACGCCGCCCCCGCTGGCGCCCGCCGCCCGCCCTGCGCCGCCCCCGCCCTGCGGCCGGGATATTATCATATTCAATCACCGCTTTATCTACGCGATTCATATCAAGTGGAAATTGCATTTGGTGAGCTGAGGAAATCACTGCAATTTAAGGATATATTGATGATCTTATTAAAATAAATAAATAAAATAAAATTCGTTTATTTCAGGCACAAAAATACGAGCCATATCACATACAAATGAAAAATACACTAAAAAACAACAAAATTGAGAACCTCCTCATTTTTTGAAGTCAGTTAAAAATACTGAATATGCCACGGAGCAGATGCTCCAGTGTAGTCATTTTTTATTTCCGTCCAAGTGGACGGAAATCCAATACTTATAAATTCCATTTTTATAAATCTGGTCAGAGACAGCCCTCAGTACGCTATTGTTGGAGCGACTCAGCCTACTCCAAAACGACGCTACGCGAGCTCGGATGATAGCGTAAAAGTCGGGAACACCCGCCTCGGAGAACATTCTCGACGCACTGCAGTATCTCGGTATATTAAATTATTATATATTAAAGCAAGCAGTTTTTTTAATACAGAGGTTTCTTTCAAATGGAAAATTGAGACATATTTAATAATAATAATTTCATTTATTCATTTCAAGCACATAATAACAATTTTAAATAATATAATCTATAAAGATTTATAATTTTTTTAATAAGTTTTGAATAAACATCATAATTTCAAACAGGAGCTACACTAAGTCGAGTAGAGTTGTGCTGTAGATCCTGATAACCTTCAAGTGGGTTCCCTAATAGTATTAGATATTTAATCTCAAGATCCCCACCACTACGTCTCCACCAGTGCGTAGAGGCCTTGTAACTGGACAATTACTACAAACATACATGTTTTAATTATGTTAAAGCATTATGTAGGTATGTTTGTAGTTATTGCAGTCCAGTTACAATGCCTCTACGCACCGGTCGGTGCGCGCGGTGGCGACGCGACGACGGAAGCGGTGCTCATTTCGAGAATAAATAGGAGGGACATTTCACACAGTGCTAGGCAGCCCCAAACTAAGCAGAGCTTGTACTATGGGAACCAGATAACTGATAGAATACTATATATACATTTTTTTTCTAAATACATACTTATAATATATAGAAAAACATCCAGACCCAGAATAAACCATTACTAGATTCCAAATGACACTAAAATACACTCTTCTCTGACTACATATAACTATCCCTACTTGAATACTTGTAATAACAATTTAAAAGATTAGGTTATACCTTCATATACTTGTAGATAAAGGTATGTATTATACCTATATATATTACCTTCTATTTTGTTTCGTGTTTTTTTTATTGATGTTACCCAAGCGCTTGACCACTACCTCACCTTATGGTAAGTGAAGGTGTGATTGAAGATGGAGCACGCTTGCCTAGAAATAACCTATTCACTCTGGACATGAAGACTCCAAGATTATACTGGTTCTGAAAAACATACGCCGGAGTAGAGTTCCACTCCTTACTTGTGCTAACAAGAAAAGTTGAAGCAAATCGTTTGGTACGCCGACGAATCGCAAGGTGGTATGCCGACCAGGTATGGGTGGTACTTCTCGGTACGTCTGCTTGTCCGGTGGTGGAAGGGGGAAGGAGGGATAAGGTCATGAACATCTTGCGCACGTTCACCAAAATGAATCTTGTAAAAAAACTGAAAGTCTGGCTACTCTGCGTCTGTGCTCTAGACTTTATAAATTTGGTTTCCACTAGGGAGTCATCACCAATGAGTCTAGCAGCACTTCGCTCAATTGAATCAAGGTCTTCAAGCTGATACTTGGTCGAGCCATCCCAGATATGGCAGTAGTACTCCATACATGATCGGACTTGTGCTTTGTAGAGACTGAGCAACTGTCCCGGTGAGAAGTACCGCCGAACCTTAGCTAGTATGCCCAGCTTCATAGCAGCAATTTTGGCCCTAGATTCGATGTGCGAGCCGAAGTTCAGGTTGGACGTGAGCTCAACGCCCAACAAGCTCAGAATTTCAGTAATTACGAGTGGGATGTCACAAAGGGTGGGAATGAGTTTTAGTGGCGTTGAACCTGACAAGATTTGCGTAACCCAAATCAGACAAACGTTAAGGTTCAAACGTTCCACCATATCCGTACGTGGAATGCGGATTTTGTCAGCACTTGCACGTGGACTAGAGAAATACCTTTCAACAACTGTACTGTCATCCACATACCCATAGATACCGGATTTCAACAGCTCATTGATGTGCAGGATAAATAGAGTTGCTGAAAGGACAGACCCTTGAGGTAGGTACCCCGGAATTGATCAGACGAGATGATTTGTTGATTAATATGGCTCTTGATTAAATATTGTATTAAGTATGTAATGTAACTAGTACTCTTTTGGATAGTCTCACGCTATGATCCTCTCCATCCAAAGGTTGTCTGGAAGAGATTGCTTTGTTAAGCGATAAGACCGCCAATTATGCTTACATTTAGTTGTTTAATTCTGTATATTTGTTGTGTCTAGCTTGTAAGGTATAATAAAGAATTTTCATTCATTAATTCATTCACGCTCTACATGTGAAAACTTCTCAAGGAAAGTTTTTTCTGCCCTATACGATATTCTTACTTTGAAGTTGTTTGTTTTCGCAAAATGAATAAATAAAATAACTTGGAAGTTAAAGTTTTAGCTGGAATTAGTAGTGAGTGGGTGGGTAGTACCCTGGGTACGTCAAGCCCTCGTGAAAACCTTGCCATTACGTTTCATGCATTTTGGTACCATCACTGATGTCAATGCTATAGTCAGGGGGTCAATAGAATGAATCCTCATGATGTTTGATCAGCAGCTTAAAATTGTTATTTTCTTAGTTTTGTATATTTCATAGAAAATGATTTAGTGGACGTCGTTATACCTGAACGCCTTCAAAAAAACCGGCCAAGTGCGAGTCAGACTCGCGCACGAAGGGTTCCGTACCATTCTATAAAAACGGCAAAAACCTCTGTTGTATAGGAGCCCCACTTAAATATTTTATTATTCAATAGCACAATTTTATTTATTTATCTTATTTGAGGTTGGCGCCGATTAAGCTAGTTGATCTTAATTGTCGTCAACCATGTACACTCTTTAATTTTCAACTTTATTATTTTTTGGAATTTTTCCTTTATTTGTGCTGTCCTTACAAGGTTTCGCAAAAATCTAAATTTGCCCATATCTTTTTATCGTGTTGACTCAGAACCTTGGTTTTTATACACCTAATAGGGACTATAAACCTCAGTATCTGGTATAAATTGCAACTTGCTAGCTTCACCCGTTCCTGAGCAAATCGGTGGTGACACTCGGACAGACAGACGGACAGACGGACAAGAGAGTGATTTTATAAGGGTTCCTTTTTTTTACCTTTTGAAGTACGGAACCCTAAAAAAGAAGCATGTTTTTATAATGTATGTGCAGCGAGAACTCGTTACCGCGTTGTCCGATTATAATGATTATTTTTTTTGTTAAAAAGTGATTGTTCCTTCTAAATTTGGTCAAAATCTGATGAAAAATCATCTGCGAAGGCATCTGCACAATTTTCTATTTTCTCTTTTCTGAAATCGGTTATATTTTTGTTAAAAAGTTTCAAGTACAATTAACATATATAAATTCATAAAATGTAAATCCGTTATTGGCTGTAACTTTCATTATTAGTTAAGGAGCAGCTGGATTTTATCATTTTAGTTTTCTAATGGAACTAAAACTAACTCTAATAAAACACCAAAACCAGTTCCGAGCCCGTCAGTCAGCCTTCGCACATTCCACATCTGAATAAACAATCTAAACAGATAAACACTAATGAAAATCAAAGGCAATGATCACGATATCACAGCCGCATACATAATGCATGGCGCCGCGGGTCGCCAATATCGCACCCTTGCGTCGCGGCGGCGGCGGCGGCGGGTCGCGTCGTACACCCAGTGTCCCAGGTAAGTAGTCCCCTTGGATTATTACATTCATAGTTATTTCTACTACCCACTTCGGAGGCAACGCCGACGTGGGGGTCCATTGGTTGACTAACGCAAAAGGCAAGGCTGCAGAATTAATTCCCGGCACTGGATGTTTGCATGATTTGGAAATTTTCTTTTTACTAATACCTAATTTAGTTTATTTTATATTTGGAGGGGGGGGGGGGAATGAAAATGAGACTATTAGGTCAAATAGCACGTCATACACAGGGTACACCAGTGACCCCACAGTACTGAAATTTGGTATGCGTGTAGCTTTAGTGACACAAATCTAGGCAAAAGTCTAAAATTTAGAATAACTGCAATTTGTACCCCAAAAAAGAGTTTCCAATTAACATGAACTTCCGTTACCTGTAATTTGAATGAAACCATTGGTCAAGTTGTTTGGTTCGTATTTATTTCGTGGCACTATTTAAATAGCCAAAGATTACGCGAGATCTCAGTTCGGGGCGAACCACTAGTTAATCTGTAATGACTAGAATAGACGCTACGAGAATATCATTAAATAGATGGCGGCATACAACAAGCCCTATTAACAAAAGGAGCCTATGTTTAATCCCATTTGATCCAGGTATTTCCCAATAAAGGTTGTTATTTCCTAAAACAACCATTAATAACTAATAGCATCGATTGTCGAACTATCGCTGACTAATTTACGATTTGCCACAACCCAACGGTTATTGGGACAAGTGAGAGGTTTAACTTTATGCGATGTGCGCGTCCACTCCACTCCACCTGACCCAAACCGACAACATAGAGTATATGACAAGTGGAAGGGGCATGACAGAACTTTTAAATTTCTACAATTTTCGGATTTATAGTTTGGCTTTATTTTGTTCTAGCTGATATGCCCGTGGCTTCGCACGCGTGGTTTGTCAATAAAAACATTAGGTAGCATTTGTCTCAATCACAATCATTTATTTAAGTTATTTATCTTTTTCTGTTATTAAGTTTATTATTTTTACACCTCGGCCAATCTTCCATTAAGCAATGATCCTCTCCATCCAAAGGTTGTCTGGAAGAGATCGCTTTGTTAAGCGATAAGACCGCCCATTATGCTTACTTTTATTTGTTTATTTCTTTAAATCTGTTGTGTCTAACTTGTAAGGTATAATAAAGAATTTTCATTCATTCATTCTTTTATGTAAGTAGGTATCAAATTTCATAGAAATCGGTCCGGGCGTTTAGTCTTGAAAACATAATAAACAAACAGAGAGACAGAGTTACTTTCGAACTTATAGTATTAGTAAGGATTAATTATCTGATTTAAATCAAAAGACTTAATATATTTATTTTTGTTTTAGGGTTGCATTACTCTCAATTTTCGCAACACAAAT
Organism: Philereme vetulata; assembly: GCA_918857605.2. NCBI lineage: Eukaryota > Metazoa > Arthropoda > Insecta > Lepidoptera > Geometridae > Philereme > Philereme vetulata. The sequence continues at coordinate 6,938,764 of OU975471.1, read as the reverse complement.
ATAGTAAGTAAATAACTGAGGTTTATTTATTTATGAATTTTCCATTTAGTAATCATTTCAAGAACTTTGGAACCCTTAAAGCAAATAAATGATTGAGTGATTGAACGTTTTGATTACGACCTCCGTGGCGCAGTGGGCAAATAGCCGGCTGAGACGCAGGAGGTAGCGGGTTCGATTCCCGCTGCGGAACAAAATGTTTGCATGATCTACAGATATTTGTTCCGGGTCTGGTTGTTTCTCTATATATTATAATTATGTATTTACAAAAAAAAAATATATAAGTATTCTATCAGTTATCTGGTTCCCATAGTACAAGCTATGCTTAATTTGGGGCTAGATAGCGCTGTGTGAAATGTCCAGCAATATTTATTTATTTATTTATTTGATAGTAGTGCGTGCTGTGCGCCAAACTTCAATCAAAGAAGTTGATCGAAGGTGACAAAGCATACCCAATAAGTAAACAGATTCTAAGATTCGGGTGATTCAAATTTTCTAGAAATTTCTATAGGAGTTTGATACCAGTTCCACTGGTTTCACTACATCTTGTGTATTTATCTGTGTGGCTAGCTAGGTGGGTGTTGGCGGCGCGCGGCGCGCGGCGGCAAGCGATGGAGTCCCACGCAGCGGTTATACTCGTAAACTGGCAGCCGCGACCGCAACGAGCGCTTCTCGGAACACTCGCGGCGCAAGATGCGACACTACGCAGAGACGCAGAGAATCACATATAATAACTACACTATAGTCTTTCCATTTCTTTATTTTCTCGATGACAGCTCCTGTGAAAACTTGAACGAGCGTCTTTTTTACATTATGTTATAAAAATATGACGCTTACGCACGCACAAGGTTATACCAGAGTCGGGGAAACTGATAGGGATGGAGCTATCGATAAACGTAACACGATAACAGACCCGATATTTTTTTACAAAATTAAGAAAATAAACTACTGCCGGATACTTTTATACAAATTTATTAACTAATATTATATTTCATTACAAGATGTTACACGTATTAATTCTTGATTGATAATGACAACTTCTTTAAAGTTTTCGAAGCTGTTGTAAAATAAGTAGGTATAGGTAGGTATGCCACAATGAAACGAAATAATTATAACGACAGGTAATCTTTATATATTTATTTTAATCAAAATCTGATGAATCGTCACTGTCACACGATGAGCTCTCCCCATGAGGTCACAACACTACAACTCAAATTAGAACTGTCATCGAGAAAATAAAGAAATGGAAAGACTATAGTATATAACACCATCCAAAATAATACATTACATTTTAATGAGCCACGTATTCCTTAAAAGGTAACAATTTTGAATGTTTTCATAGGAATAAAGTTTGTCGTAGCACTCTCTACGAGTCGCTACGACCGTTCTGTAGGAAATTGTTCGTTGTGTCAATATTGAGGCAATAGAGCATTTACGTCAATAAATCATCAATATTGAATGATTAATATATAAATAAGTTAACAAATGTGCATGTTCCTCATCAGCTCACGCGATAACTCGAATGAGCAACTGCACACGGAGTTCGCGATACGTCTGGAAACATAATCATTATTTTAAAGAGAAGAGTATCTGCCAAGTTTCTTATAATACTCTAGAGTATAATATATATATTTTGATACCGCTATAATGAATAGTTTTTAATGTTATCTCAAATGCTGACTCTTATAACTCGGGCCATAGGACCCTTTCAAGAAGGCGGTACTTGGGCGGAGCGCCGACTAGGCGGTGCGCGTACAGCCCCGCCCTCTCCGAGTGTACAAGCAGAGCACGGAATCCATTGCTGTAGACGCAGAGCTAAAGACAAGACCTAGCTGGAAGGATTCTGAACTCAAGTTACAGTAAATACTTTTAATATGGTATCCTAAAGGACGTGGATAAAGTCGTAGACACTGATTATTAATAAATCTATTTTTCTGATTTTATTTGATATTTGAAGATAAGTTATGTGATCTAGATTGAGAGAGGTACTTATCGCTGGGAAATGCGCGCGTGTGCGTGCGCGTGCGTGTGGCTTGTACTTGTGCAAATAGAACTATGAAGCTACTTTCAAACGTTAGCCTTAATCGGAATGAGTCGGTTACTTCACACCCGGTCGGTAATGATGTATTTTCGAAAATGTGATTATTTGGAAGCTAACTAGTTCAGTTTGTGATAATTCCGGAATAGTAGGCCTCGAAGCATCGAGCCTGATAAACATTTTACATCCTACTAGAGGTTTTACTTTAATCCCTTCCATTCCAACATCTTTATAAAACAAACATCCTATTTTTATCTATGCAAACCGTATCTACATTTGAGCCTCGAAGAACCTAGGCATGTTATCAATAGATCTGTATGTAAAGGCGGCTACATTTCCCCAGGAATCCCGACCGTTAGCTATGTGGATCGGTGGTGTTCTCACGGTGCGTGGAGTTGCGCGATGGTCCGCATTCCTGCGTCGTGATTCAGAGCCCCGCAGGCTCGTGTAGCCGGTACCTAGAGGCAGGCGTGAGAAAGCGAGGAATCCGGTCGGGAGCCGCCACGTGCCGCGCGCGCGGTGACAGGTGAGCCGGTGCCAGCTCGGGCCATTCATCACATGTGATGCGCGTATCACTCAGGACATCCGCCAATTCAATAACTATCAAACATTATTCGAGATTATTTCTTGCCAAATAAAACACTGCACTTGTCGAATGAAAATATTATACATATACTAGCCATGCCCTTTATCGTGCACGACAAATTCAATGCTGTATTTAGGCCGACTTGCACAACGATCCCTAAACGTAATTAGCGACTAAACATGTTTAAATTAGACTTATTTGTTTGATTTGGAAACTCTCTAAATCATATTTAGCCATTAAAAATACGTTTAGGCATCGTTGCGCGAGTCACCCTTAAAACGAGAGGTACCATAGCGGAAGAAACGAAGGGTCCCAGTCTGCCGTAATGAACGTCATAAAATATGAAGTGCGCACAACCTTATGAAGTGTTGTCTGTCGCGGTAATCTCGGGACAAAGGTTACAACCCTCCTTGCTGCCATTGACTTGCAAATGCCCGGATATCCAGGGCGGCCCCCGCGGTGGGGCTCTAGGGCTTAGCCCAGGGACCCGGAATGAACTTGCCACAGCGGGAGGCGGAGAGATTGATGTGTTATTCTGTTGCGGAGTTCGCCAGTAATCACTGGCTGGTGGTGTCTTGATAGACACCACAATAATTTATTTGCCACATACCACACAATACATTTACAACACATAGAAACTTAATAAAGAAAGATGATTAAAATTACAAAACAGGAAATTTAAGAGAATTAAGTGCACAGTACACGTAACAGTAGAAACAAATATGAGGTGGGTATATTGTGTGCTACAGCAGCAAAATAACCTCCACTCACTTGATAGGCAAATCATTTATGATACTTCTATCGTAAATTAATTCGTCTTGCTATTTAATAAAAGCGCATTGCTAAAAAACAGTTCAACAAACGAGTTCAGACGCTCCTAAAAGATTGCACCGTCCGAGTACAACTTGGGATCCTAGCTAGACCGCTTTGTCAGTGCCCTAAAATAGTATTTCTAGGCGGGGCTTCGACAGACCATATCTGATCTCGTTAACCTATGGCCTGTGGCCGATGGGGACTCATGTGCCTCGAGTGTTACGCAGCAGCGGCGCCGAGGAGGCGAGACATGGCACATGGCTTCCAAGAATACTGTTTATTTCTTACTAAATTTATTTTGTCGGTTCGCATATTACCCAGTCATTTACATAAATATTAGGTATAATTTATGAAAATAGTGTGCATGAACTTTTGAAACATGAAGTTTGTGGTTTTGTTTAGTAAACCAAACACACCTCTGTGGTTATAATATCTAGCCTCTGCCTCTGCTGTATTGTACGTATATCTAATCTAGTATTTTTAAACGTTCACGATCTCAGTACATAATTACTAATATTAACGGGTAATTATTTATCACGTATTTACCTATTTATTTATTATTCCGATGTTTCGGCGTTAATGCAAATCTATACTAATATTATAAAGAGGAAAGATTTGTAATGAATAAACTCAAAAACTACTGTCCGATTTCAAAACTTCTTTCACCATTGGAAAGCTACATTCACCCTGAGTGACATAGGCTATATTTATTGCTAGAAAAGATTAGGAATCCTTATTAAAATTTAAGTAACGTAACCCAAGGTGTAAAAAAGTGCCCTAAAACGTCTTTCGTCGCATGCGCTGCGGAAACTATTGATGATAGAACAAAAGTATGTTCTACAATATTAAAGAACATATCAATATCTACAAAAAACTTCGTTATATTATAAAGAGGAAAGATTTGTTTGTTTGTATTGAATAGGCTCCGAAACTACTGGACCGATTTACAAAATTCTTTTACTGTTGGGAAGCTACACTATCTCCGGGTGACACAGGCTACTTTTTACCCAATTGCGTGATGTTTTTATTAAAAAACTACGCGTGCGAAGCTGCGGATTGGTCAGCTAAATATAAATAAAAAGGTATATATTAATTATTATATCTAATCTACCTATCTAGTCAGTCTTGTGTTGTTGATAGAGTCAAAAGTAGCATCAATGACCTCCGCCGGCTGCGACGCAGAAGCTAGCGGGTTCGATTCTTGCCGCGGAACAAATGTTTGCATGATCTACAGATATTTGTTCCGGGTCTGGTTGTTTCTTTATATATTATAAGTATGTATTTACAAAAAAATGTATATAAGTATTCTCTCAGTTATCTGGTTCCCATAGTACAAGCTCAGCTTAGTTTGGGGCTAGATAGCGCTGTGTGAAATGTCCAACAATATTTATTTATTTATATTTATTTAATGAGCTTCAACGGCCACTAAACTCCCAATGACGTGGCAGGTAACCGCAAACTCACCTGCCGCACAACGATATACACATCGCAACACTCGCCAGCACTCCAGCACTGCTCGCCACGAGCTTGTGGGTACTCCTTTACATAGGTATTACAGACAAGTTAGCGTCTCACTCAAGCAATGCCAGTCGAGGACGTCACGTTTAGCTGCTTCTTTACAACGATCAAATAATGAATTTGCGAAACAACTCGTAACAAACATTCGAAATAGTATATTATGATACAAGTGAGCTAAGTTGCTCATTATACACGAGGCTGTGGGTTACAGCCCGAGCCGCAGGCGAGGGCGTAAATCAGCCGAGTGTCTAGTGAGCAAGTTGCTCACGAGTTTCATACGCACTTTTTCAACACACTTGCGAGGAAAAAACAAATATTCTGTACTAAAGCTTGACATTTTTAAAATTATTTACCACACAGCAACAAATGCGATACAAACAAAAAAATGGGAAATGACGGGCAAGTTTTTTTTTTCACGCGCCAAATGTAAGGTTTTTGATTACATATAACCTACTGCAAAATTATAATTTTAGTGATGAAATGCAAATATTTTTATAACAAATTATTGTGAAATAAAAGGAATTTGATAATAATAAATGTTTTTTCGTCTTAATTAGGGATACATGTATTTATTCCAAAAATGTAATAGGATTTTCAGAGGCATACAACCTCTTTGTAGTTACAAAAACTGTATTACCCGGTTAAATTGAAAATGCTCTATTTACTCGCATATAATTTGCAGTTAGGTACACAGGGCTACACATCAAGCTATACACTTCCAGTATAAGCTGAACTCACATTGTGCAGGCTTTTCGTAGAATCAGCTTATACTGAGAGGTCAGCTTATACTGAAAAGTTTAGCTTGATGTGTAGCCGTGTGTACTAACTTAACTTTGAAGGGATAATTTTATTATGTACTAGTGTGTAATATTATTACGCACGCGTGTGTTATAGTTCGGTTTATGGCCCTAAGAACGATGTACGATCACTTTACGAGCAAGTGTGTTGAAAACATATTTTCGAGTGTAGATTACGAGAAGCTTTATATTTTTAGTTTGCAAATGCAGAAGCAGTCGACAATAATTCTGTAGCTAAATAACATGAGAGGAGTTTGTTACAATAAGTAATTTTGTTAAAAAATTACTCAAGTATAATGATACAAATATATTTTTTGCATAATTCGATTTAAAAATAATTAATTACATATTAATCAACTTTATATCGGAAAATCGCGTTCAAATGTATTTTACTGTCATGTCTGATTAAACTTCTGCAGAAAGCTGTATAAGTAGATACTTGTAATTCTTCTACCAAGCAGAACTGCTGTGTTTCGGTTTGAAGGGTATGGTTGCCGGTGAAATTACAGGCACATGAGTATTACACCTCCAGGCCTCAAGTTGATGGACCCAGGGCAGTGTATCGTAGGGCACATTTGTAAGGTGCGTGGCCTACGAGGCAATTCTCTGTTATAGGCGATGGTTACCACTTAACACCAGGTGGAATTTAAGCTTGTTCCATCGCCAGGTAGTATAAAAAAATGTTATCACTCATTATCTATAGCAAAGTGCTTATCGTTTGAAATGACACATCACAAGAGTTCTCCCACGGAGCCACGTGCCGCTGGCGCCAGCAAACGGCTTATTTACCCACCAGTTAAGCAAACCGAAATAAACTCTCTTACTCACGTCGCAAGAACTCATCTAGCAAAGCAGATGTAGCTTTCGACTCAATCCGGAACATTTTGAATCACATTTCCGAGTAAATAGTGAGTCACTTCCGGACCTAGTACCTACATGTACCTTATTATCTGAGAGCATTAATGCTGTAAGCTTATTATCTGTTAGAGCTACGGTACGCATCGGCTGGCAGATCTTGTGCACATTAGTCACCCGTCTAGAGGTGAATAACTTCAAAACTGTGTTACTTTTGAAATAAACTTTAACTGTCAAGATCCGGGTGAACAGTTCTTGCCTAATTATTTCTGCGTGGTGATGAATGACCTCGGTTTGTCTAAACTGCACACGCCAAATACCGCACGCATTGGAAGCATGTTGAAATAAGTAGGTACATAATCGGTATTTTCTTGACATAGGTAATTCTATGACATTGTAGGTGATTATATTTCATGGCATGTGTTTATTCATAATATTTGAGATATGTTTTATGTTTTTTAACAAATAAATGAATTATGAAATGCCTGTATAGAACAATCAACAGTAAGAATTTAAATGTTCACCTAACACATTTTTTTATCAGGAATTTACAGAATCGCATATAAACGCTGAGTAGGATGAAGACGCATAAAGAAAATAATGAATTCTGTAATGTTGTTTACATTTTGTCACTGCTAAGGTATTCATGCGGTGCGAGCTCGACATTTTTGGCAATCGCTCACATTTTCCCAGCAGTGGTCATCGGAAACAGATTTTAAACCATAAATAAGGTCGACTCGTACCTACTTTTATAATGACTCACGTGCCGCTATACAGATTCATTAAATAACGCTCTGGGCATTTGTGTAAATTATTTTAATTTTAACAATAGAAAAAATATGTTTGCTTTTTAAGCGAAGACCGCCCATTATACATTTTCTTTTTTTCTCTTTATATTGTATCTAGCTTGTAAGGTATAAATATAAATATGTAATATAAATATTGCTGGACATGTCACACAGCGCTATCTAGCCCCAAACCACAGACCAGTATATTTTAAACTATATTGGTCTGTGCCCAAACTAAGCAGAGCTTGTACTGATAGAATACTTGTATACTTTTTTTTGTAAATACATACTTATCATATATAGAAAAACATCCAGACCCGGAATAAATATCTGAAGATCATGCAAACATTTGTTCCGCGGTGGGAAACGAACCCGCTACCTGCTGCGTCTCAGCCGACTATTCGCCCACTGCGCCACGGAGGTAGTCCATAACGAACGGTATAATAACGAAGTTTCATTCATTCATTATTCTGTTTTTTTTATGTTTTTTGTGGGGAAACAGGCTTACGGCCCACCTATTGGTAAGCGGTCACCGTCGCCTATTGACCTCTTTTCATTTCTCTTGAAGTGTGCCTAATGGGAAAACCTCAGATAGTAGCTCATCATTCATTTTGATCTTTCAAAATATTTCTTACTTATTAATTCTGTTCTCTTCTAGTTTAGTGAGTCCGGTCAGCCCTGCCTGCCTGAGTAGAGCATCGCATGATGTTGCGAGATGCGATCTATGCAATGAGCGTCCGTCCGATCCATTATCTGATAGACGACGACGAGGTTTGGGGCAATTTCTGCGAATCTTCGTCCTCTAGGGACGTTACGCTAAAGAGGATACACTAGTGCACCCTATAATATATTTCGTAACTACTCAACATTTGAAACTGATCAACTTGAGACTGAGAATTATACACGTAGAGCTTATACAGGTTGATTCAAAATAATAAATAATGTGGGTATGTACCTACCCAGAAGAGGTGATTCAGAAAAACGAACGTAATTTTTTTTTCAGGATTATTTTCAAGGACTCTTTTTTTGCCTTCAAATGAAATTAAATGAAAAACACCAAATTTAGTAAAGACGTAGAACAATTGTTCTTACGTGTGGTCAATAGTCCCCTTTTAGATTCCTACGGTTTATTCCATAGCATCATTTAGTTAGAGACTAATATTAATATGACGGTGCTTCTTTATGACACTTTAATTAATGTAGACCTGAACTAAAATTGAAATTCTTGTCATTTAGCCACATTTCATGCAATAAATGTCAATTCATTAAAAAAACTTTTAGCAGAAAAATGTTATATTTCCACAAAGGGAGGTGAAACTATCTACGGCGTCGATAATAAGGCCCGGTTCATATGAACACGCGGTACCGCGCGGTACTAGATCAAACTAAATAGTGTTCATCGTCTACATTACCGCGCGCTACTCGTCTATTTAATTGGATCTTGTACCCCGCGGTTAGTAGTTCCGCGTGGTACCGCGCGTTCATATGAACCAGGCCTTAGTAATGTAATGTCTACGGCATCAGATAACTAATCAAAACGAGCTGACTCTAGGAAAGGAGGCTTTTGTAATTTCATTTTCCTCCTTGTAGCTGTATCGACTCGAGCAAACCTGAGTCCCGCCCGCGCCCGACCGAACCGTCGACGACGCGCCGAAAACAAGTTATGTGCATTGCATTGATCGAACTTCGCAGTGCGCACTCAAACAGCGCAGAGAGTGCGGACCTCGTACCACTTACAAGAGGGATGAGATAGTTTTTTTTTATCTGTGGCCAGAGGCCCAAATCTGGCAATGACGATATGAAAATGGCAAGGGCAAGTAGGTAATTCATCATTCTCAGCCGGTGTCGACCCATTGCTGGGCATAGGCCTCTCTTCATTTGTGCCATTCTCCCCAATCCTGTGCTAGTTTGAACCACATACGACCCCCAGGCTTATTGACGTCGTCGACCCATCTCGCTGGTGGACATTCCCTATTTCAATGCCCAGTTCTCGGCCTCCACTCTGTTAGTGCCTTAGTTCACCTGCCATCACTGCGTCTGGCCAAGTGTCCTGCCCAACTCCACTTGAGCCCTTGCTAACGTCTTGTCATTTAGTCCGCTTGCTAATTTCGGTATTGCGAACTCGATCTAAGAGTGTGAAGCCGAGCATGGCGCGCTCCATGGCTCTCTGTGCTACACTGTATGTTGTGCAGCCTCCATGTCTCGGCACCATAACTCATAAGTGATAGTTGGCAGGACACATTGTGTTATAAGACAATGTGTCACAACTTTAACTTTTATTGTAGTAATTTTAATCTGTGTTAGTATATAAGAAATAATTATTTTATCTAGGTATTCAATAAACTGTCTGACATATCTAAGTGCATGTAAAATGTGTAAAGAGGAAATAAATGACTAAATATAATGTGGAATAGGTACGCGTGGATTATGTGGAATAGGTACGCGTGGATTATGTGGAATAGGTACGCGTGGATTATGTGGAATAGGTACGCGTGGATTATGTGGAATAGGTACGCGTGGATTATGGGTGGATTCGACCAAAAGAGAATAAGTTTTATTCTTAGAATAAATTGTCAGTTATTCGAGAGTAACTCTATTTTATGTTTTACCAATTACAAATCTAAGAATAACGGCCCTAATCGGGAATAGCTACTATACCACCGTTTCGCATGGAATAACCGAGCTATTCCAAGAATATTTTAATGGCGTCCGAATGCCATATGTCTCTGTGCTGTTTTGTCATTTGAACTCAAAGTATTTGGAAAGAATATTATAACAAAATTAATGGAACGTTTAAGAAATTTGATTGAACATACTGATAGTGACGAGGAAGTTACACCTAGACGTCCAATGTGGATAAAAGAAAGAACAGATTTATTTGATTATTACGATGATAATGATTTCGCGATCAGGTTTCGTTTGAGTAAAGAAGCAACTTTATCTCTTCTGACGAAAATTTAATATAACTTGGAATTCATTTCAGATAGGTAAGCGCCTGTGCATTAGTATTCAAGATACCTAAATACTTATAAGTACCTGAGTATTATGTAGGTACCTGCCAGTAATTCGAACCTTTGATATATACCTGCCTGTACCTAACAATAGATTATTACTTGCCTGTCCGGCATAAAATAGGATGGTTTATGGACGTTCCTTTTGCTATTCGCGTATAGTAATTCGAAGAGTAGTTATACTTCCGATAGCATGGTAAAACGACTTTTGACTTACTCGACAATAAGAAAGTGGAATAGATCTAACCCTGGTATAGTTACTCGAGAGTAAATGCAAGTTTGGTAGAATCCACCCTATGTGGAATAGGTACGCGTGGATTTTAGTGTCATCTAGTAGGTTAGTTATTTATTTCTATTTATTAATCTTTTAGTATCGAGCACGCCAACCTAAGTAGTGTACCCGTCACGGATGACTGGTAGCATATGCTTTTAGCATTAAGTCCTCCATTTGTTAATTGTTCTGTTTGTGCAATAAAGAATTAAAACAAAACAAAATGAATAGGAACTGTAAAGTACCATTTTCTAAAATTAATTTCATAAAGTCATCAACTAACTTTGTATTTTAAAAATGAATTCCCACAGGCTAGCTGTAGCCGCGCACCACGCACGCATGCGCGGTGCCTGATTATTACTAGGTATCTACCTAAAAAACGTACTTGAACTACAATAGAAAACGAGTGTGCTTTAGACCACACGACTGAAGTAAAACTTCTTTTTCAAAATATTAATTTATAAAATTGTTCAATTACAAAATTGTCCACACGTCTAGTCTGGTAGATCAGTCTATGTTCATTCTGGACAGACGCATATCGCATTCGCACATTTACATTTAAAAATATACGAAACGTAACTATCTCTCTTTCTATCTTCACTAACTTATATCTCCCTTTCAACTTCCGTTCGCACTTTACGTAATGCATTCACCAGCTTACTCTTCAAGTCAAGCGTGCGGAGAGAAGTTTTAACTACTTCAAAAATTAAATTTAAGAAAATGTGATATTAGTAAATAGCCCCTGGTTCCGGATGGGTACCTACTTTTCCTACTAATACTCTATATAAAGGGTCCGCCATCAAACGTTTTTTTTTCAACTAGTGCTTATTTCGTGAATGGTAACACTTAGCTCATGTCTGATTTGACAGATAATTAGTTTTATCCTTCCGCTGAACGAATATGGTTGTGTATACGCTTGAACAACGCTGGGAAATATTGCGACATTACTTTGAAAATCATGGTAATGTTGCAGAATGTGTGCGAAAATTGCGTACAGATTTTGGAAGAAGAGAAGCACCGTCAGCTCCGTATGTTCGTTATCTTGTGAAAAAAGTGAAAGAAACTGGCATCCTCATCGATAAACCAAAGCGTGAAAAGCCAAAAACAGTGCGTACACCCGAGAATATTGGTGCTGTGGCAGAAAGTGTGCGTGAAGCGCCATCAACATCAATTCACCGTCGTTCTCAACAATTGAACATTTCGGAGACATCATTGAGACGAATTTTGCATAAACACTGGCTGTGTGGCACGTAGCGCCACACAGCCGAAGCTACACTCGATGTTTTGCGCCCTGTTTTTAAAGGTCGCATTATCAGCCGCAGAGCTGATGTCGTTTGGCCACCTCGGAGCTGCGATTTGACACCGTTGGACTATTATTTGTGGGGTGCCGTCAAAGATAAATGTTACGCCGACAAGCCAGAGATAATTGACGCTTTAAAGGACAATATTCGTGAAGCCATTGGTGAAATACAGCTGCACACAATCTATAATGTGCTTAAAAATTGGACCGATCGTGTAGGCTACTGCATGGCCAGCCGAGGCAGCCATTTGAATGAAATTATTTTCCATTACAAACCGGAAGGATTGTACTTTTAAATAAAAAAGAAATTTGAGAAAATATTCAGTAGTTTTTTTTATAGCATTTTCAAAAAAAAAAATTATTTGGCGGACCCTTTATATGGTGTTTCTTTCGTATTTATCAATATATCTTAGTCATATTTTTTTTCTAAAATTTATCCTGTTATATTACGTCATGCACTACATAAATATTTTTTCAACACTACGCAAAGGTTAACTGGAAGAGAATGCTTGCTAGCATTAAGTTCGCCTATGTACAGATTTATACATTTTGTGCAAGGGTACAATATAAGTGCTCACCAAAATAATTTTATACCCTAAGACTAAGTACCAAGTAAAATAAAATAACTTCCTAAAAAATTAAACCGATTTTATACCGAGGTCTCTAGAGTAAACCTTTTAAACTCCAAAATAAATATACACACATCAGAATAATTGTACGTTTTGTATATAATATATTCTATTTGCTTGTTAAAATGGATTAATGCTCACCAAATATTGTTTTACTGAAACAGTAACATTGATACCAAAAACTACAGTTCTAATTTGCCTTAGTGTAATCAAATTATCCATCTTAAATCCAAAATATATTATTGTCAAACTAAGATTACAATCGCGAAACGTGTCACCATCATGCCTAAGGACATACAGTTGGCACGCAGGATTAGTTTTCTGGCTGGCTCTAGCTAGATACTCAATACTCAATCGTTTATTGTATTCCAATGGAATAATAGGTGGTAAATAATAGGTACCTGTTCATTATGTACCCTGTTGGGCGCAACAATATCATGGAGAGAGGAGGACGTCATTGTTCTTGTTAGGTTATATTTATTTTAAAAAACGAAAACACTCAAATCTAGTGTCAAAGTAGATAGTAGGTAAGTATCTAAAATTGGTCATTTTTCATTAAATTTATCATTATAATATTCGTCAATTGTATAGTAAGTTTTTTTAGTTAGTTACCCGTGCGCGATAAGTTGGGACCTGAGCGCGCTGACGTCATATTGGCGTGTTTGTACCGCCCGCAAAAAAACGAACATAACAAGCAGCCGCCCGTGGCTTCGTCTTTGTTTTTTTTAACCTAATTTATTATGTTACTCAGGGAGGACGCTGCTTTTTATCTAATCTTTTTTACACTATTTGAAGAAAATAAAAATACAATGTTTAAGTTTATACATTTATTTTATCTATTATTTACATTATCTCATCTTCGTCACTACTTAGTGGATTTATGCCTTCTAGAGGTTGTTCTTCGTCCTCAGTCTCACTATAATCACTTGACGAAGAGGTATCCGATAAATTTACAATTAATTGCGATTCATTCGTCTCTTGTAAGAGGTCATCGTCCCAATACTTTTGTCGAAGCCTGTCCACATGGTTGACTTCTTTTTTCCAGACAACAAAACAATAACACAAACGAAAACTAAAAGAATTCCAGAGCGCGTCGTTACGTGACGTAGGCCAGTACGAGACTAAAAACCCTAGTAAAAAATAGTGATGCGAACGGTACAATACGGGCGCCATCGGGGAAGTGCAGGGGAAGCGGTCGGGGAGTCGCATTCCTAGCAGGTCCCAAGTTATCGCGCACGAGTAATAAGTATCTAAAATTTATCATATTTCATTAAATTTATCATTAAAATATTCGTCAATTGTATAGTAAGTTTTTTTAGTTACTAAGTATTCTAATTGTTTTATAAATGTTATATTATTAGTCTCATTTTTCAACGCGTCAGGTAGTTTGTTTAGATCGCAAAACAAAAACAAAAAGGCCTTTTTCAGTCAGGGCCGCACATGTTTCGAAATTTATGAAAATTTGTTTCTCTGACAATAGATACGTTGTTTACGATACGAAAATTTGTTTGTACCTACCTATCTGCTTGCTTGATATATGTAGAAAGTGAAAGTAAGTAAAATGTATAAACGAAAGAAACAATGTATATGTACCTATGCTCGCGGATTTAAGTACACTGGCAGGCAGAGACAGTCTAACTCACTTTAGTTCTTACTAGGTATTACACGTGCTACAATAAATAATATATTTTAACGTATGTCGCGGCAGCGGACACACCGTGTGACAGTTGGTTGTTAGGTTTTTTTTTATTTACTTATATATAAATAAAAATAAAAACTTAATAATAAAAAAATTAAGTAGTATTGTTACGCCGAGGCTGTTACAGAATAAGTAATAGTCGGTGTTTCTCGAAGTTATACCTACTGTGTCACAGAATAGGTAATACCTATGGAATGACCTACATACCACGTTTTTACCTACCGTTGCACAGATTAACAAATAGTAGACCATCGAAATACCTATACTTTTCTAGATACTAGTGGATGGTTCTGGAAATAATGCTCGGTATAAATAGTGCGTAGAGACGTCCGCAGAGTCAGTCTTGATTTGGCGATACGTGCGAACATTTCGGTTACTTTTAAGTGGTTTATTGTGCGATAGTGTTGTGAATTAGTGTGTTGTGAATCTTTGTGATTAAGATCGTGTATTTGTCGTTTTAGTGTTGAATAAAAGTGTTATTTTGGTTAGATTCATTTTAATTATTTTATCCTGAACCCTCAGCTCGTAACAGTATGTAGAATTATGAAAACTAAGAGTTTAGAATCAGAGAAACATCCCCCCCCCCCCCCCCTCCCTTCCCCTCTTCGTTTTTCTTACCTACCTTAGTCATTATGAGTTGCAGTAATTGAGAATGAAATATTTATTTAACTACTTTATCATATTTTAATTAAATTCATAAAGAATTAAACAAGTAACTTGTGTTTGGAGTAAGCATTAATATAGGTATATTTGGCGTTTAAAAAATATACGGTCGACAGTTAGTTTTTTGCCTCATCAAAGATTACATGAAAGTCATAAAATAAAATATTAGTATTATCTATTTAGCGATAATATAAAATATTTGGTCTAAAGTTAACTTTAACGACGTTTACATATTTGTATGGAATGCAATAAAAAGGAAATTAGCTTTATTTCTATAATACTTCATGAAACACAATTTGGTGAGCATTTATCCGTTTTGGCAAGTATTTCGAATTTATTGGATTTAATATAAGTGCATTTCTGGTAGGCATTTAAACACAAGCCTTTGTGCAAAAAATAATTTTCAATCAATCAATTCCGAAGCACCCAGTATACGGAGTACAGCGTCTTTAATATCTAAGTGTTCCACCTATATAACATAGCATTCGAAGGAACATCTTGTGAGTTAGATACTACTGGTCAGGTACTATAAAAACAAATGAGTAATATCACTAAAAGTACCTATTACCCGTGCGCGATAAGTTGGGACCTGAGCGCGGTGACGTCATATTGGCGTTTTGTACCGCCCGAAAAAAAGCGAACATAACAAGCAGCCGCCCGCGGCTTCGTCTTTGTTTTTTTTAACCTAATTTATTATGTTACTCAAGGAGGACGCTGCTTTTTATCTAATCTTTTTTACACTATTTGAATAAAATAAAAATACAATGTTTAAGTTTATACATTTATTTTATCTATTATTTACATTATCTCATCTTCGTCACTACTTAGTGGACAGGTAAACAAAACTGTTTGATCCGTTTTTCGTTTTCAAAAAACTCTAACACTTTTAGCACGAGGTTTCTTTCTCCGCTATGCAAAGATTTACCCTTCATAATGATAACAAAAACACTTAACAAGAACTATAACAACAAAAACTACAACAACAAAACAATGACACAAACTATAACAACAAAAACTACAACAATAACACAAACGAAAACTAAAAGAATTCCAGAGCGCGTCGTTACGTGACGTAGGCCAGTACGAGACTAAAACCATAGTAAAAAATAGTGATGCGAACGGTACAATACGGGCGCCATCGGGGAAGTGGAGGGGAAGCGGTCGGGGACTCGCATTCCTAGCAGGTCCCAAGTTATCGCGCACGAGTAATACTAAAATATTATCGATGTAGGTGTTATTATCTATGTAATGTAATGGTTGGTTCGCGGCGTCCGTCGGCGCCGTCGATGTAACAACTGTAGAAGTCGATTTCCGCGAAAACGCCTGAGTCAATCGCGCAAGATGAATGGACTCGAGTGATTCATGGCGCATTCATTCATGGTTTTTTGGCGCGCTTTCCATTTACGTGGTGCGCTTGGCTCCCGGTAGATGGCGCTGATAATGAATATTTATTTAGATTTTTGTTGTTTTTTATTGTGCTCTATCTCCGAAGGTTGTACTCTTAGCTGGAAACTAGCAAGGTTGTGAAATGCGCATAAATTAATAATAGTACTTATCTGCAATAATGAAACACTGCTATCGTTAATACGTTTTATTAAAGTCTTGTCGTGTTTTATT
Organism: Philereme vetulata; assembly: GCA_918857605.2. Classification (NCBI taxonomy): domain Eukaryota; kingdom Metazoa; phylum Arthropoda; class Insecta; order Lepidoptera; family Geometridae; genus Philereme; species Philereme vetulata. The sequence continues at coordinate 6,922,182 of OU975471.1, read as the reverse complement.
TTGGGTACCTCTATGTTTATCTAAGTACAAAATAACCTAATGTGTATATTTGACTGTGATTCTGATTACGTAAAGCAATCAGACACATATAACAGATTCTACAAGTCTACTCGGAGTTGACATAATCAGGCAGGCGCGTAGTATCATTGAGAACCTATTCTTTAGTAGGATTCATAATTATTCTGAGGCTCAGCCAAGACTGGCGGTTTAAAGTTATCATTTTCTTAATTGAAAAGTATTTATTTTCAACTGTTTTTTAAGAAGTCTACCTACATTATGACAATATGCTTAGGTGACCGAAGCACTAAGCTACGTCATCATCATCATTCATCTGATAAAGTAAATTGCTGCAGTTGGGTTGTCTCAGGCTTTTTCTCTACAGTCTCATAACTCCAACACGCGTACAAAACCTCTCGCGCGATTTTTAGGGTTCCGTACCTCAAAAGAAAAAAAAGGGAACCCTTACAGGATCACTTTGTTGTCCGTCTGTCAGTCTTTCTGTTAAAACCCTTTATCTCGGGAACGCGTTGAGGTATCGAGTTGAAATTAAAACCATATACTCAAGTCTACAGTCCCTTGAAGCTGTGAAAATATCAAACTTCGAAGTTAACTTCAAATTGATACGCCGTTTATGCCGCAAAAAAACGTATATTTCGACACTCTCAAGGGAATCAAAATTTATAGGGTACTTTCCGTTGACCTAGAACTATGAAATTTGGCAAATAATATCTTCTTATACTACAAGTACAGGGAAAATCTGAAAACTATACATTTGTAAATAAATCATAAAAAATATAGTCTCTATTTAAAGTAGGTACGTAATCATAATCACTCATCGAGACTAAGCAACGGTACGCGGGAAAAGCTCGATACAAACTGCAAGACTCGATTCCTGAACTATTTATAATATGGACCTACAAATGTGTACGGACGGAACCCTCGGTGGGCGAGTCCGACTCGCACTTGTTCGGAGGTTTTTTTTATTTCCATTGTTATAATACTTTTACGCGAGGGCCACATTTTTCATTTTTCTGAGGAGATGTAACGGCAGTCGAAGTAGTTTCCCACGAGAGTGGGTGGTAGGTATGGTACTTACATGCGTCAGGAGTGGAAGGTGCAGAGAGTGCGGGCTCGGCCTGGTGCTCCGGCAGCGGCGGCGGCGGCGCGCGACCGGTCGCCGACGCGTGCGCGTGCGCCAGGTACGCGTGGTAGATGCGCGCTGCCTGCTCCGACCCGGAGCATACCTGGACACACAATACACTCAGTTTCACTAACAGCCATCAGTCGCATAGCCCACTCCTATCCTGGAGTTGACTCCATTCTGAGTTCACTCAGCTAGAACATTCTGCACATTCGGAGCTCGGGAACAGCTCGATGAGGCTAGAAGTGGCCATCTATTGCTCTCAATGAACCAGCTGACCTGTATCCAATGATCGAGGCTGAGCTGCAGCAGGGCGGGGCCGCTGGCGGGCAGCAGGTGCCGGCGCGGGGCTCGCACGCTGAACTTGCGCGCCACCCAGCGCACGCAGCGCACCACGTCGCGCCCTGACCATTTTTCAGGATCTACAATGGAAAAACAATAAACAATTCAGTTCGTTACATTTATTCCTTCTAGATATATGTACAATGTTAGGTGATAGGGCTTTTTTGACACTCATTAAGTTTTAGAAACTTATGGCAACCATAGTAAATAGCTAGAAAAGCTAAACCAACCAGAGACATTTCAAGTATTACACTTCTTTTATTGTTTGCCTTTTCTTCTAAGTACTTACCAGTTATTTTGGTAGGCGTACAGTCGGGTTGGTGAGTAGTGGGATAGTAAGATAGATAATTAAATTAGAATTAGATATAACATCTACATACCCTATCTGCCTAATAATTTTGTCAGACGAAAAAACTTATATACCTAATTGGATCTACTATCCCACTGCAGGGCAAAGGCCTCCCTTCCTTCCTTCCACTGCATTCTATCATGTGTTTGTGTAGTCCAGTCTTCCCTATACGAGTCGAGTTTGTCTTTCCCTCGGCGTCGCGGTCTGCCACGTCGTCGTTTTTTGTCTTTTGGGATCCACTCGGTGGTGGATTTAGGCCAAAAGTCCTCCGACATGCGGCAGACATGGCCCGCCCAGTCTCACGAATCATGTTTAAACAATTATTATATCTATGCTAAAATTAGACGCACGGCTCAGTACCATCTCTATGTTCCATGTTCATGCTCTATGTTCGTTATCGCTCAGGCACCACAACCATACAAAAATGTATTGTCGTGATCCTTGACGGGCTACAGTTAAGGAAAAGTCGACGACGCGGCGGTAAAGTGTGGAACACTTTACCGCCGCGTCGTCGACTTTTCCTAAATACATAAACCGGGTCTCTGCTAAAAGTGAATACGTGTCTTCTAGATCTTTGTGCTCCATCTTAGACCACATCATCGCTCATCAGGTGAGATTGTGGTAGCTGATAGTATTGTACTATTCGTGATATAAGACAAATACAAAAGAAGTTAATATGATGTTAATCTAGTGATCTACAGATAGCTCAAATACTTCAGATCACTACCAGGGGGAAGTGTCGCCAAGGCCCTGGCTGCATTGGTACTAATTACCAGATCTCGGATCACACGTCGGTCGCTTCGACAATGAATTTTGAAAATGCGAAGAGCTGCGATACCCCATTGACCCAGGGTCTCAACCTCAAAGCCTCATATACATAAATTCTGTCGAGACTTCCTTAATTGCGCCGCTTGAGATCTTCGGCTTTGCTGCCCACCGGCCCGAAATGCTGTCTCAGACAGATGAGATGGCGCGGGGGTATCGACGCAAACTTTCATTTTTATGGTACTTACGCATTAATTAATTAATAAACCAGTGGCATATGGACCAACTATACGCAGAGGGCCTACAACAACGCTCTTCGTGGGCAATACAACGTCTTCAGATTACTAGAGAAGCTTACTCGGTTTTGTAGCGTCTCGGGTATGTTTGCCGAAGCTAGGACATATGATTTTTACGCGAAACACAAATTAGCCGAATTCAAGGAAGCATCAATGGAATCCTGAAGATCATTGCGGACATTTGCGGATTTTGCGGAGAGAACTGAGTCCCGAGTACTGGGGAGATTTATGGGGCTGCTTATATTGTGAGTGATGTAGTCACTCACAATCTATTCTTTTCTGTTTGTTTATTTTATTGTGTGTTTGTCTGTTACCTTTTCGTGTCACTAACTTTGTTACTAACAAAGTAAGTACCTAGGCAAGTATGGATTTAAAATGTCAGAAATAGTTAAATGTTTTAAATTGAATAAATATAAATTGTAACGTTTAACTATGATTAAGTAGGTTAGTAGGTTCGCCGTAGCCGGTACGTACCTATATTTCCGAAGAGTTAATCGCTATGGCTACGTATAGGTACTCTACATTTCCGTCGGCCCGCGTCCGGCGACGACAGAACAAGCCAAACATTTCCAAATCATTTCCAAATAATAATTTATATAAATTTGTATTAGTACCTACATCATGAGAAGAAGTTAAGTAATCTAGTTTTGGGCAGTAGTTACAATAAATTAGGCCTAAATTGTTGTTGTTTTACTTCTGCCGGTATTTCTGCCCTCCTTATTGCAAACGCAGTACCTACTTGCAAAATGGCGGTTTGGAGATGAATGCGGGAAACAAAATTTTTGATACCTAAACAACAAGTCTATGATATAATTATATAACTTATGAAGTGTACCTAAAAAATAAGAAAAAAAAGTACAGTAAACGTAGCAAGAACTGCACAACCTTCTAGCAGATGCTGAATGCTGCAGATCTTGTGCAGAAGCAATCATTGTTGTGCAAGTCCTGCGTTAGGTACTTGTTAAATAAAAAACATGTTTATGATAAAAAAATCATGAACATAATTTTGTATGTCTAGATTAGCCTCTTGAGATGTTATTTTTGCAAAAAAATTAAAATCCCAACAATGGCGATTTCTGCAAGTACAATTAGCAGTACATTTTTTATCACAAGCTTAAAAAAACTGTCAACTTTCTACGAAAGTAAACGTTAAATATTATTTTATTTATTATTTAGGGTTAGGTACTAAATCGTCTGTCATCGATTTTAGTTACTTATTAAGTATGTAGGTGATAATTTACGTACTCTGTTTATTAGGCATATCATCGGTCTTTAAGAGCTCGCATAGTGGACACGTACGTCCAGATTTACTCTATCCCCTCGAGAACTCCATATGGTAAGGATGATGACTATTTGTTACAAAGCTAGGTATTTAGCGGCTAAATTATTATTTTCGTGCTTTTCAAGCAAGCTGTTGTCTACGTGAGGTCAAATAATATGTCATTGAATTTAAGATGGCCTTTGTATCTTACGCCATTCTACTGAGGGATTCCTCATCCTTTGGCTTGTGTAAATACTTTACCCCTCGGGCGCTGTAAGTACCTATAGTTACGTTGTCGGCCAGCGCGCGATGCCGGCGCCGACAATGGCAATTCTAAAGCATTTTTTGTACTTATCCCATGTGAAATATAAGTAAGTAAGCACATTTAGATCCTTCAAGTTCACATTGACGAGGAGGATCACAAGAATCCCCCTCGCGTTCACAACACAACACTTGGGCAACACTTTACCGGCAGGAACGGTCTCGTCTCCCGAGTCCTCGGAGTAATCGGAGTCGAGGGGCGCCGGCGGCGGCGGCGGGCAGCGCTCGGGCTCCATGCAAACATGTCGGGGCGCCAGCTTGTCCTCCTCAGAAACAGCCGGTCAGCTCCGACCTGAGGCGAGTCTCAGAGCACTAGGGCGAGCGCGCCACCAGCACATTGCTTTTTATTCGCGCGGCGCGTCATCGATCTGTGACGTCGTCGCGATTCGTCAGCGCCCCCCCTACTAACTATTGCGCCATCTGCGCTCTGACGAGGAAAACGCTTTCGTGGAAGCGTGAAGCTCGTTTCAATGGTAGCACGGTGCAGCCTGCTGACTGCGCCACCATGTGTAGCGCTTTTGTTTGTAAGCTCGTTCAGTGCGGACAGGTCGCCGAGGTCGGCCTAACTCGGTGCATAAACATACCACCAGAAGGGAAATGTGAGAACGGGTTACCTATACAAGCGACTTCATCACATTTCCTTGTGTTTCTGTGAAGCTTTCAGTACTTACCTACTTGCTAGATCTACCTATGTATAATTAATTACATAAGTAGGTACCTATTTAACAATATTTTATTGAGTTCCTTTTACTATTAAGTACTTTTTGTTTAGGTACTTACTACGTACACACGGCTACACATCAAACTATACATTTCCAGTATAAGCTGACCTCGCATTCTACACAATGCGAGGTCAGCTTATATTAGAAATGTATAGCTTGATGTGTACTTGTGTACTTTTAATGTACCTGAAGTTGAAACAAGCATATGCGCACCTGACATGATGTTAACTGATGTACTCCCACAGAAGCCAAAATAGGTAATTAAAAGTAAAGTAAAAAGTTATTGATATTTTTCATAGAAATAGAAGTGTCTCGAAGTTATTTATACCTGCTGTGTCACAGAATAGGAAATACTAGGTATGATAGTTACCTACTACCGTTCTTATCTACACTTGCACAGAATAATAAATAGTAGACTTGTGGAATGCCTTTCTAGTTGCTATCGGAACATTCTCGAACTTTCTACTATGTTTCTAGTGAGTGTGGTATAAATAGGGTGTGGAGAGGCCCGAAGAGGCAGTTTTAACCCTCCGTCGTCCGAGACACGTTCTCGGAGACACGGATGACGAAATCACTTCCGCTAATGCGGGTGAGTCATCCACATTAGACAGAGCAAACACAAATACACCGACCTCGCCGGCGAGGTCGACGAGTCCCTTTAGTCGCCGCCTACACGAGGTACAAGCACGTACCCGGGCGTTTCTCTCCTATCCCCGTCCCGGCAACAGCCCAAGCCGAGGTTCGTACCTAAGTGGTGCCCTTGCGCTAGTTGGCTCATCAAAAAAATAAAATTATAGGGCTGAGCGCCTTCTGCGCTCGCCAAAAGCTCGGTTAAGCTGCAACGGCCTCAGAGGCCAACAGCGAGATAAGTCCATTCGAAAAAGAAAACGAAGAGGCAGTCTTGATTTGGCGATACGTGCGAACATTTCGGTGACTTTTAGTGGTTTATTGTGCGGTAGTGTTGTGAATTAGTGTGTTGTGATTAAGATCGTGTATTTTGCATTTTAGTGTTGAATAAAAGTGTTATTTTGATTAGATTCAGTTTAATTATTTTATCCCGAACCCCCAGCTCGTAACAATATCATCACCTAAGTATTGAATCTACTTTGGAATGTTTTACCTTCTTCAGGTGTCAAACTGTATTTATTCGAAAGTAACTTTGTCTCTCTGTCTGTTTGTTAACTACAATTTAACCACATTATAGCTCATTTATCTTTATTTAGTATGTGCTTAGTTCATTTTATATAAAACTCACTTTTTAGGGTTCCGTACCTCAAAAGGTAAAAAAGGAACCATTATAAGATCACTCTCTTTTGTCAGACGGACAAGAGAGTGATCTTATAATGGTTCCTTTTGAGTTGATTGAATGAAAGGTAAATTGCGGTTTACGATTTATGACGTATTAAAAAAAACTACTTACGAGATCTCGTTCAAACCAATTTTCGGTGGAAGTTTGCATGGTAATGTACATCATATATTTTTTTAGTTTTATCATTCTCTTATTTTAGAAGATGCGGTTCACAGAATACATCTACTTATCTACCAAGTTTCAACAGTAGGTATAGTTCTTATAGTTTCGGAAAAATGTGGTTGTTACTTACGGACGGACATACAGTACAGACAGACATGACGAATCCATAAGGGTTCCGTTTTTTGCCATTTGGCTACGGAACCCTAAAAAGTTACAACGAACTACAAGAACTTTTATATTATGTTACTTGCTGCTACGGAACCCTTCATGGGCGAGTCTGACTCGCACTTGGCCGCTTTTTTATTTATAATATCTACTAGTAATAACGCTTTGGTCTTTATAAACTGTTATTATTATATTTGCGGAGTACCTACTAAACTAAACGAATGTTGAATTTTGAGCAAACGGCTGGACTGGACCGATTTTGATTAAATTCTACATTGAGTATATCTACGTCTATCACAGCAGGTATATGAATGAAGGTACATAGCCTATACATTCAGCTAAGTATATTACGGCGGGAAAAACAGATCATGAGAAATGAAGCTCAAGAAAACCCTGCCCTTCGATTACCTAGGTACTTACTGTAGTGGCCATCCGTGTTATAATATATAGCTATCATACTATATTTTATTAAAATGTAATAATATATATTTTACATAAAATAATATCATACGAAAAATACAATATTTTCATCGCAAAATTTTTAAAAAATGAAGAAAATTCATAAAAGTTTATGACTTCATGGCTAGAAGGTTCTGTGTCCTCATTTTGAACCTAACCTATTCAAGTTAGGATGGCCGAGTCGAATCCTGTCTCTACTGTTTTCTGGGATCAGAACTCTGGCGTCAACCTCCACTCCACTAACGGAGGTCTGTTAAATAGGTACCATGAATAGGATGTATAGATGTATCCACGCAACATGCATGCGCTGGCATTATGTACTGTCTCTGACTCGTCTGTCATTTTTGACATTGACAGTTATAGTTTGTCTTCTCTGTCTCTCTTACCTCTCGCCTCCCGAATCACTGGACGTATAATAAAAATGTGTTATCAAATCGTTGTTAGTCCTGTATAATAATATCAATGGGAACATTTGTTCTGTGCTAATGAACAATTTAAGATTGTAGTCTCAAGTGCGTTTGATTATTTGGTGACCGCATTCTGCAACACATCACACTACAAAAAGGTCAATAACAAATAAACATGGAAAAATAAAATAAATTTGAGGGTATTATTTTTTCTTGAATTTCCTAAAGGTAACGTATTTTAAGAGCACCCTACGCTGTAATCTATATTAATACCCCTAAACTACTAGCTTCCCAGAGATTAGAATTACGCACAGATAATAAAAGTGAGTCATCTCGTAGGTGCAAATGGTTCAATCGCTAGGTACTCGTTGAATCATTGAATGGAGACAGAAGTAATTTTTTTTTTTTCATCACTCGTGCACTGAAAGTTGGTAATTGTAAACTCGATATAGGCTCCGTAAATGCGATTTACAGCCCGAAGGCCGTAAGTAAATTTGAAAATAAAATGTGGCTAATTGCATTAATAATAAGCTAATATTAAGTATCTTGGGACTTGTATTCATAAAAAATAATAAATATTGCTAGACATTTCACACAACGCTATCTAGCCCCAAACTAAGCAGAGAAATATGGAAACCAGATAACTGATGGAATACTTATATACTTTTTGTTTTGTTAATACATACTTAAAATACCTATATAGAAAGACATTCAGACCCGGAATAAATATCTGTAGATCATGCAAGCATTTGTTCCGTGGCGGGAATCGAACCCGCAACCCCCTGCGTCTCAGCCTGCTATTCACCCACTGCGCCACGGAGGTCGTCATATTTTGTATGTGCACATTGTTGCCTGAAATAAACGTTATACCTATTATTATTATATAAAATTAATATCCATGACAATTATTTATTTCTATTTAAAGGAGATTTCATAAGCATTGATTAGGGTACTAAAATAAATCTATTTATATATGTATTTGTAAATAAACTATTAAAAAGTTTCTTAGCATGCAAATAGGAGAGGTAATCATGAATCAAACCAGTTTTCCTAGTAAAATGATATCAAATTCCCACAATTAATGACGTAGTATTTATAGATGTACTTTGGATTGTACCGAAAGATGAATCGTCATCAACTCGTCACTTCACTACACTAGCATTTTACGCAGTTATTATTAATTACTCTGTGAGTCCATAAGTATTACGTACTTAGGTATGATAGTACACCGGATAGTATTAAAAAATTGTACCGTCTAAGGACCTAACTCGGTGTAAGTACGAAGACCAACTGCCATACATGGGAGGCACTCAGTTAATTACCATTGTTTTGTCCGACCAGTGTGGGTAATCCTTAATGACACGTAAATCCGAAACTATAACAGATACAGAGAAACTGTCTGAGAAACCATTTAATTTAATCTTTTTTATGGAAATAATTTTGGTACCTATATTTAAATTTTACTTAGGTATATATATTATAATATACGAATGAAGTTATACTTTTTGGAAAAAAAAATTACAATGCGCGCGCACACCGACAGCCAAAAAACGACATGATTAAGTTAGCCGATAACTGTCTCATACGCGCGCACACAGACAGCCAAAAAACGACATGATTAAGTTAGCGGATAACTGTCTCATACGCGCGCACCGACAGCCAAAAAATGACATGATTAAGTTAGCCGATAACTGTTTCATGCGCACGCACACCGACAGCCAAAAAACGACATGATTAAGTTAGCCGATAACTGTCTCATACGCGCGCACACCGACAGCCAAAAAACGACATGATTAAGTTAGCCGATAACTGTCTCATGCGCACGCACACCGACAGCCAAAAAACGACATGATTAAGTTAGCCGATAACTGTCTCATGCGCACGCACACCGACAGCCAAAAAACGACATGATTAAGTTAGCCGATAACTGTCTCATACGCGCGCACACAGACAGCCAAAAAACGACATGATTAAGTTAGCCGATAACTGTCTCATACGCGCGCACCGACAGCCAAAAAACGACATGATTAAGTTAGCCGATAACTGTTTCATGCGCACGCACACCGACAGCCAAAAAACGACATGATTAAGTTAGCCGATAACTGTCTCATACGCGCGCACACCGACAGCCAAAAAACGACATGATTAAGTTAGCCGATAACTGTCTCATGCGCACGCACACCGACAGCCAAAAAACGACATGATGAAGTTAGCATTACAAAACAAAGAGTACGAATAGTTACAAACAAAGGGTTGTGGCAGACGGGATGAAATCTCTAGCTATTTTTGTTCTGATACGCCAAAGAAGTATAACTTCTTACGTGCGTAGATACTTATGTACACACACACGTTTTTTTATAATGCGTATCGACTCAATTTCATGTAATAATTATTTCATTGTATCATCGGAGTCGACGTTGGGGTCGGCCGAGAAAGCGTTGGCGGGACGATTTCGACACCTTCCAAAGAGGATGATGGGAAATGGCGACAGATAGGGATGCTTGGAGGGACTTGGGGGAGACCTTTACCCAGCAGTGGGACGAGATAGGTTAGGGAAAAAAAATATCGGAGTAAAAAAATCGGGACAGCAGAAGATGGTCAAATATCAAATAAACTTTTTCATGGGTACAATGGCTACTTGAAGAGAACTATGCTTGGGGTGTCTCTACGTGATCTGATAGATTAGACAAACCAAAGTCACTGACATTAGCCTAGCTAGAGGATTGGCAAGCCGAAGTGGACTACTTTTTGAGGTATGTACTTTTCCCTGACCACTTCAAAGCATTATCTGGGGTTCCATAATTACATAAGTACGCAAATATGCTTCAATATAATTAACTTTATCCGTATTAAATATTCTATATATATTGTTACGCCGAGGCTGTTACTGATTAAGTAATAGTCGGCTCTTCTCGAAGTACTGTGTCACAGAATAGGTAATACTTGGTATGGAATGACCTACATACCACGTTTTTGCCTACCGTTGCACAGATTAAGAAATAGTAGACAATCGAAATACCTATACTTTTCTAGATAGGTACTAGTGGATGGTTCTGGAAATAATGCTCGGTATAAATAGTGCGTAGAGACGTCCGCAGAGTCAGTCTTGATTTGGCTATACGTGCGAACATTTCGGTGACTTTTAAGTGGTTTATTGGTTAGTGTTGTGAATTAGTGTGTTGTGAATCTTTGTGATCGTGTATTTGTCGTTTTAGTGTTGAATAAAAGTGTTATTTTGGTTAGATTCATTTTAATTATTTTATCCCGAACCCTCAGCTCGTAACAATATCAACATTTTGGTTGTTCTGAAGCATATGGTTAACCATAGGACGGGTACTGCTGAATATAGGCTTCCTCCGTAGCGATGCCCTAACAGCCATCAGTCCTATGTGCCGCGAACACTGCCATTTCAGTTTGCGAATCCTCTAGACTAGGATATGTCAGTGACTTCGATTTGTTTAAGAATCTACTCATTGTTGTATGAAAAAGTTGGTTTGAAAGACCAACTTAATTTTTTTACTGCGATATGAGATATAATGAAATAAAACTAACATGAAACTGAGTCGATTGCATTAAAAAAATGTATTCATTTTCATGGAAAACTCACGCTTGACCATAAAATTGACTATACCAAAATTATTTCCATAAAAATAATATAAATAAATAAATATTGCTGGACATTTCACACAGCGCTATCTAGCCCCAAATTAAGCAGAGTTTGTACCTACTATGGGAACCAGATAACTGATAGAATACATAAATGCTATTTTTTTTGTAAATACTTACATAAATTAGATAGAAAAACACCCAGACCCAGTACAAATATCTGCAGATCATGCAAACATTTGTTCCGCGTTTTTTTATTTCCATAAAAAAAGTTTAACTAAATGGTTCTTCAGACAGTTTCTCTGTATCTGCTATCTATAGATTCGGATTTCTCCAATACTAGCGATGTGCCGAGTACGGTTAGACTCAAGTCAGACTCGATTCCTGCATCAGAACTCGCCTACTCGAATACCAATTTATTTTGATTCGAGTACGTCGGACTCGATTCCCTTACTCGAGTCAGGAAGAATCGATTCGTACTCGCTAACTCGATTCTATTTATGCGAGTCCAACTGACTCGAGTCTCGTATTCGAGTTTGGTTTACCTGCTCGTACTCGCAAATTGTTTACTTATGCAATGAAGTGGCGCGGGCCTAATAATACAAACAAGTTTGAACCTGCAACTTTTTGTTTAGATTTCTTTGTTTTGTGTCAGTTAGCAGTTATTGTGAGTACTGAGTACTACTGAGTGAATTTATTTAACCTTTAAACTCGGGAAGCGCACACATTTGTGCTCAGCCCGCGCGAGTACACTACCTACTTAAAATGACCGATATATATTATCCCTATCCCGTTCTTTGTTGTACGAAGTGTTTATGAGTAAAAAAGAGATGAAGAAACGCTCTTAAATTTGAAATCGTAACCTCTCGTTCATTCAATGACCAGTTCAGAAAAATGAAATGATAAAGTTCCGTTCTCTTCTGTGAATCCGCTCATTCCCGCGCGACTGTGGTCAATGTTTTTATGTTTTTTGTGGATATCGTAAATGATAAGGTTAGTTCAGTGTTTTTATTTGTTCCTTGTGATGTTATAAATATATTAGAACATAACTTTGTTCCTAAAAAGCGTTAAAATTATAAAAAAACACTGGAAAATTTTACTTACCTACTTACTATATACGTAAGTAGTATCACAGACCAATTTAATTTAATAGACTGACAGTCTCAAACAAGATAATGTAACTCGATATTTGATTACCTGCGAGGACGCGAGATGTCGCTAGGAGTTCCAAATCGTTAAATATATGCCAACCTTTAGCTTACTACCGCTCATAATGGTACTCAGAAAAATAGATGGCGCTATTTCCAATTACACGTGCGCGATAATATTATTGCGACGTTGTGACCTTTACGTTGTGCGAGGTTGCCGCTCTTCAATTGCGTTAAAACTTTAGTCTCTAACAATTTTTAGAGATTTGCGCACATTTTCTCAGAATTGCCAGAACGTGAAAGTTTCCGTCAAAATAGGGTTTTTTTTAGGAAAGGAAAGGATAAATATCTTTTATTCATTACATACGTCTATGATCGTACCATTATCACTTAAATGCGGAAATACCTACATATTTGTAAAATAAGAATACATATTTATAGTGATGTACAGATAAGTAGAACACTTTTTGAAACAAAATAACATTAATTTGTAAGTACCCGGCAAATGCATACCTACTACAAGATAATACGTTCTATTAATTTAAACTGGAAACATAACCACTAAAATAATGAACACAATACGTACACAATATGTACATACATTAAGTACAACAAAATATCGATTTACTAGTCGCGACTTTTGAGAAGTGAGGTTTGGCAACACACCATGTAACAAATTAAGTACAAAAAGCGTGACTTTGCTTGCTTCCTGGCTGTTCAAACCCTCCGTCGTCCGAGACACGTTCTCGGAGAACCGGATGACGAAATCACTTCCGCTAATGCGGAAGAGTCATCCACATTAGACAGAGCAAACACTTTACAAATACACCGAGCTCGCAGGCGAGGTCGACGAGTCCCTTCAGTCGCCGCCTATACGAGGTACAAGCACGTACCCGGGCGTTTCTCTCCTATCCCCGTCCCGGCAACAGCCCAAGCCGAGGTTCATACCTAAGTGGTGCCCTTGCGCTAGTTGCCTCATCAAAAAATTTACAGGGCTGAGCGCCTTCTGCGCTCGCCAAAAGCTCGGTTAAGCTGCAACGGCCTCAGAGGCCAACAGCGAGATTAGTCCATTCGAAAAAAAAAGCTTCCCGGCTGTCAATGTCAGTCAGTTCATGGTTCTCTTGCGTTCCCTCTGTTTCGGACTGTGTTAATTTTGTGTTAAACGACATTTAGGTATAAACGATATGCCTTCTCACGCCATCTGTGATTAAGCATATGAAAGTGGTAAATCATCAATATAAAATAAAATCGTTAAATCTTATTTTATGGACAATATTACTTACTTCTAAAAAATATTGAAATATTTTGGTGTGTTTTAGTGGAAGTTTATTTTTATTTGTTGGTTGCAATGGCCGCTATGAAACATCAGTCCGGCTGGACTCGAGTCCAGCCGGACTCGAGTCAATACTCGAATACCAAACATAGAATTCGAGTCTAGACTCGAATCAAGGACTCGAGTCATGATTTGAATACCGTATAAACTGACTCGAGTCGACTCGATCCACCAAAACAGCGACTCGGCACATCACTACCATATACTGTCCCAGTTATAAAAACACACTGATATGCGTAAATAGATGGCGTTGTCTGGAGTTGCGAGATGTCAAAAAATGTATGGTTTGTAGGCTAAAAACCCATTATTATCAAAATTTGTCTAAAATAATCTCACTTCGTCAGTTATACAAACACCATTGTTAAATTTAATTTATTTCATGTTCTTTGGAAAATAATGTTGAAAAACCGTGCGACGCCAAAAAAATGTTATAGGGAAGAGGCAATTGACATTGACAGTTCACTTCTCTTTCCTTTGTTAGAATTGATAATTATCAAGCGTATTGACAGAGTAACGTCATCTGTTAGCAGTTATAAAAATATGGCCATGAACAGCGAAGAATACCCTCATGAGCTGAACAAGGATCCTTGTTCTGAGGGTGAATAGTATTTTATAGTGATAGATAGCCGATCACCACTGGTTCACGACCACTTTTTCGTAAAATCATTAAAAATAGTCAGCACGCTCGTTTTGTTTTCGAACGAAACATCAGTCTATTCCTCACCCACCTGAGAAACCGTTTTTGGCCTATGACACGAGATACTCCTTCAGTAAGCCTCGAAACTAGAGCCGTAATGGATGTACTGAAATGGTTGTGCAACAGTACAAAAAAATAGTGAGAGGACACTTTTTCAAACGTGAGTAAAACTGTTTTTATTGAGATTTTAGCACGGAAAAGTGGCTTGAGATGTAAAAAAAACATAGTATTTATATCAAAAGTATTATTTCATTAAAAAATGTGTGTTTTTAACTAAAATAATGGGTGTTCGCGGAACTAACCTACTAAAGTTACGTGTTCATCGTTTCTCGACCGCATGGTCGGCAAATGACTGTTTCCGACCAATCTTCATATACATTTTCTAATTTATACTGCATGGAGCGGCATGCTGTACTCTGCCATTATGTTCTTTAGGATATGGTTTATTTACACGTTAGATTGCGACCAGCAAAATATGTTAATACAACTAAAATGCAGACAATTCAATAAGCATTATTGAGGTGGTCGGGAATTGGTCACCTAACGACCATGTTTCATTATCACATACACAGACAAATCTATGCGTTGGTACCATCTAAAGTGTACTATTTTTAAAGATTTCACCTATGTAGAAGCGGCGTCGAAGTATGATACGTGTCAGTTTTGTGAAATCATCAAATAAATATGAACCTTTAATTGTTGTTCTTATTTTCAACCTTAATATTATTACGCTAACGTTCTTTTTTCAGTGGCATTGCAGAGGACGCCAACTGGCAAAAATGTCGGACGTGAACTTGCCGCAAAAGGTCGGGAACTGAGAAAATAGCACTTTTTTGATAAACCCTAATTATTTAAAACTAACAAACATAAAAAAATATTCAAACTGGCGATATTTAGATTATTTGATGTTTTTTCTATCACTTCCAAGTACTGTTTCAATGAACACAACATAATTTTTAAGAAATAAGTTACTTCAAAGATTACAAGTCCACTAAGTGGTCGTGAACTGGCCAAGTCACCCTATTCGCAATTCCAATTCGTCTGTCAATGTCATGTGTCATCTTGATTTTGTCAATACTTGTGTGTTCGGTCGGAATCTAGAATCAATTAATACGAAAAACTTGTAAATATAAGGTGCGTTGGGGTTTGTTCGGACGATTTTTAGTTGTATTTGGAAGATGTTGGCAAAATTTATTTTGCACGAAAGTTACAATAGTTAGCACAATAAATTATAGTAAAAATTGATTGCAAATATATAAGCTATAGATAGAATGTGTTTTATGTACATAGTTATAAATGAAAGAATTATTATTTATCGGGTGTTTAAAATATGAATAAAATTTTAAAACCTTGGGAAACATCGGACATTCATGGGTAAAGATCGGAATACCTTCTAAAATCGCCATTGAGGCTTAAAACACAGAGTTTATAGAAAGAGAATATCCGTTCTTATACGTCCTACAAGATTATCCTTGGAAATTTAGATATTGTAAAAAAAGTCAGCTGAAACAGTAATTTTTATTTATTTTTTGTTTTGGCAGTCCGAACTTACCCCATTAGACAAATCTCAAATTGCCGTGGCTCTCAAACTTTCGTGTTCCTGATCCTGATAAGATTTTCTTTCAGTCAAAACTATTTATCTATAAGCAGATTGAAGTCTGGGTAGGTTATACTTTTATGTGTTGGATATATAAATAAAACCCTAAAATTTATTTTTGATTAAACTTTTATTAAACTGCTTATTTATATTACTAATCAGTCTTAGGTATTGCAACCAATTATTTGTCCTTAGACATTAAAATAACATCTTAAATCCTCCTGCGAATACGATGTTGCCCACAGTGACTTTCTCTCGTATTGACGCGACATTATGACCCTACAAAGAAAATGCTTTAACAAGTACAGAACATATATTTATAAAACGAATTATCTATATAAAATACACATTTTTATGTTCGGCCCGTTAAAGGCATCTTAATAATCTATTAACAATAATATTTTAATAAAACCTAATTAAAAGCAATAAAATATAAATAAATTCAAGTTATAAAATAAACAAAATACACACCAACTTCATGAGAAGTTTTGTTTATAAACCAGCTCAGCTACATAACGATAGATTGCAACACCACAAAACATGGAGGTTAAAGTTCGGATTAAAATAAAGTTTAACAACCACATGCATTTTCACTCCAGTTTATGATCGGATTATATTTAGTCCGAACTTCACCTATTAATATCTGCTTGGGGAAAGTCCGGATCTCAGCCTACAACACTATTTAGCCTATTTTAAACAGAAATATCAAAAGACACCACATATCCTGATAACTCAAAAACTTATTACTTGAAAAATAGCTAATACTCACCAAAAAATCCAGCAAAATATTGTTTGGGGTAAATCCGGATCTCGTAAATTATCGTTTATAACGACACTCCCAGTATATCGTGCATAGCTCACACTCGATGCGTCGGAACCACCAACACGGACTGGGACGCGGGGCAATACAAAATGGCGTCTCACGCTTTGTTGCCAGATTAGAAAAATAACTACTAATTCGGAATATATTTAACAAATACGGTCTTCCCCCATTTACGATCTTACCCCAACGCACCTTAGTAAGTAAAAATCAATCTCCCTACAATCAAAATTTACTTACTACTATTTTAATACATTCATACATTACATACTTTTTTTAATTAGAGTGAAAACTTCTGGCGCGTTGAGCATTTTTGAAATGGGATAAAAACCATTGAACTCGCGACACTGTTACCGTTACCGACACCTCTGTATATAATTTGAGATGGGAAAAAAACCATTGAACTCGTGACACTGTTACCATTACCGACACCTATGTATATAAGTATTTTGTGTGTAGTCTGCTTTTATTCAAGTTTTCACTTCTGTTAGCACTCCCGGAGTGCTACTTTTTTTTATTGTGGTATTGTACCTACCTTTACATTGAATAATACTGAATAACCTAGTACCTCGATAAAACTGCGTCACTTTTCAACATGAAAAGTGAGTGTGTTTTCAACACAGTTAACCGTATTCAAGTTGTCTCCGTTACTCTACACATATCGAACAGTGAACACGCACCACGCACGCAGTTTCCGAACGTACGAAAATTACACTTTTGTAAGTCTGTGGACTGTGGCTGTGGGAGCGAACCTGTGTGACTGACACTGTTGCCAACTTTGCAACTATGTAGCTAGATCTAGCTATTTTTGCATACCCATCAGACTTCCAGAATTTAGAAAATTTTGTAGCTACATACATTTTCTACCTCTGATTATTCGAGGTAACTCGTTCATAATCCCCAATAAAATAAAGATTTTATTTGCATATAATGTAGTTTTGGTGAAAACAAACTACATACTTTTAGCAACTTTTAAGATTGTAATATTGGAATTCTGGCAACTTTTTGCAAGATATCTAGCTACAAAGTTAGGGGTACAGTTGACAACAGTGGTGACTGACTTGACTGACTGTGGGTGGTTGTTCTTTAATAATCTGGTGGATGATCTGTTTACAATGGTTTACAAAATAAGAAAATTTTAATAGTTGGTTAGAAAAAATATTTAAAATGGTTATCTACGGTGTCTACATTGTGTGTAAATCAGGGGGTCTCATATATAATTATGACCACAACATTCCTCGTGTCGAGACGGAGAAAACCTTTGGTTACCCGCTGGATATCAAACTGCAAAGTGAAAACAAGAAAGTTGTCGTAGCTTTCGGCCAAAGGGACGGAATCAGTGGTAAGTTACAGAGCCAAGTATCATTGTTAGAACATTACAAAGAGGGTCTAAAACAGTAACATAAATAAATATGTTTATAGTACTTAATATACATGATTTTTCATGACGCCCTATGATTGTTTCAGAATAAGTCTACTGTGTTACTATTTTTATGTAGTATGTCTCAACTTAATCTAAATATTGTATTGCAGTTGGGCATGTACTCCTGTCTGTGAATGGTTCCCCTGTGACAGGCTGTACCACAGAAGATGGCAGAGACATTTTTGATCTCATTGAAAAGAAGGTAAATTGGTTCTCATATAACAGTTTATCTAACGAAGCTCTCCCAATTGGATATTGAATGAACTGAAAATATGATTTTTCAGGAGAACTTTCCCCTCAGTTTAAAGTTTGGTCGAGTGCGGGCCACCACCAATGAGAAGATAGTGTTGGCCAGTATGTTCTACCCGCTGTACGCGCTCGCATGCCAACTCAGTCCTGTCCCTAAGGCCTCTGGCATAGAGTCGCTCATGGCTGACACATTTAAATTATCCTGCTTTCAAACTTTAACAGGTAACACTTAGTGAAGAGTTTGTCAGTAAGACTATAATGAGTAAGAGTAGCGGCCAGTGGCCACCACATGCCCAGCTAATTTTTAATCACTTGCTAATTTTGCTATGTAGAAATCTCGTTTTTTCTACAGAACAAACTATTTTAATTTTTGACTTCCTCAGAGTACATATATTAAGATATTTCATTTATTTTTCCAGGTGTTAAATTCATAATAGTAACAGATCCAAACATGCAAGGCCCAGAGGTGGTCCTGAAGCGAATATACGAATTGTACTCAGACTATGCACTGAAGAACCCGTTCTACTCCCTGGAGATGCCCATCCGATGTGAACTTTTTGATACCTCACTACACACGCTTCTAGAACTAGTTGAGAAATCTGGGACTGCTAACTTATAGTTGCTAGGCTGCAGCTGTTAGGTAGATTCAAATGTATATTTATGTGTAAAACTATAATTTAAGGCATATTATAAAATGAAAAATAATAAATCATCCTTCTGCAGGAGATTATCTAGGAACAAGTTTTAATCCTGTTCCTTTTTAGGGTTCCACACCAAAATGGTAAAAATGGAAGCCTTAGTGTGACTTTGTCTGTCTGTCCATCCGTTTATAACAGATGATTATCTTGGCAACTGCTGAAGCTATTGACTTATAATCTGGAACAGTTACAAATAGGACTAGTTTTAGAGTCTTGATTATAAACGTACCATTCTTCCCGACTCACAAATCGAAAAATCTGTAATACCAATATAAAAAAATAATAAAAAACCATAATGGTTGACAAAAATATAGTCTTCGGCTTGAATAGTTTTTACGAAATCTGCCTAAAAAGTTTGCATTTCTGAGTTCACCGCTCACATAACCAGAAGGCGCTGCTAAATTACTAAACAAATTAAGGGGAAATGATGTGTATGAAAAAGAATATAAAACAAAACATTAAATAGTTTACAATAAAAAATTTATTGATATAATGTTTATAACAATTCAAACTGGGACGCGGCGACAGCGCCCGCGCGCCGCGCCCCGTACTACTCCCGATCGTTAGTTCACTCGTTTGTACTTGCTGTTCACTTGCTGGGTACGAGCGAGCCTCGAACACTCCTCATTGTCTCGCTCGTCGCAGAGCACGCCACGCTCCGTCCCGCCCCGCGCGCACGGCACCGTGCAAGGCATTGTGCAACACATACTATCTAAATAAACCTATACAAATAAAATCAAACAACAAAAAGAATAAGCTTTAAAAAATTCCTTCCTTAATAAACACTTAATTTGAGTTCATTTGTCTAGCATAGAGCTACAACACGTCCGTGCTGGCGGGTGCGGGCGGCGCGCGGGGGGCGCGGCGTCGGCCTCGCCCCCCGCGCTGCACTCGTTAGGTAATACTATCGACGGATTACAAAACATAATCAAGGAGCATCGCAACACAAAAGCACGCCTAGTATTTTCAATCCATGGTCAAACACTTGGTTCATATCCGATGCTACGACTGTATTTACTATAAGTGGTCGAGATGACACAAGGAACAGTGTTACAGGAGGCGCTCGAGGCGGCGCGCTCCACTAATAAACTAGCATCTATAGACTCGAGTCTGGTTCGAACCAGTTACAATTGTACTACGGCTTGTGAAAGGAACCTCGATAGAGATTCGATATCGGTAGAAAAATAGAGCCGCGGACGATTTCTAACTAAGTATAATTAGCTCTGGATCATTATAGTTAAGTCTTACCTAAGTTACATCGGAATCACCTAAGTACGGTTACCTAGAGAGCGGAGCGGTGCGCGCTGCGGAGAGCACGCACCGCGCCGCCTCTTCCGGGATCGTGACCCGACAAACTATCGATACCTAATTAATTACTGATAAATAACTTTAATATTATTTTTATAGTCAATATAAGTTATGAGCGTAGGGCGACCGACGACTCGACTCGATATAAACACACAATTGCACTTGCTTCCCATTCTGAATATTTTGGAAGAAAATGATCATATAGTCAGATCGCTGTACAACATTCGAGTTTATTTTTTAAAATGGTTTGCAGTTGAGCTAATCCTCCAACCGGCAAATGTTTCACGAAACGCGTTATTAAATCTACATTTAATATTATGTATTATGGATCACACGCGACAGCTCACTTTTTGTCAAATAATGTTGCCGCCATCGCATCGTTGGCTCCGTAGTACAACTTTTGTAAAACAAGCCCAATTATATAATTTCCATCATTAATATCTAATTATAAAATTTTATTTCAGTTCTTATTTTTTATTACTACTCATTCAATGCCCGATTACTCATTTAACTGTAGATTTCAAGTACAAAAACCGAGTGTGCTTTAGAGCACACGACTGAAGTAAAACTTCCTTAGCTCCATCTATATGTACATATATATATTTATTTATTTCGAAAACTAACAGCTAATTAAATATATAAATAAATAGTTCTGGACATTTCACACACCGCCATCTAGCCCCAAACTAAGCAAAGCTTGTACTATGGGAACCAGATAACTGATAGAATACGTATATACTTTTTTTTTGTAAATACATACTTATAATACATAGAAAAATACCCAAACCCGGAAGAAATATCTGTAGATCATGCAAACATATGTTCCGCGACGGGAATCGAACCCGCAACCTCCTGTGTCTCAGCCGGCTATTCGCCCACTGCGCCACGGAGGTTGTCAATTATACATAATATGAAACACAGTAGATAAAAGAAAGCCAATAATAGGTTTTCACGACTAAATATACGTTTATATAAATATATATTTTTAAAATAATGTTTTAAGGAAATGTCAGCCTTATTTCGAGGCGCATACAAAGTATATAAGTTATTTTCTGCTGCTGCCTGCCATCTGTTGTGGAATAGCTGAACTTTTTTGTAAATCGAAACGTCGTAACCACTTTTATCTGTAGTAAAATGAACTCTATTATACAGCATGAAGGAGTGTTTTACAGTAATATACGAAACGTAACTTTCTCTCTTTCTAACTTCACTTACTTATATCTCCCTCTCAATTTCCGTTCGCACTTTTCGTAACGCATTCGCCAGCTTACTCCCCAAGTCAAGCGTGCGTAAAGAAGTTTTACTTCAAAAAGCAGTGTATATCCAAAGACATCGCAACTTGCTACTTTTATATACCTACCGTCTTTTTCTACAGAGAAATGAGTAACGAACAACACTACTCTCCCCTCCCCCTCCTCCTCGAGGGCGACACAACACACACGAGTATATCATCATTGTATAATTCAGTTGCAGTAACACACACATATTGATATTCAGAGCATTAATCTCAGGCCATTTTAATAGGTAACATTTGACAGTTCATCAAAATTCAACAACGTAACCTTGTATCGGCGGGCATAAAATATTATATTGTTTCGTTTTGTTAGAACTGCACAGTTGCTTAACTTTTTTCAATTACGATTACATATTTATTGTAATAATGACCGATACGAGTACGAGTTCGGTACAAGTTGTACCGAACTGACAGACGTCAAATGTTACCTATTAAAATGGCTCGATAGTAGGTGTCAACTGGACAGTGGCTTCCTTTACTATTTGTTGAGACCACTCGCAGCGAGATCTCTACTTGTTATTGTTATAATAACTGTTTCAGTAGGAGCGGGTACAATTGAATATGGTCTTTCTGTTAAAATATACTTTCATATAGGGAATCATCAAACTATTGCCATAGGTACTAACAATGTGTTACATACATACATATATTTAGTAAAATGATATCCAAATTCGTTCGTAAGTAAAAAATAATTTCTACGCTGCTCTTCATATAAAATTTACAATAGTTTCATCATTTCAAGGACGTCATCATTTGCGCACTGAAACGATAAAACAAAACCAAATTAGTCAAGAGAAATGGTAGTCGAGATCCGTCACGGCTGCTCGTGACCACGGAACCTCACCTAACCACACCAACACTTGCATCTACATTCACTTTCGTACAATTTTAAACAATGGGAACTGCTGTATGCTGGCCAACACCTAATCGCTTGGGAAAGCAGAACCGTGTTAGACACCAGGTTACTGCTTAATGGTTTACCACCATTGATTACCAATTTTCTAGGGAGGCACGATGGGTTAGGCATATTCTAATAGACGCACCTGCGACTAGCAGCGCGCGGCGGAGGGAGCGGCGCCGGCGGAGGCGGCGTCCTTGGGCCCCCACAGCCGCAGCGAGTAGTCGTCGCTGGCGGACACCAGCACGTCGTGGTGCACCGGGTTCCACGCCACGCAGTTGACGCAGCGCGTGTGCCCCGCCACCACCGCGATGGGATCCTCGCCGCTCATGTGCCAGATGTACACCTGCACCGGACACACATTACATGTATCTACAGACATTGAGCGTGCCCGAACACTGCCATGCCAGTCCAACAGACATGAACCGTGCACACTAAATATTGTTTCCGCGAATACTGGGCGTGTCTGTCGGCGTGTGCGCAGCCGTCTTGCGATGCAAGGAAATGCGTTCATATATACTGTTACAAACAATATTATTTTGTCTGGCACGCTCAATGTCTGTACCCATGTAGATTTAACCACGACTTTACTTTTAAACACACGTCCTTCATATAGGACTTTCAAATTTTGAAACGACAACCCGTGTAATGTTTTTGGTGTTAGTAACGGCGCTTGGTGGATCGTACGTTTGATAGCACCTCCGTATAGTTGGCGTGCGGGCGGTGTAGTGCGCTCTGCAGCCGGCCGACTGTTTGCAATAATACCTTGTTGTCTTCGCTGCCGGAGGCGATGAAGTCCTGGTGCGCGCCGCCGAAGCACGCGTGTATGGTGAAGTGCCCCTGGCTGAGGCCGCGGAAGCGCCGCACCAGCGCGCGCGCACCTACGGACACACACATAACAATATCTATTTTACTATTTACAAAACATCTGATTCTTGATCTAATAACGAAACAAAAGTTTATTTGTTTGAAATAAATAAATATTGCTGGACATTTCACACAACGCTATCTAGCCCCAAACTAAGCAGAGCTTGTATTATGGGAACCAGATAACTGATAGAATACTTATATACATTTTTTTTGTAAATACATACTTATAATATATGGAAAAACATCCAGACCCGGAACAAATATCTGTAGATCATGCAAACATTTGTTCCGCGGCGGGAATCGAACCCGCTACCTCCTGCGTCTCAGCCGGCTATTCGCCCACTGCGCCACGGAGGTCGTCAAAAAATGCATTAATAAAATGCTTTTCAGTCAAATAAAGTCATTATCCAATACCACTTATGTGTATTTATAGAAATATGTATGTTGCCAAAACCGGAAAAAAATAATAGAATCTTGAGTTAATAAAAGTTAGGTTAGTGGTGACGTTGGGCTTGAGAAGCCAGCCACCAAATTTTAAATCGATTCTACTCACTGGATTTAGCATAATTGCTACCGCGATCTTTGTCTACGGCGAGGGCCCCCACTAAACTGATAAAATAACGTTGAATGAGTGCTGCAGGACTTGTGTGGTCCCACATTACCAGTTAAGGGTTAGGAAAAACTTTCTAACTTGCTGTACTTTCTTCACACTTTTAAAGAAAGTCTAGTCAAAGAAGCCCCAATAAAAGAACAGCGCTCTTTCGTGCATTTTATAATATGGGCCCCAGAGAATCATTACGCAATAAGTTTAAAGAAATAAATATTATGACATTCCCTTGTCAATATATCCATGATAATATGATGTATGTTCACAAAAATATTAATATGTTTAAGAAAAATAGCGATAATCATAATTTTAATACTAGAAATACAGATAAACTCGCTGTTGCCACTTGTAGACTCCATAAAGTTAGTAAATCGTTTAAAGGGCAAGTTGTTCGCTTTTATAACAAACTCCCAAGTGATGTACAAAAATTGACAATTAACAAATTTATAAACGCAATTAAACAAAATCTTTATAAAAAAGCGTACTATAAAATATCGGATTATTTAGATGATAGAGAAGCTTGGGATTGAAATTGCTCCAACTCGTTCAAATTGTTACAATTTAGACGTAATTTATTTTCTGTATTGTTATGTATTCTAAAAGGATCATTAAAAAAAACAACCAGCGTTGTTTTCTTGCCTTTCTTTCCTGGCTTGGTCGCGAAGGAACAGGCAGTAAAATTGACGTTTCAAAGTGATCCTTGTGATTTTAATGAATAAAATAATTTGACTTAAACTTAGCGCTGGATTGGCAGTGCGGCCGCGTGTGAGCGCACGCAGAGTTCAAGTCTTATTGTAACATTCGCTAAAACACTAGGAATTGTAAAAAATCCCGAATGTGTGTATAGTCAGTAGTTTGTTGGCACAAATGTTATGGCGATGGGGTTCGTGAAACACTCACGTATGTCCCAGAGGTGTACGCCCTGGTTGGCCACGTTCAGCAAGACGAGCGAGTCGGCCGCGTTCAGCGACATCGCCATCACCGCGTGCTCCTCTTGGATGCTACAACACACAAACGCACTATTGCAACATCTAATCTTACAAGCTTTCTTAATTCTTTCATTTAGTAGTAGTGTTTATTTTAAACAATACAATAGCTTCGGATCGCAGAGATAACATCGTCAAAAGCATGTTTCGTCGCTTCAATTTAAATAAAAAACGACGCAACAATACCACACGATCATCTTTCACAAAATAGGTAGCTTATTAACATACACTAAAAATAAAAATGGTCCAAGTCCTTGTGATTCTGCCACCAATACGTAACCGCAGAATTCTAAGTCGCAAGCCCTTCTAATTTCATCCTTAGTGATAACCGCACACGATTCGTATTCGTTTGGGTGATGTATTGTATAGGGTAGGGTAAGCTAGGGCTCACAGGTTCCTGTCAGTAAGCTCGCTGAAGTCGTAGGTGCGCACGCGGTGGTGCGTGTCTGCGGCGAGCACGGCGCGCGAGTCGCTGCGGCACGCCAGCGCGTTCACGCGCACGCCGTCCCAGCTGTTTATCACTCCGCCCTGCAACACGATACACGACACGTTTTTTTTTATAAATTATAGGCTAACGTTTGACCACGATCTCGCCTGATGGTAAGCGTGATGCAGTCTACGATGGTACACGCTTGCCTAGAAGAAACCTATTCACTCGCGACTTGAAGACCCCTAGATTGTAGTTATCAGGAAACACAGACTCAGGCAAGGCGTTCCACCCCTTGGCGGTGCGCATAATAAAGGTGGAAGCGTACCGTTTTGTGCGTATGGGAGGTATGTCTACCATGTAGCGGTGGCGCACCGCGGATCGTCTGGTTGTCCGATGATAGAATGGGGATGGTGGGATCAGGTTGAAGAGCTCCGCAGCACACTCTCCGAAATGTATCTGATAGAAAACCGAGAGGCTTGCAACCTTTCGACGATGCTCGAGGCTGTGGAGCCGTGCATCTGCTAATTCGTCATTGCAAATGAGCTTCTTGGTTCTTCTCTCAATTGAATCTAAAGCCTCTTGCTGGTACTTCGCTGATTCGTTTCTGACGTGAGAACAGTACTCCAGACATTATCGGACTTGTGCTTGGTATAAGTTGAGCAACTGCCCCGATGTGAAGTATTGCCTCACCTTTGCAAGTATACCAAGCTTTTTAGCAGCCAGCTGGGCTTTAGACTCAATGTAGGAGCCGAAATTGAGTCGGTGGTTAATGAGATACGAAGAAGCTCAAGGTGGTCAGAAATCCGCACGGATACATTACGGAAAGTAGGAGCCAGATGAAATTGACACCGTTTCGCGGAAAACAGACACGCCTGGGTTTTATTTGCATTAAACCTAACCAAGTTGGCATCGCCCCAGTCGGAGATCGCCTTCAAGGATTCAACCATGGCCTCTGAGTGACCGAATCTGCGCCCCACTGGCTCGAGCAGTAGATGTGTAACTCTCCACAACTGTGCTGTCGTCTGCATACCCAAAGGTTCCGGGCTTTAGCAGATCGTTGGTATGCAGCAAGAAGAGAGTTGCAGAGAGTACCGACCCCCGAGGGACCCCGGCGTTAATCGCCAATTGATCGGGCGAGCAGCCATCAACGACGACTCGTATCGATCGGTCTCTCAAAAAGTCCGAGATCCAAACACAAAGACCAGTGGGTAGACCAAAAGACGGAAGCTTACTTATAAGGCTATCATGCCAGACCCTGTCAAAGGCCTTTGAGATTCCGAGAGAAACGGCAAGCGCTTCTCCGTATTTTTCAATGATTTCGCTCCATAAATGCGTGGCATACGCTAGAAGATCCCCAGTTGACCGGTTTTGGCGAAAGCCGTATTGGCGATCACTGAGGAGGTTATTAGCTTCTAGGTGTGCCAGGAGCCTGTTGTTCAGAACACGTTCCATAGTATTACAGATTATGGACTTGACCGAGATAGGCCTATAATTTGAAGGGTCAGCACGACTACCTTTTTTGGGCGCAGGCTGCACATTAGCCAGCTTCCATGATTTCGGCACATGTCCAGTCTCAACAGAGCGGCGAAAGAGACGTGTGAGTACAGGAGCGAGCTCAGATGCACAGTATTGAAGCACAATTGCTGGAATCCCATCAGGCCCACTAGCTTTATTCACGTCCAGACTTCGCAGCGTTTTACGAACCTCAGTCTGACGAATGCATATTTCCGGCATAAGTACCCCGCAATCAGGTAGACTTGGAGGTGTCCCGCCTGCAGCATCTAAACATGAAGATTCCGCAAAAAGAGTGGCGAACAAGTTCGCTTTCTCTTCAGCGGCGTGGGCTAGCGAGCCTTCAGGTTTCAGCAGTGGTGGTAGTGTGGGGCGACAAATGTTCAATTCAACCAACTTAGCCAGGGATTAAAACGCTTTACTACCCGATGGGTATGTAGCTAATTTGTTCCCTATTCGGCCTATGTGGTCAAATCGTGCGTTTAGTAAAACCTTCTTGCAGGACTTGGCAGCTTTGTTATAAAGTTTTGAGATAAGTCCTTGGCTTTGTTGTTTCGAGCTTCAGCCCAGACTCGGAATGCCTCGTGCTTCTGCGCGTTAGCGCGTCTACATTCGGTCCCGAACCATGGTTGAGCTTTGCCCGACATTGCTACTTCAGAGAATGGAATAAAATATTCCATTCATTGGCGCAGCACATCCGTCACAGCTTCCGAACAAGCCGAAAGATCCTCAGACGAGAAGCAAACTTGCTGCCAAGGGTAAGAAGCAAATAATGCGCGCATTTCATCCATCTGCTGACTTGTACCGCCATACTCTTCGCTTGGCTCTAGGGCTAAAATCGGGCGTAGAGTAGACAGACACAGATTTCACCAGACAGTGGTCGGAGCTAGCCAAGGAGCTACACGTACGTGACACGGACCTGACCACACGACACGTGCAATGCCCACGAGCGGTACTAACGTCCAAGGTGCAGTGGTAGAACTGTCCGCGCGCGCCGCCGCACACGAACTTGTCGGAGGAGGCGTGCCACGCCGCCGCCGTCAGGGAGTCCTCCTGCGAGTGGTTCATCTTCTGGTGGAGCAGCTCCGTCTGAAACCAACAGATCAAGTTGACTTACGATCCCAGTAATCGACATATGGACTCGTTTAACATCTGCTAAAAGGGGATGGCATACTAAAATCTAAAAGGTGTCCCCCTTTTAAGTTACACTGGAAGCTTAAAAAAAATTTGAAGTTATCAGCAGCAAGACTTGAATGGGACTGTCTAACGAACACTGAAATACCTGCTTGAAATGTGGGGCTCTGGTTTAAGTGGGCAGGATAGAATACAGCTTAAAGTCGCAAGATTGATCACAGGTCAACCCAAGGAAGAAAGAGTTTAAGTGAGTAGTACCTCCATATTCCATATCCAGAGGTCGGGGCAGTCTTCGGGTCCCGCGGCGATGAGGTAGCGTCCGTCCGGACTCCATGCGAGATATGACACTCCATACGTGTGACCCTCCAGCGACTTTCTGTAATTCACATAAGGAGCAAGCATTAGGACAAATGGCATTCTACTAAATTCATACTGCTTTAATTGCCAAACCAAATTAATGTGTTTAAATTAGTAAGATAGAAATACTATAACTCGTTAACTAAATAGATGTTAGGTACCTGAAAGAGAGACGTTTAGCTAGCGGGTCGTAGTCCCACACCATGACTGTGTTATCCTTTGAGCCGGATGCAAGCCGCAGCCCGTCTGGTGACCACTTGCAGAACCACACCTCGTCACAGTGTTCGTTGAGAACCTGCACACAAACATGCATTATACTAAACACAATCTCCAACGTAGGTAAAGGGCTGATGAAAAATTAAAAGAAACTGCCGTTGGAGCTAGGCACTTGAAGAGTCTATATTTGCAATGTTAACCGTTCTTTACCTCTTTCCTCATAAATCATCAAATCAAACTAGTTATTTTTAGTGACACTGCTTACATTTGAGGTACGGTTGTCCTATATTCAGTCATACTAGACTACTAGATAGATATAGAAATTGATGAGGTTAGATACCTGCAAAGGGTGTATAGGGAAGGCGTCGGCGCCACAGTTGTGGTCGGCGAGTAGGGTGAAGGGCAGCAGCGTGGGCGCGTCGGGCGCCGGCCGGCCCGCCGTGTGGAACCGGCAGCGCGCCGCCTGCTGCCGCTGCGCCTGCGAGAGCAGCACGCGCAGGCGACCCGGGGCCATCATCAGCGCGGGAGGCAACACGGCCTACCGGAAACACGTTCATTTACTTACAAACGCCTCGCTACGCTACGCTATAAGTATTCAACCGAACCGGCTGTGGATAAAGATGGTACCTGCACGCGCGCCAGCACGGCATGCCTAGCGGAGCCTCCGGGCCAAGCGGCGCGCGCCCGCAGCTCGCGCGCGCTGCCGCACATCATGAGCGCCGACAGGCGGTGCACGCGCGCCGTGTCGTGCCCGAGCGGGGTCAGCTCGTTGCGCAGCACGTGCAATGCGTCCAGGGCTCGCCCAGCCTGTAACCAGCACAACACCAGTAAACAGCCAACCACCTCAAGTGCTTATTCTAGAATAATGCATGGCTCGAGCGAGAGTCAACCATACATTTTTTTTCAATTTGCATTGAAATAGATAAAAAATAGGTTTCGATTGAGTATCGAGTTTGGCTTTGGAAATACTGCTTTAAAATTTAAGAATATCTCAGAGCAAAGAGTTTGACACATAGTTAGATTAGAATAGGAAGAGCCCTTTGCAGCATACAGGCTGGGCATAATGATGAAGAAGTCCCTAGAGTCTCACTCGCCTCTAAATGCTCCAGGTACTTCTGTTCCAGCACCGCGAACTTCATCTCGGCCAGGCTGCGCGGGTCGGTGTCACGCAGCAACTCGTGCAGCGCGCGCAGGTCGTGGTCCGCCTTGCTCCAGTCGCCGGCCAGCACGTGATTACGGAACGTGGCCGCGGCCGGGTGCTCCAAGTGAAGTCCTGATTCCTCCATTAGGAGAGAGGCACTGCGTCTGCACAGAACAGAACACCAATTTCCGTCATTGGATCTAATTTAAGTGTTAGATAAATTCTCTATACTTGTGAATGCAACGTTTGGCGTAACTGAAAGGTGATATTGCTTCCTTCCGTACTGATGATAATATATGGTTATTGGGGAATAGGTACATAGCTTTTAAACCAATGACTACAATACGCATTACGCAAAACGTAACAAGCGTACAGTACAGTAGATCCGGAAATTAAATAAGGGTGAGAAAAACCCCTTATTAAGACTAAGCGGGCTGATGATGAAACCTACTGAATACCGAGTAGGTAAGGTACTACTGCCGACGGATACCAATTTACTCAACTACAAAAGAAAGTCATCTGTAAAGAAGAGACGGTATCTTTTCAGTTGATTTGGTGGGGAATAAAACCACAACATCCCAAACATATGTAAGTATAAATAAGACCGGTACCTACCTACTAATAACAAAACAATATGTACCTACTGTATTCACATGAAGCAATAAATGAAATATCAGAAGTTATGTTTAGTACGTCGACCGAAAACATCTCAATATGTGCGTGGGCCTTTTCACTCGTACTGAACTTAACTTCTGTACCATCTATTGCAAACGTCTACCTGCTTTCCTTCCACATCTCGCGCTCCATTGCCAGAGCCAGCCATTGTGGCTCAAATGCATCTAGATCGTCTCGCCATTTTTTTCTGGGCCTACCGCAGCGTCCTTGAGCGGTTTCAAGTATCCAATGAGTAAAAATGTTTGCCCAACGTACTGGGTGCATTCGAGTCACATGACCAGCTCAGTCCCACTTCTACCGTGCTGCTTTAAGCACATCCGCTAGGACAGTTCATTGACGGATTTCGGTGTTTCCGACTGTGTCTATCCTCTTTACTCCGAGGAAGCTGCGCTCCATAGCTCTTTGGCAAATTTTGAGGCAGCACTTTTGTAACTCGTTATAAGACCAAGTCTGAGCGAGCTAAGTATACAATTGTTTATTTTTTGTAAGTGATTAGACAAAAAACTAGTAGGTATTATTAGCAACACAGTAAAAAATGCAGCAAAAGCGACCGTTGTGTCCGCAGTTGATAGAGAGCTAATTAACATGAATAATATCACGACTGACATTGCATTCGTCGACTAGGGAAGCTTGCGGTAATCGGGGATTGAGCAACTGCGGTAACAGAACACGGGAATTGTCGTCGACGCCTTTCTAAATTAAATGACACTAAAACATATATTCGTCAAGTGCGTGTCGGACCGCCCACAGTAAAGGGTTTCCTAGGTAGTCAGTACGGTTTGTATCTTAATCATTTTAAAATACAAGTAATAAAACTTTGCAGTTGGTTTTGGTAATTGTGTATGAAGTTAGTTGGTATGATCTGTTTGTTTAGAAACCTAACTACAGACATACTCGTAAGTTGGTCAAGTACTGCTCGTAACCAGAGTCTTCTCAGCTTTGATAATTCTTCTTACAACTACAGTATAATATGTGCTATGTACCTACTATTGTGGATACATTTTAGGCAAACAAGAATAGCGTATGGCTGGCACCGGTGTGGGGGGACACGACTTGCGAATGTGGCCACTTTGAAGGTTTATATTTCGTAAACGGGCTCTTTTACCAAAAAAGTGTTGAGGAAACCTCATAGTGTTTTTAGAAGACCTATTCAACGATACCTCAAATGACAGGACACATAAGAACAAAATCAACCCCCTACTTTAATTTGGAGGTACCCTAAAAAACTAGCAGGGGTCACTAAAACGTATTAACATGCTAATTTCAGCTTCATAGTACTTGTAGTCTAGAAATAAAAGGGGTGTAAGTTACACCGTGTAACTGATCGGACGGACATGGCGAAACTAAAGGTTTGTAGTTTGACGACGGAACTCAAAAAATGTTAAAACATTACCCGATATTTTGGGTAAAAACAGGCCAAGTTCTAAGCAGTTATTATAGTTTGGGAAGATTTAACAGTCGAGCGAGCTGGTCTAAACAAATAAATGCTTCCTGCGTTCTTAATAAATAATGACAGCTCGCCAGTCCTACCTAATGCCGACAATCGCCTTTGTGCATTTAAATTTAGCTACTTATCTATGCAGGCACTTTAAAGAAAAGCGAAGTTCCCAATACAGCTGATTGCAGCCCATTAATACTTAATATGATTTGGTAAGGGGCTAATTTGGTCTACCTGCAACTTCTCATCTCAACATACAGTTGGTGCAAGGCTCCTCAGCCTGGAGCATCGACGAAAGGTTGCTAGCCTCTCGGTTTTTTATCGAGTACATTTCGGGGAGTGTGCGGCGGAACTTTTCAACCTGATCCCGCCATCTCCTTTCTATCAACGGACAACCAGACGCTCTGCGGTGCGCCACCGCTAAATGGTAGAAATACCTCCCATTCGCACAAAGCGGTTCTCTTCGACCTTTATTATGCGCACCGTCAAAGAGTGGAACGACTTGCCAGAGTCTGTGTTTCCAGATAGCTACAACCTGGGTATCTTTAAGTCGCGAGTGAATAGGTTTCTTCTAGGCAAGCGTGTACCATCGTAGACTGCATCATCGCTTACCATCAGGTGAGATCGTGGTCAAACGCAAGCCTAAAATATATAAAAAAAAAATCTCCGAATAAATCCTTCATGTCAGTAGTCAAAAAATATTCTACACATACTTGCAGTACACACACTACATGTGTCATGTAGTAGTCCAATGCTACATGTGGGATAAATCTTGCATATTTTATACAACTCTGTTAAGCCCTTGTGTATGATTTGTTAGCAAGGCCGTGTCGTGAGGAAGGAAAACCGTTAAGATAAGATAGGAACTTTATTAACTAGATATTTAACTTCACTAACACATTTATGAATATTTATTCATTTGGGGATTTAAATATTAGAGTGACATTATTTTTTTATATCGTCGTGTAAAGTTCCAACAGTTAGGCAGCTATTTATACTAAACATAGTTTTAAGACAACACAGAGCACTTACCTATAGCACTGAAAGTACTAACAAAAGACGAAAAGATATCTTCCACACTAACAACACCCCAGTAAAGCATGCTTTTGCATCCAGATTTCTAATGTTCCTAGGGCCACTGCTGTACAACAGGCTAAATCGTAAATTGAGCATCCGCTCAATGAACTTCTCAAACTGTAAAAGAGCCTTACAGTCTGCTCTATCCAATCTATCTTACGAGGTAACTGAGGAATTACTAACCGTAATAAAGTAAGATTTTAAAGATACGTAAACTCATACCTTCCATGTTTGCATTTAGTTTATTTAGTTGTTTTTATTTTTTTCATTATGTAAATAGATTCTAAGTTTTGTTAATTTGAGTATTCATAAGTTACGCCAGTCCAGCCTTATTCGCCTGAGATACAGGTTTTCCTAGTTCAGGCAATGTATAAAATCTTACCTATAAGTAGATATTAATCCCTAATGTTAATCTTAGCAATATGAAAAATGAATAAAGATTTATTATTTATTTATTATTCATATAAGTAATTTTTTAGATTTAATTATTCCTTATTATTGTGAGACACTAATTTAATATTATAGGTATTGATTATGTCATTTTATTGTTGCAAATGTTACTGAATAAATGAAAATAAAAAAATACTTTAAAAGAAATTAATGAGTCATTGACACGAAAAAAAGAATGAAAATTGATCATTACGGGACTGCAAAAGTGGCATAGTCACGTGAGAGGAGGCCTATCCTAGACAGGGTGAGTGATGGGTGGATGTGGGCTGAGTGAAGAAAAAAGAGTGGAGGAGCTGAAACTCAGTATAATCTCCGAGCCTTCAAATCCAGAGTAAATCGGTTTCTTTTTAGGCAAGCATGCACCATCTTCCATCACACCATCACTTATCATCAGGTGAGGTAGTCGTCAAGCACTTGGCTATCATCGTTAAAGAATAACTCCTCCATTTGCCTCCGTTTCATAGGAAACAACCAGAATAATTTTTCAGTGATATTGCAAAGCACATGTTATCAGTATAATTTCAAGAGTAGCTATTAAAAATAAATGTTATCTGAGTTCAACCACTTTACCTTTCTTATTGTGACGCAAATACAAGTAGCATCTAGAGGAGTTTCTACTTGTACCAAGTCATAGTTAAATTATTTGCACCAATTAGGCCAACAAACCTCAAATACACTTTTATTTTTTTTCTACTTGCATTCCAAACTATAGGACTACAAGAAAATCAAAAGAATGAATGAATGAATATTCTTTATTATACCTTACTACCTATACACAACAGATACAAAAATAACAAGAAAACAAATAAATGTAAGCTAAGTGGGCAGTCTTATCGCTTATCAAAGCTATCTTTTCCAGACAACCTTTGGATGGAGAGGATCATTGGTTAATGGAAGATTAGCCAAGGTGTAGAAAGAATTAACTTAATAATAGAAAAAGAAAAATTATTAAAAAACCTTATATAGTTATAATATACATACATATTAGGTACATAAATAATTGTAAATAAATAAATATGTACTTACATACATATACATAATATATTATTTGATCAAGCAAAGCAAGATCTCTAAATCAACTTGGGCAAATCGGCATTGTATGTATTTATGTAAGTAATTATGTGTGTAATGTATATTTGTTTGTCCGAGGATAACTTTCGAAGCATTGATTCGATCATCGTGAAATTTGATACATAAATAGGTAGTGCTGGCACAATTTTGGTGTGACTAAATGAGCTACAATTATTGGGGGGTTGTTGAAATATTGGGATTCAAGAGGGGTAAAATAAATGAAAATGAGACTATTTGGTCAAGTGAGACGTCAAATGAAATGTCTTCATTAGTACATTTAGACTCTGTTTTTTATTAAATTCCTTATAGTTTTTGAGTCATAATAAATACTGAACTTTGACAAAATTCACAAATTCAAATTACAACAGTGACCCCACACTGCTGTAATTTGGTATGTGTGTAGCTTAAGTGACACAAATATAGACAAAAGTCTGAAATCCAGAACAACTGCGATTTGTACCCCTAAAAAGGGTATCCACATGACATGAACTCCCGTTACCTGTAATTTGAATGAAACTGTAGGTCAAGTCAGATGGTTAATTATTTCATGGCACTGTTTTATTGGTCAAAGATTAAGGCCGGCTTGCACAACGATCCCTAAACGTAATTAGCGACTAAACATGTTTAAATTTTACGTATTTGTTTGATTTGACAAACCCTTTTATCATATTTAGTCACTAAATACGTTTAGGCATTGTTGCGCGAGTCACCCTAAGAATATTTTCTTGTGTTTTGGGAGACTCGCGATTTCTCAGTTCGGGGCGAACCACTAGTAATGTTATAGATCAGATGAATAAATCACGACTCTTCATGGAGATAAAAGTTTACGAGTCTAGCTTTAAATATGGAAGGTGAGGGTATTTCCTAATGGAGACCGGCAAGGCATTCCATAATCGGACTGCTTGGACGGAAAAGGAGTTTGCAATGAACAAATGTAAGACTGCCATTAAAGCTATAAACGACTGAGCATTCCTCAGGTACCTTCAAAACCTTTTCTATAAAAACTAGTAATTTGCCAGTGATCACATTCAATATTAATTAATTAAGGTTAATTAATTAGTCTATATAGGAAGTGAATAGATGATCATCTTAACACATCAACAGGCGAAGGATAATCAAATCAGTAATCCTGTTTGTAGTTAAGTGTTTTGTTGGAACAGTACATTTTCATATCAAAATGCAATGGATATGCATTTCTGAGTTATTGAGAAACTGTTAGAGTTGTTTTTCTTTGTGTCTTCTTGATATGACTAATAAGAGAAATGATACACAAGCAGCATCATCTGAATGATGTTGTAGATGGAAATAGCACATCCTTTGTCTCAATAAAGAAACAAATTGTAACTAATACTTAGTAGGTACTTCAAATTTGTTTAGCATATATTGTAATTGCAATGCAAATTATTTAAATGAGTATCAAGGCCTCATGTTATACCATTGAAATTTTAATGTAAGCAATGTTGTGTTGTGTGAATGACTTGTTGTAAAAACAGAGCAGATGTCTACAGCTGTGACAAAATAAATGCAATAGGAGACAGTGTGGTTTTACAGGCCATAGGTACAGCTATTGACAAAGGTAGAGAAAGTAATTTCAATGATTCAGTAAAATGGCAACTGCCTTTAACTTGATAATGCAAGTGGTTGTTGCCGAAATCATCTACAGCTATCAACATCCACCAATGCAGTTATTGACATAGCCGGACACAATGGATACTCACTCGAGCCCGATGGAGATGAGATGCTGACCGATGAGGCGCACGATCTCCTGGTCGGTCTGCGACATGTGCAGCGGCGCTGGGGACGGCGGGGGCTCAGCGGTGCCATTGCGCGCGGGCCCGTCGCCGTTGACGTGCGTCTGCGGCGGCTGAGTGCCGTTGGCGCACGGCTGGTGCATGGCGGCGGGCTGGGCGGGCGGCGACAGCCTGCGGGACCGCTTGCGCGGCGGCCGATGCCCTGCGCCCTCGTCCCCCGAGTCACTGGAGGCCAGACTGGCCCGCGAGCCGCGACCTCCGCGCCGCGCTCCCCGGAGCGCCGAGATCACGAGCGCTCCCGCCGCATCGGCCTCCAAACCACCGCCGAGTGACGTCACGGCCTCACCACCCGCACTCAGTGGACCATCTCCCTTTGTTCGTCCTCGATAAAACGTCGTCTTTGGAACACTGATTCGCGGCACCTTCTAAAAGTTTTCTCGTTTCACTGATATCTTTAGAAAGAATCGCACAGTTGCGGAGAGTCGTTTGCTGCTCGAATTCGTTGTCTACGATGCGTACACAAAAATCAGCTGAAAATGAAACGACAGCTGTCTTTCTTCGCTAGTGCAACATCGCCCTTTCCGTTTCGGATGACGTTCGTGTCTTGTTCGTTTCGCATCGGGAGAAATCGGTGATGATGACCTCAAACAATATAAATCCGCTCCAAATCTGCTGAAACCAATGGTCTAAGTAATTTATTATTTTATGTGGAAAAAGCAAATGGTGTTTTTAATAACACTTAAAATACACACTACACGTTTTAAATGTGGTATACATTTAATTTTATACGTAAACCATTAAAAATCAGCTGATAATACTCATGCAAGTTCTTCGTCAAATGAAACGTAAACGAAGACGAAGCAACAACAAAACACGCAAACGTTTACGTTTTACGAATGTTTACGAAGAAACAAAAATACCTAAAGTCAGGCCATTAAAATAGGTAACATTTTGATGTCTGTTGACGTCTGTCAGTTCGGAACAACTCGTAACGAACTCGTATTCGTATCGGTCATTAATACAATAAATATGTAATCGTAATTGAAAAATCGTTTTAGGAACGCGCGTCGACGGCGCGCTTTCATCCTACAGAGCAGTTTGTTGTCTTTTGTATCGATACAAACGCGCGGCACCGGCGCGTCTGTATCGATACACACGCGCGTTAGTATCGATACAAACGCGCGGCACCGGCGCGTCTGTATCGATACACACGCGCGTTAGTATAGCGTTTATCTCTCTTACCTTATTGTTATAAGTAAACGTTCTTCCACCGATATCTAAGATGTTTTTAAAAGTTATAGATACGTCGTACACGTTCTAGAATGACCAGACGAATGGCAGGTAATTGCCCGGAGCGCATTCAGTTAGGCACGAGATCACTTTACGGCTATACGTCCCGACAGCGCTATAAAGAATTTCGCGTTTCTGGTAAAAATGCCTTCCTGTGTGTTTAGGAATTGTACCAACTACACTGCAACTGTTAGAGATAAGAAAAATGTGTCATTTCATTCGTCAAGTACAGTTTTTTCATTTAAAAGTAATAAAACATAATAAACGTATTTAGTTTTGGCATAATTTGGCAATGGCTGTCACGGGTAGGCTAAAGAGCGAGATGTACTAATCTGTTTTATGCGTGAGTAAAAGAGACAATGTTAGCGCAGGCACGTGGCGGCCGGTTCCAGGGGAAATTGGGTGGAATAACATTAATTATCCCAGATTTCTTAATTTTGTTTTATGTCAAGTAATATGCCAGATTTCTTAATTTTGTTTTATGTCAAGTAATATGAAATCTTATTTTCTAAGATTATATACAGTAATACAAAACATATAATGACGATAACAACTTTTATAACTTTTTGAATCGTTATATCTCAGAAACAGTGGCTCGTAAGAAAAAAAGTATAGATACATTTTTTATAGATAATTTTATAATCTACAATTTTTGTCTGAGGTACTTTTATGATAAAACTTACTGTTTTGCTGAAAATCGCGAAAAACTAATTTTTTTGACCTTGAATACAATTTTTTTCTATACACGGGAATGATGGGGAACTTTTAAACATTGTTTATTTAACAATTTTACTTACTAATTTACGTTTTAACAATTTTACTGATTTTCAGCTTGTTGGGATTTTATGTAACTTCGAATGTCTAAATTGACCGGACTATTAAAAATAAATTTTATTTTGTTCACCATTGTATTTATTATTTTACACTAGTAAAATCCAGCGTCCACTTTACCAATCTCCTCTCCGGTAAGTCATGTCACGCGCTCGCACCAATGAGCGCTCAGCAGCAATCAATACGTACCGAATGATGTATATTTATCTCTTTCTAACAACAGGCATGTCCCATCATTTGTCTCTATTAGCGCAAAGTGTCATAAATATACAACTATACGTACGTATAGAGTACTCCTTGCGCCACTTTAAAATATTCTAATGTTGGTGTATAACCTGTCTATCTTTTTGAACGTCATTGACCGATATACATGATCTTAGCACTGTATTTTGACGAGTTAATTCCGGTTTAAGAATCTCAAGAAGTTCTTGAAATGATGAATACGACATTCGATAACAATTTGCAAATTTTTTTTCATATCCTATTTATTTTCTAAACGTTGTTGTTTAATGTCTACACAATGTAAAAATATAATGTAATATATGTGTAATGTCTCGCTTGTAAATGGATGTACCCAAAAAGTCGGTAATTTTTTTCCTTCCTTTTTTTAAAAATTAATAACAAAGCGCATCCAATCAATGCTGTCTCGACCGACGCCATCTTGCTAATGTTGACGAGATTCTGCTTAAACAAGCAAAATGCCAGCGCGTTTGTATCGATACACACGCGCGCTTGCATCGCGTCTGTATCGCTACACACGCGCGTTTGCATCGCGTCTGTATCGCTACACACGCGCGTTTGCATCGCGTCTGTATCGCACACACGCGCGTCTGTATCGATTCAAACGCTGTGGTGATATACAACCTCAATCCACTTGACCATAAATCTAATGTCATCAGCGACAAAGTATATGTCAATTATAAATTCTATGCATGTAGAATTTTTAACGAATAAAGCCATAATAACCTTATGCTGAAATGGTTTTATATACTACAATTTATTCGTTAAAAATTTATTTTTAAAATACCTACATCATGGACAAATATCTAAAGCCCGAAAGATTTGAAGCGGATCCAACAACGAGCTCTGACCAATCAACACTATGGATCCATTGGAAGCAAACTTTTGACAACTTCATACAAGCCATACAACCGAAAGAAAACGCAGTAAGTCCCATTTGCAAGTATCAGCTGCTGGTCAATCACCTATCTCCGCTCCTGTATACGCACATTAAACATTCCGAAGATTATGCACTAGCTATACAAAAACTAGATGCGCTAATTATAAAACCAGTAAACGAAGTTTACTCGCGATATCGATGTCGATTGATCAGTACATTCAAACGCTAAAACTGTTATCGAAGAATTCCAATTTTAAATCTGTAAACCTTGAACAAAACGAGAGTGAATATGTGCGAGACGCCTTTATCGCAGGGCTATCGTCATCAGCAATACGCCAACGACTTTTAGAAAACAACACTCTTACTTTAGACAAAGCATACGAACAAGCGCGATCTCTAGAAATGGCTCAGGTTCAAAACGATTATTACCGAAGAGAACCAACGCCGGTTGTAAATTATACTACTAGCAACAACACTACAGCTACTGCCAGAAAACCAACAAAGTATGAAACATGCTATTTTTGCGGCAATCAACGCCACCCTCGCTCTGAATGCCCAGCTAACAAAACCGTTTGCAGAAATTGTGGAAAGGAAGGGCACTTTTCTAAAGTTTGCCTTACCAAGAGCCCTCGAGTAGCAGCAAGTGAGGCATTCAAAAATGAACACGCCATTCATGCGGCATTTACATCAACACAAACCTTTTCTTGCATCTTGTCGGCAGCAAACCTAAAACGAGCCACGGTACCAGTTATTGTAAACGGAAAAACTACCGCAAGAGCTCTTATCGATACTGGCAGCACCTCCAGTTTTATCGATCGAAGCCTTGTCAATCTATGTAATTTGAACTGATGTTCAAATGACAAGGCTTCGGTTCCCTGCAAACAAAAGATTACAATGGCAACGTCTAACTTAAGCACAGAAGTGAACGGAACATGCACACTGAAAATAACTATGCTAAATCAAGATATCAACGCTACTCTTATGATTATGGACGGACTTTGTTGAGACATCATACTTGGACATGATATTTTGCAGAATCACCAAGCTCTAGAAATGCAATTCGGTGGTTCTAAACCAACACTCAAGCTATGCGTTCTCTCCGAAGCGAATATCAACCCAGTCAGCCTATTTACTAACTTACTGCCTTTTCAGAAACCAATTGCTATAAAGTCAAGAAAACACTCTGATTTGGATTCACAGTTTATCAAAGCGGAAATACATAAACTTTTGCAAGACAAAATTATTGAACCAAGTCTTTCGCCATGGAGAGCATAGGTTCTCGTGACAACTAGTGAACATCATAAGAAGAGAATAGTTATCGATTACTCGCAGACGATAAATAGGTGCACGGAACTTGACTCTTATCCTCTCCCGTCGATGGATGAACTCATTTCTAAAGTAGCTAAGCATAAAGTATTCAGCAAAATCGATTTACGCAGCGCGTATCATCAAATTCCAATTTTAGAAGATGATAAACCATATCCAGCTTTTGAAGCATGCGGAAATCTATATCAATTTAGACGCATACCGTTCGGCGTCACCAACGGCGTAGCAGCCTTTCAACGGGCAATCAATACGATCATAGATAAAGAGTGATTGCAAGGTGTGTATGCCTATTTTTAGACGACATCACGGTATGTGGATATGACCAGGTTGATCACGACCAGAAATTACGCATCTTTCAAGAAGTCGCTACACGCTACAATCTAACTCTAAACTTACAGAAAAGCGAATTTTCAATAACAGAAATAAATTTACTAGGCTATAACATCTGCAACAACGTAATCAAGCCGGATCCTGAACGACTTCGTCCTCTCTTGGATATGCCAGTACTTGTTGACCGGGCTTCACTTCAAAGGACTATGGGCGTTTTCGCTCATTATTCAAAATAGATCCCAAAATTCTCAGACAAAATAAAATTTCTTGCAAAATCGGAGAAATTACCATTATTGCCTGAAGCTACAAAAGCATTTCAATCGCTTAAAACAGAAATTGCGAAGTCTGCAATCAATGTTATTAACCCCAAGATACAACTAACTGTAGAAACAGACGCTTCTGATCGCGCCATAGCTGCTGCTCTTACCCAAGAAGGGAGACCAGTAGCGTTTTTTTCAAGAACACTAAGCATTCACGAACGCAATCACCCGGCAATTGAAAAGGAAGCTGCAGCGATCGTAGAGAGCATAAAGAAATGGAGACAATTTCTTATAGGTAAGACATTCCAACTGATTACCGATCAGAAATCAGTATCTTTCATGTTTGACCAAAAACACAGCTCAAGAATTAAAAATGATAAGATACAACGATGGCGTCTGGAACTATCGAATTATGATTTTGATATCATGTATCGACCAGGCAAAGACAATATAGTAGCAGACGCCCTCTCACGTGCGAATATAACAGCATCAACACAATCAGCCAGCGAAAATCTTTTTGAACTGTATAAAAATCTTTGTCATCCTGGTATAACACGCATGGTTCACTGGGTTAGAGCTAAGAATCTACCATATTCAGTTGAAGATGTCCGACGAATCACGGGATCATGCACAACCTGTGCCGAGATAAAACCACGATTTCTTAGAACGAAAGGCACATTAATCAAGGCAACTGCTCCATTCGAAAGGATCGCAATAGACTTCAAGGGTCCATTACCATGTGATACTAGTAACCGTTACATGCTAACTATAATAGATGAATTCTCCAGATTCCCTTTTGCGTTCCCATGCTCTGATCTAAGTTCAGAAACTGTTAAAAAGAAGTTATCAGATTTATTTGCAGTATTTGGTATACCAACATACGTACACTCTGACAGAGGAACCGCATTTGTATCAGCTGAACTGAAGAACTTTTTGCATGGAATTGGCGTAGCTACTAGCTACACCACGCCATATAATCCCCAAGGAAATGGCCAAACTGAGCGGTACAATGGCATAATATGGAAAACTGTACAACTCTCATTGAAATCATTAAATTTGTCCATCAACCGCTGGGAATCTGTACTCGAACAGTCGCTTCACTCCATCAGATCTTTATTGTGCACTGCAACTGGATGTACACCTCATGAGCGTATGTTCACACATCCTCGCAGATCATCAAACGGACAGTCAATGCCAACTTGGCTTACAGAGGCGCAGAGAGCACTAATGAGGAATAATGTAAGAAGAAGCAAATATGATCCTATGGTCGAGGAAGCAGAGTTAATCGAGGCCAATCCTCTGCATTCTCACATCAGGCTCCAGAATGGACGAGAGATGGTCGTTTCAAATCGGCATTTAGCGCCTACAGGAGACGCCCCATCTGATAATGAAGATCGCGAAACAGAATCGGATACAAGTTGGATTTCTGCAGAGTCTAATAATGAAGCAGATATCCAAGTACCTGTTGAGCCAGCTAGTAGTGCTCCGGATTCTGGTAACGCACAAAACCCAGGACCTCGTCGTTCAGCAAGAGAGCGACGCCCACCAACTTATTTTCATGACTATGTCACCTCTTAACCACGGGAGAATGTGGTGATATACAACCTCAATCCACTTGACCATAAATCTAATGTCATCCGCGACAAAGTA
Organism: Philereme vetulata; assembly: GCA_918857605.2. Taxonomy (NCBI): domain Eukaryota; kingdom Metazoa; phylum Arthropoda; class Insecta; order Lepidoptera; family Geometridae; genus Philereme; species Philereme vetulata. Next base: position 6,878,890 of record OU975471.1, on the reverse strand, counting down.
TATGTCAATTATAAATTCTATGCATGTCGAATTTTTAACGAATAAAGCCATAATTACCTTATGCTGAAATGGTTTTATATACTACAAACGCGTATTTGAATTTAAACAGGTGTGCAAAGATCTACAGGCTGCGTCTGACTTGCGCGCGTATCGCGTCTGTATCGCTACAAACGCGCGTCAACGGCGCGTTTAAAAAACGTGGTGTGCACAGGCCCTAAAATTTGACGATGAAAGAAAAATGACTGAAAATGCGCGGCGAATTTAAAAAGTATCAGCAGGGCCTAAAATTAGAATAATCTTTACATTCTAAAGTATCAAATTAATTAGGTCCAAAGTATTTCACCCGGGGAAGTACTATTTCAGCCGCCAAGCAGCATTGCTGTGTTTCGGTCTGAAGGGTATGGTTGCCGGTGAAATTACATGCACATGTGGCTCTACACTTAAATTCGTTGAGAACATCATTGCCTTTAAGACGTTTGCCTGACGACCGACCTCCGTGGCGCAGTGGGTCCTCCCGCCGCGGAACAAATGTTTGCATGATCTACAGATATTTGTTCCGGGTCTGGTTGTTTCTCTTTATCCAGCTATCTGATAGAATAATAATAGGTATACTTTTTTTTGTAAATATTATAATATTAAATGTACTATAAAAGTATATTATATTCTATTGATAGAATAACCTACTTTTTTTGTAAATACATACTATGTACATACTAATATACTATTCTATGTAGGTATGTATTTACATAGAACATTTAATATTTACATAGGTACTTACCTACATACCTACATAGAATATAATATATTCTTTGTAGGTATGTATTTACAAAAAAAAGTAAGATTAATATTCTATCAGATAGCTGGTTCCCATAGTACAAGCTCTGCTTAGTCTGGGACTAGATGGCGCTGTGTGAAATGTCCAGCACAATATGCCTCAAGTTGATGGACGCAGAGCAGTGCACCGTAGGGCACAGCATGTATCCAAGGTTCGTTCCGTGATCTACGAGGCATTAATATGCATTTTTTTAAGGCCTCACAAAATTTATTGCATTTTCCAGAAGCAAATAAAAAAATTGGGAAACAGAATATACACCACACCCGGGAGATACGTACACAAAATTAGGAAAATTTGACGTGGTCATTGTTACGAAAAGAAAGTGATGTTTACATCACCAAATTCGTCCGCACAGCAACAAGATGGGTCATCTAAGATTTTCATCCGCGCCGTGGCTGGCGTGCACATGTTTCCTTCCTATAGATAGCTGCATGGTTTGATGGTTGAATTTGTCTGTAATATCTACCCTTAGCATTGCTGGATCTTTGTTACAACTTTCCTTAAACCTTGGGTCAAGCAATCAGATCATGCATGAGAAATGTTTTTGTACGGGAAAAGGTCTCTGCATTCCACAGCGCCATTAGCTAATTTATCATCATACTCATTATCTTTAAGCACCGCAATGACTAGGTATCCACGCAAAAATAATAGTAAATCCTTTCGCAATATGTAGGTAGGTACCTACATTTTAACAGTTTCATCCTAGCTTCTAAAAGTGGAAAATGTAGTTTGGATTGAAAAGGATATTTAATATGTGATTGTAAAGAACTCATTGAATCGCTAAAAATAACAGTATTTTCAAGTGAGACAATACTTTGTTATAGGCGATGGTTATCAAAAATTAAAAAATATTAAAAAAAAGCCCATCTGATGCTATGTGATAAGGTTTTTTTTTATTGATGATAGCCAAGCGCTTGACCACTACCTCACATGATGGTAAGTGAGCCTTATGCTTGTTCCATCTCCAAGTAATTAAAAAAAACATTCTAATTTTGGAACTGACTACCATACTGATATTTTTTTAAATTTGCCGCGCTTTTTTAGTCTCTCTGATCTCTACTTTCATTAGATACAAATTTATTACTCTATGCATTAGCCCACATTAGCCAGACTCTACTCTACGTAGCGGCACGAAACTTTAGCGCTGACCGTTATTGCGCAGAAGTAAAAAATAAGGTACCTGAGGTAGCGGGATGAAGGGCAGGCGTGCGTAGCGCCGATTGGCTCTCCAGTCGCATTCCGTCCCCCGCACTGATACGACACCCCGCGCACATCCAGTGTACAGTCGCGTTCTTAAGGGGACACCGGAGGGACAATCGCCCATACAACACGTACTACCAAGATCATTTCTAATTGGAGCATATTTCTACCTTAATAAGGTATTATTTTAATTTGAATAGTATTTATCTAGGTTCCCAACCATATATTAGATCAAAATACTTACCTAAAATGAAATAGAAGCGTATCGCATTCTGCATGTTTTTACGCCATAAAAGACCTGTTTTCGACCTAATTGTTTCGTATTAAAAACAACAACATCTTACGTATCCTAGTCATGTGAACATAGATTATATCGTCTAGTTACAGAATACCAACATAATGAGAAAAATACAATAAGTTTTCAGTCACCATTTTTGGTATTACGGAACACGGTCAAAATCTAATCAAATTTAGAATCGTTCGTTTGCTATCACTGTCGCTCTGCGTGGCTGTGGGAGTATCTCCCGCCCACACTCACACAGCCACGCGCTCGTGGATAGTAATGAATGAATAGCACGCACACTGCCTTGCCTTCGCAAAATGTTCAATTCTATTCACCTTCGATTTGCTCTGTTGACGGACTTGGTTATTTTTACAACCTACTAACATGGCAGTGTAGGCGTAGGTCGGTAGGTATGAATAAAGAACCAACTAACCTAAGTAGATATTTAAACCTACAATAGTCACAACGGATCTATGACTTTCTGAAGTTAGCTGCAGTGGCTACGCAGAACCAATCGTCTTTTGCACCTAACTTCAGAAAGATATAGATCCGTTGTGACTATTGCAGACGTCACAGCTACCGCGGCGGCCGTTCAGTGAACTTCGCTAATAATAAAATTTGGTCATAACTTCGTAAATTTTTATCGTAGAACCAAAATTTTTACACTATATGTTAAGGATTTCTTAGCTCTGTAAACCTGCATTCTCAACTGAAAACGTTACAGATCCTCATTGCAACGGTAAGGAACATCTCCAATTAAGCCAATAGTGGCTATTGACTATTGTATTGCTTGCGCGACAGTATCCATGCGCAGCTATCCCTTCCGCGTATCGTTCACCGCTAGACTTATGTGCCGTGACTTATAGTTAGATGTATGTACACACGGCTACACATCTAGCTATACAGTTCCAGTATAAGCTGACCTCTCATTCTACGAAAAGCCCACACAATGCTAGGTTAGCTTATACTGGAACTATAGCTATAGCTTGTATAGCTTGATGTGTAGCCGTGTGTACAAGTTGTATACGTAAAAAAAACATTTTTTATGTACTATGTAGGTAAATACACGAAGACCATAACTTAAATCGTTGGCGTAAAATAGTCATAAAAAGTAAAGGGGGCTGTTACATTGTCAATATTATCACGCGATACTCGGGATCGCGATCCAGTATCGTGGAAGTATTGATGGTATTGACAGTATTGCGAATAATCACGATAATAATAAAATATTTCCGTTTGTTCTTGAAAACCGCGATCCTGGAGCAAGAATTAACTATTATTTTAATCATCTGCTGCGCAGTCCAAGTTGCGTTTGATTGATGTTACTAATTTAGGGCAACAAATATTAATTATCCCAAAAAAAAAACTGGCTTAGATGACCTTTCTTATTATTTGTACCGAAAAATATTTTTATAGACATGTATTCTATTAGTTAATAATTGGTATATGGTTTGCTTAGTTTGGGGCTAGATAGCGATGCTGTGTGAAATGTCCAGTAATATTTATTTCTCTAATTTACGTAATCATCTGATTCATGGTCTAAGTTCATAGTGAGATTCAAATGACTGTACTGGTTTCGTTTTGATATCCAATTTTTAACACGTCTTCGTCTTATTTTAGCTTTCAACGCAAACTCAAAGTTCTCGGGGTACCTATTGAGTGATAATAAATTGATAACAGCTCCCTCCCTCCACCAGTCACCAGTCCCGCCAGTTCAATATTAAATGTCAATTTACATTAAATTTTACAAAGTATCCTTGTGGTTCCGCGATAGCGAGTAAGCCGAACGGAGAAAATAGTGCTTTATTTTAACGATTTTGGCCTCTTTTCTTTAACTTTATAACTGTTTGATAAATCTAAGTGTTGTGTTGTCCACTTAAGGTGGTGGTAAGACTATTCTAATTGTATTTATTTTCATAGAAGAGTCGAAAGATCTGTGTTTGAGCTTGGTAAGCTTCAAGCATGGATTGCGACACGCCGGCCCTGCCGGCCCCCCCTGATCCCCCGGACCCTGTTACTCCTTCTGTAGCAACAGGATCTAAACGCCGATTAGAATCAGCCGAACAATCTGCACCTAAAAAACCTGTGACGTCTGCTGAGTTAGACGTACCATCCATACAAACTGTCTACACTCACCCATCGATCGTAGTTGGTTCTATTCAAGCTTACTCATCTTTGGATAAGGGTCCATATGTTGTCCACGTTTCCCGATCAGAACCAGAACCATCCGCTGGAACCACGATCAGACCAATTAAGTTTGGTCAATTTTTGACCACTCACAAATTTACGAATATTTGTGCTGAAGGTGTTAAGAGAGTAGGCCGCAATAAAATATCAGTTGAATTTATTTCAGCTGATGATGCTAACAAATTTACCACCTCCCCAATTCTACCAATGTTCAAGTACATAGCTTCCATCCCCACTTATAATGTGACAAGAATGGGATTAGTTCGCCAAGTGCCAACTGATCTTTCAATGGACGAATTTGCTCAGTCCCTTGTTCTCCCCTCTGGTTGTGGTATTGTTATTAAAGCCCGCCGTCTAAATAGAAAAACTGTTGCAGATGGCACAGTAACATGGGTGCCAACCCAAACTGTTGTTGTGACCTTCCAAGGTCAGCTCCTTCCTTCCAAGGTCTTCCTCTACTACACCTCCCTGCCAGTTGAGCTATACCAGTACCCCACAATTCAGTGCCACACATGCTGCCGGTATGGCCATACTAAGGCTCAATGTAGATCGAAACCCAGATGCTTCCGCTGTTCCAAAGATCACACTGGTGATAGCTGTAACATCCCTGAGGCTGAAGCCTCTTGCCTGCATTGCTCAGGACCACATTTTGCTACAAGCAAATCTTGTCCGGAGCAAAGTAGACAAAAATCCATTAAAGCAGTTATGGCCCAGAACAACATCTCATACGAAGAATCAGCTGCACAGTTTCCTCAGGTATCTCGCTCATATTCACAGGTTGCCCAAGAGATGTACTCCCAGCCTTCTCCATACCAAGCCTCGCAGAATAATTATTCTGCAGGTTCATCTCAGTCCCATCCCACTAAGTCATATGTTAAAACTGTCTACGCCAACCCCCTCCCGCGAGCCCCACTGGGTAAGTCTTATGACAAGGCTGCCCACCGAGAGATTGCCACAGACCCAACATCAGCTATGCCCAATGGTTGTGCCATTGGTAATAACCAACCGTTAGGAGTTTCCCCTAACGAAAATATGTTAGAAACATTAATAACATTAATAATAAACATTTTACTAATGAACCCTCATCCCCTACCGTCCAACGTTGCCTCTAAACTTACTCAATTAGTCTCACTATCTGGTCATAATGGATCCAGTAGTCGCTCTGCAGTGGAACAGCCAGAGCATGCGTGCAAAAAAGCATGAACTGGTCCACTTAATTTCAAAATTTCGCCCGTCAGTCATTGCCGTCTCGGAGACATGGCTGAAGCCTGGAACCCGTTATCGGATTTCAGGTTACTCCTGTCTGCGGGACGACAGGGCTGACGGGCATGCCGGCAGCGCCTTGTTAGTAAGGCGCTGCCTTCCCTTTTCCCAAATCACTCTCCCTTCCCATCCTTCTGATATCAACATTGTTGGTATCAGATCCCTTAATATTTCCTTTGTATCTGTATATATTCCTCATCCCAACTCCTCCTTGATTCCCGATCTCCTTCTCCTCTTATCATCTGTTCCTTCCCCCATGGTTCTCATGGGTGATTTTAATGGCCATAACACTATCTGGGGTCATAGCCACTCTGATATGTTTGGTCTTTCCCTATTGGAGATCTTTGATGAAGTCAACTTGTGCCTACTCAATGATGGATCACCTACTCGGAGAGCACTCCCTTCTCAAAACCCGAAAAGCGCTGTTGATCTCTCACTTTGCTCTCCATCTCTTTTCTCTTTGACTCTATGGAAAATTCTCCCTTCGACTTATGGAAGTGACCATTTCCCTATCTTAATTTCTATCTATGCTAATTTTTCGAACCCTTTCCGTAACCCTAGTCCTTCTCTTAAATACAAACTTTCTGGAGCTGATTGGTCAGCTTATTCATCTTCACTTGATCATAAAATAGATTCTTCCACTCACATTCAACATAATGACTCCCTTGCAGCATATAACTCCTTTGTTAATAATATTACTTCATGCGCTGATCTCCACATTCCCCTTAAAAAGCCCTCCAAAGATTTTAGAATCTCTACCCCGTGGTGGGATTCTGAGTGCACAACAGCTGTATCGGAACGGAGAGAAGCTGAAAAAAGTTACAAGGAATCTATGTCTATAGAAAACTTTTTAGTCTATAAAAAATCCTCAGCGAAACTCAGAAAGTTGGTCTCTAAAAAGAAAAAACAGGGATGGATTGGGTTTTGCGAAAACCTCTCGCCTAGAACACCATCATATATCATCTGGAACCAGATCAGACGATTCAGAGGAGAATGTAATATCGAAAATATTTCAGCTAATGATCCTTCATCGTGGCTCGAGGCCTTTTCGAACAAACTCGCCCCTCCTTCAGTCCCATCTATTTCCTCCTTCCCCTCGATCCCTTCGTCGATCCCTTCTGAAAATTGTTTTGATCGCCCCTTCTGTTTTAATGAATTGACCCTTGCACTTGACGGACTGACTGACTCTTTCCCCGGTATCGATGGCATCCCTTACTCCTTTCTCACAAAATCTTCTGAAAACACAAAAAAATATTACTTACTTCTTATTAATTCCTTCTTTGAAACCGGCTTAATTCCTGATCAATGGAAAACTCAAATTATCATCCCGGTACTGAAAACTGGAAAGGATCCATCTGACCCTAATGGTCGTAGACCAATAGCTTTGTCCTCCGTCATGGCTAAGGTTATGGAGCACATGATTAAACACCGTCTTGAGTGGTTGGTTGAGAATCGTTCACTACTTGCTAATTCCCAATTTGGCTTTAGAAAGGGCATGAGTACCATGGACAGCCTTAGTCTCTTAACAGCAGACATCCACATCGCCTTCAAAGAAAAGAAATTTCTAGTGCTGTATTTTTGGACATCGAATCAGCTTATGACAACGTTCTGCTTCCGGTTCTCAGGAGTAAGCTCGTTCAGCTGAGAATACCTGAGAAGCTGGTTCGTTTTATATGCAACCTGTTGATGGAAAGGTCTGTTGTTATTAAATCCCACCAAGGTCTCCTCCCTCCTAAGACGGTTTGGAAAGGACTACCTCAGGGTTCTGTCCTGAGCCCACTTCTTTACAGCCTCTACACCTATGACCTTGAGCAATCTGTGAAATCTTTTTGCGAGGTTTTACAATATGCTGACGATCTGTCACTTTATATTACATCCGTGTCAACAGAAGAGGCAAGTAACCAACTGAATTCTGCATTGTCCTACCTTAGCGACTGGTTACTTGATCACGGCTTATCTATTTCTGCTCCCAAAAGTAATGTTGTAATATTTTCCAGAAAAAGAATTTCCCCACCTATTCAATTATTCATTGACCAAGAGATTATCCCTCAATCTAATAGTGCAAAATTTCTAGGTGTTACATTGGACTCAAAAATGACGGGCGTCCCACATTTTGTTATGACCTCTCAAAAATGCGAAAAGAACATTAACATCCTTCGCTCCCTTTCGGGTGTCTGGTGGGGTTCTCATCCGTATTCTCAAAAGCTTCTATACAACGCCATAATTCGGAGTCATTTTGATTATGGAACATTTCTTATGAATCTTTGTAATAAATCTGGTTTAGACAAGTTAGACAAAATTCATTCAAAATGCTTACGTATAATTCTTGGAGCCATGAAGTCATCCCCCATCAATGCTATGCAGGTTGAGTGTGGTGAGCCTCCATTGTATTTGCGTAGACAGTTCCTATCTGATAGGTTCTTTTTCAAATTAGCACAAAACTGTAATCACCCACTTCTTCCAAAATTGTCTCGCCTTCTTAACTTATTTGATATTTACAATCCTGATAAAATCCCCTGTCTCCTCCGTAGTTTCAAACAATTTTCCCAACTTCCTAACCCAGTAATTCAGTTCCCAACTCACCCACTTTATCTCACTTCTTATGAAGCTTTAACATTTCAGCCTAATATCCTCCTGTCCTTTGGTATAGATAAGGAATCTTCCAATGCCCGAGAAAAATTTTATGAACACCTGGATGCTAAATTTAATGGGTGGCACTCCATCTTCACCGATGCTTCAAAACTATCTACAGACAGTGTCGTGGGAGCAGCTGTGTGGATTCCATTCACCAAAATCTCCCTTAGTTTTAAGTGTCCCTCCTCGACATCAGTGTTTTCTGGCGAAGCTGTTGCGTTTCTAGAAGCCATCTGTTTCATTAAATCCCACCAATTAAACAACTCTATTATATTTTCTGATTCTAAAAGCTGTCTGCAATCTATTATATCCAACCCTTTCCGTTCTGTATCTCGTTTCCCTATTATTCTTCAAATTAGGCAATCCCTTTTTGAATGTCACAATCTTGGGATAAACGTTGTGCTTTCCTGGATTCCAGGTCACTCTGGAATTCCGGGTAATGAGTCAGCTGACTCTTTCGCAAAAGATGCTGCTCAGACAGGTTCCCTTGAACATTTCAAATCCTTCTCACATGACTTATGCCTCCTTCCCAAATCACAACTGGAACAATCGTGGACTGAAGTTTGGAATCGTTCCAAAAAAGATAAGGGTAAACATTATGCAGATATCCAACCCGATATTCCCCGAACTCCTTGGTTTTTTAAATTCCGGAAGGCTAGTAAGATTACCACCTCCACAATTTGTCGTCTTCGACTTGGCCACTCGTGTACCCCTGTATTTTTGGCCAAACTTAGGATTAGGAACCACTCCCTATGTGAGTGTGGCCTGGACGAAGGAAACGTGGACCACATATTCTTCGAATGTCACAGATTGCGGCGTTCCCTCTATGAAATTCTTCCTCCTAAAATCCCTCGTCCTACCTCCTTTAAATGTTTATTAACCCTTACCTTCTCTCCTTTAATTAATTATATTTTATGTAAATTTATAAAGGATAACAACATTAGGTTGTAAATGTATATATTACTTATTAGCTCACTAACCCACATTATCTATAATAGTACTAACAACTAATATTGTGCTGTTTTATATGTTGTGTTGTCTCCTTTCTATTAGAATTATCAAAGGTTTTTTCCAAATTTAGAATACCGGTCATATTCTTGACCTACATTAGCTCCTATTAAGTTTATGAAAATATCGCGACATCGACATTGGCGGAATTGTGACACTCCCTAGTCACAGATGCCACAATCAAGAACTGAACTGAACTGAACAAAGTATCCTTCCATGTTCCGCTTCCTTCAATTAATAAAATCCTTCTCTCCTCCTTAGATCCATCCATGTACCAATGTTTAGAATTTTTTATTTGTACAAATATTATTTGTTTATATACTAAAGTTAATTTTGTAATTATCTCCTAACTTGCATTATTTTGTAAGTATTCCTTTTCTCTCCTGTGGGCATAACCAAGTTACAGTCGAAAATCGATGACGCTTTATCGCTTTATCTAACTATCTATTATAGTCGATAAGTCCGAAAATGTATGGGATTTGACACATGCTATGGTAATATCTATCGACAACAAACCTATGTAGAAATCGAATCGACTCGAAGCGAATGTAATTTGGCTACGGGCCCAGATCCTTTCCTAGTTTAGTGTAGATAGTTTCCCTAATTTTTTATTTGCCAAACTGGCAAATGCATAAAATTATAGGTACGTGAATTTACCGTGAGACGCCAAAAAAAAAAAAAAAATGACAACATATTTCTTTTGAAATTGACTGAATTTTTTTTTATTTTTCGAAATGAAAATGAGTCAAAAACATGGGCACAGCAATATATAAAGTTATTTTAATTTATATGCTCGTGAAGCCATCCAATCTCCAACTCCTGATAAATGTTAAAAACCAGGTAAATACACTTCCAAACCATTAATGTCTATCAAAATTTTGCTGACTAGGATTTTCTAACAAAATTTTAATTATTTGTACTCAAGTTTGTTATATTTAATAAATAGTTATTTTGTTGTAGGGTGGCGATGTTATGCAAGAGAATATAACAGCGAACGTGTCAGAGGACACTGTTACTCTGGACTTCATGCGGCTGGATGGAGTCTTCGTTTCGCAACTCGTAGACTTTACCAATGTACGTTACCTATAACTGTGACTGCTGCTCGTGCCTTGCAATGCTATTAGCCACTGGATTGGAAATAAGTTGAAACTGTTGTAGGTTTGCGTTGGTACCAGAATAATTTGATCCCAAATTCCAGGAAGTGGAGGCAATGAAAGTGATAATTCCAGCGGAGGAGGAGCTAGGTCAGACCACTCACCAGACCCTGTGCTTCCTCACACATGCAGCACAGGCTGACTTCATCGCTCCTGATGCTATGGCTAAGCTGAGACAAGTAAGCAAGAATAATGTTCATTTTATTTGTGTAAGTCCATAATAATAATAATTGCGTTGTGTCACACCTTTATAGATAACATTCATATTCATAGTGTTGAAATATGTATAATCAATCTAATCAGCAAGTTTTATAAATTACTAGCTGACCTGCCCACGGCTTCGTACGCGTGGTTTGTCAATAAAACATTACCCTCCTTCTGTGCAGTAGCGTAAAGTGTATCCTATGTCTCAAGTCTATTCATAATCTATCTAGGTATTTAGGTACCAAATTCCATCGAAATTGGTCCAGCAGTTAAGTCGTGAAAAGGTAACAAACAGACAGAGAGACAGAGTTACTTTCAAATCGGTAAGTATGTATGTATGTAGATTATGTATAATAAGTATGTATGGAAATCTGAATTAAAATATGCGAAGCTTTAATATTGTCAAAATTAAATTACGGTGATCTTGTGTATGGTCCGCGCTTAACTGCAAAAACTACTCGTCTTGTACAGAGAATACAGAATGCTTGCTGCCGGTTCTGCTACAATATCTCGCCGCGAACGCATATAACACCATATTTAAATAACTCTTCTACTCTTAACATGGCTTCGCGGCGAGATTTACATCTAGGAGTAATGGTACATAGTGTCATGATATCTGAGATGCCAGAGTATTTGTACGCCAAGCTTGACCGATCAAAGACTAAGTACAGTTCGAGACCAACCCGTGACTTGCTACATTATATTAAGCATAAAACTGTAGCGTTTAGGGGCAGTTTTCGGTACCAGGCAACCAAGTGTTGGAATAACATACCACCACCTTTTCAGCTACTAAAATCAAAATTTATATTTAAAAACATTATAGGAAACATTTAATAGAAAAACAAAAAATTGGGTTGTCTGGTACAAATTGTTATTTAGCGCCGTTCACTTGCTGACGCGAGGGTAAAGTTTCTAGTATATTTATATTTATTCGTATTATTATTTATAATTTACACTCTAACATTTCTTAACATTATTATGATTATTCCTTACATAATATATTTATTTCTTCTATCTACTTATCATAACTATCTAATTAAGCCTATTATAATTGTATGCAAACACATTCGTTCTTACAAGTTCTAATGACTTGCCTAAAAAAGGTTTCTGCAGAATAACAGCGCCCAGCTGTCGATCGGTGGCGAGGCATAATGCTGAGCTGGAACCCATTTGCTGCAGTAGCACATACACACCTACTTGCCTCTTTTTAATTTTTTCCCTGACTACATTGTAAATTTATTATTTCATTCTATTGTTTCTATGTTTGTTGTATTTTCTGTGTTCTCTTGTGCTTTCTCTTTGATGTTATACCTTATGATTGTATTGTGTGAATTTGTGTGTGTTATGGTAGCAAATAAATGTCTGTCTATGTCTATTATAACCTAGATAAACACTTAGGCTACTTTTTGTTGACAAATACGCGTGCTAAGCCGCTGGCGGAAGCTAGTTATACATATTAACCTTCCTCTTGAATCACTATCTATTGCTGAAAACTACATTAAAATCCTTTGAGTAGTTTAAAAGATGTAAGGTAACAGACAGTGGAAGCAACTTCATTTTATACTATGGAAAGATGCATTAACATATTGAACACCTAAGTAAACTTTTAATATGTTATTTTATAGAAAAATCCTGGCACAGTGAGAATGGCAGAAGAAGACAAGGGTTGGCGGCAGACAACGGCGACGGCATGGGCGGGGCGCGCGACGCGGCTCCTATCGTCCGCCGCGGCGAGGCACTGTGCCGTTGCCCAAAACCGTGTGTACCTACGTACTGCAGACCTAGCTAGATGGTCTCCTAGGCCAGGTAAACAACCCTTCCAGAAAATGTTATCAAAATATTAGATGAGCAACGTAAACGGTTGGTTTTAATTTAAGGCATTTATTTCTTCATTAGGCTTTTGTACAGTTATTATACTTGCTGCATAAAATAATATAGCATTAAGTTCAATAAAAAACCTTTTATCTGAATACAGGCATAGACCAGTCGTCGTACACCTCAGCAGTGACCCCTTTCCCACCACACGCACTGTCCTCTGACTCACCTGAAGGCAAGCCGGCAGTCGCGGCGTGCGTCGCCGAGACCGACCCGGCCAAGGAGTGTATTTGCCATACAGAGGTAGTTTGAAACTTTTGTGACTAGAATAGTTTTGCTCTACGGGACCACATAAGAGTTGGTGAGGGAAGATATTATCTAGTAGATATCGTTGTAGAGAATAATGCAAGTTCCATGATCATTAAATAATATAAACAAGAAAAGCTTACGGTCCTTAACTTTATTGGTTTTCCTGAGGGCTCACTCATACATAATATACAAGATAACTGATACAACATATTTCTTCCCAGGTTTGTGTGAACTGGTATCCATGTGGCCTCAAATACTGCAAAGGCAAGCCACAGGGTGGGCTAAGCTACCGCTGCGGCATTAAGACCTGTCGGCGTTGCTACCGCTATCACTACTATGTGCGCCGGCGTGACTCTTGCATGGCTTACACGTGACGAACCCACGGTCCTACATGGACCCACACGCTCAAGTACCTAATGACTTTCACAGTGACTATTTCATTGTTTACTTGCAATGAGGCTGAAACTCTAGTGCAAATGAGAATTGAGCAATTCAGACATCTATTGATGTTGGTATTTTAGGATGTAATTGAATGCTATTTTATTAAAATGCAAGCCAAGATACTATTTAAATACTTTTGATTTTGTTTTGCTCTGTTTGAGCTCCTCTGTAGTAATGTATGCCAAAGTATTAGAATTCAAGTTACATGAAGTAAGAAAGTTATAGTTGTATCCAGCTTTGTTTATGCGAGTATCCCTGAGGAAGGATGGTTGTTTGTCTACCTCACGTTTTGATATGCAGCTTATCTTGAGACAATACTGACCATGTATTCTTGTACATATTTTGCTATGTATGAACTGTACTATATTATAAGCAAAGAAATAAAAGTAATCTTTCTATATTTTTGTTTTAATTACATGCTATGATAATTACATATATCTAACAGAAAATAATTTACAATAATGTCTACAGGTTTAGTGGCAGCCAGGAAAAGGTTCGTGTCTATTTTTCCTCAAGACAAACTGGATCTTTCTCTCCATATCTTCATTATAGATGGCTTTGCACTTTTCGTGATTCACTCGCCGTCTTGTCTGTAAACAATTATTAAATTATATCAAAGTACCAATGTGAAGCTGAAACTTTGGTGTTTACAAATTAAATAGGTGGAATAAAACTATATAGGAATATATTAGTACCTGGAAAGGCTTCTCGTAATATCTGGTGAGCCTGTACTGCTGCAGAATGCCTTCCTTCCCAAGGATCCTGTTGACCAGCCTACAGGCATCATCAACATCGTTATTCCTTACGAACACCGTCCGAGCTATAAAAGAAGGGTGTCTGTTAGACAATAGTCTTAATGTTAGGAACATTTCGGTTATTACAAAACCAAACTTGAACTATAATAAACAATGACTTTTGAGGTTAGTTTCTTAGCAGTTGGTTGACATTGGCACTAAATAAAAATATAACAGAAAGACGGACAGATGACAGCGCAAATTAAGCAGTCAGCTTGAAAAAAAAAATATTTTCACTCGTATCAATCAAAAACGGTTTTTTGACACATGCCAATGCGCGAATTTCAAGCATAGGTGTTTTGAGAATATTTTATGTATTAAATAATCATTTATTTTGTCATCTCTTAACATCCATAACCATGGCAAACGACGGCAGTGAAATAAAATCACTGATGGTTTTATCATCGAAGTCGGAGGGGAGCACCGCTCTTGCCGTCCGGTGTCGCTGGCGGAATGTGGCTCTCCACGAGCGTTGCTCCATGAACGATATGATGAAGCTCAAGGACGCCTTCGAGAGAGCGTACAGGCACAAACTACTGCCCAACGAATTCAGAAATTTGTTGCGAACGTTGCTTAATGTGGAGTACGATGACGATGAATTTAAAATACTTTTTATGAAGGTAACCATCGTATTTTATGTAGGAAGTGCGATGAAACGTCCGATGTGTTGAACGTTGTTTTAAATTGTAGATCAACACTAACCGCGACGGTGAGATCGAGTGGGACGAGCTGGTGTCGCACCTGCTACTCGGGTACTTCGCCGCGGACGCGGAGAACCAGCGCGAGTCGCTGCAGGCGCCCATCATGGGGCTGCCGACATTGATGCACTCGCAACATCGCCATCCCATCTCCAGAATATGCTTCTGTCCTGACGTGTCCAAGGTCTCTTCAAGCGCTCTACTCACTTGCTAATAAAGCTAGCTAAGTAGGTACATGATACTTAACGGGCTAGAGATTTCGAATTTTGCACCCCTCCACCACATCTATACCTAAATGTTCCCTGTATTTTTTTTCTTTGACGTTATAAAGTACGCCATTTAAAAACTGGAACATCTCTACTTAAGTCGGGTTATAGGTACCTACTACCAAGTAGGTAGGGGAGACCAGTATATAATGATCCCCAGGATAAAATGATCCCTTTCTGTTTGGACGAATCTACCAACGCCATCTATGAAATTACCTATGCATTACGTTCAGTAGATGTCAAATTCACAAAGACAGTAATGGCAAAACACGCGCTCACGCGGGTCCAAAATTATTAGTAGAAAATTGAAAATCGTTATTTTTTTCTAAGGTAAGTGTTTTGAAATCCCTGTAAAAAGTGTTTGTGTTTTTTATGTTATTATGTTACACCAGTGATAAAGTGTCATTTAAGTGTTCGATTTCATATTGTTTTGTTTTGCATTGTCGTGTGAGGATAAGTTTTTATCCGAATGGAAAAAATACCGTTTGGGGTAAAATGATTACTTTTGGTGTGTATAAAATGACCCCGGGATCATTTTACCCACCTCACATTATTTTTTTGTTCTAGATGCTACGTGTTTATAAACGAAAGACAAACCGCCAAAGTTGGTCAGCAGAGGCGATGGCAGCGGCTTTGAGGGACGTAGAAGAAGGCAAACCATTTAAAACTACTGCAAGAAACCATGGAGTGCCCGTCATGGCTTTAAAAAGAAGAGCCAAAGGCACCAATAAACGGGCTACTGGATCTGAAAGAATATTAGGTAGTAGACGACCAGTATTTACAAAAGACCAGGAAAAAGAGCTGGTAACCCATCTTTATGACATGGAAACTCGGATGTATGGCCTCACAGTTAAGGACGTCATGGACCTGGCCTTTCAACTGGCAGAAAAAAATAAGCTTGAACACCCATTTTCCGTTGAAAAACGGAAGGCTGGATTTGAATGGCTTCGTGGTTTTCGCAAACGTAACCCCGACATTACTCTTCGGGCTCCAGAAGCCACCTCTGCGGCCCGAGCTAGGGCTTTCAATAAACCAGTTGTGGACAAGTTCTTTGGAGTACTCCATGACATCCAAGAATCGAAGCAATATCCGGCACATAGGATCTACAACGTAGATGAAACTGGTCTGAGTACCGTCCCAACCAGAAATACTAAGACATTTGCAAAGACAGGTCGTAAGCAAGTGGTCAGGGTAACATCAGCAGAAAGAGGTGAAACCACTACAGCGGTGATGTCTGCATGCGGAATATTCGTGCCACCGATGCTTATTTTTAAAAGGGTCCGTATGAACTTAGCACTCTTGGAAGGTGCTCCAATTGGATCTGTACACGCGTGCAATCCGTCTGGTTGGATGAGACTGGAGGTATTCGCTGACTGGTTCAACCATTTCCTACACCACGTCAAACCAGCAAAGGATGACCCTGCTCTTCTTATCTTGGATGGTCATTTATCCCATACAAAAAACTTGGAGGTTATAGATAAAGCACGCGAGAACCATGTGACTATTCTTTGCTTGCCTCCACATTGCACGCACAAACTCCAGCCACTGGATGTTGGTGTTATGTTCTCTCTAAGCACTTACCACAATCAAGCTTTAGAGAAATGGATGAATAATAATCCAGGTAGAGTTGTAAATGTCCATCAAATAAGCAGAATCTTTAATGAGGCTTGCCTTAAAGCCGCAGTGCCACTCAATGCAATTAATGGATTCAAAAAATGTGGCATCCACCCGTACAATCCTGACGTTTTTTCCGAAGCGGATTTTATCGCCGCTGAAACTACTGATCAAAGTGAAGAACTTGGACAAAATGAAGGATCAATTGTACCTGCGACATTCTCTGATACAGGAACGGTCTCTGATGACCAGATGTTTTGCCTGAACCTATCGCGTCCGCAGTTACTGCAAATACAATCGTCAACAATCAGGTGCCTTTATCAGAAGTTTTTGAAAGTGAAACTACTGTTGCTATGGACGCTGTATCTGATGAATCTCAAGCTCTAACAGGTGAACTTAGAACACCCCCAACAATGCGACATTCTCCGATACAGGAATGGTCTCTGATGACCAGATGTTTTTGCCTGAACCTATCGCATCCGCAGTTACTGCAAATACAACCGTCAACAATCAGGTGCCTTTACCAGAAGTTTTTGAAAGTGAAGCTACTGTTGCTATGGACGCTGTATCTGATGAATCCTAAGCTCTAACAGGTGAACTTAGAACACCCCCAAGAATGCGAGGTGCGTCCACTTCGTACGCTTTTACGGTTTCTCCGCGAGATTTACTGCCGCTGCCAAAAATAGTCGTAAAAAGGTCTATGAAAAGAAGACAGACTGGTACAGAAATTCTTACCAGTAGTCCCTATAAAAATGATCTGGAAGAAGAAAGAAGCGCAAAGATGCTATAGACCTTAAACGTAAACAGCGAGAAGAAAACAAAAAAAGTAAGAAACTTAAAATTAATAAACAGCCAAAACAGAA
Source organism: Philereme vetulata (assembly GCA_918857605.2). Classification (NCBI taxonomy): domain Eukaryota; kingdom Metazoa; phylum Arthropoda; class Insecta; order Lepidoptera; family Geometridae; genus Philereme; species Philereme vetulata. The sequence goes on along the minus strand of OU975471.1, from coordinate 6,861,322 downwards.
AAAAACTAATAAAATAAGCAAAAAAATTAATAACAAGGACTCGGACTCGGGTAACGATGTTGATGACACTAAATGCATGTTTTGCACCTCCAAATATTCCAAAGATAAAGGAGGGGAGGGATGGATTCAATGCTGCAAATGTATGAATTGGGGTCACTATCAGTGTGCCGGTGTAGATGAAGATGACACAGAATCATTCGTGTGCGAGTTGTGTCATGCATGATACCTACTGACATGTAATTATGTTTTTTATAATAAATTACTTGATACATATAAAATAATATAGTTATTTGAATCAAATAAATATTGCATATACAGGGATCATTTTTCCCTATAAGGAAGATAATTTTAAACACATGTGTGTATAAAATGACCCTTTCGTAAGGTTCCGACGTAAAATACACAAATAATTGTATAATAGCCAGACACATATGCTTTATTTCAGAAATTGTAGACGAGAGACTTTAGTTTCGATACACATTAACAGAAAAATAAAAACTTCATAAATTATTATAAAACATTAGTTTTTTCCTTAGAGGGATCATTTTAACCTAGTCTCCCCTACTACAACAACCCAGAGCGCCAACACTATCTAACATGTGCATGTTTTTTCTCTTCAAATCAGCCAACCGTGATAGCCATAGCAGCGTCTCTCTCACTCTCCACTCACATTCCTCTGTCGTCACTCTATTTATTATTTACTAGCTGATCTGCCCCGGCTTGGCACGAATAATTAATAAATTGTCAGTCATGGTTTGTATGACTTTTGAGTTAGTGATCTGTAGAAGGTGCTAGATATAAAGTTGGAAAATTGTAATGTACCTAGATGTTTTAAATCTTATAGTACAAATATGTCTGGGTGTCCGAGAGGTCAACACTGGCCTCAGCAGAAGACCAGCGCTGCAGTATGGCAACATGCTGTAGCAAATGCTGAGCTGAGGACCCTTTCTCCACCACACTTATACTGTTTAGTTAGATTATATTTTGTCTATTTGTGGTGGTCTGAATAAATATGATTTCATCTTCTTCTACCATTCTAAATACAATCGGACATGATTCTGAAACTCTTGAATGTTGCCTAGGTACTGTCTAATTTCAGAATGGAACCACGGACCCGATGCAGGGCATGTACATAACGGCGAGCCGCGACGGCATGATCAACTGGTGGACGCTCGATATGGTGCTGCTTAGAACTGCCTTCTCCTCCAGCCGTTAGAATAGATATATTTCATTACTATCCACATTTTAAATACTAAGTAGGTAGTTATCGAACTAAACAAACTTAACTAACTAAACTATAAATACCTTACTAGATACTTCATAAACCATTTGACGAATAAAAAACTTATGCTACCTACTAACTAGGTAGGTACCTATCTATTATTAAATTAAGATACATTCATTACCTACATACCTTCTGAAAGTCCTAGAACGGTAGAGTAAGGTAGAACAATAAGGAAGTTCGCCATCATCATCATCCACAGCCCGACTTCACCAATTGCTGGGCATATGCCTATCCAAGTTTGGCATCCATCACGATTCTGCGCTAGTTTCATCCATCATCGCCAGGCAGCTCGCGAAAAAATACGCTCTTGTCACAAAAATAATTTTAATCTATTCTAATATTATAAAAAGGAAAGATTTGTATTTTTGTGTTTATGTTTGTAATGAATAAACTCAAAAACAACTGTGCCCATTTCAAAAATTCTTTTACCATTGGAAAGCTACATTCACCCTGAGTGACATAAGCTATATTTATTTCTAGAAAAGGTTAGGGATTCTTACTAAAACTTGAGTAACGTAACCCAAGGTGTAAAAAAGTGCCCTAAAACGTGTTTCGTCGCATGCGCTGCTGAAACTATTGATGACAGAACAAAAGTATGTTCTACAATATTAAAAACTTATACAAAAAACTTCGTAATATTATAAAGCGGAAGGATTTGTTTGTTTGTATTGAATACGCTCCGAAACTACTGGACCGATTTAAAAAATTCTTTTACTGTTGGGAAGCTACACTATCTCCGGGTGATACAGGCTACTGTTTACCGAACTGCGCAGAAGGAGGGTAATGTTTTTATTAAAAAACTACGCGTGCGAAGCTGCGGATTGGTTAGCTAGTATTAGCTAGTATTATTACCCGTGCGCGATAAGTTGGGACCTGAGCGCGGTGACGTCATATTGGCGTGTTTGTACCGCCCGCAAAAAAGCGAACATAACAAGCAGCCGCCCGCGGCTTCGTCTTTGTTTTTTTTAACCTAATTTATTATGTTACTCAGGGAGGACGCTGCTTTTTATCTAATCTTTTTTACACTATTTGAATAAAATAAAAATACAATGTTTAAGTTTATACATTTATTTTACCTATTATTTACATTATCTCATCTTCGTCACTACTTAGTGGATTTATGCCTTCTAGAGGTTGTTCTTCGTCCTCAGTCTCACTATAATCACTTGACGAAGAATATCCGATAAATTTACAATTAATTGCGATTCTCGACTATAACAACAAAAACTACAACAGCAAAACAATGACACAAACTATAACAACAAAAACTACAACAGCAAAACAATGACACAAATTATAACAACAAAAACTACAACAACAAAACAATAACACAAACGAAAACTAAAAGAATTCCAGAGCGCGTCGTTACGTGACGTAGGCCAGTACGAGACTAAAAACCCTAGTAAAAAATAGTGATGCGAACGGTACAATACGGGCGCCATCGGGGAAGTGCAGAGGAAGCGGTCGGGGAGTTGCATTCCTAGCAGGTCCCAAGTTATCGCGCACGAGTAATAGTTTATAAAAACGAAAAAACACGCTTTTGTAGATAACCGAATCAAAAAGTACAAAATAATTCTCAATAAATTTAAATTGAGAATAGTGTGATAACAAAACAACGAGTGTGCTTTAGAGCACACGACTGAAGTAAAACTTCTTTTACAAAATATTAATCTATAAAATTGTTCAATTACAAAATTGTCTAGAACACGTCTGTAGGTCGATCAGTCTATGTTCATTCTGGACAGACGCAACTCGCACTCGCTCATTGACGTTTAAAAATATACGAAACGTAACTCAATCTCTCTTTCTATCTTCACTAACTTATATCTTCCCCTCAACTTCCGTTCACACTTTTCGTAACGCATTCACCAGCTTACTTACGTACACCAAGTCAAGCGTGCGTAACGAAGTTTTACTTCAAAAAGTCTTATGTGCTTGTCTTTTCAACGAAATAAAAAATATGTAAACGATGTTCTTCTCCAGCCCATCTGAAGGTCCGCAGCACTTGGGTGACGGATATGGTGTGCATGCCGGACGTGAATATGATCGCGACGAGCTCCACGGAGCGCGACCTGCGTTTCTACGACTGCACCGCCGACACCTTCACGCTCAAGGTTCTCATCACCAGCTGGGAGCACATGGTACCTAACCTACTTACAACACTTTCTACTTACAAGATATAATTGATCGAGCGAAGCGAGATCTCCTAATTAACTTGGGCAAATCGGCGTGGTATCTATGTATGTTTGTTTGTCGGAGGATAACTATATAAGCGTTTATCTGATCATCGTGAAATTTGGTATATACCTACTTAGGTAGGTAGTGATGGTACAATTTTGGTGTGACTAAATGAGCTAAAAATGTGGGAGGGTTGTTGAGTTATTGTGGTTAATGAGGGGTAAAAACAAAACAAAATGCAATAAAAGGTCTTTGTAAGTAAATGTCGACCCCGTTTTTGTTTTTAGTTTCAACCTTGTAGTTATTAGCCCTAATAAAATTGAACTTTGACAAAATTCACAGGGTACACCAGTGACCCCACAGTGCTGAAATTTGGTATGCGTGTAGCTTTAGTGACACAACTATAGGGAAAAGTCTTAAATTCAAAATATTTGCAATTTCTACCCCTGTTCATGAACTCCCGTTACCTGTAAATTTAATGAAACTGTAGGTCAAGTTAATTGGTTATGCATTTCGTGACATTATATTGATAGTCAAAGATTACAAATTCTATTTTTTTTTTGTTTTTTTGGGAGACTCGCGAGATCTCAGTTCGGGGCGAACCACTAGTTATTACTTATTTACATCCTATAAATTGTACTTCTATAGAACGGATAAAACATAAGTATCTATTACCCGTGCGCGATAAGTTGGGACCTGAGCGCGGTGACGTCATATTGGCGTGTTTGTACCGCCCGCAAAAAAGCGAACATAACAAGCAGCCGCCCACGGCTTCGTCTTTGTTTTTGTTAACCTAATTTATTATGTTACTCAGGGAGGACGCTGCTTTTTATTTAATCTTTTTTACACTATTTGAATAAAATAAAAATACAATGTTTAAGTTTATACAAAACTGTTTGTTCCGTTTTTCGTTTTCAAAAAACTCGAACACTTTTAGCACGAGGTTTCTTTCTCCGCTATGCAAAGGTTTACCCTTCATAATGATAACAAAAACACTTAACAAGAACTATAACAACAAAAACTACAACAACAAAACAACGACACAAACTATAACAACAAAAACTACAACAACAAAACAATAACACAAACGAAAACTAAAAGAATTCCAGAGCGCGTCGTTACGTGACGTAGGCCAGTACGAGACTAAAAACCCTAGTAAAAAATAGTGATGCGAACGGTACAATACGGGCACCACCGGGGAAGTGCAGGGGAAGTGGTCGGGGAGTCGCATTCCTAGCAGGTCCCAAGTTATCGCGCACGAGTAATATATGTATAGGCACGTCTTTAGCTTTCACATGGAAACAGATAAAGAGAGAATGATTTTTACCCGTCAATTAAAGTTAGTCGGAGGTCGTGAAAGGGGCCTTAAGTATATGACATTGTAAGTACCTACCTAATTGATATAAAATCAAATATAATTTAAATTGCATGTGTGTTGGACCCTAACTAAAATTTACATCTTTTAATTTAGCCACATTTAATTTCAACATATACTTATTCAACAACTATACCTACTACCTATTATAATAGTTATAGATAGGTGATACATTTAATAAGCACTTAACAGAAATAATATATTTCCACACCACCTGCTCGACAATTTCAAATGAAATGTCATGTAAACTTCACGGCGGCGCCGGGAGTAAAGTTGTACTGAGTTTGAATTTGGAAACTCATCTCTAATAAAATTTGAACCAAAGAGACTCACACAATATGAACTTGTTTGTAAATCGAACTAACCTCTGCACAGAATACACCAACCTAGATTAGGTTTTTATTGTCTCGCAGAAAGTGGGAAAAGTAGCTACTTGGGCGTGCTTAAATATTTACCTCACTGCACTGTACCTAACTCCCTCGTTCCGCTCGTGATTTAACTCTAGAATCCTTCGTTATGTTCGGGATTCAATAAAGCGCTCGTGACGCAAGACACTGCTTTATCCCCTCGTTTATTATTCTAATATTTTCGTACATTACTATACAAATATAAGAAACAGTTGAACCATCTAAAGACCGTTCTAAACGATCTATAGATAGCTCAACTACCCCAGATCACTACCAGACGAAAGTGTCTTTATACACATGTAGCTTTGCTCCGATGTGATGCCGCGCGCCGGGGTTCGACCGTAAATAGCTCGCAAATGAGATACATTTATCATTTATGTACATCAGTTATACATATAACTACAAAAATTAAGTTATTCTGCGACTCGTACCATGGTCTTACGTCCTATTTGGTCCCAGTCGCCATAGTCGGTTTTTTAATATTTCCATACTGCGGCTCGTCCCAAGTTCAATTAGTAATAAGTTTCAGTACCTACTATTAGATATAAAAATGTTAGGTGAGTGAAACATTAAATCATTATGTTTGATTTAAAATAGTTTAATCATCTCAGGTTTTTACACAGTATGTAAACAAATCAACAATTATAAAGTAATATAATGTAAAAAACAATGTATTTAAACTAAAATGATTCGTAAATATTATACAAAAAATCTGTCTTATGAAGTATTTATATAAAGTTTTATTTTCTTTCTAATGAAACCTAAAATATTCAGCATACTAAACTATGATCTAATGATAAATCAGTTATTATGATAAATCAGTCTTACGGTACGAGTGATTTCTAATAAACTTAATAACTAGGTAAAAAAATCAACAATTATTAAGTTGTAAAATTAAAGGTCTGAGGTTTTCCCATTAGGCTACGACATGGCACGCTTCAAGATAAATGTAAAGAGGTTTCTACAGTGTAGAGTCCGCGCCACCAATGAAGTCCATTAGACGCGGCGCTGCTATCGCAGAACTAATTGTTGCCAGTAAGATAGGTAAAAATTACTTACTAATTTTCCAGTTCAGAGTTGGCATTCTTTCAAAAAGTTTTTACGGTTCTTTGTGGTTGAACCAGCGTCTTTAACAGCTAGTAGAATTTTGTCGGTTTCAATTAAGTATAAAGTAATAAGTTGTTATTTTACATAATATTTTAAAGTTGGCTTGAATTTTATTATCTTTATATTAATCTTTGATATCCTAAAATATTAAACGTATGAATTCACTTTTCTTATTGATTGTAAATACTTGATGTTTTTAGGCATAAATTTCACACAAAAATAAAATGGGACGAGTCGCAGTATGGATATATTAAAATTATAGCAATACTGCGACCAAATGGGACGTAAGGCCATAGGACGAGTCGCAGGATAACTCCAAAAATTACCTTCAAAGTAATTTTATTGATAGGTTTTTGGCTGCAAATAAATATTTATTTTTCCTACCATTTTAATCGTTCGTTATTGATTACACAAAAAAACGATAAAATCGCGATCTCGGTCGACCGTCCGCCCGACGCGACGTGATCAGACGCGCGCCTGTTTTCGATCGTTTTACCTATAAGTTGATAATGAATGAAAGTTATGTTTACCGTACGTGTCGTAGATTTGCACGATGCACTACCACTTCTCGCACGACATGAAGGAGAAGTGCCTGGTGATCTGCGGCGACGTGGGCGGCAGCGTGCGCGTGCTGCAGTTCTCGCCCCGCGGCCGCGGACCCTTCCAGAACCGCGCCGACCGACCGCTCACACAGCTCAGGCATGTCGACTTGCAGAGGAAAGTTAGTCCTCATTTATACCTAACTACCTACTTACCTACGTCAGGTGTTCCAGTTCTTCCACAGACTAGTTCTTCTTATTATTATGAACACAGGTTGCCTAGGTACCGAAAATGTTCTTATAGCTACGATTATGAAGGTGTTGATAAAAGGATCAACTTTTATTGACATGTGAAGTTTGTCGCTGCATGCAGGTGCTGGTTCGGGGTTCCTTCTGGAAGCATTACAACGTTTATTCAACGTTAAACTCATGGGCCAATCGGATAGAGATCAGATCAGGATACGCAGAATATTACTATGAACTAAATTATAGTTTAGGTACCTACTAGCTTCCGCCAGCGACCTGGACCTGGATTAGCCTATGCGTTAATCCAGGTTATAATCTACGTACTTACATACCAAATTTCATCGAAATCGGTTCAGCCGTTACGACGTGATTGAGTGACAAACATACAAACTTTCGCATTTATAATATTAGTGTGATGCGACTAACAGCACCGTACCTACTCCTTCAACTGACATAGCGTGAATTATCTAGAAAAAGTGATGACATGACGAAAAAAATTTTTGAAATTGACATTGGGAGGAATTTGAGGCGGCAATAAGCACTTTATTGGTGGACTTGTTATCAGTTCATAGTATTTGGTTGTATTAAGCCGCACCTGCTGCCCGAGCTGCGCCTGTCGGAGTTCCGCGGCGTGCACACGGATTGGGTGCGGCAGGTGTCGTTCTACGCATCGCTGCACTGCGTCGTCTCCTGCGCCACCTGCCCGGACTCGCTGCTCATGGCCGACCTGGCCAGCTCTAAGACGCACAACATGTTCAAGGTCGATAAGGTACGCCCGACTACTGCTGCGCTGCGGTCTTTTTGATCTGCTGTCATGCAGCTCCGAAGAATTTGGAAGGAAGGTCGGCTCTTCGATGGACTCATAGGTACCTGCTACAGGATCGCTGTGGCCGATCACTTGTCTTTTGGGAGATCACGTTTTTGTAGCTGGTATGTAGGTAAGTGGATTTGGACAGCAGGTCGGCTCTTCAATGGGTAAGACGCATAGGTACTGCAGGATCGTGGTGGACGATCACTTGTCTTTTGGGAGACCACGTTTTTGTAGTTGGTATGTAGGTAAGTGGATTTGGACAGCAGGTCGGCTCTTCAATGGGTAAGACGCATAGGTACTGCAGGATCGCGGTGGACGATCACTTGTCTTTTGGGAGACCACGTTTTTGTAGTTGGTATGTAGGTAAGTGGATTTGGACAGCAGGTCGGCTCTTCAATGGGTAAGACGCATAGGTACTGCAGGATCGCGGTGGACGATCACTTGTCTTTTGGGAGACCACGTTTTTGTAGTTGGTATGTAGGTAAGTGGATTTGGACAGCAGGTCGGCTCTTCAATGGGTAAGACGCATAGGTACTGCAGGATCGCGGTGGACGATCACTTGTCTTTTGGGAGACCACGTTTTTGTAGTTGGTATGTAGGTAAGTGGATTTGGACAGCAGGTCGGCTCTTCAATGGGTAAGACGCATAGGTACTGCAGGATCGCGGTGGACGATCACTTGTCTTTTGGGAGACCACGTTTTTGTAGTTGGTATGTAGGTAAGTGGATTTGGACAGCAGGTCGGCTCTTCAATGGGTAAGACGCATAGGTACTGCAGGATCGCGGTGGACGATCACTTGTCTTTTGGGAGACCACGTTTTTGTAGTTGGTATGTAGGTAAGTGGAGTTGGACAGCAGGTCGGCTCTTCAATGGGTAAGACGCATAGGTACTGCAGGATCGCGGTGGACGATCACTTGTCTTTTGGGAGACCACGTTTTTGTAGTTGGTATGTAGGCAAGTGGATTTGGACAGCAGGTCGGCTCTTCAATGGGTAAGACGCATAGGTACTGCAGGATCGCGGTGGACGATCACTTGTCTTTTGGGAGACCACGTTTTTGTAGTTGGTATGTAGGTAAGTGGAGTTGGACAGCAGGTCGGCTCTTCAATGGGTAAGACGCATAGGTACTGCAGGATCGCGGTGGACGATCACTTGTCTTTTGGGAGACCACGTTTTTGTAGTTGGTATGTAGGTAAGTGGATTTGGACAGCAGGTCGGCTCTTCAATGGGTAAGACGCATAGGTACTGCAGGATCGCGGTGGACGATCACTTGTCTTTTGGGAGACCACGTTTTTGTAGTTGGTATGTAGGTAAGTGGAGTTGGACAGCAGGTCGGCTCTTCAATGGGTAAGACGCATAGGTACTGAAGGATCGCGGTGGACGATCACTTGTCTTTTGGGAGACCACGTTTTTGTAGTTGGTATGTAGGTAAGTGGAGTTGGACAGCAGGTCGGCTCTTCAATGGGTAAGACGCATAGGTACTGCAGGATCGCGGTGGACGATCACTTGTCTTTTGGGAGACCACGTTTTTGTAGTTGGTATGTAGGTAAGTGGATTTGATTGTGAGTAGACAATCCTTTCTATTATTGAACTCAATAAGTTGATATAAACTTGGAACTCACTCTCAAAACTATCCAAAGTCCTTTATCTTCATTCAGGGTATCCAATGCTTCGCGTTCGACGAGGAGGCTCATATTCTGGTGACAGGAGGTCCGGATTGCACGGTCCGCGTGTGGAATCCCTTCGTGCCGAGCAAGCCGAGCGTGATGTTCCAGGGCCACCACGCCGGCATCACCTCGATAGTGCTGCAGAATAGCGGACAGACTGTGTACTCGCTGTCCCGAGACAGGGTTATCAAGGTGTGGGACGTGCAGAGTCAGCTGTGCGTCCAGGTAGGGTAACATTTGATCTTATCATGTGTATTCAACGTTGTCGCGATTTTTTCTTTTTCAGCCTCTATTTAATTTTGTGTTCGGTATTGCCGGCGCTCCCGTCCCGTCCCACTCCCGTAGGGCCTAATAGGGGTGTAATCCTATCAGCGGCGTCGCCCCGGCGGCAGTTGACACCGCCATATGTAATCGACCTTTTTTTATGTTACCTGTTGATGGAGCAGGCATAAGGCCCACCTGATGTTAAGTGGTAATCATCTCTAACAAAGTAATGCCTCGTAGGTCACGCACCTTTGAAACGTGCCCTACGATGCACTGCCCTGCGTCCATCAACTTGAGGCACACAGGTGTAAAGCCTCATGCGCCTGTAATTTCACTGGCATCCATATCCTTCAAACTGAAACACAGCAATGCCGTTTGGTGGCATAAATAGGTATGGTGGTAGTACTTCCCCGGGCGAGCCCTTTCACAAGAAACTCTGCCACTTTTAAAAATCGTTTAATCTACTAACTGCCACTAGATTTTGTGAAGTTTGTCTGAGCTCAATCAAATCAAATCGGTTTTATTTTATGATATACCTATTATATACAAAGCTTACAATGTTGTTGAAGGTATAGTGCTAGTTAGTACACAAGTTTGGTGGTTACAGACATTGCTTACAGAGAACCTCAATAATCGAGCAGTTATCGTACCGTAGTCTTACAAGCCTTCAGGATCCGCGAATTCTTACAGACATGGCCTTTCTTCATGGTCTATGCATTGGTCATATAGATTGCCCTGAACTTACGGGTAGAGTTTTGCGTTTATGTGCTCCGAAATACCGCACTAGACATACAAAGTTATTTGCTGTATCACACTCATCAACTAACTATGCACAAAATTCTATCGACTACAGACTACAGAGTTTATACGAAGGAGATCTCCTCGATTGATATTTGTCATAACAACAAGGGAACTTTTAAAAGTGAAACTTTAAAAATACCTAATTATGGAGGATGACACACATGCATGATAACAACGCAACACAAATACTCTTATTATGGTATAATAACCAGTAGGTATTTTGTATAATAACCAGTATGTTGTGTTGCATTGTTATCATGCATGTGTGTCATCCTCAGTGGCGGATTTACAAATTTTCAAGGTATAGGCTGAATAGTTTTTGCCGCCCTTGCCTCAACAATTGTCATATCATACATTATTTTTACAATGCAACAATTTCGTTGAAATTGCACGTAAAATAATTTTTCGGTATATTTTTGAGATAATCGAAGCTCAATCATGTATGCTATTTACACAATAATGAACATTTGGTGATCTGATTTTGTTTTCGTTTTTCGCCTCGATTTGTTCGGGTAACCGGGGTAACCCACACGGTTATTGGAATAGAGAATGAAGCTCGCCACGTGCACGTGCAACATTGACGTCATTGATAATTGTAGCATTAAAAAAATACCGCGTTCGGGGAAAAAAAAATTTTTTGACTTAAGACTATCTCGCTATTACTGTTCAAGTTTTTTTTTTAATTCTAATCGTATTTTCTGAAGCTACTAGTGTATGTGAAACACATAATAGTCGATACATAAGATTGAAATCGGTAAAATTATTCACTAAATTATTCATTATATTCGAATAAAAATCGATAAATTATATACCTACAAACCATCCAGTTCGTAGCCTCCAACCAGTAGTAAGACTGGCATGTATGGGTTGTAAGTGGGAAGAGGGGCATATTTTTTACAATTTCGCTATATCGAACTAGCTCTTTTACTCTAGCATATGGAAGTTTGCTACACTCGGAATGTGCAATGACAAGTGAGAGAGAAAATTCATCGACAAAATTTGTTGCAGACTTCTATCTGTAAGACATCAGAAAACCGCCATAGAAATATCTTTTTAATTTCTATGAGGTAAAAAAAAAAAAAAAATCATGCCCCAAAATTTGCCGCCCCCAAAATCTGCCGCCCTAGGCTCGAGCCTACTCAGCCTGCTGGTAAATCCGCCACTGGTCATCCTCCATAATTATTTGAAAGTTTCACTTTTAAAAGTATGTATACCTATACTAGAGGTCCCGCCGACCTTCGTATCGGCTTGACATGCCGATGCCTATATACCATATAAAATTATTTATAATCTAACCTGAGCGCTTTTATAATGTAACCTTATGACGTTTGACATAGAATTGACAGAATGCGTGCTGCAAATATCGTCAAAGAGGATGTAAAAAAATGAATATCGTTTGAAACAGATGCTTCGGTAGGAGTTATCCCGAGATATATTGTCTATATAATTATATATAAATTAATTGCTGTTCGCTAGGCTCGCTAAAACTCGAGAACGGGTGGAGCGATTTGGCTAATTTTGGTATTGAATTATTTGTGGAAGTCATTCATTTTCTCATACATAATGATGGCCGGGGACAACAATTGACAATTCTACCAGGGTGTCTTATATTGACAGCCCGCGTTATACCTACATAACTGCCGATTTATAGGTATAACGCGGGCTCTGCCAATACTATATGCCGATCTTGCTCCACTTTTTCAAAAATGGCATCAATTTTATCCGTAATAGGGCGACCAGAGCGACGTGCATCTTTGACATCAAAATTTCCGGATTGAAAACGCTTAAACCAAATTTGTGCTACTCTCATAGACACTGCACTAGGTCCATAAACATCGCAAATTTTTTTCTCGGCTTGCGTTGCATTTTTACCTTTTTTGTAGTAAAATTTTAAAATGTATCGAATTTCTTCATTACATTCACTCATCATTACAGTACGAAAATCAAATAAAAATCACACATTTTCCTAATTTGAATTTCGAATTATCTTCTTTAAAATTTAAACTTTGAATGATACCAAAACCAGCCTGACACAAATAGTATAGCCAAAGAGATTTTATTACAAGTTCATACATACTATAATACGTAAAGACTTTTTCCCCAACCTATTATATAAGTATATATTGTATGTATTTTATCAACCTTTTTGTGTTTTTACACGTAGGTAATTTGTTTAATTTGTATTTTTAGTTTAATTTCGACTGTCTATTTATAAATTCTTTTTTGTATAAAGTAAATCCGTGTTTGGCCGTATGTTACGTTTACTATAAGTTTGTATCTATAGGTATATTATGTGCTGTGGATTTTGTTAAATAAAATAAATAAGATGAGCTGGAATAAGGATTTGGGCAATAGGTACCGCAAACTATTCTGGCTCAAACGCACGTTAGATCGGAACTTCACATTGTTATCTAAGTACCTACTTACTTACTAGAGCCTAGGCTACAATGAATACCTAAACACCGTGCGTGACCAAAGTCCCGGTAGCATTCAATCAGTGCACGAGTTGTTAGAGTAGGTAGGTACCTAGGTAATGTAATGATGCGCAGACGTACATCGACGTGCCTCCGCAAGTGGGCGAGCGCGCGCCCATCTCCGCGGTGTACAACCCGGCGACGCGCGAGTACATCCTGGCCGCCGTCAAGATCGCCGTCGTTGTGCTGGACGAGCAGCTCGACGCGCACCACACGGACGGCTTCACGCACTCGCGCGCCGTCGCCACCGTCCTCTACAACCCGCTCTTCAAAGTGCTTATCACGTGCGGCATGGACAGCATTATTATCAACTGGGATCCTCTCACAGGCGAGTCTCGTTTTCCTTTTATATTCTGTCAACTTACTAACCTTTATGCCGAGAGAACTAGTAAACGGAGTATACCACACGGCTGCTCCCAAATAGGGTTACCTATCTCAGGATTTTGTCCTGAGATTTCAGGAGTTTTGGATTCTTCTCAGGATTGCGGCTGGATTTTGCAAATCTCAGGATTTTTAGAAATTTCAATAAAATACAGCTTAAGTACATTCTAAAGATCTCTTCATTAATAAAAAGTTAAACAAACTAAAAAGAATGTTCCTTTTATCTGAGTGCGATGTGCAACGCATGAGCGAGGTACGCAGGGTATAAAAACGATAATACCTAGTCAGGTCATAAATTCTGTCACATGTTTAATATAAAATAATTGAAACAAGTTTATTCATTATGTAACCATTTATATACCAAAATGAACTTAACAAAACATAGATTCTTATGACACTAAAGTTTATTCAAAATGACCTCCGTGATTTTGAATACAGGCCTTCAATCTGCGCGGCCAGTCGTCTATCGCAGCACGAACGAGGTCCATGTCAATATCGGCGGCTGCCTTAATCAAGGATGTCTTGAGTGACTCTAAATTGGGATGAGGCTTTGAGCACGCCTTTTCCTCCAAGTGTTGCCATATCTTGTAATCTAACGGATTCAAATCTGGACTGGAGGAGGGCCAGTCTTCGTGCCGGATGAAGTCGATTTCACACGCCGCCAGCCGTGCTCTTCGCTCGATGAGCTGGCGCCGAATCTTGTTGGAATACCCAGTGCCTGTTATTGAACATGGTATGAGAAACAGGTTCCACAAGGTTCGTCAGGACTGTATTTTGATACACAACTGCATTCGTTTTTACACCTTTCTCACAAAAAAGTACCACTGTTAAGCCCCAATAAGAAACTCCCAACCATACCATGAGCGAGGATGGAAAATGATCTCGTTGGACACGCGGAATACGGTTTCTCGCTTCTTCACTACTGTGTGCGTACACCTTATCATTTTGTTTGTTGTAGCTCTCTTCTACGGTAAAAATTTTTTCATCCGAAAAAAGAATTACCCGATATTTTTTCCCGCGTACCGCTTCAACAAAGCGCGGCATCTCTTCAGTCTCAGGTCCATTAGACGAGCATTCAAACGATGTCCTGTTTTTCTTCGATATGCCCGAAGCCCTAAGTCTTCATTTAACACCCTTTTCACCGTGGTTCTGCTTAACCCCATCTGAAGGGCCAACAGTTTCTGCTTACGTTTGGGATTTCTTTGAATTCGCGCCTTCACAGCTTTTATCACTGCTGGAGTCGTAACAGATCGAGGGCGACCACTTCTTGACCTGTCATCTACACTAGAGTCTTCATTGTATAGTTTGATGGTGCGATAAACGAATCTTTTGGTTATATTCAAATTTTTCAGTATGTCAAAAATTTAAATTGGCGCGTAACCGCAACGATGCAACACAATAACTGCAACACGGTCGTCTTTAAGCGTCCACTCCATAAAAAAAAAATAGAGTAAAATTCTAAAAAGTATACATTTTTATTTTCATGAACAATTCGAAATTCGAATTCTATAAACTTTTTTGTGGCCAGCATTCTAAAAGAAAAGTTTTTACTGTGTGACAATACTTATGACCTGACTAGGTATAAGTCTTTTTTAAATTCCACGTTTGAGAGAAAATTCTCAAACTGTAAAAAATCTCAGGATTTTTCAATGGATATCAGGCCTTTTCTCCGGACTTTTGATTGTTCCATCTGGTATTCCTAATCCCGTATTAATCTTTAGGACAAAAAACGAACGATCCTTGTTTCTGTTCCATGACAAGATGCCTTACAGGCGCTTTACTAGTGCTCAGTCCAATAAAAATAAAAATAGTGCATTTGCTTAGTTGTTGAATATAACAGGTAAGCGCAACGTGATGGTCCGCGACGCGCACACGCGGCTGCTGCACGGGGAACTGATCCCGGTGGAGATCACAGCGGGGTGCTTCGACCCCGGCCACCAGCTGCTTCTCACTGGAGCCAGGGATGGCTCTCTCAAGGTTACTTAACAATTTATGTTTTTTTTATATATTATAGGCTTGCGTTTGACCACGTATGTTATTTTGTAAAGAAGTCTGGAGGGTCTGGTGCCTGTCGTCACCGAGGTAAATGATTCGTGCGACGCCATCAGAACATCCTTGTGGCACCCTTGCTATATATACTTAATAACAATATAATAAAATAAATAAATATTACTGGACATTTCACACAGCGCTATCTAGCCCCAAACTAAGCATAGCTTGTACTATGGGAACCAGATAACTGATAGAATACTTATATACTTTTTTTTGTAAATACATACCTACTTAAGGGCGCACTATTCCTGGGGAGACGATAAATCGCTTATTTTGAAACAATGTTTTGTTCAACAAATTTTGTGATTTCAATTTGTAATTCATATATGTTATAGTTAAGGATACGTGCTAGAGCGCCTGTGTTGTGAAAACACGATTCCGTAAAATTTTCTCGATAGAAAAAAAATCCAAAGATGACTCCAAATTTATCTTAAAACCGTTCTTATGCAATGAATACTACAATTTAGATCTTGAAATTTTTGTACAGTAATTCTACACAACATAAATAAGGGCACCTGTGTATTAAATTTTCAAAATACCTTTTGATTTTATCATGAAATGAAAATATCTAAGTTTTGCACTAATGAAACCATTCGCTCCAGACGCCCGTTTCGCGATTCAGTCTCGCCTCGGCTTTCAGACGGGGTACCCGTGACGCTTGTCGCTCCAAACGAACACGTAATTCTTAGGTAGAATTTATATTTAGTTGGTTTTTGTAAAGACGCAGTAATGAGAAATAAACACAACAAGATAATGAAGGGACTGAATGATAAAAAACCAGCAAACATATGAACCACGCCGAGATAGGACGTGCAGCGGCGCGCGGAGAAGCGGGGGTGAAATTCGAGTTTGGGCTGAGGTATAGTCAACTCTTAAAATATATAGAAAAACAACCAGACCCGGAACAAATATCTGTAAATCATGCAAACATATGTTCCGCGGCGAAAATCGAATCCACTACCTCCTGCGTCTCAGCCGGCTGTTCGCCCACTGCGCCACGGAGGTCGTCAAATACCTACCGCTGAATTGATCCTATTTAATTTTTTTTTTATCTAGCCTATGCTGTCCCACTGCCGGGCAAAGGCCTCTCCCTCATCTCTCCACTATTCTCGATCCCGCCAATACCTATAAAAAGCGTCCAAATCATCGCGCCACCGCGATATCAATATAATAAGGTATAAAATGAGTTGTTATCAGGTGTGGAACTTCAACACTGGTCTGTGCCTGCGGACTATGAATATCGAGTACATGTGCGAGGTCACGAACTGTTTCTGGGTTGAGGGAAGGTATGCGTCTTACATATTACTTACATTGGCTAGCTCTTCAGAACTATTATAAAATAAATTGAAAAGATTCAGTTATTATCAATTAGCTGACTTCCCACCAAGTTATGCAAGGCAGATATGAGCTATGGCACTATTTCTAAACAAATACAAAAACATTTTTTTTATTCGACCAAAAATGACATAAGTAATTACAAGTTTAGTAATCCACTGTTCTCTGCGGTGTACACTGTGTTGCAGTGCAGGGTGCAGTTCATTCCAAGAGAGAGTAGAGTAGGTAAATAAGACGTCATAAAGTTATAAAAAGAATAAGAAAACCACATTACAACTAAAAACGGACAAAATAAAGGGAGTAGACCAAAGCCAATCGGATCATAGGGCAAATCGGATCAAATTAAGAAATATATAAATACCTAATTCAAATTTCGCGCGTGTCAATCTGGAAGTAATCACCTTCCAAGGTCATACTCCTCAATCCGCATCTCTTGTCATCAAGGGCGTCGCCAAGGGGGGGCAGGGGGGGGGGGCAGTTGCCCTCCCCCCTAGAGATCAAATGTAATGTGTTGGTTATGGTTTTGATGGTTGTTCAACGATGTCAGGAAAAGACGGAGGGGTACAAGCGATCTTACGCAAAAAGTACACCAAAGCCCTCTACTTTCATTGCTCGTCCCACAAACTGAATCTAGTTACCAATGATCTAAATTCACTTCCTGAAATTAGAATTGCCAAGGGGAACCACCAAAGATACTATAAACTTTTTTCGGGAATCAGTTTTGAGGAGGAAGTTGATACCTAATATTTCTAGACTTTGCGAGACAAAATGGAGTGAGAAACACAGAGTTTTTAAAGAAAATCTTCCAGTAATTCTGGAAGCCTTACAAACATTATTTCAGGAAGGAAATAGTGCAACTCGAAAAAGTGCCTTCCAACTGCATGCGGCTACTTCCAGAATTTCTTTCATTCTCGGGATTATGTTGGTAGCCAAATACTCGGTTTTGATGGAACCCGTTCTCAACGTACTCCAATCTGTAGCTTTAGACGTGGTCAAAGCCTCGGAACACGTTAAAAGGATTTTACTTTTAATTAAAAACCACCGTGAAAATCCGGAAAAATTGACAGACGAAATTATAAAGGAATCTACTGCTGTTGCGGAGAAAGTCGGACTGGAGGAGGACATTAGATCAATGCCACGTATTACGGGGAAACAACGTCATAGAAGCAATCATCCAGCAGAAAGCCCTTCAGAATACTGGAAGAGGTCTTTAGTAATACCATACTTGGATTCAATTATCGCCTGCCTTGAAGTACGTTTTGCTGAAGAAAACACGCCATCATTCGCATTATCTAAGTTACACCCGGCGCAGATGCAAAAGACGACAACTGAAAATCTGAAACAAACTTGTGAATCTATTGCCCAGTTTTATGATTTACCGAACATAAAGGATGAAATCGAACTTTGGCAGCAATTGTGGCACGATAGGCTTAATCTAACAAATCTTACAGTTGTTGATGTCCTAAAAGAAACAAATTCCTTCTTTCCCGAAACGGAAAAAGCATTGAAAGTTTTGATCGCTTTACCATGCACGACCTGTACAGTAGAGCGATCCTTTAGCAGCCTCAGAAGACTAAAAACATGGCTAAGAAGCATCATGGCAGAAGATCGCCTTAATGGTCTGGCCATGATGAGTGTACACAGAGCTATAATAAATAAAAACCTAAATAATTTTAATGATGAAGTGGTTGAAAGTTTTGCAAAAAATCCCCGCAGGTTATGTTTCAGTAAAATATTATTTTTGTTAAAATAAATAATTATTACTGTGTTTAAAAGTTTGATTTAGTTATTGTGCTGGCGAGGGCTTGTGAAGTTTTATACATTGATATTAGAACCTTTCTTATTACAATCGTCATCGAGGCAAAGACTTCCAAAGTGTAACGCTTCATGCTTTCGACTGTACTAGGCGTTCATATTTTTTATCCTCCATAATATTGCCCCATTGCCCCCCCTCCCTTAGTCATAAGCTGACGACGCCCTTGCTTGTCATGTAAAAGGATGGATTTCGCTCTACATCAGTTCAGGCGCCGATCGCCAGTGACGGGGTCGCTCGTGTTGTGTGTAGCAATTTTGGCGCCGAAGCAAGGTAAGTGCGTTTGAATCATGGTAGCCATTTTACAGAATTACGTCGAAGTATAGAATTTATTGTTTTTTTTACTAAGTATATACTTAATACATTTGACTTTTTGCGTTTTAGTATATATTTAATTAGTATTCGAGTAAACTGTTTATTATGATCCTCTGTGATATGGGGAGAATCGGATCGGGAGATCGAACGATGCTCGGAGGGAATAGAATCACTCCAAAATACATTTTTATTGTTGTTTTGGGAAGACCAAACAAAGGCAGTGGCTTCCTGAAACCATGCCAGAAACTGCCAATAAAGTCCTGACCAAAAAAGTAACCGTGCGTCGGACGGCTGGCTAGGGTCTACGGAGTACCGTTCCCGAGTTTACAGAGGAGAGTGACACTATCAAGGAAGGGATGTAATTAAACAATGTGGTGCCAACCGGCCAAGGTTAATTTTTGTTTCTTAACGATTTTAATAAAGATTTCCTGAATAAATTAGAATAATTAAAAAGATTTTTGTTTGAACCGATTCACCCCTGAAGTTGTTGTTTTTTTTTTGTTTATAGATTAATTTGTATGTTTAATTTAAGTTTAACAATGCCTAGTCATTATCAAATATGTGTAGACTGTAATGATTTCACTAATATAATATTTTATGCAAAACAATGCCATTTTTAATGCTTGAAAAAAATGTATCCGATTCGCTTCGGCCTACCCTACCCCATGTAGTATTTAATATTAGAGTAAGTATTAACAATACATTACACATTACCTATTATAATGATTAAATTAAAAAAACTTTCGTGATTGATTTCAAACATTATTATAAATACGGGATTTATCGCGTACCGTCAAATTCGACCGACAATATTTCGGTTCAATTCGTGAACCTTCTTCAGGTTGAGTGCGATCCGCTCCGAATAACGTCTCGCCTCGCACTGCGCGCCGCACGCACGCAGCCCTCTGCGCGCGAGTAGACGGGCGCGGTGGTGGGGATTGCGACACACACCGATAAGACGGTACGTGATAAATCCCGTATTTATCATAATGGTTTAAATTAAAATAAAATTAAAACACAACATTATAATAACACAAAAATATTCTAGTTTATATTAGCTTCATAAAAATCCTCCAATAAATATGCTTATATTTTCAACCCTTGCACAGCTGGTTTTAAGGTCACGGATTCCTCAGTCAGTTCTCTCACACCACATGCTGGAATTACGGTCGCCACCACGTAAGATTTCGCGACCATTTGGGGAACTGACGGATGAAAATAAGGTTGAAATTAGTTATCGTAGAGCAGAGACATTTACGCTTCAGTTCAAGCCAAGCATTGTAAAGTTGTGTAAGATGTTGTGGTGTGCTGTGGTGATGTCAGGATCCTAGCAGTGGGCTGGAACCGTCACGTGACGGAGTTCGAGGACACGGGCACAGCCAGCAGCGGCAAGCATTGGGAGACGCGGCACACGGACGACGTGCTAGCCGCAGCCGCGCGCGCGCCGCTCTCGCTCGCCACCACCTCCTACAACTCGGAGCTCTTGCTGTGGAAGCTGGAGACTGGACAACCGTACAGGTAATATGTATTTAGATAGGTAATGATGCGATCCCCTAATATATAGATTTTTCCTTTCTTGAGGAGGAGGTAGGAATGAGATCCATCTTCCAAGTGCTAAAATGTGTTTCCACAACTGTACTTGTGTTTATCATAATGAGCGGGGAGACACGGCTAGCGATGGCGTGCCCAGCAGTGCCCTCACCACACTATAGATAGCACAGGCGCAGGCCTGTAGGCATTTACTACGACTTACTCGAGTCAGCTATTCTGTAGGTAGGTACCTAGTGTCTCCCACATGCAGGGTTATTTTGATCGTTATTTTAACAATTTTGCCTACTTGTTGAAATGAATAATGGTTGCAGACGGTTTTCATGCACGGAGCCGATGTTGCGCATCAAGATGACGCACTGCAAGCGCGAGGCCAAGCTGCCTGGCGCCGCGGCCGGTCCGCCCGACGTGGCCGCACTAACACGCAAGTCTTCTGTTCATAGACCCAGGTTACTGCCAGCTGATCATTTTATAAACATACCCCTGAGGATTTATAATATTTAATGATTGTCAATGAAATGTTGAAAAGTATTTTTGTTTATCCATGATAAAATGAATATTTAGATCGAAGTGAATTCTGAAAAACTTTTTAGATTCTTTAATAAACTCATTGAACAAAATAGGACCCAGGTACGAGCCCTGCTCCCTAGAAAGCTATAATATGCAGGGAACCACACTGCGAGTAAACCTGAGCTGACACAACCAACACAGATTATTACTGGGCAGCAAGCCAAATATAGGTGAAGGTTTTATTTAGGTACGTACATGTAGTATTCCCCCGCAGCATGGCCGGTCGCGAGAGCGTGAGCGCGTCTGAGGCGGTGGCGAAGGCGATGGCGCGGCGAGTGTCCAGGGTGGCGCTGCCGCCGCGTGCGCAGCACATGCGCCAGCTCGCCGTGCACGCCTGCATCTTCCTGCAGACGCGACCCGTGCACATGCAGATAGGTAGGTATACACGGACACCATCTCACGTGCTTTGCTTCGTCGGACGGGATGCAACAGTTGCAGGGTCGATGCAGCGACTCACAGAGGAGTGCACACTCGCTTGGGCATGCACCGCACTCAATGCTTTGCTCACTCTGCACTGGTATTACTACTCGTAGAATGGTCAAACGTTACTAAAGCAAAGAAATTATGTAGTTTATTTCACTTTCCATATTCCTTATCCATTTTACGGCCAAAAACAAATGTGTAGACTGCTGCTAGAGCACTGCACCTCATGTCTTCAAAACTCATTTAAAAATGTACTTTTATGGCCAGTTTGTAAGTATAAGTTGTGTTAGTTATTGTTCGAAGTAGGTAACCGTCAACAAATGTTGTTTCCCAGCGTCCCTGGTGCTCTCCCTCGAGAACGGCATAATCCAGTGCTGGTCTGACCACCCTGCAGGGGGGTTCCAGGGCTCCTTCCAGGGCGTGCATACAGCGGGGGACTACGTGTCGGCCTTCGCCACGGATGCGCATAACGACTACCTGTTCACGGGCACCACCGTCGGATACGTCAAGACCTGGCTCATTATGGATTATTTGCGAGGCGACGAGGAGGTAGGCGACTTTTGAGGTCAAACATTCTCATTTACGACCAGTTTTTGTTGATCGAGCGAAGCGAGATCTCCAAATCAACTTGGGCAAATCGGCGTTGTATGTATGTTTGTTTGTCGGAGGATAACTTTCGAAGCGCTTATGCGATCATCGTGAAATTTGGTATATGTGTAGGTAGTAATGGCACAATTGTGTGACTAAATTTGCTAAAAATGTGTGTATGTGTGTTGTTGAGATATTGGGGTTCAAGAAGGGTAAAATAAAAAACAAAATGAGACTATCTGGTCCAGTGGCACGTCTAATAAAAGGTATTTGTGAGTACATTTCGATCCCCTTTGTATTTTTAGTTTAAACTATGTAGTTTTTAAGTTATTCGCCATAATATGAAAATGAAAATATTTTATTATTACTACAAAAAACACAGTATCTAAACAATTTAAAATATGATTTACAAGCTAAATTATAACTAGGTATATACAAGTAATAGATGCATGAATTTTGCAGACAACATTTATATCTATTTATAGTATTATCTATCGGTTTCCTCACTAGGCGTAGCCTGTATCGAGGAAACCAAAGCTCGGAAAGTCGGAACTTAAAGCGTACAAGTTGGTCGACTGACAGATTCAATTAGGTTATTTATTATATGTTAGGTGATAAATATTAGAATTAGTTAGAGGTAAAAATAAAATAATATTAAGTATAAATAAGATAACAATAAGTATAAATAAGATAAAATTAAGTATAAATAAGTTAATGTAAAAATTTTAAAAATATGATAAAAAAGGGGTTTTTTTTAATGAATTATTTTTAGTTTTTCCTCAGTTTGGTCGTAGCTTAGTGATGCAAGCCATTTAAAAATCATACGTTTTGCCTCATAAATTGACTTGTGTTTGATGTCGCAATTTTTGGTTACTATATTATAGACACGTAGTCTCATAAAATTTCCAAGCCGCTGCGCGAACCCAGTGTTAGTGGATGGTGTGATAAGTCTGTAAACCCTACGATTCGACAGCAAATCACACTCAGGAGAAGAGAGGACTGACCTGTGCACTGAAAGAGATGTTTTTAGGATAAATAGTTGTCGCACACTTAACACACAAGCATCCTTATGAACACTAGTGGTTGGATACCTGTAGGGCTTACATAGCATTACCTTAATAACCGAACGCTGCGCTCTTTCCACCCGAATGATGAATTTGGCAGCACTACCCCAACACGTTATATAGTACGCAATCAGAGATTGACATAACGCGTAGTAAACTGATATAAGAGTTTCAGTAGATGCAGCATATCGCAGATTCCTCATAACATTTATAACCTTTCTAATTTGGGCCGAGAGAAGCACAGTATGAGTTTCAAATGTCATGTTCTCGTCAATATGGACGCTAAGATATTTGAGAACCTTTGCACGAGTCAGGGATTCACAGTGGCATAAGTTATCACTGCACGTCTTACTATGAATTTTGATGTTAAGGTTTCTAAAGGGAGCCGAGGCTGAGGTCTTATGGAAAGACAGATATGTCGTTTTCTTGGTGTTAAGCGTAAGAAGATTCTGCTGTAGCCAGTGAGAGACAAGCGCCATGCCACGTTCAGCCGAAGAACATACCTCAGGCCATGTCGGTTCATTAAAAATTATTACAGTATCATCGGCATAACACAAAATGTCTGCGTTTTGTATCGGGACATCATGAATGTCGTTGATGTATAAAAGGAATAGTGTTGGTCCGAGAATACTGCCCTGCGGTACTCCAAATCGAATTGGTTGTGGGCTGCTATTAGTCTGGCCGATCCTTACACACTGACTCCGATCCGTTAAATAGCTTTTGAACCAGTCTAAGGTGACTCCCCTAATTCCCACACCTTCCAGCTTTTGAAGAAGTATTGGAACGGAGACAGTATCAAAGGCCTTTGCTAGATCCAAAAAGATACCAACGCAGCTTTTTCCATTGTCTAGATACGACGACACCGTGTTTGTAAGGAGCGTGACAGCATCTTCAGTGCTTTTTCCTTTACGAAAGCCAAATTGTTTAGCGGATATCAAGTTGTGGGATTCCAAGAATTTAACTAAACGTTTATTTACCAATCTTTCAAGTAGTTTAGAAAAGGTTCCTAACAGTGAAACCGGTCTGTAATTATCTACCAAACTCTTTGAACCACTTTTGTGAATGGGAGAAACAAGCGCAGTGTTCCAGGCAATGGGAAAAGTGCCATCAGATAGACTTAGATTTAGTATATGCAACAGCGGTGTTATGATATAATCTTTCATAAGTTTAATAAGAAAATTACCAAAACCGTCCATTCCTGGAACTTTGTCATTTTGTAAGTTCATAATCATATTTTCAACTTCCTTGTGGTCAGTTGGACTCAAAAAGATGGACTCGGCTGGGGAATTAGAAACTCTAACTTCTTTCGCAAGATCTATTTCACTTTTGTTTATTTTAGAGAGTATTTGATCAGCAAGCCGCTGACCAACGAATGCAAAATGCCTATTTGCTAAGTCAATGGATTGTTGTGTTTTTGGACAATTTGGTACTGTTAATAGTTCAGTGGGCTCTTTGTTATATTGGGTTAAGTTACAAATATTCTTAATTGAACACCAAAGTTTTTTAGGGTTATTTTTATTTGCTTTATATTCTCTATTTTCGTACCCTAATTTCAATTTACGCAGTAGGTCTACAAAGAAATTTTGATAGCGTGTATAGGTTTTCCTAAGGGTAATATTTTTCGGATCGTTTCTAGCCCGTAGATGTAGGCGGTCACGATTTTTCATACATCTCATTAGACCTGGAGTAATCCAGGGTTTTAGGCAGTATCTAGACCTACTTAACTTAATTACCTTCGAATGTTTACTTACTATATTTGTCAGGAGCTCCGTAAAAATATCATTCGTTTTATTTATATCATTGAGGTTGGTAATGATGGACCGGTCAATATGAGCAAGGTCATTTTGGATAGCACTGTTGTCTCTTTTGGTGATATAGCGACTTGGACGGATAGGTTTAGGTTTTGATAGGTTCATGCCAATTATTACAGGGTAATGATCCGTTATGTCCAACTGGCAAATAATGCCAACTGTTTTACTTAGAAAACTTTCGTGATTGATTTCAATCATTATTATAAATACGGGATTGTTGACTCAAACAGTTCTGCAGTGGCGGAACATTCCCTAGATTCTGATTCGACGCACTACATACGTTTCGACAAGGCCCGGGTTTTAGCGAGAGAGAAGTTCTTCGTTCCTCGCAAGATCCGAGAGGCGATAGAAATAAGTCGTGTGCCGAACTTTAACAGGGATAGAGGATGGGTTCTACCGCCGGCCTGGAGGCCATGTCTTCATGATGCATGTGACAGAAGAGTGAGTGAACCTGGTAGAGACATAGTTAGTGTTGTGTGTTTGCCTGTACCAAGAACTACAGAAGAGAGCAGCAGTGATGATAATGATGATGACACAGCGGGTCAACGCACTGTGCTTTCGTTGACCCAACCCCCACCACCCCGCCCGTCCACTCGCGCGCAGAGAGCAGCGGCGCGCAGTGCGAGGCGAGACGTTATTCGGAGCGGATCGCACTCACCCTGATGAAGGTTCACGAATTGAACCGAAACATTGTCGGTCGAAACTCCGATAAGACGGTACGTGATAAATCCCGTATTTATAATAATGAATGCCAACTGTATTTTGATTGCTGCTCAAACCTTTGACATAAATATGGTCAAGACATGAGGATTCCCTTGTGGGCTGTGTTATAGCCGGGATAAGCTCGTGTTCAGCCATGAAACATTGGTATTCGAGAGATTGTGTATTTACCGTGGTCTCCATTATATTAACATTAATATCGCCTGAAATGATTAACGGTAGCCCGTTTAATTGACTTATGTAAAGTTCCAGTGATGTAAGAAATTTTTCCAAATTTCTAACAGAAGGTGAGCGTACACCTAGAATATTAATGACTTTTGGAATACAAGCAGTTATACTATCAGCTTCATCAATTGAGGGTTCTAAGGCCGAGGCTTCCAGGTATCCTTTACATATACAACAACTTTGCTATTTTGATTCGCGTGGACAGTGGTATTAAATGAGTTGTATCCAGGAATTTGTGGGATGATCAAAGAGTCGTTTAATCAACACTCTGTTAAGATCAGAATGTCTATTGATATATCTAGACGCATAAGAGCTACAAGAAAGGTGTCACAATTTTTTTGTATGCTTCTAATATTTAGTGAGAGTAATTTAAAGTTGTGTTTAGGTGTGAGTATATGTTTACAACTATTTGGGTCATGTATAACTTCACAGTTAATTTTTATCGAATCTAAATCTGAACTCAAAACGTCGGTGAACATCATTGGAAAACAGATAAGTTATCCAAAAACCGATTAAAACGCGCTAGTGCTTTGGCAATTTTACTATTTTTAGCGGGCTGTTTACGTATATTTAGTAAGAATGATAAGCGGTGAAACTTTATAGGAGTGTGTTTATAAGCAGAAAAACTGGGCACAGGTGTTAATTGCTCAGTATGGGTATCATAGTCGTTATATATTATACCGTATTGCAACCTAAGATGTATACATATGGGTCGTAATTTGGTTAGTTCATAAGAGTTTGTGAGGCATCCAAAATATGACGTAGGATATGTCAAATCAGGAGGAATAATACATCTAAACAACAATAGATACAGTAACAATGCGTTAATAAAAATAATCTTAATATTAGGATTTGGGTAAAATTCGTCAAAACAAAACTATAAACTGAAGTAACTACCCCAAGGGTGCAACAAAAAACAAGCCACAAACAGTAGATACAATGTGGTGGTGGTATACCTTTAGCTATCAAACATAATACAGATTTATGGTATAAATTCTTATGCGTTATTAACAGATAGAGGAGGCAACAGTCGATCCAAGTCCTTATGTGATGGTATGGGTATAGCAGCCTTACCCTCTCGCTGTCTGACGTAGACAACGCCTTGGGTACACCAGCAGAAGGCATATCCGTGTTGTTTGGCTCTGGATCTGGAGTCGCGAAATAAAATCCTGTTGTCCTTAGTTAATCTTTCGTTGAAAAATATTTTTCGAGGGGTGCCTGCCACCTCCAGATCAGCACTGCTAGTGTTTTTCCGTGACTTGGTGGCTTTAAGCAATTGATCCCGCTTTGTGCGGCGGAGAAGACGAACCACTACTGGGCGCGGCATCCGTGTACCATCTTCCGGCAGTGCCGTGGTCACAGGCGGTCGGCGTGGTCCCACGCGGCTCACCCAATCTATGTCTCTGTCCTTCATTTCGACTCCCATTTTTTCCGTCGACGTCCATATAAACTGGACTTTGACAAAATTCACAGGTAGGTACACCAGTGACTCCATCAGTGCTGAAATTTGATATGCGTGTAGTTTTAGTGACACAAATATAGGGAAAAGGGGACTATTTTGATAGTCAAAGATTATAAATCATAACATTATTTTATAGTCAAATAATATATTTTCGATTGGGAGACTCAGTAGTATAGAAAAAGAGTTTATAAACTGATTATCAATTTGTATTTTAAAGCAGCTATTGTATTTTATTTTAATTTAAGTCTGCGTATTACTCAATTACTCGTACCTAGTCATTGGGAGTCATAAAACCTTGAGTAAAAATTAAGGGTGAATTTGTATGCAGACGACGAGTTTTGAATAAAAGGTTCATTTTCAACCACCACCATTAGATTGAAATAAATACAGCGTATTGGTCGTACGTAGGCAATTCATCGTATAAGTATAGGTATGTAGATATAGTATTTATATCCAGGTGTACGTGAACATGGCGCGGCTCCGGCTTCAGTTCCCGTTCCTGTGGAAGGACCGGGTGGAAGGGCGCGCCAAGAGGAGCCTCCGCGACCAGCCGCGCCCGCTCCTACTCAACTCATACCGCGCGCATCTCCGGTGCATCTCCTGCATGGCTTACGTCGACGAGCTGAAACTCGTGTTCAGGTAGGTACCTACTCTGAACTAATGACGTGCCTATGTTTTTAATTCTTTCTCATTGTACCTAAGTGACAATGATTTTAAATGAGAAATAAAGTTTTATGACGCAATATGCGTCTTTTGCACAAGCCAGTATCTAACTAAAAAAAGCGTATGAACTCTGGTATTAGACTTTATCGGCTGGATAATGGCTTATGTGTTATTTTGTGTTCCCTAGCGGTAGCGCTGACTACTCGGTCCGAGTGTGGCGTCTGTCGGGTGAGTACCTGCAGACGCTGGGCAGCTTCCATCCGCGGAGCCTCGACGTGCCGCGCTTCCCGCCCGACGTCGTGAAAGTAGCCAGCTTCACTACCTTCAAGGTAAAACATTACTTCTCACACATAAGAGATCAGTTTTGTAACTTGACGTTTGAGCAATCCTATTGTGTGTGTGGGTGCGTGTGCGTGTGTGTGCAGGTGTGGCGCAGTGGGCAGGTGTCGCGCTACGTGCCGGGGCAGGTGGAGGTGGACAAGCTGCGGGACATCACGGAGCTGGAGCTGAGGACGAAGACGTTCGGCGCGCCGCCCAAGGACCCGCTGCTTAGCCGGTACTCCAGCCTGCCGCAGCGCCCCGACAGGCAGGATAGGATACAGCTAGATGACTCGCTGCAAACTGTAAGTACAACCTACCCTCACATCTTTACTACATTTATAAAGGGAGTAGTTTTTTGTTAGTTTCTTATATAAGAAGACCGCTATGCGTATCATGATGCTTTAGATGTTTTTTGTGATTTGTCCAAGGTATGTGATTACGTAGGTAGACCATGACCCATTTATTTATTTATTTCTAGGAAAACCAACAGCTGATAAACTTATACAAATAACAGGTTGATTGACAGATAGCCAATTACTGATTTTCACGTTTATAAACATTATAGAAAAATGTGAACAACCATTCAACATCTGATATTACAGATGCAATGAAGAATGAGTATACCTATACTATTATTATATTAAATATACTATTATTAACCACTAAAGAATTCACGATTCAACCGCTGTCGGATCGAACTGACGCTCATGCAGAAAAGGTCACAGTCAGTGCGCTTACGCAGCTTATTGAAATTGTCACTTGCTCGCCACAAAAATGAGTTTTGCCTGTAATTTGTACCAACGATGGGTAAATCTATAGGAGGAATGAACCTAGTTTGTTTAAATGGAACATTAATTCTAATTTTATTTAACAAGTCAGGACAGTTTATGACATTAGAGGTTATTTTTAATAAAATTGTTGATCAGGAAACTACACCATTATGGTATTCGAAGCATTGCTCTAGACTTTCTCACTTCTTATTTAGGTGACAGTGCATAGTAGACGTACATGCCAAGTGTTCTCCGAGGTCTCTGGTTAAAATGGGTGTACTACAGGGATCAATTCTTGGACCATTTTTGTTATCAGTATATGGTTAATGATCTTCTCCGTCTTGTAAAGTACGATCATGAGGTTGTATTGTTTGCAGATGATACGTCACTTTTTTTTAATTAAAGTGACGTAAAACCGATTTTGACGATGTAAAAAATGCAATTTCTAAGGTCGTAAAATGTAAGTAGTCTTTGTCTAAATGAAAAGAAAACAAAGTGTATACCTAATGTTAGACAAGTTAAAGCAGATGTAAAAATCAAAGACGAAAAGTTGGCTTTTGTGGAAACCACCGTTTTTCTTAGGTATAACCCTAGATTGTATTGAAAAAGAAACAGACGTGTTCACTGGTTGGCCCCGTCTGCCACGAGTCTTGGTGTAGACCATAGTTTTACGAGCAGTAGACGCCCAACTTATGTCTGTAGTTGATTTTGCAAACAGTTCATACAGTCTGTCACCGCATTCACGACATTAAATTTAAAACATATATGCAGTATCCTATTAACTGATTTTAGAAGTAAGTTTAATACCGGTAGCTTGAATATTTATCCAGTAATCGATACATTTCCAATAAATAATTTTTACAATACATTTGCTCGTAAAGGGTTATTTCACCAATTTCAATATCGTGATGTTAAGTATGTCATTCATTACGTACGTTATTGTAATTTACCTATCGCGTAGCGCGCATCGCTAATTTGTAAAAATTATTCCGTGCGCTTTTTCTTTTCGCTGTATTAGGTGAATAAAGATTTATTCGTTTAAATCCCGAGTTTATTTCCTCGCAAATATGTTATAAAACGTTGTATGACATGCGTGCGCTTTGATAATTACAGCCTCTGCTTTCTTGTAGGCCTAGTCTACGGCTCGGGCTAGCAATATCGCCTCGGCTGTAGTTTTCAACTTGCCGCACTTATATCATAATGTACTATTAACGTCAGCCGATTTTTAGCGTCATAATATGATGAATGAATATGATTTGTTTATTTTATGCAGGCTGTTTCATTGATATTTTAGGACTTGATATTAAAGTAAGTGGATTGAAAATTAAAAAAAAAAAATAGTTTAAATTTGAAAAAAAAAACTATTTTTCAACAACACCTACTAGCCATGTGTATTTGTATGTAGTAGTATTTTTCTATACTAAAAGTAGGTCACACTAAAAGTTTTGCGTAACTTAGAAAAACAACATGATAAAACCAAAATATTATGTGTATTGCTTTTCAAAATACTCTCCTTTACATTTTAAACATTTTTTCATGCGATCGAACCATTTTTTAAAACAGGAGGACCACAGATCTGAAGGCATGTTTTCTACGTGCTGATTGAACGCTATCACTGCCTCTTCGGAGTTGGTAAAAGTGAAACCTCTCATCAAATCTTTGATTTTGGGGAAAATACAGAAATCACAGGGTGCTAGGTCGGGCTATGTGCAGGATGGGTGACGAGTTGTACTTTTTCGGAAGTTAAAAATTACTTTGTTTTGTTGGCCGTGTGTGAAGAAGCGTTGTCATGATGTAGGAGAACGCGGCTTTTGGGTCGTCTTTCGCGAACTTTTTCTAACACCCTGGGTAAACAAATGGTAGAATACCACTCGGCATGAACACTCTTTTAATCTTCAAGTGGAATTGTGCAGATGGGACCCGTAGCTGAGAAAAAAAACGCGATCATTTTTTTTACCAACGTTTCTCGCCTGCCTCACTTTTGTTGGCCTGTTCTCATTTTCAAACACCCATTCACAAGATTGCTGTTTTTTTTCGGGTTCAAAACAATAAATCCAAGTTTCGTCTCCTGTGACAATGTCATAAACAGCATTAGAATGTGAGCACCATTCCACGCGAGTCCGCTTCTGCTCCGCTGTCAGTTCATGAGGGATCCAACGACAACAAAGTTTTCGAACTTTCAATTCTTCGTGTAAATTTTTCTGAATTTGACTCATACCAATCCCCAATAGTCCTCGAATTGTCTCATAGGTAATCCGCGGGTTTTCTTCAATTAGCCGCTTAACAGTAGCCACATTATTTTCGTTGACGGCAGTTGAAGGCCGCCCTTCACGAAATTCGTCATGTAAAGAAACCCGACCTCTCTCAAATTCAGCAAACCATCGCCTTACGGTGCTTTTCTCCCAAAAGCATTTTGAAGACGAGCGGCATAGTCTTGCAGAGAGAGAGAACTTTTAAAATCATAAAAAATCATCGCTCTAAAATCTTTTTGACTTAATTCCATTTTCGTTGCGTACTGTTATACGACAGAAGTCCGAAGGGGTTTTAAAAAAGTTATTTTACTGATTAAGAGTTTAATAAAGGAATAAGATACAATTAAGGATATTATTTTAACCCCCGGACGCAACCGCTCGTTAAGAAGATCAGACCGTGACTGTAGATGGGTCACTGCTAAGAAATACACATAGAATATATAATGCTGGGTAGGTATCTCGTAAGCATAACTCCTTACTATACAAGGATATAACATCTCCCCGTTTAAGAGGAGACTTAAGGGTTCTAAAGTCTCCGTGATACTAAATTTGACTTCTAATTGGAGCAATGTGATCCAGTTCTAGATCAGAATTTTGTCTATCCTCTAAATGTGCTACAGGCTGTGGTGATGAGTTATTTAATGTAAAATGTAAAGCTCAGTTGCCGCCAGGTTTACAAGGATAAAAATGTCTAAACGCTAAATAACATAAAAATAAAGCAATTACAATATAAATGAAAATAATCAAACTTGAGTAATGTGCCCCATATCTTATTATATGCGGACTGTTGTCAATTTTCTGTAAGTTATCTAAAAGGAATTCTAGTACAATTTTGTTCTTTGAATTAAATTCATCCAAATCTATATTTTGTAAATGGATAGGGGACTCATCTTCTATAAGACTATTGAATCTTACTATGTTACAACAGGTATCATTAATTAAATTGAAATCCGGTATGCTGTTAATAGGTGATGTAATGTTTATTACATCATACTTAGGGATAAGTGTAGTACTTTTACAGTGTCCAGTACATTCCTTAGGTATAGTAAGTATTCCTGTGGATAGTATTGTTGTTTCATAAAGTTTTGAGTTCGCACAATCAATTGAGATTTTATTTGGTTTCGATTGAATAAAAATCCACTTGTTATTTACTAAAGGTTTCCAGATATCTATTGTCCCGAATATGAATTTAATTTCGCACTGCTTTGGTATTTCACTAATCACTTTGGTCAGTAATTCACGCTCACAGGTAGGTCTAGCATCGGCTGCGTAGACATTTGTGACGTCACAAATAAAGTTACCCGGGATTACAGTTCTGCAGTTATTCAAATCGTCTAAATTACAATATTGAGATTTGTCTTTAGTCATTGCAATATATTTAGAGCTAGGTATAATGAAACTGAATTTATTAGATTCTTTAACATTATATGGTGTAGGTAAGGCAATATTATGGAATATTAAGTATTCTTTAATACCAACTAATGGTACCTGTAAAACAAATATAATCTTATAATCTACATAATAACAGTGGCGGATTTACCCACAGGCTGAGTAGGCTTGAGCCTAGGGCGGCAGATTTTAGGAGCGGCAAATTTGGGGACCGTTTTTTTTCTGATAAGTATTTTGCAGAAAGAAGTCTATAAGCCATCTTTCCGATGACTTTTCCCTCTTCCCTTTCATTGTACATTCAAGCAACGGTACCACAAACTTCTATATTCTATGGTATAACACCCAGTTCGCGGCTCCCAACCAGTAGCATACTACATTTAGCCGCCTTATCGATTCGCTCAGAAATATAACCAAAAACTATAACTTAACTTGTTGGAATGAAGGGCGGCAAAAATGTAACAGCCTATACTCGGGAAATGTGTGAATCCACCACTGCATAATAACAAACAAGCTTAGATACTCTTAAAATATGATGAACGGTGTTTACGTCTAGAGTTACAGGTAATCTTAAATCACTAGGTAAGTATCTGTAGTTATTGGCAAGCTCTCGGTACAATTGCTGTGAAGTAATGATCGATGGATGTAAGATATTTTGGCTGCTGAACAAAATAGCGTTGATTAGGTGTTCCAGTTGGAATGACAAGGTAAGTAGTGAGGTTTCTAAACTATTAAAAATTTCATCTACATTAAGAAGAATGCGTAATCCATTGATTTCTTCAGAAATATTCCTTACGTTATGCGAGAGGTTGTCAATAGCTTCATTTAAGTTAGGTTCGTTACTCTTAATTTTATTCAAGGTGTCATTATAAGATCTTATGATTGAGGTAGTGACCAAAATATTTTCTTTCATTAATGAAACCAATTGTTTCTCATTATTTCGAATAGATTCTATAGCTTCATTATATTTTAGGGCGTCGTTTTCATCTAAAGTGCCAAAGATCTGTTTCAATATAGTTCCTATACCTCCTATCCAGGCACGTTTTAATCGGTTATCAAATAAGTGTGAGATAGATTCAAATTCCCTGTTTATATCTTGTTGTCGTACAGCTAAAGGATTTAATCTATTATGACATTCTATTTCAATTTCTAAGATTCGAGTTTGGGTACATAAATATGTAGTCGTCTTCAAAGCTGATTCGATGTTTTGTATGTGTGGTGCAAAATGAGATATGTCCAATGGTATCAAAACATTTAAGTAGCCGTTATTAATTTTCACTGTGCCCAAATAATCAAAATAAATGCCTGAACTTGAAGTAACTGGTTGAAGATATTCCTGATACGTTTGACCCCGAGTTGTAACTCTGCAAATAATAATTAGAATTACGACTAAACTCAAATAAAGTAAGTTATGTATTTCCTTAAAACGTAACCTATATGCCTAATACTTAAGTGCTATTTCTATTAATTGCTAACTTATCTATCTAAACCGTTCACCAACATAATTATGTTATAGATTGTTCCCGACATCAGCGAGTTTCACTTGATCGTAGTGATGAGTAACATGACGCCGGTTGATGAGTAAGGTAAGTGTATTATTGCCATTGATCTTTACTATTTTGTAAGGTCCTTTCCAGACGGGGGACAAGGCCTTACGCAGCCTTAGGTGATTTTTTAGATATACATAATCACCGATTTTATATTTGATTGGACGAGTATGGATATCATATAAAATTTTTGAAGATTCCTTTGATTTTCTAATAAACTCTATGGCTTTTTCTCGGGAATATTTCAGTCTATTTTGTAACATACGGACATAATCAGGATACGTGGCTCCCTGTGGCTCGTCATATATGGAGTTATGGTATAAATGGCTTGCTACCAAACACTAATTCATACGGTGTAAAATGCGTTGTAGAATGGATAGCTGTATTATAGGCGAGCATTCCTGTGTACACATAACGAGGCCAATTCGTATGTTCGGCATTGGTATAGGGTTTGAGATATTCTTTTAGAGTGGAATGACCTCTTTCTAAAGCTCCTTGAGTTTGAGGATGATAAGGAGAAGACCATAGGTTTTTAATTTTGAGGAATTCGCATGTCTTTTTGAATAGATCTGATGTGAAGTTTGTGCCTTGATCGGTAACAATTATTTTAGGGATTCCGAATATAGATATGTAGTGAAGTAGGCACTCGCAAGTTTCTTCTGCTGTAGTACTACGAATTGGGTAGGCTGAAGAGAATTTGGTGAGGTCATCTTGGATGGTTAGGATAAATTTTAATTTTGCGATACCAGATTCAGGAAGTGGACCGACAATATCGATGGATATGCGTTGCAATGGTTCGGTCGACGTTCGGGTAATTTGCATGGGAGCACGGTTTACTTTTCTAAGTGCTTTATTCTCTTGACAGGATTTACATTGTTTTACATAGGCTTCTATATCACTTCGCATGCCTTTCCAATAGTATGATTGCTTTAATCTATTGTACATGCGTGCTGAGCCTAAATGACCCGCTATAGGGATATCATGATTTTCGAATAAAATTTTCTTAATTTCAGTTGGAGCAGGATATATAATGTTATTGTGATAGATATTGACTTTAATTTTTGTGTCATGGAAAAGGTAAGTTAGAATATTATAGATTTTGATAAATGAATGCTTTTCGAAAGGATTCTTTAAATCGGAAATGCCAATCTCATTTATATTTCCTAAAACTACTAATTCGTTCCTAATTCTTTTCAGGGTTTCGAAGATTTCTGGATAAGATGCCTGATCAAAATGATGGACTTTGATAAACAGCAGATAATACACTTTGTTATTAAGATCTACTTTTTTAAACAGGAAGAGTTCTTTTTCAGAATCACATATATTAGTATTGACTTCTGAATCATTTAGAATTTCTGGAATATAAGGATTGGACTCATCTAAATCGATGGAGGTAGGTACTAGGATAATTTTAGCAGGAGATTTCATGAGACTTTCGTTATGCTCTTTGATTTCTGTGTTAAATGATTTATTTTTCCTGATATTATTTTCAGGAAAGTGGGATAATCATCGACAGGTAAATCTGGATTAGCACTCGTAGATGGCATAGGGTCATAATCAGGATGAATATCGGATAAATTTGGAACGGATTGAGGTAAGTTATCAACTTCATTTTCGATTTCATCTCTAAGGATATCTGGGATATTGGACGGTAAGTTTATATCAGGTAAGGGCAGGATGTCTTCATAAGGATCAATGAGATCTGGATCTTGGGATGCAATTTGATCAGGATTAAACGAAGGTGGAGATATAAGTAGATCCATTAAATCCCTATCTAATTCTGGATTGGGTTCCCCTACGTTGATAGGATTAGGCGGTTCCGTCGGCTGGACAGGATTGACGGGAAACCGTGATAGGGCATCGGCATTTGTGTTGATTTTCCCTTTCTTATGTTGAATATCATATTCAAACTCCTCCAGCTTTAATCGCCACCTAATGAGTCTTGAACCTGGGTCTTTACAATTGAATAACCACTGCAATGGTTTATGGTCTGAAAGGATTATGATGCGATGGCCATAAAGATAGGGTCTGAACACTTTGGTTCCGAAAACTATGGCAAGACATTCCTTTTCTGTCACACTATAATTGGATTCGGCTTTATTTAGTGTGCGAGATGCATAGGCTATCGGACGGTCCTGACCAACTAGACCTTGGGATAATATAGCGGATATAGCATAGTTTGAAGCATCACATGTGAGATTGAAAGGTTGCGTGAAATCTGGATACGCTAGGACTGGGGCAGAAACGAGTTTTTCCTTCAGGATCTCAAAAGCGAGTTGATGCTCGTTCTGCCACGAAAAGGAGACATCCTTCTTTAGTAAGGACGTTAAAGGTTTTGCTAGTTTGGCGGATTCGGGTATAAACCGTCTGTAATAAGATACCAGACCCAAAAATGACTTAATATCTTTCGGAGACTGGGGAACAGGATACTCTGTGACCGCTTTTGTCTTATCGGGATTTGTTCTGACGCCTTTTTCGCTGATGATGTGGCCTAAATAGGCAACCTCTTTCCGGAGGAACTCACATTTCTCGGGTTGCAGCTTTAAATTGAATTTTCGAAGCCTATCAAAGACAGATTCGAGATTGGATATATGTGAATTCAGATCAAATGAGTAAATTACTATATCATCTAGGTATACGAAACATCTAGAGCCCTGCAGCCCTGTGAGACACATGTTCATCAACTTCTGGAACGTGGAAGGTGCGTTTTTAAGCCCAAATAGCATTCGGGTGAACTGGTAATGACCTTGAGGTACGGAAAATGCGGTTTTTGGCGCGTCTTCTGGAGATATGAGTATCTGATGGAAACCAGACGCGAGATCTAGAGTGGTAAAATATTTACTTTTCCCCAGCTGGTCTAAAATTTCGGATATTTGGGGAATAGGATACGTTTCCCCGATAGTTATGTCATTTAACTTCCGGTAGTCAATGACTATTCGCCATTTTCGCTGGCCTTGAGAGTCTAGCTTTTTGGGAACTATCCAAATTGTTGAACTCCAAGGAGAAGAGGATGGTTTTATAATGTTGCTGTCAAGCATCTTGTTGATTTGATTATCGACTTCCTTTTTATGAAATTCTGGGAAGCGATAGGATTTCGTGTGGATAGGGATATTACTATTAGTTTTAATCTCATGATTATGAACATTAGTATAGGACAATTGGTCATCGGGTAGATGAAAGATATCAGAATATTGGGAACATAGTTCCGTAAGAGCATCACACTCCTCTTGATTGAGATGATTGGTTCTCAATGAATTCATGACCGCAATCGTGCGGTTGGAAGTGTCATGTGGACTAGCACTAAGTTTGACTGCATAGGCATTTAAAGGTTCAACTTTGAAACTTAAATTAGAATTTACGTTGATAGGAGATTCGGATGTGTTCACTACTGAAAGGTTTACACGATTGTTTTCCTTTACCTTGACAATGCAATTGGAAACTAACAGATTGTTGGACAAATGTTGATCTTGAATGACGCCTTCGGTGAGGTGATTTGGGGTTTGCACCGAACATTCAATGATGGTTTCGGTACGAGGTGGAATGACATAAGAAGGATTTAAAAAATGCAATTTAATGTCTTGTTTTCCTAACCTCAGGACATCGGTGGTATAATCGATTTTACATCCGAAAGTTGTGAGCAGATCCGAACCGATAATGCCATCATAAGGTAAGCTGATGTCTTTGATGACATGGAATCTGTAGGATATGAATTTGTTGTTAGTCAACTGGAGTTTGAGTTGAAAATGACCTTCGGTTGGCGTTGGAACGTCACCAGGGTATATGCCTTTGAGTTTTATGGATTCTTGGATTAATTTTGGATTATTCAGAATACATGACTTCTTCAGGAGACATACTGCGGCACCGGAGTCCACGAGTAATGTCAAAGGAATATTGGAAACATTTGAATAGAGAAGTGTGTGCGGCAACATTCTTTTGGATATATCGAGATTTACTTCGTAAATGGGACTGTCAGTTTGGGGCTGGTTACCCTGTCGGTTAGTCCTTGGATTTAGAATGGGACTGTCAGTTTGGGGCTGGTTACCCTGTCGGTTAGTCCTTGGATTTGGAATGGGACTGTCAGTTTGGGGCTGGTTACCCTGTCGGTTAGTCCTTGGATTTGGAATGGGACTGTCAGTTTGGGACTGGTTACCCTGTCAGTTAGTCCTTGGATTTGGTGTTTGAATGGTGCCTTTTCTTACTGATTGTCTAGCGCGGCACCCTCGCAAGACAACACCTCGTTTAAATCGTTCTGGGGATCCTCATATGGAAGAGGTGCCATTTCCTCTTCTGGCATCTCGGATATATGATTCACCCTGTTATTACCAAAGTTACCACGGGAGGTATTCGGATGTTGGTAACCTGGCGAATTGAATTTATTGTTATTGAATTCCCTCTTTTTACAGTTGCTAATGTTATGCCCGACACCCTTGCAGTATCGGCAGAGTAGTGCGTTGCCGGTTTTAGGTTGGCTGGTATTCACCTGACCAGGTTGCGGATTCGACCTTGGGCCTGAGACTTGAGGAAAACCTGGTTCGGGCTTTGGATTCAATTTGAAGGTATCTGCTGCTGATCGTTTATATAAGCTCTGCTGGATCCGTTCCTCTGAAATTGCCATGTTTACGGCCTCATTCAAGGTCTTTGGAGACCTGCACCTATCAATATTAGAAATTCGAGGATGCAGTCCCATGAGGAAATGATGGAGGGCTAGATCCTCCATTGCAGCGACACGCCCAGGCAGTTCTTTTGCCTTTGTGTTGGATAAGGTGATTTCGGTAAGCAACTGGGAAAGATATGTTTCCACACGCAATGAGAATTGGTTGACACTGTCCTGCGGGCTTTGCCTGCTCTCTTGTAGGTCAGTGAGAAGGTGAGCGTAGTGTTTACGCTCACTGAATTGAGTTTTAATGAACTCTTTTAACTGATCCCAGGATGAGAACTCTTTAATTGAGCAAGCAAGCTCCGCCTTGCCACTAAGTTGACTGAGAATGAATTTAAAAAGGATTGGTTTTTGGGCCTCCGAAGCAAGTTCATATGCGTTATTACAATTAATGACGAACGAGTTTACGGTTTCGCGACTGCCATTATATGGTTTAATAAACTTGAACAAAATGTTCAGCTCAATTTCGGCCATTGTAGCAGCTGCTGCGGCTGATCTCGCAAGTCGAGGCGAACTAAGAGGTGATTTTACCTCGCTGATGCTGGGAGACTTTTCTACCTCTTGGACATTAATTGCTAATTTACCGTCCTCTGCCTTAGGAACTTTTGGCATAATAGCTCTGAATTAATTACAAATACGGATTATATTAAATTAAATTCTTAACTGAACCCTAAAAATCAGATAACTAATGCAATGCAATGACTAAAGACTTACATTAGTGCGTAGGCGACGGCTACCGCGAATTGCATGAGCGGCATTCCGGATGCGATAAGGATTCGTTGGAGTCTGGCGAGACGGTAATCGATTCTTGAATTTTTTTTTCAATGCGAACTGGATATCAGGATAAAATGTAGAATGCTTCTTGAGGATATCACGACACGATGCACGACATCATCGAGGATACAGGATACGAGACGCCAATGCAGGGTTCTCTTGCAGGATACTGTTGCAGGAAACCACGACGTGCTTACTAGTATCACGATAGGATGCACGACGTCACCGAGGATACAGGATACGAGACGCCAATGTAGGATTATCTTGCAGGATACTGGATGTCAACAGACAAGTGAGTAGTTACAGGAGCTCTTACAGCTGGAGCGTGAAGCCGAAGGTAAGTAGCGTATAACTTGAACTTGAACTTTCACTTTCACTTGGATAGTTTTATTCCAGGATACTGAGGAATTTGTTTGAGTCCGGCTGAGGAATTTAGGGACACTGGGAAATTCGGTATCCCACCGCTGCCACCAAATGTTATACGACAGAAGTCCGAAGGGGTTTTAAAAAAGATATTTTACTGATTAAGAGTTTAATAAAGGATTAAGATACAATTAAGGATATTATTTTAACCCCCGGACGCAACCGCTCTTTAAGAAGATCAGACCGTGACTGGAAATGGGTCACTGCTAAGAAATACACATAGAATATATAATGCTGAGTAGGTATCTCGTAAGCATAACTCCTTACAATACAAGGATATAACAGTACGTAGAACTTTGACGTGTGATAAAAAACAGTTGACAAATGATTTCCCCCCAATTTTTTTTTATTTATCAAGAAGGTTGCAGCGTTTCAAAAAATATAACATTCGAAATTCAAATAGTTCCGATTAGCTAGAAGTGCAAAACTTTTATATATATACATATATAAAAGTTTACATGTTACAGTACAAGTTTACAGTTTACATAACTTTTACATGGGGCACACTAAAAGTTAAAAAGTAAAAGTTAAAGTAAGTATCAAATCAAATCAAATCAGTTTATTGCGTAATATGGGTAGGTACAAGGTGTTTAGTGTTACATAGTAGTGCAGCCATATTCAGCGATTTACGCATGCAATGTCGAGCTTAATTATTAGGTTCCATTATAATTGTACTTAATAACAATGTCAAAATTATTGAGTTAGTTATACATACTTAATTATTATTAAACAAGATCCTTGTCATTTAAATATTCCTTACAACTATAATAAGCTTTTCCTACAAGCATTTTTTTTAGATTTGCATTGAATACATTCAGACTTGAAGCATCTAATACAGACTTTGGAAGTTTGTTATATATCCTGGCAGCCATACAGATAACACTTTTGTTATAAAGAGCAGTCCTATTACGAGGAAAACAAATTTTATTATTGTGGCGTTTGCTGTTACGTTTCATAAAAAGGTCCATATTTGTTACTACAAAGGTCGCCAGCTCATAAATATAGAGACTGGCCATCGTCAGTATTTTCAGCTCAGCAAAAAATGGTCTACAGCTATCAGTTTTACGAATTTTACATATCGCTCTGATGCATTTTTTTGAGCAATAAATATCCTATCTATTAACGTAGAATTACCCCAAAATACAATCCCGTACCTTAAAATGGATTCGGCATACCCGTGATAGGCAGTAATTATGGCAGACATGTTAACATTTTTACCGAGCATGTACAATGCGTATGAACATTTACTAAGTTTCTTACATATAGTGTCAGAATGCGATTTCCAATTTAAATTACGGTCGAGATTCAATCCTAAAAATTTAATAGTGTCAACATTATTGATTTTATGTCCTAAATATAGAATATTAATGTCAGAATTGTTGCTATTATTATTAGAGAATGTCATAAGCTGAGTTTTGTCAAGATTTATTACTAAATTATTTTGTTTTAACCATTCTGTAATTTTGTCTAAATGGGTTTTATGCGTCTCAGAAAACATCACTGTGCTATCATCTGCAAATAGTACCATTTTCTTGGAAACAGCTTTGGGGAGATCATTTATATAAATAATAAAAAGAAGTGGCCCTAAAACACTTCCCTGGGGTACCCCATATCTAGTTTCTCGATATTGTGATTTAAATATCATTTCTTTTTTTGATTTAAGGCACTTACGTGTTATTTCTGTAGCTTGCCATCTATTTCTCAAATATGATTTGATCAATTCTAAAATATTACCTCTTACACCGTAAGATTCGAGCTTAGACGATAAAATTGTGTGGTCAACGTAATCAAAGGCTTTAGTCAGGTCTATATACAAAGCACAAACTTGTTTCCTTGTGTCTAAGTTACACATTACGGTCTGAAGAAACTTATATATAGCCAAATTAATCGATCTGTGTTTACGAAAGCCTGTCTGTTGATCTGCGAATAGGTTATTACACTCAAAAAAATTGTATAAGCTATTATAAATTACTCTTTCAAAAATCTTTGAGAATACTGGAATGAGTGCAATAGGCCTATAACAGCTCATACTATATCTGTTATTCTTTTTAAATAGAGGTTTGATGATGGTGTATTTCAATTTATCTGGAAATATTCCCGAAACAATAGAAATATTAATAATATGACTTAATACTGGTGAAACGTAATCCACTGTTTGTTTTATTACTTTTGTACTTATCCCATCATAGCCAGTGCTAGTAACGTTTCTCAGTGACTTGATAATGTTATTTATGTCAAATGGAGTTGTTGGGGTCATAAACAAGGATTGAGATATATTTGATGTCAAATTAGTTTTATGATTGAATTTAAATGTATTAAGATCAATAAAATAATCATTAAACAACTTAGCTATATCGAGGGGATCAGATACAATTTTGCCGTCAACATTCAATTTAATAATTTCATTTCTGGGAATATTCTTTTTATTTTTATTGATCCAAGTCGCTTTTGATTTGTTTGTAGCATTTTTAATCAAATAATCATTTTGCGATCTCTGTGTTAATTTAATTATTTTGTTTAGTCGGTTAGAGTACGTCTTAAAAGCAGATTTAGTCTCATCATTACGGGTTTTCCTATATTTCCACAGTAATTCACGTTTATTTCTAGAGCATACTTTAATACCTTTGGTTATCTACTTAGGTTTAACGTGACTATTAATTTTAAGCATCGTAATAAGAAAACAAAGGTTATAAAATAGTGTGAATTGTTCAAGAAACAAGTTATAAGCTAGATTTGGACATTCCGTATTGTATACATCGTGAAAAGTTAAAGAACTCAAGCAATTTTTAAACTTTTGTACGTTTTCTTGACTGTAGTTTCTCCTTTTAATGAACCAATAATTAAGAGAGCAATCGTCTGTTACCGGGCAAGACAGTAATTGTGCAGTATGGTCTGATAAGGCAAATTCAATCACTTTTACTTTGCATCCGTTGGTGTTATGTGCAAAATTATCTATACAAGATCCACTCTTTGGTCTAGTTGATTCAAAAACAGTGAGCTTGAGGTTGAAACTTATAAGTAGTTGAGTGAATACTTCTGTATTTTTGTCCGGTTTCAGCAAATTTATATTAAAATCACCACACATCACAACCTTTATAGTATATATTATTTATAGTATATAGTTTATTATATATAGTTTTATTTATATTTTGTTATTTAGAT
The DNA here is from genome assembly GCA_918857605.2 of Philereme vetulata. NCBI lineage: Eukaryota > Metazoa > Arthropoda > Insecta > Lepidoptera > Geometridae > Philereme > Philereme vetulata. The sequence goes on along the minus strand of OU975471.1, from coordinate 6,817,909 downwards.
ATATTCTATGTATTATTATTAATATATCAAGAAGGTTTATGTATTTATTCTTACTGTGATCGGAGTTTATTGTTAGTTGTGTTTATTTTGTTCTTTTTAAGTAAATATCATTATGTTAATATTTTTAGAAGCACGCCAACCTTTTTTGTTACCTCAGAGGTTGGCAGGTAGAAAATGCTATTAGCATTAAGCCCACCTTTTGTACATGTAATTTGTATTTTTGTGCAATAAAGTATATAAATTATAAGTAAATAAATTATCAATTAAAAAAATATGTTTTATTAGTATAAAATTTCAGCAGATTTCCGTCAGGTCGTAAATGCAGTGACACGCAGTTCATACAAAATCAACATTAACTTTGTATTTTAAAATAACTAAGATACAGCCATAATGACGTACGAAGACCTTCACTGTGCGTGTTTCGACACGCGCTTGACCAATTGTGTGTTGTAGATCCCGCTGTACTCGTGGCTGCGCATGGCGTCGGTGCAGCCGGTGCGCCGCCCGCCCACGCCGCCGCTCGTGAAGGCGACCCGCCTGAAGGCCGTCACGGGCCGCAAGGCGCACTTCCAACCCCCCCGGCCTCGCCCCCTCCTCCCCGCACTGGCAGGCCAGTCATTAGCGGAATGACACGGACTAGCTGACGACTATATATGGGGCGAATATACCCAACAGGTGTTACTTTTGTATTGAAAAGGGGATCTGTGATTTGTGATCGTGATTATAAATAAAGAAATAAAGAGAATTTATTCATTCACTACACGAGGCTTTTTGCAGTTTAGTATCTAATGCCTACAGAAGATCACGTAAGTTGGCACAGTTTTCTAGGGGAAAGGTGATCAATGTGATCCCTCGGGGTAAGATGATCGTTTTCAAATGTGTTCAATTCGTACGATGAACGCCATCTAGTCTGCTCGCACACGAATAGTTCCGTACCTATAAAAACAGCAAAAAAAAACATGTCTGTTGTATGGGAGCCCCATTTAAATATTAATTTTATTTTAATATAATTATTTCTTTTTAAAGTGAATATTTCAAGCGTCTACCTGTTGTCGTTATCAATATCGAGCAAAAACGAGCAAAAAAAAATTGGCTGTCTTTAAAGTCGGTTTACGGATGATAATTTTACGTGATAACGAGTGCAAGATGCGTCACAAGCCGAATGCTTAGGCCGATCGTGCCTCTCTATCGCTTGTTCCGCTCTCTCGCTTACACGCTCGGCTCAGGCGGAACGTGAGACTTTTTCGTGTGTGCAGCCGGTGTTCATCGATTTATAAGACTATTATCACGTCTAAATCATGTCTGTTGTATGGGAGTACCCTTAAATATTTATTTTATTGTTTAATATAGTTTATATTAGTATTGTTGTAAAGAGTATAGCGACAACAGAAATACATCATCTGTGAAAATGGCAACTGTCTAACTATCACGGTTCACGAGATACAGCCTGGTGGCAGACGGACAGACAGACAGACAGATGGACAGCCAGACAGCGGAGTAATAGTGTCCCGTTTTACCTTTTGGTACGGAACTCTAAAAATAAAAATTGTGTGACTTTGATCTAAGGTAAGGTTGAATTTGAGTTTATGTTACTTAATTATTGATTAAAACGGGTATTTATGTTACTTATCTTGTGTGTAGTCAATTGCAATGATTGATGTATTCACGGCTTTCTAATGGCCCCTCTACACGTCGGGCCATCATACTAGCCCACTAAGATGGGCTAGCGTGTGGAGGGCGCAGTTGTATCGGATGGCTTATGGCGCGGTGAGATGGCGACGGGATGGCCACAGTGTCGGTTTTTCGTCCGCACATCAAAGGTAGTGGGCCAGCGATGGCAGTACGCGTCTTCACGTGGCCCATTCCACAGTGCGTGCTCGATCTGCAGATATTTGTTCAGGTTGTACTGGGTATTTTTTATGTAGGTGAAATATATGATATAATGAATAATGAAAAATATCTAAATATGTAATGTATTGAATTATGTATATCAATTATCTAGTACCAATATTAAGAAAATATTGGTAAGTGGTGTATTGATAAATAAATAATAAATAAATCTTTATTCATTTTTCATATTGCTAAGATTAACATTAGGGATTAATATCTACTTATAGGTAAGATTTTATACATTGCCTGAACTAGGAAAACCTGTATCTCAGGCGAATACGGCTGGACTGGCGTAACTTATGAATACTCAAATTAACAAAACTTAGAATCTATATACATAATGAAAAAAACAAAAATAACTAAATAAACTAAATGCAAACATGGAAGGTATGAGTTTACGTATCTTTAAAATCTTACTTTATTACGGTTAGTAATTCCTCAGTTTCCTCGTAAGATAGATTGGATAGAGCAGACTGTAAGGCTCTTTTACAGTTTGAGAAGTTCATTGAGTGGATGCTCAATTTACGATTTAGCCTGTTGTACAGCAGTGGTCCTAGGAACATTAGAAATCTGGATGCAAAAGCATGCTTTACTGGGGTATTGTTAGTGCGGACGATATCTTTTCGTCTTTTGTTAGTACTTTCAGTGCTATAGGGAAGTGCTCTGTGTTTTCTTAAATCTCTATTTATTATAAGTAGCTGCCTAACTGTTAGAACTTTACACGACTTATATAATAAGTTGGTTGGATAGAGAAAGGGACGAAAAGTGGATATCATAAGGATTGCTCTTTGTGCCCTTTCTGCGGCTAATAAAAAGGTTTTACACGCTCCTCCCCAAGACGTTATACAGTAGGTTATAAATTATAAATTGACTGACATAAAGCAAGGTATACTTGCATTACTACGATTTGAATCTGCAATACAGCGTAACTGCATAAACACATATGGTAATAGGTTGGGGAAAAGTTTTTTCGCATTATAGTATGTACTAGCTGTTGTCCGCGACTTCGTACGCGTTACACTACTAAATGTGTACTAATTCACCATAACATATCACATTAATGTATGTGATGTTCATTGAGGATGTGTTTATTTATTTGTTTGTTACTCAATCACGTCAGAATGGCTGAACCGATTTCGATGAAATTTCGTATAAATGTAAAATTTAATCTGGATTAATACATATGCTACTTTTTATTCCATAAATCAGCTAAAAAAATTGCAGTTACATAAGCGTCTTTCAGTCCACTCCATTTAAGTTCAATATTGTCGCAATGGTAAGCCATACAAAACGCTAGCCGTAGTTTAGTAGTATTATGCATATTAGATATAGGCGCAATTATGAGTCAAAAATAATTTTAGCTGTTACCAGCGGCTTCGCGCACGTTGTTCTATGGTGTAAAGATACATACCTATAGCTAATTTTAAGAGACTAGTGAGACTCTACCTAAAAAAAGCAGGCTTCAAAATTCAGTGGTAGCTAAAATTTTGTTATCACTCATCCTTGCGACCCTATTTATCTTTAAAAGGGTGGACTGGAAGATGCTGCGCTTTCTCAAATTTTTTTGACTTATCATTTCAACCCTATCGTTAGATATGTTATTGTTATTGATGTGAGTTGGTCAAGGGACGATACAGTTTTTACAATCTTCTATGGTCCTGGGGAGTGAGGACGCTGTGTTGGCTGCAAACAATTATCACTTATCATTGCGATGCCAACAAACTTAAAGGCAATGGACTGCGGGACACTGTGGTAGACCCAAGTTTTGTAGCCCTACCTAACTTGTAGTGGGTTGAGTGGGGCACGATGCGTTTTTATGACTATTTATTTTAATGAAGGTGGCCTAGGGAATGCTGCGCTAGCCGATTAGTTTTTATGACTAATAATTTTTACAACCCAATTTTTCTTATAAAGATTGGGCTAGTGGATGCTGCGATAGCTGAATTTTTATGACTCATTGTTGCTGCCCCTTGTGAGTTGTAGTTAGTTGGATGTGGGTGACGCTGCATAGCTGCAAATTTTTACTACTCATCATTGTAACCCTACTTATCATAAAGAGGGTGGGCTCGGGGATGCTGTGGTAGAAGCTAATTTTTTGACTGATCATTAGCCTATTCTTAAAAATACCTTATTTATAGTTGAAGAGAGAGAGATACTGCGGTAGCTGTTTTTTTTGACGTGACAACGTCTTATAATTCGATAGAGCCGGCTGCACGCACGAAAAAACATGACTCATGCGGCGTTACCTCGCTCTGAGGCGTTCCATGTAAGGCTTGAAGTGCAAGCGAGAGCGCGGAACGAGCGACAAAGAAGCACAATCGACCTTTGCGTTCGGCAGCGTTCGACATCCGTCTCTCTCCTACTTGAGTGAGCGATGCGTCTGCGTGGACAGCTGCTATACTATAGTACATTTACATGTTTTGATCGAGTATCAAGTGCAGTGAAAAGTGAATGTGGTATCAATTGTTTATAGCAACGATAATTACAGCGATAAAGGTAATGATTCTTTCGATATTAATTATATATTCAGTGATATATTGTCGAATATTCGTGCTTTCATCATTAAAATGAATAGCATCGGTCCGCTAGTGCAGCGATTGTAGGTTATGCTATAATTGACAAAATTAAAACAATAAGTTAACAGAACTATTTCACGATGAGTAAAAAATCGATGGCTTTACTATTCAATCGAAATAATTATCGAGCGTAGCTATGATTTAAAAAAAATTAAACATAAATATTAAATCTTCCACATATCACAACAACGTGTCTGAAATGACAGATTGGACCAGCCATCCGTCAAAGGGAACATTTTCTCCTATATCAAACACATTGAGGCGGGCTTTTTAAAAACTAGATTTACGAAAATTTTAATGTATCCAAATTTTAAATTTTAAATGTAAGATTTATAAACAATAATTTAATCATTGTTTATTCTTATAATGAATTATTTAAAATTATTACTTTTTGTGCGACAAACCGATGAGCGGTTTTTAACGATTCTAACAAAAATCGGCGATGGACTTCAACTAAGCAACGATAATATCTCCCTTATTGAGTCCAGATATAAAACTCAAGCTTGGTGCAAGGAAAACGTGCCTGATGCTGTCAGGCTGTGTTATAGTAACAATGAAGTGGATTCGTACAACCGAAGCGCAATTCTAAATGCATACAACTGTCTCGCACATGATATTATGCTTGGTTATTCAAGTGAACAAGAGAAGAGACAATACCAAGGTAAACTACACAAGATGACAGTGGCAGAAACCGATGGATTACCGTACCTGCTGCCATTGGCAGAAGGATATCCCTACATGATAACTTCTAACATAGATGTCGCTGATGGGTTAGTAAATCGTTGTCACGTTCAACTATCGTCAGTAAACCGACTTTACAGACAACCAACTTTTTTTGACTTAAAATTGCGACTCTTTCTAACTTAAAGAAGTAAGCTAAGGGACTCTACGTTAGCTGCATTTTTATTGCTATCATTGTACCTATATAACTCGAAGTGTATGGGCTCGGAAAAGCTGCGGCAGCTGAAAATTTCTTGTCACTCATCACTGCGACACTAACAAACTTAAAGAAAGTAGATAGCAAGACGCTGCAGTAGCTGATATTTTTTTATTGTTCATCCTTGAGATCCTATTTATATATAAGAGGGTATACTGGGGGATGCTGAGGTAACAGTTTATTTTATGACTAATCATTGCAACATTATAAATCTTAAAATGATTGGGTTTAAAATCATAAATATAATACAGCTACCGCAGCATCCTCCAGCTGTGGTAGCTGGATTATATTTATGATTTATTGTTGCGGCCCTATCTGACTTGTAATGAGTTGGTTGGAGGACGCTTTATGAATTTACTTAACCTTTTTTTTGAGAATATGTCTCTATTTCTACGTATTTATATCTATACGTAGAGACTATACGTTGGCGTGTAGGGGTACCAAAGATTATGAAAACTGATTTGAGATAAAATGTATAATTTATGTTATTTTAGGTTTAATAGGTTTAGGTTTAAAACTTTATTTAATGCGGTATATTTCACGCAGCGTTATTTAGCCCCAAACTAAGCAGAACTTGTAGTATGAGAACCAGATAACTGATAGAATACTTATATGTTTTTTTTTATAAATACATACTACATAGCTACTATATTGAAAAACATCCAACCCTGAACTGATCTGTAAATCATGCAAACATTTGTAACGCAGCGGGAATCGAACCCGCTACCTCCTGAGTTTTAGCCGGCTATTCGCCCATTGCGCCACGGAGGTCGTCAGCTAAACTTTTGCAAAGTTTGAACTCAATCCGTTCAGTAGTTCGTGAAGGGGTAAGAAAGACCAAAATAATTTTCCTATAGAAACTTTGACACCCCATTTTTATTCCCTGGGACCTGATGTATAAGATAGAATGTAATCTGTTTGTTAATAAATAAATATTGCTGGACATTTCACACAGCGCTATCTAGCTCCAAACTAAGCAGAGCTTGTACTATAGGAACTAGATAACTGATAGAATGCTTATATACTTTTTTTGTAAATACACACTTATAATACATAAAAAAACATCCAGACCCGGAACAAATATTTGTAGATCATGCACACATTTGTTTCGCGGCGGGAATCGAACCCGCTACTGTAATGTTGGAGATGCTAAATGAAACCACAATTATACGAGACTCGCTTTATTGAAGATTGACGGTATGCAGAACAAAAACATATTTGTGTCTACCCACAAAATACACTACAATTTCTCTCTCCCCCCCCCCCCCCCCCCCCCGTGACAAGTTGCATCGACAGGCTCAACGGGCTCAGGATCTGTGATCGGATCGGGCACAACTATAGCATCGTGCTCACTAGCTACCTGAATGCTCCTAGCCAGAGACAGTCGGCTACTTTTGCGTAAAGGCATTATCTGAGCAATATGCTTAGTTTTTGTCGCGTCCTCAGTGTGTACCTTATATGTAACAGCACCGGTGCGCTTAGTTATAACGCCAGGTTTCCATTTAATGGTACTATTAGGACGAACATCTTTGACAAGTACTTCGTCACCTTCGTTGACATCGCGATACACGCCGCCTGCATTGCGAACCTGCGCCTGTTGCGCGGCTTCCACAAAGTCAGCGGTGTGCGGTCGCAGGATGTCAAGCCGCGTGCAAAGCCGTCGCCCCTGCATTGCCATGGCCGGCGACTTTTTCGTGCTAGCGTGTTCCGTGTTACGATACTGAAAAAGGAACTTGCTAAGAGCGCGATCCACGTTTTCGTCTTCGAGCGAAGCATTTTTGAAGGCCTTTTTGACAGTCTTTACAGCATTTTCGGCGGCCCCGTTGTTAGAGGGATGATAAGGCGCTGTTAAGACGTGTTTGACACCGTTGCACTGAAGAAACTTTTCGAATTCATCGGAAGTAAACGGTATCCGTTATCAACTGCTTGGGAAGGCCAAACCTAGCAAAACACTCTCTGAGTACCGCTATAGTCTTCGCTGCCGTGGTGCCTGCGGTCATGTTGAATACTTCTATCCATTTTGAATGTGAATCTATCAATAAGAAATAATGTTTACCTTTACAATGCAGAAAATCTGCGTGAAGTCTAGACCATGGGTCAGCGGGCCAGGCGTAGGGCACAGGCGGCGAGTGTGGCGGCGCGTCTCGCACGGCGGCGCAGGCGGCGCAGTCCCGCGCGCGGCCCTCTATGTCGGCGTCTAGAAGCGGCCACCACACGTAGTTGTGCGCGACTTGCTTCATCCGTACGACTCCCGGGTGCCCGGAGTGTATCTCATTTAGGATGTGCGTGCGCAACGACGTCGGTACCACGACCCTGTAGCCCCAGACTATGCAATCGTTATATATATATGTAGACTATCTTTTCTATGAAAGTACGGCTTCTCGTTCTCGATTTCCGTATCCGTCGGCCAACCGCTCATTAGGTAGCCGTAGATTTTACGTATGACCAAATCATTTTTAGTCTCTTTAGCCACGTCTTTGTGACTGATTGGAAAAGTATCTTCTACAAAATGTAAGTATGCAGCGTCATCCTGCTCCGGTTCATCCATAGGTTGGTGTAACGGTAGACGCGATAACGCGTCCGCGTTGCCGTTTCGCTCCGTCGGCACGAACTTAATGTCGAAGTCGTAGGCGGCTAACCTGACAGCATACCTTTGCAGCCTACTGGCGGCAGTCTGCGGTATTCCATTTTTCGGACCGAAAATGTTGCTGAGTGCCTTATGATCGGTTTTGAGAACGAACCGTCGCCCGTAGACGTACTGGTGATGGCGGCTCACTCCGTACACGATGGCGAGTCCACCTGACTGTACCTGCGCTCGGTGTCACAGCGTGAGCGAGACGCAGCACACGACCCGCTCGGAGCCATCTGGGTAGGCGTGCGACAGCACCGCGCCCAGCCCGTACGCACTGCTGTCCACCGCTAGCACCAGAGGCAGGGATGCGTCGTAGTGCGCTAGGGTGGGCGAGCTCGTCAAAACCTCCTTCACTGAGCGGAACGCGGCGTCGCACTCCCGACTCCACTCCCACCTACTTCCCGTTTTCAATAGAGAATAGAGGGGCTGCAAAATGCTACTCATGTTAGGAATGAAACGAGCGCGTAATAATTAATAAGTCCTAAAGCGGCCCTTAATTGTGAAACGTTCTGTGGATTCGGAGCTTTCGCGATCGCATCGACCTTACTTCTATCGGTATGCAAACCGTGTTTATTAATTCTATAGCCAAGATAACAAACTTCATGTTAAAAAAATTCGCACTTTTCAAATTTAACACTTAGTCCTGCCTCCTGTAAACGAGACAGAACGGCCCTTAAATTTGACAAGTGAATTTCCTTAGTGGCACCGGTTACACAAATGTCATCCTGGAAAGCTACGCAGTTTAGACCACTCAGTGTTTCTTCGATTAACTTTTGAAACATTTCTGGTAAGCATTTTAGACCAAAAGGCGCTGTTCGATAAACGAACGTACCTATATGCGTAGTTATGGCTGTGAGCGGTTGCGAACTTTCCTCCAGAATACACTGTAAGTAAGCGTGTTTTAGGTCTATTTTACTGTACTGCTCCCCTCCACTCAAAGCGGCGAACAATTGATCAATTCGAGGTAGTGGATAGTGAAAATCTTTTAAAACTTTATTTAGAGTTATTTTATAATCTCCACACAACCGAATTGACCGGTCACGTTTGATAACGGGAACAATGGGCGTTCCATAATCACTGCGATCTACCTTGAATATCTCCTGTTCGCGTTGTAAGCGTTCCAATTCCTGTTCAACAGGATCGCGTAAGGCTAGAGGAAGCGGTCGAGCTTTACAGAACATGGGCGTGTCATCTTTTGAAAACAACTTAAAAAGTTTTGTTTTACAACTTCCGAGACCCGAATTAAAAACATCAGGATAGTCAAATTTTAATTTGAGTACTTTAGGATCGTTCTCTGCTGATAGATGATGTAAGCTAATTGTAAATAATTTTTATAATATTTTTTTAATAAAAATATAATTTTAGTTTACGTAGCCAACGACGGCCAAGAAGTGGCGGACCACCGTTGTATATTATGAAAAGCGATAATGATACCTAATACCGTTTCATCTCCACTCTTAACCCTAGATAAATAACCTACGTCGAATCGACGTAATCGATTTAAAAAAATCGATATAACTCGTTTATATTTCGCGGCACTGCACTGGCGGCCGTTCTTGGCCATTCCGGTTTACCTCCCATTCCGGTTTACCCGTTGGATCCGCCCGCCAACAAAATCCTCCGTCGTCCGAGACACGTTCTCGGAGACCCGGATGACGAAATCACCTCTGCTAATGCGGAAGGTGAGTCATCTATATCAGACAGAGCAAACACTTCACAGAAACACCGACCTCGCCGGCGAGGTCGACGAGTCCCTTCAGTCGCCGCTTATACGAGGTACAGACATGTACCCGGGCGTTTCTCTCCTATCCCCATCCCGGCAACAGCCCAAGCCGAGGTTCGTACCTAAGTGGTGCCCTTGCGCTAGTTGCCTAAAAAACTTACAGGGCTGAGCGCCATCTGCGCTCGCCAAAAGTTCGGTTAAGCTGTCACGGCCTCAGAGGCCAACAGCGAGATTAGTCCATTCGAAAAAAAAAAAAAAAAAAAAAAAAGGCGGCCGTTCTTGCCAACTCAGTCGGCCCACGGAGCTTGCAGGAGAGACCCGTGTCGCTCAGGTAAGTGCAATACTTTCGTCAATATTTACCTACCGTACGTCGAAGTGACGTATGGTTATCTTTAGTGTCAGTTTTTTTCACCTTAGCGAAAATGTTTTTTGTGACTTTTGTGAGAATAAATATACATTTTTTTATTTGTTGTAGGCTATAATAAAATATTATAATGACGTCCCGATTCCTTCCAGAAGATGCTGTAATTAGTCATTTATTACATGAACCTAGTGATGAAGAGACTCAGGGGTCAGAAAGTAAAACTGAAGACAATTTTTTAGAAGATCAAGTACAGCTGAACCGATCCCACAAGGTGAAGGTGCACCTGAACCAAAGAAAAGAAGATATTGTGCCTTTTATCCATCAAAAATCAGAAGGATGACAAAGACTACGTGCGACAACTGTAAAAATCCCATTTGTGGAGAGCACAAGTTGAGCGCCTGCTCTAAGTGCATTTGAAACTAAAATGAACATAAAATTATAATTACCACGGTTTCTTATATTGTAGAGTATATAAAAATGTTAATTTGATAAGACTGATGGATAAGTTCCTAAACGTTCAAGTTTTGTAGAATAAGAAGTACTGTGTTTTGTTTTTTTAAGTTTTTTCCAATAATATACTAATTACCCATGATGATTTTAATTTATCCATCGTACAATTACATACATTCAGACAAATTATAACATTCATTTACTTGTAATAAAAACAATCCAAAATATGCCCACTCAAACATGCTTACGTCTGATCGACGTATGGTTATCTTTAGTGTACAGTAGAATATGGTTATCTATCTAGGGTTAATATTGACCAACTCGTCCGAGCGGAACGATCGCCACTCCCGTGTACGAATGAAACTCGTCCGAGCGGAACGATCGCCACTCCCGTGTACGAATGAAACTCGTCCGAGCGGAACGATCGCCACTCCCGTGTACGAATGAAACTCGTCCAAGCGGAACGATCGCCACTCCCGTGTAAGAATGAAACTCGTCAGAGCGGAACGATCGCCACTCCCGTGTACGAACGAAACTTGTTGTTATCCGAAACTATAGGTAAATGAGACAGATGTTTATCAATTTTATCATAGAATGACTTACTGACCGCCGATATCCTGCTACCCGTGTCTATTTCAAATAACACCTTGGTATTTTCAATCCACAAATTGCACTGATACGGACCATCTTTAGAATCACGTTTGATCGATACTACATCATACAATCCATCGCTACATTCTGAATCCGAGGTTGAATCATTGTTTATAAAGTTTTAGTATCTGGATTTCGGCTGGTCCTTCTTATTTTTGGAGCACATCACAGATAGATGACCTTTGACACTGCACTTGTCACATATATAAGACTTATATCTACACTTGTTAGGCGCGTGGCGACTCTTCCCACAGCGCCAGCAAGCGCCACTCGCCTCGCACGCTACCGGCGGCCCTTGCGCCACCCGATGCAGCGCCACGGTGGCGCCCTGCCCGAGTCCCGATATGCCGGCGATCGCCGACGGCGCGGCGCCGGCTACGGCCTACGCCGCGTGCCGCTCCGCCGCCTCCAGCGCGAGCGCCAGCTCCACAGCTTTCTTGTAGTCGAGCGACGGCTCAGCGAACAAGCGCGAGCGCATGTCCTCACTACGCAGCCCAGAGACCAGCTGATCGCGGAGGTTCACCTCCAGCGTGGCCTCGAAGTTGCAATACGTTGCGAGATGATAAGATAAGATAACATAACTCTTTATTGTACACCAAAGTAAAATACAGAACATAATTCTTACAAATAGATTTAGTACAATGGGCGGTCTATCGCTAAAAGCGATCTCTTCCAGACAACCTTTGTATGGACAGGATCAAAATGTAACACATAACGGCGGTGCATCTATATAAATTTAAAAACATATCTACTAACTATAAACCTAAATTACCAGTAATAACACAAATTTAATTTAAATAAGCAACTCTAAAAGTGGTTATGATGAATTAACAAGCAGCTACAACTTCAACACAAGGACAGATAATGGGTGTGCACTTTTGTTTTAAAATTACTAATAGACTTGGATGTTCTTATAGAGAGGGGCAAAGCGTTCCACAATCGTACGGCTGTTACAGTGAAGGATCGACTATAAAACTCTGTCGTATGGACAGGAGTTTTAAGTTGGAGGGAATCTGAAGAACGCAAATTGCGATCATTAGCCTGGTGGAGAAACTCAAAACGCTCCTTAAGATAGAAGGGAGAAGAAGGGTTAAAAAGGATGTTATACAAAAGGGACAGTATGTGTGCATTCCGGCGAAGACGGATGGAGAGCCACTTGAGCTTTGTGCGAAAATCAGAAATATGGTCATACTTGCGCAAGCCAAATATGAACCGAATACAGAGGTTTTGAAGGCGCTCAAGTTTGCTCAGTTGGGCTTCAGTGATGTCAAGATAGCAGGCATCGGCGTAGTCCAGGATTGGAAGTAAAAGGGTCTGTGCAAGCGTAACCTTGGTAGCAGTCGGCAAGAAGTTACGAAGTGAGATGCTTTAGCTTCTGTAGAAAAATACCAACAGACTCGCCCTCCGCCTGACGTCGCTGACGAAACATATGTCTACACCAGCTCACTGATTTTATAGGGAAGGAACTTGACAAAGGTTATATGTCAATAGGCATATTTTTAGACCTAGTAAAAGCCTTCGACAGTGTTTCTATCCCTACTCTATTCAACAAGTTAGAAAACATAGGCATACGAGGTAATCAGCGAAAGCTGCTTACCAGCTTTTTGAGCAGTCGTAGTCAATGCGTCAAAATAGACAATGTCATCTGCTCAGATCTGGGAAACACTTCTTTCGGCCTGCCCCAAGGAAGTAAACTACTCAAAACAAAATAGGGCCCACTTGAAATATTTCGATATTTTGCCCGACACATTTTTTTTTGCCAGTTGTTGGCATACTGATGTATGGAAATGTTAAGTATGCATATTTATTGATCATAAATTAACACTTAAACGCCAAGTTTAGGGTAGTTCTTAAGTGGGTAGAAAAGAAACAAAATCTTACGATATACCGCAGAATCTGTGACATTGTTGCTCAGTGGGGTTTGTTGTGTCTAACGAAGAAGTTATCGTAACCTCACCTTTAATTATCGATTACATTACTGTTTGCATAAACAATGCCTGGTTCTCGACATCACATGGACACGGAATCCGCGACTAGAGCCATTGTTTTGCTTTAGCAGGGAAATTCGCAAAGATCGGTAGCTTCAAGCTTAGGTGTGTCAAGACGTGCTATTCGAAATGTGTGGGAACGCTTTCAAGAGACAGGTAGTGTGAGTAGGAGGCGCGGTTCAGGTAGAACTCGAGCGACAACCTCCCAAGAAGACCGATACAACCGACTCTCTGCACGTCGCGAGCGAACTGTAACTGCACGCATATTGAGAAACCGCTTACGTGACGCCACTGGAACGCGAGTGAGTGACCAACTGTTCGCAACAGACTTCATGAAGACCAACAACGCTCCAGAATGCCAGTTGTTCGGCTCAAATTGACCAGAGCCCACCGTGCAGCGCGATTAAGGTTTGCACGTGATCACCTCGAATGGACCATGCATAATTGGAGGACAGTGCTTTTTACAGATGAATCTAAAGTAAAGTTTTTTAATGATGACAGAAGCGTACGAGTTTGGCGACGACCTGGAGAACGTTTTACAGAACCATGCATTCGTGAAACTGACCGCTTTGGTGGACCCAGTATTATGGTATGGGGTGGGATTAGCATAATGGGCAAAACCGAGCTAGTGATTTTGGATGAGGGCAATGTAACGGCCGCCAGCTATGTTCAGCATGTCACCCGACCTCATGTGATCCCATATTCACAGCGAGTAGGCCCTAACTTTATTCTGATGCAAGACAACGCTCGCCCCCATACTGCCAGAGTGACCCAAAGTGCAATCTCCGACGCGGGTACGTCTAAAAAATTATTTCTATATTAGTTTTGCTTTTGATCTGTTTAGTTTATGTATTACTATACTTGTTTGAATGCTATACAAATTCTACTACTATCACAATAGACTCTACACATACACTACACTCTACACAAACACACTTTACACATACACATTCAGTTACCCTCGCACAACATTTTCTCGGCGCTCTTTATCACCTATGTCAAACTTTTATATCGGCCACAACTTTTGCTCATTTGTTAACGCGCAAATTGTTAACTAATCACTTTAATTATGGATGATTTAATCACTATAGCAAATGACATCGAAAATATTTCCCTGTCTGACTCATTTGTTTGCTCCCCTGAAGATACTAGTAGGCACATCCTTTCTAGCAATAACTCTCTTAACATTCTTTACCTAAATACCAGGAGCATTAATTGCAATTTTGATAACCTTCTTATTCTAATGAACCGTATTAAAACTCATCTTGATATTGTTATACTCTCAGAATGTTAGCTGAGCAAATGCCCATCTGTACCAGCAATTTTGGGATTTAATTCATACGCTTCCAATTTAAAAAATCAAAATGATGGCGTAGTTGCGTACGTGCGGACTAATTTAACATATAGTGTTGAGTCACCCACGTTCACTGACGGTAACTGTCTCATCTTAAAAATAGATTACCAAATTGCAGTGATAGCCCTCTACCGTTCTCCATCGTACAGAAATACAGACGAGTTGTTGGCCAGTCTTGACAGTGTATTATTAGATTTAAATACGTTTTCTACTATCATTATTATTGGTGATATCAATATAAACATTATCCCAAATTCAGGTGACACTAACTCTGATGAGTACTTGAATTTGTTATCGTCTCATACTTTGCTCCCTGGACACCTACTTCCTACGCGTCTTAACAGCTGCCTAGACCATATTATATTAAAATCTCAACATTCTGCTACTTCTTTGGTTCTTGATTGCCTTATTGCTGACCATGCCCCTATTGTTTTTGGTATTGCAACTAAAATGAAACCAAAACCCCCTAAGACCATATTAAAACTAGACATTAGTTCAATTATTTCAGAAGTTGATACAACTAACTTCTCCTCTTTTTTCACACTAAATGACCCAAATATTGGTGCTGAGAAATTAGTTACTCTACTATTCTCCATCATCCAAAAGTATAGGCAAGTCATAACCATCCCCAGTAAAAACAGAATCATAAAGCCCTGGATCACACCTGGCCTCCTAAGATGCATTCGACACAGGGACAAACTCTATAAGAAGTGTAAACTAGACAAGGATAACCAAATACTTAAAATATCATTCACTCGCTACCGCAACTTTTGCAATAATCTCCTCAAAAAAGTCAAACGTGAGTACGAGCGTAACGAGTTTCAGAAAGCCAAAAACAACTCTAGAGCTACATGGAATGTTGTCAAAAAGGTTGCAAACCTTAATCGAAAAACATCCTCAGCCGAAGAATTACATAAATTAGCCTCCACCTCTTCTGCTTCTGTTAATTCAATTAACACCTTTTTTGCCAACGTGGGCAAAAACATAGCCTGTAAAATTAGTCAACCTATTATAATACCTGATTTACATAACCATTCTTTACCTAACCTCTTCCATTCTAGTTTTGTTCCGCTAAATTCCATGGCTCTTCTTCCAACTGACTGCCAGGAAATAAACCACATTGTTATCGGTCACAAAGATACTTGTGCTGTAGGATGGGATGAAATACCCACCGCTGTAGTTAAAGGTACTGAGGAAGATATCAGCTTCGGCGTTCCTCAAGGTAGTGTCCTAGGACCTACACTTTTCCTTGTCTACTAAATGATCTTTGCCAACTATCTTACCCAAATTGTAGTATATTCACATATGCGGATGACACTGCGCTTATCGTCAGTGGTCAAACTTGGGTTAAAACCCAATCAGCAGCAGAATCTGCGCTTACTTTAGTTCTTAAGTGGCTCTCTCAAAATTTACTTACTCTAAATACTGCCAAAACAAAGTTTGTCACTTTCTCTCCTTTTGCCCGCTCCCAGCTTTCCCCATCTTTTTCTGTTTGTGCTCACACATGTCCTAATGTTGGCAATGATTCATGTTCTTGTCCCTATCTAAATCGTGCGCCTAATATAAAATACCTGGGTATACACTTAGACTGTAGTCTCTCTTGGACCACCCATATTGAGTCCACTGTTTCTAGAGTTAGAAAACTGATATATGTCTTTAGAAAACTGAGAGGTGCTGCTAATCCTGATTGTCTGAAAATGGTTTACTTTGCTCTGGCATTATCCATACTCTCCTACTGTATCACCGCTTGGGGAGGAGCTATCAAAACTCAAATCTTGAGGGTCGAGCGTGCACAAAGAGCAGTCCTGAAGGTTATGTCCTCAAAACCAAGACGCTTTCCTATTGATAGTCTGTATTTACTTTGTGGTGTTCTAACGGTGAGACAACTGTTTATCTTAGCTTCGGTCCTGCGCAAACACTCACAACTGACCTACGATCCAAACCTAAGCTCCACAAAGCGACGCTCTGAAATAGTATGCCCGATTGAGTCGCGTACAACAGTGGCAGCTTCTAGACAATTTTACCACCTAAGTTGCTCACTTTATAATAAAATAAACCGAGTTCTAGACGTCTATCCCCTTCCACTTTACAAATGTAAGAAAAAAATCACTGAATGGCTCCAATTTCTTTCATATGCAGAAACAGAGGAACTGTTGACCACCCTAGGGAACAAATATTCTATACCCTTTCACATGTATTCACACACTCACGCTCACACACATACACTCACACATCCACACACACAAACTCACACACATACATACACACAAACACACGTACACATACTCACACGCAAACATACACACAAACACACATACACAACTCACAATCATGTACACTCAGTAGTCTAAACCTATCATATCTCATTTTAGCTATTTAAAGACTAAACTAACTTAGATTTGTTTTTTTCTTTTGCCCTTGTTACTTTTAAAATTTTATTTTGTTTTATTTTGTATTAAAATAGTAAGTAAGGAACAACAATTGTACTGGTTTAGGAGACGGGTGCTGACACTGCTACACAGTTTTTCCTAACTTTTTGCAGCTGTCAACGTTCACTATTTGTTCTTGATTCCTATGTGTTTTTGAACCATATAAATAATTTGATTTGATTTGAATACAGTTTTTGTAACAACAAAGAGGTTTTATGTCGCTGAAAATCATATTACATTTTAGGAATAAATAAATGTATCCCTAATTAAGACGAAAAAATATTTATTATTATCAAATTACTTATAATTCACCATAATTTGTTATAAAATATTTGCATTTTATCACTAAAATTATAATTTTGAAGAAAGCTGTATGGCTTTATGTAATCAATCAACTTACATTTGGCGCGTGCAAAAAAAAAACTTGCGCGCCATTTCCCATTTTTTGTTTGTATCGCATTTGTTGCTGTGTGGTAAATAATTGTAAAAATGTCCAGTTTTAGTACAGAAGATTAACAATTGATAGATTTAACCCTGCCAGAAATACTAAATGCAGCACAAAATGCAAATTAAAGCCTATTAGGTACCTGCAAATTCTAAAGAAAAGTAGGTACTTAGTTGCTTACGATAGTTTCATACAATGGAAAAGCAACAAAAAACCCAGTTATTTTCTGAAAATGTGTTTTGGGGGTTTTCTGTGAACTCGCCAATACATACAAACCCAGCTCCCTGTGGTGCATCTATTCCATGTTAAGAAGCATGTTTAAGCTCAAACATTGTGTTGATATCAAAACGTACTGTAACCCACAACCATGTACATCTCGTAGTATGAGTTATTTGGTGCCTTCTCCTTCCAGTAATTTGTATGATTTACCTTTGTCGCCAAATGTCGGCTAACACACAAGAACACAAGAAGTAAATGAAGAAACTAAAGAAGTGGCAAGTACCAATGTAAGACAAACTGTGAAATCGCCATCAAAAACAATCCAATATAGTTTTGAAAATTGTACATTCACCAATTATTATAATAATTAAACGATTTATGCAATACATGTTTGTTTTTCCTCGCAAGTTTTTTGAAAAAGTGCGTATGAAACTCGTGAGCAATTTGCTCACTATAAAAAAATATATACTATAGATAGACACTCGGCTGCAGTGGCGTAGCGTGGGTGTCAGCCGCCCGGGGCGGAAGAAAATTTTGCCACCCTCTTATTTAAGTATTTCATTTTAATATTCTATATAAACTTCTGTCTTTAACTAAAACTTTAATCGTCTAATGTTTTTAAGAACAAATTCTTTTATATCACTAGCAATGTCTATACTCTATCATCACACCTCTTGCTCAATAGACAGGATAGCCAGATTGTTTAGCCTCCTGTTGTTTGTTAGGCAGGAGGGCAAGATGATCCCCGGGATCATCTTAAACACCAAATCAAAGATGATCCTTTTGTAAAGTTTTATAAAAAGTAGATTAAAATGATGAAACAACAACAAAGTAAAGATTTGAAGTATGACAATATTTAGATAGATAAATTGGTCACCTGTTAACGCTTTTGCATCTGAAATAACTTGGATGCCCTTCAAATGAGAAGCACTCTCCCTTAAGGGGATCATCTTGTGCACCCTTCCCCTATCTTCATTACCTACAGCAGATAGGTATTATGACACACTCTCAGAATAGAGAAAAAACCAGAAGCTGTGAACGCGCCTAATACTGAAGCGTCTCAAACTAGTCCAAAATAGATTATTTTTACGCGAACGCCATTAGTAACTCTGTGACCGTCGTCACGCGTGACGTGTTTGACATCATGACGTGACGTGAATAAATCATGAAAAAAATCAGCTGTTCCCTACATAAGATCCTGTCTATACATTTTGTCAGGCGTCTCAACTAAAATTTTGAACAGCTGTTTCGTTTCGCAATTCAAGGTTGCCCCCATTGTAAAAGTTGTTCATACCCCAAAAGGGGTAAATAATGACTAAGCTAGCACAATATTCCGCGGGTGGGGGTGAGATGGGTGCGGTACGCGGGTTTTGTTTTATGGACATAGCGCCCGCACGGCTTGCAATCACAGCTGAAGTCGAATTCTGGTTATTTCTTTATTCTGAAATGATAAACTCGCACCTCGTTCAATGTCTGTAGCTTGATACGTTTATTGAAATAATTATAGGCTCGCGTTTGAGTAGGTAGGTGGTAAGTGGGTCCTTTTCAAAAAAATTTGCATAGTTAAGGGCCTAATAAAAACAAAATCACGATCGCTTCCTTTGTGTAACGAAAGTTAGGCATACAAACTATATGGGTAACTTTCGTTACACAAACTAATAAATTAAGTTTTGTTTTAATTAAATCCCTTAATTGTGTACAATTTTTTTGAAAATGACTCAAGTACGATCTCGCCTGATGGTCAGCGATGATGCAGTCTACGATGGACCACGCGATAATATACTAGGTATTTAGTTCCTTACGCCTTTTGCAAACCAAACTTGTCTCGAAATACACTGTGATAAAAATGCCGTGCGGTAGGTACCTACCTACTGATAGACGACGCGTCGTCGTTTGAACCAACCGCATACTCCGCAAAATTAATCGAAATCCGTCCAGCCGTATAGTCGTGAAAAAGTAACAAACAGTCAGACAGAGAGACCGAATTACTTTCGAATTTATTATACCTATTTGTTAGTATGGATGTTTTATTTAGTAAATGTACACGCGCGCTGCGTCTGCGCGCTTAAAATAACCGGAGTGCATTAGGCCATAGGCACTCGTAGAATACTGATTTTCTAGATAGATAGGTACCGTCTACCTACTATTGATTTGATTAAAATAAAGTATTTTTGAATTGAGTTATTTATTAAGCCAGGTAGTGCTATTTTAGTAGCATAATTACCACTAACTTACGATCAAATAACAATAAAACATCCGAGTAATACGCTAATGAGGGGTTTTCACGGCCATATAATGTTTTTATAACTTCTAACAGATGGCGTTGCTCTGTCATGCTTGGCAGCGCCTCGAATAAATCCAAGCGCTAGCCGCCAGACGCTGGCCGCCAGTGAGAGAACTTTCAGATATTAAGGTGAAAATAACAGATACTACACTTTGATCTTTGCCAAAAGGCCGAGAAGCGATAATTATTTCGGTTATGCTGCAACGGCTTCAGAGGCAAACAGCGAGATTAGTCCATTCGAAAAAAAACAGGTGCCGCCAGTCTGCCAGCTCACCGCTCGCAGGCGAGACGAGTGGATGGTAAGTGCGTTTGTCGCGAGTCCTCAACTATTCTATCCTAACATTATAAAACTAGTGGTTCGCCCCGAACTAGGATCTCGCGAGTCTCCCATAAAAACAAAAAATATTATTCGTAATATTTGACTATCAAAATAGTGCCACGAAATAAATAACCATTTTACTTCACCTACAGTTTCATTCAAATTACACGTAACGGGAGTTCATGTAATTGGTTAAACTTTTTTGGGGTAGAAATTGCAATTATTCTGGATTTCAGAATTTTGCCTATATCTGTGTAACTAAAGCTACACACATACCAAATTTCAGCACTGTGGTGTGAGGTCACTGGTGTACCCTGTGAATTTTGTCAAATTTCAGTTTTTATTATGGCTAATATAATAGGTACCTAACTTAAAAACTACAAGGTTTAAACTAAAAATAAAAACGGAGCCGAAATGTACTCACAAAGACCTTTTGTTAGACGTACTATAATATATATATACTATAATATACCACTTGACCAGATGGGCAGATAGTCACATTTGGTTTTTTTTTAAACCCCTTTTGAACCCCAATATCTCAACAACCCCCCTTTCATGATGATCGGACAAACGCTTCGAAAGTTATCCTCGGACAAAGAAACATACATAGGTAGGTATATATAACGCCGATTTGCCCAAGTTGATTTAGAGATTTCTCTTCACTCGATCAATTAACTACCCAACTAGAATGGCAAGTCACTTGCCGTACCGGAGGCGGGAGCGGTGCTGTTATGGTAAGTTTTTAGTCTTAAACTTTTCATACTTTTTGGCCGGTTTCGATATCTTTTGCGACACCGCGTGTTCGAGCAGGTCATTAACGATGGCGTACTCCTCGCACGCCTCGGGCAGCGCGTTTCCGTCCAGCAGCACCCGCAGCAGGCCCGATCCCGTGCGGCGCGACGTCGCGCTCTGATACCGCAGCGCCTCGCACAGCGCCACTACGCTCGCGTACCCGAGCGCGTTGTACGCGAGGTTCAGGTAGCACAAGGACGCGTTACCAAGCGAGTACACGTACCCGTCTCGCGACACCGTCTCCTCCATCCCGAACGGATCCGAGTACGATCCCACCAACTCGGTGGCCATTGCGTCCGCGCGCTGCCCCACCGGGTCGTGCGGACTCACGCGCGCGCGCGACGTCGCCTGCGTCCGCCGCTTGACGCCGCCGCCGCGCATGCCGCCCTCCTCCGCCCGATCCACCGACATCAGCTCGGCGAGGCAACGCGCGTGCGCCTCCTTCTTGAGCTGCAGGTGGTCGATGAACCGCCGCCGCTTCGCGGTCAGCTCCTCGTACGTGAGAGGGAACTCGACCGCGACCCGGAAGAGGGCTGCCGCTCCCGCGTCGGTGATGCGGTTGCCGGATAGGTTGAGGTGCTGCAGAGTGCGGTTGCAGCGCAGCGCGTCGGCGAGCGCGCGCGCGGACGCGTCCGACAGCGCGTTGGAGGCGAGGCACAGCGCCAGCAGTCGGCGCGAGGCGGGGCGCGGATAGCGCAGCGCAGCGGCAAGCGCGGCGGACACCTCGTCGTCGAGGTTGCAGCGCGCCAGCGACAGCCGCTGCAGCTGCGCGTGCTGCAGCAGCAGGTGGTAGTTCTTCTGCGGCACCGGCGAGTCGTCGAGGCACACCTCCGTCAGCTGCGAGGCGGGCAGGAACTTGGCTATCTCGTAGAGCGCCTCGCCGCCGAGCAAGGCCCAGTGGATCGTCAGCTTGGAGAGCAGCGTCTGGTAGGGCACGCAGAGCGCGATAATCTGCATCAGCAGGCGCGGGATCGCGGGGCAACGCGCGAAGCGGAGCTCCACGAGCCGACGCGCCGCGTCCTGCACCGCGACCACCAAGATGTCGTCGGCCGCGTCGGCGCCACGCTCCTGCGACTCGGAGCGCGTGCGGGACGCAGTCTGGTGCGACATGGAGGACTTGCTCCTGGTGCCCTTCTTGCCTTTTGGTCCTATCGCTTTGCTGAAGTACTCCTCTGTAACAAGATGCCGCTTAGAGCCGGGTGGAAGCGGTGCGACGCAAGGCGCTGACGTCGCGTCGGGATGTATGAGCTGTGATAGGTACCTTGTATGTGCGTGTCGACGCGCACCGCGTAGGTCGCCTGCAAATGGGCACTGGCGTAGGGGAGGAACAGAGGCAAGTCCAGGGGCGTTGGCCGCGCGGTGCTGAGTTGCGGCTTCGTCGGTGAACCAGCCATACTAACACCTCGATACGATTTAATGTGAGAAAACTAATTATTTCTTCATTTATAGACGCGTAAAAAAATTACTTTATTTACTTGACAAACAACCTCTTGACGGTACTGTTCTGTGACAAACAGTTTATTAGCATTTCTCTATAAACAAACGATGCCGAGGAATGTCTTTCTATTCTATAATATTGGAAGAGGTTTGATCTCTCGTCTACGCTTGTCTATGATTTGATTAGCGTTATGCGAGTAATTCATTACTAAGTAGGTAATCCTATTCTAGGAGGGCAGTAATAACTGTCTTTCTGTTGAAAAATTACTTTTTCAATACAAGCTTTTATAAAATTCATAATCAAGCAAACATCAATGCACGAACGGCACCGATTAAAATTTTGGCTTGGTACGTTTCGTGCACGGACTTCACGAACGTGAAGTCCGGTTCGTGGAATACTATAAATTAATTATTTCAAATGTTACCACGAACCTACAATGTGTCAATGACAACTGTCATCAGAAGTGCAATTTCATTGACACCGTATGTCCCATGAAAGCGCTAGCCTAGAACGTGTTTGAAGTTTGACAGCTGTCATCAGAAATGCAGATTTCATTGATACCTACCATTTGTCCCATGACACCGCTAGCCTAGAACGTCTCGAGATACAGTTGTTTTAAGTTTGACAGCTGTCATGAGAAGTGCAGATTTCATTGACACCTACCATTTGTCCCATGACCCCGCTAGCCTAGAACGTCTACTTTCTGAGACAAAGAGGATATAATCACTACGTTATAAGAGTCGGCAGTTTCTTACAAGCCACTGAACGGAGTTATGAACGTACTTTGTACCAACCTGGCAACATAAAAGTAATACCAACACTGTAAAAGCCAATTCGTTATTAGGGCTTGACAAATACGAATCATGCTTTTCCATCGATATCGATAAATATTCGATTTTCGTAGTTGCACCTACCTACTTTTCACCTTAGTGCTGGTCGTACGAAAATAAATATACGCCATAAAAAATCAGTTATTTATTGAACATAATATTAACCTGTATGTGCAGTCAGCATCAGAAGTATGTTAATTAATTGACGAAAAATTTGACAGTTGCTCACAGTATATATTATTTGACCATCCTAGCCGCTATCATACTTCTGATGCTGACTGTACCATTCTAGTCAAGACTGTACCATTTGAAACAACGTTAGGTACTGGTTTTTTCAAGCTATAAAATACAGTCGGTTGACTCAGGACCTGAAAAAGAGATGTTTTATGAGATTTTCACTACTAATAAATATAGCACAAATATTATCAAAGTTAAGAACACGTACATTACTTTAGCGCAATTTTCTAAACATTAGCAGACTGTTCTTCTAATTTTATTGTTTATTCATTTAGGATTTGGCAAAGATGGTATGGCATTCCTTTTCAATCTATTTCTCTTTTTATTAAAAGCAGTTTTTGCAAAATGATTGCCACTTATGAATTTATTTTCGTTTAGTATTTGAATAGGTAAGTACGCCAAGTCCTCATTTCCTGTCAACTTTACCCATAAACGGCACCTATAACAAAAAAAATTATCGATAAATTGTTCACATCACTATTTGTACCTAGTCAGGTCATAAATTCTGTCACATGTTTAATATAAAATAATTGAAACATGTTTATTCATTATGTAACCATTTATATACCAAAATGAACTTAACAAAACATAGATTCTTATGACACTAAAGTTTATTCAAAATGACCTCCGTGATTTTGAATACAGACCTTCAATCTGCGCGGCCAATCGTCTATCGCAGTACTAACGAGGTCCATGTTAATATCGGCGGCTGCCTTAATCAAGGATGTCTTGAGTGACTCCAAATTGGGATGAGGCTTTGAGCACGCCTTTTCCTCCAAGTGTTGCCATATCTTGTAATCTAACGGATTCAAATCTGGACTGGAGGAGGGACAGTCTTCGTGCCGGATGAAGTCGATTTGACGCGCCGCCAGCCAGTCTTGTGTGCTCTTCGCTCTATGAGCTGGCGCCGAATCTTATTGGAATACCCAGTGCCTGTTATTGAACATGGTATGAGAAACAGGTTCCACAAGGTTCGTCAGGACTGTATTTTGATACACAACTGCATTCGTTTTTACACCTTTCTCACAAAAATGTACATCTGTTAAGCCCCAATAAGAAACTCCCAACCATACCATGAGCGAGGATGTAAAATGACCTCGTTGGACACGCGGAATATGGTTGCTCGCTTCTTCACTACTGTGTGCGTACACCTTATCATTTTGTTTGTTGTAGCTCTCTTCTACGGTAAAAATTTTTTCATCCGAAAAAAGAATTTCCCGATATTTTTTTCCCGCGTACCGCTTCAACAAAGCGCGGCATCTCTTCAGTCTCAGGTCCATTAGACGAGCATTCAAACGATGTTCTGTTTTTCTTCGATATGCCCGAAGCCCTAAGTCTTCATTTAACACCCTTTTCACTGTGGTTCTGCTTAACCCCATCTGAAGGGCCAACAGTTTCTGCTTACGTTTGGGATTTCTTTGAATTCGCGCCTTCACAGCTTTTATCACTGCTGGAGTCCTAACAGACCGAGGGCGACCACTTCTTGACCTGTCATCTACACTAGAGTCTTCATTGTATCGTTTGATGGTGCGATAAACGAATCTTTTGGTTATATTCAAATTTTTCAGTATGTCAAAAATTTGAATTGGCGCGTAACCGCAACGATGCAACGCAATAACTGCAACACTGTCTTCTTTAAGCGTCCACTCCATATTTAAAAATGAGTAAAATTCTAAAAAGTATACATTTTCTATTTTCGTGAACAATTCGAAATTCGAATTCTATAAACTTTTTTGTGACCAGCATTCTAAAAGAAAAGTTTTTACTGTGTGACAATACTTATGACCTGACTAGGTATTTGCGCAAAGTATGAATTTTGTGAAAATAGTTCAGTTTACGTATTTAATTAGTATTTACATGATATCCACTACAAATATGAGTAAAACCAACTAACTAATACAAGTTAAAGTAAATTGGTATTGAAATACACTAAGTTTTATCTGGCCGGGTCAAGTGGAAATCGGGCTAAAAATATGCCAGAATATCTTCTTCTGACACGCCTAATGCCACAAACTTCACATTTTCTTAGGGATTTCCCTCCCATAATATCCACTCGAAAAGGAGTTAAAACACTGTAAAACACAATAATTCCACAACAACAAAATAATACACAATGTTTATCCAACCAAACCATAGATTATAACTCAACAGGTCTACCAACAGTAAAAAAAAGGTATAATGCGTCTAAATCAAATAGACGTTAAGACACCTGCTACCCAAAAGAATCGGTACTCGTTTTAATTTAGAGGATTATTTTTATATTAAATTGTTGGTACAAAGTACGTTCATAATTAGCTTACTATGCGGTGTCGATGGACTGTTCTGAGATACGGTTGTTTGAAGTTCAACAGCTGCCATCAGAAATGCAGATTTCATTGCTACCATTTGTCCCATGACACCGCTAGCCTAGAACGTCTAGTTTCCGAGATACGGCTGTTTGAAGTTTGACAGCTGTCAACAGAAATGCAGATTTCATTGATACCTACCTACCCCATTTGTACTTTGTAAATGTGATTAGGTATAATAAAATTTAATGCGCGTTCGTGTTGTTAACTGTCGAGTTCCTTCTTGGAAACCAATCCTGAGTGCAGCAACAATGTCATGGTAGAACTTAGAACGGGCTTTCATAAATTAATACGTACACAAAATTTCGTCTGTGCTGTTGACCGTTGCGGAGTTCCTTCGTCTGGAGCCAATCTAGGGTGCAGAATCAGGTCATACTTACCATAAAAACGCATCGTCATCGGAACTGAAGTAACATGTCAAATGTCTAACTCCGTAGGATAAGAGAAAGTGGTTCTAATTCAGCTCGCAACATTTGGCATACAAACATTGCAAGCTAAATAAAAGCTTGTAAAAATCGATTTGTAATTCATTTAATTATTTATCAAGCAGTGTTTCAAAACGTAAACTATACTGATACTGTTTAGGAACATGGTGCCGCTAAACACATCAATCATTTTGCTCATCCCTTTAATCAAATAACTACTTGATGTGATACCTTGTTATTTGTCTAGGTGCTGGGTACATTACAACTAGCAAGGAAAACTGACTATTGTACAAATGACCTCCTTATCCCGTTGCGACAGAGTTGTTTTTAGAAATGGGTTCGTATAAAGGTTTGTGAAGGCGCCGCAATACATATACATGTTTCTTTAAAGAGCGGGCAGAGCAAACTACAGGTATAGTGTAGTACACTGCGTGTCACCGCATTTACGACATTAATTTAAATCACGGGTCGGGCTGATGGCTAGTATTGTTGTAAAATAGTTTTTTCAAATTCATTACCATGAATTATTTTTAATTTTCAATCTACCTTAATTTCAAGTCCTAAAATATGAATGAAACAGCCTGTGTAAAATATGTAAACAAATTATATTCATTCAGCATGTAAGCAGGTACCTGTTAAACTGTCTATTCGGCATCGGCGCAAAGACGCCGACGATTTACGTTAAAAATGGTTTATTGGAAATGTATCGATTACTGGATAAATATTCAAGCTACCGGCATCAAACCAATCTCTAAAATGAGTTAATACGATTCTTCATGTGTTTGAAACGAATGTCGTGAATGCGGTGACAGAGTGAATAGTTAGTTGGTGTGGTCGCGCTTGGCGCCGCTGAGCACTATGAACGCGGAGTGCGTCTCGCGCTGCTTGTCCTGCAACATCTGCAGCGTGTTCAGAGGCGTATCCGTAGAACTCATCTTCTTCATCAGCTGCGGAGGGAATTAAACATTAGTTTCTACTTGGTGCTCCGCCCCTTGCGCCCTACCACCTACCACCGATGAGCTGGTAGAGGTGCTGGTCTAAACTACCGGTCTAAACTAATTTGAGACCCTAAATTTGAGCGGAAAAAGAGGCAGAATGCGACACAGTCGTTAAGAGCCGAGAAGAGGTTCCAATGAAAAGACTGTGCGTACCTAATTATGATTTTAGTTTAATTCTACGGGTCTAAATTTTTATCTGACCTGAGGGCTTAGCCAAGTTACATTCGATTAGGGATGACGCTAGTCGATAAGTCGGTCACGTCGATTTGAAGCAAATGTAACTTGGCTACCACTATATGATCGGGCTTTATTAAATTTTGTTTCCGAAACACTTTTAGTACATATGACTGACCCCCTCCTGCACGGCCTTCTTGATGCGTTTCTCCTGCTTGTTCTTGCCGGGGCCCTTGCCGTGGAACTTGTGCGAGAGGTAGCGGAAGGCCTCCTTGGGGCAGAGCGGGCGTCCGTCGTCGTCCACGTACTCCAGCTTGATGTTGGGGCGGAAGCCGGGCTTCTCGCGGAACTCGGACAGCGGGCCGCAGTGCGCGTGCGCGTGGTGGCCGCGCTCGCGCCGGCCGCCGTGCTTCTCCTCCTCGCTGCAAGCGACAACAACTGTAACGCACCACTCGCTCACCTATGAAGCATTGGAAGTACAGTTACTTCCAATGCTTCAAACGGACACCGGGGACCCTTCTTGTCCCCTCTCGACAATACTCTTTCCAACTTTTGGAAGTTAACCCTACTATTTACCGTTTGAACGTCGCAAATAAACTTTAGTGCAACTGTAAGTCGATGCATATTTTTTCCAAAATGTCCAATGAGAGTATTATTATTTTTATCTTTTGTCTGTTTCGTGCTTTCTGTGTATATTTCCAAATTGTTTGTTAATAAGTATTTTTTTAATATTATGTATGTCTGCGTTCGATATCATCAATAAAATGCTATATAACTCAATATTAACTTGTGTCAACAATACTTTAATCGTAATGAGTAGTAGTTGTGGTAATTATGAAGATTGAGTGCGGTGGGTGCTCACCCGTACGTCTTGTCCTCGATGGAGTAGTTCCTGGCGGCCAGCAGATGCAGATGCTGCGACTTGGGAGCGGGTAGCGTGCCCGCCTTCTCCAGGTAGCCCTTGCTGAGCGCCAGCTGCAGCGCGCCCGCCACGCCGGCGCCCAGCCGCGGCTCCGCGCCCAGCGCGCCCTCGCCGCCTGAACCAACCGAACACATGCTAATATGGAGAGGCGGTTACATTCTACACAAGTTTACACTGCAGTGAACAAAACAAAATGATAGGTAGAATAGGCGCCCTTATCGCGAACAGTATTGTTTCAAGTGTTTGTGCATAATTACTCAATTTAAACAGGTATTTATCGCGTGCGTACCTTTTTTATTACTACTTGTTTTAACACAAAAAAGGTAGGTAGGATAAATACCAGTTTAAATGGAGTAAGGATGTAGAGTGATCGCGATATGTGTTAGTGTGTTGTGTTACCGTTGGCGGGGTCGAGGTCGGGCGGCTTCTCGCTGTGCACGTCGACACGGCTCCACGCGCCCGCGCTTGCCTCCGCCTCCGCCTCCGCTTCCACCTCGGACTGCTCGAAATCCTGCAACCAACAACAATAGTACTGTACATGCAGCTAACCCACGTGTTCACCTGACATTATTATAAAAAAGATTGGATAGTAGAGCACGTTTCTGAACGTATTATACTCGTGCGCGATAACTTGGGACCTGCTAGGAATGCGACTCCCCGACCGCTTCCCCTGCACTTCCCCGATGGCGCCCGTATTGTACCGTTCGCATCACTATTTTTTACTAGGGTTTTTAGTCTCGTACTGGCCTACGTCACGTAACGACGGGCTCTGGAATTCTTTTAGTTTTCGTTTGTGTTATTGTTTTGTTGTCTGGAAAAAAGAAGTCAACCATGTGGACAGGCTTCGACAAAAGTATTGGGACGATGACCTCTTACAAGAGACGAATGAATCGCAATTAATTGTAAATTTATCGGATACCTCTTCTTCAAGTGATTATAGTGAGACTGAGGACGAAGAACAACCTCTAGAAGGCATAAATCCACTAAGTAGTGACGAAGATGAGATAATGTAAATAATAGATAAAATAAATGTATAAACTTAAACATTGTATTTTTATTTTATTCAAATAGTGTAAAAAAGATTAGATAAAAAGCAGCGTCCTCCCTGAGTAACATAATAAATTAGGTTAAAAAAAACAAAGACGAAGCCGCGGGCGGCTGCTTGTTATGTTCGCTTTTTTGCGGGCGGTACAAACACGCCAATATGACGTCACCGCGCTCAGGTCCCAACTTATCGCGCACGGGTAGTACGACGCAATACTTTATTATAGGCGATGATTACCACTTAACACCAGGTGGAGCATAAGCTTGTTCCATCGCCAGCTCGTATAAAATAAAATAATACGTGTTTTGTTACGTACGACATTAAATTAAAACCCGGGTAGGTGCAATGGCTAATATTGTTGTAAAATAGGGGGTTTTCTAATTCATTAAGACAACACAGAGCACTTCCCTATAGCACTGAAAGTACTAACAAACGACGAAAAGATATCGTCCGCAATAACAACACCCCAGAAAAGCATGCTTTTGCATCCAGATTTCTAATGTTCCTAGGACCATTGCTGTACAACAGGCTAAATCGTAAATTGAGCATCCGCTCAATGAACTTCTCAAACTGTAAAAGAGCCTTAAAGATTGCTCTATCCAATCTATCTGACGATGAAACTAAGGAATTACTAACCATTATACAGTAAGATTTTAGAGATACGTAAACTCATACCTTCCTCTTACTTGCACGTAGTTTATTTAGTTATGTTTTTATTTTCATTATGTAAATAGATTCTAAGTTTTGTTAATTTGAGTATTCATAAGTTACGCCAGTCCAGCCTTTTTCGCCTGAGATACAGGTTTTCCTAGTTCAGGCAATGTATACAATCTAACCTATAAGTAGATATTAATCCCTAATGTTAATCTTAGCAATATGAAAATTGAATAAAGATTTATTTATTTGTTACCATAGTATTTTTTTATTATGCAAACTATTTTAATAAAAAGTCCTAAATATGCATGATGAAGCCTGTATAACATAGGTAAACAAATAATATTCATTCACCATGTAAGTAGGTACCTGTTAAACTGACTAAGCGGCATCGTAGCAAAGGCGCCGCCGATTGTTGAATAAAAAATTGTTGATTGGAAATTTATTGATTAATGGATAAAGCTACCACCACCACTATTAGGCCCATCTCTAAAATAAGTTGATACGATTCCGAATGTGTGTTATAAATTAATGTGGTACTTATCAAAGCAGGTTGTATGTATAGATAGTTAGGTATTGAGTAAACTCACAATGATCTCTGCGTGATGGTCGCGGTTGCCGGCCTGTCCGTAGGTGGGGATGTCTCCGAGCGAGCGACAGAACTCCGCGGTCGCGTCCAGCACCATGCCGCTGCTGCCGGCCTCGCCCTCCTCCTCCTCCTCCATCTTCACTTCTTCCTTCACAGTCTCCACAACTTCTTCTACCTGTAACTACCGGATATCTTGTATAGGCGTGCCCAATATGATTAAAGTAACACACAATTTATTTGTAAGAGCCAAATTAAGAACAACGTAAATCATAGATCAGACAACCCTTGGATTGAATGGATGATAGCACACGCCAACACTCCTGGCAGACGGGGTCAACCAATAAACATATTTTAATTCTTTTTCAATACAATTACTGGTAATTAGTGTTATCGACAGATACTCGGCGAATCACTAGCGGCTCCCGGAAGGGCTGCAAGAGCGAGCGAGATGGCAATATCATCGTCGCAGAGTAGTGTGAGTGCATTTACATGGGGTGTCAATGATAGATAACGGATAGCTACATAAGAGTTAAGAGTTGACTATACCTCAGCCCAAACTCGAATTTCACCCTTGCTTCTCCGCACGCCGCTGCACGTCCTATCTCGCCGTGGTTCATATGTTCTCACTTCATATGTTTGCCGGTTTTTTTATCATTCAGTCCATTCATTTTCTTGTTGTGCTTATTTCTCATTACTGCGTCTTTACAAAAACCAACTCAATATAAATTCTGCCTAAGAATTACGTGATTACGTGAATTTCGTTTGGAGCGACAAGCGTCACGGGCACCCCGTCTGAAAGCCGAGGCCAGACTGAATCACGGACCGGGCGTCCGAAGCGAATGGTTTCATTAGTGCAAAAGTTAGTTATTTTCATTTTATGGTAAAATTAAAATCATCATCATATCAGCCGTAGGACGTCCACTGCTGGACAAAGGCCTCCCTCATTGATCTCCAGGAACTGCGGTTGGAAGCGGCCTGCATCCAACGTCGACCTGCGGTTCTTACCAAGTCGTCTGCCTATCTTGTGGGTAGACGTCCTACGCTGCGCTTGCCGGTCCGTGGCCTCCACTCGAGAACCTTTCGGCCCCATCAGCCATCTGTTCTGCGCGCTATATGGCCTGCCCATTGCCACTTCAACGTGCTAATCCGTCGGTGACTTGAGTTCTCCTACGTATCTCCTCATTTCTGATTCGATCCCGTAGAGAAACCCCGAGCATAGCCCTCTCCATAGCTCGTTGAGCGACTCTGAGCCTATTCATAAGGCCAATAGTGAAGGACCACGTCTCGGTTCCATATGTCATCACTGGTAACACACACTGATTGAAGACTTTCGTCTTAAGGCACTGAGGTATGTTGGACGAAAAGACGTTGCGAAGTTTCCCAAACGCTGCCCATCTGAGTTGGATTCGACGATTGACCTCTTTCTCGAAGTTGGACCTACCTAACTGGACTGTTTGTCCTAGGTATACATACGCGTCGACAACTTCAAGAGCCGAGTTCTCAACCATAACTGGGGCAGGGACGACATGGACATTCGACATGATTTTCGTCTTGTCCATGTTCATTTTAAGTCCTACCCGTTGGGAGACTCGATTGAGGTCTTCGATCATCGTGCTGAGCTCTTCCATCGACTTTGCCATGACCACAATATCGTCGGCAAACCGAAGGTGAGTGATGTATTCGCCGTTAATATTGATGCCCAGTCCTTTCCATTCCAGAAGCTTGAAGGCATCTTCCAATGCGGTCGTAAACAGTTTCGGAGAGAAGACAGGGGTTTTACGCCTCTTTTTAAGGGAATCGCCTTCGAGCTCTGTTCGTGTACTCGGACTGACATAGTGGCGTTTTTATACAAACACTTCAACACTTCGATGTACCGATAGTCAATACGGCATCGTTGGAGAGACTCAAGCACTGCCCATGTTTCGATCGAATCGAAGGCTTTCTCATAGTCCACAAACGCGAGACATAATTAAAATGTATTTTGAAAATTTAAAACACATGTGCACTTATTTATGTTGTGTAGAATTACTGTATAAAGTTTCAAGATCTAAATTGAAATATTCATCGTATATGAACGGTTTTAAGATAATTTTGGAGTCGTCTTTGGATTTTTTTTCTATAGAGAAAATTTTACGGTATCCTTAACTATAACATATATGAATTACAGATTGAAAGCACAAACTTTGTTGAACAAAACATTGTTTCTCAATAAGCGATTTATCGTCTCCCCAGGTATAGTGCGCCCTTAAGGGGAGACCGGAGGGGAATCGCCCATACAACACGTACTACCAAGATCATTTCTAATGGAGCATATTTCTACCTTAATAAGATATTATTTTAATTTGAATAGTATTTATCTAGGTTCCCAACCATTAATTAGATCAAAATACTTACCTAAAATAAAATAGAAACATATCGAATTCTGCATGTTTTTACGTCATAAAAGACCTGTTTTCAACCTAATTGTTTCGTATTAAAAACAACAACATCTTACGTATCCTAGTCATGGGAACATAGATTATATCGTCTAGTTACAGAATAACAACACGATGAGAAAAATACAACAAGTTTTCAGTCATCATTTTTGGTATTACGGAACACGGTCAAAACCTAATCAAACTTAGAATCGTTCTATTGCTATCACTGTCGCTCTGCGTGGCTAAACTTCGTCACTAAACAGGGATAGCGATATTCAGGCCGAAGTTTTTGACGTGGACGATTGAAGTTGCGCTCTGGGTTCGCCGGCTTCTTAACTAAAATGTGCAAATACTCGGTAGAACCTTTTATGGCACCAGTTTTACACTCTGTTGGTATTAGGATTAAAGAGGGAATAGAGGGGGAATGGAATAAGGAAAATATAATACTGCAGCTAGACAGCTCCAGAATATGATGGTTTTACGTGGAGGAATCCCCATGGATACCGCTCTGAACCCAGGGAGCGGTATGTCGGACTCCTACCGGCTAAACCTCCACGGCGTTTCTCCGCTCGCTTTATACCGGAGACACGGGAACAGAAAGCATTCTTCTGCGACGTATAGTATAGGTTACCTTGGGCAGCTTGTGCTCCGCGTGCATCTCCGCCTGGCGCAGCCGCCGCGCGCGCGCCAGCGCCACCTGCAGCTCCGTGTCGGGCTCTGTCTCCTCCTCGTCGACAGGTAAACACGACATCTGTTCCGGCTTCACATCTATTATAAAAATATAACGTCATCATTTACATCAAATCAATCCAAACTGTTATTATCCATTTGGTAAACAAGCAGAATAAAGAGAGAGAAGAAGAGAAGAAATGTGTCAGTCAATATAAGAGTTCTATACATCTATACCACATAAACGAATTAATGTCTAGATCAGGGTTTCCCAACCTTTCTTGACTAGCCCCTTCCCCCGGATTGTAAAACATATTTTCATGCCATCTTGAATTATTTTCCATTGCTTCAATAATAGATCAGATTAGAAAATTATTTATTGCACTAATAAAATGATACACAGACGAACTTAATGCTAATTAGCATTTTCTTCCAGCTAACCGTTGTGTAGTGTGGAGAAAGTGGTAGTGCCAGAAAAAGGAAATTTAATCAAGCTTTAGCTTAGAAATAAACTTACAAAAATTAAAAATAATAATAATACACATACATAAACGAAATACACAAATATATCTACATAAAGTGCTCAATTTTGTTGGGTATCTTGAAGAGAGATGAAGTATTTAAAGAGTTTGGATTTGAAGATTCCCATAGAGGCGGCCTTGCGGATTACCACTGGAAGAGAGTTCCACAAGCAGAGCGCAGTCATACAATAATAATATACATATAATTTATTTCTCACGAAAATTAAATGACATCTTTAATGTTGCTATTACTGTATGTATCCCGCACGCGCGGATGGAGCGAGAGCGCGCCTTGTTTATACCATCTATCTATCTATGTAATCTATCAATGTCTGAATATGCCCCCTTAAACTTGCCATATCCCGTACGTCAGTCGATTACATCGCTCCGCGTCTCGTGGAGTCTGGCGGCGCACACGAAGACTCGACTGCCGCGACCCAAAATAGGCGTTTCTTAAATTATACTCTTTGTTCAAGCTTTGTATAAAAGTTCAGAACTATAAAAAACTTAGACTCGAGCTACTCCGACAGCTGCGCACTGGCAACTGAGCGCGAATTGGATTTATGGGAATGTTATATCGGTCAGGCACAGACGACACGCGCGGCGTGGAGCCTTGGATTTCTGAATGATCGGATATCCAAATATTCCCAGGACTCCATGCAATCCGCTTGAGATTTCGAACACATCGACGGTTTTTCGTGACTTTTAGTGTTGTCGTGGAATCTTGTGGAGTCTCGTCCTCGTATATGGCCCGCTTTAGATCGCTCTACGCTCCCCCGGTTGGGAAGGCCTGGTCTAGACAGTAGGATGCATGTACGTTACCCGTGTCGTCGGTCTCCAGCATGGCTGTCGCATCGTAGTCGTCCACATCGATAGGCTCGTGTTTCGCTTTCTTCCGTATCCCTTTACTCTGCACATAACACGGTAAAAACATGAATATCTATTGGATACACGAATATTACACAATGGTAAGATACATATGTATAAGCTGGACAGAAAAGGAATAAACGGACACGTATTGAAACCCGTGGACGAAACAAACAAATTTTAACAATATTATAATAGACTTCATCATCTTCATCCATCATCTACCTACAGGCCGACTTCACCCACTGCTGGGTAGGTATAGGCCTCCCCGAGTTTCCTGCGCTAGTCTCTCCCACTGATCCATCTCGCCGCCGGACGTCTTATCCTTCTACAGCCATTCCTCGGCCACCGTCATAATAGACTTCAGAAAACAAAATAGTGTGGAAGCAAATTTTTATTCGTCTCACATGAAAGTACGTGCCTTCAATATTATTTTAGCTCAATGAAACTTAAATGGGGCATAAGTGAGAGTTTAGTTGGAGTCAGTAAATAGAGTAGGGTGTGGTGACTCACCCGTTTCTTGGTCTTCTTGAACTTGGCGTGGAGCTCGTGTTCGTCCAGGTAGTCGGAGGCGATGCGCCTCTCCGGCAGCTGTAGCGACTCCAGCCGCTTGTCCGGCCCGCCCTGCAGCCGCTCTTGCCGCTGGAAGCGTACACTGTGCATTATATTATATACACTATGTGGCCAGTATGATACCTGTCTGTCCAGCCGACGCCCTACTGCACAGTGGAGTGGACGAAGCTACACCGCGTCACCGCCACAGTCATATAGTACATACTTTTAGATAGCAAATAGGAATATATGGAGTAGACTAAGACCCAAAGTCTCGAACACCGCCGTAAAGTTGCAAGCCTATCGATCTTTTACAGAATCCATTTTGGGGAATGCGCCCAGGAACTTTATGATCTGATTCCTCCATCTCCTTTCCATCAAAGGACAAGCAGACGTACGGCTCAGTACCATCCGTACCTAGTTGATATATCACCCATTCGCACACACCGTTTTGGTTCTAAGTTCTTGATGCGTACAGCTAAGGTATGGAACACTTTACCGTCGTCTGTTTTTCCTAAATGATACAATCCGGGTCTCTTTAAGGTAAGAGTGAATAGGTTTCTTCTAGATCTTCGTGCTACATATTAGACCACATTATCGCTTACCATCAGGTGAGATTGTGGTCAAACGAAGAATTATACAAATAAAAAAAAACTATTCTTTATTGCACACAAGAAAATACAGAAATAGAGGTCATGGACAAAGGCGAGCTTAACCCTAAGAAGACTTTTCTTCAAGCAAATCTTTGAGGATCGAGAGAGGGATGATTTTAAGGTAGGTGAGGGTACAAAAACATAAATAAATATATATACCTAAAACTAATATGAACCATAATTTGCTCAGTCTTTATTTATCCAATTTATTTTTTACATTTGTAAAATCTATAATACTTATACTTAATTATTACCCTATTTAAATTCTTACAAATCTTCTAACAGAGTTTGACCATTAGACCATACGAATGTACCTATAATAACTTGTTAAATTTATATGTACACTGAGTGATAGGTACGTTTGGTTATCACTTAGTAGTTATGATTGAATAGCCATATTTATGTACAAAACAAACTCGAATGAATAAACAATTCACATTTCAGTTATTTGCTTTCTTTTCGTGTTATTTTCATGGTTCCATACAACATAATAATTTCACATTAGATTCCTTTTAATATATGTGCAGTGTACAACTTACTAATACTATTTTGATTGTAACTTTAAAATAGGCTAACTAGGCTGTTTTTGTTTTGTTTTTGTTCCTGACATCTTTCTTTAGAATGTTCAAACGTAGAAACCTGTTATTAGCCTTACGTTTAGTTCTAAGCTTTTTAACCAAACAAATTGTAACGCCGTTGGTTTCTCTAAATAAATAAATACCTATATGATATAATATAAACTCCTTTGCCTTACCATAAGATCCCTGAACTTCTTGGCCTCCAATGCTGCCTCGTCGCCGATAACGAAGCCCTTGTGCTTAGCGGCCTTCGCGGGGTCGATTTCTTCATCGTACTTAGAGAGGACAGGCTTCTGGAAGCCGAGAGCGGCGGCTTCCAGGTCCTCCTCGTCGTCGTAGGCCTGGTAGCCGGCGCGCGCCTTCTTGCGCTCCGCCACGCTCTGCGGAAACAACACAATCATTAGCATTATAATATAATAATTCTTTCATTCATAAATCACTCTTATAAAAGTTTAAACTTTAAGGGTCTTTTACCACAAAAAAGTTAAACAACTGTGTAGAGAGTGTTTAAAAAATACAATACCAATTTTTGTATAGGACTTCTGAAGTAAAACTTCTTTACGCACGCTTGACTTGGAGATTAAGCTGGTGAATGTGTTACAAAAGTGCGAAAGGAAGTTGAGAGGGAGATATAAGTTAGTGAAGATAGAAAGAGAGAGTTACGTTTCGTATATTTTTAAACGTTAATGTGAGAGTGCGAGTTGCGTCTGTTAAGAATGAACATAGACTGCTCGACCTACAGACGTGTGAACAATTTTGTAATTGAACAATTTTTTGAATTAATATTTTGAAAAAGAAGTTTTACTTCAGTCGTGTGCTCTCGTTTTTTTTAACGACGCACGTGTTTAATTTTTTGTGGTCAGACCCTAAGGGCGACTTGCGCACCTATACCTAAACTTATTTATAGTGCATAAAGATTTAGCGAGTTGTCAAATTAAACAAATATGTCCAATTTAAACATGTTTAGTCGTTAAAAACGTTTAGGTTTTAGGTTTAGCCGGGCGGGACCGTTGTGCAAACCGGGGGGCTTGCACAACGGTCCCGCCCGGCTTCGTGGTTATACTAAACAGTTTTTTAATAATATTTGTCAGTTATTTTTGAATCCTGTCGCACGACTTCTAGCGATTCTAAACTTATTTGTTTGGCGCCTCTAAACTACAACAACCTTTGAGGTTAGAGTCAACGGGGTGGAATGTTGAGGCATTACCTTTTTATATCGTTCATCGTCGACTATGTTGACGTTCACGAGGACATCCTCGGCGTCTTCCGCCAGCACGTCCTTGTCCGCCAGCGTCAGAATCGTCTCTCGCTCGTCGCCCAGCTGCAATGCATAACAACATATCACTACAAACATTAATCATTCTTCCAAATCTCATTTATTAAGTCTTCTCAAACAGCTAACAAGCCCAGAAAGTCTAAAACTACCATTTTAAATGTGTTTAATCGGAAGCTGAACGAGAAGATCGTATCGCATTCATCTATTATTCGTATATTAGATATGAATGAATGAAAATTCTTTATTATACCTTACAAGCTAGACAACAGATACAGAAATAACAAGAAAACAAATAAATGTAAGCATTATGGGCGGTCTTATCGCTTAACATAGCCATCTCTTCCAGACAACTTCTAGCGATAAGACCGCCCATTAGTTTATTATTTGTAGGCTGGTTTTGTTGTGACGCTGCTAGGTTGATAGATGCATGTAGTCGTGCATACTGACCGCGTCGATGTCGTGTCCGACGCGCAGGCCGCGCAGCTGTCGCGCCGTGTAGCTCGCGTCGCGCGTCACCTGCTCCTCCTCCGCCACGAGCGCCGACACGCCGAACACGGCGTCCATCTCGTCCAGCATCGCCGCCTGACAACAAACACAATCGGTATTAGCTGCCTAACTTAACCACCTTCAAACTAAATATACATGACAGGTTATGTTGGGCAAGTAGGGCACTTTGACAACTAGAATAGGAGAATGTTGTCCCTCCGCTCTTGCCCGTGGATGCAGTAGGAATCTGCTAAGGGGTACCTCCGAAAGATGGGCAGCAGCATCTTTTCGTGTTTTCAATACCTATACTGCGCTCGCCAACCCGCCTGCCAAACGTGGCGAGTATGGCAACAACCCCCTTATGGATATAGTGCAACATAAAACCAGGCCCCGAGTCCCCGGCGGTCCCGCTAATCCTGGCTACGGTAGCAGTCACGGTAACGGCGGGGCCAGGGGTGCTAAGAATGCGTTGGATGCAGGCCGCTTCCAACCGCAGTTCCTGGAGATCAATGAGGGAGGCCTTTGTCCAGCAGTGGACGTCCTACGGCTGATATGATGAAGATGATGAAATAAATACTACTGTCATTGAATCTCTTCTACTTTCCGTTATTTCAACAAGTTAGACTGATGGTTGCAACCTAATGAGGGCTTCTCATTTTCGATTTAAGAACAATAAAACTAGTTCCAACTAGCGTAATTGATGGCGCTGTCTGGGGATGCAGCGCCATAAAATATGATATACAGTGTTTTTTTAACTGTAACAGTATGGCAGCACCCATAACCAAAGGAGATACAGGTGCAGTTTCTTTTAAAACATCAGCTCGTTTTCGAAGAAAAACATTTTGGCATTAATTTTTTTTTGGTCAAGTGTGAGTAGCTCCTTAAAATGAATCAAGTTGGTAAATTTTTTTTTGATGCCGATCGATGCAGTCCTTTGTAAGGATCATTTTATTGTATCGAATGAAAAAAATCTGAACAGCGGAAGTTAGTCAAATTTTATAAAAAGTATTCTCATACAACAGGACAAACAAAATTCCTTCTATAAACATTTTATTAGATTCTAATTGCACATTAAAGAAGTATTAATATTGTAGCGATTAAGAAGTTTAGGAACTCCATGCTATCATGAGCAATTCAAAAACATTTTGTATTTCAGAACAATTTTGAATTTCGAACATGGTTCTTGCACCTGTCGGACTTTTATATCAGTCATTGCATCATCTTATTTATCCTATCATGGCATTGTCAAATACACAAAAAGTAGACTTAATTGAAGCATACTTCCTTAACCGACGAAGCCCAACTAATGCGCTGAAGTGGTATCAGGAACGCTACCCAGACCGCGATTGAGGAAATATGACATATTACAGTATGTATTTACAAAAAAAAATTATATAATTGTCAGTTATATTCTATCAGTTATCTTGATCCCATTCCCATAGCTTTGCTTAGTTTGGGAATAGATAACGCTGTGTGAAATGTCCAGCAATGTTTATTTATTTAAATAGTAAGTATTTATTTTCCCCCTCACAGGCCTGTCCAACAATTTAGTTACGTACATAGAATAAACATGGACTAAGGAGGTTAGTGAAAAATCGGGACATTCGATCAAGGGTGAATCGGGACGCGTCACCAGACCCCTGAGAATCGGGACACCTGTGAATATGTTGATGATAAAGTAGTGGTTACCCGTTTAGCGGCCTCGCGCTTCTGTAGATCAGACTCCCTGGAGCGCTGCACCCAGGCCGCGGCGTCGTCGTCGTCGGACGCCTCGCCCAGTGTCGTCGTTTGTAATCTACAACGCAAAATTTACGACATCACAATTACTCATCACCTCATTTTACATAGATCATTAATTAAAGTTTTTATATGTGTTGGATCTTTGCTCATTAAAAATATAAGGTAGATGAATTCTGTTTGTCATCCGCTTTTTCTACGG
Source organism: Philereme vetulata (assembly GCA_918857605.2). Taxonomy (NCBI): domain Eukaryota; kingdom Metazoa; phylum Arthropoda; class Insecta; order Lepidoptera; family Geometridae; genus Philereme; species Philereme vetulata. The sequence goes on along the minus strand of OU975471.1, from coordinate 6,777,241 downwards.
CTACCGTCGTTTTGAAAAGGGTTGGATAGCAGGTCGGCGATAACTGCAGTGCCTCGCCCCGCGCGCTTCTCCGTGCCGCTTCTTGGCAGCGCGGGCGCCGACCAGATGACTTGTACGACCGCACCATGCTGGCCGCGTTCTTACCTTCTGAAGAAACTATTCCGTGAATAGACAAGTTTTAACTATATTTTGTAAATCCTGTGAACGAGACGTTCTCGTGAAGTGCTGTGCATTTTTCAATTGTGCTTCAAAAGACATTCCGCCATCAGGAAACTGTGCTGAACAAGTCCACGTTTTGAACGTGCGGTTTGAAGTAATTAAGGTAGGTGGCATTCCTTGTTTGTCTACCTTGTATAATTGAGCAAATATTCTTTTTCATATAGCATAGATTAGATTAGATTAGATAATTTCTTTATTGCACACCATTAAATACAAACATATAAAAGAAAATCCAATTTCAAATCATAGGTACAATGGGCGGCCTTATCGCTAAAAGCGATCTCTTCCAGGCAACCTTTGGATGGACAGAATCTATATGAACAAATAAGGACGGCGGCATAAGATTTTTTTAGAATCAGTTTTTTTTTTTTAAAAAAAAAACAAGCATATATTACAATTTATAAAAAATATAGTTAATATAAAATAAAATGCTTAATTATATTAAATAATATTATCATAAAATTAATAAATATTAATATTAAGATACATAAAATACATATATATATATATTTATATATATATATATATATATATATTGTCATACCTACATACATAAATTATAAAAATGTATAAATAAATAAATGGCCTAGTGAGCAATGGATGACAGAAAGTGTTGTCTGACCATGTTTTTAAAGATAGGGAGAGATTTTGCATGACGAATTGAGACAGGTAGGGCATTCCAGAGTCTGGTAGCCTGCAGAGTAAAAGAGGTACTATAAAATACTGAGGTATGGTGGGGAGTTTTTAATTGAAGGGTTTCAGAGGAACGTAAGGATCGAGAGTTGGCAAGGTGAAGAAAGTCAAAGCGTTCTTTGAGGTAGGACGGAGTAGAAGGGATGAAAAGGATGCTGTAAAGGAGGGAAAGGATATGCGCATACCGGCGAAGGCGGATGGGTAACCACTTAAGTCTGTGGCGATACTCAGAAATGTGGTCGAACTTGCGCAAGCCAAATATGAATCTAATAGAGAAATTCTGGAGACGCTCAAGCTTGTTGAGTTGGTCTTCAGTTAAATTAAGATAGCTGGCGTCAGCGTAATCGAGAATGGGATGCAGCAATGTCTGTGCAAGTGCAATTTTGGTGGAAGTCGGAAGGAAGTTTCGCAGCCGTTTAAGAGAGGCAGCTGCAGCAAAGGTCTTTCGGCTTACCGCTGCTAGTTGTGGTCCCCAAGATAACTGACGATCCATGAGTACCCCCAGATTCTTGACTACCTTGCTAACTTCTATTGATGTACCGTCAAATTTCACTTCAGGTAAATCAAGCCAATCGATTTGTGTAATCATCCGCAAGCTTCCTATAACAATCACTTGAGTTATCGTTGGATTTACTTTCAGCCCGTATGATTTGCTCCACTGAAGAATACTCTGGAGATCACTATTTATGTCAGTAATTGCTTCACGTAACCATCCAACAGGGGCTTGGGTATAAATTTGCAAATCATCTGCATAAAGGTGGTAGGACGATGAGAGTTGTTCAGAGATGGAATTAATAAAGATGGCAAAAAGAAGAGGAGATAAAACGCCGCCCTGAGGTACACCAGCACTCAATTGACACCAAGAGGAAAATGTGTCGTCAATACGGATACGTTGCCGGCGTCCAAACAGGTAACTACGAAACCAGTCAATTACTGTTGGAGATATGTTAAGAGAGCGAAGAAAAGCTAACAGTATATCGAAATCCACATTGTTAAAGGCATTGCTGAAATCCAGCAGGGATAGGACAGTGACCAGCCCAGATTCCATACCATGCCTGATGAGCATACCTACATGTATTCTACACTTATCATTTCAATTTAAAAGGTCCTTCGATATTATTTAAACTCATTTACCAGCGCCCTATATTCATCCCCAACAATATGCAACATAGATATGTTGTTTGAATTTACTCTTTTTAGGATAGGACAGTGACCAGGTTCAGTCATGTGATGACGGCACTAAGACAGCCTTGTAGCCAAAAAGTATAAATTAAAAATACCTAAAACCCACCACTTTTTGCGTTGGAGGTAAAAACTAAGAACCACCCCCGTTAAACTAGTTTTCTATTGAACAAACCACGTCCGAATCGGTCTATGCGTTTGGGAACTGCGATGCCACACACAGAAAAACATACTAGCATAAGTGTCAAACCTATAACACCTCTTTTTTGCGTGGGGGTTAGTAACGAAAAAGTAGTTTCCTTTTATGGTTGATGCAATTGAACATTAGTCTGTGGATAGAGATAGTTACAAATGTTGTTGGATGTGCATACTTGAGGTCCATCTTACGGCGTTCCTTGCGCTCCTGCAGCTTCTGCCGCAGCTTCTCGGATTTCTTCTGGTCGGCGATGTTGGCGGCCGGCACGTGGTAGAACTCACCCAGATCGTCTTTGATCTTGCCATCCTCTGTTATTAGTTAAAGGAACGTAATTAATCCAATATTTATAATAATAGTCTATTATATAATATATTAAAGTAGGTTTATTTATGTATGTACAGTCAACAAGAGCCAAGGGTATCCAATTTGAAAACATTTTCGTTTGCATGTATTGAATGAAGCTAGCCCAGCCCTTTTACGTTTGACCAATCAAGGACATAAGTCCCGTTATTTGGGTTAGTCTTTTGCGCCTTTGAATAAAGAAGTTAATTATTTTTTATGGCTGGTTTTACTGGTAGGTAATAAGGTGAACAAAGCAAGTAAGCGCCGCAAAATCCATCCTTAAGGTGGCCACGGTTCGCTCTTGGCGACTGTACCTATATTATGCTATTTTTATTAGTCCTGTGCAAATTTTCATTAGTTTCCTTTCCCAAGCACTACCTACACATCTTTATCTACAATACATAAAGCTTATCTGGAAGAGAATGCTCTTTAGCATTAAGTTTACCTGTGTACTAGTTTTATAAGTGCAATAAAGTATTTTCAATCAATCATTAAATGAACAGTACCATCAAAACAACAGTACCCTCCTTTACAGTCCAATAAAACCGGTCAAAAGGTTGCAGGTTTGTGTAGTGAAGTTAGTTCAAACTAACCTGCAGTTTTCTCAGAGAGTTCCAATGGTTTTAAACCGAGCTTGGCGCGGAGACGGTTGGTTTCCTCAATAGACAGGCTGTCCTGCCCGCCGCCCGACGGCGCCGCGGGCGATGCCTCCCTGATGCTGCTAAGATCATGGTTTTTATCCCTGTTGACAAAATATAAGATTGGTAAAACTAGCACTGTGCCAGACCACACATTCACCGAACTTGCTAGTAGACTAGACGGTCATTTAGAAGAGGCAGGCAACATTACTTGTTACCATCATCAGTCTTCCCGGTGATCGGTCGCGAGGAATAAGCGTAAATTGACGATTCAAAATTATCTAGACATCTACTTCGGACAACAATACCTTTAAAAACACAGGACAGATAAAAAACACGGTAAAAGGATTTTGATTTTGAATATGAATGAATGAACCAGCCCTGGATCTAGGATTTTTTCTAACCGGGGAGAAACTTGATGAGGCAGCTCCTCCAGCGTTTGTGACGGGGAGGTGTTAAACTATATATTTTATGTATGTATTTACAAAAAAAAGTATATACGTATTATATCAGTTATCTGTTTCCCATAGTACAAGCTCTGCTTAGTTTGGGGCTAGATAGCGCTGTGTGAAATGTCCAGCAATATTTCTTTATATTAAAACTTTAAAGCGTTCTAAATCAAATGAACAGCCAGATGAACATTGTAAGTGGACCACGGGAGGAAGTGAAGCACTTTCTGATACAAGTGTTTTTTCAAACACATTTTTTATTAAGAATTTCGCGCCGGTTTGCACCCCTAGATCCGTGGCTGGAATGAACATGAGATTAGTCCTATTTATGAATGAGTGCGATATGTGTGAGTGCACCTGTCAGCTTGATGTCGTTCGCGCATGCGTCGGTCGCGGTCGGCGCTGGCGCTGCGGCTGCGCGCCTTGGCGAGCTGCAGGTGCGAGTCCACCGGCACCTCCTCAACTGCAACAACGGAAAACACCCACATTTACATACATCATCTTTGCATGGCGACCTCCGCAGCGCAGTGCCCGAGTAGCCGGCTACGAAGCCGGAGGTTGCGGGTTCCATTTCCACCGCGGAACAAATGATTGTATGATCTACAGATTGGAGTATTGGGTTCCGGGTTTGGGTATTTTCCTATATACTATAAGTATGTATTTACAAAAAAAAGTAGGTATATAAGTATTCTATCAGTTATCTGGTTCCCATAGAACAAGGTTTGCTTAGTTTGGGGCTAGATAGCGCTGTGTGACAAGCAATTCAGTCATGGGTCAGTAAACACAGGTATTTGCACTATATGTGTTTACCACTCCATTTCTCATTTGACTATCAGGCCTAAAGTTGTCACCTTTGCTGTTTCTTACATACAATACATTTCACTTCTGATACAGCATATTTATATTTTTCTGTCCATCCAATACAATTTTCAGACATTAAATGTTTTGCTTCCAATTCATCAAAAATCTATATATTATATATATGTACACTTTATGCTGACCTGCCTAGCTCAGTACTGTACAGATTTCTATCAAAATAAAATATAGCCTGTAAGCACTCAGAAATAGTGTAGCTATTGTGTGTGTAGTTTCTGACCTCTCTAATATTAGTATAGACAGATACATACAATATTGTGTGTAAAATTTCCAGCATTATTCAGTTGTTTACGTTTATTGCTGACAAAGATTCAGATAAAACTATGAGGGTTTACCTAACGTAGGCACAATACACCTCTGACCTGCCATCAAGTTCACATCCCCTGTAAAGCCTGTGTCTATTTTGTTCATTTAAAAGATCTATGAATCTTTTCATATTGATTTTATAATCCTATTCTATTTATCTAATTCTTATAAATCAATCCATATTCATAATTTTTTTTTTAATCAATGCAAAGGGCTTTGTCGCACATGCGATTATGCCGCCCTGGTAGGTAATTTTAATTAATATTTAATCTTAAGTAACTAGTTTGCAAAGTGTTCTAGCTGATTCCGAAAGAGGTTCAGCTAGAACACTGTTACAGAAACCTATTTCTCTAAATCTTAAAGATAGGGTATTTCTGATAGCTTCGCTGCGGACACACTCCATTAATATGTGGTATACATCGTCTATAGTGTTACAAAGCAGACAATTCGCTGTAGGTGATTTTTTCACAACTAAACAGCTGGACCGATTTTGATGAAATTTAGTATACAGATAAATTATGACCCATGAATTGGGGCATATGCTATTATTTACCTGACTGCGCAGAAGGAGGGTTATGTTATTATTGACAAACCGCGTGTGCGAAGCTGCAAGCAGGACAGCTAGTATATATATATAAAAAACGCCTGTAAGAGGGTAAGATAGAAAATAATATTACAATCATGCACACTGCACATGCACCATATTTACAAAACTTAGTTCGTTAATTTCGTTAATAAGACATTGCTCAAAAGTGAACATTATGAGACATTCAGCACTGTGTGATGTAGTAATAAATAATTTATAAGTACACTGACTTTAATACCATATTTATTCAATGAATGGTATTAAACTGGCCAATGCAACTTTCTTTATTCTTTATTGTACACAAATAGATTTACAGACAAAAACAGCTTACAAAATGGACATGTACAAAGGCGAGCTTAAGAGTAAGAGCTTAATAAGAGTTTTCTTCCAGCAAACCTTTGAAGATAGATATATTTGATTATAGTGGTGGGTACAAGCATAGAAAATGACATTGGAGTAAAACACTATATATATATATATATATATATCATGACCAAGCTCAAGGTCGCTCAACGAGCTATGGAGAGGGCTATGCTCGGGGTTTCTTTGCGTGACAAAATCCGCAATGAGGAAATCCGCAGAAGAACTAAAGTTGCCGACATAGCTCTCAAAATTAGCAAGTTGAAGTGGCAATGGGCAGGCCACATCGCTCGTAGAACCGATAACCGTTGGGGAAGAAAGGTTCTCGAGTGGAGACCACGGACTGGAAGACGCAGCGTAGGCCGGCCCCCCACAAGGTGGACCGACGATCTAGTAAGAATCGCGGGGAGCCGTTGGGCGCAAACGGCTACCAACCGCTCGTTGTGGCGATCTAAGGGGGAGGCCTATGTTCAGCAGTGGACGTCTTCCGGCTGATGATGATGATGACTATATATATATATATATATATATATATATAATATATATATATATATATATATATATATATATATAATATATACTATAATAAATACAATACTTATACATATTAAAAAAATACCTATAAACTATACCTACATTATAGATAAACATAATACTTTAAACAAAATATACCTACTTATATCTAATAACCTAAAAGTTTACAGGGACAGGTAATGCTCTTTGACTCTAAACTTAAAAGTTCTTAGTGATGGACTTGTGCAGATAGTGTGGTAGAAAATTCCACAGTTTGACTCCATGGACAGTGAACGAACCGCCATAGCGACTGGAAGGATGAGGAGGGGTTTTGAGGAGGGACTTTGATGACCTACAAGTCATCTCCGGTGGGACAAAGAAATCAAAGTGCTCATGGAGGTAAGAAGGAGCTAGAGGATTGAAAAGAGTGATGAAGAGAAAAGTGAACATGAAGATCACGTCGACGACGAATGGGAAGCCATTTTAGCTGGGATCTAAACATGGAGACGTGATCAAACTTGCGCACCTATATATGAATCGGATACACGAATTCTGAAGATGTTCCAATTTATGTAGAAATTCCTCCGTGGGATCAAGAAAACAGACATCGGCAGTCTAAAAGGGGTAACATGAGGGTTTGAGCAAGAGTAATTTTAGTTTCAGAGGGTAAAAACTTTTGGAGACGTCTTAAGAATGACGACGACCTCCGTGGTGCAGTGGGTGAATAACCAGCTGAGACGCAGGAGGTAGCGGGGTCGATTCCTACTGCGGAACAAATGTTTGCATGATCTACAGATATTTGTTTCGGGTCTGGTTGTTTCTCTGTATATTATAAGTATGTATTTACAAAATAAAAATGTACCTATATAAGTATTCTATCAGTTATCTGGTTCCCATAGTACAAGCTCTGCTTTGTTTGGGGCTAGATAGCACTGTGTGAAATGTCCAGCAATATTATTATTATTATATTAATTTAATCATCTACTGCAAGGTATTTTTCAGTAGTCCCCAACTTCACAGATTTGTGATGAAGGTTCTCCAATCTTACTAGGGGTATGGCTTTAAAGCAGGGTCCAGAGTCCAAAAGGGAAGCTTTAGCTAGCTCAAGAGAAATGGCAAATGACAATGAGTTTGAATATTGTTGCCTAGTGATGTCTAACTTCAAATGATAATTGTTGCATTTAAACCTGTGACCATTCAAGGCCTTCATCAACTATAGATTTCCAATAGATTTTAACCCATTAACAAAACAAAACTCAATCTCAACGTCAAAATTTCTAAAATTGCTCAATGGTCCAGGAAATTGAACATTTGCATCAAAATTTTAATTATTTTGTCAAATTGAATAGTCAATTTAACCCTAAGAGATCTCTGATACTGTACTTGTAGTTTGCTGTTGCACTGTGTGATTTCCCAAGCCTGAAAGTTACATACACCATACATTTTCTTATGCAGTTCTTATTTGGTAGAACATTCAGGGCTTAGCTGATAGTGTTGTATGTTTTAGTATTATTGTGTAGTGTGGCAGACTCGGCATATATAACTGCAGTGGTACAATGTTCTTATAGGTATCTAAATATGGTAGAGGATGATTACCTAAAAATTTAACTTGATTTTTGGTATTGTCAGTTATCATCATCACCCTATAATTTATGACTGCTTGTACACAGGGGTACCTTCAATATGTACCGCACACAATACAGACCAGTGCAGTATATTTTATTTTTTGTGATTACGTCTAAGTTGGTGTCCACTGAAACGTATACCCACCTTATGCTGCAGCGCGGAGGACGCGGTGGCCCTTGTCGAATGCCACCGAGTCTGAAATAATGAGCAAACTATGCCATTATCATTGCCAAAAGGAACAACAGCTAGCTTCAATCGTGATTTCCATATACTTTTGTAACAAAGATTTCTATAGACTTTACTTGAAACCTTGCAGGTTATATCAAATTGAAAGGCGTACAAAACCTAATCCAATACATTTTTGCGGAGATCACCATTGAAGCCTAGCCTCGTATCATATTAAAAGTGTTCGTCTACTAACCATCAGGCGAGCGCTCCTTCTTGCGGTCCTTGTGTTTCTTGTGCCGTTTTCTCTCGCGCTCCTCGCCGTCCAGAGGAGAGCGCGATCTACTCCTGTGTTTCTTCTTTTTAGACTCCTTCTTGTGTTTCTTAGATGATCCCATGTCTCTTGCACAGGTTTCTGGTTTTTTAAGCTAAATTAAATTGTCTGTGTATTATTATTTTCGAAAATCAAATCATAATTCATAACACCACCACTAACACAACAAGTTACATGCGTCATTTAGTTTAGTTGCCATTTTGTTTTTAAATGTGACATTGACACATTGAGCTTTATTTCTTTGACATTGATTGTTATCAAAGGTTTTTTTTTTGTCTTTCAACATACCACTACGTACTAACTACGTCCATTCAGAAACTCTTTATTCTTTAATGTTTCACAAGAACATACATTAAAACGTACAGAAATAGAGGACAGAAACTTTCCATCGATAGATATCCACATAGTATAATAAGCTGATTGCAAAACGTTTTATTTCTTGTTGTTTCGTAGGATCACAAGAGTACCTACTCTTGTACAAGTGGTAAGTACAGTACCATCTCTTTGTGCTAATTGTCAGCTTAATTCGTCTGTCAGAGTTTAAAATTAAAAGTCAGGCCATTTTAAGAGGTAACATTTGACAATTCATCAAAATTCAACAACATAACCTTGTAACGGCGGGCATAATATAATATATTGTTTCGTTTTGTTAGAACTGCACAATTGCTTAACTTTTTCGGAAGGACTTTCCAATGTATTCTAATTAATAGAGGGGGTGGGAGGGGGGTGAAACCTCCCCCCCCCCCGTGTTGGAATTTTCAGCACACCAATAGTTTTTGAGAAAAAAAATTAAAACTATTTAGAGGTTATGTAGGTATAGGAAAAAAATTTAAAATGTCTAAAGTTTAGAATAAAATGCTTATGTCATAGCTAGGAGGTTCTGTACTCGAGGTGCCCCGTATCGATTCCTCCTCTAGCGTCGGAGTGCCCAAATAGATTTTTTGGGGTGGGCTCTCGCCAGAACTCACGCGTGATCGGCCCAGGACCTTCCACGCGAGCTTCTGGCTCCGCGATTTTTTATAACACTCTAGGGGTGTCACGCACAAGACTGCCCAGAGTCGGGGTGCCCCGCGTCGGTTCTCCCACTCATCTAGACCTAACCTACACTAGTCGGGGTGCCCTGTCTCGATTCATACATACACATTTACACTAAAAATAAACACGATTAAAATCTAAATCTAAATCTAAACTACAAACTAAAGAAACCCTTTTGCAGTCATTGTCAATGTCAATTTAGTGTCATAACAATCGATGATACCCAAAAATGTACGATTCGACATTGATTTTGGATTTTCAAAAATTAATATCTCAAAAACTATGGGGCTTTGGAATTCGAAACTTCACATGTAAGCTATCTTAAAAGTATATCTATACATACAAAATTAAATGAAAGACCTAGCTCACAGAATACATTGGAAAGGTTAGCCCGTTTTTCAATTACGATTACATGTTTATTGTATTAATGACTTTTACGAGTACATACAAGTTCGGTACTACAATTGCTCGTAGGCCACCGGAGAGAAAGACTTCGTTTTTCCCGAGAGCACGCCGAATATGGAACAATGGAAGAATGTTATGTTTACTGACGAGACAAGAATATGCTTGCACGGTCCTGACGGTCGCCAGCGTGTATATAGACGCAAGAATGAAAGGTTTGCACCATGTACTGTTGTGGAAACAGTAGGTTACCAAGGTGGCTCTATCATGATATGGGGCGGCATTACTTACGAAGCACGCACCGACTTGGTTATCTTCGAAAGAGGTGGAATAAATGCTCAGAGGTATGTAACAGAAGTGTTGGAACCTCATGTAATGCCATTTGCTCCATTTATTGGCGAAGATTTTTTATTAATGCAGGACGACGCTCGCCCCCACGTTGCTAGAGTTGTTACCGCGTACCTGGATACCGTCGGCATTCGAAAATTAACATGGCCATCCCGGAGCCCAGATTTAAATCCTATTGAACACATATGGGACAATTTAAAAAGACGTGTTCGAAGCCGCATACCAGCTCCAACCACCATAGATGAATTAAAACAATCCGTGATTGAGGAGTGGCAGAACATTCCACAACCACAGATCAAAGATGTCATCGACAGCATGCCAAACCGTTTGATGGAAGTCATGAGGGCTAGTGGTGGAAATACGCACTATTAGAATTCATTTATTCAGCAGATTTTTTATTTTTAAGCCATTTCATCACATTTGTTCAGTCGCGCGCGCTACTACGCAGCGAGCGCACGTAGTGCGATAAGCTTTTTTCTTCGCGGTATTTAATTTTCGATACCTATCCTCAATTGCGCGTCGCGATATGGACGAGGTCCTCGGGCCTAGATCCGATCTCGGAAGTGATATAAGTGAAATGAATGGAGAAGAAACTGTAGGAAACAATATAGTGTGTGAGTTGGAGGAGTTTAGCAGGCATGAAATGTCAATGCAAGATGTGGTGAATGCTAGTGGTGTCAACTTGAAGAGGAAGAGAGATGAGAGGAAGAGAAGCGATAGTGATGAACAAAACGCTGTAATTGATGATGAAGGATTTACAATAGTGCAGAAAAAGAATAAGAAACCAAAGAAAGTCTCAGGCAACAACTTTAGAGGTTATAGTTCCCAACCGAAGACATACACCAGACGAAATAGTAGAAGCGAGGATGATTTGAGGACAATTGAGGTGTGTTTATCATCAGCTCAAGTGTTGCCGAAACAGATCGGTTTAGCTAAACTTTTGAAAGCAGAATGTATACCAAATATCATTGAAATAAAATACAAAACCCCGTATAAAGTGCTGATGAAGTTTGAAACCAGGGCTGATGCTGAAAAACTTCTAAGTAACAGTAAATTTATGGAGTTAAGCTACAAAAGCCGATTGACTAATGAAGTTAATTTGACATATGGTTTGGTGAGGTATATTGAATTAGAGGTACAAGAAGAAGAATTAATGCAATCCTTCAGTGGAGAGTTTGAAATAGTCTCTGTAAAAAGGTTAAAACGTATGAATGAGTCTGGTGTGTGGAGTGATAGTGAAACGGTTCGCTTCTGCTTTAAAAGTTCTACGTTACCAAAATACATATTTGGGTATGACTGCCGTTTTAAAGTGGAACCTTACACCTTTCCTGTAAGTCAATGCTCGGTTTGCTGGAAGTTTGGTCATCTAGCTCGAATGTGTCCATATTCAAGAAAGAAGTGTCCTAAATGCTCTGGTGAGCATGAGAATTGCGATGCTATTGAGTACACATGTGCAAACTGCAAGGGTAATCACATGTCATTTGAGAAGAAATGTCCTGTCTTTTTAAAAGAGAAAGAAATAAGACGAGTCATGTGTGAACAAAACTGCACCTACAAAGTAGCATATTCATGTGTTATGGAAAGGCATAGACAGAAGAAACGGAGTCGTGAATGTGACTTACATTCACCGGAACCTATAGATGGCCAGGAGTTATCCCAGGGGGAAGTAATTGTAACCGAAGCGATTATTCACATCAACAAGGAGGTGGACCATAGTATGGATGACGGTGAAGATACTAGAAGCAGCGAAAATGAGAGCAGAAAGACGGTAACAGTTAATAAACAAAAGAAAAATAAGAAGAAAAAACAAAAATCACAACAAAAAAATATAGAAAATGAAATCCAGTTAGCAGAGAAAAATGAAATCGTGAAGAAATCCTACAGAGATGCCGCATCACTCAGAAATGAAGCACCGAAGGAGAAGAAGAGAGAAGATAAAAATGAACAAAAGCAGGAGAACGGGCAAGATAAGTTTAGTTTTAATAATGTACAAAAGTTTAGAGCAAATATTTTTCTCAAGAAACAGTTTTGAAGATAAAGTCAAATTAGCCTTACAATTTTTGCTAGATCAAGTAGTTAGCTATTTTTTAGGGGTCATCAGTAATGGAGATATTATTAGGAAAGAATCTCTTCCATTATGGATGACAATAATACAGAAAACCGTTTCCCAGTGGGCTTTGGAAGGTCTACTGCTCAATATTTAAATATTGGGCAGTGGAATTCTCAAAGCCTAATGCCAAAAATGCAGGAGTTCGAGTTGTTATTGAACCAAGAAAAAATTGGAATATGTATTGTTAGTGAAACTTGGTTAAATCCTGACATAAATCTAAGAATCAAAGATTATAACATTTATAGAAAAGATAGAGATGATGAATACGGCGGAGTGGCTATTATGGTACATAACTCAATAAAAACACAGATTAATCCTATAAGTGTTAGCCATCAAGGTATTGAAATAGTAAGCGTAAAAGTTATGAATTGTAAATTCCTTAAGTGTATTGCTTCAATTTACTGTACATCACCTGTAAGGACAACCCAGTATGATTGGGATGATGTTTTTTCAAAATTTGGAGATAAGTCTATTGTTGCAGGAGATTTCAACGGTCACCATTCCAATTGGTCCAACAAAACAGATTCTAGAGGTATACAGTTACTGGACTCTAGTATAGACCATAATTTTGTAACTCTGAATACCGGTGACCATACGAGAATTAAATTAGTCAATGGTATTCTACAAAAAAGCTCCCCAGACATTACATTTGTCTCCACAGACATAGCTATCTTGTTCAAATGGTTGGTAACAAAGGAATGTTTGGGTAGTGACCACCTTTTCGTCAAAATTGGTTTAGAATACTGTGATTCACCTTCGTTTATAAAACGCCGCAATCTTAAGTTGGCCGACTGGAAGCTTTACCAAGAAACTTGTCAACATAGTTTTTCTAATAGTGGAGTTCTCTTGAACAGCAGTGTACAAACAATGTACGATTTTTTTATGGAAAATGTAAACCACTCTGCCGATAAAAGTATACCGTATATTAAAGTCTGTGCAAATCCATCTCGGACATTCAAACCAAAGCCGTATTGGAGTCCGTCTGTGTCCCGAGCAGTTGCTACTCGTCGACTGGCCTTGAAAAACTTTAGGAAAAATCCAACGCCCAATAACTACGATATTTTGAAATAGAAAATTTCTTTAGCACAAAAGACTATAATATAAATAGCAAGCCAGGTCTAGCTGTTGGAAGAGTTTTTGCGGAGAGATAGATGAGTCGACCAGTTCCTCTGTAATGTGGCAAAAAATGCGGTGGATGAAAGGTGTAAGACAAACTCATACTCATGCTCCTACAGATAAGAAGGAAGAGCTACTGCGGTCTCTAGCTCCGGACTTCGTAGAGCCTCCAACTCCGGTATTCACTTCGAAAAATGCACAACTAGAGAGTGAGTTCTCTCCGCAAGAGCTCTACAACTGCCTGAAGAAGAAAGATTCAGCGCCAGGGGAGGATAACATTACTTACTCTATGATTTACTATTTGCCTAAACAAGCTAAATTGTTTTTACTTATGATATATAATTCAGTATATAAAAATGCATCTATACCAGAACAGTGGCGCAGCATTAAAATAATACCCATTCCGAAACCTAATACTAATAATGATTCAGTTCCAGAATTTAGGCCAATTTCGCTTATTTCATGCATATGTAAAATTTTTCACACTATGATAGGAAGACGTCTCGAGTGGTTTATAGAAAGAAATAAAATTTTGTCTCAAAACACTTCCGGTTTCCGAAGAAGCCAGTCGAGTCTAGATTGTATAGTTAGGCTAGTCTCCCAACTTCAAGTGGGCTTTGCTAACAAGATACCGACTCTAGCATGCTTCCTGGATATAGACGGTGCTTATAATACGGTTTTGGTAGATAAGTTAGGAATTATGTTGGATGAGTTGGAGGTTGGCTCGAAAATGTGTAAATATTTATTCGAGTTTTTGAGTAGGAGATTGTTAAAAATTGTAGATCAGGGTGAAAATAATTACACCATTACGAGATGGACAGGTAGAGGCCTAGCGCAAGGAGACCCGATCTCTCCCCTATTATTTAATATCGTTACGTACAAGATTTGTCAATCAATTAATAACATGGGCAGCTTACAATATGCTGATGATATTGTGTTTTATAGTCAGAGTAGTGACATGGCGAGTTGTGTACATAATATGCAAAACTGTATTTTTGCTGTCTCCTCACTATTGAGCGAAATTGGGCTGGAAATCTCCTTAACAAAGACAAAGTTATGTTTATTTAGCAGAGAGCGGAGTAGGCATCAAATGGAGGTGACTGTTCAGGGTCACAGTGTCCCTATTGTGGACTGCATTCGATATCTTGGCGTGTGGCTGGACAGATCGCTCCGGTGGAACCGACATATCAACGAGACACATGCTAAGACCGTCAAATTGATAAATATAATGAAGGTTTTGGCAGGTGCCTCGTGGGGAGTACATCCTAAGCATCTTCGTAGGATATACATTTCTCTAGTGAGAAGTAGGATAGATTACGCTAGTTTTGTTTATGATAGTGCGGCAAAGACACACCTACTTAAGCTAGACAGAGTACAAAATGTAGCAATGCGCGTGGTTGGAGGATTTATTAAAACCACTCCGATACATGTTATGGAGTGCGAACTTTGTTTGACGCCTCTACATTTACGACGGGAATATCTTGCCTCAAAATATTGCCTTAAGGCCCAATCCTGGGCGAGTAACTGTACTATTAATGTTATTAAAAAATTGTCAAGTCTAAGTAATTTAGTATACTTTAATAGAAATAAGAGTTCCTTAATTGTTAATGTATTCAATAACTCGAAAATGGAAATCATAAATACTTGTAATCCATTACACATGTTTACTCTAGATACCTGGGTCTCAAATATTAATATGAACTTTATTAAAACAAATATAGAAGATATAGTAGAGCCAAAAAGTAAATATGATAATAGAGTCCTTATGTATTATACATTACATATGTTAAATATTGAGTATAATGGTTGGCATAGAATATTTACCGATGGATCACTAACTAACGATGGAAGTGGTGCAGCATTTTATGACCCCAAGTTAAATGTAAAAGAAAGTTTTAATTGTGACAATAATAATACATACAATTGTATTATGACACTGGAATTGTTTGCGATCTCGGAGGCGCTGTCCTACGTTATTAGCTCAGGACTCAAAAAAGTGGTTATTCTGTCTGACAGCAGAAGTGCACTGCAACATGTGGCTCGATGCGCCTCTGGCCGCAGAGGTGTATCGCTAGCCTACACTATCCTTAATAAGGTTCTGGAGCTGGTGGCTGGGGGAGCGACGTTGGTATTTCAATGGATTCCTTCACATGTCAACATAGTTGGTAATGAAGTGGCAGATGCCCTGGCTCGGGAGGCATTATCAAATGGTACTAAAGTTTTTGTGAAACCTGACTATTCAGAATTGCTACATAAATATAGAAGAGGTATAAGAACTAAATGGAAGGAATACTTTGATATTGCATCCCGGGAGAAGGGCATCTGGTATCGAACTATGCAGAGTGAGCCCCCTCACATACCATGGTTCACCAACGCTAGTATAAGCAGAAAGTTGATTGTAATCGCTCATAGATTGCGCTCCGGGCATATGCCTTTAAACAGCTTTAAATTTTTAATGAAGAAGATAGATACTCCTAATTGTTATACTTGTGGGGTGGTGGAGGATGTATACCACCTTTTAACGGAGTGTGTCCGGAGTCAATCTATGAGAGAGGAGTTATACAGAGCGCTGAAAGTGAACCAGATCGATGTGGGCCTGTTTCAGAGTGTGTTAGCTGAACAAACATCTGACTCGGCTAACATGCTCTACCGGTCCACATACGACCTGCTGAGGGAGGATGCTTTGTAATTGTATAATAATGTAGACAATTATGGAACTGACATGGTCGTAGAGAACGACGCAAGTTCCTTAAAAAATAGATTAAAAAAAAAAAAAAAAAATCACATTTGTTAATTTACGGTCAGTGTTTTTCAGACTTTTTTATAAATAAACGTAATAAAAACAATATTATCTTTCATTTTACTTCAATATACCTACGTTATAAAATAACATTCACAAGGCCACAATTTTTTTTTTTAACCAAAATCGTAAAAAATCAAGGTGGGCAGTTAATTGTGCCGCTGAGTGTAGTTGTACCGAACTGACAGACGTCAAATGTTACCTATTAAAATGGCTGTTTAATTTTACTACCAGATCGTACTTCTATCTTAGGTAGGTAGGTACGTACCTAGATCAATTGCTGTTACTTGATCTCAGATACTGAACGCAGAGACTAAACATTTTTGGTGGGGTTTATCAAATGAAACAAAAACATTTTTTTAAAACGCAATTTATTCAATCAAACTTAAAATATGAGATTAATCCACATATTTACACAAAATAACATATAAATATACCAGGTACACAAAATCTATTTACATTACTAAAACTAACACCGGTTTGCTCAAAGCACCTTTAACAGTGGTTGGGTACTTACTGTGAGTATAATGCTGAATAATGCTTGAGCATTGTGGAATGTACACCGAAAATTATAGATAGGAATAGTATAAATCTGCTTTTAAATAATTAGTTGCACTAACAGTATAAATATAAACAGTCTTTTAGTACTTACATCATATAAAAAATAGATATGTTATGTATTTTAGCTGATATTTTGATTAATTGGCAAATACATTTGGCATGAAAATATTTTGTGGAAGATCAATTTGATACACAAGTATTGTTAATTAATTTGTTTTATTTTTAGAATAAATACATCTAATAGATTTTTTTATAAAATATAAGAGAGCACATTCAAAATAATTATCTCTTGTTATAAACTATCATAAATACATAACGAACCCTGCAATTTTAGATTTTAATTTACTTCAGGTTGAGATAAATAGTACTGTCCACGTCCACTCCTGCTTTCCCTATCATCCATTACATCACGATTACATCTAGGATGATAAAATGATACGCACGAGCGCTGGCACACCACGTGATATCACATAAATTGGACTGTAACCCCCACCCCGCCTGCATAGCCCACTAGCGCTCAACTTCCTCCACGCCAAGCACTACATCAAGAACTTTGAGTACCGTGATACCACATTGGTTTGATCGTGACAGAAGATTAAGAAGAGTTTCACTGACTTAGCAAAAGTACAATCTTTATTCATAGCATTATTCATAGCTATCACAAAATGTCAACTGGACGAGGTGGAGGGGAGGGGCACGCTATTTTAGATTAGGTTAAACGGTGTGAACCGTCACCTGTAGTAGCAGTTTAAGTAGAGTAGTGTGTGTCAGCAGAGCGCCTGCGCGGGGTGTATGCGAACGGGAGCGGGGCGCGCGGGGGGCGCCGACTCCCACGCCACCACGCACCCGCCCTCGTAGCAGCCGAACAGCAGCGACGAGTCCATGTTGTACGTCAAACTGAAACAAAACTTGACAATTAGTTGAACTCACACACACACACGCAGCCACGCAGTTCACGTTAAAGTAACACACGCTCTGCACGCGCTCCACCACCTTCACGCTACGTGCGATATACCTGATGAGCGGCGCCCTGGTGTCAGGCGGCGGTATGTAGAGCGCGGGGCGCAGGTCCCACGAGGAGTAGAGCCTGACGGCGCCGGTGCAGAGTGCGGCGGCCACGCAGTTCATGCTCACGCCCTCCGGCACGTTGGAGTAACACACGCTATGCACGCGCTCTACCACCTTCACGCTACGTGCAATATAGCTGATGAGCGGCGCCCTGGTGTCAGGCGGCGGTATGTAGAGCGCGGGGTGCAGGTCCCACGAGGAGTAGAGCCTGACGGCGCCGGTGCAGAGCGCGGCGGCCACGCAGTTCACGCTCACGCCCTCCGGCGCGTTGGAGTAACACACGCTCTGTACGCGCTCCACCACCTTCACGCTACGTGCAATATACCTGATGAGCGGCGCCCTGGTGTCAGGCGGCGGTATGTAGAGCGAAGGGCGCAGGTCCCACGAGGAGTAGAGCCTGACGGCGCCGGTGCAGAGCGCGGCGGCCACACAGTTCACGCTCACGCCCTCCGGCGCGTTGGAGTAACACACGCTCTGTACGCGCTCCACCACCTTCACGCTACGTGCGATATACCTGATAAGCGGCGCCCTGGTGTCAGGCGGCGGTATGTAGAGCGCGGAGCGCAGGTCCCACGAGGAGTAGAGCCTGACGGCGCCGGTGCAGAGTGCGGCGGCCACGCAGTTCACGCTCACGCCCTCCGGCACGTTGGAGTAACACACGCTATGCACGCGCTCCATCACCTTCACGCTACGTGCAATATACCTGATGAGCGGCGCAGGGTCCCACGAGGAGTAGAGCCTGACGGCGCCGGTGCAGAGCGCGGCGGCCACGCAGTTCACGCTCACGCCCTCCGGCGCGTTGGAGTAACACACGCTCTGTACGCGCTCCACCACCTTCACGCTACGTGCAATATACCTGATGAGCGGCGCCCTGGTGTCAGGCGGCGGTATGTAGAGCGAAGGGCGCAGGTCCCACGAGGAGTAGAGCCTGACGGCGCCGGTGCAGAGCGCGGCGGCCACGCAGTTCACGCTCACGCCCTCCGGCGTGTTGGAGTAACTAACGCTCTGTACGCGCTCCACCACCTTCACGCTACGTGCAATATACCTGATGAGCGGCGCCCTGGTGTCAGGCGGCGGTATGTAGAGCGCAGGGCGCAGGTCCCACGAGGAGTAGAGCCTGACGGCGCCGGTGCAGAGCGCGGCGGCCACGCAGTTGACGCTCACGCCCTCCGGCGCGTTGGAGTAACACACGCTCTGTACGCGCTCCACCACCGTCACGCTACGTGCAATATACCTGATGAGCGGCGCCCTGGTGTCAGGCGGCGGTATGTAGAGCGCAGGGCGCAGGTCCCACGAGGAGTAGAGCCTGACGGCGCCGGTGCAGAGCGCGGCGGCCACGCAGTTGACGCTCACGCCCTCCGGCGCGTTGGAGTAACACACGCTCTGTACGCGCTCCACCACCGTCACGCTACGTGCAATATACCTGATGAGCGGCGCCCTGGTGTCAGGCGGCGGTATGTAGAGCGCAGGGCGCAGGTCCCACGAGGAGTAGAGCCTGACGGCGCCGGTGCAGAGCGCGGCGGCCACGCAGTTGACGCTCACGCCCTCCGGCGCGTTGGAGTAACACACGCTCTGTACGCGCTCCACCACCGTCACGCTACGTGCAATATACCTGATGAGCGGCGCCCTGGTGTCAGGCGGCGGTATGTAGAGCGCAGGGCGCAGGTCCCACGAGGAGTAGAGCCTGACGGCGCCGATGCAGAGCGCGGCGGCCACGCAGTTGACGCTCACGCCCTCCGGCGCGTTGGAGTAACACACGCTCTGTACGCGCTCCACCACCGTCACGCTACGTGCAATATACCTGATGAGCGGCACCCTGGTGTCAGGCGGCGGTATGTAGAGCGCAGGGCGCAGGTCCCACGAGGAGTAGAGCCTGACGGCGCCGGTGCAGAGCGCGGCGGCCACGCAGTTGACGCTCACGCCCTCCGGCGCGTTGGAGTAACACACGCTCTGTACGCGCTCCACCACCTTCACGCTACCTGCGATGTACAATACAAGTTTCTAAGCAAGAAAAGTTAAAATCATGGTTTGGAGTTGAGTGCGTAGGGCGGGTTCTAGATACGCGACAGTTTGGTGACACAGACAAGTAACCTTTACTTACCAACAAAAGTAGCATTGACGGTATGCACTCTCAGCAGCGAGTTGTACTTGTGCGCCGTGTCCTTCTCGTACTCCGTGCCCTCCTCGTCCTCCACGGGAGCGGCCTGGAAGGCGGCGGGGGGCGGCGCCGAGGGGCGGGGCGGGGGCTCGTGCACGGTCGCCACGTCGCAGAGCGTCTCGCTGATCGTGACGTGCGTCACGCGAGACATGTCGCGGTTCGGGAGTGTACGGATGTACGTCAGTCTGCGCATTACAAATTCACAGGTTAAAATAAGTTTTTGAAACGTCGAGATAATAAATAAAAAAGGTACATACGCGAAAAATACTCGTTTATATCAGTAATTAAATTTATATTTAATTTTTCACGAAATAAACTTGAACGGTTATGTACATCGATACAGTCGCGAATCCCTTTCGAAGCATTTTCATTATTACGCTAGCGTCTTAGCCGCGCTGCGCGTTTATGGTCACTGTTGTACAGCGCGGCTAAGACGGCGAAAGCGTGTTTAATATCGTGAATAAACTGTTTACGTGAAATATTACCGTTTTCTTGTGGCACTCCAGAACATTACAAACAAACTAACTACTTTCGTCTTATGTACGATATCTATACTGGGAACGTACAGAACTATTATATCTTAGATGTAGCATTTTCTTAAAGAGGGATTTTTGTGGATCCGCACAGCGTGTAAGATAGATACGCACTTACCTATTGAGATCCCACAGCACTATAGTGCCGTCGACGCTGGCGGTGGCGAGTAACGCGGCGCGCGCGCACACGTGCATCCCGGCTATTGCGTGCGTGTGCGCGAGCAGCACGCGCGTGCGCACGCGAGCCGCGCCGCCGCGCATGCGCACGCGCACGCCCACCACGCGCCCCGACGCGTGTCCGATGAACAGCGGATACGGACACCCAGACTGAATGTGCGCGCACGATACTTTCGTTATCTGTAAACGACGCTAATTTGTTAGTTTCTGCATAGCGATGTAGGGTTGAAAATTGTATCTTGCTAGCCGTATCGTAGGCAAAAAGAGGCCAACAATTTCTTCGCTTCAATTGTTTTGTCCGTAGCCACCTAGAATATTGTTCTCCAGGCTAGAGCCCATCATACGCAATACATAGTAACTATTAAATAAACTAGAGTTTATTGTACCTTGCCCTTCTGGTCGAATTCAGAATAGGAAAAAAATCTTTCTCCACACTTGTCGCACTAACTACGGTCAAAACTCTGCGTTGTACCGCCGCATGTGCTCGTACTATAACGAACACCTCAATCTGTTCCATATCTTTGGTGCATCGGTCAACCCCAGTCAAAAAACTCCTGCTTTCAAAACCTATAGCTATAGTTTTGGTAGCAACTAATGGCGGGTTCCTATATCCGTCGGTAACCGATTACGCCTCGTATCTCCTTGAGTGTCAAACTAGTGTCAAACTTTTGACAGGTTTTCAAGAAACGAGTCGTAGCTGGTTACAGACGGATATAGGAACCCGCCATAAGTCTAGTAAGTAGTAACTAAATAATAAAGATAATTTAGTTTTCTTTTTTTTTGTGTGTTTAAGTTTTCATTTCAAACTATTAGTGTGCCTACTTCTAGAAGGACATACACCGTCTGGTAAAATTGTATTTTTTTCCTTGTATTGTTTCGTGTAACGTCCAGTTTACTGAGCCAAATAATAAAAAAAGTAAGCGATCTCCGATCGAAATAGAGCTACTGACCAATTGTACCCTCAATACTTTTGAAATAGCAGGTCAAAGTCAAAATCTTTTATACATTAAAATCACAAGGATCACTTTTAATTGTAAAATTTACTGCCTGTTCCTTCGCGACCAAGCCAGGAAAGAAAAGCAAGAAACAAGGCTGTTTTTTAACAATCCCAAGCTCTATCTCTATCATCTAACTAAATAATTCGATATGTTATAGTAGGCTTTTTTATAAAGATTTTGTTTGATTTCAATTTAAATTTGTTAATTGTCAATTTTTGTACACGGAATCACCTTTTATAACAAACTCCCAAGTGATGTACACACGGCTACACATCAAGCTATACAATTCAAGTATAAGCTGACCCCGCATTGTGTAGGCTTTTCGTAGAATGAGAGGTCAGCTTATACTGGAAGTGTATAGTTTGATGTGTAGCCGTGTGTACATCACTTGGGAGTTTGTTAAAAAAGGTGATTCCTTTGATTCCTGAGGCAAAAAAGTTGAACTAACTTGGTCTAAAGCAGGCGTGTGTAGAAGTAAGTCGGGCGCGGCGTCTCTCCTCCGCTTGAGTCGCACGATGTTATCGGAGTGGCCCCACGATACCAATCCCACTGTCGGCTGGTGATTGCCTTGCTGTAGGGTTGCCGTGTCTCCTGAAGGAGTTCAATACTTATGTTAATTGTAGTGTCGTTGCCTTCAAAGATACTAGACGTGACTCGTCGACTTCTACAACCAGCATCGATATTTCACCGCCTCTTCAAACAATAGCAGCTCAGTTGAAAATGCCACTACGGTTTGCCCATTACGAGTAAAGTAATAACCATATTCAAAGTAAAATACGATCTATTGCGAGGGCAGGCCAAATAGATCGCGGAATGGAAGAGTTAGAGGTGGGGGGAACCTTTCACCAGTTATTTTCCGGATACTCAATTCAGGTATAAGCACAAGTTTTAGACAAATCGAATGATTAACCTTTTAGTTATCAGATAGCAAGTCAAAAATCCATCCCATTCAAGTAAGTTTTCGGAGTGAGAGTGTTACTAGTCGATAAGCGGTGTATAACTGACCGTGTAGCGCTATTAGCGCGGTGTTCCGTGTGGTGGCGGCGGCAGCGCGCGGCTGCGGCAGCGGCAGCACGGCCGTGGCGCCGGCGCACGCGCGCCGCGACACCGGCACCGCCGCGCCCAGTGCCGGCGAGCCGCAGTACCGCCCCCAGCGCGCGCCCGCCACGCCCGCCCACACACCCACCGGCGGGGACAGGGGGAGTATTGCAACGATGTCATTTCTGTTAGTGCTTCTTTAACTATTACGATTTAAGATTGAATCCCACTGACCCCTTAATTGGCCACCTGTGTAAGTCGCAACTACTGCTTGCAACTGTAAGCAACTGGGTCGGCCGCCTTCTCGGACAAGCGTTCGAAGCTTGTGCATACATCCACACTTCGAGGGCCAGTCGGACCTACGCGAACTTAAGGTTTTAAGCGATAACAGCTTTGAGTCTGCGAGAATCTAAGCTCTAGGAGTCTGCTACTGGATGCTCTTAGCCGTAGGTACAAGCGGGATGTAGAATGGTAATCGATAGAACGACCTCTTGTATATCCTGATGGTGCAGAGTGGTGGCAGGATGCGGATGCGGCGCGCGCAGCAGCTGCCGCGGCGCCTGCCCGTACGTGCGCACCATGGCCGCCGCAGCCTTCCTGTCCACCTCGTCTTCCAGGGCTAAAGGGTCGAACCCGTAGTAAGTCTGTTCAAATAAACAAACCTTATATATTTCCAGGTGTGGAGGGTACTCGAGACACGAGTACTTCTCACTCTGTGGTATAAGGTAGAAAATAGAATGAGATAGATGGAGTGGAATAAGGCATGTTTAATGACACCATTTTGTGATGTGGCGTGAATAGCACTGAGCGACGCAAATAAAATCATAAACTCCCTGCATATATTTCCCTATATTAAGCGTAAAGATAATTTTCTGTTTTTTATGCAACTTTTTTAAAGAAAGACTATCCGTTTCTTTGATTATTGAAAAGCGTTCGCTGTGAAAATCTAAGTATGGCTGGTGCTGATAAACTTACATCAAAACGACGGAGAAAACATCTTGAGGAAACACACGACATAGCGCTGTAGGACCGTGTCTTTCTTGCGGATTAAATCTGACTTAGCTGAGAGGATGGTATAAGTTCTGGGCGAGCCTACTCAATGTATATGCCCAGGCACGACAGCACTGCAGCGGCCAGCTAGGGCTGCACTGCAACTCTGCCACCAGGCGCTGTGTACACAGTCTTCAATTGATAGATGTAAAAGGCCTCAGTAGAGTATAGAGATACTCACACAGGCAGGGAAGACATTGAGAGCGTCTAACGCGGCCTGTCCGGTCTGCTTGTACCCGAAGACGAGGTCGATCCAGTGCGGCAGGCGCTCCGTGACCGCCGCCGCCTCCAGCGCCTGGCGGTGGATCAGCGTGAAGAGGCGCGCGTCGGCCGCCCACGGGGGCAGCTCCACGCTGTCCACGCCGAGCCCGCACTGACGCACGCCAAGATTCAACCCTGATTAAACACAGTATGTAGTGTGTGAAAGTGGACCAATAATGACACCTTATGAAAATGGTTGCTTTTCATTCCCTGAATTTAGAAAATAGTGATCACAGGGTTATATTAAGTTCCTGTACTTAGTCCAAGGAAAACTTATAATAATTAAGCATATTCATTAAAATTTTTATACTTAAATTTCATTATCATCTAATTGAATGGTGACACTGTAGACTATTCATTATTTTGTGTAACTTACCTTCGTTATTGTAAAAGAGTTCAGGCAGATAGAATAACTCGGGTATAAGTTCCTTGACGTCGGTCGGAGAGTCGTTGGTGATGAGCCGCCATGTTGTCGCTAGCGAGTGGAATGTGCGGTCCGGCATGTCAAAGTTGTTATCTGAAACGAAATACTTTACTAATTAAACTTTCCATTCGAGTAAAAAGCTTTTGTATTCATGTGAAACATAGACACATCTGGCGATTAAGTTTTTAAAATGGACCTTACCTGTTAGTTTTAAAAGGGTTACGTCTGCTAAGTTACTCGGATTTATTCGAAGAAATACTAAAGATTTTCGATTCCCAAAAACTAAAATCTTACTCTACAACGCATTAGTACGCAGTTCCCTCGAATACGCGAGCGTAGTTTAAAACCCCGTCTATGCAGTTACCTCGCAGCGCATTGAGGCATTCAGCGCTCTTTCTCCAGAACCCTGGCATTCTCTTGCTCAGGTATTTCACAGGTATACGAAAATTTACTAGTTTTAATGAACACTATACGCGATAGGAGAAAAAATCGAGATGTCTCCTTTCTCTATAAAATCGTCCAGGACTTATTCGACTGCCCAGCCATTCTGGAGAACATTATTCTAAGCGTTCAGTACAACTACCCAAGACAAAGACTTTCCAAAATATTCAGTAAGCCAACACCCAAAACAAACCTCGGTTACAATTCACCAATACTGCGAATAAGTCGAACTTATAACGATTTCAGTGTTACAGTCAATGATCTTGATATATTCAATGACACGTACAGCTCTTACAAAAACAAACTGTTTGAAAATATCTCACTGGAGATGGCGAGCGTTCTGCCATCTCTTCCAGAATCTCTGTAACACTTCATTAAGCAATGAAGCACTCGTGTTCCGAAACAACATCGGAATACTTATTAGCTAGTATTAGTTTAGATATGTATATGTAAAAATTTAATTATATTTTTACCGTCGTTGGCGAATGTTGTATACACCTGTAATTGGTGCACGTATCAGAAATGTGTTTATTAAAACATTAGCTCGTTTTCAAAGAAAAACATTTTGGCATTAAAATTTTTTTGGTCAAGCGTGAGTAGCTCCTTAAAATTAATCAAGTTGGTATTTTTTTTTTGATGCCGAGCGATGCAGTCCTTTGTAAGGATCATTATATTGTATTGGATGAAAAAATCTGAGCAGCGGAAGTTAGTCAAATTTGATAAAATGTATACTTATTGTCAACTTTCTCGACAAATTAACAAACAAACAAAATAGTATTGCCCGCCGAGAAACAAACAGTTTTTCGACTCGGACAAGGACACACCACGCAATCTTTCTAGACAAGCAAAAATATTATTTTAAAGTAAATTTGAAAGTTGTCTGGTTACCTTGATAGTTGAGGAATAGTTCAGTGAAGGGCGGCAGGCGCACCAGGTAGTGCAGCACACCGCCCGAGTTGGAGTAGAGAGACGCGTAGTGATGCGGCTGCCGCGACAGCAGCGGGCTGCAGCCTTCCCGCCTGGCCGCCTTCAGATCCTGCATACACAAAGCTTTTATTCAATAATAAACAATTACTTCAGACAAACAAGGTCCATAATTTGTTAGTAACAATTATTTCTTACAGCTAAGTTAGTATTACAACCAGAAGAACTAAACACAATAAAATACACAGAAAAGAAAAATACATTGCAAATACACCTTAAATGTCAACTAAGCAGAAGGCAGAAGGCAATCTGGTAAGTATGTGAGTATCTTTTGACGACCTCCGTGGTACAGTGGGCGAATAGCCGGCTGAGACGCAGGAGGTAGCGGGTTCGATTCCCGCCGCGGAACAAATGTTTGTATGATCTACAAATATTTATTCCATGTCTGGTTGTTTCTCTATATATTATAAGTATGTATTTACAAAAAAAAAAAGTATATAAGTATTCTATCAGTTATCTGGTACCCATAGTACAAATTCTGCTTAGTTTGGGGCTAGATAGCGCTGTGTCCAGCCATATTTATTTATTTATCTACTGTAGGTACTGTGCATGCCGTGAGACAATGGTTCAGATACAGTACATTTTAGATACACTCTAATAAACTGATAACAGACAGGCTACATGAACAACCTACAGGTCTTGCGGAAACATAATTTTATTTCCTATGCTAAAATGTCATTTCATTCTATTCTTCCATATAAATACACTTTTTTTGGGGTGTTCATGCTAACATAAGTCTTAAGTACTTTATTGGTAAACTTATTTAAATGTCATGATTTAAGCATTCTAATAAAATGCGATTATCCTTATGATAAAATACATCCTTCAAACAAAAAAGGATCAATTCAGGATGAAATAATAATTATAAAAATAATAATAAGAAAATGAATGATTGCAATAAACTAATTAAAATAACGAATGTCATGATACCCGACTGACTGGTGAAGGCTGGGGGCGCACTGTTTAGTACCTGCCCGCCATAAACTCATCGATAATAGAATGTCTGCTCGATTAGCCAGTCTTTTAATCTGGACTTAAAGGCAGGCAAACTAGCAGCAGATTTAACGTTTTCCGGAAGCTTATTGGACCCATGACGTAACTCATCTTGGAGGACTTAGTCAGTGACCGGGACACGGACGCCAACTTGCCGGCGTTCTGGGTGTTACAGGAGTGGATGTCACAGTGCTTCAACAATTCGCCTCTACTCGAAATAGAGGTCTATATTCGTATTACTGTCTTACAATTAATAGTATTTAATTTTTGATTTATCAGATTTTAAAGATTTTCTCATACACGTAGAAACACTCAATAAACTCAATTAGCTATCAGCTAAGACATTATATCAGAAAGAAGCACATATCATTGCAATAAAAATGAGAATTCCATCAAATGAATAGAATGAATGATTGCATCAGGTTACACAGGGTATGACTTGAGACTCACGTTATAAATAGTGATATAATGTTGATCGCGGGCCTTGTTCTGCACGGCCATGGGTCTGGTGAGGTCGCGGAAGACCGCCGGGTCCGCCAGGTCGAGGATGCGCGAAGAGTAGTCGGCCAGCACGAACGGCAGCACGGGGTACTGCATGAGGTCGTTGTAGGAGCGCCCGCCGAGCCCGTTCAGCCGCATCAGGTACTCCCAGTTGGTGATGCTGCCGCTGCGCCACTCACTCATTGCTTCGTGCAGGGTGTCGGCTTCGATTCTGTAAACGTGAATATATCTACTATTTTTTTGTATATTAGCTTTGGCTAATGTTAAACAGTAAGCAACAATGTATATCAAGTCATTTAGAGTTCAGCTTGTTCTTAAACAAGAACATTTTTCATCAACTTCAAAAATTAAACCTTTATGGCCAGTCAAGACAATCGTTTCCATAACTGTACTTAACTTATCTGCGCGAAGCCGTACACGGATAAACACAAACAGCCGATGTTTGATGTCATAATTCATAATCATTTATTCGCATGAATGCATGTACAACAGTTCGTATGTCTGTTGAAGGATTCTCTTTTAGAACAGGTTTTCGTCGCTGAAGTTTTCATCTCTATAAATTCTGGCATAATATTAGTAGCATCTTACTTCCCCGGTAGATGGCACGCAGCTAAAGCCTTCAGGAATGCGGCCCGCTCGTTGACGTCCGCGAAGGCGAGTAGATGCGCGTGTCCTGAGCTGAGGAACAGCTCCACGGCTACTTCTTGGAGGCACCAGCGCCGCGTCACTACCTGTAATACCAAATAGACATCAACGAAGCCTCCTTGGCACAGGTCTCTTTTTTTGTCCCTCGACGATATAGACTAGCTGACCAATCCGCAGCTTCGCACGCGTAGTTTTTCAATAAAAACATTACCCTCCCTCTGCACAGTTCGATAAAAAGTAGCATATGTTACTCAGGGATAATGTAGCATTCTAATGGTGAAAGAATTTTTGAAATCGGACCTGTAGTTTTTGAGTTTATTCATTACAAACATACACAGACACACAAAAATACAAATCTTTTCTCTTTATAATATTAGTATAGATTATTTATATTTTATAATCTTGATAAAATTTAACAAGGAAATACCTTGTATCATCAAAGAAAGGACAAATGATAGTTTTTTCGGGAAACTTAAGTTTTTAAGCATACAATTTTCAAAATTTATCAAACGCTAAAGCTTGGGTGCTGATGGGGCTGGCACGCCTCTGCAGCGCCAACACCTGCCTGACAGTTATAGCTGACAGGATGTACAGCGATTGTGCTTTTATGAAGTACTGCACAAAAGTGAACACTGTGCGCTATTGACCCACTATGTGTGATTCACTGTCCATTTCTATCCCTTTTGTATTTGTTATTGTGTTTAATTTGTATATGGATGTAAATTGTATTAATAATGCTGAAATAAATAAAGTAAATTGAACTGAACCAAAGAGGTAGAAATGAGCGCTGTTATAATTATTTATAGTGCGAAGTCAGGGCGGCTCAGCTAGTTATTTTATAAATAATAATTTGATGTGGGAGACAAAATTCATAGAAAAAGTAATTGCCTGGCCTGACCTGAACTACAGATTCGAGCGGCCAACTCTGCGCCGGCGACCGAACTTCAGGGTTGTACAAAAGGTCTCTTCGTTTGGCAGAGGGCTGCGGCTTCTCTTCTTCTGTGTCGTCCGGGACGAAGTGTATACTCCTGTACAGACAAACGATAATCGGTGCATCTTTTCAGAGCTGAACAACTTATGCGATCAGTCGCATAAGAAACGACTTTTTTTTATAACTTACCACACGCAAAAGCAAGCCGTGTTAGTGACGCCGCGGTAATGCCATGCCGACACAGCATTACTGCTGTGCTTACTGCTGCTGATAAATTTTTAGTGTATTGGCCTTATTTTACTGCCAATTTACACTAGTAATATTGATGATACAAGTGGGTCGACCGCTAACCAAACGTGCACCAACCGGGTGAATCGTGCTACGTATCTGATCTATATCGCTGGCTAAGCTGAAAGGTTTCCACTCGAACAGTGAAAGACCTAAGCCCTCTTATACTTACACTTATAACGCAGCAGGCCAACTCTATTGTGACACCTGTGATAGGAATTTTAAAACTAAGTTTGGTCTAGCAAGCCATATTAGGGCTCACGCTAGAATTTAAATACAAAAGCAGTATAATTAAAATTATTGTATTTTTTATGCATTTAATAGCATTTTCTTTAAATTTAAATACAGTTAGGGTCGCCGTCATCGAAATCGATGAGGAGGACTATATATTGTGTGGTGACAATGAAGTGGATAAGGTACCTGTCGCTGAGCAGCAGCTCGCCCGGCGTGTCGTAGGCGACGGTGACGCAGACGGCGCGCGCCATGTATGCCACGGTTTCGTTAAGCTGCAGGCGCGTCACCAGCCCTCCGCCGCGCCCCGCCCGCGACCCGCCCACCACCGTCCGCAACGGAGGCGGACCCTGCGCCGCCTCTGCAAGGAGGACAACATCACATATATATATATTATGTACCTATATACTGCTCCTTCAAATATGTTGCCTATGTAAAATCACCTGAATATTATTGCCGATTCCTTGAAGGATGTTTGTTGCTACGTACACAACCCGCCTACTTAACTCGCCGGCTTCAGAACGTTACAAGGCAGAACAATTTTGCTGGGGATTTTTACGGCACAGGTACAAGAGCCGCGACATGTTTGTTTAAAAATAAGCGCACTTCTATTTAAGATTTTGATGTGGTCTATCCAGTGCATAGCCGCAAGACATGAAAATGACGAAACCGAGTGTTCCCGGCGTCCACAGGGTAAACAAAACTATTTAAAACTGGTAATAGAGAGATACCTAATATAAAGATTGCCACGACGATCGATGCTGAGCCTCCCTGCGCCCACCCCGTGCCCTGTCATACTGTCGAGCTCTTTTCAAAGGGTGATAAACTATTTAGTTTGAGTTCACATTACAGTTTAATATTAATGACTGTGAATTGAATGATGTGAATTTAAGTTTAATGACGCCCGAAGACACCAACTAACCTAAAAGCTTAACTGACAAAATGAATCTAAACAGATTGTCACGTGTAGAAGAGTGTGTAGTTGCTTACCAGCCTTATGTCTGTCCTTGGGCTTGAGGAAGCGCGGCTGGATGTGCAGATGCGCCCTGCGCAATCGCACGCGCACGCGGCCCGGGCCCTCCGTCGCGTCCAGCTGCCACGACTGCGGGTAGCTGCGGGGGTCGTGCCATACACCTAAAATAATACAAGATACAAGTGTTATTGCCTTGTATGCTTACTTGGCGGAGAGAGCGTGAGCCAACACTCGCTCACCCTTCTCGTGGTCGTGCGTCTGTATGAGCCGGTCCCAGGCGAGTGCGGCGGCGGCGTCTCGCGCGTGCGTGCGGCGCAGGTGCTCTATGAACCGCTTGCGCTCCGCGTTCTGCGCCTCCACGCCGGCGCGCGTCACGCACATGGCAGTCTCCGACACGCGCAGCGCGAGGGACTCCTTGCTGAACACCACCCTAATAACATACAAATACGGTTTAAAAGGTGCAGTTTCGAATCCAATTGCAGACTATGGAATACACTCCCAGTCTGTCACATCACAGAATCATCATCATCATATCAGCCGTAGGACGTTCACTGCTGGACAAAGGCCTCCCTCATTGATCTCCAGGAACTGCGGTTGGAAGCGGCCTATCCAACGCCGACCTGCGGTTCTTACCAAGTCGTCTGCCCATCTTGTAGGTGGACGTCTTACGCTGCGCTTGCCGGTCCGTGGCCTCCACTCGAGAACCTTCCGGCCCCATCGACCATCTGTTCTGCGCGCTATATGGCCTGCCCATTGCCACTTCAACGTGCTAATCCGTCGGGTTATGTTGGTGACTTGAGTTCTCCTACGTATCTCCTCATTTCTGATTTGATCCCGTAGAGAAACCCCGAGCATTGCCCTCTCCATAGCTCGTTGAGCGACTCTGAGCTTATTCATAAGGCCAATAGTGAAGGACCACGTCTCGGTTCCATATGTCATCGCTGGTAACACACACTGATTGAAGACTTTCGTCTTAAGGCACTGAGGTATGTTGGACGAAAAGACGTTGCGAAGTTTCCCAAACGCTGCCCATCCGAGTTGGATTCGACGATTGACCTCTTTCTCGAAGTTGGACCTACCTAATTGGACTGTTTGTCTTAGGTATACATACGCGTCGACAACTTCGAGAGCCGAGTTCTCAACCATAACTGGGGCAGGTACGACATGGACATTCGACATAATTTTCTTCTTGTCCATGTACATTTTAAGGCCTCAATCGAGTCTCCCAACGGGTAGGACCCGTTGGGAGACTCGATTGAGGCCTTCGAGCATCGCGCTGAGCTCTTCCATCGACTTTGCTATGACCACAATATCGTCGGCAAACCGAAGGTGAGTGATGTATTCGCCGTTAATATTGATGCCCAGTCCTTTCCATTCCAGAAGCTTGAAGGCAGTCGTAAACAGTTTCGGAGAGATGACATCTCCCTGTCTCACGCCTCTTTTTAAGGGAATCGCCTTCGAGCTCTGTTCTTGTACTCGAACAGACATTGTGGCGTTTTTATACAAACACTTCAACACTTCGATGTACCGATAGTCAATACGGCATAGTTGGAGAGACTCAAGCACTGCCCATGTTTGGATCGAATCGAAGGCTTTCTCATAGTCCACAAACGAGAGACATAGCGGCAAGTTATACTCTTCGGTCTTCTGTATGACTTGCCGCAGCGTATGTATGTGGTCTATGGTACTGTAGCCTTTACGGAACCCGGCTTGTTCGGGAGGCTGGAAGTCATCAAACCTGCGTTCGAGACGGACATCACAGAATATTAAGTCATATTAAGTAGTTGCTATGACTTGTCACATTCATAGTTGTTCGCTCACAGTGATTGCGTTGGGGAGGGAAAGAGGTAGAATGAAAGGAAGAAAAAAATAAGTGAACGATCTGAATGTCATGCTTGACGATTACTGAAAGAAGAGATGATGGCGCATCTATAGCACCCTAAAGATATTGAATGTTAACTTCAAGAACTTTTTAAATTCTGTTAATTTTTTATTAATTTATCGATTCGAACGCGATGATAAATTATTTCCGGAGCTGGAGCTTCCAAGGTCAGGGGCTTGTCGCGTACCGACAACACTAATAACAACGAAACAAAAAACGTCATAATTAAAATTTAAATCTCTGACGGATACAATTGAATGAAAATGAAAAATGATTTATTGGCTTACATAAGAGTAAATACAAAGGTAACATATACATATATACAGGTAGCCAATTTGTTACTAGACACTGGGGTACGAATAATTATATACAAATCTATAACAAATCAGGAAATAAGTACCTAAAGTATATAATAACCTAAGTAATTATCAGTATAATGGTGCGTCAAAAACTGGACTAGATTTTCTGTATCCCAGTTTTTGACGTCTTCCATTGGACAATCGAGAGTGATCTTATAGTATTTATCTTAGACCAATGTTAAGTTATGGCATAAATTTAAATTTATTTATAAAGCTAGGTGAATACCTATCACATACTAGTTACCTATCACATACGCGCACAAAACTCTGTAAGTTCATTATTAAGTTGAATATACGAAAATACTATTAAAATCTGAGAACTTCGTCATTCCAAACACCATCTGAAGAACCCATGTGTCGGCGCTGTCATAATTTGGTTCTTCGAGCTGGATTATAAATTAGATCACCGCCTGCATCGCCAGCGCCGGCGATGGGAGATCCAGTACTCACTTGGATATGAGGGAGCGAGCTTTGCTGGCCGCCTTGGCCCAGCGCTGGTCGTCAGCGCGCAGGTAGGCTTCCGCCTCCAGTGGCAGCGCCTCGCTGTGCAGCCGGTCCGGCAGCCCCGCCTGCATCGCTAGCGCCCAGCTCCGCGCCCAGTCAGTGATGGCTAGCTCCACAGGTGCCGGCCCGGCTTCCGCTTCCGCGTGGATGTCCTTCAGAATCATCAGGAGGTATACCGCTAGCTAGACAAAAATATGGTTATAAAATGTATATCGGTAGCGATAAAGGTTCTAAAGCAGGCTACATAAACTTGGGACTAGGGACGAACAAAACGGGTTTTCTCGCGACAAAACTGAAAACTCAAAAAAAATTTGAAGCGAACGCTACGTTCGGTCGAACATATCCAGTGGTAGACAGGTACCTTGCGCATATGCGGCGGATCAGGCGCCAGAGGCTCAAGCGCCCGCGGTGGCGCGCGGTACAGCGCCTGCAGCGCCGCCGCCCCACCGCGGCCGCGCCGCGCCAACGCCCAGCCCACCAGCTCCTGCAGCGGCGCCACCCACTCGCTGCCGCCCCACCACCACCGCGAGCGACCCCACCCTCCGCCGCCACCGCTGCCTGCAGCTGGAACAAATTACTAATATTGTAAACCGGCTTGGCTCCCTCTCTACCGAGTGCTATTCTGCACCCTACAAATGGATGGTTGGATAGGTACGCAAGTTTGGAAAGAAATGCCCTCACATATCGCAGTAGAAGTTAGAAACAAATTGTCTTTACCGAAGACAAAATAGATATTTAATTTAATTTATTACTAGGAAAACCAACAGCTGTTATAACTTATACTTAAGACAGATTATTTACCAGATAGCTAATAACAGGTTTTCAAGGTTTTCAACAATATAGAAATACAAAAAATGTGAACAAGCAATCGACATCTCATATTACAGATACGGTTCCAGATATAATGAAGAAAGAGTGCCTACCTATACTACTATTGATCGAGCGAAGCGAGATCTCTAAATCAACTTGGGCAAATCGACGTTGTATGTATGTTTGTTTGTCCGAGGATAAATTTCGAAGCGTTTATCCGATAATCGTGAAATTTGGTATATAGGTAGGTAGTGATGACACAATTTTGGTGTGATTATAATGAGCAAAAATGTGGGGGGGTTATTGAGATATTGGGGTTCAAGAAGGGTAAAAAAAAACAAAATGGGACTATCCGGTCAAATGACACGTCTAATAAAAGGTCTTTGTGAATACATTTCGACCCCGTTTTTATTTTTAGTTAAAACCTTGAATTTTTTAAGTTATTAGCCATAATAAAAACTGAGCTTTGACAAAATTCACGGGGTACACCAGTGACCCCACAGAGCTAGAATTTGGTATGCGTGTAGCTTTAGTGACATAAATATAGGGAAAAGTCTGAAATCCAGAATAACTGCAAATTCTACCCGAAAAAAGAGGAACCAATTAACTCCCGTTACCTGTAATTTGAATAAAACAGTAGGTCCAGTTAGTTGGTTGTGCATTTCGGGGTACTATTATAGAGTCTGTCAAATGAAAGTAGACCCTGAAAAATCGCGGCAAATTCAAAAAATATCAGCGTGGCAACCCAAACATTAGGGAATAATAATGATGCCACACTCCGATTCTCATTTTCCCTAATCTGTTGCAAAAAAGTCAAGAGTACCTACCTTAAACGACGACCTATTTGAAGAATATTAAGAGAGTGACTGAAACGAAAGAAGTAAGTCAGATTCATGGGAAATGGTCATCCGTGGTTCCTGCCTACATCTTCGGGAAAAGGCATTTTTTGCCTATTTTTCCGGTTCAGAATGACAAAGCCTATAAAATAGTTCAATATTATTAATCTGCAGTTGATAAGAGTGGATTACAATTAGTTATTGTTATAGTTATTTATAGTACGTGCAATTATTATTTTATACCACCCTAAATTTACCCAGCTGTAGAACATAGCGTCCGTAGGTGGAAACACATTTGTATTGCCATGTAAAAAGTTACGAAAAAATGCGAGTGCCTACTTTCGTTTGACAGACTCTATTAGTCAAAGATTAAGGTCGGCTTGCACAAAGATCCCTAAGCGTATTCAGCGACATGCTTAAATTTTACGTAATTGTATGATTTGACAACTCTTTAAATCATATTTGGCCACTAAATATGTTTGGGCATCGGTGTGCGAGTCGCCCTAAGAATATTTTTTTTTGTGTTTTTTGGGAGACTGTCGAGATCTCAGTTCGGAGTGAACCACTAGTTATATTGAATATACTATCGTTAATAACTAAAGAATTCACGATTCAACTGCTGTTGAATCGACTTGACGCTCATGCAGGAAAGGTCACAATCCGTGCGCTTACACAGCTCATTGTAACTTGCTCGCCACAAAAATGAGTTTTGTATGTAATTTGTACCAACAATGGGTATATTTATAGGAGGAATGAACCTGGTTCTTTTAAATGGAACATTAATTTTAATTGTATTTAACAATAGTATTTTTCAAACTTTCGCGATCACTGTACATAATTATTTATTAAAACGGGTATTTATCGCGTATGTACCTTTTTTATTTGTTATCCCGACGTTTCGGCTGTGTTGCAACAGTCATGGTCTCAGGCTGACTGGAGTACTTGGAGCTACTGTCGGGAAGTGCGGGTAGCTGCAGCATCTACCCTCACTTGGTCTTCAGAATTATGAATTATGAATTATGAAGAATATTTCTAATTCTGAAGACCAAGTGCGGGTAGCTGCAGCATCTACCCTCACTTGGTCTTCAGAATTATGAATTATGAAGAATATTTCTAATTCTGAAGACCAAGTGAGGGTAGATGCTGCAGCTACCCGCACTTCCCGACAGTAGCTCCAAGTACTCCAGTCAGCCCGAGACCATGACTGTTGCAACACAGCCGAAACGTCGGGATAACAAATAAAAAGGTATATACGCGATAAATACCCGTTTTAATCAATAATTATGTATTTAACAAGTCATGACAGTTAATGACAAAGGTAATTTTTAATAAAAACGACAAATCAATCAGCGATTTCGCACCGCTTAGCCAAGTAAAGGAAATGGAATTTTTTGCATAATTGGAAGATGAAAATGGAATTCTGAGACGAAACCATAGGTATTAAATGCATTTTATTTGAATACGTTCGATTCTAGTTATTTATTTCTCATAACGTGGGTTCCAAACCTGTGATGAATATTCGAAAGTGTTTCTAACGAATGTTAGAATAAAGGATCTTGAAAGTTTTAGCTCGATTGAGAATAGCTGAGCTCCTCATAATAAAGCCCGAGGCTTTAGTTAGATGCTTTTGATACTATAGATTCGATATGCTGATGTAACAGTTTGAGTCGTGCAGCACACCAAGGTCCCTAACAAGATTAGAATTTTGCAAGGTATGGTGCTTTAAATGATAAGAAGATAGCAGTGGCATTTTTTTTGCGTGTGAATGTGGTATAGCAATTAGACGGATTGAGGTCCAGCTTGTTAACAGAGCAGTAAATGTCCAACCTTAACAAGTCTGCTTGAAGGTGAGAGACATCCTGAGAGTTATTTATAATTTTAAAAGTCTTCATATCAAGTTCATTGTTAAATTTTAAGTTTTTCCTCTCTCTTAAAATGTAACTATATTGTATACTGTGTGCTAATGTAGACTAAATGATATTCTATGTCTATATCATCTGCAAAACATAATCAGTTACTATTTTGAAAACAGCTGGAAATATCATTGCCAAAAATTTTAAAGAGCAAGGGATCCAGTAATTAGCCTTGGGGCACCCCGCTTGGTATTGGAACTCAGCTAAAAATATAATTATTAACGATGACCGCCCGAGAGCGATTTATTAAGTAGGAGGACCATCGTAGTAGGTCTCCCCTTATACCGATGAGGCTAAGCTTAGACAAACACAATTTATGGTCTATTGGCTATTATAAGGCTTTGCTGTAATCGATATTATCGATATAGAATAGATTGTTTCTACAATTTCTTACATCGAGACATTTTTTTATTAGATTGGAGCAGAAGCACCGTTTAATTTTGCTTCCCAACGTAGAGCTAAAGAGAAAACGCAACATAAAATGAAATGTATAGTCTGGTCGAGTGACGTAACTGACCGTGAGGCAGCGAGTGCAGCAAGCGGTCGGTGAGCGCAGCGATCGCGGGGCTCTGCTCAACTTGAGACGTAAGGAAGGCTACGCAGCGCGACACGCAGCTCATAAGCCGCGCGCCCGCCTCGCCCCGCCCCATGCCGCCCGACGCCCCGCCCGTGCCGCCGAGCGACACCGCTGATGTCAACACTATAAGAAACAACTCATACTATTAGCCACGCCTAGTACGAAGAAAACAAAAGAGCTTAGACCAATCTCTCCATATTGTGAACGTGCAGATAGGACATAGGTTCTAGTAAGGGGCGTATGTTCAGGAAAGTTAGCGAGAGTTGGGAGTTAGGTCGTATTTAAAACAACAATAAACATCGGTTTAATGTACACGCGCAACAGAAGATGACGCTCTTGAAATAAGCGCGAAGGTTTGAGAGACAGCTTCCGATAAATTATTATAAGTTGGAGCA
This sequence comes from Philereme vetulata, assembly GCA_918857605.2. Taxonomy (NCBI): domain Eukaryota; kingdom Metazoa; phylum Arthropoda; class Insecta; order Lepidoptera; family Geometridae; genus Philereme; species Philereme vetulata. Next base: position 6,739,414 of record OU975471.1, on the reverse strand, counting down.
AAAAATGAACGGTTATCTGACCCGTGGTGAAGTAGTTGACGCTCTTGGAGTGGTCCGAGCGCGCCGCGTGCAGCCGCTCCTCCAGGCGGTCGAGCTGCGCGCCGTACAGTGAACACTGCGCCTCGCGCGCCAGCCGCGCCACGCCCGCGCCCGCCTCCCCCGCCCCGGAGCTCATCTCAATGTATGTCAGCATATGGTGGATCTCTACTATCGTCTGCGGAACGACACACAACTGAGCGTCTGTTCAGACGAACGTCAACCGCACCACAGCGACTAAAACTAGTATGAAAACGTAGAGTTCTATTCACACTTAGGTACCATATTTTGCAGTCGCGTTCAACTGTGTCGCAAACAAGTTGTACACGACGTACACCACTTTGGTAAAATTGTATTTTTTTTACTTGTATTGTTTCGTGTAACTTCTAGTTTAGAGAGACATATAATAAAAAAGTGGTCAATACCGACGAAAACGCGGCCACAACCCAAATTCACGCACGTCATGGAGCCCATTCGCACTAGCTACTGCCCCGGCATATTTTTGTCACTGTGGTATGGTTATGGCCCGTCTGAACAGACGCTTCGTTTATGACGCGTCACAGAAGGATAAGATTATTATACCTTATCCTAGAGCATAATTTTTAAGGCTGATTTCAGTCTGTCAGCTTAGGCGGTGTAAGGTGTAGGTGAGGATCCTATCGCTTTAAACTTAGAAACACACAAACCGTTCGCGCTGACACAATCGTGAAACCAACCTTACTTAAATGTAATCACTATTTGACTTAGGAAAGGTCACATTGTCATGCGTCTGTCTGGTGTGTTTTTTGAGGATCCTCAAAAATAGATCCCAACAAAAAGTTAAGGGATTCTGAACTTTTACCCTATACAGATAAGGTCGTGCATGATTGATACGTGGATTAGGTTATAAGCGCGATACTTATTACCAGATAGTACGGGTCCTCAAGTAGAACCCTCAAACTCCATAAAATAATCTTCTTAAATCTATCTAATTCTAATTAATCTTCTAGTAACCGCCACGGAATTGTGAACCTTTCCGCTGTCAAGATAAGGTCCAACTGACCTGCATGCTGTGCTGCATGGACAACGCCTTGATCGCCACTCTGTTCAGCAGATCGTACAAATCTTCCAGTAACAGCTGACGTCCCTCAAAGTCCTCGTCTCCCATGAGACCTATGGCGCGGATGGAGCGAATCACCACTTCCACGAGAGACACTTCGTTGAGCAGTTTCAATGAAGCCTGGAGAAGAAAAATTATTGTGAATATAAATATAACAAATATTGGCAATTATTGATTTTCAACTCTGATGGTAAATATAAGATTAATAAAAATAATTGCTTAAGATTCTTCAAACTAGTGTAATGCATTCATAAAGACTGAAATAAACTAATACAATATAACAATTAGCCCACAAGTAGGACTCAGAGGGCTAAAATAATAATAAATTGTGTGAAAGTATATATTGTTGGTAGCGGACAGCAGCAAGCGCTATAATTATCGCGGAGTTTTCCCGCGTAGCTGGGGGCTAGGCAGGGTGTGGATTAGTTTGGTTTCCATAACCACAAATTCTCTATCTGGATGCATCCCTCACCTTGTCTATAATTCGGACCGCGAGCTTGGCGATGTTATGGGCCAGGGGCACGGCGCGCAGACAGCTGGGCAGCAGCGCCAGCAGCGGGGGACACCGCGCGATGGCCTCCTCCCCCACATCCAGCCAGATCTCCTCGTCCAGTTGATCTTCCAGCGGCACATCGCATTTCGTCACCAGAGCCGCGCACGCAGTGCCCAGCTCCCATGAACCCTCGTATAGGGAAATCTGTCACAACAAAATAAAGTTTTGGTTGCCCGCTTAAACGGCGCTGTGCTATCGTCTCGCTTCCGCTAGAGTGATTCCGTGGTGTTTCTATAACCATTTTCCCGTCGATCGACCTTTGCTAGCCTACAGACTCCAACCAAACCCTAATTGCTGTATAACTCTGGTTATCAATAATTATTCAAAAAGAGGCGAGGTGTTTTGATCCGAAAGTATAATTTGTTAAACCTCTAGGAAGTAAAATGCCTAAATGCCAACGCCATTTTTTAGCAACACGCTTTAAGGCGGCCTTGAAACCCTTCAGCAAATTTATCTAAAATGGAAGATGTTTGAATAGTCCTTAAACTAAATTTAATGTAGAGTTACAAACATCGACTACACTTAGGCCGGCTTGCACAACGATCCCTAAACATATTTATCGACAAAACACGTTTAAATTTGACGTATTTGTATGATTTGACTCATATTCTCTTTAAATCATATTTAGCCACTAAACACGTTTAAGCATCGTTGCGCAAGTCCTTAAATTCACATATACACATGATACATAGTTAAATTTAACCTGTTTTTTCCCAACTTCGTGTTTCATCTGTGAAAATGTTTCCCCCAGATCTTTCACCTAACCACATATGATAAAATGTGCAGTGGAGTTGAAAGCACTCCTCAGGTACCTGATTAGCCAAGTGTATGTAGTAGTGTTGCGAGGCTAGTTTCTTGGCGAGGTCCGGCGTCTGCCTGCGCTGCAGCGCCGCCAGCACGCGCACGACGGCGGCGCGCACGCCGGCGGAGCGGTGGTTGGCCAGCACCACTAGACTCTCTGCTTGGATCGCGTTGCATACCGCCTGTCAACAGGTTTTGTTACATTCATAGGAATTGTTCGTTTAGTCTTTGTCACTGGTGTCTTCTTCGTCATATACTTACGCTATAACAAGCTGTGTGCCCCTAAATATATCTAAAACTAGCTGTTGCCCACAACTTCGTACGCGTTACACTACTAAATGTGCAGGTAACCTAGAAATATAGCTAAACTCGCTGCTGCAACTTGACTTGACACCCCATTTCTATCCCATTGTACCTGGTTCATGGGATAACAAGTAGCTTATGTGTTAATCTAAGTTATAATCACAAAATTTCATCGAACTCGGTTCAGACGTTACGACGTGATTAGGGCTTCCAAAATTACGGATATGTTAATTACGTAACTGATTACGAATTTTAGTGGTCCAATTACGTAAATACGTAATTACGTAATTTCTACGCTATTTTTGAAATCTCATGTTTTTTATCAGTTCAGGTTAGCTCGGGTAGCAAAATCAAAATGGACAAAGTAAGAAGTATAAAAGAATTTTTATTAAAATACTAATCATATCAACTAGTCACAACTCACAACCCGACAAAGATATTATTTAGATACATATTACATAACAAAATAAGGATATCTTTTTCCTTAGTTAGGTAGGACCTTAGCGGAATGTTTATTTATTTGACTTTTCCTGAAAATGTGATCTCATAAATGACAACGCATTTAGTGTTTTATCACTTACTGAACTTCTTAATTTACTACATAGATAACCAGCTGAAGAAAAGGCACGTTCAGCTTCAACACTTGTTGGTGTAATTGATAATAAATAATTGTACGCTGCTGTTAGGTAAACTCCCCGGCCACCACCAGCACTATCATAGATGCACATTTCTACTCTGACAATGGACTCAAGATCTGTGTTAACCGTAGATCTGTTTACCTGTGACGTGGCTTTGAATATCTCTCTTTCTAATTCCTCGGCCACAGTTAACTCTCCGTCGCTGGAGTCAGTATGTGCTGGGCTTATTTGTTGTATTGGACTTTGACTTGTCTGTGCAGACGTTGTGTTAGCTGTAAATTTCAGCCTTTCTAATAATCTTGTTATATATGTCCTTATATAATCTGACGTCGGTTTTATGAAGGTTTCTGTTGACATGGTTTCGTAAAATTGTTCATTGCTATGCAAATACTGTAAAATACCAGATACACTCGTTCGTCTCTCTTTTATTCTTTTTCTAAGGGAAATAGCAAGCCTTTCACTGAGTTCGTTGTGCTGATGATCAAGTTTATTTAACATAAACTGAAGAGCAGCATCAGCCGTCAATAAGTTTGAATCCCGGCGACACAAAGACATCACAGTTGTTTTTATCACATCTAAACTATGATGAATGTTGTGCAGGTCTTGAATTTCTTTTTCTGTAAAATTCATACTTGATTTTAAATCCAGTAATGCCTTCTTAACACATGATTTTAATTTTAAAAATCGGCCAATCATATCCGACAAGCTGTTCCACCGTGTTTTGCAGTCGAGAATAAAATCCAGACCCTCCCCATATTCTTCTACAGAGTATTTATGCAACAAGTCGTTTTTCAAGGGTGACTTTTTGAAAGATTTAACCAAATCTCGTACTTTTTTTATAGTATCTTTGTACAAAAATTCAGATTCTGGAATTCTGTGTATTTCGATATCAAATTCTTCATAGTTTTCTTCAGAATCTTCGGAGTCGTAATCCAGTTCTTTATCTTGTTGCTCTGGGTTGGTATTGGGAGATGACTGGTCCTGTAACTTATATAGCACATCGAGCACGGCAAGTTGCATGCCGTGGGCAAAACACAATTGATGGTGGCCTTCAAAATTCTTGCCCATTTTAACCATTTCGCTGGCTCCGTCTGTTGTGAAAGCAACTATGTCTTCAAGGCTTAGTCCGTAGTTGCTCAAATGTTGTTGTATTAGTTGAGTTCCTACATCTGCTGGCATTGAACCTTTTATTCTCACCAGTCCCAAATTTTTGTAATTAGCTGGTTCGAGATCTTTACTGTGGATATTTATGTTCATATATCTTTTATTTCGGGTAGAGGTCCACTCATAGAATGTCATTGTAAATCTTTTGTTTTGGGACTTCATCTCCTTTAAAAGCCGTATCAGTGCGTTTTTTGTATTATCATGTAACTCTAAAACTGTTTTGGTTATAGTTGATGGCGATTTCGGTAGATCATAGTCGGACTTTTTGAAAACATACCTCAGGTCTTCAGAAGTACAAAATTTGCTCAACGGGATACCATCCGATGCTGCCATTCTAGTGACTCTAAATTCCATGGAAGACTAACTTGCATAATAATCCGTGAGTTTAGTTTTCTTTTGGGATGCTTCATGTGAGGCCGCGGCGCCCTTCCTTTTTTCTTGAATTTGAGTACTATCAGACGTTGATGTTGAAGTACTTGCTTGTGGTACTTCAGTGATATGCTTAGCCCGCAAGTGAGTATGCAATGCCCCGGTTGCACCACCAGGCGTTTTTAAAACTTTTTTACAGTGTTTGCACTCGACGGTTTGTCCATTATCGGCCCTTAAAAATGTTTCCAGATTGAAGATGTTGTTCGTTTGTTTAAGAACTCCTTGAAATATGTCTTTTTTGGTGACGACCTAAAACAATTACAACAATTTATTTAACAACTAAATAGTAAGTAATTTTATAGTATAATTATATATGTATGGCATCTCCAGAACCCCAACTATATCTGTATAAAAATCACATTGAACAGTTGCTGGTAAGTTTTGATGTGGAAGAAGGAAAGACAAACAAACAAATGAAAAATATTTTTAGAAAATCAACCGACTTCAATATTTTAATTTATTAATGAATAAGGGAGATAAAAATTATGCAAACTATTTTTTTAGGTCGGTGTCAGCCTTAATTATCGTCGAATGAAACGATAGTTTTTGAGATACGCGCGGACAAACATACAAACATGCGATTTAAAACCTCGCAACCCACACGCACGCAAACGTTTATACCTATGCCACATAAATAAGTATAACCTGCCCAAGCAGATTCAATAATGAAACAATCATATCACAATTTATACTAAGTCTCACCTGTCTGGAAATTAAATAAAATAATGGATTTTATTCCAGTACTTACATATTAGTAGTGGTTCCATACACTAAAATGAAATATTTCCAACGAGGAAGTGGTCTAATCTGATCTATAACACATCTAATTGCCACTTAGCAAAAATACTTTATCGACCAGGTCAGTTCGTAGACTTCGAGGTGTGAACTGTCAAAAGACAAATGAGTACTGAAACTTTATTTCATACATCAAACAAAAATGAATCAGAGCTAAACTCACACATAGAAAGACGCGGGGATTCCCTGTGAAATATTGTTTACCAAAACTATACTCTATTACTTACGTGTCAAAGAGAATTATTGTCCTACGTTATCCCGAGGTAATTACCCAAGGCTGAAATAAATCGCGGGAAGTACCGAAAACTACAGAAGCACAGATTATATTTCGAATTGAATTTATTCTCTACAGGGGATACCCGCTTGTACTGTTTCAATGTTGGCTGGGTTGTCATGTAATACTGTTTAACAATTACTGTTTATTTTTTACTATAGCTATCTTGACATTAAGGGACAGCGCACACCCAGACTTGACGCGACGCGACAATAAATATATTTAAAAAAAACTACTTACGTAATTACGGATTTCAGCCCTTCAGTTACGGACTTGTCAGAAGTTTATTTTTTTGGCTTAATTCCGTAAATGCATACTTACGTAATTACGGAATGGAAGCCCTAGACGTGATTGAGTAACAAATAAATAAATAAACAAACATCCAAACTTTCGCATTTATAATATTACTAGCAGAGCCGCCCGCGGCTTCGCACACGTTTTTTCGTAAAACATTACCCTCCTGCGCAGTCAGGTAATCGATCTTTTTAAGATAGACAATTCCGTAGTACATTACTATGCTCTATCTCGTAAGTTTTAGCTAGCGTTGCCGATTTAAGCGCACATCAATATATTTTTCGGCTTTTCTGTACTTTAATCTGTATATTTTATGCATATAAACCTTCCTCTATCTATTGCTGAAAACTACATTAAAATCACAAGGATCACTTTGAAACGTCAATTTTACTGCCTGTTCCTTCGCGACCAAGCCGGTAAAGAAAGGCAAGAAAACAACGCTGGTTGTTTTTTAATGATCCTTTTAGAATATCCATAACAAACAATAAATAAAATAAATTATGTTAGAAGATCTAAGGTAACAGACAGCGGAAGCGACTTCATTTTATACTATGCACAGAAGATTGTGATTTACCATCAACGAAAGATTGGTAAAGGAAGTTACTGGGTCCATGTTATACAGATTTCTAGTATTTTCAGGGTGCTACGAGTAGAACATGATAAAGTAGAAAAAAACTGCGAAGTAAACAGATGTAGTGATATTACAAAAAGGATGCAAATAAGACTATTGTTACTTATTAGTTAGTCGCGCAAAAAGAGCAGCAGCCGGTCACTGCTAGTTCAAACATCAAGAATAGAGAGTTAACGAAAGGTTTATTTCCGTTGCAGTAGATATGAATATTGGTTGTGGCGTGTACCTGCGTGAGCTGATGCTCCGGCAGCGTGCGCACGGCGTCTCGCAGCAACAGCAGGAGACCTTCGCACGCCGCCCACCCGGCGCCCTCACCCGCCCCGGCACGCACTCGCCCCTGCAATAACATCTACTTAACACAATGCTTCTTCATGTCCTTTACAAATATGGGGTTGGCTGCCATCAGAATGCCCTGAATACCGTTTGCAGAGCTTTGCATAATATTAAGAACTTATCTTTTTATTAAGAGTAAATCTATAGTTGGCTGGTATCTAGCCTTGGTGTCTCAATTTATAAGTTACCCGAATGCCTCGGTCACGGTTTAACTAACATATTTTCTTTGGCAATGTTTTTGGATTATATTCATTTATTTATCAGACATGTCATCCATTTTTTTATTAATAAATAATAAAAATATTAGAATATGTTAGGAACTTAATATACAAAACAAAAAGGTCAATTTATCAAACAAATAATAATAAATTAAAATTCAGATAATAACTCGGTCAAACAAATAAATTACAGTCACTAGGCTACTGGCTAGGCGACTGGCTTGTTTTAAAACCAAGTGACCAACGATTTTAGCTAAACTAGTATATTTGAGAATACCGATGGAACTAACTTTAATTTTATGTATTACGGTGTTACACAGGGTTGTATTGTCGGATTCTTCATCTTCTTAATCTACATAGCCTACCTGTGTGTATATCCCAGAAGTGTACATCTCCACAGTAGTATGACTGACGTCCTCTTCATCCACTATGATGTACTCTTTCAGCTCCCCCGTCCCCCCCTCGCCATTCTCTTCCAGTGGGGGAGGGTTCACGCGGCCTTCACTCTCGCTGTGTTCAGCTAATTCTGAAACTACAGCGTCAACATAGAAATGCATTTCGACTGATCCCTGGTTTGTTATAAGTTAGTGAATCTTGTGTGACAGTAAAAGAATCACACATGTCATAGATACCACATCTCGTAGAAGCTTCGAAGAAGATTATATGTAATCGTAAATTCAAAGGCATTAAAGTGACTAGCGCGTTGTATATTGTAATAGGGAGTGTTTTAAGTAAATAACAATTTAAGAACTTTACTTACCCCCTGTAGTAGTGTCTGAAGTGTCAGACGTCGAAGAAATATTGTGTTTCCTAAAACAAAGTCATAATAATCAAACAACTGATATCTAATAAAAACTATCTAACAGTACGAAAATAAATAACGCAACGTTACCTGCCTTCCTTGATCTGCAAATTGAGAAAACCTTTCATTTGTTTCGTGGAATCTATGCTACTCTCCATCTTATCGCTGTCCTCGCGACTTTGAACTATCTCCTTCATAGTGTTAAGGCTATTGATGTTTGTCGTGTCTTCTGTAGATGCGCTGGATGTTCTCGGTGGGTTTACAGAGCGTTTTTTGGCGCGTTTAGAGGATCTTCGTCGAGTGCTGGAGTTGAATTCGCTCATGTCTTGAGTTTCAGAGGTTAGGAGGAAGTAGAAATTGGCTCGGGAGTGTGTCACGAATGTGTCACTGGCCTGGAAAAGAGAAAACAGTCACACCAATGTATGGGACGTTGTTTCGGATTTCATTAAGACTTTAGATGGAATATTTTATACAATGATAGTTTAATTTAAACAAATTCATATAGAAATATATCTAGAAGAACTCACTGATACACTCTGGGCATTCATCAGAATTCTATAAAAATATATATATTTTATTTTATTTATTATTAAAAAGAAGAATGATTATTATCTATAAAGTAAACTAAGGCATTAAATAAACCATAAAACTTATCAATTTGCTACACAGTATCTTTGTTTTTATACAAACTATCTGATAAGGTATACCACAGGGTTGTACATTTGGACCTTTCATATACCTTATTTACATTAAGTACATTAAGACTGGCGCTCGCTGCCATCCCTTCACTCTCCGAGTTGAGGAGCAGCATCTGGCACGTTACTGCTAGGTTCTCACCTGATGCATGAGGAGCAGGAAGTCTGCCAGCAGCGCCAGGCGGTGCAGAAGCGGCGGCGAGCCCATCAGCCCTCGCACCAACTCCACCAAGCTCTCACTGGCGCTCGGTTCCATCTCTCCACTCTCCGAGTTGAGAAACCGTTCCTTAAATAATAATTTATATTTAGACATGTAAATTTGAAGGATTATCATTTCTCTCTCTTGCTCTTGGTTCACCCTCAGTCACTCTAATTTTAGGGCAGACACCGGCTTTTAGAGATTTTCTAGGCGCATTGTATATGTCTTTTCCATCAGACAAAACCGGTCTTTTAGTCACAAAGCCCTTTTCGAGGCAACGGAATACGACACATAAGACTCTCCAAAGGTCGAATCCTAAGGTGGCACATGGTATATTATGTTCACCTTGCAGGCCAGCAGTAGATGAGGCAGCAGATCCGCCCGGGACAGCTGGTAGTGGTTGAACACCCGGCGCGGGTGCCTCCTCCTCAGCAGTACTCGCATACAACGCAGTGCGAGGGCCCACACGGACCCAGACTCCAGTATCTTACATTCAGACTCGTCGGAACCTTCCACGTCCCATTTGAACTCCTAAAACATGACACAATACACGTTTAATAACACATAAACGTTACGTTACCGCGTATGATTCTGTATTTGCTAGGTTTGATGGCTTAATTTATGTATTTATCGGAGTTTTACTCCTTAAACCATAGGGCAGATAAGATAAGTACTCGATATAAAGTCCCCTTACGCATCTCTCTGTCTGTTTTTTGAGGTTAATCTCGAAAAGTAATACATGGATTTAAATACTGTTTACGTAAATTGGTAGGTTAGTAATATATAATCTAACCTTAGTACTGTCAAGGCGCGACGCAGCGCGTGCCAATAGCACCAGTAGCGCGGGCTCCAGCACAACGGCATCGCTGCGCGCCAGCACTTGCATCCCGGCGCTCGACGCGCGGAGAATTGGGGCGCTACAGGCTTCTTCCAAAATCACCTGGAATCGTAGCAACATTTGTCTGGCAGCGCAACTTAAAGTGAGTCTTAGTAGAAAAACTGTCCTAATGATAACTGAAATAATAAACTTTTGAAACTGTCATGGTTATGAACTCTATTTATTTACTATACAGTGTTTTTTTTAACTGTAACAGTACGGTCGCACCCATAACCAGAGGAGATACAGGTGCAGTTTCTTTTAATACATCAGCTCGTTTTCAAAGAAAAACATTTTGGCATTAAATTTTTTTGGTCAAGTGTGAGTAGCGCCTTAAAATAAATCAAGTTGGTAAATTTTTTTTGATGCCGATCGATGCAGTCTTTTGTAAGGATCATTTTATTGTATGGGATGAAAAAAATCTGAACAGCGGAAGTTAGTCAAATTTGATAAAAAGTATTCTCATACAACAGGACAAACAAAATTCCTTGTACAAACATTTTATTAGATTCTAATTGCACATTAAAGAAGTATTAATACTGTAGCGATTAAGAAGTTTAGGATCTCCATGCTCTCATGAGCAATTCTAAAACATTTCGTATTTCAGATCAATTTTGAATTTCGAACATGGTTCTTGCACCTGTCGGACTTTTATATCAGTCATTGCATCATCTTATTTGTCCTATCATGGCATTGTCAAATACGCAAAAAGTAGACTTAATTGAAGCATGCTTCCTTAACCGACGAAGCCCAACTAATGCGGTGAAGTGGTATCAGGAACGCTACCCAGACCGCGATTGAATTTGTAGAAGGAATTTTGTTTGTCCTGTTGTATGAGAATACTTTTATCAAATTTGACTAACTTCCGCTGTTCAGATTTTTTTTATCCGATATAATAAAATGATCCTTACACAGGACTGCATCGATCGGCATCAAAAAAAAATTTAGCAACTTGATTCATTTTAAGGCGCTACTCACACTTGACTAAAAAAATTTTATGCCAAAATGTTTTTCTTCGAAAACGAGCTGATGTTTGAAAAGAAACTGCACCTGTATCTCCTCTGGTTATGGGTGCTGCCGTACTGTTACAGTTAAAAAAAACACTCTGTATAGTTTTACCGTGATCATAGCGCATGAAACTGTGTCGAAATATCGAGATACCCAAAAACTCACAAATCATGGTAAATATCCCGTTTATAGTACAAATAGTGAAATTATAAATTAGCCACGAACTTTCATAGTTACTTTTCATAATCAGTTTTTCTTCTATTATGAAAGATTACAATTAACAATAATGAAACAGTTTAGAAACGCGCGCAGCAGCACACCCAGCGCCATCTGGTTATCGGTTGGTACCTTGAGCAGATGCGGCGTGAGCTGGCACTTGGGCGCCGCGAACACCGTCAGCAGCATATCCAGCGCGTGCTCCGCGTGGAAGCTGGCGTACAGCCGGTCGTCCGTACGGCTCGCGCGCAGCAGCACGCCCAGCGCCATGGCCTGCTCCACCGCGGAGCCCTCCAGCTCCACCACCTGGAACAAACCACATTCCTCATTTATTGTTACTGCTTTCCCGGAGCATCGACGTCGAACTGACTCTTGGACACTACATGATCACTATTGGTACCTGTAGATAGAGTGCGTAGAGTGGTGTTTTTTCGTAAATAAGAACAACAACTTCGGCAATTATAAACACAGAAATACCGAACGCTGCACGAAGACAGGGTTTTGTCTGTATCGGATCTACTGGCCAACTGAATGTCTCGTCTGTACGCAAACGCAAGCGTAGTAGAGTTCCCATACCATACCCATTTCTGTCACCAAGCAGCATTGCTGATTTTCGGTTTGAAGGGTATGGTTGCCGGTGAAATTACAGGTACATGAGGCTGTACACCTGTATCATCATCAGCCGGAAGACGTCCACTGCTGAACATAGGCCTCCCCCTTAGATCGCCACAACGAGCGGTTGGCTGCCGTTTGCGCCCAACGGCTCCCCGCGATTCTTACTAGATCGTCGGTCCACCTTGTGGGGGCCGGCCTACGCTGCGTCTTCCAGTCCGTGGTCACCACTCGAGAAACTTTCTTCCCCAACGTTTATCGGTTCTACGAGCGATGTGGCCCGCCCATTGCCACTTCAACTTGCTAACTTTGAGAGCTATGTCGGCAACTTTAGTTCTGCGGATTTCCTCATTGCGGATTTTGTCACGCAAAGAAACCCCGAGCATAGCTCGTTGAGTGACCTTGAGCTTGGTCATGAGGCCATGAGTAAAGGACCACGTTTCAGTACCACAGGTCATCACTGGCAACACACACTGATTGAAGACTTTAGTCTTCAGGCTCTGGGGAATTTTGGATGAGAAGATATCGCGAAGTTTCCCGAACATTACCCAGACGAGTTGGATTCTTCGTGCGACCTCTTTATTGAAGTTGGACTTACCATCCACTCAATGAACTTTTCAAACTGTAAAAGAACCTTACAGACTGCTCTATCCAATCTCTCTTACGAGGAAACTGAGGAATTACTAAACGTAATTAAGATTTTACAAGATTATATAGTACGTAAACTCATACCTTCCATGTTTACACTTAGTTTATTAGTTATTTTTATTTTTCTTCATTATGTAAAAAGATTCTAAGTTTTGTTAATTTGAGTATTCATAAGTTACGCCAGTCCAGCCTTTTTCGCCTGAGATACAGGTTTTCCTAGTTCAGGCAATGTATAAAATCTAACCTATAAGTAGATATAATTCCCTAATGTTACTCTTAGCTATATGAAAAAATGAATAAAGATTTATTTATTTATTATTAAATTATTATTACCTAATTGGACAGTTTGTCCTAGGTATACATATTCGTCGACAACTTCGAGAGTATCGCCCCCAACAACTACAGGGACGGGTGCAACATGAATATTTGACATGATTTTCGTCTTATCCATGTTCATTTTAAGATCCACCTGTTGGGAGACCCTACTCAGGTCACTGAGCATAGTACCGAGTTCCTCGAGCGATTCGGCCATAATGACTATATTATCGGCAAAACGAAGGTGAGTGATGTATTCGCCATTGATATTGATGCCAAGTCTGTCCCAGAACAAGAGTTTGAAAACGTCCTCCAATGCGTTCGTGAACAGTTTCGGAGAAATTACGTCTCCCTGTCTCACGCTTCTCTGCAGTTGGATTGGTTTCGTACTCTGGTCCCGTAGACGGACTGACATAGTGGCGTTACTATACAAACACTTCAAAACTTCGATATACCTATAGTCGATTTGGCATCGCTGAAGAGACTGCAGTACCGCCCAGGTCTCGATTGAATCGAAGGCTTTTTCATAGTCCACAAACGCTAGACATAACGGCCGATTATACTCCTCGGTCTTCTGTATAATCTGGCGTAGCGTGTGGATGTGGTCTATGGTACTAAAGCCTTTTCGGAAACCGGCTTGTTCGGGAGGCTGGAAGTCATCGAACCTGCGTGCGAGACGGTTCGTAATCACTCTCGAAAACAGCTTGTAAACCTGGCTCAAGAGCGAGATGGGCCTGTAATTCTTTAATAAGGTTTTATCACCTTTTTTAAAGAAAAGCACCACCACGCTCATCCCACGCTTTTGGCGTGGATCCTTCAAGAACGGCGGAGTTAAATAACTTCTGGAGGACTTGAAGTACCGGTTTTCAACCCGCTCTCAGAAATTCTGTCGTAACTCCATCCTCACCTGGTGCCTTGTTGTTTTTAAGCTGTTTCAGAGCGATCCTAATCTCGTACAGGCTGATGTCCGGGATGTCTTCGGTATAGTGTCGGGTTAGTTTGGCTCTGGTGTCCTGAGCCAACTGACCAACGGGGTTTTATATTGAGGTGTACATCTGTCCATAGAACTTTTCGACCTCTCTCAGAATCTCCGGTTTCGACGAAATGATAGTGCCGTTGTCGATCTTCAGCTTAGTCATTTGGCTTTGCCCTATAGACGAATGCTTTGCGAACACTTTTGAACCTTTGTTCCTTTCTATTATGACCTTAATACGAGATGTATTAAAGGTACTCAGATAGTGTCGCATAGATTTCGAGATTCGTCTATTAAGCACGCCGTAGGCCGACATATCAGCTGAAGACTGCAATCTCATTTCATCCCGGTCCTCCATTAGCTTAATGGTTTCATCTGAGAGTTTCTGGTGCTGTGTTCGGCGGGGGGTCTCAAAGAACTTAGATCCCACCGCTTGGACAGTTTCCACCAACCCGTTGTTTATCTCGTCAATATCATTGCAGCTGGCTAGGCACTGGAAGCGATTGTGCAGTTCTAGCTGAAAGCTCTCGGGGTTTTGGATTTGGGCAGGGTTTGGACGGAGTGCAGACTTCATCAGACGTGCCCTTTCAAGCTTAACATCGATATTCAATGTGCCTCTAACAATGCGGTGATCGCTCCCGGTTTTCACCCTGCTGATCACGGAGACATCATCAAATATTTGCTTCTTGTCGTCATAATGAAGTCTATCTCATTTCTAGTGACACCGTCGGGGCTTATCCACGTCCACTTTCTGGCTGGCCGCTTCTCATAGAAGGAGTTCATCATGAAGAGGCCCTCCTTCTCCATGAAGTCGGCCTGTCTCTGGCCCCTTCGGTTCCGCCGCCCGAATCCAAATGGCCCCACTCTCAGCTCATCGTCTTTCCTTGTCCCTAGCTTTGCGTTGAAGTCCCCCATTACAACCGTGAAGTGAGTCTTGGAAGTATGTATGGCCTCGGAGATCTCCTCATACATGGCTTCTACTTCATCGTCTGGGTGTGTCGAGGTCGGCGCATATACCTGTATGTTCTTCAACGAAAACCTTTCGGTAATTCTGAGTATAAGGTATGCTACCCTGTTCGACACACTGTCGACTTTTGTCACGTTGTTAACGAGGGACTTGCGGACGAGAAACCCTGTCTTCGGACTTCCGACAATCCTAGGATGTCCCAACGTAGCTTACTCAGTTCTTCTTCCAGCTCGACAACCTTCTCGTCAGCCCTGAGCGTTCGTGTGTTGTACGTTGCCAGGTCCAGTCGTCGGTGGTGGTAGCTGGATCGCTGCCGGGGATTCTTAGCACCCCCTGCTCCGCCACTGCCCTGGTTGCTACCACTTCCAGGGATGACGGAGGCGCCGGGGGACTGGGGGCCGTTTGTTAATTGTGTCCATCATAGGGGGAGTTTTGCCATAATCACCACGCTTGGCAGGCGGCTTGGTGATCGCAGTGGTTGGTGATTAGTACACAGAAGAATGCTGGTGCCCATTCCCTGGAACATCTCCCTTTGCCGGCTCACACGGCTCCCGCGGGATGAGAAGGGGTGGCCCTATTATTACGCCGGGACCACACGGCTTACACCTAGAGGCTACACCTGTATGCCTCAAGTTAATAGACGCAAGGCAGAGCATCGTAGGGCACATTTCTAAGGTGCGTGACCTACGAGGCTATGGAGGGATCTACCCTCCGTTTGTGCAATTAGCTTTATTTATCATCATGTAGCTGTAAAAAATACTTTCGATTCCAAGAAAGTTATGGAATCTAAAGTATTTTTTACATCTACATAGTTAAATTGATGATATTTAAATTTTAAGTATGTTAATGTTTATTTTTGGTTCGCGAGGTACGTCTTCTACAGTACCTGTTCTGCGCCGCATCTTGCCAGTTTGGTACTGAAAGAACGCAGAGATCTTCCTCCATCTCATCGATTGGCATCCCCAGATTAATTAATTATAAATTTAAAACTAATAAAGTAATAAAGCCGGCATGAACATGTGTCACCAGTGCCAACACCACCACTCCGTGTGTACACAAAAGCAAGTCTCACGACGCAGTGCTCCACGTCATGTGTCTCGGTGATGAGCGCGCCTTCTCCAACTCTACCCCCTCTACTTACCCTGGCGTATAGATACAGCAGCACATCCGTCCCCTGTAGGATGTAGAGCGCAGGCGCCAGGCCTCGGTACCGGCTGTCCAGCGGAGCACCCGTCCACGTCATGAACAGGGCTTCAGGTATGGAGGAGCCGCCACCGGAGCCCGAGCCCGAGGTAGCCCCGCCCGCGCTGCCCACTCGCCCTGCGAATACTGAAAAAATAGATCAAAACTAGATTCTAAACCCTTCAAACCGAAACACAGCAATGCTGCTTGGCGGCAGAAATCGGTATGCTGGTAGTACTGTCCAAGGCGAGCCCTTTCACAAATATTATATTATTTTTACTACCGTACAAAGTGGGTTAAATATTGGAAAATTTCATGTCAGGTATTATTGATTTTCAATTTATTTCATTTATTATGGCATTCAAAACAGAATACAATCAAACAGATACAAAATACAATTATCAACTTTTAGGCCTAGATTGCATACCAAAGCATATGTACACAGTATGACAACCCACAGATCGCAAAATTATTAATTGATTAAAAATAAAAAGAATATTCCCAGAAATTACATTATTAAATTGAATGTAACCGGTAAAACTGTATCAAACGGTAACTGTCTATGTTATTTAACGACTATTTTATTGATCTTAATACATTTAAATCGAATCTTAAAACGAATTTGACATCAACTATATCTCAATTCTGGTTTATGACCCCAACAACTCCATTTGACATAAATACCATTATCAATTCACTGAGAATCTGTACTAGCACTGGCTATGATGGGATAAGTACAAAATGAATAAAACAAACAGTGGAATACCAGTATTTAGTAATATTATAAATATTTCTATTGTTTTAGAAATATTCCCAGATAAATTAAAATACACTATCATCAAACCACTATTTAAAAAGAAAGACAGATATAGTATGAACTGTTAGGCCTATTTCACTCATTCCAGTATTCTCAAAAATTTTTGAAAGAGAAATTTATAATAGCTTTTACAATTTTTTAGAGTGTAATAACCTATTCGCAAATCAACAGATAGGGTTTCGTAAACACAGATCGATTAATTTGGCCATATACAAGTTTCTTCAGACCGTAATGTGTAACTTAGACACAAGGAAACAAGTTTGTGCTTTGTATTAGAACTTGACTAAAGCCTTTGATTACGTTGACCACACAATTTCATCGTCTAAGCTCGAATCATACGGCATAAGATGATTTTAGACTTGATCAAATCATATTTGGGAAATAAATGGCAAGCTACAGAAATAACACGCACGTGCCATAAATCAAAAAAAGAAATGATATTTAAATCACAATATCGAAAAACTAGATATGGGGTACCCCAGGGGAGTGTTTTAGGGCCACTTCTCTTTATCATTTATATAAATGATCTCTCCAAAGCTAATTTGACAACCCCAAAGCTGTTTCCGAGCATATGGTACTATTTGCAGATGGCAGCACAGTGATGTTTTTTGAGACACATAAACCCAATTTAGTTGCGAAAATCAGCTTAACCTTAGGCAAAATTATAGATTGGTTAAAACAAAATAATTTAGCAATATATCTTGACAAAACTCCGCTTACGACAATCTCAAATAATCATAATATCAACAATTCTGACATTAATATTCAATATTTATGACATAGAATCAATAATGTTGACACTACTAAATTCTTAGGATTAAATCTTGACTATAATTTAAATTGAAAATCGCACGCTGACATTATATGTAAGAAACTTAGTACATGTTCATACGCATTGTACATGCTCGGTATAAAATTATAACAAAAGTATTATCTGTATAGCTGCCCGTATATATAACAAATTTCCTTTGTCTGTATTAGATGCTTCAAGTCCGAGCGTATTCAAGGCAAAACTGAAAAAATTGTAGAAAAAGCTTAGTATATATTTCTAAGGGATGTTTAGATGACAAGGATCTTGTTTAATAATAATTAAAACTTTTTTACATAAAGCTTATATTGTTGTATCTAACTCAATAATTTTGACATTTTTATTACAATTAAAATCGAACCTACTAATTAAACTCGTCATTGCATGCGTAACATGCTGAATATGGCTGCACTTATACTATGTAATACTAAACAAATGGAAATGTATGGCATGATGTGTAGCCGTGTGTACCTATGGACTTGTTCCGAAATAAATGAATTAATAATAATAAACACCATGTACCCACCCATATTACGCAATAAATAGATTTGACTTGACTATTCTAGAGCAGTTCTGTGTAGACTAGCTGAAGGGAAATATGGACTAATTAAAGTAACAACACAAATAAAATGGCCTCAAATAAATAGATCAATAAAAAATTATAATTCATGAAAAATAAATGTTAAGAGAATTATTACATAGACGCACTCTTTAGATTAGTGAGAGTCCAGTGTTAATATGTACCATGTAGGTAAGGGTGCAGCAATATTAGATCGATCTATTCTATGGCATCCACCACGGTATTTCGCTAGTCTTAAACAGCACGGCCCGCGACATCCACTACATAGTCCACCCGTCTCGGTGCCAGATGCAAATAATATTAGATGCAGAGATAGTTAGACTATTGTTTACTCACCAGTGGGCAGCACAGTCGTCTGATGGTACAGGTTGATGATCTGCGGCGCCTGCGCAGAGTAGGCCAGCAGCAGGTTATCGTGCAGCTCGCGGAGGGAGGACGTCGACATCTCGTACACCTGGCCGTAGAGAAACGTAATATACAGAGCTAGATCACACCCAGAATACACGCTGGAACTCGAAACTTCCCATCTCAACAAAGGGCAGTTACTACAAATTAAGAGATATTGAAACAACAATACTAAACTATACGCCATGACTCGTGGCAGACGGGGCCAACTATTAAACATGTTTGTTTCTTTTTCAATACAATTACTGGTAATTAGTGTTATCGATAGATACTCGGTGCATCACTAGCGGCTCCCGTAAGGTCTGCAAGAGCGAGCGAGATAGCAATATCAAAATTGCTTGTCCCACGTTGTATGATCAAGTCTGCCAGGAGCGTTGGCTTCTAGTATAGTAACCTCCTGGTACTCAAACCTCAGTTTACTTCTTAAAGACTTTAATTCGTTATAAGCAAGACAATCAAATGCCATGAAACTACATAGGTGAGTGAACAACTAAAATTCTCCTATTCTATGACAAGTTTATAGCTGGTATACAAATTATGAATTCAAATATTAAACATAATAAACTTATATATAAAATTCCGGTGTGCGTCTACTCGTAATTCTTCTACTCCTAAAAGGGTTGACCGATTTTAATAAAAAATATATTTTACTTTGCACCACTTGGATGGTTATTAGCTGTAGTTGGACCTAGTAGGTGATGCTATTGTCGAGATCCAGAAAATTGGCAGACGCAGTCGCGGGCATTCAACACTAAATGCTGCACAAGGCAAGTCAAAACACAATTGTATATTGTTCTGCAAATTACCTGATCCCAGTCGATGTTTGAGTCCAGGACGTTAGGCGTCAGCAACGATGGGAAATTCGGTGATTCACAACGAACCTGAAACACATAACAAACAGACATTAGACATTAAACATTGTCATTAGTATGATACAAATATTGTGTCGTGCAGTCGGAATAGAAAATGTGTGGTGTAACATGGCTTTCAAAGGTAAATTAAGATGAGCAACTACAGTACGGAACTAGCAACCTAAGTACGGAACATTGTCGACAAATTGACGTCTATTTCGCGTGACCGATGATCGCGTGGGTAGGGGTCATTATAAGTGCGGTAGTGTAATTACCATGCACTCAGAGTCGGGCCCGTGCGCGGCGATGTGCATGGCGTGCGGCGCCGTGAGCAGCGGCGCGCGGTACACGCTCACTGCCGACAAGTGGTAGGCGCTGCTGGCTCCCGCGCCCGACCTCGCGTGCCCGATGATCACGTGGGTAGGGGTCACTTTGCGGACTAGGATACCTGAAAAATATACACATATCATCCTCCTAGCTAGCTGATTTCGGCTACAGATACTTGGCTTTGTCTTATAAGGGCCTATATAGGTACTAATAACTGATATTATTGTTTATCTTAAACTAACCTTGCATTGGCAATGATATCGTTTCAAACTCGTACCCGTTCACAAATATCGTGACCTGAAACAAAGCATCCATTCAATTGTATGATTAAGTATAATACTTAGGCAACAGAAGAGTACTCAGGTAAATGATGATAAGAGATAAGCTGTAGTCTACGCCAATTTTCAGTTACATCAAAAAAATTGTTTGGGCATAGTGTATTTGAGGGTTACCGCGCTACGCTCACTACGTTGGGACTGTTCGACTGATGTTGATACCTGTATGTCCATACTCCTCCTCTGCAATCGCTCGGAGACGTTGAGCGCAATGCAGGTCCACTTCCGCGTCGGCAGCACGTCGTGCACCCGCGCTACGCTCACTACGCCGGGACTGTTCGACTGATGTTGATACCTGTATGTGCTTACTCCTCTTCTGCACTCGCTCGGAGACGTTGAGCGCGAGGCAGGTCCACTTCCGCGTCGGCAGCACGTCGGGCACCCGCGCTACGCTCACTACGCCGGGACTGTTCGACTGATGTTGATACCTGTATGTGCATACTCCTCCTCTGCACTCGCTCGGAGACGTTGAGCGCGAGGCAGGTCCACTTCCGCGTCGGCAGCACGTCGGGCACCCGCGCTACGCTCACTACGCCGGGACTGTTCGACTCAGGACGGCTCAGGCGGAGGGTTAACGAACCTGGATAAACAAATCATTATTGGCCCATATAACCAACAACATTCGATGCATGCAGGGCTGGAAACTGACAAACAACTAGTTTGTACGGAACTTATTCATTATTCTGGGATGAAATCTATTATCTAGAAAAGTAAGTTCGTATAAGCGAAGTTCTACCGCTGCGCTAGTGAGATTTCCAACAAAGCGCTTTGGGGAGTGCGTTACCCCGCGGCTATACTATGCTTCTGCTACTCGCGCTGCCGCGCTGTTGTCGCGAGTTGTCGCGATTAATACCGTAGGTGGTCATACACAGCCCTCCTTTTTTTTATGGTTTTTGTGGGGAAACAGGCTTACGGCCCACCTGATGGTAAGCGGTCACCGTCGCCTATTGACACCGGCAACACCCGGGGTATTGTCGATGCGTTCCCTACACTGTAGAAACCTCTTTACATTTCTCTTGAAGCGTGCCATGTCGTAGCCTAATGGGAAAACCTCAGATGGTAGCTCATTCCACATCTTGTACAGGGTCATCCACAAGTACAGGGTAGAAACGATCGCGTGAAGCGTGTGGTGCGTGATACCCAATTGTCGATGATATGTGGATGAGCTTTATTACGTTGTCGAGAAGTGCGGTGGTAAAATCTCGACGACGGGATGAGATCAAATGGCTCCTCAGAACATTCCCCATTATACAGGCGGTAGAATACACTGAGCGATCCGATGTCACGGCGTTGACTCAGCGTTTCCAGCCTGTCGGCGAATTTGGGATCACCGATGATTCTAATGGCTATTCTCTGAAGGGAGTCAAAACGAAGCAATTGGTTCTTTGGAGCTCCGTGCCAAAGATGGGAACAGTATTCTACGTACGGCCGAACTTGCGCTGTGTACAGCAATAGCCGTTGTTGTGCCGTAAATAACTGTTTGGCACGGTTAAGGACTCGCAAGTTTTTTGAATGTTAGCACAGCTTTTGCTTCTAAGTGACTTCCATACTGGACCTCATTAGAAATTTCGACTCCCAGAATCCCTATACTCGCCGAGACGGGGAGAGGAATGCCCTGGAACCGTGGAGCTATTGTGAAAGGGGCCTTCTTTGTGGTGAACGCACAGACTTGCGTCTTGGTTGGGTTTAAGGTGACCAGATTAAGGTTACCCCAATCTGGCACGCGCTCCAAAGAGCCTTCAACCTCAGACACAAGTCTTTGTCTGTTGTCTTCCACTTCCGACCGAGAGACATTAGGGCGACCAGTGTAGAAAGTATCACCCGTACTGTCATCCGCGCATAACAATGAAGGCCGCTTATGTGCAGCATATCATTGATGTGAAGAATAAACAGTGTGGGCGATAGCACTGATCCTTGGTGTACACCAGAGTTAATGGGCATTGAGTCCGAGCAAGAACCATCTACAACGGCTCTTATGATCCGCCCGGATAAGAAACTGGCGACCCAACTGCAAAGTCCGCCGGGGAGGCTGTATGAGGGAAGCTTCGAGAGAAGCGCCTTGTGCCACGCCCGATCGAACGCCTTCGCGATGTCTAAACTAACAGCTAGAGCCTCCCCCCTACTCTCAACGGCTTCCGCCCAGCGGTGAGTGAGGTAAACTAGAAGATCACCAGCTGATCGCCCATGACGAAAGCCGTATTGGCGGTCACTGATCAGCTGGTGTTCCTCAAGATACCTAAGAAGCTGAGTATTAATTACTCGCTCCATCACTTTACAGAGTAGGGAGGTAATTGCTATAGGCCGATAGTTAGACGGATTAGTTCAATCCCCTTTTTTAGGGATCGGGTGGACATGGGTCACTTTCCAAGAAGACGGCACGATACCAGTGGTATATGACAATTCAAAGAGGGACGTAACAACAGAAAACAACTCAGGAGCACACTTCCTGCTCTCGCGATTTCTCGCGGAAGTAATCACGCGATTATTCTACACTATAGGTAGATGTAGGTACCAGCACAGAGAAATAATATACTTACTACGGTATTAGGTTCCTACCTACTCATCATTATCATGACTAGAATTAACAGACTATGTAACTTTTGTTTTTTTCCTGTTTTGTTTACTAAATAAATAAAAATAACACTCTCTATAGGTACTTAGATACCTACCTACATACGAGACAAACTGTTAAAAACCAATAACTAATTTAAAAAATTAGATAGGTAATTAGGTAGTTATGCCTGGTAATACGAAACCAAAATTAGACAGGCCCTAAATACCCTAAATTAATTCTATACATTTTAACGTAGTTTCATTTGACCACTCATCCGTCGTAGTTGGCGGTGGTATAATTTTTTCAAATCCCAAAATGCACGTGCTTCCTCTCTGAGCGCTCGAAGCGGTATGAGACGCGTGATGCGTGTGGCCAGCTTACTCGCGTCCAAATGTGGAGCGGTAGGGCATGACGAGGAGCATGAGAAGTAACGCGGCCACCTTAAAGAGCACCTAGCCTATAACTCCCAAGCCTTCATATTCACCTGTCTGCGGCTCCAGCCAGACCTCGAACATGAGCGAGTCGTGACCTATTGAGAAGACATGCGCCAACTCTGCGCGCGTCTCCGTCTTACTGGGCGAGTTTGCTTTGCTGGTCGGCTTGCTGGTTGGCTTACTGGTTTTACTGGCCAACTTATTGGTTTCTGCGTCGGAGGAATCGCCTTCAGGTTCTTCATCCTTATCTGGGAAAATGTTATTTATGATTTGAAACATCTATTGGCATTCCTTGAGGATAACACCGACTCGTCATGCCATGACGGCGTTAGTGTTACTCTATGCGGGGTGCAGCCACAGCACGAGCGAGAAGCCCGCCAGCCAAGGCGGCCCAGCTCGCGCCCTCTGCACCTACTCGGCACGCGCCTGCGCTCCATGCAGACACTCACCAGTGGCACTAGTGTTGCTCTGTGCGGGGTGCAGCCACAGCACGAGCGAGAAGCCCGCCAGCCAAGGCGCCCAGCCCGCGCCCTCCGCGCCCACTCGGTACGCGTCTCCGCTCCACGCAGACACTCACCTGTGGCACTAGTGTTGCTCTGTGCGGGGTGCAGCCACAGCACGAGCGAAAAGCCCGCCAGCCAAGGCGCCTAGCCCGCACCCCCCGCGCCCACTCGGTACGCGCCTGCGCTCCACGCAGACACTCACCTGCGGCATTAGTGTTGCTCTGTGCGGGGTGCAGCCACAGCACGAGCGAGAATCCCGCCAGCCAAGGCGCCCAGCCCGCACCCTCCGCGCCCACTCGGCACGCGCCTGCACTCCACGCAGATACTATTCCTGTTTTAAGACAAAAGTAAGTACTCGGCCAAGGATCGATACTGCCTGAAATTATGAGAGAAGTATTTGCCCAACATTGGTTCAATAACCATACAATATCGAGAAGTAAGTTTTGTTGTTTAAAATATTAAGGTACCGGATCTCGTGTGCGCCTCGTACAGTTTCCGCGCGGAACTCTCCGCCAGGTGGCTCTGTGACGACACTCCGTTCATCGTTAAATGGACGAACTCTTCTGATAGCGACTGCATTGTATCTGAAAATAAGATGTATCTTATTGTGTCTTTGTATGGATACAAAGTTTTCTTCAAATTATGAATATACATATGAGTTTTATTGTGTTTGCTATTTTGTTGAGACGTGATAGATTTTTCAGTGACTCAGTTTTTCACTGTAATTTGCGGAAAACCTATAGAACTTGTCGAATATTTATCATCAACAGACAATCGTAAGAATCGTAATCGTACAGACAAGAACAAATATTTGACAACTGTATAAAAATCTCGCTAAGGAACATTCAAGCTCTGCACTGCAGCGCTCTCGACTCAGCTGTGAAGAGACGGAGGAATGTGCACTCACCAGCGACGTCCCTGTCAATAGGGAAGGTGAGGATGCAGTCCGGCGTGTGGTACCCGCCCTGCGCCGTCAGCCGCTGCAGCGCCGTCAGCAGCAGCGTCAGCGGCGGCGACTCCGCTGTGAAAAGGCGGAGGAACGCCGCTAGCTCGGGCGGCTCTATACTCTGCGATGCTAGCACGTGGATCAACTCTAGAATGCTTCTTTGGAGATCTGCGAACATGATAAAAATTACAAAGTGTAGGTAGATAGAGGTAGGTGAGATGTCATGTCGAGTCGAACAGGATCATGAAATACTCATAACTCGTAACTACTCCTAGTACATCTGGAGAAGGGTAACTACCTAAGCGCGTAAGTAACTAAGATCAGTGTGTAAAATTGACCGTCGCGCTAAGGGATATAGAAGCAATGCACAAAACGAGCGGTCGATGACATAGTTGTACCTTCTAGCCTGGGGTCGGTGGAAGCCAGCAGCATGACGGCGGGCGGCGCCAGCAGCCGCTGCGCGAGGCGCTGCGGGGAGCGCGCGCCCGCCAGCGCCGTCGCCAGCCGAGAGCAGCACGCGCGCGCCAGCTGCACGCCCACGCGCTGCACGCCCAGCGCCGACAGCGACGCCGGGCCCCCTTCCTCCAACTTCTGCTTCGACTGCAGCAATCTGCACGGGTACATTGAACCCTTAGCGTCCGTTCAGACGGCCGTCAACCATACCTCACCCGACAAAAATGTGAACAAACGCTTATCGTCAGGTGTACGAGTTACGAATGTATGTAACGATGTGCCAACTTAATTTCTATGAAAGTTGAAGCCACATCCTTAGACATGAAGTTACAAAAAAGTGTAACCTTGACCAACTTTCACCTCGACCTTTCTTTCTTGTTAGACTAGTTTTCACCAAATCAAAGTAACACGTTCTGAAACCACCAATATTCAAATAAAAAAAAAATTTAAATAAAATTGATCCATCCGGGTAGCAGCTTCAAATTTATAACACTCGGGGCATCGGGGGATAAAAGCTCACAAATAATGTACAATAATAAGAATAACGTGGCAATAACTGTCCACCAAGCCAGCAATTATTCAATCGGATGGTCAGAGATCAACTCCACTGTATCGTGCGTGGTTAACCACAGACTCACGCACTGCGGCTATACGACACCGGTAACGATATTTAACGATCTCGATGGGCGAGGACTAGTTTTACATGCAAGAGGTTACAGATTCGTTTCCCCAGAACATTTGCAAACATTTTCCCGATTTGGATAGTGTGGTAACATTAGTACTTATACTTTCTAATGGCACAGGGTACCCTAGTGATCAGGGCCATGTATAAATAATTAAATAATAGTGGACATTTCACACAGAGCTATGTAGCCCCAAACTAAGCAAAGCTTGTGCTATGGATTAGCAGATAAATTATAAAATACTTATATACATTTTATTGAATAAACAAATGGGGCTGTTAATTTTAAGAAATGAGCTCAAAACGAGTGAAAGAAGTCTGAATCCGTTCTCAGTATTACATCAGTATTGCATGGACAATCTAAACACAAAAATATATTTTTATTATGAAGGAAGAATATAGGCTATATACTAACTTGTCAATAAGCTGTGTGAGTATATCCACGACAATAATACACAGCTCCGGATGAGCTAACTCGCCATTCTTTGTGTATTCCGTACATTCTGTCGTCAGAGCTTCGGCCACAGGCGTTTGTATAACTGAAATATAATATAGACTTTATTACAATGAGATATGATTGAGAATTTATTAAAAAAAAATACTTTTATAACAAAAATGTAATCTGTGAAGAATAAATCTTAATTAAAAACAAATAAGTTTGCAAATTGATTATTCTGACATACCTGATGAAGAAATGGAAGACATAGTTGATATCTTTCTGGTCTTGTAAGACGGTATCAGGTCGAATTTCCCAATCTCTACATCAGCCTGCAAGCAACATTTCCACTAAGATTAGGTTAGAATAGCGATGTTTGGTAGTACATTACAGAAACAGAAAATCATAAAAATTTCAAAATTAAACTTCTCCTAATAGAATCAAATAAAACTATTTAATCCCATTATTTATTCTCCTGTAATTGGAACAAATAACAGGCAAAATTCATTACTGTGGTGTACCGGTGATAACTTTAATTAATTGTGCAAGAGCAATGATTTGAAAATAAATGAAAATAAAAACATTTATTTGACACGACACATGTACACACGGCTGCACATCAACCTATACATTTCCAGTATAAGCTGACCTCGCATTGTGTAGGCTTTTCGTAGAATGAGAGGTCAGCGTATACTGGAATGTATAGCTTGATGTGTAGCCGTGTGTACCTACAAAATAAAACACAAAAGAAGAAGGTGACATAGAAGTAATGTCGAATCTTGACTTCTGACTCTAAGAAGTAGGTGGGTGTATAAAGGATAAGTAGGTGCAAGAATGCCAGAAGTCGAAGATTAATTACGGTCGAAGGTTAATAAAAAAAATACAGGAATATCTCACGCACCTTCCATCGTAATTACAAAGCACGAGTCAACTCAGCTAGACAGCGATTGAGCAGCCTGTTTTGTTAGCGGTAACATTAGTATGTTTAACTTACTAACTAGTAGATTAACAACATATAATTATCTATATATACAGTGTAAACTCCATGTAACGTCACTCGTTTTAACGACAAACTCTCTAAAGCATCGAAATCATTCGGCTTTGGTTGGTTTAGCTTGTCTTGCATACAATGGTACACTCTGTATAGCATTACACCCACTCTCAATGAAGACAACAATTTGTAATAAAAAGTTCTTTTTAAGTTGCCAAATTAGTAAAAACTGCGCAGCTGTGTATATCCTTTTGTCGTTTTATTATCCTAGACCATAATAAACTCGACTGTCGGCATCATACACACCAAACTTTCTAAGAAATCCGTTCTTTTGTTTACAAAATGAGATTGCTTGCACGTGTAGCTGCAGACTGTTGTTAGTAGAAGTGATGGATTTTATCTATACGTTGTCATATTCTTAGTAGCTCACAAACTTTCAAATTGTAAACATAAACTGTAAAACGCAATAGCGTTCAAATTAAAACAGATTTTTATTGTAGGTACTATTTAACAAGACAAATCAGAAATAAACGTTTTCTTTTTCTAATACAGATTTTACTTCTCTCCATTTAACGACAACTCTCTATAACGTCAAAATATGGTCAGTCCCTTGAGTGTCGTTATATAGAGTTTACACTGTATATATATAAAACAAAGTCGATTAGTTACACCTTTTACTCAAGAACGGCTGGACCGATTAGCATGTTAAAATCGAAAAAATATATGCAGAAAAATTATTTGTCATACATAGATGCAGCTAATGATGTCCAATTGACAATTCTACCGGCGACGTACATTGGCAGCCCGCGTCATACTTTACATGTCGATTTTTGTACTTTTATGCAACTTATGTAATTTAGAGTATTGATTGATTGATTGAAAATTATTTATGGCACAAAATACATAAATCTGTACATAGGCGAACTTGATGCTAGCAAGCATTCTCTTCCAGTTAACCTTTGCCTAGTGTTGAAAAATATTTTTGTAGCTAGTGCATGACATAATGTAGCAGGAAAAATTATATATTAAAAAATAAGACTAAGATATATTGAGATATAGAGTATTTTCAATAAACGTACTTTCAAATATTACACATCAATAAACACTAGTTGAAAAATAATAGATAAACTAATAAATAGGTAGTTACAATAAAACTATCCATTTTATCATAATAAAAACTGAATTTAATTCAGCTAATAAGTTTTATAACACAACTGTTATTGATTCTAAGGCGGTACGAAGTTCGTCGGCTCCGCTAGAGAATAATAAATAAATTGATTTTAATAAGGTAATTATTCATATGTAATCAAAATTGCTTAGTTTAACTTGGAAGTTTTTATTTTTAAGACAATACGTTGATGAGTGAGTGGTGTTATCTTAACACATACTTACCGCATACACTGTACTTCTTATTCTTATAATATTTTCTGTTTATTACAGATTCGTTTGATAAAATTGCACTTGTACTAACCATAAGACATGTTTATTATTATTATTTTACTAACAATTATGGATCTTTGTCATCTAAAAAATAGTTTAATAAATGAATTGAGTAGAATTAACGTCAATCTGTCTCCGGATGGGCCAAATCGGATGCGGTTTTATTATAATAGAAAGCTAGTTTAACTGTGGTGGTTCCTAGCTATGTCAGTTTGCATATGTCTATGCCAACCTGTAATTTTATCGGCGTCGAATATAAAACTGTGACAATTCTAGGTCAACCGGAACTACCATATAGGTTTTCGACCCAAAACCTATAGGGTACTTCCGGTTGCCTTAGAATTGTCAATTTTGATTAAAAGCAAGGTCTTACAGTACAAGTAAAGGAAAAATACCAAAAAATAAAAACAGTTGAAAATGAAGGTAAATTTTGGTACTTACAAGTTTTCGCGAAAATCTAAATTTGCCCATATCTTTTTGTCGTGTTGACTGAGGACCTTGATTTCTATACACCTAATATGGACTATAGACCTCAGTATCTGGTATACATTTCAACTTGGTAGGACCACCCGTTCCTGAGAAAATCGGTGGTGACACACGGGCAGACAGACGGACAAGAGAATGATCTTATAAGGGTTCCTTTTTTTACTATTTAAGGTACGGAACCCTAAAAATGTACGTACGAGATAAATACCCGTTTAAATTAGTGATTATTTACAGTGATTTATTCTATTCTCCTCACCAGTGCATTGTTTTAAAAGCTTACCTCGTATCCCTCGTCTCGCCTGCCGGATGTCGGCTCGCTGTGCTCGCTGGCGTACACCGGTGCGGCGCTCTCTTCGCTCGACGAACACGACGCTGAGCTGCCGCCCGACGGGCACAGCAGTGGAGGGACCTGCCAACAAACATTACATGACTCATCAGCAAGACGACCTCCGCGGCGCAGTGGGCGAATAGCCGGCTGAGATGGAGGAGGGAGCGGGTTTATTCCCGCCGCGGAATAAATCTTTGCATGATCTACAGATATTTTGTTCCGGGTCTGGATGTTTTTCTATATATTAAAAGTATGCATTTACAACAAAATAGTACAAAAGTATTCCATCAGTTATCTGGTTCCCGTAGTACAAGCTTCGCTTAGTTTTGGGCTAGATGGCGCTGCGCTGTGTGAAATGTCCAGAATTATTTATATAATTGTTGGGTTTATTTCGAGATCCAGCCGCGGCTTTGAAAGCGTGGTTTGTCAATCAAAAGTAGGTAACCTATGCCTCAATCCAGTTCATAATCTATCTATATACCAAGTTTCATCGAGATCGGTTCAGCGGTTTAGTCGTGAAAATGCAACAAACAGAGAATCACATTCCATTATTCCATGGCAATGCAACAACAGCAGCTACCTGCAACTCATTGCAGGGAGGCTGGACTTTGATTGTTCCATCATGGAACACTGGACGAGACCGCACACTGTGCACGTCTAGTGTCTCCAGAGTCTAATGTCTACCTGCTTCTTATTTTTATGTTTTTAATTTTATTTTATTATATTTTGGTAAACATGGACTATGTACCAACCTCGTATTTAATGTTGTGTTAGTGGTCTGAAATAAAGAATTGAATGCGCAAGATGATATGTATGTACAACTCAGAAATCAGGACATCCTGTAGTTATTTACGGAAGGATCCGGAAAACCGCAAACAATCTTGCTTATCCATAGAAGGAAGTGCATCCTGCAATATTACTGTTGTTATACATTCTAGACAAACAAACCTGTTTTCAACTCGACTATTAACCTAGATCAATCCAATACAAGTGGAATCAACACTACGGAAAATAACTACTAGAGTTCTCCAGTCTTAAATTGCGTACATCCATCTTTACTAGGACCAAGCCAGATATGTTTAATTCATTTTAATGAAAAAGATAATTTTAAAACGTTTTACGGTATGTAAACTTCAAGTAGACGTCGCTGGAAAAACAGTGCAGGCAATTTTAATATATATTTTGGAAAAATATATTACTTAAGTACCTAAAACTTTCAATTATAATAATTAATCTCAATTGCTTAACATGATTTGACAATTGCCACACAGAACTTTCAAAAAATGGCTCTGTTTCGTTCGTTCGTCTCATCACTGGCTATTTCTTGGTCTAGGTCTATGTAATAGTCATACAATTTAGTTGCACTACAACCGACACAAACAAGCACGTCAATATCAAAACAAATCACTCACTTTTTCCTTAGACGTGACTTGATGCACACAAACACAATATTCATAACACCTACTTAGCAAATAAACAAAGCATACTGTTTAGATAAATAAAATTCTCAGATAAAAAAAATGGCGATTCAGAGAATAATCTGAATACGTTTTTTTGTTTATTATGTGGTTTAATATATGAGTGAATCGCGGACGACTGGCTTCGTCTCAAGATTTCCGTGCTCTTGAAAATGTCTACAGTTACGCGAGTTCTAATCTCGCTTAGGGTTCCGTCTAATGTTAGAGTAAATATTTTGTGCTTCAACGAGTTCTTCAAGGTTTACCTATAATACAATTGAGATGGAAAATACGAACAAGTACATGTGTAAATGTACAACTTAATAATTTGCATACCTGTTTGTAACTTTCGCAAAAATGTTAATAAATAAAAATAAATAAATAATTGCTGGACATTTCACACAGCGCTATCTAGCCCCAAACTAAGCATAGCTTGTACTATGGGAACCAGATAACTGATAGAATACTTATATACTTTTTTTTTGTAAATACATACTTATTTATAATATATAGAAAAACCACCAGACCCGGAACAAATATCTGTAGATCATGCAAAAATTTGTTCCGCGGCGGGAATCGAACCCACTACCTCCTGCGTCTCAGCCGGCTATTCGCCCACGGAGGTCGTCAATGAAATTTGCAAGCCAAAAAGTAAGATAATATTGAAATAGAATATGTTAATTAAGATCTAAATATGTACATATTATTAAACGTTGTCTGGAAGAGGTCGCTTTGTTAAGCGATAAGACCGCCCATTATGCTTACTTTTATTTAATTATTTCTTTATATCTGTTGTGTCTAGCTTGTAATATATAATAAAGAATTTTCATTCATTCATTCATATTATCAGAAAATAAACGAATTCTATGCAAAAACACAACTAACTATAGTTTTCTCTATTTTATTATATCATTCCGAAAAGAAGATTTCTTATATGCATTCTTTGATGCTATACAAATCATTAGTTAAAATCGAACACAAATATATAAATCAAAGACGAGGAGTTGGCTCTTGTGGACACTACCGTATTCTTAGGTATAACCCTAGATAATAAGCTTCAATGGGGCCCTCACATTGATAAGTTGTTGAAGACTTGTTCTGCGGCATACGCAGTCAAAAAGATCCGTCTTTTTACAGACGTAGACACAGCTAGACTAGTTTACTTCATCTACTTCCACAGCATTATGTCATACAGTTTACTGCTGTGGAGGAGTGCTGCAGATATAAACACCGTTTCTGTGCTGCAGAAGAGGGTTGTTCGTGCAATTTATAATATGAGTCTTAGAGAATCATTACGCATTAAGTTTAAAGAAATAAATATTATGACATTCCCTTGTCCTACATCCTACATACATACCTACATATACTACATATTACTCGTACGCGATAACTTGGGACCTGCTAGGAATGCGACTCCCCGACCGCTTCCCCTGCACTTCCCCGATGGCGCCCGTATTGTACCGTTCGCATCACTATTTTTTACTAGGGTTTTTAGTCTCGTACTGGCCTACGTCACGTAACGACGCGCTCTGGAATTCTCTTAGTTTTCGTTTGTGTTATTGTTTTGTTGTTGTAGTTTTTGTTAAGTCTTTTTGTTATCATTATGAAGGGTAAACCTTTGCATAGCGGAGAAAGAAACCTCGTGCTAAAAGTGTTAGAGTTTTTTGAAAACGAAAAACGGATCAAACAGTTTTGTTTACCTGTCCACTAAGTAGTGACGAAGATGAGATAATGTAAATAATAGATAAAATAAATGTATAAACTTAAACATTGTATTTTTATTTTATTCAAATAGTGTAAAAAAGATTAGATAAAAAGCAACGTCCTCCCTGAGTAACATAATAAATTAGGTTAAAAAAAACAAAGACGAAGCCGCGGGCGGCTGCTTGTTATGTTCGTTTTTTTGCGGACGGTACAAACACGCCAATATGACGTCACCGCGCTCAGGTCCCAACTTATCGCGCACGGGTAATACATACTTACATTTATGAAAATCTGATGTATGTCACAAAAATATTAATTTGTATAAGAAAAATAGTGATAATCATAATTTTAATACTAGAAATAAAGATAAACTCGCTGTTGCCCCTTGTAGACTCCATAAAGTTAGTAAATCGTTTAAAGGGCAAGGTCTACGCATTTATAACAAACTCACAAGTGATGTACAATAATTGACAATAATTAAACAAAATCTTTATAAAAAAGCCAACTATAAAATATCGGATTATTTAGATGATAGAAAAGCTTGGGATTAAAATTGC
The DNA here is from genome assembly GCA_918857605.2 of Philereme vetulata. Lineage (NCBI taxonomy): Eukaryota > Metazoa > Arthropoda > Insecta > Lepidoptera > Geometridae > Philereme > Philereme vetulata. Next base: position 6,706,258 of record OU975471.1, on the reverse strand, counting down.
TCGAACTCGTTCAAAAATATTGCAATTTAGACGTAATTTATTTTCTTTATTGTTAAGTATTCTAAAAGGATCATTAAAAAACAACCGGCCTTGTTTCTTGCCTTTCTTGCCTGGCTTGGTCGCGAAAGAGAAGGCAGTAAAGTTAACGTTTCAAAGTAATCCTTGTGATTTTAATGAATAAACAAGTCAATCTTTTTTACTTAACTCAAACACCTAGTGTTTTTCAAATTTTCACGATCACTTACGTCGGGATAACACATAAAAAAGGTACATACGCGATAAATACCAGTTTAAAATAGTAATTACAAATAGTACCTGTCACACCCACAAACGTTCTACAGTATTACAGTATTTCGTTACGGAATTCTAATATAATAGAGTCGATTAAGGCGACCTACGTAGGCGAGGGGGCCGAAACCGGTAACGCAAGATTAGGCCGCGACCTCTTCCGTATTCTATGTTAGTTAATCGTATGCATCTTCGTAGAGAGGCCGGGTGAAGTCAATGTATCGGACCGTGCACTTGAGTTGAGATGCGAACAATTCGAGAACTATCGACTAACTTAGAAGAGTACTTGATATTTAACCTGTTATAATTATAATATTACTAGACCCGCCGAACTTCGTACAGCCTTGACATGCATATGACGCAGGCTGCCAATGCGTCGCCCTGATAGAATTGTCAATCGGCCATCATTAGCTGAATCTTTGTATGAGAAAATGAATTTTCCTCATAATTTCTTTTTGCGTAGTTTTTCCGATATTTTAATAGTTATTCTGCTATTCGGGACGGATACGAATCCACCATATCAAAGATCATCAAAATCGGTGCAGCCGTTCTTGAGTTATAAATGGTGTAACTAACCCGACTTTGTTTTATATATATATATTGTTACGCCGAGGCTGTTACAGAATAAGTACTAGTCGGTTTTTCTCGCAGTTATACCTACTGTAGTACTTAGCCGTGGGGCACTGGCAATAGAATGTTGCCCCTCCGCTCTTGCCTGTGGATGCAGTAGGAGTCTGCTAAGGGATACCTCCGAAAGATGGGCAGCAGTGTCTTTTTGTGTTTTCAATACCTATACTGCGCTCGCCAACCTGCCTGCCAAGCGTGACGAGTATGGCAACAACCCCCTCATGGATTTACAACATAAAACCAGGCCCTTAGTCCCCGGCGGCCCCGCTAATCCTGGCTACGGTAGCAGTCACGGTAACGGCGGGGCCAGGGGTGTTAAGAATCCCCGGGAGACGATCGGCTACCAAACCCTACGACGACCACTGGCCCTGGTAACACACAACATCCGCACTTTGAGGACAGACGAAAAGATTGTTGAGCTGGAAGAAGAAATTAGTAGATTACACTGGGACATTTTGGGGTTATCAGAAGTCCGTAGAGAGGGCGAGGACACGATATCCCTTAAGTCTGGTAACCTACTATACTACCGGGAGGGCGACCAACAGTCCCAAGGTGGTGTTGGGTTTCTCGTTCACAAGTCACTCATCAACAACATTATCACCATCGACAGTGTGTCGAGCAGGGTCGCGTACCAGACACTCAGAATATCTAAGCGATATTCGCTGAAGATCGTTCAGGTATATGCGCCGACCTCTTCACACCCAGATGAAGAAGTAGAGTCTATGTATGAGGACATCAGTAGAGCCATACATACGAACAAAACTCACTTTATTGTTGTTATGGGGGACTTCAATGCAAAGCTAGGCATGAGAAGCGATGATGAGTTGAGAGTGGGGCAATTTGGATATGGGCAACGGAACCCCAGGGGACAGAGGCTGGCCGATTTTCTGGAGAAAGAAGGACTCTTTATGATGAATTCTTTTTTCCAGAAGCCGCCTCACAGGAAATGGACCTGGATGAGTCCCAACGGTTCCACGAGAAATGAGATTGATTTCATCTTGACTAACAAGAAACGGATATTCAATTATGTCTCTGTGATTCACAGGGTGAAAACCGGCAGTGATCACCGAATTGTTAGAGCCACATTGAATATGAACGTTAAACTTGAAAGGTCCCGTTTGATGAAATCTACGCTCCGACCCACTCGCGCACATATCCAAAACCTCGAGAGCTTTCAACTCGAACTTGCAAATCGCTTTGACTGTCTAGAAGTAGATGCATCAGTGGACGAGATCAATAACAGGTTCGTAGAAACCGTCCATACGGTGGGGTCCCAGTTCTTTAAGACCCCCCGTACCAATAGACCTCAGAAACTCTCTGATGACACCCTTAACCTCATGGCTGAACGACGTTCTTTGCAACTGCAGTCTCCCGATGATGCTCAGTCACATAGGCAGCTCAATAGAAAGATTTGGAAATCCTTGCGGCACGATATTCGTACCTTTAATACATCTCGTATTAAAGATACGATAGAGCGGAATAAAGGCTCCAAAGTGTTCGCGAGAGATAATTCTATTGGGCAGAGCCGCATGACGAAGCTGAAGAGGGAAGATGGCAGCATAACGTCAAGTAAAGCGGAAGTGTTAAGGAAAGTCGAAAGGTTCTATGGACGGCTCTACGATTCGGTCACTAAACCTGTTTACAGTGCGGCCAACGACCCAAGAGCCAAACTGACCCGACATTATACCGAAGATATTCCGGACATCAGCCTGTATGAGATCAGGATGGCCTTGAAGCAGCTTAAGAACGACAAGGCGCCGGGTGAGGACGGAATCACTTCAGAGCTTCTGAAAGCGGGTGGATCACCGGTACTTAAAGTCATTCAGAAGCTCTTTAATTCCGCCTTGCTTGAAGGTACGACGCCAAAAGCATGGAACGGGGTCGTGGTGGTTCTGTTCTTCAAGAAAGGTGACAACACCTTGCTTAAGAATTACAGACCCATCTCGCTTTTGAGCCATGTTTAAAAGCTGTTTTCGAGGGTCATCGCGAACCGTCTCGAACGCAGATTTGATGACTTCCAGCCTCCCGAACAAGCCGGGTTCCGTAAAGGCTACAGTACCATAGACCGCATACATACTCTGCGGCAAGTCATACAGAAGACCGAAGAGTATAACTTGCCGCTATGTCTCGCGTTTGTGGACTATGAGAAAGCCTTTGATTCGATCGAAACATGGGCAGTGCTTGAGTCTCTCCAACGATGCCGTATTGACTATCGGTACATCGAAGTGTTGAAGTGTTTGTATAAAAACGCCACTATGTCAGTCCGAGTACACGAACAGAGCTCGAAGGCGATTCCCTTAAAAAGAGGCGTAAGACAGGGAGATGTAATCTCTCCGAAACTGTTTACGACCGCATTGGAAGATGCCTTCAAGCTTCTGGAATGGAAAGGACTGGGCATCAATATTAACGGCGAATGCATCACTCACCTTCGGTTTGCCGACGATATTGTGGTCATGGCAAAGTCGATGGAAGAGCTCAGCACGATGCTCGAAGGCCTCAATCGAGTCTCCCAACGGGTAGGACTTAAAATGAACATGGACAAGACGAAAATCATGTCGAATGTCCATGTCGTCCCTGCCTCAGTTATAGTTGAGAACTCGGCTCTTGAAGTTGTCGACGTCAGTAAGTTGTACTGTGTCACAGAATAGGTAATACTTGGTATGGAATGACCTACATACCACGTTTTTACCTACCGTTGCACAGATTAAGAAATAGTAGACAATGAAATACCTATACTTTTCTAGATACTAGTGGAAGGTTCTGGAAATAATGCTCGGTATAAATAGTGCGTAGAGACGTCCGCAGAGTCAGTCTTGATTTGGCGATACGTGCGAACATTTCGGTTACTTTTAGTGGTTTATTGTGCGATAGTGTTGTGAATTAGTGTGTTGTGATTAAGATCGTGTATTTTGCATTTTAGTGTTGAATAAAAGTGTTATTTTGGTTAGATTCATTTTAATTATTTTATCCCGAACCCTCAGCTCGTAACAATATATATTTAAAATAGAGACGCCAACAGCTTAGCGTTACATTATTGGTTAGGTTTTATTCCTGATACTTTTGCCAATTATAAGCTAACACAACATTGACATTTTTAATGACTACAATCTGTATCTAACATTACGAGATTTTTTTCATACAGATGCAGCTAATGATGGCCGATTGACAATTCTACCGGTGACGTAGGTAGATTGGCAGCCTGCGTCATGCGCATGTCAAGGCGGTACGAAGTTCGTCAGGTCAGCTAGTAGATAAATAAAGAGTATTTTGAAATCATAGAGTAGGTACCTACGGAAAAAATCTCAACTCCGAGTTTTCTATAAAAATCGGAGTTGCGATTTTATTCCGTACCTGAAATGAATAAAAACTTTATTTTCACACGACTGAAGTAAAACTTCTTTTTCAAAATATTAATTCACAAAATTGTTAAATTACAAAATTTCCACACGTCTGTAGGTCGGTCGATCAGTCTTTGTTGTTCATTCTGGACAGACGCAAATCGCACTCGCACATTAACGTTTAAAAATATACGAAACGTAACTGTCTCTCTCTTTCTATCTTCACTAACTTATATCTGACTCTCAACTTCCGTTCGCACTTTTCGTAACGCATTCACCAGCTTACTCCCCAAGTCAAGCGTGCATAAAGAAGTTTTACTTCAATAAATACAGCAAATTCAAGTGTAAAATAAATAAATGTAGATGCCAAGAAACTTTTTTCTTACAACTGAATTAAAGTTTGCCATTTCGCTAACCGAGAATGTCTAAAGCTGATTTTCGTGCATTTTTAGAGAGCGTATAGATCAATTTCATTGACTTGGTACATGTCCATTTTGTAAACTATTTTGTCTTTAATCTATTTGTGAACAAAAATGATTAAAGAATTTCTTTTTGTAGAATTAAAGAGTGTTTATCTTTGAAATATACTTACTATAAAGATAACATAAGAGATGTCAGCATTCAAAGCAGACGTGAATGTTTTGATTTATTTTATTGATTGCTTCTGCGAGTATGGTCAAAGGGTCAAGTGATCTGAATATGCCATCACCAGGCAAGTAGAAAATGCTTTTAACATTAAGCCCACCTTTTGTACATTTCATAATAATATGTATTTTGTGCAATAAATTAATTATATAATAATATAACATATCACATGGCTAAAAAACATTGGCCAACTTTTTACAAGACATTGTTTGTTTGTTTTTATAATCGTTTAATTTTGCTTCCTTGTAACCTTGCAACTCTATAATCCCGTTATTCTAGTTTCTAGCGTGTTTTACGATCTAAAGTTTTCTGTCTTAACTTGACAATAAAATTTATAAATCACAATTTTTCGCAAGAGACTTTCCACACTAATATTATAAATTGGCAAATAAGTTCGTCTCTGTTTCTGGGCAATTGGTCACCTTATGTGATCAATATAAGTATCTGGGTAGTATGATGTCTGGTAACGTGGAATGTAATATTCAGCACCAAATAGCCGCAGCATGGCTAACATGGCGAGAAGTAACCGGTGTCACCTGCGACAAAAGAATTCCAGTAAAACTTAAAGGTCTTATTTATAAGACTATCATAAGACCAGTCTTAACGTATGGAAGCGAAACTTGGTACCATTTAAGTCGCCGAAATGAAGATGCTGAGGTGGCTGTGCGGCGTCACCAGGCTCGATAAAATTCGTAACGAGTACGAGCGAGGAAGCCTGGGGGTGCGTGACATCGCTGACAAGATGCAGGAGAGTCGGCTGCGATGGTACACGTGAAGAGGAGGCCACCTGATTACGTAGGGTAGGGAATTTGACACTACAACTTTCTATCCCCGGTCGAAGATCTAGAGGTAGACCCAAGACAAGGTGGAAAGATGTAGTGTCAAAAGACATGAGAGAGTGCCAAGTTTCTGATGACGACGTCGAGGCTAGAGCGAAGTGGAGAAGAACGACCAGGAAAGCTGACCCCACCACCATGTGGGATACATAGCTGGGAAGAGAGAGAGAGAGTGCCAAGTTTCTGATGACGACGTCGAGGCTAGAGCGAAGTGGAGAAGAACGACCAGGAAAGTTGACCCCACCACCATGTGGGATACATAGCTGGGAAGAGAGAGAGAGAGAGAGAGAGAGAGAGAAGTTCGTCTCTCTGTCTGTTTGTCATGTTAAAACAGATATTGAACACTCAAGAGATTGCAGTTACTAGCCCACTGCGGCACAAATGTCACACTAACACTAATGTCGTCAAAAAACGCATACGATAATTGTAACGGTTCAATTTTTAAAAACAGATGCATACCTACGATACGTTGATTGTTTTTGCAGTATGGAAAAGAGATAATATGATCTGAAAATAGCATCAATTATCTATAATAGTAATACCTATATACTCGTACCTGGGTACACACGGCTAGGTTAAAAAAACATCACGTGACTATTTAACAAGATATTTGTTATATGTAAATTATAAATAGTCAAGAATGTTGTGATTCTAGTTTTTTACAAAAACAGAATTTAATTCAGCTGATAAGTTAACACAACATACTTTTCCTTATATATATTAATGACATACCAAAAGCCACCATGCAACCTATGTCGTTATTTGCAGACGATAGCACTGTAACCATATCTTGTAATAATATTGACACGTATATAAATGTATATAAATATGACATAAATTTGACATTGAAATCAATTATAGAATGGCTAGATAATAATAACTTAAAAATTAATATAAACAAACCAAAATAATTCATTTCAGAGAACGCGATAATGCTGCAACAAATTATGACATACAATACAACAATAATACAGTAAAGGAAATTAACACTACAAAATTTTTAGAACTTAATGTTGATAAAAAACTAAACTGGAAATCACACGTTGAATACGTATGCAATAAATTAAACAGTTTTGTATACATTTTATATAAACTGTCACCAATAGTAAATGTGGAAACTCAACTGATAGCCTCACATGCCAGATATGGAATAATTTTCTGGGGAAACTCTACTCACGTTGACAAGGTATTTAAGTGACAAAAACGATGTATACGCGCCATGTTCAAACTAAATGTTACAGATTCGTGTCAGCCATATTTTTACTGAGCACAATATTTTAACAATCCCCTCACTGTATATTTTTGAAACGGCTATGTTTGTTAAAATGAACTCACATCTATTTTGTCGGCTTTCTGATGTCGTTGTGCGGAATTGTCGCGATAAAAGTAAAGTATGCGTCCGCAACTCTAAAACCGCCTTAATGCACAAAAGCATCTTCTGTATGGCTCCATTCATTTATAATAAGCTCCCGGAGTCACTGAGAGAGCTACCTTGTTCAATTTTTCGGAGAAAGCTAAAAATTGCACTATTAAATAAATGTTATTATACCATAAATTAATATCTAAATGCAAAATATTAGCTAGGATTATACACATTTTATTTTATTATTATTTTATTTTTTATATTATTACTAGTTTTATATTATATAGTTATTCTAATTGATTTTGATTTGATTGCATTCATATACATATCAAATGAGTCTAGGAATTCTAACATTGCCCTGTATAGTTATCTATCAAGTGGCAACCTACGTTAGAATCAACCTGGACTCTTATGAAAAACTCGGCCACTCACATACGTATGGCACCCGCAATCGGCACAGGCTCGAGTCGATATCGAGATCACTTGCCAAATCGTCGAAACTGACGCATGTCATGGGTCCGGCCGTCTACAACAAGCTTCCAGACACAATCACGCAGGCTCCTAGCTTATTTATTTTCAAAAAAAGAATAAAACGCTGGCTTATTGAGCAAAATTTTTATAACTACGACGAGCTTATAGCTCTTAGATGAAGGATTATATATTTTGTATAAATTTATTGTTATTATTGTTGTTTTTATTTGTGAATGAATGAATTATATATTATTTAAATTTTATTAAAAGTGTATACAATGTACTTACGTACAAAACCAGATGTTGACTTATAATGTTTATTATCAATAAATTACTATTATGACTATTATTATTTTGTTCAAGTGTTATTATTACTTAGGACTTTGTAATTTTAATATTGCATGCCGGAAAGGCAGAAATGTATTGATACCAATTTACTTCTGACATCTTGTAACATGACATATATTTCAAGCAATAAATACATTTGATTTGATTGATTATAAGGCGGTACGAAGTTCGGCGGGTCCGCTAGTATATATATAATAAAATAGGGAAAAAATACGTATGAGGGTTTTAATCTCAATAGGTATTTGTGTAAAGGTCATGAGAAAGCGGATCATAGGACATGTGAACATGTAAGGTTTCACTCACATATCTGGAAGGCTTCTGTTTTCTTACTACTATGTGTATTTTTTGCGATTTGTAATATCATCATGATAAATATAGGATGGCCTTTCGCTAATTTAAAAGTATAACGTCGGCTGAATCAATTATTAGTAAATGTATGCGATAAAAATATTTTTTTTTCAAATGTAATCACAATATCATTATAACCAATAAACATGATTAAAGTCAGGCCATTTTAATAGGTAACATTTGAAAATTCATCAAAATTCAACAACGTAACCTTGTATCGGCGGGCATAAAATAATATATTGTATCGTTTTGTTAGAACTGCACAATTGCTTAATTTTTTTCAATTACGATTACATATTTATTGTAATAATGACCGATACGAGTACGGTACGAGTTGTACCGAACTGATAGACGTCAACAGATGTAAAATGTTACCCTATTAAAATGGCCTGGCTTTAGGTCAAGTGAGAATGATAGACGGAATGATTCTTCAAGATTACTGGACTTATTTGGAATGGTTATTCCGTTGTTAGGCCTTTTCGATTGATTTGAAACTTAATATCAATAAAAAGAAAAGAACGCGGTGCAACTATTCCAAGGACAATTAGAATGTATTAGTAACGCGGTCGTTGGGAAGGACTATTCCACCGTCCGCGCCGCCTGAACTACTCTCTGGGTATCGTACTAAAGCTCACCTTAGCATGTGCAAGGCGCGGCATGGCGTGGTATCGGCTGGGCTCGGCGGTGGCCACGCGTATGAGCGCCTCGCACAGCGCGCGCAGCCTGCTGCCGGCCTCGGGGGCGGACGCCCGCGCCGGGGCCACTAGTGCTTCTCTCACTAGGGCACAGCTGGTCTCCTTGGAACGCCCTGATGTCACATCTACAAAACCATATCATTAGGAAGCTTGTCGTACAACCTATATAAGGTCTTGCAATGTAAACTACAAATAAAGACGGAGTTTACTTTTAATGATTATTCTATCCTTTTGTATTCGGTGTGCACTGGCATCTATAGTTAACATAAATGCTGAACCGCTGCCCTTTTGCTTTTGGAGTCGGTCGGTAGATTAATGTGACGATAAATTATATACTTATTACATTCTGTGTGTTTTTACTTAGAAAACTTTCGTGATTAATTTCAATCATTATTATAAATACGGGATTTATCACGCACCGTCTTATCGGTGTTTCAACCGACAATGTTTCGGTTCAATTCGTGAACCTTCATCAGGGTGAGTGCGATCCGCTCCGAATAACGTCTCGCCTCGCACCGCGCGCCGCTGCCCTCTGCGCGCGAGCGGACGGGCGGGGTGGCGGGGATTGGGCCAACGAAATCACAGCGCGTTGACCGGATGTGTCATCATCATTATCATCTATGCTGCTCTTTTCGGTAGTTCTTGGTACAGGCAAACACACAACACTAACTATGTCTCTACCAGGTTCACTCACTCTTCTGTCACTTGCATCATGAGGACATGGCCTCCAGGCTGGCGGTAGAACCCATCCTCTATCCCTGTTAAAGTTCGGCACTCGACTTATTTCTATCGCTTCTCGGATCTTGCGAGGAACGAAGAACTTCTCTCTCGCTAAAACCCGGGCCTTGTCGAAACGTATGTAGTGCGTCGAATCAGAGTCTAGAGAATGTTCCGCCACTGCAGAACTGTTTGAGTCGACATTCTTCATTGCACGAATGTGTTCAGTCAACCTAGTAGATCCCTAGTAATCCCTGCCACCCCGCCCGTCCGCTCGCGCGCAGAGGGCAGCGGCGCGCAGTGCGAGGCGAGACGTTATTTGGAGCGGATCGCACTCACCCTGATGAAGGTTCACGAATTGAACCGAAACATTGTCGGTCGAAACACCGATAAGACGGTACGTGATAAATCCCGTATTTATAATAATGACATTCTGTGTGCTAGTTCAATAATAATATACATTAAAAAATAGAAAATTTACTTGAATTTTTAGTATAGAAAGTAAGGAGTATGTATCTACTTTTCATTGCATAGCCTAAACACATAATATATTTAAGTAACCCGTGGTAAACGGTGCTGGTGTCGCAAATAACCTTCTTATACTGTAACTTTAGATATAATTTCATATTCAGACGACCTCCGTGGCGTAGTGGGCGTATAGCCGGCTGAGACGCAGGAGGTAGCTGGTTCCCGCCGCGGAACAAATGTTTGCACGATCTACAGATATTTGTTCCGGGTCTGGTTGTTTCTCTATATATTATAAGTATGTATTTACAAAAAAATATGTATATAAGTATTCTATCAGTTATCTGATTCCCATAGTACAAGCTCTGCTTAGTTTGGGGCTAGATAGCGCTGTGTGAAATGTCCAGCAATATTTATTTATTTTATTTATTTATATTGTGTCACTGTTTGTTTACCCAAATAAATAAAATAAAATATTTAAAATTCTTCCTTGATGACGTTACTACGTTTTTCAACCACAAACATCAAGCATTTACAATATTAGTGAAATAAAATAATAAATATATATTGCTGGACATTTCACACAGCGCTATCTAGCCCCAAACTAAGCAGAGCTTGTACTATGGGAACCAGATAACTGATAGAATACATATATACCTTTTTTTTGTAAATACATACTTATAATACATAGAGAAACAACCAGACCCGGAACAAATATCTGTAGATCATGCAAACATTTGTTCCGCAGCGGGAATCGAACCCGCTACCTTCTGCGTCTCAGCCGGCTATTCGCAAACTGCGCCACGGAGGTCGAAATAAAAAGTGTGGACCACCCAGAATAATCTAATGTTTGCATTATTTGAATTTAATTTGTATTTGGACACCATCTTGATGGTAGAATATGAAAGGATCAACAAAATGTAACATCTAAATGTATGTACCTATATTCTGACAAATAAACGTTCTGATTTACTAGTTACAATAGCTCTCTATACATTATATAATTAGTAAAGTGTTTCAAGAATGGAACCGTTAGGGCAGGACTATCAATAGTTATTGTCCTTTTCTAATAGACTGCAGTCATAGAGACCGCGATACGTTTGACGCAGTTCAACCCAGATAGCGCTGCACAGAATAGACACCATTATCGGTGTAATCTTATCAATCAAAACAAACTACATCCACCGGTACAAGTTAACAATGTTAATACTTTGTAATGCAAGTCAAGCATCATACAAAATTACATACATATTTACCTTCCCATTGCAACACTTAGGGCCTTATCGCACTGGCGAATCACGCGGGAGAACTAGGTATAACATTTTTGAGCGAAGCGAGATCTCCTAATCAACTTGAGCAAATGGGCGTTGTATGTATGTAGGTATGTATGTTTGTCCGAGGATAACTTTCGAAGCGTGAATCCGATCATCGTGAAATTTGATACATAGGTAGGTAGTGATGGCACAACTCTGGTGTGACTAAATGAGCTAAAAATGTGAGGGGGTTGTTGATGAATTGGGGTTCAAGAGGGGTAAAAAATTGAAAATGAGACTATTAGGTCAAGTGGGACGTCAAATGAAAGGTTTATTTCGACCCCATTTTTGATCGAGCGAAGCAAGTAATTTGAACTATTGTTTGGTCAAATTAATTGGTTTTTATTTTGGGGCACTATTTTGGTAGTCAAAGTTTTTTTTTGTTTTTATGAGACTCGCGAGATCTCAGTTCGGGGCGAACCACTAGTATTGATTTTATTGCCGGAAAAAGATCTTTCTCCGAAACACTTGGTACTCATACATAGTGTGATCACTGGCGTTCACAAATCACTTCGCAGAAAACACGTTTGCGAATCACCAGTGTGATAGCACTGTGAGTAAGTTGTTTTGGAGAAAGATATTTTCCGGGCAATAAAAACAATAAAATGTTATACCTAGTTTTAACGCGTGATTCAAAACTGTATCAAATTAATTTAGATTATATATAGTTCTAATACATCTGATACAGTCAATGCAATTTGTAATCAAATCTACTGTGAAACTTACAGTTACGCCGCAACAGGACATTCACACAAAACCATTTCTATTTCCACTTACAAAGAATCGATAAACCCCCGCACGGCACAACGTAACGTGAAACCCTACCGACTCTTGCCCTTGAGTTCCATTTAGTTACAGATTGTTGCACTTCAAATGTACTGAAGAGTGTGTTAATACGTCAATAGAAGTCAATTATAAGCTAACTACTGAATTGATTTCGCAAATCTTATGGAGTCACCTGTCTGGCTGAATTAGTGACAAATCCTTATGCAACATTGCAAGGTCAATATAAATATTAAGATGTGGTACCTACATTCTACCGACCCGTAAAGCTATTGCGATAAGACGCTATAATATGTACTAAATTAAAGAATTGTTGCCATTTAAAATAAGCAAAAAGTTCGCATTAATAAACCTGCGCGTCGCTTCAAACCTCGTGGAACCTCGCTTCAAAACTCGACGACCTCCGTGGTGCAGTGGGCGAATAGCTGGCTGAGACGCAGGAGGTAGCGGGTTCAATTCCCGCCGCGGAACAAATGTTCGCATGATCTACAGATATTTGTTCCGGGTCTGGATGTTTGTCTATATATTATAAGTATGTATTTACTAAAAAAAATGTATATAAGTATTATATCAGTTATCTGGTTCCCATAGTACAAGCTATGCTTAGTTTGGGGCTAGATAGCGCTGTGTGAAATGTCCTGCAATATTTAAATGGATTTAAGCACCCGTTTTAAAATATATTGATAAGATATGGACGTTTAGGTAGCGTAGAACGTGCAGCGATAAAATCGATGATATTATTTGAAATGTAAAGAATGTCAGGTGTCCCTAAAAACACACAAAATACAAGGAACCAAGAAGCTAGATAAAGCATACATACAAGTTTATAAAAAGAATACAGTGCCTAATTCAAACCTAATAATGTCTATGAGGATGTCCATATTGAAAATCGTCAGTCTATTATCACCCCTCCCTTACTTTCTCCAAATGCGTACCTACCTACTAATTTCCTTAAAAAAACCACAAAAAAATATATAATGAGTTTTAATCATTATTTTTAGGTGAAGTGACTAATTTCTAAAAAGTATTATGTGCAAAATGAAAATCTGTTATTCCCATAAATCATTAGCTATAAGGGTTTGTTTATATTGATATTAAGGTTGACTTCCGCAACGATGCCTAAATGCCCAAATAAGATTTAAGCGAGTTGTCAAATCATACAATTATGTCTGTATGTATCAAATTTAAATATTTTTAGTCACATAATACGTTTAGGGATCGTTGTGCAAGCCGGGCTAAGTATCATGTAATGAAGTGAATGAATAAAAGATAAATATATTATAAAGTCACCTGCAACAGCCAGTTGTACAGTCAGCAGCGCTTCCATTATCTTAATGAGCAGTCTCATCTCAGCCGCGCCGCAGTCGCAGCTGCACACGTAGTGCAGCAGCAGCTTCAGCAGCGCGTAGCTGTCCAGCAGCGCGCTCTCGCTCACGATGTACTCCCGGAACATGGGGCTGTACAGGCAAAGGCTGGCGCATGTCTTCCAAAACGTCCAGATGTTCTTCAACAAGTCTACGTGATCCTCGATCGACTCCACAAAGGTATTCTCGCTGGACGCGTAGCTGGTCTTCATCGGCTGCGGAATACTCGCTTTCCTCTCCACGTGCTCCGTTGAAGGTATGAACGCTAGAGCAGCTTTTTCTTTATGAACATCTATAAGTTCCTCGTATTTTTCAACCGGTAGCTTCAATTTGTAGATTTTGTAGCATTTATCCGTCATATCTGACAGGGATTTGAACAACATTTGGACGGACGATAGTGAGCTCATCTCTCTGTAGTAAGTTAGCTCGGAGTTCTCTTTCATTAGCTTGTAGATTTCAACGATGATAGCTATCTCTAGTATCGAGCAGCATTGGTTGGAAAATTCTGGAAGCGACACCAATTCCAGCACATAGCTGAGTCCACCTTTTTGTATAAACTGCTCAGCGAAAGCAACGGTGTTGAGCAAACTAGCAAAGATATTCAAACAAGATACAGTAAGGAAATACGCAGACTCTTCTAAACGTATCATGTATCTGTGCTTTGCCACAATGAACGTTGGATATATGACGCTAAAGAGCAGTTCGTACTTCATTTCCATTCGGCATTTTGGAGTTACTCTCAGTAAATGACCGACTGTCGCTTGCAGCACATTATTATGGTTATCCAACTGCAGCAACGAGTTATAATGAATCAGGAACGACCAGACGCTCTTTCTCTCTACGGGACCTACTCCATGCTGACAAAACTTCCTGCTAACATCCTTTTTCTCGTCGCAAGGCTCGCAGATAGAACACGGGAGTTGATCCGTCACTTTGGGAACCAGAACACTCGCTCCAAGCTCCCCGTATACTGTATGTTCAAGGACTTGGAGACACAGAGCAGCTACAGTGTTATGCGTCAACATCAACCTGACTATGCTCTCCATCAATATTCCTGGAGAAAAGCAGCAGCAGACACCACAGTTGAGCATCACTCGTAGTACCTTATTTCTCAGCACGCTTTGGGCTGACACTGCCTCATCTGTTAAAACGGACGTGAGAGTCCCGTACAGGACGGATATGCAGCAGGCGGAAGACATCGGCAGGCCGTTACTGGCTTCGCCGAGTATGTCGTGATGGTGATGCATGCCGGCCGCTACTCTTTGCCGACATATCTTATGCCGTGTTCTAGGACAGGCCGCGGAATGTATAACTTCGCTTCGAACTCTCTTCATTCCGTTTATAAGCTTCCCTACGATCTCTATCAACTTCTTTATCAAGACAATTACTTCTTCGTCGTCTACAGAAGGTATCCTTATCATCAGTTCCATTGTGTCTTTCAACAATCCGCCTTTTAGACACTCTCCGTAAAGTTTAAATTGGTCCGTGAATTCTCTTAACTTCTCTACAGTTCGGCATTGCATCAATAAACAATGCAAGAACGCCGTGATCGAGTACGCTACACCGAACACAAACTTGAGCAAATTCTCCGATTCAGTCTTATACGTTCCTTTGGCGCAGTCCTTTCTATTTTTAGTGATGACATCTTCCAGTATCCTGAGCAGCATCGGCAACACACCGCTGTTGATCAGTTTGCCGCATAGATCCGAGTGGATCAGGACTTTATCCAGCGACACTATCAGCAACTCTGTTAGCGCGACTTTTATTCGCGACACTTTCTGGGCGTAATTTTGCGATGGAACAGAACTAAACTGTATCGAGCATAAATTACGCAATGTAAAGTTGATACAAGTCATTGATATTTGTGAGCCTTCGGAGCCGGACAGGCTGCTCTCGGCTTTACAGAGCTCCTGCAGCAGATCCGTGATGATGAGTGTGAACTCGAACGCCGGAATCTCCTTGTTGAGTATCTCTCTGTGCTTATCGTTCATGAAATCATCTGCTTTGGGCTTCGCTTTCCTCGGAGAGTAGAAACTATCTGTGTACGTATCAGGGTACTCATTGGAAGAGCGTAGAGAGGAGTTAAAGTATTCGAAATGATCGTTCGGGGCGGTGACTTTGATGGCCAGGGAACGATTGAGGATCTGGAGGTCATCGTTGGAGTCGGCTGATTCTGAGGACTGGTCAGAGTCCTTTGCGGAGTTCCATTTCTTATCGGGCGTGTCGAACTGGCTCACGCGCCTTGACCTACATCAATCAATAAAAATAATGTAATTTTAACAGTTTAACGTTTTAGTCACAGTTTTAGTTTTAATTACCTTGTGGTATACCGTTCTGGGGAATCGATTACATTTTTCGACTGGAGGATCGATTTCTGCTTGGCCCATATTCTGCAATACAAATGTGAATGCTCAAACGCAATTCTACAGCGCAGTTATCTGATATATCTGTGGCTTGTGGTCAGGCCATCTCGTCTCCTATGGGCTGATGCTAAGTGACCTTAAATCTTTTTGTGCTCTAAACTGTTACGAGATATGGCTTCCCATAACATTCGTATTATCTCCGCGCGAATAAATGTTCATGTTGAACATTATGTTGTTATTCGCTTCATTAATCATGTTAGACCTACCTACTTAAATTATAAAGAATCTATTAGAGCACTATTATTAAAAGCAAACTTTGACATACTATTTAATGATAATTATTAGGTACACACGGCTACACATCAAGCTATACAGTTCCAGTATAAGCTGACCTCGCATTGTGTAGGTTTTTCATAGAATAAGAGGTCAGCTTATACTGGAAATCTATAGCTTGATGTGTAGCCGTGTGTACCTACTAACTGACAGTAGAAAATTAATTACTATAAACATTAATTATTTTTATTACTTATTCAACCAAATTTAATCCATTTACCCATCCTTTAATAAATTACAATATTCTTAGATATTATGTCGGTAAAACAATAATAATTAAATAATACAAATTAATGTGTAAGTGGGATTGGGCCGGCCACGTCTGTCGCATGCCCGAAGATCCATGGGCAAAGATAACACCTGATTGGGTCCCTAACGCAACACGCCCACGCGGCAGACCACCACGGAGATGGCGGGACGACTTGGATGTGCATTTACCAGACTGGCTCACTAAAGCAGGGGACAGAAAAAACTGGAAAGAAGGGAGGGAGGCCTTTGCCCTGCAGTGGGACAACACGGGTTCAAAATAAATAAATTAATAGAAATAAAATAAAAACGTGTAAAGCACATGAAGGGTGACCTTCCTCTGACACTTAAGCGCCAACTCATTGACATGTGTATCCTGCCCATCCTAACTTACGGTGCGCAGACATGGTATCTGACTGAAGCCCAAAAGTCAAAGCTCAAGATTTGTCAAAGGGCAATGGAGCGCAGCATTCTCGTTTTTAAACGTGTCGACCGAGTGCGTAACACCATGCTGCGCTCACTTACCGGCATTGCAGATGTAGGGAAGAGATCGGCTGGGCTTAAGTGGGAATGGGCAGGCCACGTTGCCCGAATGCACTCCGAGAAATGGGCCCATATTGCAACATCATGGACGCCTGAAACGGAAGGCGACGTCGGGGTCGGCCGAGAAAGCGTTGGCGGGACGATTTCGACACCTTCCAAAGAGGATGGTGGGAAATAGCGACAGATAGGGATGCTTGGAGGGACTTGGGGGAGACCTTTGCACAGCAGTGGGACGAGATAGGTTAGGAAAAAAACGTGTAAAGTACTATGATAAATTAGTAAAACTAAAAACATGCTTAATAATAACATACGAGAAACGGAGAAACATGGTCTGCCTTCCTGTTGCTACACCCTGCCAGGGTTCATATGTAACAACCATGTGAAAGCAATAAATGTATTGAGTACTTGTAATTTATGTACTTTTACTAGCTGTTGCCAGCGGCTTCGCACGCGTGGTTTGCCAATAAAAAGTAGCCTATGTGTTAATCCAGGTTATGACCTACGTATGTACATACCAAATTTTATCACAATCGGTTTAGCCGTTCCGGCGTGAAAGAGTAACAAACATCCATACATACAAACTTTCGCGTTTATAATATTATAGTAGGATTTACAATAAGCTAATTATAATGTTTTAGCATTGCATTATCTTTATCATCGCCAATCATCTGTATCGTCCATTTTAGCGCAGTGAATGGGGCGCCGAGATAAAAGGCTGTTATACAAGTAGTGGGGCGATACTCTCGAAGTTGTCGACGAATATGTATACCTAGGACAAACTGTCCAATTAGGTAAGTCCAACTTCGACAAAGAGGTCGCACGAAGAATCCAACTCGGCTGGGCAGCGTTCGGGAAACTTCGCGATATCTTCTCGTCCAAAATTCCCCAGAGCCTGAAGACTAAAGTCTTCAATCAGTGTGTGTTGCCAGTGATGACCTATGGCACTGAAACGTGGTCCTTTACTCATGGCCTCATGACCAAGCTCAAGGTCGCTCAACGAGCTATGGAGAGGGCTATGCTCGGGGTTTCTTTGCGTGACAAAATCCGCAATGAGGAAATCCGCAGAAGAACTAAAGTTGCCGACATAGCTCTCAAAATTAGCAAGTTGAAGTGGCAATGGGCAGGCCACATCGCTCGTAGAACCGATAACCGTTGGGGAAGAAAGGTTCTCGAGTGGAGACCACGGACTGGAAGACGCAGCGTAGGCCGGCCCCCCACAAGGTGGACCGACGATCTAGTAAGAATCGCGGGGAGCCGTTGGGCGCAAACGGCTACCAACCGCTCGTTGTGGCGATCTAAGGGGGAGGCCTATGTTCAGCAGTGGACGTCTTCCGGCTGATGATGATGATGATGATGATACAAGTAGTGGGCATGGAGATATATCGGACTGGCGCCCTTTCACTATTCACAATGACAATTCATATAGACAACCATTTTTTTTATAATTAATGTTTGTAGTTATAGCGGCTAATAGCAGCTAATAGAGTGGCAGGGTTTTGGGCACACACGACACCGGTAGCCTTATTACCTAAGCCTTGCCTTGCTGTCGCTTCGCTATCGCTAGTCAGGCCATCCCTTTCACACGTGAGGTGCGTACTGGACGTGCGAAAGGGATGGCCTGACTAGCGATAGCGACAAGAAAACAATTTGGTTTAGGTAATACGGGGGCCGGTCTGTTCTCTATCCAACTTCCCTTACAAAAATATGTAATAAAGAATGCATACCAAAACTAGATGGAGATTCAGTAGTTTCTTTTCTTATTGTATTCCGAAATTATAATAGGTAGTTAGTTAGGTACAAAATTTACAAATCTATGATTTTAGGTACATGTATTACTCGTGCGCGATAACTTGGGACCTGCTAGGAATGCGACTCCCCGACCGCTTCCCCTGCACTTCCCCGATGGCGCCCGTATTGTACCGTTCGCATCACTACGTCACGTAACGACGCGCTCTGGAATTCTTTTAGTTTTCGTTTCTGTTATTGTTTTGTTGTTGTAGTTTTTGTTGTTATAGTTTGTGTCATTGTTTTGTTGTTGTAGTTTTTGTTGTTATAGTAAATGTTGTAAATTTATCGGATACCTCTTCGTCAAGTGATTATAGTGAGACTGAGGACGAAGAACAACCTCTAGAAGGCATAAATCCACTAAGTAGTGACGAAGACGAGAAAATGTAAATAATAGATAAAATAAATGTACTTAAACATTGTATTTTTATTTTATTCAAATATTGTAAAAAAGATTAGGTAAAAAGCAGCGTCCTCCCTGAGTAACATAATAAATTAGGTTAAAAAAAACACAGACGAAGCCGCGGGCGGCTGCTTGTTATGTTCGCTTTTTTGCGGGCGGTACAAACACGCCAATATGACGTCACCGCGCTCAGGTCCCAACTTATCGCGCACGGGTAATACGTACAAATCTAAGTACTTATAACTGTTTTAATTTTGAACTGTATCATAATAGTCAGTAGGTAAACACAGTCGACATACCTATGTGAGAATAGCTGATGAATCGGAGTGCGCGGCACGAGTGTGCGCGAGCACACGGTGGAATCAGGCGTGGCCTCACTGCCGGCGGCGCTTAACTCGCCAAACAGCCATATCAGTACGGAGCTCAGTTGCCGGCAGCATGATAATCCCTATGATAAAAACAAATAAAAATGAAGGCGTGGAGCGAGTGCAAGCGATTTAAAAAAAATCTGATAATTCCAAAGTGAAGTAGGCGGGTATAACGACATAGTGGCTGTACCCATTTGGATGAGATTTATGTAGATAAACTTAAAAAAGTGTTGTTTGGCATCTGGTGCAAAAGCTGTTTAATTTGTCATTCATATGAATTCATAAAGCATGATTCTATTTATTGAAATCAATTCAAGGATCAGTTTTTAAAAGGCGGCAATTATCAGTGGTGGCGCTAGACCAAACGTGGACGTAGGCGACATCAGCTTTGCATGGCCCCGCCCATTTACCACTCAAAAATAAAACATTAAATTTAATGAGCTGTATTATACACTAATGTATGTACTTATCTATTTATATGAGTTTTATTTACTGCTAATCAAATTATGACAAAAATCGAATACCGGATTCCAGTTCTCTTGAGCCTGGGATCGACCAACGGCCAAAACATAGGATTTTTTACAACATTCGATGTGTTGTCAAACGACTCTGCGACTCTAGATAAATACTACCCACGCGTAAGGAAATAATTACGAATAACTGAACTTTTAATAAAACATTTTTGTGAGGCCTTCTTAAGATCACGAATTGAACATTTTCTCAGCAATTACAAAACATTCGGAACTGATATTTATGTACTTCATTAATCATGTCTTAACCATCATTTTAGTAATTACTTTACATGATCGGTTAATTTTTACAGCAGAGAAAAAAATATTTAACTGGCTCTTTAAAAATAGATATTTTCATTTTACAGGCCAACTAGACTGAGTTAAGCCTCGAAATTTTCTGTATAGATTAGTATAAGCACACACTTCAAAGTGGTAATTTGATTTTATAAAATAAACGATAGTTTTTATTTTAAACGTCAATTACTATTTTGACGCATACGACTTTACGGCACAAGCTAGCTCGTGCGCGTTACTGACCATTGTCAGAGTCGGGTCTGTGCTAGTCGAGCCATAATAATAATAGTCATAATAGTATTTTATTGATAATATACATTATAGGTCAACATCTTGTTTTGTACGTAAGTACATTGTATACAGTTTTAATAAAATTCAAATAAAATCTAATTCATTCATTCATAAATAAAAACAACAATAATAACAATAAATTTATACAAAATAAATAATCCTTCATCTAAGAGCTAAATATTTATAAGCTCGTCGTAGTTATAAAAATTTTGCTCAATAAGCCAGCGTTTTATTCTTTTTTTGAAAATCGCGAGCTCCCGCGCGCTAGCCGTAGTTTAGCCGTACCATCAAAATTTTATCTTGCAAGTGACATAATGTAAAGAAATGAGGAAAAAGGCTGTCAACGTTTCTAAAAGAAAGAGGAAAGCTTATTTAATTGAAAAATGTATGAAAATGGTTAACAAAAGTTAAGTAAACCTTATATTGTATATTTATTTTCGCTATTCGCGCCAATCGGCTCTATTTGAGATTTATTGTTTAACACTGCGTCACGTTAAGCGCTAGGCCGTCAGCGGTCGCCCACGTCGCCGACGCCTAACACCGCCACTGCACTTTGGAAACAAATCACATTAGGTAGGTACCTATCTCAGATTGGCGGGATTATCCGCGATAGCGACGCAACGCCAGCAGATGTTGCTAGACTAAATAAAAATAAATTTGATACGCCAATAATAACTTTTATCGTTGTATGACGAGTAAAATTTTTTCGTCACGTTCACGGCTTGGTAATGCATAAGTCACCGAGGCGCGAGGCCCCTCGGACTACGAGGCCTTGGCCAGTAGCCCACGTCGCTCAGGCCTTACGCTGCCTCCGGCCAGTATATTCTAAACAGTGTAGAAAATTGCGAAAGCTATTATTGAAACCACAGACATGTTCAAACCATGTCTGTGTCTCATTAGACGGTATTGCGGACTATTGCGACCAATAATATACAGGAATAGTAGCGCAACCACACTGCAAGACACCGTGTCCTAAACTCTTAGGCCGACCGTACTCAGTTGACATAATGCTGAGTCGAGGCCCTTTCACAAAACATCTTTAAAATGAATTATTATATTAATGTTTGTTTCTGTTTTTGCATGTACTGTCTAATTTTTATTTTTATGTTCAATAATTTATATATTCTTTCTCCCTTATGTCTGATCTGTTGTGAATGTATTATATGTGCTATCATCATCTCAGCCCGTCTGCACCTACTGTTGGGTATAGGCCTCCTCTGTATTACGCCATTCTTTCCGGTCCCTTGCGGGTCGCATCGATTGACACCCAGCTACGCTTTCAATGTCATTCGATCATCGGTCGGGTGGTATAAATGATTGTATTTGTCTATACACCCGGAATTCAGTTTCGGAATATCGATTCGGAATTTCCATACAAACAACCTTATCAAGTTATCACACACGTACAGTGGTTTTCCGTTCGAAATGATTTCCGATTTTGTATGTCTTTGAAATTCCGAATTGATATTCTGTTTCTGTTATTCTGTTGTTGAAGTGAAAACTTCTTTAGCCGCGTTGGGCATTTTTGAGATGGGAAAAAACCAATGAACTCGCGACACCGTTACCGACACCGACCCCTCTGTATATAAGTATCTGTAGTGTAGTCTGCTTTTGAATTTTGAATACCCAAACATTGAGCGCTAAATTTTTCACTTCTGTCAGCACACCCGGAGTGCCTTTTTTAGTTTCGTTTATAAATTTTTAAATTCAGTTCATTATTTATAGTATGTGTCTAAAATGAATGTTTATTAACCCGTCGCGCGCCAGCTTTGCTCTGACCCAAAAGTGCCTCAAGTGTCAAGAGATTTCATATTTATTCATCGACAGGACATCGGAAAACTTAGATATACGGCATTAAGTTATAATTATATGATATAAATCATACATCATTGCTTTCGGTTTGAAATTTTTTATTAGCTATATATATTTATCATATCAAGTTTTAAAAAACTTACTTGACGCAAAAATTATAAAATTTCTTTTCAACTTCATGATTTCGAATCAAAATCTTGACACATTTTGCCATATTTTACATATTCACGATAGGTATTCACTAAATCTAACACTAATACTCTGTAGTATACATATTTATGCATAATTGCTGATATTCATTTCACTCTGAAACACAATAACTACACCGCCAAGCCGTTTATAAACTAAAACAAGACACGGCCGCCATGACAGGCCATTTAGCACTGTTGTCTAAGATGTATTATTTTTACCTGTTTGTTTCGGTCTTGGACGCAATAAAACATCTGTATGTTGATCGTAATGAACCTTACTTCATACAAAGTACAGCCAATGGGCGTTTAGATAATCGAAATTGAAAAAAAAACCGGATCCAATGGGCTCAAACTTGTTTGTACACCCGTGTGTTCGGTTGACACGCGGGGCTTTCAAATTTCTCGAACACCCGTGTGTTCGTAAAACATTCCACGGGTTAATACAATTATTATTTGTATTTTTTTTTAGAGTAGCAGTTTTAGAAATAGCGTATTGGATGCATGTTGTAAAGTTATATTTAAGTATACCTAATAAAGTAGTTGAATTGAACTCATACGGAAACGTATCCTAAGTGCTCTCTGCCCTATTCTAACTGATATTATAAGCGATATTGTTAAGCGTGTGTTTGCAGCAAATGACTATTGTCTACACTTTAAACACTTGGGGCGACTTGCGCAGCGATGCCTAGATGTATTTGGTGCCTAGATATGATTTGGAGAGTTGTCACATCATACAAATACGTTAAATTAAATCGTGTTTAGTTGCTAGTGTTTGGTGATCGTTGTGCGAGCCGGGCTTAGTATAATAGAATTATATTTAATGTATAATTAGCTATTATTTTAAGTAATCTACACATCAGATCAGACGATTAAAACCAGAAAGTAAAGTTCAAAATTGGTTTATCGTAACTAGATTTTCACGATACAGGCGTGCCTAGTGTGGAGATCACTAAACATTTTTAGTTTAAATGGATATCTACCTACTCTGTCTAACACACTGGTATATTATCCAACTGAGTTATTTGTCTAATTTATTTGTTTATTGTGTGTTATACAGCAAATAAATATATTTTACATTTTCGTTTCATTTAATACATGCCATGTGTTACTGTAATAACGTGTACAGTGGCAGCGAGACGCGGCGCGGTCAATGACCCAAAGCACATTAGCACACATAACACTATTATCTCAATAATTATATTCGCATAACTCAATCATCACAACTTTCGACCTTCATCCTTTGTAATAAGGTACAATTACGATGGAAAACTGAAAAAAAAAACAAAGAATTATCATACGTTTCAATGGCGGATTAACTAACATGTCTGGTCATTGTTTATCTTTTACTAACTGACCCGCCCCGACTTCGCACGGGTTTTTATCAAAATTGAATATAGCTTATAGCACTCAGGGATAGTGTAGCATACTATCAGT
This sequence comes from Philereme vetulata, assembly GCA_918857605.2. Taxonomy (NCBI): domain Eukaryota; kingdom Metazoa; phylum Arthropoda; class Insecta; order Lepidoptera; family Geometridae; genus Philereme; species Philereme vetulata. The sequence goes on along the minus strand of OU975471.1, from coordinate 6,682,082 downwards.
GAAATAATTTTCAAAATCAATGGTTGCGCAGATTAACCATTAAAAACAAAACATCTTTATAATCTAAACTAATATTATAAATTCGTAAGGAGCTCTCTCTGTCTGTTTGTTACGTTTTCACGAGTAAACGGCTGGACTGATTTCGATGAAATTTGGTATATAGATAGATTATGACCGGGGTTAGGACATAGGTAACTTTTTACCCGACTGCGCAGAAGGAGGGTAATGTTTTTATTGACAAACAACGCGTGCGAAGCCGCGGGAGGGTCAGCTAGTATTAGTATAGCTCTTTTTATAATTTATAGGCTAGTTACCACGATGACCACAATAACGCCTGACGGTAAGCGATGATGTGGTCTACGATGGACCACGCTTGCCTGGAACAAACCTGATTACTACCTAGGTTGTGGTAAATACGCAGGAGCTGTTCTGACTATGAACCCGTCACTGTGCGTGGTCCGACACGCACTTGGCAGATTATTAGAAATTTCTGTTTCCTTAACCATTTTGAGCGCGTGTAAACGCGCACATTATTTTACAGAGTAGAAAATCCATTAATGCACCGCCGGGACTCGAACCTACAACCCGTTACCCGATTACCTTATTTATATATAATACTAGCTGACCCGCCCGCGGCTTTGCACGTGTGGCTTGTCATTTAAAACATTATCCTCTTTCTGCGCGGTCGGGTAAAAAGTAGCATACGTCTCAATCCTGATCATACTCTATCTATATACTAAATTTCATAGAAATCGGTCAAGCCGTTCGCGAGTGTAACTTACCCGATAGGTGTAACTAACCCGACTTTGTTTTATGTTATATATTTAGTACATAATACAGTAGATTGTATAAGGAGATGGTTTCAGTCGTGTTGCGACCTCGCAGACCTCAGATAACAACTGCACTGCCCCCTATGGCCCCCTACTCACTAGCAGATTGCGAGTTAGTGCCTGCTTCATCACTCGACTACGGCAAAGCGAAGGAGTTGGGGAAGGCCTTTGCTCACCAGTGAAAACATAAACTAGCAAAAAATATAACCTACTAGCTGAGCTACAGCTTCGCACGCTTGGTTTGTCAATAAAAACATAACCCTCTTTCTGCGCAATCAGAAAAAAAGTAGCATATGTTACTCAGGAATAATGTATCATTTCAATGATGAAAGAATTTTTTAAATCGGTCCAGTAGTTTTTGAGTTTATTCGTTACAAAAATACAAATCTTTCCTTTATCTATACTAATATTATAAAGAGTGTACCTACTGTGCGTTGCCAGGTACTTATTTCGACGATTGGCCTAGTTACTGGATACCTTTTTGATGTATTTCAGGATATTTTTGAATTAAAAGAGAATTTTGTCTGGTTACCACAATGCGTGTAATGGCGTATATCTTTTTTACATAATTCGAGGTGCGGGTAAACAGAACATAAATATAACTACCAATAGAAATAAGTTCTATATAATCACGTGATGGTAGCTTGCGTGGATTGGTAGAATTACAACATCGTAAAGAAGAACAATTGAGCCTAGAGTTCAGCGTAATCGCGAACAAAGAGGAAAGATTTGTATTTTTGTGGGTATGTTTGTAATGAATAAACTCAAAAACTACTTTGCCGATTTCAAAAATTATTTCACCATTGGAAAGCTGCATTCACCCTGAGTGACATAGGCTATATTTATTATTAGAAAAGATTAGGGATCTTTACTAAAACATAAGTAACGTAACCCAAGGTGTAAAAAAGTGTCCTAAAACATCTTTCGTCGCATGCGCTGCGGAAACTATTGATGATAGAACAAAAGTATGTTCTACAATATTAAAGAACATATCAATATCTACAAAAAACTGTGGGATACCATATGTCCAACTATTATCGTTATGACACAATAACCATTTTCTACATTTTAAACGTTGATAGAAATACCGATTAAAATTATAATATTATAAAAGGAAAGATTTGTATTTTTGTAACGAATAAACTCAAAAACTACTACTTATTCGTTACGAAAATACAAATCTTCCTCTTTATAATATTAGTATAGATATAGATTTGATTTTATGTATGTTCCACCCACCGTAGCGCGTAACCACTCATCCGATTTTGATGAATGAGGTGTCAATCGATTCGTTAGTCCGGGTGACATATGCTGCATTTTTACACGACTGCGATAACGGTACTTTTTTAAACTGTGCCAGTATGGGGAAATCCGGAACCTTAGCAGATACAGAGAAACTGTCTAAGGATTCATTCAGTCTTTTTTTATGAAAATAATTTTGATATATTTATTTTATGGTCAAGCGTGAGTTTTCCATGAAAATTAATAAAGTTTAAAAAAATATAAAATGCGAATCGACTCAGTTTCATGTAAGTATACTTCGGCCGTTCAGAGAATGCGTTCCTGACACCTATCAGTTAGTCATATAAAGCGCTGACATAACCTTGTAATAGCGCAGTTTAGATTTAGAAAAATATTGTTCACCAAGTTATTTGACACTCAGTTTGGCACAAAATTATAACATTAATTGATTATTGATATAATGATGTTGTTTTAATGCTCATCAATTGTTAAAACGGTAAACAACCAGCAATAATATTTTTATCGTAACTGCAACGCCATTACAAAGTTACGTCGTCAGTTCAATCGCGACGTGTCAGGAACGCATTCTCTGAACGGCCGTAGTATAGTATAATTTTGTACGTATGCAGGGTATTATTAAAAAAACACAAGTTTTTATAACTAGTACCTTCAATATAAGCTTTGCTTAGTTTGGGGCTAGATAGCGCTGCATGAAATATCCAGCATTATTCATTTATTTAAGGGGAGTTCGGGCAACCATACTATGTGAGATGAGAACACGTAATGTGCCAGTTTTCAACTTCCGTGCCGAATATTGAATCGTTGTAAACTATAAATTAATAATTCCTGCGTCTCAGCTGGCTATTCGCCTACTTCGGCACGGAGGTCGTCACAACCATGTCCTTACCTCGACTCCTAGAGCCCTGAGCAGCACCAAGCAGCGCCAGGCGACTCCTCCCAGCAGATACTTCCTGAGGATCTCTTCCGAAGACTGCGCGTTGGCGCGCGCGAACAAACTCTTCGACTGGACCTTGTCATCTTCCGATTTGGACTCTCCTTCTAGAAGATAAACATTGTAACCAGGAATCCCGTAGAAATGATTATCTAATGGAAATATAGAGTACATTGATAACATTTTAGCATATAGACAAGTAACTTCTTAACAAAAATACGACCGACTTAACCAAACTACTGAACCGATTTTGATGAGATTTCTATGGGACCAATCTAAAAATATATCCTTTAAAATAAAAAAAAATAATTATCCAAATCGGTTAATAAATGACGGAGTTCTGAGGTAACAAATCAAATCAAATCAAATCAAAAGTTTTTATTTAAGACGGTTTACAGTCCATTTTGTTAGTACAACTTATGCATAATTGGTTAGTAAAAGACAAGACATGACAAAATAATAAAGATAATAATAGAAAGAACACATCAGACAATCAACTACTTAATTAATAAATCATTTTTTTTACGAAATGCTTCCAAATAGGAGAGGTGCATCTCTCAGCAACAGTTTTTAGGATGTTGTTGTGACTATCCCGTAATCTGCTCATCAGAGATGCTGTCTTTTTACGGATGATGGCATGAAAACCATCAGTCCTGTGTTGGGCAAACATCTCCGACGCACTGCAAAAACGCGGCAGCCTCAACAGCATCCTAAAAATATTATTATATTGGATGCGTAGGACATCCAGTGATCTTTTGGCATATGCTACCCACAGATTACCCGTGTAGAAGCTCTGACAGAAGGCCTTAAAAAGCGATATTTTAACTTCATCTGTACAACGGGCAAACCTACGGGCCAACATATTACCACGGACCGCCAGCGCCCTATGCTCCCTCTCAATATCTACATTGTCTTTAAGGTCGTCGGTGAGGAAATGCCCAAGGTATTTAAATTCAAAAACCCTACGTATTTTTATACCATTTAAGGTAATATTCGGTATATTTTCTGGGCACTTACCGGCGACCTTAAAGACCATATATTCACATTTTTTAACATTGTATACAAGTCCATGTGATATGGCATACCGCTCACAGACTCGCAGCATTTTACTAATAGATCCCACAGTTGGTCCCAGCAGCACCATGTCGTCCGCATAACTTAAATTATTAATACTAATGCCGTCTATACGACATCCGACACGCATGCTGCTGAGCTCAACTATGAGATCATTAACATAAATGTTAAACAGCTTGGGAGAGCTCAACCCCCCCTGCCTCACCCCACACTCCAACCGATATGACTCTGAAAATGTGTTAGACCATCTAACATGGTTAATCTGGTTTTCATACCAGTATTGAAAAATTTACAAAAATAAAAAAAAAATATCCAAATCGGTTAATAAATGACGGAGTTCTGAGGTAACAAAAATAAAAAAAAATAATTATCCATATCGGTTAATAAATGACGGAGTTCTGAGGTAACAAAAATAAAAAAATAATTATCCAAATCGGTTAATAAATGACGGAGTTCTGAGGTAACAAAAATAAAAAAAATAATTATCCATATCGGTTAATAAATGACGGAGTTCTGAGGTAACAAAAATAAAAAAATAATTATCCAAATCGGTTAATAAATGACGGAGTTCTGAGGTAACAAAAATAAAAAAAATAATTATCCAAATCGGTTAATAAATGACGGAGTTCTGAGGTAACAAAAATAAAAAAAATACAACCGAATTAAGAACTTTCTCCTTTTTTTAAGTAGGTTAAAAATACACGAAACTGTAGAAATACCGTTGATTTTACAAGCTTTTTATTAACTTGCAATGTATGTATGTTTGTCCGGGTGGAATCTTGCAACCGAATTTTAGACCCGTTCCCCTCAACTGATTGACCTGAAATTAGATGCTAAGACAGGGATTCCCAAAGTGGTCGAATTCGACCCCTTGAGGTCGATATCGGTTTCCTAGGGGTCGACATAAACGAAAACTGATTTTGGGGGTCGACGAGGTCTAAAAATTGACCCCTATTTAATTAACACAAGTTCTTATTAAAAATCTTTCAAGATAGGTAGGTAGATACTGTATTGTTTATGTTGTGTTACGTGTACTAAGAATAATTAATATTTTTGTAGGAAATAGCATTGTTGTAGTAATGTAAAGTATCAAGTTCATACAAGATGAAAAACTCGGCAAGTCAGTGTGGACAAGTTTGTGCTAGATAATGAGTTCGAGCGTACGTCTTTCAGGCGCGTTTTGACTTGCTCTCTATTTGACGCTTACGCGATTAAATACGAACGAATTCATGATCAAGTTGCAAGTCCAAACATGTTCCCGATATTTTACTATTTAACGAGCTTGCACTAAGGTTGAAAGTTCATTTGCGTTTTGAAATTCGTTGGAGCTTGAACGATAATAACTCATATAAGTACTCATTTATTTCAAGAGATTACAAAGTTATAACATAGCTAAATTAAGTGAATTAAAGTGATTGAAAAATAATTTACAAAATGCTGAGCTCCCTACGCGAGTTAATAGCGTAACCATACAATATCTGCAGTTTATGAAAAATTAACAGGGTAAGTACCAAACAGTTTTTATCCGGCACAGCGCATCAGCATTGCCATACAATGGGGCAATGCAGCCAGCGTCTTGGGGACGCTGTCTGCATTGCCCCACTGTGTGATAGTGATCAGTTGAGCTATGTGTAGATTGTTTACTTTTTTATTTATTATTGATTAAAACAAAATCAATAATATCGGCCTTCGTGGGTAAACTAATCCTTTATAAACAAAATTTAGGCAGAAAAGAATATTCGCAGTTTCCGCATTTTGTCAAAATTACCAGAAATGCTTCAAAATGATGACATTTTATTATATGTCACTCACTTGGACGCATTACAGAAGGATTTTACGGAGAGGTTTGAGGATCTTTTAAATTTACAAATTCCTCAATGGATAATAAATCCGTACAATACCACAGCCATAGAAGAAGCCAATGTGATAATGCAAGAAGAGTTGATTACTGCAGTGCGAGGCGAGACGTTATTCGGAGCGGATCGCACTCACCCTGATGAAGGTTCACGAATTGAACCGAAACATTGTCGGTCGAAACACCGATAAGACGGTACGTGATAAATCCCGTATTTATAATAATAAGAGTTGATTACCATCAGCACAGACGAAGAGCTTAAGCAGAAGTTCAACCAAGGCTATCAGAAGTTCTGATTGCAACGCAAAATTGAAACACCTTATCGCTTTTCCATCATCATACCTAGTTGAAAAAAGCTTCAGTGTGGTAACAAACATTTTGAAGAAACAAAGAAACCGTTTGAAAATCAACGAACGTGGAGATTTAAGGCTACAACTCACCAATATTGAACCGGATGTAGCTAGATTGGTAGATAGACACCAGGTTCATCCATCACACTGAATGTTTTATTTTCTCTTTGCGAATTAATACTTTTTTAAATATAATTTCCTACCTACTTAAGATTCTTTAAGTACTTAATTTGTAATAATCATTATAAATTTAACTTGATATTTACTGAATTGTATGTCTTTTTATTTTGTTAAATTTTGATGAAGTCAACTTTACTCACTTAACCAAGTGCAAAGTTTTCCAATTGGTACCTTAGTACCTAGGTATTTTGTATCAATAGGAAAAAACGAAATATAGGCCCCCTTATTCATAATAGTCTGCTAACTAATTTAAAGCATTGCTAATTCTCACTCTGTCTTCTTCTATTGACCTAAGTCAGAATGAAAAATAACACTCTGTATCAGCTGTTTTAAGTTAGCGGACCATTATGAATAAGGGGGTTGATCTTAAAAGTAGGTAATTTGGCCATGGGGGTCTGAGGTAACAGTTCATTTTGGAAAAGGGGTCACTTGTCCAATATAGTTTGGGGATCCCTGTGCTAAGACAACGGAACTTCTGAATGGATTATGGTAGGCTACTAGTGTTTGGGCTCATTTGAATCTGCTTGCGGTTCCGATTATGAATTTTATAAAAGCTTGTTTTAAAAAAGTAATTTTTCAACATAAAAACTTATTCCTAGTAGATAATCTTTTCAAATGCTCTGTTCATGGTAACCGGTTCACATAGGGTGTTCGTAAGGGCTTTCCGAGTTCTGACCAATAAGGCTAAGCGAACCAATAGCTCTGCAGAAGCTTCTTTGATATGCTTAAGAATCTTTACTTAAAATAAGATATCTTACAATAATCATAATTATTACAAAGTTTCAGATTTGTCAAATCTTGTGCAAATTAATTAGAGTCATGACTTGCGACCCCCGGGACGCTCGGTACACACGGCTACACATCAAGCTATACATTTCCAGTATAAGCTGACCTCGCATTGTGTAGGCTTTTCGTAGAATGAGAGGTCAGCGTATACTGGAAATGTATAGCTTGATGTGTAGCCGTGTGTACATGCGCACGCACGGTACTAATTATAGGTATGTACTATACAACACATAGTACCGACGCTACTGAGGAGCAACTTAATAAACTGGAGCGGTTGTTAAACCTCTGCATCAGATATATATACGGGTTACGAAAGTACTACCACATCTCACAGTACCGCTCACAGTTAAAGTGGCTCAAAATCCGGTTTCGTCGGGATACTCATATACTCTGTCTTCTTTATAACATCCTTCAAAATCCTCTGTCCCCTTGCTATCTTAAAGAACGTTTTTCTCCTCTTTTTCCACCTGATCGCCCTTTTCGTTCTTCTCAACATCTGTTATTCAAGACGCCTGAGCATAAAACTACTTTCTTCACTTACTCTTTCACTGTGACTGCTATCTGCTTGTGGAACTCTCTTCCAGTGGAAATCCGCAAGGCCGCCTCTATGGGAATCTTCAAATCCAAACTCTTTAAATACTTCATCTCTCTTCAAGATACTCAACAAAATTGAGCACTTTATGTAGATATATTTGTGTATTTCGTTTATGTATGTGTATTATTATTATTTTTAATTTTTGTAAGTTTATTTCTAAGCTAAAGTTTGATTAAATTTCCTTTTTCTGGCACTACCACTTTCTCCACACTACACAAAGGTTAGCTGGAAGAAAATGCTAATTAGCATTAAGTTCGCCTATGTATCTTTTTATTAGTGCAATAAAGAATTTTCTAATCTAATCTAACACAGGGTGCCGACGTGAACAGTGCAAATATTTGAACACGTTCGTTCTTACGAAGTAAGTCTAAATCCCTATCAGTTTAAAATATCCACAAATGTCATTGCAGTTTGCAAGGTCGTGAAAACGAAACAAACAAACAAACAGACAGAAAGACAGACTAATAGAGAGACAGAGCTACTTTCCAATTTATAAAATTAGTAAGGACAGTCAAAATACTACCAACGAACAACAAAATCAAATGATACAACATTGGAATATCGTCCTGTCAAAATACTGATCCAGGATTAACGAGTGTTTTTGAGTGTAATTTTTCAATATTAAGTAAATCTTGGTGTATATTAGGGGTTTAAATATGAAATTGCCGTTTTAACATAGCGGCCACTTTGAATAAAAATTAAACCTGCATGGTGAGAGATTCCAGAGTGAAACTTTTTTCACGCGATAACTATAACATTCTAAATTTGAAAAAAGTGCAACATTTGATTGTTTGACTTTCAATTGTTTTTTCATTCAACCATTAAAGTCAAGATGGATACATCGAAAATTAGAGTAATAATTTTTGAATACGAGTTCCGACGTGGAACGAACGCAGCAGAAACAGCTCGCGATATCAATTCTGTGTTTGGAGAGGATAAGAAGACCAGCCGCTAAGGTAAACAACGTTGAATTGAAAGTGATGGTGGAAGCTGATCCGTATCAAACTAGCAAGGAATTAGCGACGTGGTATAATGTTAGCATACCAACAATATTGAACCATTTTCATCAAATCGGTATGATCAAAAAACTTGAAAAATGGGTGCCCCATGATTTAACTGATCTGCAGAAAGAAGCGCGAATTGAAGCTTGCCTTACCTTGTTGAACCGGTACAGAAATGAAGATAATTTGGACCGAATTGTGACGTGTGATGAAAAGTGAATTCTTTACGATAATCGTAACCTAAGAACGCCATGGCTGATTCTGTCAAACGTCGCAACAATGCCCTAAAGCGAATATTACCCATAGAAAAGTGATGGTAATTTCATGGTATAATTCACTACAACTTCTTTAGATACGGTCAATCAATATCAGCAGATGTCTACTCTACATAACTTCGAACAATGACGGCGAAACTCGCAGCGAGACAGCCCCGACTCGTCATCCGATCTTCACCACTATTGCTCATGATAACGCAAGACATTACACTGCTCGAGAAACCGTTTTACCACTACAGGACCTGCAGTTAGAAACCATCCGTCATCCTCAGTACTCGCCGGGCCCTGGTCCCAAACAACTACCATTATTTTCGCGATTGGGACAATGTATTACATGGTAAAAAAAAACTTCCCAAAAAGCAGTACAAAATGCTTTCACGCAATTTGTTGAGTTCTACCGTAAAGACATAAATGAGCTTCCCATGAGATGGCAGAAATGTAAGACAGTGAGGGTCAATACTCTGATTAAATAAATATATTTTATCTTAGAACAAAAATTGTTTGAATTTTTCAGTACACAACGGCAATTTCATACTTTGACCCCTATTATTAAATAAGCTCATTATTATAGTGTATGGATAACATAATAATTATGTGGTATATTTTACCAATTTGTAGACGTTCGTACAAAGTTATCACAGCATGCAAAATGATAGACATCAAATCGTACCTATTAGATTTATTTTAGTGTGAAAAATGTAATGAATGTTTACCAGCATTATCTCCATTAGAAGCGAGATTGGAAGACTTCCCGGAACAAGGCACATCGAGGGAGGGCAGCGGTGCGGAGTAGAGCGTGTTGATGGATGACGTTACGCGGTGGATGCCGCACAGAAGCTCGCAGCCAACGAGCGTCACCACGCCGCTGACCGGGCTGAAACAATCAGTACGTTCACTATTTCAAATAACAGGGACTGAGACCACGCACTCGAAGCGCCGGATAGGACGCCTACAATAAGGGTTGCTGGGATCCGTTGGGTGCAGGCGGCATAAGACCAGTTGCTTGGAAATCTAGGAGGAGCTACATAGGACTCCCCCAAGATACCCCCGCAGTACAATAATACCCACTGATATTGGATTTGGAATAAACCAGCGTCTCATAAAATTACCAGTAGGTATACGTAAGATCGGAAATCTATGGAAGAGGCATATGGCAGTTCGAGCGAATATGCTGGCCCGCAGATTAGCTCGATATACAGACGCATGCAAAGTGACTCTTTTTAAAGCGTACTGTACATCGCTGTACTTCGCGAGTCTGTGGTTTCAGTATACACAAAGGGCTTACAATGCTCTGCGAGTCCAATTTAATAATGCGTTCAGGGCGTTGTTGCGGCTTCCGCGCTTCTGTAGTGCCTCAGGCCTGTTCGCCGAAGCACGCGCAGACAACTTTGATGCTATCTGGCGTAAAAAAACAGCCTCACTACTGTGCACGGTACGCGAGAGCAGCAACACCATCCTGAACGTCATCGCCAACAAACTCGACTGTCCTCTGATGTGGAAGCTCACGCATAGGACTAAATCGCTATTAGTAATTAAGTACTAACTCCCCTAGCTTTAAGCTTTTTACTAACAAAATAGATCCATCGTTGTATTTTAATTATTATTTTTTTATGAATTTTGATTATGTGGCTGTCTATTTGATTTAATTTTATTATGTAAGTGGATGTATTGGACCTATGTCGTCTGAATAAATAAATAAATAAAATATGTTTAGCAGTGGACGTTTAATACAATTATGATGATGAGGAACTTCAATCCTTCTTATAAGAGTTCTAACTTCTATCCTCTGGTCGTGATTTAATTGGATCATGGCGGGTTCCGTTTTTAAGGAGAAACGAGTCGTAGCTGGTTACCGACGGATATATGAACCCGCCATTCGTCCACCAGGATCCCCTAGCGACGGTTTGACCATTAGAAGTTTAGAAGTGAATCTGCGGCAATTGTTAATATTTTTTTGTGTTCGCAGACCTATTTTTTTCATTACTTAGACATTCGAAGTCCTATCAATTAATATGAAAAGAATCTTCAAAATTCGATCACCCATCGTGCTCATTTGTAAATAAATATACAAGTTGTAACTTAAAAGTTAAAAGAAACTCCTTCTTTTAATAGAAATCTGTTAAACAAATTGCTTTAGCTAAAGGTTTGAGAAACCTGTTAAACAAATTGCTTTAGCTAAAGGTTTGAGAAATCTGTTAAACAAATTGCTTTAGCTAAAGGTTTGAGAAATCTATTAAACAAATTGCTTTAACTAAAGGTTTGAGAAATCTATTAAACAAATTGCTTTAGCTAAAGGTTTGAGAAATCTGTTAAACAAATTGCTTTAGCTAAAGGTTTGAGAAATCTGTTAAACAAATTGCTTTAGCTAAAGGTTTGAGAAATCTATTAAACAAATTGCTTTAGCTAAAGGTTTGAGAAATCTATTAAACAAATTGCTTTAACTAAAGGTTTGAGAAATCTATTAAACAAATTGCTTTAGCTAAAGGTTTGAGAAATCTGTTAAACAAATTGCTTTAGCTAAAGGTTTGAGAAATCTATTAAACAAATTGCTTTAGCTAAAGGTTTGAGAAATCTGTTAAACAAATTGCTTTAGCTAAAGGTTTGAGAAATCTATTAAACAAATTGCTTTAGCTAAAGGTTTGAGAAATCTGTTAAACAAATTGCTTTAGCTAAAGGTTTGAGAAATCTGTTAAACAAATTGCTTTAGCTAAAGGTTTGAGAAATCTATTAAACAAATTGCTTTAGCTAAAGGTTTGAGAAATCTGTTAAACAAATTGCTTTAGCTAAAGGTTTGAGAAATCTGTTAAACAAATTGCTTTAGCTAAAGGTTTGAGAAATCTGTTAAACAAATTGCTTTAGCTAAAGGTTTGAGAAATCTGTTAAACAAATTGCTTTAGCTAAAGGTTTGAGAAATCTGTTAAACAAATTGCTTTAGCTAAAGGTTTGAGAAAACTGTTAAACAAATTGCTTTAGCTAAAGGTTTGAGAAATCTATTAAACAAATTGCTTTAGCGAAAGGTTTGAGAAATCTATTAAACAAATTGATTTAGCTAAAGGTTTGAGAAATCTATTAAACAAATTGCTTTAGCTAAAGGTTTGAGAAAGGAAGATATTTTTTCTATAATTAATAAAATTAAAGCACCCTAAGTTAGCTATTAGGCAATAATAATTCTAGCAGCAAAAAAATATACAAATCTGGACACTTCACACAGCGCTATCTAGCCCCAAACTAAGAAGAGCTTGTAATATGGGAACCAGATAACTTACATACTTTTTTTGTTGTGAATACATACTTATAATATATAGAACAAACATCCAGACCGGAACAAATATCTGTAGACCATGCAAATATTTGTTCCGCGGCGGGACTAGAACCCGCTATACCTCCTGCGTCTCAGCCGGCTGCTCGCCACGGAGGTCGTAGGTATATAGTGCCTCCAAACTTACCAAAAGTTAATAATCTCCTTAGCATTGGCTCCGTTGTTTAGTCGTATAAGGAACTCGGCTAGAAACAAGTCCAGCCAAGTGGATTTCTGGGAAATAGCAAACGATTATTAAAATTAAACGATCTATTGACGATCACAATAATGTTTATTTATAGACAAAGTTATATAGTACTTAGTAGACACTATAGTTATGTAGACAGATTTAGTCATAGGTTAACCAAAAAAAATAAAGGTTTATAAATAGAATCTAGATTTAAATCCAATATAGGAATACGAGTAATGACACTATGTCACCTATAACCACACTAGGAGTCCGTGTCGTGGCTATCAGGAACTAAGAGTTACATGATGGCACAGCTCCTAGACCCGAACATGCATGGTGCAGATCATATATAAAACCTTTATCCCGCGGTGGGAATCGAACTCGCACCTCTTGCATCTCAATCGTCTAGTCGGGAATTTAATCATTTTTTTATTGACCACCATATTACTTGATGTGGTCTAAAATGAGAAACGAAGATCTAGAAGACACCTATTCACTCTTAGCTTAGGCCCATGTTGTAGTCTTCAGGAAAAACAGACGGACGGTAAAGTATTCCATACCTACGACTACATAAATCCCCTTAATTGACATCCTAGGATTTCTCACTCAGCGGACCCGTGATATCCCACACTGGGGTAGTCAGAGGTAAGTCTAAACATTACGTATAAGACAAGCCTACTTTTTGCATAGAAGTTAGCACATTCCCGTGACAGGTGGCATGCCCATTGCCGCATAATACAACACTAACCCGATGGCACAAGCCTCCCAATTTTTGGTTCTAGGGCATGCCGGTTTTCTCACGATGTTCTCCTTCACAGTTTAGTCGGGAGCCGTTTGAATTCCATTCTAGGTAAAATAAAGATATTGTGTTGAGTAAGATCGCGTGCACCTATAGTACCTATAACGCAGTAAGCGCATTGAACGCGCGTTATTGATTGAAAGATTGGTGCGCTGCTAATGATGTTCCATTAAAACTTATTATTGGCATCCGGAACTTCAGTGCAATGCGCAGTAACCTCAATCAACATCATCGTTACACACTGGCGTCTGCTTATACAAACAACTATAATAAGTAACCGGTGGCTTTATTACGTTAGCCAATTGCTGTCGCGTCGGTGTCGTTGGTCAGGCCGTGCCTTTCACACCTACAGTGCGTATCTCACGTGTGGCTTATGCAATAAGGCTACCGGTGTAAGGAGGCTATATTGCGCTCACAGTTTTGGTTCTATGTATGTATATTAAAAGTACATTTGTAAATTTTATTTCAATTCAATGCATTATACAAAAGGTTATTTAAAATAAGTGTTCTAGATGTGTGTACGCTGAGATTGTTGCTTCTCATTTTTCGGGATGAATGTTCCTACACCCTAAAGTATTTCATTCGAATCTGATCAACCATTTCTGCGTTTAAACAACATCCACGGAAACCTTCCGATAAAAATATTAGTAGTTCCTTAAACAGTACAGACTGTGAAAGAGTACTAAAGATGCCAAAACAAGCAATCAGAGTACTTGTGAAGGCCAAATATAAAGACTTGTAGAGAACATTTTAAGAGACTGCAAATATTAACCTCTACGTCTGTGTACATAATGGAGATTCTAAAATATGTTAGGGAATATTTGACCAATTCGACATAAGGAGAAGTAATGATAAGAGAAGTATCAGATATAAAATGTGCTTGAAATCAGCAAGTCATCGGTTAAATCTGTCAAAAAAACTACCCCAGGTTATGGGACAAAAGATATTGAATAAACTTCCATTGAGTATTAGAACAACTTGTGAGACATCTTTTCTCAGTTAATCAACTCCTTCACAAAATCATTTATACCTAATGTGAGCGAATTTATTGGAAACGATTAAAGGCATTGATGTGAACTTAAAAACAAATAAGTACATAAAAATAATGACAGTGAACAATGGTATTTTGATGATTAGGTATATAATATGATATTTTGATATTATTATTATGTATTTATTTTGTATAGTTTTTTTATTTTTTAAGTGACAATGCCCACAGCTGAAATATAATTTTATTTGTGCAATAATTTGTAAGTTATGTATGTTGTTGGTGTTAAATTTATTTTTATTAACCGATTATATGATCACTAAACTGTACATGTATGACGAGAGACTGATGACAGTTATCTATGTTAATTATGTTAAACAGAAGCTGATGTGTTTTTAATTTTTAATATTTTTATTTCATTTCTTAGTCGGTGAGGCAACCGCTGTCGATAAAACCTTTGAAAATGGAGAATACAAGACTTCCAGGACTGAATACGAACGCGGTGAATCTCATCTCTGGCCTCCGGTCTAACACAAATCACACGCTTTTAAAAATAATATAAATTGGTGTGACTAACCTCATAAGTCCCAGTCTCTGCTTTGAAGAAATGGTCCCAGTATAGTTTCAAAGTGTCCACCTCCTCTTCTGACGCCATTTCCTTCGCGCGCTGACCTATCGCGCAAAAAAACAATGATTGAACCGTCATTACACAACAGATAATGATAATATCAAGTTGTACAATGTACAATACCATGCATTAAATATTAGGTAAGTACTGGATAAAAACAATAACGAACGATCGCATTCCAAAATATGTACCTAGGTAATTAGTACCTAATTAATTACGCAAGAAATTACAGCATTAATATTAGGTAAATTTCGTAAAGTTCATTTTTATTTTATAATCTTTCAATGTAAGAAGACCAGCCTCTATAACCATGTGTCTTGCCAACATTGACCTACGATGCCGAGACATGGACGCTCACGAAGGAGACTGGGTTAGAATCTCACAGACAGCACGCCATGGCCACAGGCTCACATTTGAGATGAGTTGGGCAGGACATGTGGCCAGGCGCGGTGACGACAGGTGGAGCAGGATGCAGACTGTGTGGTGGCCCCGAGATGGAAGCAAGAATACAGTCCGCGTCAGCAAGATGGATCGACGTCATAGTAAAAACCGCAGATCACACGTGGGTCAGAACAGCGCAAGGCAGAGACGAATTGCAACAATGTTTTCATCCAACAACGGAGAGATTCCTATGCCCAGCAGTGGGATGAGAAGGGCTGACGATTATGATGAAGAGTTAAAGACGTTCTCTAGGATCATGATCATAGGTATATGTTTATAGTTAAATAAATCCAACTTATAATAGGTTTACATGGAAACTAGGTATGGTTGCATAGGTATACCTAACATAGGTATTAAATGAGCAAAATGTTATTTCACAATTTTCATTATTTTTGCTGACAAAGTTTTATTAGTCTCATCTTTGCATTCCAGCTCAGTAAGCTGTATATTTTACTGAACATTTTATTGATAGCTTTTATAAAATATATTATTAATTAGGTAGGTACTTCTTTTCTTTGCGTGACAAAATCCGCAATGAGGAAATCCGCAGAAGAACTAAAGTTGCCGATATAGCTATCAAAATTAGCAAGTTGAAGTGGCAATGGGCAGGCCACATCGCTCGTAGAACAGATAACCGTTGGGGAAGATAGGTTCTCGAGTGGAGACCACGGACTGGAAGACACATCATAGGCCGGTCCCTCACGAGGTGGACCGACGATCTAGTAAGAATCGCGGGGAGCCGTTGGGCGCAAACGGCTACCAACCGCTCGTTGTGGCGATCTAAGGAGGAGGCCTATGTTCAGCAGTGGACGTCCCCCGGCTGATGATGATGATGAATTAGGTACTTACGTACATAGTGATATCATCTAAACAAATTATACATACCCTCAGTCCCCACAGTTTGTCTAAAGAAATCTCACATTTTTAACACAGCGCTGAATATTACTGACACTAATAAATTTAGTTCACTAATAACGATTTCTAGTTCACCCTACAATTTACAAAGCCTTGTACTTAATTGATGGCAAAAAAATATTAGAATAAATATATATCTGTATATATATATATTTGTATTCACAGTACACTATGTAAGAGTGGTATCAGAGTGTAACTGAGTATATAACTGTTATCTATGGTCATTATTTATTGGATAGCGGGAAGACAACAGATAAATGTAGCTATGTAACAATGTTATCAACCCGTGTGGGATTTGTGAGTGTTTGTTTTACTTACATTATTACACTGTCAATAATTCAATATCTATTAAGTGTTACCTGTTGTTTTAGTTTATTTAGTTAATAATCAATCAGGATGTATATAAGATAGGTGTTCCTACCTATATCCCGCAGTGCATATGTCCTGCTGCACATAATGCCTCCCTATAGATTTCCAGAGCAACCAATCTTTTGAGGCCTGCGCCCAAAGGCTCCTTGGCCTTTTAAAGGTTGTCTTTTTTAGACAAGATACATCGAAAACTCTTAATTGAATTACCACACAAATAGAAATAATACAAAAATAAGAACAAAGCCCTATACTAGTTAAGAAACTATATAACAGTCAGCTAGCTCTTCAGTCCCCATGTAGAGCATACTGCGAAGTAAACTTCCATCAAGTGAAGCCACACAGAAAGTCTTGCTAAGTAGGTAAGTAGGTAATGATCACATTTGCAGTTTTGAGTCAAACAACTATTTACCATTAAATAATAGATCTGATATAAAACTGACCAGATATTTTATTCAATCATTATATTTTAAACTCCGTAAATCTATACTAGTAACATAAAGAGAATACCTATCAGTAGCTCAGCTAAAACTGGGTCGGATTATAGATAATCTAAGCACAAGATTTTCCAACTCCTAGTTAACCAGCTGTTTCCAGGATACAATTTTTTTTCCAATTAGTATTAAATACCCTGCCTTTGTCAACAAGTGTAGAAGTTAATAAAGTAGAATGTGCAAATGCGCTCACGCACCTACCTCCTCATTAATTTTCGAATATTATAGTTGTTTTGCTTAATGTGTATATTTGATCGGCGGTGGCAGTTTAGTAATAATACTAGGCGCAATTCAGCAATTTGTAAATATGTACTTCTAAAGTTATTTGAACATAGATTAACACAAATTTGAAAGTTAACTTACATGAAATCTAACAGCCTGAGGTCAAAAGGCTTCTACGCTACGTTCAGCTAATTGAATATTTATAACGAACCAATGTATCATGAAAAACTAGATGATATCAATAATTTAAAATAATTGCGGGTTAGAAGTTAAAGACACAGTTTCACAAGTTACACATTCACTTCACTTCACCTTCCTTCACTCGCATTCACATTTTTTTGACATCAAAACAAAACATAATCAGTGTTGCCAACTAAACTACTACGAAATATGCTAATGAGGATAAAAAAAATGCCAAAAACATGCTACTTTTTAAATAATATGCTAAAATAAAATGCCAAATAAATTTAAAATTATAATAAAATATACAAATTGTCTGTACCTACGTAGCATTACTCCAAGTTGAATATACTTATAATTATACTTTGAAATAAAAAAACTATATCTTGATCTTCATCAACAGTAGCTGTAGATGTGGAAGACTGAGAGCCTGAATCATAAGTCTCTTTTATACCTATACAGGGCAGTCCGTCATCTGGAACTGGATATGAATAACAGCACTTTCCTGCCCGTTTAAGGCCAAATCTGACATATAAAATGGCATTTAAGGTTTTCACCGCCAAACGATTCCGAAGCTTGGTCTTTACCAAGTTCATTTGAATGAAAACACGTTCAATCTCCGTGTTTGAATGAGGTAACGACAGCAAATATATTACCAACTGAGATAAATCAGCAAAGGGGTTATTGCCAGCTGCATCTTGATATTCGATGACTTTGCTCCAGAACTGTATGGTGGAAGATGTGCGTGCCCATTTAACATGTACCTACTATATTACCCCATTGAGATACAAGTATATATATTATGTATATATTCACTCAGAACTCTTCGGCTATTTCAACAATAGAAGGCTTGTTTAACTTACTTTTAATGTTTCTTGAACAGAAAACATGGATACTTTCTGTAGAATTTTGAAATTAACGGGTAATCTCCAACGTAGTTCTTTCACAAGTTTCAATGTGAAATTAATGCATCGTTGACGTAAATTGTTTGCTACATCAGGTTGAAGATTATATTCACGTAAATTTGTCTCTTATGCATATCCCATATACCTATGGTCTAGGGTCTAAATAATCATCTATATTTTGAGTATAAATATCTACCCTCGCTGTAGGGTTTCGGAGACACCGAATTGATGTTTGCATAACTCCGATTAATGATCAATAGCCATAATAGCACAATGATCGCACACGAAGATAGCTAATGAACATTCTGCTTTCTGAGTGCTTAAATCTTTTTTATCAATGGAAAAATTTATAGTTTTTTGACTCTTAATTAGCTCTATTGCTTTTTTGTGCTTGACTGATGTAGTATCTTGCTTTAAACAATACAATTTAGCAATAAGGTCGCACTTACAGTACCTAAAATAGGCTTTTGTCGTATCTTTTTCAACGGGCTGCAATCACTCTGGCATTTGTTCCCAGTCTGACCGGTAATGTTGACTGTACTTAGGAGGCATATTGAAAAATAACAAAAAGCTGCAAGATCGCACTGCTTCACTGCTTCTACTTACAATTGTTTGAAATAAGTAATTATAGAATGATTGAAGATGTTCTTTCTCCCTCATTCCTACAGAGAAGAGGAAGGGAAGTAATGATGTTTGTCAATGGTATCCATCTGACAAAACAAAACAGTTTTATCGGGGAATCCCCCAAGAAGTCACAGAACAAAGAGATTGTTCGTTTCATGTTTACATTTTAATAAACTGAATAGTTTTTCGTTTCGTGTTTTCTTAATTTAATTTATTAAAATATGCTAAAAATATATGCTATATGCTAAACGACAAAATAATGTGGTAGACAGAAAGAAAATATGCCAAATTTAGCATATAAAATGCTAAATCGGCAACGCTGAACATAATACATAGACAGACAATTAGACAGTGACACAAAGTAATGTCAGCACAGCTGACACCTGTCGATGACATTAACAGTGACATTACAATCAAAGAATCTTCATTCACTCTGCGCTCGTTTTGCTTCAACAAAAATCTTTCGTCTACTTTGTGGTGCATGTATACTGTACATGTACATACACTGTACACGTACACACATTATTTCTGTACATGTGCACACATGTAAATGTGTACTGGCGCGTCGAATGTATGACAGTGCCGCCGCCGCCGACAATTGCCGCCACATCCACCTCAACGTCATTGCTCCACTGCACACGCGGCCACCCAACTGTCGAACTCCCTGGCATCCATTCCCCGCGAGCTCCTGGGTTCGCCAAAATCTTTGTAGGGCGTGTGAAAAGTGCTAATCCACCATAAAAAAACGAGTGTGCTTTAGACCACACGACTGAAGTAAAACTTCTTTTTCAAAATATTAATTTGTAAAATTGTTTAATATTTGGCATTGCACTATTTAGCAGTGTTGCCAGATGTACAATTTAAATGGTATTCGTATAATTTTTGCCTGTTTTACTACGATCGGATTATCTTATCATCGAAATAGTACGTAATCTCACAGTACCGCTCACAGTTAAAGTGGCTCAAAATTTGGTTTCGTCGGGATACTCATATACTCTGTCTTCTTTATAACATCCTTCAAAATCCTCTGTCCCCTTGCTATCTTAAAGAACGTTTTTCTCCTCTTTTTCCACCTGATCGCCCTTCTCGTTCTTCTCAACATCTGTTATTCAAGACGCCTGAGCATAAAACTTCTTTCTTCACTTACTCTTTCACTGTGACTGCTATCTGCTTGTGGAACTCTCTTGCAGTGGAAATCCGCAAGGCCACCTCTATGGGAATCTTCAAATCCAAACTCTTTAAATACTTCATCTCTCTTCAAGATACCCAACAAAATTGAGCACTTTATGTAGATATATTTGTGTATTTCGTTTATGTATGTGTATTATTATTATTTTTAATTTTTGTAAGTTTATTTCTAAGCTAAAGTTTGATTAAATTTCCTTTTTCTGGCACTACCACTTTCTCCACACTACACAAAGGTTAGCTGGAAGAAAATGCTAATTAGCATTAAGTTCGCCTATGTATCTTTTTATTAGTGCAATAAAGAATTTTCTAATCTAATCTAATCTAATCGTACGATTTTTTTAATATTTTGGACGTCCTTACATAAACGAACCAAAAAATTATCTTTGTCCTTCACTCTCGCCAAGTTCTCAGTTCAGTCAATGTAATAATAAAAGGGGGCACTCCGGGAGTGCCGACAGAAGTGAAAAATTTAGCGCTCAATGTTTGGGTATACCAAAAAGCAGACTACGCTACAGATACTTATTTACAGAGATGTTGGTAACGGTAACAGTGTCGCGAATTCAATGGTTTTTTTCCCATTTCAAAAAATGCCCAACGCACCTAAAGAAGTTTTCACTTCAAAAAAACTATTAGACTTACAGTAGTCGCAAGATGTGTACCATCTAACCACCGCGCGCGCTCATTGGTCAAATCAAATAGCACACACTTCCCTGTTTCCTGTTACACATTTCCGTCCCTTTTGCCAATATCACTCCCACAAACCGAGAGGAAAGATGTTACACATCAAAACAAAATCAATAGTAAAACCTTAAATGGTACAGTTTTGTCAAAACAGAATGTTAGACGTTTCGGGTGCATTGAAAATTTATGAATCAGCATCCGAAATGCATAATTTGATGAATAGTTAATATTTGTATCTATAAGACTTAGCTACCTAAGCTAATTATTAACCTTTCTATAAGTAAATAATACAAACCTTACACAAATCGCTTAGCATGTGTAACGTTATTTTTATTGTACACCTAAAAACAAAAATTACAAACAAAATAGAAAACTCAAAGCAAATCATAATCTTATCTACCGAATTCATCAATCTGAAAGTTGGTAATTAAAAATTCGATATGGGTCCGTAAACGCGATTAACCGTAAGTAAATTTAAAAATAGAATGAGGTTTATTATTTTTAATAAAATGAAAGAGGCTTTTGTAGTCTCGTAGTGAAAAACTTCTGACCACCGCGCGCGCTCATTGGTCATAGCACTTCTCCGGTTTCCTGTTAAACATTTCCGTCTCTTTTGCCAAAATCACTCCCACAAACCGAGCGAAAAGATATTACACGTCAAAAATAATGATCAAGATATTTATAAGCTTTTCTCCAAGTAGAAAAAGTTTTATTGTTAAATTAGCAAACGATTATTGCTGCATTAACTAAAATACCCTAAATTTAATCGCCTAATAAAAATATGTACCATAATTTTAGTTTTAGATGCATAAGTACTGAATTTACGAGGTTTGAAATCATAAGTACAAAATTTTTAGCTGTTTCTGTACGGGAAAAAAAGTTCTACGGTTGGCAACCCTGGCTTTTGCTGGCTTGGCTGGTCTTACTGTCTGACTGTCCTACCGATTAGAATTTGACAGATAGACCAGTGCTGCAATCTCTCCTGATTTATCAGGAGATTACATGATTTTGAGGGCTTTCTCCTGATCTACTACTTTATTTGTATTATATTCTGTAAAATCTCCTAATTTTGACAAGTAACTGAATTAACTCTTACTCCACTCGTTGTGGCTTGGTTATGTTGGCAACGTTTATTAACTTTGCCATTTCTATACGATCAAACGAATGGAACGGAACGTTTATCATTTTTGACATGGCTGGCTGAATTCACTCGGCATGGGCCAATTTGTTATATATTAAAGGTATCTGCGCATTGTGCAATCTGTGACTTCTGTCAACCATAGAGTCTTTATCACTCACTGTCAGTCAGTCATTCAAAAGTGGAAATCATACGAATTTTTAATTTTCTTCTAAATTTTAAATTATTTATTTACGATGTGGGATATTATGATAGAATATCTCAAAGATCCGCTACTAGTAATTAAAGTTCAAAACTTCTTCGGAGTCAGATACAAAAGTAATCGAAAAGAAAATGATTCATCTGAGATCCTGCATTCCGATCGACATGATCGTGATGAAGAGGAGGATCCTGAGCAGAAACAACACAAGAGAATCCCTAGTGATATCTCCAGTAGCTCCCAGTCCTCGTGCGATACCGATAGCTCGGCAGAGAGCGCGGGGAAAGACGTTGTGTGCCATGTAAACAATAAGTTCTGGTACTATTTGTTTGTGATAGGTACCGAGCTAGGAGATGAACTATTCTATGCCACATTCATACCTTTCTGGTTCTGGAATGTCGATGGAGCGGTCGGCCGGCGGGTAGTGCTTGTGTGGACTGTTATTATGTATATTGGTAAAAAACTTATATTCCTACTTAAAAACTCATTATTTATCATACTAGCATACATGATGTCTATATTCCTTTTTATACTACAATGGGTAGCAAACAAGCGTACTGCCCACCTGATCGTAGTGGTACCGTAGCCTATCAAAGGTATCACATGCGTGTTGCCGACCCCTTAAAAATTTCAAAACGCTTAGAAGAACCCCATACTGTATTCTCTAGGGAAAACCTCGGCAGGGCGTTTGGACGAGGAAATCTTCATATACATATCATAGCAGTTTGAATTAATAGTCTACATTCAATTCTACTATGAATCAATAAAAAGGAAACCAATTCTAAATCTGGGGATTTTTGTTAGCACACATGTATACGGTATCAATAAAAGCACCTTGAGATTTTCCTTATCAGTGTTACCACATAAGTCTAAAGTTCTTTTAGTAGAAAACTAAATATACCTATCATTTTGTCAACAAGCAATTATATTTCCTGGTAATTTGAAAAATGAATATTGACTTGTCGATTAAACTTAAGTTTTATTTAATTTTTCTACTCTGTAATTGAACTATACACCCAAACCCTAGCTCAATGCCCAATGGGCATATTGCAAGCAAATAAGGAGACTTAAAAAATATTAATTTCAGGTCAAGGTTTCAAAGATATAATTCGCTGGCCTCGCCCCGGCTACCCTGTCCAGAAACTCCAGCAGAAATGGGCTATAGAGTATGGCATGCCATCCACACACGCTATGGTCGGGGTATCAATACCCTTCTCCATCCTGCTTTATACCATGGATAGGTACCTGTATCCTATTCATGTGGGTGTGGTCATTGCAGTGCTGTGGTGCACGCTTATCTGTGTCAGTCGAGTGTATCTTGGCATGCACAGTGTCTTGGTAAGTCTCTTTGAAGGCAAGGACCCTGTGATCCATACTAATAATATAAATTCGAAAGTAACCCTGTCTCTTTGTCTGTTAAGTTTTTTATGACTAAACGGCTGGACTGATATTGATGAAATTTGGTATATACAGAGTGGTTTTTTTAACTGTAACAGTACTGCAGCACCCATAACCAGAGGAGATATAGGTGCAGTTTCTTTTAAAACATCAGCTCGTTTTCGAAGAAAAACATTTTGGCATTAAATTTTTTTTGGTCAAGTGTGAGTAGCGCCTTAAAATTAATCAAGTTGGTAAATTTTTTTTTGATGCCGATCGATGCAGTCCTTTGTAAGGATCATTTTATTGTATGGGATGAAAAAAATCTGAACAGCGGAAGTTAGTCAAGTTTGATAAAAAGTATTCTCATACAACAGGACAAACAAAATTCCTTCTACAAACATTTTATTAAATTCTAATTGCACATTAAAGAAATATGAATACTGTAGCGATTAAGAAGTTTAGGAACTTCATGCTCTCATGAGCAATTCAAAAACATTTCGTATTTCAGAACAACGTGAAGCATACTTCCTTAACCGACGAAGCCCAAATAATGCGCTGAAGTGGTATCAGGAACGCTACCCAGACCGCGATTGAGGAAGTATGCTTCAATTAAGTCTACTTTTTGCGTATTTGACAATGCCATGATAGGACAAATAAGATGATGCAATGACTGATATAAAAGTCCGACAGGTGCAAGAACCATGTTCGAAATTCAAATGTGTTCTGAAATACGAAATGTTTTTGAATTGCTCATGAGAGCATGGAGTTCCTAAACTTCTTAATCGCTACAGTATTAATACTTCTTTAATGTGCAATTAGAATCTAATAAAATGTTTGTAGAAGGAATTTTGTTTGTCCTGTTGTATGAGAATACTTTTTATCAAATTTGACTAACTTCCGCTGTTCAGATTTTTTTCATAGATACAATAAAATGATCATTACAAAGAACTGCATCGATCGGAATCAAAAAAAAAATTTTACCAACTTGATTCATTTTAAGGCGCTACTCACACTTGACCTAAAAAATTTTAATGCCAAAATGTTTTTCTTCGAAAACGAGTAGATGTTTTTAAAGAAATTGCACCTGTATCTCCTCTGGTTATGGGTGCTGCCATACTGTTACAGTTAAAAAAACACTCTGAATAATATAATATATATAATTATATATTATAATTGAGGTTGGGATATAGTCTACTTTTTAACCAACTGTAGAGAAGGGGGGTAGGCGGGGCGGGGCAGCTAGTATACCATAAATGACAAAGTTTGTGCAGATCCATTTGTTGGGCTACAGCGTACAAGATTTATGCCAGCAGTAATATTTTTATGAAGTCCATCCAGCTTTGTGCCCCTCTTAGAGATGGCACATAACTCGCTCAAGTGAATCTGATGGCAGACAACATTAGTTAGATTACTCTATCCACTTTTATCTATAATATTTTTTTATCATTTCAGTTACTAACTAGACAGTGAGTATTCATTGAAATAGTTTGCAGTATTTACCTAATGAACAACACACATGGTATATTTTATTTTTAAAATTATTACAGCCAACCACATGTCCTCAGTATTAGGCTTACTATACATTATAAAAAATCTATTTCTATGCTTTGCTATTAAAAATGTATGTGCCTAAGATATAATATTTATTTTTCCTGGTTCCAGGACATAGCAGCTGGCCTGCTCCTCGCCACAGCTCTCCTCGTAGTCCTGGTCCCTGTGGTGGATCGACTGGATGACTACCTACTTACAGGGGCTTATGCTCCATTGGTGGTCATACCCCTCTCCATCGCTGTCATCGTGTTCTATCCTAATGCTGATAAGTGGACACCGACCAGGTAACATAATTTATATTATAACTAGCTTCTGCCAGCGGCTTCGCACGCGTAGTTTATCAACAAAAAGTAGCCTATGTGGTAATCCAAGTTACAATCTACGTACATACCAAATTTCATCGAAATCGGTTCAGCCGTTACGACGTGATTGAGTAACAAACAAACATCCAAAGAGTAACAAACAAACTTTAACTTTTTTTTGAAGTAAAACTTCTTTAAGCACTCTTGACTTGGGGTATAAGCTGGTGAATGCGTTACGAAAAGTGCGAACGGTAGTTGAGAGTGCGAGTTGCGTCTGTCCAAAATGAACATAGACTGGTTGACCTACAGACGTGTGGACAATTTTGTAATTGAACAATTTTCTAAATTAATATTTTAAAAAAGAAGTTTTACTTCAGTCGTGTGGTCTAAAGCACTAGTTTTTTTTATTTTATATTGATGATAGTCAAGCGCTTGACCACTACCCCACCTGATGGTAAGTGCAGGTGTGATCGAAGATGGAGCACGCTTGCCTAGAAAGAACCTATTCACTCTGGACTTGAATACTCCAAGATTATACTGGTTCGGAAAAACTCCTTACTTGTACTAACGAGAAAAGTTGAAGCAAATCAATTGGTACGGCAAGGTGGTATGCCGACCAGGTATGGGTGGAACGTCTGCTTGTCCGGTGGTGAAAGGGAGAAGCAGGGATAAGGTCATGACATGAAGATCTTGCGCACATTCACCAAAATGAATCTTGTAAAAAAACATTTATAAAACATTTATAATATTAGTGTAGTAAGTATGATGTGATATTTTAAATTCAAAAGTAACTCTGTCTCTGTTTGTTACGTTTTAACGGCTAACGGCTGGATCGATTTCAATGAAATTTGGTTTACAGATAGATTATGACCGGTATTGGGGCACAGGCTGCTTTTTAACCGACTGCGAATAATGTTTTCATTGACAAACCCACCACGCGAGCGAAACCGCGCGCGGCAGCTAGTATTATATAAAAGCTGTCGATAAATAATCACCAGGAGCTCGGCATAAAACAGCGTCTGGCAGCTTTAGTGCAAACTCGCATTCTGAAGTTGTTCGGCCACGTCTCGTGGCGGGACACTGACTCTATTGAGCGTCTTGTCGTACAAGGACGAGTGGAGGGCATCAGACCGCGCGGAAGGTCCGATCAAATAAAAGCTGCAGTGGGCGGCCAACTGCATGAATGCACGAGAATGTATGTCAACAGAGACAAATGGCGAGATATCGTGAGGCGTGTAACATCTGCCCCCAAAAAGAATGATACAACATGTTGACCACGACCGCTTTGTCAAGAGCGTTATGATTGAGAATAAGAAGTAATCACAATCTTATGGAATAGTTGCATTGCTTAGTTGCGCTGCGCATCGCCGACACAATACTCGTTTCAAATAGATAGGTACCTGCAATATGTCGACTAGTAGGTATGTAATTTGATAAGGTCGAATAAAAACGACCTGTTGACTGCCTTAGTTGGAATTATCCAAAAAAAAATGCCTGCCATGTTGCAGCAATCTGTGTTTGTATATTTTTTATTCAACTTAACTTACACTAGTGGTTCGCCCCGAACTCGGCTCGCGCGAGTCTCCCATAAAAACAAAAATATATTATCCGTAATCTTTAACTATCAAAATAGTGCCACGACAGAAATAACCATTACTTGACTTACAGTTTCATTCAAATTACAGGTAACGGAGTTCATTAGATTACATAACTTCTTTATTGCACACCATTAAATCTTTTTTTCCAACATTTCTTTTCGTCCAACATACCTCAGTGCCTTAAGACGAAAGTCTTCAATCAGTGTGTGTTACCAGTGATGACATATGGAACCGAGACGTGGTCCTTCACTATTGGCCTTATGAATAAGCTCAAAGTCTCTCAACGAGCTATGGAGAGGGCAATGCTCGGGGTTTCTCTACGGGATCGAATCAGAAATGAGGAGATACGTAGGAGAACTCAAGTCACCGACATAGCCCGACGGATTAGCACGTTGATGTGGCAATGGGCAGGCCATATAGCGCGCAGAACAGATGGCCGATGGGGCCGAAAGTTTCTCGAGTGGAGGCCACGGACCGGCAAGCGCAGCGTAGGACGTCCACCCACAAGATGGGCAGACGACTTGGTAAGAACCGCAGGTCGGCGTTGGATGCAGGCCGCTTCCAACCGCAGTTCCTGGAGATCAATGAGGGAGGCCTTTGTCCAGCAGTGGACGTCCTACGGCTGATATGATGATGATGATGACACTATTAAATATAAACATATAAAAGAAAATACACTTTACAATCATAGGTACAATGGGCGGCCTTATCACTAAAAGCGATCTCTTCCAGGCAACCTTTGGATGGAGAGGATCTATGTGAACAAATAAGGACGGCGGCGTTATTAATGATAATATAAAATAAAATGCATATAATATAATCATACAATTACATAAATATTAATATTATACTACATATAATATATATACCTCCATATATGTATAAATTAATAAATGGCCTAGTGAGCGATTCTTTATTATTTATTGTACACAAGAAAATACATTATAAAGTACAGAAATAGAGGACATGTACAAAGGCGAGCCCTATGAAGAGTTTTCTTCCAGCAAACCTTTGAGGCTAGAGAGAGAGAAGATTTTTAAAGGTAGGTGTGTGTACAAGAATCATAAATATGTACATATATCTTTAACAAACAAAACGAAATATACCAACAGACAGAAATAAAACGAATGAATATAATTAATAAAATAAATAGACTAATATATACAAAAAAAAATATATACCTACAATAAAATAAAATTACAGAGAAAGATAGTGCTCTTTAACTTTCCGTTTGAAAATGCTAAACGACGGACTAGCGCGAACTTCATGGGGCAGGGCATTACAAATTTTCACCGCATAAACGGTAAAGGAGCCACCATAGCGATGTATAAAACTATAGTAACTATAGTGTTGTCTGGCCATGTAGTTACAGATAGGGAGAGATTTAGCGTGACGAATTGAGACAGTTTCATGTTAAGTGGTTTGTCTTTTTCGGGGTACAAATTGCAGTTATTCTGGATTTCAGACTTTTGCCTATATTTGTGCCATTTAAGCTACACGCATACCAAATTACAGCACTGTGGGGTCACTGGTGTACCCTGTCAATTTTGTCATAGTTTATTATGGCGAATAACTCAAAAACTACAAGGACTTTACTAAAAACAAAAACGGAATCGAAATTTACTAATTAAGACCTTTTATTTGACATCGCACTTGACCTATAATAGTCTCATTTAATTTTTTTCTACCCTTGAACCCCAATATCACAACTCATCCCAACATTTTTAGCTCATTTAGTCACACCAAAAATGTGCCATCACTACCTACCTATGTATCAAATTTCACGATGATCGGATCAACGATATGAAAGTTATCCTCGGACAAACATACATACATACATACAACGCCGATTTGCCTTAGTTGATTTGGAGATCTCGCTTCGCTCGATCAATAATACTTCTCAATAAGACCTATTGGTGTTAGGAGCCCGAGCAAAATCAACTTGTAGTCTGAAAAAGATATGTAGTAACTAAATGTTTACGTAATTGTTTTGTTCCAGAGGCGATACGACCATGATAGTGAGCGTGTGCGCAGGCATCCTCACAGGGTCCTGGACCAACTACCAGCTCGGCAACATGGCGGCCAGCCCGCTCGACCCGCCCTACGCCGTAATCTGGCCCTCCTGGGAGATGCTGGGCTGCACCATCCTGCGGACCATCCTCGGCTTCTGCGGAGTGCTGGCCACCAGGGCCATAGGCAAGTCGCTCTCGTACGCGTTTGTCAGTGCGCTTCTAGGACAACGCAAGAATGAGTTACGCAACTCGGATGATACTCTCGATAATAAGAACAAAATAATAGTCGAGCTCAGTTATAAATACTTTACGTACGCCATGATAGGCCTTAACACAACTTATGTGCTGCCCAACGTGTTCCACCTGCTGCAGATCAACAGGCCCACATACTACACGGAGATCTAGCGCATAGCCGCCATTGTCACTTCATTATAGTGACCAATCCAGAGTCAATAGCTTGTCTATTGCTACAGCTGGATATGGATTTAGCTGGGAGTCCTAAGTTAAGTGAGAGTCTCCACACACAAAACGCGCGTCTGGTGCGCATTGTATACGCATGCTACGGGGAGGGGGGAGTATGAATTACAAAAAAATTGTAAAATGTATTATTAAATTAATAGTTTTTTTTTATTTTAAAGTTTATGTGTTAAGAAAAATTTTGATAAAAATTATGGACGGGAGTTGAACCCGCAAAATTCATCTTGATAAGAAGATGCGCATGCGATGCCAATGGACGGCGCTAAAACGAAACATCTCATTTTGCGCCTAACGATCAGCGAGTCCGTGGCTAAATTGGTGTAGATTTAAAAAAATGTGTGTTGTCGCACATAAGATGCATACGATATCTGTGGCGCAGTGGCCGAATAGCCGGCCGAGACGTAGGAGGTTGTGCGTTCGATTCCCGCTGCGGGACAGATGTTTGCATGGTCTACAGATATTTGTTCTGGGTTTGGGTATTTTTCTATACATGATGTAATAGTATGTATTTTACAAAAAATAATGTATATAATTAATCTATCAGTTATCTGGTTCCCATAGTACAAGCTTAGCTTAGTTTGGGACTAGATAGCGCTGTGTGAAATGCTCATTCGCGTTCTGTGTGTGGAGTTCCATGGAGTCCCAGTTCATGGTCCAAAACCCCACACTTTATGCTCTTTTTAAGTTGAACAGTTTTCTTGGAAAGTAGTCTTCCATACTTGTTGATATTTTTACATCACATAAATGTATTTATTAATCAGAATTTGCATGAACCACTAATCTTAGATACGTTTTAGTATCGTTGCGTGTGTGGTGCTTCAGATAATCTATCAAAAGGTGCCTTAGGTCTGTGCTAAAAAAAAATACTCGGCCCTAAATAAATAAGCTTGCATTTGTCAATGAAGGCTTTTTATTTTGATTCATAAAACTAGTTCCAACTAGCGTAATAGATGGCGTTGTGGAGATACTATAATAGATGGTGTTATTCCAAATTTAGAGACGCTTGAAATTGCGTAGGTTTTATTTCTAGTATAATATATAAACAAATGGTTTTTTCTTATTCACCCTAAGACACTGCAAGCACAAAACTATTGTATATTCCTCTAAATAACTGTTGAACGGCAATTATTATTGCCGTTGACAATTCACTTTTTTTTGTAACTTATACAGAGCAGCGCCATCTGTTAGCATTTAAAAACATGACCGTAAAGGAAACCCTCTCAGTAACTAAACTAGGGTAGGGAGGGGGGACAGTGACTCAGCTGCGCCCGTGCTCGATTCACACGTCATTTCTCCGCTGTAACCCTTTTCAGTTGTTGGAACTTGGAAACTAAGAGTAATGTGAGTGTGAGAAAGTGTTCCCTAGGAGTAACACTAATAGAAGGGGTATCTTTGTTTCCGTGGAGGAACCCTGAATAGGTTTTAGTATACATACATACTTTTCTTTCATACTCGTTCCAATACGTTTTTGTAATCGATCAGCTAGCAAATCTTTTATTATAAAAATCTCAACGTATTTTTTTATGGCACTATATTTTCCGTGGTTATTTCCGGGGTACTTATATGAAAGTAGCGATTTCACATTAACGAAATATCCACGAAAGGAAATAACGTAACAAATTTATTTATACTGCGGTTACTGTTCTCATTTATTAAATCAACGAAAAACTAATTTGTAAATGCCATAATGATTCCATTCTAAATTAAGAATATATTTTGATTACGATGGTACTTTTCTTGATCGCATTACCTTCTCATGTAATCATAATTCATAATACCATATGCAGACCTTGTTACCATCAAAAATGTTAAACAACTGTTTAACGCGTGTTTTTAACATCCTTACCAAATTTTTGTATACGAATTTTTTAGACGCGCCAAAAAGTGTTTAATTTTATTTGTAGTACCTAAGACCCTGAAACTTTACTCACACGTACACACGGCTACACATCAAGCTATACATTTCCAGTATAAGCTGATCTCTCATTCTACGAAAAGAATACACAATGCGAGGTCAGCTTATACTGGGTATATATAGCTTGATGTGTAGCCGTCTGTACCAAAATCCAACCACTGTGGTTAAGTTATCGCAACTATCAACCACTTCGCGGTGGTTGATAGTACTACGGTATATCCATAAAATGAGGTTTTGATGTACATTCCAAACTGTGTTATCTAGTTCCAATCAATTCCGATACGGAACGAGAGTGTAGACGGTAATTGATCCGTGAAAGTCAAGCCTAACGTACCTTACACCTGGTGATGCCAGGTACAGTGTGTCAAATTTTGGAACGGAGGGTAAAATTATCAGGATTTAGGTTTTCAAATCGCGATAGCAGCTGTCCCGATAGTCACAAACCCGGTTTTTGTAGCCATTGTTGTAAACAACTGGCTTTTGTGAATCATCATTTATTTTTATCGGATTGTACTAAATACGTTTGCGACACTCGGAGGTCCGAAAAAAAACCGAAATTAGTCAAAGATATTTAATTATAAAAAATATAAAAATACATGAAAACTTAATGATAAACTAACGTAGGTACAACCAATTCGAAGTAGGAATTAGAAGTGTGCAATGCTATGTCGATTTTGCAGTCCTCGGTCGATTGACGTCAATGCTGCGTCGACAAACGTGCCGCTCGATGAAACTGCAGCGTCGGCGGTCTTCCTCTAGGTACTATACGTAATTTACTTATAAAAAGATACATAAAACAACTAATGTTTACTTAATAAAGTAGTTATATAATTAACGAACGATCTACCTTAATGCGTTAATTGAGTACCTACCTACATAACTCGAACGAATTACATTAACTTTTCTATGTGTACTGATTCTCATGTAAGTGAAAATTGTTATCTTTTTGAGAATAAATGATTATTAAACCTAAAAAGTAGGTATTTCCCTCACAGTTATTATATCCAATAATTAAGGTACTTAGGTACATAGAATAAGTAAATAAATATGGACTAAGAAGGTTAGTGAAAAATCGGGACATTCAGAGTCCCGATCAAGGGTGAATCGGGACGTGTCACCAGACCCCTGAAAATCGGGATGTTCTGCGCAAATTGGGACACCTGGCAACACTAAATACAAATACAATAGACAGCCGGTCTATTGTATGATCCATTCACAAACCTAAATTAATTACAAATGCACGACTTGTCCAAGACACTTACGACCTGAATCATCTCAAAATGATATACGGAAAACGGAAAGTAAAACATTGCATACCCTATGCATAGGTACCTACGTCTACCACAGTTTTACCTAATCATTATTACATAACATACCTAAATAATCATTTGGTTCGCGGGTTTTTCTTAATGAGATTGGTGCAGTGGGTACGTTTTATATTCCGTGGTTTTATTTGGGATTTCTTTTAGATAAGACGTTCGTCATTTTGTATCTTTAAATAGTATATTTATCTATAATCTGAAATATACAGCGTGTCCCGGAATTAGTATGTTATGCCTGTACGGGGTGAAAATGAAAATTAACAACTTTTCATATTTTTTTTAAAACATTTTGCAAATAATTAGTATTTATGATTGCAGCATATTATCTTAGTTTATGGTATTTTTAAGGCATTGGTATTGATTTGCCCCCCCCCCCCCCCCCCCCCCCTAGCTACGGCCATAATGGGAGTCAGCGGAGCATGTGTGTGCTCGATGTCATTCCGCTGCACTCCACGTCACGCGGAGTGATGGGAATGGAACCTCGTGTGTGGTCAGCTTAGCGTCTAGCTTAGCTTCACATCGCAGGGAAATTCGCGTGCTACTTATTACCGTTATAAAATGAATCTACCGACTGTAAATAGTTTGAGGCATGTCACACTAACTACATACTCGTAGGTATATTTTTATTCAACCCCTGTCCTTTCCTCAACTTTTGTAAACTGGGATTTCCAATTCATGTAACAACAATTCATTCTTGTGATAACGTGAGATGTCGCGAGATTTGGTTCGACTGTTTCCCCCCTACCCCTTACCTCACGTGAGATTTAAAAAAAATTGTATTCGTAGTGTAAATACGTTTTAGTTAATTAAAAAAACCTTTGGCGTTATTATTTTTGTTTAAGATTGCTTCTCTCTTATTTTAGAATAACAGTGATAAAATTAAATAAAAGCCCCCTTATTAAAATATTATTTTAAGAATCAGTGTTTTTTTTCCTACTAAGTGCTAGTACCTACCATAAAAAGGTAGGTATGTAAAAATAATAAACCACTGAACGTATCTAAATTTCATTTCATTTCATTTATTTATTCATAAACAATTATATAATTGTGTTTGAAATCACATCCTAAATACAAGTTACAATATTTTAAAATTATCACATACATGTCAAAAATAATAAAATAGAACAAAACAAATGTCTACTTACCTATATATAAAGATGTCAAAAAAGTCAAGAAAAGTCAAATGGAAAATAGACCTCAAAGAATATAAAATAAAAATGATTTAGAATAATATTACTAAGGAATTAATAATACAAACATGTCACAAATTAATTAAATTGACCATTAAATCAAAATCTATATAAAAAAAAAGAAAACGACTATTCAATATTATTACAGGTCATAAAATCATTAACTGAATAGAAACACCCTTTCAACAAGATCTCCTTTAGTCTTGATTTGAATTTAAAAGGACTGTCGATAATTTTCATGTCAGTAGGCAGTGCGTTAAAAAGTCTTACAGCTTGATACCGCGAGCCATGTTTGGCAACATTCAGCATTGGACAAAGAGGTGTCTCAAGATCTTTTCTCCTTGTGTCTATTCTTTTTTTTCTTTGTTCAAAAGTTTCATATTTAAGCGGATTTTTAACTACGTCCATTAAGACTACTAGAATGTATAAGCTGGGAACCGTCAGAATATTGAGGTTTTGAAAATGTTCTTTGCATGATTCCCACTGTGGAATGCGCACTATAGTTCTAATGGCTCGTTTTTGAATAATAAACGCTCTATTTATGTTGTAGTCATAACTACTTCCCCAAAACTTCACACTATATCTTAATTTTGACTCTACTAGGGCATAATATACTATTTTAAGCTGTGCGATCCCTACTTCTTCTCTAAGGCTTCTAAGAGCGTAACATGCTGAGCTGATAGCATTAACAATAGAATCCATCTCAGTTTTCCAGTTCAGGAACTGGTCGATATGAACTCCTAGAAAGACACTCTTTGCAAATTCAACCTCAAGCCCCTCACATGCTACATTAACCGATTCGTTAGTGCGATTTGTTGTTTTAAACAGGATAGCTTGTGTCTTCTTAATGTTGAGTTTTAAGTTATTGGCATGAAACCATTGATTGAAAACTACAAGTGCATTGGCAATCTTTATTTTAAGTTCTTGTAAGCAAGAGGCTGGTATGATTGCATTGGTATCATCTGCATATACGACTAGTTTAATATCGGGAATGGCATTGCTTACAAAATTGATAAGATCATTAAGGAAAATAATAAAAAATATCGGCCCTAATATAGAGCCCTGTGGAACTCCACGTCCGATGTTGCACACTTTCGACTTCGTCACCACTTCCTGTCCATTAATAATATTTTTTAATTCAATAAACTGCTTCCTATTGTTCAGATACGATTTTATAAGACACAACGCAGATCCTCTAACCCCATAATGTTCAAGCTTTGCAAGTAGAGTATTGTGGTCTACCAAGTCGAAGGCAGAGGAGAGATCAAGAAATAGTCCTGCTACCTTCTTTTTACTATTAAGATCACTAACAACTTCATTTATAAGCAGATCAACCGCATCTACAGTACCGATACACTTTTGGTATCCAAATTGTCTCTTATTTAGTACGTTGTTCTTATTTAAGTGTAACACTAACCTATCTTTAATAAGTCTTTCATAGATTTTAGAGAAACATGGCAGTAACGAAATTGGTCTATAGTTTTTTGGGTCATTTTTTTTCCTTTTTTATGGATCGGAAGAACTCTAGCTATTTTTAGTTGCTCAGGGAAAATGCCAGAAATCATACAGTTATATAGAAATCTGGTAGAGTTTACGAAATAAAACTGTACCTACCTACCCATTACAAATTCATTCTAAAACTAGGCTCTTTGTTAGGATAGCGCCTCTGCCTGGCCTGACCACACCACGTATTTCTTCATCTGACTGTAGGTGGTATATTTATTGATCGAGCGAAGCGAGATCTCTAAATCAACTTGGGAAAATCGGCGTTGTATGTATTGATTGATTGAAAAATTCTTTATTGCACAAAATACATAAATCTGTACATAGGCGAACTTAATGCTAACAAGCATTCTCTTCCAGGTAACCTTGTTGTTAACCTGTTTATGTATGTAGGTATGTAAGTTTTACTTAGAAAACTTTCGTGATTGATTTCAATCATTATTATAAATACGGGATTTATCACGTACCGTCTTATCGGTGTTTCGACCGACAATGTTGCGGTTCAGTTCCTGCTAAATGTGTGTCATCTCTGTTGTTGTTTTTGTAAATATTTTACCCTGTAGATATATAAATAAATAAATATAAATATTGCTGGACATTTCATACAGCGCTATCTAGCCCCAAACTAAGCAGAGCTTGTACTATGGGAACCAGATAACTGATAGAATACTTAGATACTTTTTTTTTTGTAAATACATACTTATATAATATATAGAAAAACATCACCCGGAACAAATACCTATAGATCATGTAAACATTTGTTCCGCGGCGGGAATCGAACCCGCTACCTCCTGCGTCACAGCCGGCTATTCGCCCATTGCACCACGGAGGTCGTCAAAAAGAATACTGCATCGACCGGGAATCGAACCCGGGTATATAGGTAGGTACCTACTGTATATGTGTTCTGTAATTCGGTGGCAAGCTAGACTAAAATTGCGATGACTGCGCAATATATTTTCTCGAAGTGGTGTAAGTCTCTTGGGGTAGCTGGTCTGGCTGGTTGTTCTTGGTTGGACTGGACTTGGATGGAGGACCTTTATTAATATTATGTATTATAATATAATATATAATATTATGAAGATCATATAAGATTTAGTGCGCATTTTAAATGTAATTATTCTTTTTATGTTATTTGTGGGGAAACAGGCTTACGGCTACTTGATGGTAAGCGGTCACCGTCGCCTATTGACACCGGCAACACCCGGGGTATTGTCGATGCGTTCTCTACACTGTAGAAACCTCTTTACATTTCTCTTGAAGCGTGCCATGTCGTAGCCTAATGGGAAAACCTCAGAAGGTAGCTCATTCCACATCTTGCAAGTATGGGGTAGAAAAGATCGCGTGAAGCGTGTGGTGCGTGATACCCAATTGTCGATGATATGTGAACGAGCTTTATTACGTTGTCGAGAAGTGCGGTGGTAAAATCTCGACGACGAGATGAGATTGAATAGCTCCTTAGAACATTCCCCATTATACAGGCGGTAGAATACACTGAGCGATCCGATGTCACGGCGTTGACTCAGCGGTTCCAGCCTGTCGGCGAGTTTGGGATCACCGATGATTCTAATGGCTCTAGTAATTAGTGACTGATTTCGTGTTGCAAATAAAGAAATAATATTGAAGTAAGCGCTTCCATACTTAGGGGGTATGATATCTGTCGGTGCCTCGCCCGTCAACGGCATGCGCCATGTGGATGTTGGCTATCATGATCCAGCAGCAATAACCGCCCAAATGCAAGACCTCACCGAACTGGACCAACTCCTAGCTCATGTCTATACGATGACCAACTTCTTGTCTTAGTAGGGATCTTTTCGTGCACTTATTCAGTACTTTTACGTTTGCCTTCTCGTGATTCTAAAGTGCGTAATATGCACTTATTTGAATTGCGTTATTATTGGAAACGCGGACGGTTAGTAATAAATGATGACTAATAGTACCTAGGTAATAATTCCCAAGGCCGGGGTATATTCCGGAGATGTTCGTAACTGCGTAAAATACATTTTCCATCGTGATTGTTTGAGTTAGCTGTAATTTGGGTTATTTTCAGTGATCTTTATGACTACATATAATTCTATGGTTGTTTTTGGCTAGAGTTTAGTCATAAGTACCTACATCATTCATTTAGGTATTTGTGGTGGGTATTAAGGTCTTGATAAATATTATCACACACACTTATTTACTCTTCTGACTTATTTATTTATGATGTACACACAGCTACACATCAAGCTAAAATTTCCAGTTTAGGTTGACCTCTCATTCTACGAAAAGCCTACACAATGCGAGGTCAGCTTATACTAGAAATGTATAGCTTGATGTGTAGCCGTGTGTACTAACTTATTTTTACCCGACTTCAAAAAAAAGGAGGTTCTCAATTCGTTGGAATCTTTTTTTTTATGTAACTATGTTCCCCGATTACTCGAAGACGCCTGAACCGATTCGAGAAATTCTATTTTTGTTTAAAAGGGTATACTTCCCAGGTGGTCCCATTGGCACCAAGTCAGAATCTAATGATGGGATTCCAAAAAAAACGAGGGTAAACCTCAAATTTTATATGGACGCATAATGTGTTTTATATATTTTCTATAAAAAAAACTATTCAAGTATTTGCATCTGGTACAGATCATCTCGTGTTGCTGAGCTGATGATGGAAAATATAACTCCTTAGATATTAGGAGTTTGTGGATAATTCTTTAAATATTATAGGCTCATATAGACCGCTACTTATGTTATTCAGGTGAGCTGATGATGGAAGGTACAACTTCTTGTTAGTTAGGAGTTAGGGGATAATTCATTAAATATTATAGACTGGTATACATATACCGCTAGTTTTTATTCCTACCTCAGTACTCCGTCATTTATCAACCGATATGGAAAATTATTTTTTTATTTGAAAGGATGTAGGTAGATACTTAAAGATTGGTCCCATATAAATTGCATCAAAATCGGTTCAGTAGCTTGGTTAAGTCTGTTATATTTTTGTTAATTTTTTTATTATATATTATCATTATAATTTTTCAAGTTGTAGTAAGTATGTAATTACTTATGCCTCGGACGGAATGCTGTTTATAGCAATACCTACAATAATTTGTAAATGAGTTTCATTAATAATCATCAGACATCACTCATACTCTGAAAGTTTGGTTTGCACATTTTTAAATAAATATAAACAAAAATAGAATGAGGCTCATTTCATTCATAACGATCTCCATGACAAATCCTTATTTCTATTAAAAAATAATATACCTAAATGAAAGTTTGCCACAGTCCGGTTTTGAAAAAAATAAAATATCAAAGCCGCAATTTGTATTATGAAGTCTAACGTTCAGAGTATTTTTACAAAATTATGTTTTTTTTTGGCATGGCTACATTTACGATTTTGCATCGACATTGATTGATTGACATAATTGACATTGATTTGTTCTGTGTTCTAATGTTGATGTGTAATGTTAATTTTGGATTTGTTTTTCTTATTTTTAGTTGACGTTCTTTGTGACATAAGTACTGCACATTTACAACAACAATTTCAATCACGGGTCGGGCTGATGTGATATTACCATGAAATTTTGTTAATTTTCAATCTACCTTAATTTCAAGTCCTAAAATTCAATGAAACAGCCTTTATAAAATCAACAAATCATTAATTCATCATGTAAGTACGAGGTACCTGTTAAACTGACCGCCGCCGATTTACGTTAACAATTGTTTATTGGAAATGTATCGATTACTGGATAAATATTCGGTCCGATTCCACGGAACAAATGTTTGCATGATCTACAGATAGCTATTTGTTCCGTGTCTGGTTGTTTTTCTATATGAATATTATAAGTATGTATTTACAAAAAAAAGTATATAAGTATTCTATCAGTTATCTGGTTCCCATAGTATAAGCTCTGCTTAGTTTGGGGCTAGATAGCGCTGTGTGAAATGTCCAGCAATATTTCTTTATTTATTTATATTCAAGCTACTCGCATCAAACCAATATCTAAAATCAGTTGATACGATTCTGCATTGTGTTTTAAATTAATGTCGTGAATGCGGTGACACCCTGTATAATAAATCTGGTATTATAATATAAATCATAAAAAGCTTTCGCATTCGTGATGAAAAGTTTTGTCACCTAACCTCTAAATAGGATCTGTGGTTATAGGTACTGATTGTGTTCTGTTTTGTGAGGGTAGGTTGTTAAGATACCTGTTGTTTTGATGATGTAAGTATATAACCAACCACCTTAGTAGATATATAAAATAAAAGTCGCTTTGTGTTGTGTCTAATTGATATAAGTATAATATAAAGACAAGTCTTTTTTTCATTCATTATTGAATAGACACGAACTTCACAAATCCAACGGAGACCGAGGCGTAACCAACTGCGCAGGCGCTGCCACCGCTGCGCGCTGCACCGGCGCCGGCCTACAGCTTGAAGCAGTATTTTAACTACACTTTCCATGTAGGTACCTAATGATAAATAATGCATAAATCACAGATATAGTACATCAGTACTTATAAATATTGATATTCGTCTCATTAACTTAAACAAGAAATCTGTTTGCGATATTTATACATTGTAACTTAAATTTTAACCGATTCGTGGCCTATGCCGCACCTAGCGCGTCATGAAAAAACCTTCGGGGAGGCCAATGACGCGACTAGCGCGGCATTATAAAATTGTTTAAATACCAAATTTTATTCAATTTAAACAAAAAATCTTTTAATTTTATATAAAAATAAACACATTAGAGACACTAATACTTGTGGCCACCACATTTTTTTGGAAAATTTATTTGTCAGAGGTCGTCAACCACATAAACAATTACCTTTTGAGTGCCATTGTCGGCAATAGCCGACATTAAGTTTGGTTTTTGTTTAACGCTAAGTAGGTTCAATAAAAGAGTGTTCATCGTTTCTTATCTATTGAAGTAACAATGATATACTAATTCATTTATACCTTAACGTTTGATATTTATCAACTCAAATGGTCTGCAGTTTTATGAGTTATTTGTACTCGTATATTTCTCGTAATAGTAACAAAGAAGAAACAAAAACAAAAGATTTATGATATAATAATAATATATTTTAACATCATCCCGGCAATATGGCCCGGATAAAGGCACGGATGGCCGCGTGCACCTATAAAGTACCTTATGTTCTTATTTTTAAGATTAATTTTGCAAATAATTACGGGAACAGGCATGCAAAAAAAAATATCGTTCATTGTTTGCTGGCCGGCCGGCACATGAATGGAAACCTTTGTTGTTATTACAACGTAGGCCGCATAGATCTACATAGCACCGTATATTCTTTTATATACGGTTTAATTTGGCATAAACGACGCGACATACTTGAAAAGGGATTCACACGCTCATTCGCATCCTGTTTTTCTTTTTAAAACACTTCTGTTGTACTATTCCTAGACATCAGACGTGCTGTTACTACCTACTGTTAAACTTACCGACGACATACGCTTGCGTGCACCTGGACTCCCGAATTCCGCATTTGTGACAAAACTGGCTTGTGATACTGGACTCCGATTTAGCATTTGTGTTGAAATTGTGTCTTGTGATATCGTGATTCCAAATTTGCATTAGTGACGAGTGTATCCTGCTTGCCCAGAATCCAACATCCAGCAGTTTTGCTACGATATCGCTCTACTTGCTGTTCAATAAAGGTAAGTTTTGATATTATGTCATTCTTATAATAAATAGACTGTGGTTTTACTATAATTAAAGAAAATCGAGTTAATAAGTATATTGGATTGCAAGTTTTCTTTTAATTTCATGATATGCAATTTATAAACATAATAAGTCACATTAGTCGCCGCATTGTTTTGATGAAAACGCTCCCAAATATTTATATTTACTTTATCAGCGTCGCTATGTTTGATGTCCACATATCTCTATTAAAGGGATAGAGACAAGTAGATACATTTACTCTGCAATCAGATTAAAAAAAACTTTATGAAAGTGTGATAAATTATAGTTCACCTAGATTGACATTATTGAGCACATTTTAACGTACATATGTGTTTTTTTTTACTATGAGTCTTATTTTTTTATAGAAAGTTCTTGTCTTACACTTTCACAGTCCAGTGTCCCCATATGGTGTCACTGTGAAGTCCAGTGTCCAGTCCGAAACCTTTACTTCTTCTTATCTTACACTATTCCTGAGAAGCGTCGATTTATGTTTGTTTTACAATAAATGCCTTCATATTTTACTCTATCACATAATTATACAATAACTGCTACTACTTGTCTTCTCTTCAACAATAAAAACTGCCTACATAATTACATTTTCGTTTTCGTTTTGACAGTATAATGGATCAACCATCTACATCAAGACAGGCGCTACTTCGAGACCTAGAAGAAGAACTGGCGATACTGGGATCGCCAAGAGACGATATGTTTATGGACAATGTGACCTTAACTGATGCAGATCTATTTGGCATACTATGTGAAGATGAGAACATCTTAGAAGACGAATGGTTCGATGTAGCCGAAGAATACGCAGTCGAGACGAGTGAACAGGAAAGTGCTGCTACCGAGGTACAGGGGAATTGGGTTCCTGGGAATCCAGCTACAAAAAATAATTATATTTTCACGGGAAATCCAGGCCTTAAGACCAATTTGACTGGGAGGGAGCCAATCGATTATTTTTATCTCTTATTTAATGTAAATTTTTTCAATTTATTACTTTCGTGCACAAACGAAAATGGTGACACTATAAAACGCAAAAGCCGTGGTCCTCATGCAAGATTCCGAAAATGGAAACCATTAAACTTGGAGGAGTTAAAAAAATTTATAGGTATAATAATGGCGATGGGATTAATCAAATTAAATAGGATATCCGACTATTGGAAAAAATATTATTTGTTTGATTTAAATATATCAAAATATATGACCAGGAACCGTTTCTTCATGATTATGAGGGCACTCAATGTGCAAAAAATTCCGGGCACTCAAAGTATTAAAAAAGTGTGCTCGTTAATTGAAATATTTAATAATACAATGCAATCAATATATTACCCAACTAAACAGATGGCAATTGATGAATCGTTAATACTTTGGACAGGGCGCTTGAGATTCAGGCAATATTTAAAAAATAAAGTCCACAGATATGGCATCAAATTGTACATATTAGCAGAAAAGAATGGCATATGTATGAAAATACATCTTTATGCAGGGGCTCAAGACTTAAGCGTGGGGGGAAAAGACCACGTTAAAAAAGTTGTAAAATTATTATTAGATCAATATTACGATGCAGGTCATTCAGTTTATGTAGATAATTATTATTCGAGTGTAGATATCGCAGAACAACTTTCTGACAGAAAAACCTATTTGACAGGCACTCTTAAACAAAATAGAAGAGGAAATCCTAAAGACATTGTCAACACTAAATTAAATAAAAACGAAGCTTGCATTATGCATAATAATAAAAATATAACAGTCACCAAATGGAAAGATAAAAGAGAAGTTTTATTCATAAGTTCTGAGCATGGCAGTCAATATGTGAAAACAAAAAACAAATATGGCACAGAATCTTTTAAACCACTTGTCCAAACAAAATATAATAAATATATGAGATCAGTAGATAAACATGATCAAATGTTAAGTTATTATTCTTCTGAACACAAAACCCTTCGGTGGTACAAGAAGGTAATCATACACATAATCCAAATAAATGTAATAAATGCTTTTTTTTTATTCAATTTAGAGAGAAATGATAAAATGACTTTATATGACTTTAGATTAAAGTTAATTGAAAATCTCTTGCCTAAACCAGTATCTAGCAGACCTGTATCAGTAAACAGGATTCATTTGCCCGCACACTTGCCTAAAAGTAATGGAAAAACAATTCGAAAAAGATGCAGGCAATGTTACAAGATATCAAAAAAACGTATTGATGTTTTGTATGGCTGCCCCGACTGTGCAGGTTTTCCAGGTTTATGTTTGGAGTGTTTCAGGCCTTACCACGAATATTAATTAATTCATGGTTATTTTTGGACCCCACGCCAAATATTTTTTGAAATTTATGAAAATAAAGTAAAAAATCTGTAATTTTTTGTTTGTACTACTACTACTACTCCTCCGTTCAAAAAAATGTTAATTACTGACAATCATTTTATTTTTTGTATGGAAGAATAAAAACAAAATTGTCAGACTTTTTTTTATTTCATTACTTTGAATTGTCCTGGTGATAGAAAATGACACTAAAAATTTGGCGAAAGTCCAAAAATAACCCCTTATACATGCAAATAAGAAATGTTTTATTTGC
This sequence comes from Philereme vetulata, assembly GCA_918857605.2. Taxonomy (NCBI): domain Eukaryota; kingdom Metazoa; phylum Arthropoda; class Insecta; order Lepidoptera; family Geometridae; genus Philereme; species Philereme vetulata. The sequence continues at coordinate 6,638,169 of OU975471.1, read as the reverse complement.
AAGTTTTGTGTTCAGCTAAATAAATCAAACAATTTAAATATTATTAATTATTATAATCAGGTACAAACATTATAATCACAATTAATCACTTTAACGTCATTATGATCAAAATAATTAATTATTTATTTCTGTATCAGTAAGCTCTATTTCGCTGGTATGATATTTTTTTGTGTTAGCTAAAAAGCCTAATATTCTTGCATATACACGAGTCCGCATACATGGTTTAAGTAACTTTAATTCTTCATTTAATAATTGTGAATAAAAATCATTACGTCTATCTTCATCAGCCCCGTACGTTTTTTTTATTAATTCGCATTCTGTGCAATTAGTGTTTGATTTTGGTTTTGGTCCACTTCCACATTGTGTGTCGTGTTCATTGGGTTTTCTGTCTGATATTTGTTTTCGCACTTTTAATACGAGGTTGGGATCATGAGTTTTTATGTCCCAGCACTCTGAGTCAAACAACAAAGGAGACCTGCTACGTTTTTCTGAAAAATAACAATTATTTGTGCTGTAGGCGAAGTAATACTCGATGTAGACTGTACGACCTACATCTATAATGCGAAGAAACAATTTGTAAAACATTCATCATGTTAAAATGTAATTTTGTGTATTCTAATAAATATAATATATATAAAAATTTCTTGTGTTTTCTTTAAATACACCCATACATGATATACCTATATTCCTTTGGTATCTTGGTTTAATTTCAATTTTGGAACAGTAGGACAAGTTATAGGGAACCTACTAGGTTACTATTTAATTTATAATAAATTTTGTTAAAAGGTTTACTATCCCTGTATAAAATCAATAAAATGAATTAAACTTACCGTTAGGCTGCATATTGCACTACAATTAGGCCGTTTATGAAGTAAAGCACACAGAAAAACCTTCCTATTTGCTTAAATTGTCGCGGATTACAAAATAATGAACAAAACATTGTAAGGATGCCTATGCCGCGCCAGCCGCGTCAACATTTAGGAGGGCCAATGACGCGACTAGCGCGTCACCCGATTATTGTTAGGGCCTGCTTGACAGATTTCAGAAATAAAGGGTGGCAACGAATCGGTTAAGCAATAAAATGCGATGACGTCATCATGAACTATGTGGAAAAACTCAGTGCGAAAAGATCAACAGTTGAACTATGAGCAGTAGATCTCATCAATCCGTAGGTACTCACTGCCATGACGACCTCTGTAGGACCTACTAAGCGAATAGCCGGCTGAGACGCAGGAGGTTGCGCGTTCGATTCCCGCCGCGAAACAAATGTTTGCATGATCTACAGATATACCTATGTTCCGGGTATGGATGTTTTTCTATTTATTAGATGTATTTACAAAAAAACATATATACGTATTCTTTCAGATAGCTGGTCCCATGGTAAGAGCTCTGCTTAGTTTGGGGCTAGATAGAGCTGTGTGAAATGTCCAGCATTATTTATTTATACTATCATCATTTCAGCCATAGAACGTCAACTGTTGAACATAGGTAGTTACCTACATTATCTTAGTGCAAATATTTTGCTTATATGTGTAGTCAGGTAAGTACTTTTTTAAAGGCTTCACACTGTTTGTTACATTTTCAAGACTTAACGGCTGGATCGATTTCGATAAAATTTGGTGTTTACAAAAATTAGGGTATATTATACTTAAATGTTGTGATAAAATAAAACAAATCCAATCCAATTAAAATTATTTATCAAAAATACATACACAACAATAAAACAACATACATATTTATTTATAAAACTATTTTACATCTAAATTCCAAATATAAAGTTTCAGTAACAATACAATAAAATATAGAATAAGTACATTATATATTATTCCCCAGTAAATAATTTTTGTCTACTAAAGACTATGTCGTAAAGCCATTCACATAATAATATTGGCATAAATGTAACCTCTATAGTCTAACTTTTTATTAGCTGCAGTAAAATGACGTTTCTAAATGTCATTCCGTAAAATAATGTTGCCAGCCTAATCTCAATAGGGATGTGATTCAGTTCACAAAAATTAATTAAATAACATTATTATGACGTTTTTGTTTCATTTTGAATGTACCTCCCTATACTTCCACTAAAAAAGATCAATCCTCTAGTATAGTAATAATAATAGGTTAAAAAAATACATTACAACTTAATATTAAATCTCAAAAAAAAAACCAAACTGATTATTCATTTATGATTCACTCATTTAGCTACATCCCTATTTATTTTTCTTCAAAAACAGGCAACCCACAAAACGTCATTTTACTGCAGCTAATAAAAAGTTAGACTATATGTACTTTGATATCGCATGCAATAAATAATTATGAACATAGAATACGTACAATAAAAACTAAAGTTAATCCAATCCCTTGTCATATAAGTACATACTTGAATGTAGTATGTTCGTTTTGGCACATCACTCCCAACCTGCAGATCTCATCAGAGATCTCACGGCCAACCTACAGATCTCATCAGAGATCTAACGTCCAACCTGCAAATCTCATCAGAGATCTCACGGCCAACCTACAGATCTCATCGGAGATATCACGTCCAACCTGCAGATCTCATTAGAGATCTCACGTCTAACCTGCAAATCTCATTAGAGATTTCACGGCCAACCTACAGATCTCATCAGAGATCTAATGTCCAACTTGCAGATCTCATCAGAGATCTAACGTCCAACCTGCAGATCTCATTAGAGATCTCACGTCCAACCTGCAGATCTCATCAGAGATCTCACGTCCAACTTGCAGATCACATCAGAGATATATCACGTCTGATGAGATGGTCGTCATTCGATGCTCGGTTTGCGAGTTGCACGACTTTGAGTAACTTCATCAAATTCAGCATAATTCACTCTAAATATTAACTCTACCGCAATCAGTGGTCATAAAAGCTCATACATAGACAGTTCCAAATTAAGAATTGCTAATCTTTGCCAAAGAATCATCTCATGGGCCCTTATTTGACTACGAGTGCGGCAGCCGAGTCGTTACATTCTTAAATCTATTCTGCTATTTTCTTTCGAAAGTAGAGAAAGACTTTTTCTAATCATATACTTAGCCTGGCTTGTATTACGAACCCAAAACTTGATTAGCGACTAAACACGTTTAAATATGACGTATTTTTTTGATTTGATAACTTTCTTATTAACATTTAGGCACTAAACAGGATTCGAGATCGTTACGCAAGTCGCCCTTATTTATTACACTCAATGTTATGAACACGGTTTAAATAACATGAAATTGCATTGACATTTTTCAAATTATTAAACATGTTTTTGAACCTTTCTACAATCAGCATATAAATGGCTGATAAAGTACGGAAATAAGATCAAAGATTGTAAGCGAGATGGTTCACCAGGTACTCCTATGTTATGGCGACTGAACGTCTGTAAGCTCGAAAATGAACAAAACCAGCATATTTTGACAATTGTATATTAAAACATCAACATCTTATACATAAATAAAGACTAAATAAAATCTTTGTTTAATGTGAGGCGAGTTGCAACAACTAACAACTGTACACAACTATATAACTCACTATATTTCTTATAGCATTCCTCGATGCAATTCAGTTCAAACACGAGTTACTAAAGTTAACCTTATTCCTAAACGACAAGGTTCACATTCCGATATCACTTGAAGCGCTGCGCCGCAGTACGCGTCGGATTCTCATGCATAAACGCCTAGCCAACACGTGTTACATGTGTCGTCGTACGCAACATGTACTGCGGCGCGAGTTGCACAGAACAATACACGTATTTACTAAACGTACACAAAGCAATACAAACAGATTCATTGCTCACAATCAAACATAAAGGAACAATCCGATTCTATTTATGAATAGACGGCGAAGACACAGGCGGCTATTAGCTTATATATTTCATAATCTACCCCCGGCCAAAAAGATTCGATCTCCAGCGGCCCAATTCTTGCGCTAATAGAGATTATGTCGAACTCTTTTTCTCTCTGTTTCTCTTTTATCTGTTTAGATAGAGCTTCCAAACCAAATTGACAAATATTATATGCAAGAATTAGACCCTTAGTCACAATACGAAAACGGTAAATAAATTATGACACGGCAACATGCGTCCAGAGCTCCGATTGTGGTGATCTGGTTTCATCATTCCGCTTTTTGGCCGGGGGTGTTATAAACTTATCATTGTTCTCCAACTCATAACTGCTATGAAGTTCTCTCTCGCTTCGCTCGCTGCAAGGTACGTCGGTGTCGAAAGCTGCGTGTTCATTGGACGAGCTACAGACTGGCGGTGACCGTCACCGCGCTCAGGCGACGATAGACTGGTTTTTATTCGAATACTTCTCGAATAGACTTTCTGTTTCTTCGTCGAACATCTGGAAACAAAGAGAACAATATTAAAATCTGAAGCATTGTGTTTCATTCGGTTTGTACAATATAGTTAAAGAAAAATTAGCCACTCGCCAATTCCACAGACTCATATATCCGAGTTTGCGAGAAAAAGCTAACATTGTGTTTAGCAGTCATCATACATTTAATTTCCTATGTCATTTAGAATCACGAAAAGTATCAAGTTTCGTTGCAAATAAAGTCCCACAGGTTGCTAAAAACTCGTGAATAACAACATTATTTGGGAGCCTATTACAAACCTCTAGCTTTTTTTTTTCGAATGGACTTATCTCGCTGTTGGCCTCTGAGGCCGTTGCAGCTTAACCGAGCTTTTGGTGAGCGCAGAAGGCGCTCAGCCCTGTAATTTTTTGATGAGGCAACTAGCGCAAGGGCACCACTTAGGTGCGAACCTCGGCTTGGGCTGTTGCCGGGACGGGGATAGGAGAGAAACGCCCGGGTACGTGCTTGTACCTCGTATAGGCGGCGACTGAGGAGACTCGTCGACCTCGCCGGCGAGGTCGGTGTATTTGTAAAGTGTTTACTCTGTCTAATGTGGATGACTCTTCCGCATTGATTGAGCGGAAGTGATTTCGTCATCCGGGTCTCCGAGAACGTGTCTCGGACGACGGAGGGTTTACAAAACTCTAGCAAATAGCTTTAAGCCCTTTTATACTCGGAAATAACATGTTATTGTGTCCTCAGAAGTACAGGACTATTCAGTTGTAAACACCATGATGTCAGAGTAGTTTTATCGCGACACGGCGCGGCGGCGGCGACGACGCCGGCGAATAAGGTAAACAGGAAAACTACCGTTGGCGAGATTTCATTAGATAAATTAGATTCGTAAATGTTAAAAACATGTGAAAAATATTTGTTTAAATATCGGACGAGTTCAATATAAAACGGGCAACGTGTGTCTAAAATCTACACCGATTATGGAGGCGTATAACCGTCCGCTAATGCGTTAGTTTAGTGATAGCCGCCTATTCAGATATTGCACTATTTTTGCATCATTGTTTAATGAAGTGGGAAATTTTCAGTATTTTTCCAAACCTCAGTGACTTATTGAAGGTTTTAAAAATACCCAGTGGCATTGGCGTGCGGTATGGGGAAACCCGCCGCCGCCGCCGCGCCGTCCTCAGCCGGCTATTAGGAAAACACGTAGTTTTGTACAGATTCCATTGTTTGTCAAATATTAAATCACATAAATAAGTACTTTGCGGTCAACAAAATGTAACATCGAAATTTATGTCCATATATTGTAGCAAATAAAAGTTTTGATTGCTGAAACACACATTTTATTTAAAACCCTTTTAGGGTCCTTTCCAAAACTGAACATTTAGTTAGGTCTAGGAGTTTGCTGCTGTTAACAGCGCAAATCAGATAAGTATGTCTAAGTACTTAAAAGCAGTCTCGGTACAATTATCTTCTCGTGAGTCGTTTAGATATTATGTGAGTCATTCAATCATAAATATAACTTTTAAATCTATCTTTCAGTTATGAACATTATCTATACTTGAATACTAGAATTATAGAGGTAAAGTTTGTAGTTTGAATGTAGAGAGTAATCTCAGAAACTACTGAACCTATTCTGAAAATTATTTTACTGATAGAAAGCTACACTATCCCCGAGTGCTATCCATCCATACTAATATTATAAATGAGACACTAACTCTGTTTGTTTGTTAACTTTTCACGACTAAATGGCTTAGCGAATCGTATAACAATTTGGCAAGGAGATAAATTATATCCTGGGAAAGGCTATCTTTTGTCTCAAAAAATAATCTTGAAGATGGTGAAATAGGGATTGAAAGTTTGTAGGCAATCTATATTAAGCAACGCGTGCGAAGCCGCGCGGGCGGGTCACCTAGTACGGAATATTTTATTTTGATAAAAATCTGTGCGGTGCCGTTGTGGATTCAGCTAGATTTCATTAAAATTACAGCTCATGGTAAATATGAAATGATGACACTTACATCATCTTCGGAGTCGTCGTCGTCGCTATCTTCGTGTGTGAGGAAGAGCGCAGCGGCGCGGTTCCTCCTCGCGAGGCGGCGCGGCGTGCGGCCCGCGTAGTCGCGCGCGCGCACCTCCACGCCGCTGCAGCGCTGCAAGTACTGCACCAGGCGAGTGTCGCCGCGCGACGCAGCGATGTGGAGCGCTGTCCAACCGGCCAGGTTCTCCTGTACACAAAACTACTATAAGCATACTGCGATATACAAGTGTACATGCTTGCACGCCTTTATCCCGGAGAGGGAACCGAACACCACGAATCTATATTTACTACGATCCTGACATACTTCTAAGCAATATGATTATAAATATTAAGAATAAACTTGATGTGATTTTAGCAGATTAATGTAAAGCTAGTGTTCTTTCGCTAGTCAAATCTCGAGCGTAGAATTATGACACAACATGAAGAGGGCTTACGTGCAAAGATGATGAAAGCGAAACTAACTAGTGCAAATAAAAACAAATCAGACTAAATTGGTCAGTGAGTCTGACCGAATACAACTATTAAATAACACATTGTGAGAAATTTCGTAGACGGAATATCCACCCACGAGCATTCTAGTAATAATAGCTATAATTTTTACTAAAACCCGACTTTAAAGTTAGCCTGAATATTACCCGTTACGCTATACATGAGTTGTTTGTTCCTTGCAATTTCCAAAACAATAACTTTATCACGAATCAGCGTTTGAATTCAACCCTTGAGGGAGTTTACGCTTTCCATCTGTACTCTGTACTCCATCATCAGATGATTATCACCAAACAAATAAAAATATGAGACTACCTTATAAAAAGAGAATCATCGAAATCCGTCAACAATTGGCGGAGATATCGAGTAACAAAACTATAGCCGAACTGAGAACTTCAAAATATAAGTCTATTTTAAAGTCTGTTGAAAATGGCAAAAGTATTCAACTAGTTCCATATACTTTACATTTAGACATCAGTGTGTTGTGTGTACAGCCAGCTGTAAGCTGTTTATCACCCTCCACACCGTCGGCGTCGCGTCGTTACTCGTCTACCTATTTATTTAATAATCGGGAAAACCCAGTTCTCCGCCAGTTGCCTTGCAGAGACTTGCACTGAATGTACCTATTTCCTACTGGCGGTGTTTTTGTTTGAGTCAGCCGTGAGTCAATATTAATTGGAATTAGTTCAGTCTCCTATGACAGGATCTTCCAGTAGGAATGATACCTTTTCTATTTGTGAAGAGGTAGGTCATTCTGTACTACTATCACGTCACGGACTACCATGGAAGTTTGGAAGTTTGGAAGGATGTTTGTTACTTTTTATGCTCTAACTAATAAATGAGTTTTATAGAATTTAAATACAAAAAATGTGTAAGTGTAGTTCTTAATGAAGCTCTAAATAAGCTATTTGAAAGGAACTCAAATTAATAGCTCAGTTACATCACCGTTATATTCAATGAGGAATACAGACACGCACGGCTGACTACTATTGTTTATGTAAGTATCTCAATCTGAGGATCGTCTATAAAAAATATTTATCTCTCGAGACTTAATAAACATACATTTTTATATAGATTCCAATAGGGACTATAGACTACTTTATGTTCAATCTATGAAAGTTTGCTGCGGTACCACGTTAAGGTTCAAAAACTCGTTTTGAAGCATTTTGAACCAGTTTAAAATGTAGTCTCGTGGGCTTTTCTAGAACATGTCAGTGCAGTTAGTTTATATTTCTGTTTAAAAACTGTCTAAAACTGAATAGTAACCCAAGTATTGCATTTTATTTATTACTTTCATAGGGTAGGTTTAGTCAGAGCTAGTAATAGGAATCAGGTATTACTAGTGAAATAGTCTGAAGCATTGTAGTATTGTGATAGCTACACTAACCGCCATTTCAAATGCTCTCCGACTCCAAAAATGATTATGACCGGACATTGCCAAAAAACACAGTTATCTTAACAAAAAGATAATCTGACGATACAATTGCAGGTAACTATGGCGATAGACAAAAAAAACCTGGGACACAAGAGATAGTGGTATCAGGGGATTAGACGGGAATCCCTATCGCACTAACTGTAAACTTATCGAGCATCAACGCGTGGTATCTTACATCATTCATCATCATCATCACGCACGATCGCCTCTGTTAGCGATGATCAGGCCTCAAGGAGCGACGTCATCAGGCTCCGCACATTGATATCTTTCACACGAAGTCAAGAATCGCTTGTACTGATTGATTGAAATTTCAAGCTAATACCAGTGACTGGAATTCTTAAAGCGAATAGCAATACAGGTAAAAATCAATTTTCATCATTCGTTTTGAAACAAGGAAAAAAACTAATTGTAGATTTCACGTGAGAAGCAACAAATCCGCAAATGATTTGCAATTCCTGAAAATTTTAAAGGAAAAAGGAACATACACAGAACTGTGTTCAGGACTGTGACTGGACTTTCCAGAATCCATATAAAACTCCATTGAACGCAGTAAATTAATTTCAGATAAAAAGTCTTTAGCCATATAGCGCGCAGAACAGATGGCCGATGGGGCCGGAAAGTTATCGAATGGAGGCCACGGACCGGCAAGCGCAGCGTAGGACGTCGACCTACAAGATGGGCAGACGACTTGGTAAGAACCGCAGGTCGGCGTTGGATGCAGGCCGCTTCCAACCGCAGTTCCTGGAGATCAATGAGGGAGTCCTTTGTCCAGCAGTGGACGTCCTACGGCTGATATGATGATGATGAAAAATTCTTTTGCCCTCAGATTGGTAAATTTATCAATACACCAAACGTATTCATAATAAAATAGATGGAGTGACGATTTGCGCGCTGTGGCTGGCAAAGATTGGATGATAAGAGCAGAGGATCGGGCTCAATGGCACACCCTGGGAGAGACCTACGTCCAGCAGTGGACTGGTATAGATTGATTTTGATGATGATGATTCATAATGATAACTTTTCAGTCCTCTAAGTTAATAACCTGTTATCAGGTGTGCACTAAGTTAATTTTCTAAATACCTCCTGCTATACAATAAATTAATTTGTATGAAGTCCTGAAGAACAAAATGTAAGAACAATGTTAAATTTCTAAAACCAGTAAGAATGGCTTCTTCTTTTCATTCATCGACGTATTTCCCTAATGACATTCGATGAAATCCCTAGTACCCCTGTGTTTTCGGAGGTGCGATCGCGTCAACGCCTTCCTAGAAGCCCGCATTGATGGTGCGCGCGCGCGCGATAGATACAAACAACGTTCTATACCTAAAATTGAACGCAATACCTGGATAATTGTACGGGATTCCCATTATATCATGATTGCTACCATACATTTAATGCACTTAAACCTACTTTAAAGTAAAATTAGACGTAACATGAATAACGGCTGTTGCTTTAGATAGAAATATGACTCATGAACAGTACCTATTCATCTTGCATCACATAATTCCGTATTACCTACGGATATCTTGGAATATTTAAAATGATTTCCTGAAGTGACTATGCGTTTATAGTCACAGCGATTACTCATTAATATTCATAATACATTTAATAATCCGGTCATAAGACACTTTCCTGAGGTACTCCTTAAGTCCTACCTAACCCGTAACACTCTCCTACTTGTAATGAATTACATAAATGTCAGGCAAAGGCGCTTAATATAATAACCTGCGTACTTAAACACATGTGTAGATAAAAGAGAAGTGTCTAACATTAAAATGATTGTTTATTTGTATTTCCAGGAGTGCACTAGAGTCTAAAGCTGTTGATAAGTCAATTAAATACAATAAGTACACTCACCCTTGAGTTAACGTCAGCCCCGTAAATAAGCAGCGCCTGCAGGCACTCGATGTGACCCAGTGTCGCCGCCACATGCACACACGCTTGACCTGAAACAATAATATGCGCATTTATTCATAAATGAAAACGTCACTATCAATACGAATATGCATTCGGCTCATAAATGGTTGATTAGAGATATACGAGTATCTTGTATTGGAGACAATTGCGCGATGACGCGAGGGTCCAAATTTCTATCAAACCGCCATGTCCATCATGACCATCATCACCTATCATGACCATGGTCCATGTATAATGCTAAAAACAAAATCAATCATCTTCAGATGTTGCGCTTGTGTGCTGCAGCTGCCGATTTGAGTGGTTTTAGTTTAATTAACCAATTACGCCAGTGAATTAAAACATAATATCTAAGATAATATTGAGCATGACAAATTAACAATTCGATCTAACTGACAGTTCAATTTGTGTTATACAATTCTGATTAAGACATTCCGAATTGTTTCTGATCGATATCCTGTTTCTATACCTTTACAACAAAATTCACAAGCAATAAGTTCGTTTCACTCCAGAAATGGGAGCTACACATACGCAGTACAACTCAAATCGTCCAGTGGCGGATTTACCCACAGGCTGAGTAGGCTTGAGCCTAGGGCGGCAGATTTTAGGAGCGGCAAATTTGGGGACCGTTTTTTTTCTGATAAGTATTTTGCAGAAAGAAGTTTATAAGCCATCTTTCCGATGACTTTTCCCTCTTCCCTTTCATTGTACATTCAAGCAACGGTACCACACACTTCTATATTCTATGGTATAACACCCAGTTCGCGGCTCCCAACCAGTAGCATACTACATTTAGCCGCCTTATCGATTCGCTCAGAAATATAACCAAAAACTATAACTTAACTTGTTGGAATGAAGGGGCGGCAAAAATGTAACAGCCTATACTCGGGAAATGTGTGAATCCACCACTGAAATCGTCTCTAAGAATGGCTGACCTTAGCGGACAATTATCTGCCCACCATTGAAGTTTAGCAGAATAGACATGAACTCGCGCAGGAAATGCCAACAACGGATGGAGCGATGATAATATTATTAAAGTGAACATTGAAATTACACGTAGATTAAACGACACGCTATTAACGTGCCGTAAAAACACAACATTGTGTGACAGCAGCGCGACCATTTAAAATGAAAGGAAAAATACACACAAATAGCTGAGGTTGGATAACCTTTATACGTGTATCCATGTTATAGATCCCTATCCAGGTACTGACACCATTCTATGCTAAACAAACCGGTCGGCAATTGACGTCAACGCCAACTTTTAACGTATATTAACAAGCGGAGTCTTGGGGCCAACAAAATTGTAGCTTTTCGAGTGACGCACAGTAAGAGCCGTCAAATGATTGATTGTTAGAGATGTTATATATAAAAAAGATATTCCCGTAAATGAATAACGGGGAAAGCGATACGACCTATGGAAATTAAGGAGGATAATTATTTTTGGTAAGTAGGCATGCAACCAAAATAGCACTGCTTTGAGTTAAATACCGATTATTGTTCGTAAAAACGGCTGTGGTTATCTCGAGCAGCTCGGCTGTTGGATTGGAATAGTTCCAAGTTTATTTAAATGAGACTGCTGCTCCTGCGTCTATAAATATAATTATGCTCGCACCGACTAACTAACTACCTAATATTTGGCTTATTTTTCAGCAAAATAGCGAGAATATTCGGTATTTACTTTTAGTCTAGTCTGACTGCTAAATTAATTAATTAATTATTACACCTCCGTGGTGCAGTGGGCGAATAGCCGGCTGAGACGCAGGAGGTAGCTGGTTCGATTCCCGCTGCAGAACAAATGTTTGCATGATCTACAGATATTTGTTCCGGGTCTGGTTGTTTCTCTATATATTGTAAGTATGTATTTACACAAAAAAAATGAAGTATATAAGTATTCTATCAGTTATCTGGTTCCCATAGTACAAGCTCTGCTTAGTTTTGGGCTAGATAGCGCTGTGTGAAATGTCCAGAAATATTTATTTATTTAGAATCTAGTATTTTTTTACATTGTAAGTAAATTCAGTTAAACTGTATAAAGAAGTTATATATGTTTAATTTTGCTTTACCTTTTAAGTACGAATAAACAAAAAATGAATAAGGAAAATTTGAGTAAGTAACTGAACATTTTAGAGTAGGTACCTACTATTATAGCTCACAGGAATCCATATCATTTCAGTTTAATTAAACCCAAACCATTGCAGCGCAGAATCGTAACTGTGTCGATACACTAATCAACTAATCAAACAATACCTATTATTTTTACCCTAATAATGTCAGTCAACATGACGAAAATGATTACCGTGAACCAGAATAACTTAAATAAACTAATACTATTTATCTCACATAGTAGGTATTCTTGGATGTCAAAATAGCTAGTAAGGTAGGTATATTATCGAAAGACATCGCTTTTAGCGATAAGACCGCCCATTGTATCGTTATTCACTGTTTATTTCTTTTGATACTGTATTTTTATTTGGTGAGCAATAACGAGTATACCTATATCTATCTATCTATTATAAGTTATAACTAGAAAAAGGTAAGTAACTAGTACCCGTACATAGTAGGAAATATAAAGAGTCAGTTATACACTTCGTGACTTGCCTGTATTACTTTTAAGAGTTAAGTATTCAGTTATTGCATTCAATACTCTAATCGCAAAAACACTAATAGATCTACGTAAAAAAGTCGACGACAAGTCTAGTTCGAAGAATTTATAAGCTGTAAGCTTACTAGCCAAAAGAATATTATTCATTATTTATAAGCCTGTAGTAATGCATATATGTAATCTCACGCGGCAGACCACCACGGAGATGGCGTGACGACTTGGATGTGCATTTACCAGACTGGCCCACTACAGCAGGGGACAGAAAAGACTGGAAAGAAGGGAGGGAGGCCTTTGCCCTGCAGTGGGACAACACAGGTTAAAAATATATAAATAAATAAAATAATGCATAGTAAGCACAGTGTGGCTCAGCTGACTTGCATTGAACTAGTAGGTACAGCTACCACTTATATACAGCGCAAGTCGATACTAAAACTCATTTAGCGTACCTACCTACATACCTACATCGATCTTTGCGTATGTGATTCTCATTCAGAGGACGCAAGCGATCAACAAGCTGACGTCGACGCAGTGGCATCAACGCTCGCTCGGATTGTATGTCGCAGTTCTCACTTGAAAAGTAGTAGCGTCATCGGCCTGTGCGGAATATAGGGGAGACGAGGGGGGGAGGGGAGAGGTTAACAGGCGGGGCAATGGGGTTTTCCCAACTATGTGACAGCGGCGACTGCGCGCGCGCAAAAGGGTGCCTTCGCTAAAAATGGCGACTGGCGCCTACGCTTCATTAGTCTACCACTATAAACACATCGTTTCCTTAATCGTGATGATAACATTTCATGACCCTTGATCGTTAACTGCTCTCAAATATAAATCATTATTTGAATAATAGATAACGAAGAGACAGTAGGTACCTCCTACATGGATTAAAAATAAGGCTTAGGTACTATCTTGCTCCTCATTTATTGTTAGATGACAGACCCGTGAGTGAGAGATAGAAAGACGTATCGCAATAAATGGCATAGTTTTTACCTACGATGCTTTAGAGAAAACATCATGTAAATATAGGTATTGCTTTGGGAAATAACAGTTTACTTGTTCGTAATCCAACCGTACAAATCACTCCAACGTGCGACCGCAACTGATCTAAAAAATTATAATCTAAAAAAAGTTTCCTTCACGTCTTCTAAAAGGATAGGTATACAACATAACAAGTACCTACTATGTTTTACAAGTGGTAAATAAATTTTTTTAAAAATATAATCAATCATTACTCGTCATATTATAGAAATGATTACAAGTAGGATAGGCATAGTATTACAATATGTTACGTGCATACCTACTCGTGTGGTAACATCACACGAGCGAGGGTCATAGAGAGAAGCGGCTCAGCTCGCCCATTGGAAAACCCCACGCCCCATAAAACCAACTCAAGTGCTGTTAGAGATATCAGTTTCAACGACATCAAGGTAAAATGAGATAACAGTGTAGGGTATGCTACGCACTTTGTGCTAACATCGAATTTAGACATCGTTATACCTACTCTTAACGTTAGACTTATTTTAGAGTTTTCCATTCAAATAAAAACTTCGACCATAGAGCAATTACAGCAACCTATAAAATAACTCTCATTCACTATAGTGGGAATTCCACAAACAAGATCCTTGGACTGACATCTAGCCGACCGACGACGCGACGACGAGTTCGGTACTCGATAACACCCAGCCGAGACATGACTGAACTAACACCGACGTCAATTGGCAAATATCTACTACGACGCTCACCAGAAACCGGATTCGAAATTTTCCAGAAATTCCTCAACGGTTTCTTTTAAATAGCTAACATGCGCGTTAAGTGAACGTATTACCAATATACTCGGCGGTATTGTATTACTTGTATCACAGTGAGGTCACCGAGAGATTTGAATAGCACAAAGCTAGAATTAGAAAGTGTATAGTCAACGTAACATGGATACATACGAATGTTTGGGAATTCCAGCGTATGTAACGCAGACTTTCACAGTGCGCGGGGTATACCCAGCGAGCACCGCGACATCATCGTTCCAAGCGAATAACGAGAACTACCACATGTCTGCGGTTTTCCTCGGGTTACCCAAACTTATGTTAGGTATTGTACCTATCATTGGGGGCGTTTAATTATAGCTTTTGGGATTAGTAAGACATTACCCTCCGTCTGGGCAGTAAGGTTAAAAGTAGCCAGTCTCAATGCCGTTATAATCTATGTACGTACCTATATTGTTTAGTCGTGAAAACTTATCAAACAAACAGACAGAGTTAGGTACTTTGGAATGTATAATATTAGTAAGGTGACATAGATAGATAGCTATCTTATCTGGGTAATGTAGCTTCAGTTGATTATATTTATTGTTCTCGATAGGGAAATCCACCGCGCGCCGCCGCCTCTTTACCATAAGCCAACATTTATTTTAATGAACAGTCAAACAATACCTGGGGTATCCCAAACGAGATGGTCGGTACGAGCGGCGGCTTTCTCTCGACCAATGAGTGCGTCGCGAGACGCAATCTTGGGATTTCCGAGTCCAACAGCCTTTAAATGGCCAGGTGACCGCTACCTTAGGTGGTCTCAATAGCAAATTCGACGGTCATTAAAATACATCATTATTTAAACTTCACTTAATACCTTCTCTACTGAATATACTCTCTTTTTGTTTTTATTTTTAACTAGTTGGCCCGGCGAACTTCGCACCGCCTTGATATACATATGACGCGGGCAGCCAATGTACGTCAATCGGCCATAATTAGCTGCATCTATGTATGAGAAAATAAATTTTCTTCATAATTTCTTTTTGCGTGAATTTATCTGATATTTTAATAGTTATTTTGCTATTCGGGGCGAAGACAAATCTAACAAATCAAAGATGATCAAAATAGGTCCAGCCGTTCTTGTGTTATAAATGGTGTAACTAACCAGACTTTTATTTATTTAATTGATTATTGTTACTTAATTAGGAAGGAACTACATCCTGCAACACTAAACTAACGCAGGAACTAGGTAGGTACACTGTGTATTACTAAATATGACATGGGATTATGTAATTTTTGGTTGAATAATTTTTTTTACATATAAAAGTGAAACGTTGTTTATCTTTTAATTGCGATTTCATCCGTTTTTTGCGCTTGCTATAGGTAGCTTCATGAAATTTGATACACGCACAGATCAAACCTTGGATTAAAGGATACTTTATATCTCTTTTTGGAGTTCCCACGTGATATAGCGTATGAAACCACGAGCGACAGCTAGCCTTCAATGAAACAAAGTCTTTCAGGTAACAATAAGAGGTTTTCCACTGTCACAGCAAGGTCAGTTCATCGTATGCAAATACTAAGCGCAAACGTCGAGCCGAATCAGAAACATGTAACACCCAGTAGCACCTTATTGGGAAAACCAGAAAAGATAAAAGTCGAAAAACTAATACATATGTATAGGTATTTTTATTGTGGTTTGCACAGGTAGGAAAATCCAATTTTTTATTTGAATAATGTGAAACGCGTTTCGACGAGGTAATGATTTGGGCGATGGTTAGTCTCGGAGCTTATTGTAAATTATCTCAATAGTTATGCGAAGACAATCCTCGGATGGCATTGAACGTAATACAGACCTTGGAATGCGACGACGTCAGAGGCAGGCACGCCCGTTCACACGTAAACAATGTCTAATAACTTAACTGGTTCTAGTAAATTCTTAGTTAATTCAATGATATCCTAGAGAATCTCCGTATTTTTTCATTCGTCCGATGGCGCGTGAAGTCATCGTCAGCTCGTATGGACTTTTTATATCCGCATGGATATTATATCACGAAGCCCATCGCATCGCATCATACCTAATCGATGACTGAGCCTCCTACAATACTGTACTTCTTCGACTTTTTCAATATTTGATGGTGTGAGCGAAGATCTCAGTGGCCACTTGCCGATTTTGCTTTTGCATTGTATGTTTGTCCGAGCATAACTATCGAAACTTGTGCTATGAAGTCTGGCTAGTAAGTATATCAGCTGAATCAAGCTATCAACCAATCAATTTCATGCAGACCGAATCAACACGGTTTGATAGGATATGCTCGGCCAAACATACATACATACCTACATACATACAAAGCAAAATCACTCAAGTTGTCACTGAGATCTTCGCTCGCTCGATCAATAAAAGTTACTGCGATCATATAAAAAAGTTACATACGCGATAAATACCCGTTTAAATCAGTAATTAAAGTTACTCTTGTGATGGGCATCGCGAGATCTCAGTTCGGGGCGAACCACTAATACCTATTATAGTACCTAGTAGATACCTATAATGAATATGCCAAGTTATTGAACTCTGAGGTTATCAGTGTGCGCAATGAATCAAAGACTCTTTATTACCATCGCAACTTGCGCCGGTCGGTATCACATTGAATAAAACTGTCATCAATTTCATCGTCACCATTTCATATATTTTTCGGGCCACCTGCACCCAGTGCACGGGTGTATGTAGGCCGCCTCTTTATTGCGCCATTCTACCCTGCTACGTTACCAATACGCAGTACGTAGCTAACGAGTAGCTCTACATCTAATCTGTTCGGACGACGGACCTAACTGTATTTATTGTTTATATTGGAATATTTTCGAAATGGTACCTACGCAGCAAAACGTTATTTTGTTAATGGAAAAACCCTCTGACCGGCGGGTTTTTCTGTTCTTTCATTTAATATATATATAATAGTTTGTTAATAATTACTAGGTTTGGATTTTAGAATATACCTACTAGAAAACGATCATGCTGTTAACTCTGGTAGAGTTCTCAGGGGTGACCACTAGTTCCACTTTTATATAAAAATCACTTCCTCATTATGTACATATGTAAGAATAAGCCCATACGGCTAAGGTAAATGTCAAATCTCTGAGGTCATCAGGATGATGTCAGTGGTCACATAAAACTTAATTTCAGTAATGAATAGGAACCTATAATATCATGAATTGAGACAAACAAACAAGTTTAGCCATTTCTATCATGAAAAGAGTTTAATGATGCTTCTTCATATTGCAACATTAAAGTGGTTTGAAATTATATATACTACTTAAATGAAGTAGCCATTAAATGAGTGTTAAATTCCCATATGAGAATATTTTCTACAGTTCGACCTGTCGTAGATCGTTGTGGTGCCTGACTAATTAATGTACTTGGTATATACATATACAAGTATTGTCTCAAAAATCAAAATACTTACCATTATAATTTTTCTGATTGAGCACTGTTGACAGCATTCTCTGGTGCTCGACGCCTGGCATGACCAGTGCTTGTATGCACTTGACATGGGAGAGTGCTGTCGCTTTGTGCAGGGGAGTTTCCCCTCTTCGGTCCCGAATCCCAATGTCTGCTCCAGCAAGTACCAGCATCCGTGTGATGACAGCGTTCCGGCTAATGACGGCCAAGTGCAGCGCTGTCTGTCCATAGTCATTGCACACATTCAACAGTTCCTTGTTTGGACACAGTCGAATGAGTGTGCTAACTGGTTTCTCCAATCCGTGGACAGCTGCTATGTGTAGTTGCCTGGAAGATAATTGTTGATTAAGAAACAGGAAGAGACACGATCAACATTTCAATATTTATTTATATTCAACTATTGTTATTGTGGCAAACATTGAGTCATGGGTAAAGGATACCTTCTATACTTCACATCACTTAAGTTGTGCCCCATTTAGAACTATCCTCAAGTGAGAGAGAGAAAGTTACAAGTATATCATTGATTCTCTATAATAGTTTATAAACTGTACCTACATTTGTTACTGGGTGTTGATAAGTAATAAAAAAAAATATGTGAATGTTATCATTTGACCTTTCAAAAGTTCATTAGTACATTGTTCTACACGGGCTGTAAGCGATCTATTGTACACCTGAAATATTTTGGGGCTCAGGGTCTAATCAGGGGTGTTATTGATCACTTACACCCGAGTATAACACATAACTTTTCATCACGAATTAAAGAAAATTAAAAGTCTTTTTATAAGTTTGTTGTTAAGAAGAAAATTAGCATTCCTGGTAGATATATATTGTGGTTTTGTTTTTTTTCACTACTACTCTCTTTTAACTATGACCGCTTTCATTTTTAAATAGAAATAATGATTCAATTTTTGCATTTATGAATGTGGTCTCTTTTATTTTTAAAATTAATGCAATGAGCCTCATTCTATTTTCAAATTTACTTACAGCTTAGTTTAAAATGACCAATGAGCCAGCATGAGTGATGTTTTTTTTATATGAGTACCTATAGATTACTGTTAATTATAAAAAGTTAAAAGATTACATTTTAGTGACAAAATATTATGTAAATTAATGTTATGACTGACTTATGATGATACTTTTCCCACTTTACATAGGTACACCATCTAAATCAAGAATCTAATTAAAAAACCACTAATTACATGATACATATACCTAGGTAGGAAGTACTGTTTGAATTAAGTACCTACCTAGGTATGACCTTAAGAAAATTTCCATAACAAACCTAATGATACACAAACATTAGTGAATTAGAATCACTGGTATGTCCTCAATAATAATAAGGTACATCTTATCCTATAAAATGATTGCTTTGTTTTTCCAATCATAACTTTGTTAGTGGAATGAAGGCAAAGTATGCGTTTACAGTAGTTTTATTTAATAACAAATAGCATAAGACAAGTCAATTACATTATTATTCACAATCTAAAATAAAGGAGAATGAGTTTATTGCAGTGGACTGTTCCAATTGATCCAATGAACCTAAAAAATGTAAATTGGAAAATTAACAGATTGTCATACATAACCTAGATTACCAGCTCGCTTATACTATGTTAGATAAAGGCTGTCATGGATTGCATCTCAAAATTAAAAGCTGTAATTGGGTACAATGGATAAATTACTCTGCATAAAGTGCAATTTGTAGTGAAATAAATACATAAAGGTTGTTGAAATTGATACATACGTGTCACCATCATCATCCTGTTGGAACAGGAGCTCCAAAGGCAAGTCCGTTGGTTGTGGGCGTACACTGGAAGCACTAGCCATCTCCAGCTTAGGTTCAAACAGCTTCACACCAGCAAGATTATCAGCCAAATCACTCAGACAAACATCTTCCACCAGACCACTGTCCAACAAGTCAAGAATGTTACTATCACGAGACACTTTGTTATCGTCACTACTTGGTACTTTTTCTTCTTCTGGTTCAGGCCTCAGTTCGTCAGGTTCTTCGTCTCCGGGGTACACGACTAAGGGACCAGAGTTGAATCCTGAATCTCCGTCCAATTCCTCGAAAATCTTTGGGTCGGTCATCTTGTTTCCACTCATATTTATCAGCCTTGAACTAAATCACTTGTCAAAATCTAGTAAGATATTCACTAAAACACGGACGGGTTATCACTATAATCGCGCTATCATGTTTCTCTAAAACCACTGTCCGTAACAAACGACCGTTCAACAGTGGAATCGCGTGTGTAATGAATTCACAACTAAGATGGAGTAAGTTTATGTATACGTACGTAGTAGGTACGTAGTATGAGGGAGAGCGCTTGCTGTAACTGGCTGTAAGTTTTTATTGTTTACGAATACGCACATCCACCATGTTTGTTGGGCAAAAGAAATATAATGTTACCAGCACTGTTGCCAATTGTACCCTAAACTTTGTAGCCAGGACAGGACTCTCGAAAAGTTGCAAGAAATCCAAGCTTTGTTAAACTATTGTTAGATTTTAAAGTAAACGCTAAAGATAAAGCTAAAGTTTAATATAAATATATTATAATATAAATATAATATATTATATACATTATTATGGGTGACTTTAACACATGCCTCCTAAAGCAGGACTCTCGCTCTTTCTCACTTCAAAATCTCGCTAAGGCTAGCAACTTGACCATACTTCCTCTAACAGCTACTCACTTCTTTCCGGATTGTTCTCCTTCTCTTCTTGACTTAATTTTTGTATCTTCGCCAAACAATGTGGCTAAGCATGGTCAAACTTCGGCGGCTGCTTTCTCTTATCACGATCTGATCTACTTGTCATACAAAGTTCGTCCGCCGAAAGCAAAGCCTAAAATCCACATGCAGCGTAACTTTGGTGGAATGAACCTTGAGAACGTTCGTGAGGATGCCCGAAATATTGATTGGTCAGAGGTCATGAGTGCTTGTAACGTCGATGACATGGTAGCTTCTTTCAATAGTCAACTCAACAAGCTTTACGACATACATGCACCCATACGTGCTATCAAAATTAAACACCTCCCTGCGCCATGGATTACGGACGAAATCCGCACTGCAATGCACAAAAAGGCTATGGCAAAAGTAAGAATGGCATGCAAGCCTACGGAGGTCAATAAGGCCAAATATCACGATCGCCGCAATCACTGCAACAGGTTGTGTAGGGATGCACAACGCCGATTCATTCACGATTCTGTTGATAAAAGTAATGATTCATCCAAAGTATGGAAATTTCTTAGAACACTGGGTGTTGGTAAATCAAAACAAGAATCTATTCCTAAAAACTTAGACATTGATCTACTCAATCAGCACTTTTCATATTCCTCAAATATTGATGGATTAACTAAGCTCAATACACTAAAATATCTTTCTTCTCAGCCAACCCCAGACTTCCCTCAGTTTCAGTTTAGTCAATTCGACGATTGTGATGTTAAAAGGAGCATTGCATCTATTACTTCAAATGCTGTGGGCAATGACAGTATCAGTCGAAATATGATTGTTCCCATTCTTGATGAAATTATCCACGTTATTACGCATATCCTAAATTCCTCTATCAATTCTGGCTCATTTCCCGATGCCTGGAAAGAAGCTCAGATTATTTCCTTACCTAAAAAATCCAATCCTTCCTCTTTTGCTGATTACCGTCCAATATCAATCCTTCCTTACTTATCTAAAATCCTTGAACGCCTTATTCATCAACAGTTAAGTATCTTCCTTTCCAAAAACTCCCTGTTAAATTCTTTTCAATCTGGTTTCCGTCCAGGTCATAGCACCGTAACAGCTTTAGTTAAAATAACAGACGACATTCGGTCTGGGATGGACAGTCAGAAGCTGACAGCAATGATACTCCTTGACCTCAGCAGCGCTTTCAATAATGTGGACTTCGACCTACTTCTGGGTATTTTATGCTCCTTTAACATATCTCCAATGTCAATTGACTGGTTTCATAGTTACTTGTTTGGGCGCCGTCAGCGCATCCGTGTTGAAGAGTCTTACTCTTCGTGGTGCAATCTTTCTGCCGGTGTCCCACAAGGTGGCGTTTTATCCCCTCTCCTATTCGCTATGTTCATTAATTCTATCTCACAAAATTTAACTTCTTCCTACCACCTGTACGCAGATGACTTGCAAATTTATACTCAAGCTACAGTTGAAAATATTGACGAAGCCATTAGCTTACTAAATACTGACCTTGACCGGATATGTGACTGGAGTAAATCCTTTGGCCTTACAGTCAACCCAAACAAAACACAGGCCATTATAATTGGTAGCTCCATACAGATCTCCAAAATCAATTTTGCACAACTACCATCCATAGTTTTTGACGGAACCCCTATAGACATCACCCAGTCAGTGAAAAATCTAGGAATACAGATGGATACCTGTTTAACCTGGGTTCCCTGTATCAATGAAATTAGCCGCAGGGTATTTGCATCATCTGGATCTTTACGGAGACTTCGTAACTTCTTGCCGACTGCTACCAAGGTTACGCTTGCACAGACCCTTTTACTTCCAATCCTGGACTACGCCGACGCCTGCTATCTTGACATCACTGAAGCCCAACTGAGCAAACTTGAGCGCCTTCAAAACCTCTGTATTCGGTTCATATTTGGCTTGCGCAAGTACGACCATATTTCTGATTTTCGCACAAAGCTCAAGTGGCTCTCCATCCGTCTTCGCCGGAATGCACACATACTGTCCCTTTTGTATAACATCCTTTTTAACCCTTCTTCTCCCTTCTATCTTAAGGAGCGTTTTGAGTTTCTCCACCAGGCTAATGATCGCAATTTGAGTTCTTCAGATTCCCTCCAACTTAAAACTCCTGTCCATACGACAGAGTTTTATAGTCGATCCTTCACTGTAACAGCCGTACGATTGTGGAACTCTTTGCCCCTCTTTATAAGAACATCCAAGTCTATTAGTAATTTTAAAACAAAAGTGCACACCCATTATCTGTCCTTGTGTTGAAGTTGTAGCTGCTTGTTAATTCATCATAACCACTTTTAGAGTTGCTTATATAAATTAAATTTGTGTTATTACTGGTAATTTAGGTTTATAGTATGTAGATATGTTTTTAAATTTATATAGATGCACCGCCGTCATGTGTTACATTTTTATCCTGTCCATACAAAGGTTGTCTGGAAGAGATCGCTTTTAGCGATAAGACCGCCCATTGTACTAAATCTATTTGTAAGACTTATGTACTGTATTTTACTTTGGTGTACAATAAAGAGTTATCTTATCTTATCTTATCTTATATTTATTTTAAACTTTAGCTTGTATTATATAATATATATATTTACACATTTATATTATAAATGTGTGAGATTAAAAAGTACGACGAACATCTTGTTTCAGAACATTTTCTTGTTTGAAGTAGGTACCTATGTAGTTTTACAAACACGGGATTGTTAGTTCAAAACAGTGTGTTTCGTGTTTTTGGCATTTTATGAGAGAAATATGATATTTTTTTTAAACTATCTCATAAACTTTCAAGCCAAGACGATACTTATACTCGCACACACACATATTCGTATAGTACGTAACGCGTACTGCGCCACAAGACCCATGCATGGTTTGTCCACTTGCATGCATGGAACTATAGGCAAGTGATTGGGAAGGAGGAGCAGCTGAATATGGAAGGTGGTGTCAGCACTTGGGGCACCGATGGTAGCATACATCGAGATGCTCCAAGTCCGGCCCGGGTGCCTAACGAGGGGATGTCAGTGTCCTTGTACAAATATAGCGTTTGTCACTCTGCCATCCCCAGAAGGCCGCAACCCGGACGCAATGAAGATATAAGAAATGAATGATTATGAGTGTACATTGCGGAGACCGGTGTCTTGCTGAATCACAGGATGAGAGGGCTTATAGAGTCAGATCCCAGGCTATTCATGAGCTTAAGCTATTAAAATCACGCACGAAGCAGGATTGAGAAACAATAGCGGTCGAATCACCATCTCACCTCGTGTTATCTTTGTCGCATAGTAAATGCATAGCTTCCCTGCATACCCCTGTATATAACTTAATTGACCTTAGAAAAGCGCGACACCCTATATACAGTTATGTGTAACTAGCTAGTGATGTATTGAGTGGGTAATGAAACACAATTATCGATACTCAGTAGTTATTATTTTTTGAATACTTATAACTCACATGTGAGAATCATAAAAACATTTAAGACACAGCTTTGTTACAATCAACGCAGAATGATATGATCTTTTTTTACTTGTTTATTCGCTTTCACGACTACACAACGTGATACGTAGCTTTTCATAGCAGCCAACACATTTCCTTCTTTTGTTCCCTTTTTTCATGTGGGAATGAGAAAGCGGTCTTTTTCATCTTACCT
This sequence comes from Philereme vetulata, assembly GCA_918857605.2. Taxonomy (NCBI): domain Eukaryota; kingdom Metazoa; phylum Arthropoda; class Insecta; order Lepidoptera; family Geometridae; genus Philereme; species Philereme vetulata. The sequence continues at coordinate 6,613,825 of OU975471.1, read as the reverse complement.
ATTACAGTTCCGTCATATTGTTTGAGAGGGCGGCTTAATAATAATTTTACCATTGTTTATACATTACAAATTAAACCTATGCTAAACATTCTTTACATTGCACTATTCTATGCACTATTCAAACTATCAAAATAACACTTATTTAACGGCGTCCTGCACAGGTATGGTAGCATGCACTTTCTATCAACGTGTGTACAACACTAATTCGTCGAAAAAAAAATATTAGGTATAACAAGTGCGGTAGGGGGCACAAATACCTCACCCGGTTGATAGGTCTTTAAACCTTATAGCCGCACTGAATAAAGTTATTTTACTTTCAGTGCGGTGCTGGGTCTAAAGACCTCTTACGTATACTTTTGCCTTGTCGAGTCACAGATATAAATACAAACACAAACATATATTTATCTTTTTCTTACTTACATAAATTGATTGATTGATTAAAAATACTTTATTACACTTAAAAAACTAGTACAAAGGCGAACTTAATGCTAAAGAGCATTCTCTTCCAGATAACCTTTGTGTAAAGATGTGTAGGTAGTGCACAGGAAAGGGAACTAATAAAAATTTGCACAGGACTAATAAAAATAGCATAATATACATAGGTACATACTACATAAATATACATACATAAATATTTTATATCATAGATTAAACTATACCAATATCAAATAAAAATACATACATAACAATAGAAGAAATGCTAAAGAAAGATCAAGTTGCTCATTTTTGGTCGGTTTAAATCTCCAAGTTATGAGCTCCGTACCAGAGAGAAACGGCAGGAATTTTTCCGCACTGCACGCGAGGACACGCAAGAGGTTTTAAGACCTACTACCGCAGCGAACGTGTTAAATCAATCAATAACCCCGCCCGCTGTATGTCTAGCAGCTAGACTGAGGTCGGTTAGAGACCCCTTAGAAATACTTCAATCAATCCTGGTAATCTACAGGCTCGATCGCATAATAGTGTGCTTGGTGAACGCATAACTATTGCATTTGAGCTGCAGGTAAGGACCTCACGTGAGTAGCCCATTGACCTGGCTTCAACTCGCAGAGACTACTATCTCCGGGTCTCTGGGCTCAGCTCTTTGTGGCATACCAGGCTTGTGGCAGGTGGCTTTTCGGAGCTTTTCGTTGGCCTATTTTGCGGCGCGGCGTAAGCGGCCGCGTTTTGGCATGACGCTGGTCTTGGTTGCTATATTTTCCTTTGTCTCGATCGCGTAGTACAACGCACAACTATTGCGTTTGAGCTGCAGGTAAGGGCCTCAGGTGAGTAGCCCATCGCCATGGCTTCAACTCGCGGAGACTACTATCTCTGAGTCTCTGGGCTCAGCTCTTTGTGACCTTCCAGGCTTGTGGCAGGTGGCTTTTCGGAGCTTTTCGTTGGCCTATTTTGCGGCGCGGCGTAAGCGGCCGCGTTTTGGCATGACGCTGGTCTTGGTTGCTATATTTTCCTTTGTCTCGATCGCGTAGTACAACGCACAACTATTGCGTTTGAGCTGCAGGTAAGAGCCTCAGGTGAGTAGCCCATCGCCATGGCTTCAACTCGCGGAGACTACTATCTCTGAGTCTCTGGGCTCAGCTCTTTGTGACCTTCCTGGCTTGTGCCAGGTGGCCCTTCGGAGCTTTTCGTTGGCCTATTTCGCGGCGCGGTGTAAGCGGCCGCGTCTTGGCGTGACGCTGCTCTTAGTTGTTATTATTTTCCTTTGTCGCAGGTTATCTTCGCCGGTGACGTCACCAATGATCGGTGAAGTCGTTGAAGGAGAAGAAGAAGTCATTTTTTTGTGTGGCGTCGCACGGTTTGTGCATTTGTCATGTGGAAATACTTGATACAATCTGTCAAAAATTGAATAGTTATCTCAATTGTCTAGTTCAAACTAAGACAAAAGTCAAAGTCGTGTCAAGTTTCGCTTCGTTTGTTGTTGTTGTTGTGTGTGGTTTCTAGCCAGTATTTCTAGATAGGTTAGGATTGATAAGTTCAATTTATATTCTTTTATATTTGTAAGATACTACAGATTGTTGTTTATTTGTGTAACTTCCGCAAACAGTGAGCCCAATGTTTGCAGAAAAAGTAATTGAGTTGATAAAAGAAGCTGAAAGAAATCCAGACACCATAGACCAGTTCAATGTAAGTTGGTTGCGAGCTTAGAAAAGTAAAAACGTTCAGCCAGCACGATACGAACTCCATTCGTGCATGGAATACGATCTAATTTCTTTCTCACGATTTGCAGGATGAAAAAATACGTCAAATTTTGGATGAAATGGAGCTTCTTTACAAAATTAATATGAATGATGCGTAAGTACTGCTCTATCACATATTTAAATAAGTATGGAAAGTAATATGAATGTTCTTGACTTGTTCCAATGCTACACACACACTGTATTACAAGGGATAAGTAAGTAGGTATATATATTAGTCTGTTTCTACAGAAATTCTCAAACTTTAAAACAATAAAGTAAGTCACACTGTTGTGTACTATTTATAAAAGTAATATACAATCTGTTCTAGTAATGCAACCAATGAAGATAAATCCCTCTGGACCACCGTGCAAGTCCGGCATTCAGCTCTGGAGCGGAATAAACGCTGCCTTCTCGCCTATCTGTACAGCCGTATGATAAAGATTAAAACACTTCGGTGGGAATTTGGCTCAGTGCTGCCACCTGATGTCCGAGAATTACTATCAGATGATGAGTACAATTGGTTCTCAAAGTACTCTACCAATCTGGCTACGTACATGAGGTCAATAGGCCAAGAAATAGGTTACAGTGGAATTGACCTAACTGAGAATTTAAAACCGCCCAAGTCTTTGTACATTGAGGTGTTGTGTTTGGTGGACTATGGGAAACTAGAGTTGGAAGATGGTGATGTGATCATGATGAAGAAAAATAGTAGACATTTTCTACCTACATCAGAGTGCCAAACTCTTATAAGACAGGGTGTTTTGCAGCAGATTGTATAGCATTTAGGAATAGACTAAACTACGGCCTGTACATCAACTGAAGATGATTTATACCTGCACCTGGATCCAGCTGCTCTACTAGTTCCGACAGAATTATTTATATGAATCCTTACTAATACATATTATAATTTCAATAGTAACTCTGTCTCTCTGTCTGTCTGTTTGTTACATTTTCATGATAAATCGGCTGGACCAGTTTTGATGAAATTAGGCAAGTATACAGATAGATTATGACCAGGATTGCGACATAGGCTACTTTTTGTAATGTTGTTGTTGGTAATGTTTTTATTGACAAACAGAACGCCCATTATGCTTACTTTTATTTGTTTTTTTTTCTATAAATCTGTTGTGTCTAGCTTGTAAGGTATAATAAAGAATTTTCATTCATTCATTCATTCATTCACATGTGCGAATCTGTGGGCATCACCTAGTATACCATATTTTAAACTAAGAGTTAAGACTGCCAGTTTTACCGTTGAACTAGTATGAATTAAAGATTTATGCATAGAGAGAAGTACGTACCACATCAACCAAGCGCTACTTCTTTTTTTTATTTATTTTAGCGTCACTAAACAATGTACGTAAAAAGTTGATTTGTTGTAGTTTATTGCTCTATGTTCCTTTACACGGGGTGAATTCTTAGAAATCGGTCCAGCAGATTAGATTAGATTAGATAATTTCTTTATTGCACACCATTAAATACAAACATATAAAAGAAAATACAATTTTAAATCATAGGTACAATGGGCGGCCTTATCGCTAAAAGCGATCTCTTCCAGGCAACCTTTGGATGGACAGGATCTATATGAACAAATAAGGATGGCGGCATAAGATTTTTTTTTTAATAAAACAAGCATATATTACAATTTATAAAAAATATAGTTAATATAAAATAAAAGTTAGTCGTAAAAACGTTACGAACAGATTGAGAGACAGAGGGATAGGATTACTTTCGAATTTATTATATTAGTATGGATAAGAATAAGTGTGGTTTGTAAATTATGTATTTCAAAGTGGTCTAATTAGTAAAACAAAAAAACTAGAATTTGTAAGTTGTAGTTAATTTGTAGTTATTCTATAATTTCTAGTTATTAACAGTATGTATACTTAGGTATAAATCTTATTCTGGTACTTGTTTGTATTTGTTAAGTAATTACGTCATGACTACTGTTAGAAAGGACTACCTGCACAGCATTTGCAAACCAACTGCTAACTGAATAGGATGTTGCTAAACTTCAGCTATATTTTAAGTTTATGTGACGCTCAAGCGCTGTCTTATAAATCGCTGCAGCTGTTATAATGTAAACTGAGTACGTACCTACCTACCTAATTATCTCGATACTGCAGCGCGAGTTATTAACACGCTCAATTTTATAACATACATAGTTACTTTTTAATTGAATCTTAGAGAAAGAAAGGTGGCAATCTGTCATTTCTCAGAATGTAAATAAAAAGAATAAATCCAAAATAACGACTAAGTATAATGAAACGTCCAACTGAAATCTGTTGTAGTCCCATTTTGTTTTTTTTTACCCTCTTGAATCCCAATATCTCAACAACCCCTCCACATTTTTAGCTCATTTAGTCACGCCAAAATTGTGCCATCCCTACCTACCTACGTATATCCAAATTTCACGATGATCGGATAACCACTTCGAAAGTTATCCTCTAACAAACAAACACACATGCATACATACATACAACGCCGATTTGCCCAAGTTGATTTAGAGAACTAGCTTCGCTGTATCAATAAAAAACCTTCAGTTTTTATTGTAGAGTTCTAGACACAATTTATTCTGCAAAACATTCCGCCTATCCGCTTGTTCTAAAAAGGGTTCTATCTACCTACCTAGCCTACAACTGCCGACCTGAATCTACGAACTGGATTTGAAACTATGCACATCTGGTATTAAAGGTAGCTGTATCTACCTAACTAGGTGTACCGCACATACCGGTCCTTTTGTTTTTTGTAGGTACCAAATGCTGGTGACAGTTGGGAGTCGCCTGCCAACTTTGTTACTAAATAATGCAACGGCCCCTTTTTATTTCGTTTAGTTTTCCGGAGTTCTGAATCGAGAGCACCTACCTACGAGGAGTGATCAAAAAGTAGTGAGAATGAGATAGAATATAAGTAATGACTATTGATAACTTAATAATTTATTTTTCTACATAATCTCCGAGTCTCTCTACACACCGAGTCCAGCGCTTTTCCAAGGCTTCAATCCCTTTCAAAAAAAAAGTTTTGTCTTAGTCCTGCAAAAAGCTCTCCACGGCATCCATCACCTCGTTATCGTCTTCGTACCTGTTTTCCCTTAAGTATTCTTTCAATTTAGGGAACAGATAAAAATAGCTAGGCGCCAGATCTGGTGAATAAGAGGGGTGGTCAACCAATTCGAAGTCCAGCTTGCTGAATGGCTGCCATCGCAACTGCCGACCTGTACCTACGCGGGTGCGTTGTCGTGATGAAACAGCACGCCCTTCGAAGTTTCCCTCTCCTTTTCTCTTTGATGGCATTCCTCAACTTGGGAATTAAAGCTGCATAATATTGGCCTGTAATAGTGGTTCCACGCTCAAGGTCAATCACAATCAATCAACAATATCCCTTCTGAGTCCCAAAATATTGAGGCCATAACCTTGCCAGCCGATGCCACGGCACGAAACTTCTTCGGGGTCGGTGATGATGGCCGTTTCCATTGCGATGATTGCTGTTTTGTCTCGGGATCAAAATCATGGACCCATGTTTCGTCCATTGTTACGAAAGGAGACAAAAAGTTTTCAGATTCTTCTTGAAACTTGTCCAACAATGTCTTCGAAATGTCAAGTCGATTTTGTTTCTGACTGTCGGTTAACATTCTCGGCACCCATCTTGCGGAGACTTTACTCATATTCAAAGTTTGTTTCAATATGGATTGAATACTTCCATATGAAATGCCCGTTTCTTGAATTAAGTATCGGATGGTAACTCTTCGATCGCTCAATATAATTTTCTCGACTTTCGCAACATTTTCTTGGGTGATTGACGTCGTTGGACGGCCGCAACGATGTTCGTCTTCCGTGCTCGTTCTCCCTACTCGAAATTGAGAAACCCACCTTGCGACAGTGGAATACGGCGGAGCAGACTCTCCTAATGTTGCCTCCAAATCGCAATGAATCTCTTGCGTCGTTAACTTTTTTAAACAGAGGTATTTAATAACGGCTCGCACTTCGTTTTTCTCCATTTTCGAGAACAAGTTCCGATACGAAGCAAACAAATGACTACATTCAGACAAAAACAAAAGAGAATCGAAGATTTTTTTCTTTATTTAATATTACAAATATGTATCTGAGCTATGCCTGCCAGTATTTATGTTTTTTATTACCAAGGAGAATGTCGTTCTCACTACTTTTTGATCCCTCCTCGTAGTAGACACCTACCTACCTGCCTGCATAATAGCACAGGTACCTACTTACCACATGGGATTATAATCGGTATGGTACCTATCACAACCTATCTTCCTAGATATCTAATACAAGTTACTTTTTAGCAAAAATATATCAGACACTCAGAACACAGAAAATCTAAAAAAATATCGGACACTGAACTCTAAAATTAAAAGAGGTTGATTAAATGTCAACTCTATTTTTAAAGAACTTTTCAACAATAACACACACACACTAACTGGAATGCAAGCAAAACACTTATTCATCCCCTCTTTACCTCAATGGAAAGTAGGTACCTTCAAAATAATTTGACCGCAATGAATCTTAAATAAAACCACCTTAGTAGTTAGTACTATACTGAACCCAACGCAAAAACATCGGTTCATAAACAAAGAAGTTATGAGGGAACATTCATGAAAAAACATACTGAGAACCTACTACTTCTTGAAGTCGGTTATACGAGCAACAAGCGTGGTGGGGCTTTCACATCCGCAGATTTAATTCCAGGTTGCATTACAGGATAGAGCCACTTACGGGATCCGCTCTATAAAGTTTATAGCTCGCGCATATCACTCGTAAATCGCTTAGCTCGCAGTGGATCACTTTATGCCGAGCCTTGGTTATGCCGTAAACATTCCTTGAACAAGGGCTTTTCGATTTTTGTACTATAATACCTACTACCTGTATTGGTGCATGGAGGAAAATGATCGGAAAAACAGAATACTTACCTACTATCTTATCTAGTACTTTCTCAATTCTTTACCCTATGCCCTAAGATACCTAGATAGGTTCCTAGGTACTAAGTAATATTGTCGTTTTACATTTTCAGGACACATGAAATAATTCATTAGAAGAGTGACGTGCGTGGCAAATGTGGCAAGTGGCTATGCAACTGTGTCCAATTCATATTAAAAATAAATTGGGATTTCGAATAAATGACGAAAGAACATGCTCCGCCGAGAGGTTGTTTCATTTGCCAGATGAAATTAAACTTTTTACAGCAATTTTCAAATTTAGGCACATGTAGGCAATGTAGCCGCAATATGCTTATCCCTATCCTTGATATCATTCTACCTACCCTCTGCCATCTCTTGAACCACTCCCTAATGACCGGTACCTTCCCTTCCATTTGGAAGGAAGCCCAAATAATTCCTCTTCCTAAGAAACCTAATCCCAAATCCTTTTCTGAATATCGCCCGATTTCTATCCTTCCTTTTCTCTCCAAAGTTCTCGAACGCTTGGTCCATAATCAATTAAACTCCTTTTTTTCCTCCTATAGTCTCCTTAATCCTCTGCAGTCTGGCTTTCGTAAAGGCCACAGTACTGTCACTACTCTAGTCAAAATCACGGACGATATACGTATGGGCATGGAAAATGAGCTGACTAACTCACCGTGCTGACTTTACTTGATTTCAGTAATGCGTTCAACACCGTAGATTTTGATATTCTCCTGGCAATACTTAGCTCCCTTAACGTATCTCCAGCGGTGATTGGTTGGTTTTTCAATTACTTGCACGGGCGCTGTCAGCGTGTTCGACTCGAGGAGTCTCTCTCTTCGTGGTGTAATACGTCTGCTGGTGTACCTCAAGGTGGCGTTTTATCTCCTCTTCTTTTTGAAATCTTCATAAACTTTAATTCTCTTAATCTTTCTTCGTCTTTTAACCTCTACGCAGACGATCTTCAGATTTATATTCAAGCTACGCTCAGTAATATTGCTGATGCTGTTGACGTTACCAATTGCGATTTACGCCGTATTGCAGAGTGGAGCAAGCTCCACGGTTTGAAAGTTAATCCTACCAAAACGCAAACCATTATTGTAGGTAGTTCAAGAACGCTTAGAAAAATTGATTGGTCTACTCTCCCACAAGTAGTCTTTGACGGAATAGCAATCCCATACAGCGAAACCGTTTAGAATTTAGGTATCATCATTGACCGCAACTTTTCATGGAAGGCTCAGCTTGAACTAACCAGCCGGAAGTTGTTTGCGTCAGCTGGTTCACTAAGGAGACTACGAAACTTTTTGCCTACGTCCACCAAGACTGCGCTTGCACAATCGCTTTTACATCCCGTACTAGACTATGCCGATGCTTGTTATCTGGACCTCACTGAGGAACAGCTTAACAAGCTCGAGCGTCTACAAAATTTTTGTATTAGATTTATATTTGGCCTCCGTAAATATGATCATGTGTCTCCCTTCCGTTCAAAGCTTAAATGGCTTCCAATTCGTCTTCGTCGGAATACGCATATCCTTTCTCTTCTCTATTCTATTCTTTCTCCTCACTATCTGAAAGATGGATTTGAATTTCTCCATTCTTCAAATAACTATACTCTTAGGTCATCAGAAAACTCGATACTCAGAACTCCTTCGCACAGCACTTCCTTTTACAGCGCTTCTTTTACTGTCCAGGCTGTTCAGCTGTGGAATGCTCTGCCCGAAGAAATAAGACGGTCATCGTCCTTACACACCTTCAAATTGAAGGTGAAACACAATTACCTGACGATGTCATCTTCCTAGCGTTCTTTATTTACTATTTATGTACCTACTTATTTTATCTGTTAGTATAGTTTGCTATATGTATATACCTATATATTAGTCTATTTTATAAGTATATTAAGTATTAGGATTAAAACTTCATATTATTATTATATCTTAGAATATTTTATGTGTAATGTATCCTCTAAAGTACACCGCACTCCGTATTTTTATAAATTTCGCTCCATCCAAAGGTTGCCTGGAAGAGATCGCTTTTAGCGATAAGGCCGCCCGTTGCCTTATTTATTTTAACCTAGTAGGTACTTATTGATGTATTATTTCTGTTTGTGTAGTAATTCAATAAAGAGTTATCTATCTATCTATTGTTTTCCCCTTGTTTTCCACGTTTTTTTTCGTAGAAATTTTCCAAAATGTTTGAAGCTAATATTTTCGAGATTCGGTGAGTGATATTATCATTGGCATAGCATATAATGCTTCAGCTGGCTATCCTTTGGAAAATTATCTGGCTTTTTAGTCTGTCAGTACTTAGTTTACGTAGGTACTCGCAGTCGTAGGTAGTCTTCGGTTCGGAATGCTACTTACACCTAACTGGGTAGTCACACTAGTCACTAAAGTAGCGTTCAGCCGATTACGTTTCCGACGAGGATAAAAGTAGGTAGGTAGTGTAGGTACCTTGTTGACTAGGGCAAAGGCAAGTCGAGTACGTAGGCACAGGCACTTCCTTACTTTCATAAGCACGTTCCACTTCTGGTTGTCAATCGCACGCAGTCAAATTAAAAATCTCAATTTCGAAGGCAGCTACGTAGTGTAGGGCACCTACCTACTGAGCCATTATTAAAGCGTACCTACCTACATAACAATAACCATCGCATCGTGTGGAAATACGCGCACCGGAGGCACAAAAAGCTTATCGCCGCTCACAATGGAGCCCAATACAGATTACAGAACAGTTATACCGGCCAATGTACGGAACTACGCTGCACAAATGGGTTTTTGATTCATAACGACATTCAGCGATGGTGTGCGTAATTTCTCACACCATAAAAGTTTGACAACTACAAATTTTGCTCAAGAGATTTGATCGAATTTCGTAGCAGCTTTGACTACAATGGCAAAATAACTTGAAGTAGTTACCTATGTAGGTATTACAGTGACGCGTAGCACGTAGCGCTCACCTTGTATCGCGTAGCTTGCTTGCCCCGCTGGACCGTTATTTTTTGTATGGCTTCGCCATGTAGATCTACGAAGCCGACCTAAACATCCCGACCACCAGCGCCGCCGCCGCCCGCGGTGAATTAGATTGCGGCTTCAACGGCTCCTGATAACCGATGCGAGAACTATCTAACTACAGTAGGTACCTAAAAGTCTGTGCATCTCATAGAACAGCGATCAGTCTCTACTAAAATTTCCCTATACGAGTAGATACCTAAGTGTCTAGCTAGTCTAGTCAGACGGTAGTGCATTGAAAGCAGCTTGTCTGAGCGGTTCCGATAGGTCGGCATGTTGTGAAGGGAACAGTTGAAACTTGAATGCCTCTATTATTAGACCTGACTTGGGCCACTTAACACCAGTCCGACTAGAAACACCGCAGGTTACCAACTGCTCCGATATGTGTACCTACCTATGTAGGTATGTTATTCTGAAATTCAAGACACTGAGCTTTTCATCTATATAAAATCGACATTCAATTGTTTTTTCCAGGAAAAAGATGATCTAGGTAGGTTGTCCGCGTTTCAATTATCAAATACGTATGTACCTACCTATGCTGTTGGTGCTCCTATTTGTGAATAAATAAATAGATATATTGTATGCTTATGATGTTTATTACACCTAAAACAGCCGATATACACATTACGAATTTTCCTTAATTAACTAATTAATTACAGACTTTTCCTCAAAACCACTGATTTTTACAGGGTTTTTCAATGTAACACATTGATATTCAAAAAATCGTACTAGGTACCTAAGTACCAACACAACAAACATAATGAATCTCTAAAAGGTTCATCGCGATAAATCCCCGTTTAAAATTTAAATCAGTTATTTACTGTATTTTTTGTTTGGTGTGCAATAAAGAGTATTTCATTCATTCATTCATTCATAATTATTTATAGGTTCGAAATTATTAGGTTATTTATAGCCTTGATATGGTCGTCCTTTGTGCAGGTCGTAGGGCACAGAAGACAGATAAGCAGGTGAGGCATGGTCTGGAGGGGGTGAACACAATCACAGCTGGTTAGTGAAGGGTCAACAAAAAGGTTTATCGCCAACAAAAAGTAAATCACAATCGGTCAATAGGTACTTGGGGGAAATAAAGGATCTAAAGGTAATGGTTACTGGATACTGTCGCTAGACAAGAGTCACCCATCTGCCGTGCCCAAACGCAACTGAATGAGCATAAAAAAGTAAACTGAGGTTGACATACGAGCTCAGGGTGTACATTCCATTGACAGGATGTGTCTCAGCTTTTGTGAAGCACGTATGAATTAGTACCTAATACATATCCACATCAATTTCATGCGTGGTTTAAAGTTGCATAATGAGTATATTGAGTATTTCAGTGTTGTATTTTTGTTCATTGTTCATTTTATTGTATTTTCCTGTTTGTATATTTTTTTTCGTGTCCTATTTGTTTTTATGTATTTGAGGATAACTGCATGTTTCATATTTTATATTTGTATTGTAGTAGGTACCTAGTTATAACGCTTTGGTCTTGTACTGTAAAGTTGTAAACTATTTTTATTGAATTAAACTGAATTGCTTAGAAAACTTTCGTGATTGACGACCTCCGTGGCGCAGTGGGCGAATAACCGGCTGAGACGCAGGAGGTAGCGGGTTCGATTCCCGCTGCGGAACAAATGTTTGCATGATCTACAGATATTTGTTCCGGGTCTGGTTGTTTCTCTATGTATTATAAGTATGTATTTACAAAAAAAAAGTATATAAGTATTCTATCAGTTATCTGGTTCCCATAGTACAAGCTATGCTTAGTTTGGGGCTAGATAGCGCTGTGTGAAATGTCCAGCAATATTTATTTATTTATTTATATTTATTGATTTCAATCATTATTATAAATACGGGATTTATCACGTACCGTCTTATCGGTGTTTCGACTGACAATGTTTCGGTTCAATTCGTGAACCTTCATCAGGGTGAGTGCGATCCGCTCCGAATAACGTCTCGCCTCGCACTGCGCGCCGCTGCTCTCTGCGCGCGAGTGCGAAACACCGATAAGACGGTACGTGATAAATCCCGTATTTATAATAATGATTAAACTGAATTGAATGGTGCACCTACTTATTATTTACAAAATGTCAGTTGAACAATTGGTATTGAACTGGTTACTAAACTCGTTTCCAAAGTTTTCCCAGTTATAAGTAATAAAATGTTAACCATATTTTTTAATCAATAGGCTTCGTGCTGTTTATATTATGTGGGTTAGGGGCGCTCTATAAAGGTAAGACCGCATTAGAGCGGCGCTGCGCGGTGCTAAGCGCTGCGTGGTGCGATTGTGGCCCATCTTTACATTCTCTAGAAGTCCGGTCGCAACGACCGACGACGACTTTGCTCGAATAGGTACTGTGGCGCTGCAGCGCTGCTGCAACACCACTTTTGGACCTATTTACCTAGGTATAAGAATATCGAAAAAGTATTGACGTAGACCACAATCACGTAGTGACGCGCATAGAAGCGCTTCTATGCGCGTCCAATTTGAAGGCGCCCTAACGTTTGATTCTAATTTTAATCCGGATAAATGACGGTAGTTTAATCAAAAACCCATTTTACAATATGTTATATTTAGGTAGGTCGGAATATTGTGTGAAAGTACTAATACCTACCTGTTAGTGCGTCGTCGTGTTGCTGGCTCAATTGCATTTTATAAATAGGTAGTTATGTTTAAATAGACAAAAGATAAATACTTAGTTGACAGCTCAAGACAGTGATAAACAGTTTTTTTTATTACAACATCCAAAATGGATATTGAAGTAAACTAAAATACTGAAGACTTCATTCATTCAAGGGTTTCTAGCTGCTAGGTTAGTTACTTGGCCGAGTGGTAGAAGGCAGCAGTACCTACCTTCTCTATGCTTGAGCGAACTTGCTAGTTGACCATTGACCGTGGCAGTGGCTTAGCTGAGCAAGAGTTAGCTTTGAAGCTTTGATTTGAACTGCCCAGAACCAAAGGGACTAACAGAGCTTACCTACCTATCTATTACCTACTATCAGACATTTATATACGTAATTACATTTATTAGACGACGCGACGTAGAGATGATTCCTTCATTTATTACCTACCTGCTCTTTCGAGCATGTCTTTATAGCAGGAAGGTTTTTATGTAGGTAACATACGTGTAGGGCACAAGTTCTATTCCTGTGGTTAGTTTTCCTTTGTTGTTGAAAAAAGCTGCTGTTATTTTAATTCCTGATGTCACCGCATTCTCTTTGTTAATTTATTTACTGTGTATGTCTTTGTTTTGTTGTCTGCAATAGCCCTCACTATGTGAGTATTATCAAATACCTTTAAATATAATTAAATATACTATGTTTATTTAAATATGCCTGTAACGGATAAACATAATAAATTAGAATTTATTTTGTATACATTTAAATAACAAAACTGTCTCTCTGTTTAGGGAAAGTTCTGTAAAAGGTTCTGTAACAACCTATCATAGAGTAGGTAATGATTAAACGATTAGTACGTAACGTTTACAACTAGAAGACGTTAAACCTCGGTTATTGCACCATACATACATTTTCATCGATATCAGCAGATTTTTACGACGAGTTTCTCTAATGAACAACATCTCACTTCGTAAGGGCAATAGCTTACTTCTGCCGAAATTACGTGTTTTTTCAATGTTCAAACGTAGAAACCTGTTATCAGCCTTACGTTTAGTTCTAAGCTATTTAACCAAACAATTTGTATCGCCGTTGGTTTCTCTAAATAAATAAATAAAATAAAATGTATTTACCTTAGAGATAATTTGTAAATGATATTATGTAACCTCTCAAAGTCTCAAGAATGGCCTTTACCTAATGACTACATTTCTAGCGGAATTGGGGTGCAGTGCAGTAGTTCAATTGTGTACCAACCAATATTCCGGATAACCGGGTTGAGAGGGGGTGGGGGTCGCAGTAAATTGTAGAATTTGTCGATATAAGCCGTGCACATGTTTATACCCGGCTCTCAGACCCGTTCAACCCGGGTCGACGGAGGGAGGAGGAACGCTATCCGGAAAAATATCGGTAAAACTATATTGAATTGCTTGATGCAATTAAGTATTTGGGATCTCTTTGTTATTTAGTTTGGCTAGAACAACAATGTTAAGACTCATAATGTTTATCTACTTACCAATATTCTGCCTTTTATATTTATACAGAATGCTCCAAATTATGTGTTTTAACCCGGAAGGGGTGATTAAGATCGTGTAAATACACTTTTCATAACTAGTGGTTCGCCCCGAACGCAGATCTCGCGGGTTTGTCATAAAAACAAAAATATATTTATTCGTAATCTTTGACTATCAAAATAGTACCTGCCACAAAATAAATAATCAAATAACTTGCCCTAGAGTTTCATTACAAATTACAGGTAACGGGAGTTCACAATGAAGAAGTATAACGAAATACTCTTTATTGCACACCAAACATAAATACGGTAATAATGGACATAAACATTAAATAAAGGTACAATGGGCGGTATTATCACTAACAGCGATCTCTTCCCGACAACCTTTGGATGGACAGGATAAACAAAATCAAAAGACGTTCATGTAAATTGGTTATTCTTTTTGGGGTACAAAATGCACTTAGTCTGGATTTCAGAATTTTGCCTATATTTGTGTCACTAAAGCTACACGAAAACCAAGTTTCAGCATTGTGGGGTCACTGGTGTACCCTGTGAATGTTGCCAAAGTTCAGTTTTTATTATGGCTAATAACTCAAAATTTACAAAGATTATACTAAAAATAAAAACAGTGTTGAAATGTACTAATGAAGACCTTTCATTTGACGTCTCACTTGATCTAATAGTCTCATTTTCATTTTTTTTACCCCTCTTGAACCTCAATATCTCAACAACTCCCCAATATTTGAGTTTGTAAAAAGAATGTCATGTTTTTAAAACAAAATTAATTTGAATATGGAATACAAAGCCATTCCAAACGTTTTTCTATTTGAAATGAACAGTACTGAAGAACGGCAATATCATAGGTAAAGACCTATTATAATAATACTTTTCAACACACTTGCTCGTAATACATCGTTATTATGGACATAAACCGAACTATAACGCACGCGTGCGTAATAATATAACACACTAGTGCTTAATAGAATTATCCCTACAAAGTTAAGTTAGTACCTAACTGCAAATTACATGCGAGTAAACAGAGCATTTTTAATTTAACCGTAGCCGGTTTTTGTAACAACAAAGAAGTTTTATGCCGCTGAAAATCCTATTACATTTTTGATATAAATAAATGTATCCCAAATGACGACAAAACAGACGAAAAAACATTTATTATTATCACATTACTTAAAAACTCATAATAGTTTGTTATAAAAACTTTGCATTTTATCACTTAAATTATAATTTTGAAGTAGGCTGTATGACTTATGCAATCAATCAACTTACATTTGGCACGTACAAAAAAAAAACTTGCGCGTCATTTCCCTTTCTTTTGTTTGTATCGCATTTGTTGCTGTGTGGTAAATAATTGTAAAAATGACAAGTTTTAGTACAGAAGATTAATAATTGATAGATTTAACCCCGCCAGAAATACTAAATGCAGCACAAAATGCAAATGAAAGCCTAACCTGCAAAATCTAGAGCAAAGTACCTACTTAGCTGCTTACGATAGTTTCATACAATGGAAAAACAACAAAAAAACCCAGTCATTTTCTGAAAATGTGTTTTGGCGTATTTCTCTGAACTCGCCAATACACACAAACCCAGCTCCCTGTGGTGCATCTATTCCATGTTAAGAAGCATTGGTTAAGCTCAAACATTGTGTTGATATCAAAACGTACTGTACATCTCGTAGCATGTACATCTCGTAGCATGAGTTATTTGGTGCCTTCTCCTTTCAGTAATTTGTATGATTTACCTTTGTCGCCGACATTTACACAAGAAGTCAATGAAGATACTAAAGAAGTGGCAAGTACCAATGTAAGACAAACTGTGAAATCGCCATCAAAAACAATCCAATATCGTTTTGAAAATTGTGCATTTACCAATTGTTTTAATAATTAATCGATTAAATTTTATGCAATGTTGTTTTTTCCTCGCAAGTGTGTTGAAAAAGTGCGTATGAAACTCGTGAGCAACTAGCTCATTAGACACTCGGTTAATTTACGCCCTCGCCTGCGGCTCGGGCTGCAAACCACAGCCTCGTGTATAATGAGCAACTTAGCTCACTTGTATCATAATATACTATTGTCTATCTGCCTGTTCTTTACGTTTCCACGACTGAACCAGTTTCGATTATTGATACTCCCTTTTATTGACTAAATATAAACACGCATGCGAAGCCGCGGGTGCAAGCTAGTAATAAAATGAACTACATATTTGTCGTAAATGACGCTCTACCATGTTTAGTGTTAATATTATATTTTTCTTATCATATAAACTTCCCCAACTAAATTTTGTGGAAAAACCTCTAGGTCAAAGCACTTGCCGCAATGATGTCTGACGTACCTATACCTATACAAATCTGTGTCATTTTACCATGATAAGAACTAGCTAGTTATGTAGTTAGGTGAGTTATGCACTTGACATAATATGCTCTTTTATTTCAAGATGATTTAATGATGGGTGGGTGTGCCACGTTCCGCCAATAAATGCAGTGGTAAATTTAATTGCGCCGGAAACACAGACGAATAGGAAGTAAGATACATTTATTTTTCCATGTTGGTAGTAGTTAGGTACGTATGTGGCGATCGACATTACTATACTATACTAGAAAAAACATAGCTTGATCTCTGGGACAGCTGTCAGTAAAATCGCGCCTATGAAGTCCTGAATTTAACAGTACGGACAAACGTACCAGTCAATGTCATACTTTATGACCATGCTGAGCTAATTATAGTGATGAGCGATGAATCATCGTGACCACAGACTATAAACTATCGATATTTTGTATAAAACTTAATTCAAAATTAATTTATCATTTAATTTAAAAAAAAACATTATTGAATATTAAAAAAAAAAACATTATTAACAATAGTGAGTAAATACAATCTAAATTCTAACCTACTCGTAACATTCCTTCCGACAACTTTGGGGTTCGAGAGAAGTTTGGCCGCGGCGTGTCTTCTTCCGCAAGATGGCGCCAACGCGCCGCCATCTTGTTTGACATGACCCATTCTCCTCAGTACGAGTGCTAACGCCTTGTATACGCCACGTTTCATTTTATTACCCAAATCATAATATAATCCAATATACATATAATTATGGCAGACAGCCTTCGTGGCGAAGCGGTAGTGAACACGACTGCTGCGCAGGAGGTCGCGGGTTCGATCCTCGCTCAGTGATAATATTTGTATGCATGAATATGGGTTTTGGCACTGGTCTGGTCGTGCCTCGTAAAGCACGTTACGCCGTCGGTCCCGGCTGCCATACGAATATCTAATGGCAGTCGTTACGGTTTGTTGGAGCCCTCAAAAGTCCAACAATTGGTCTTATTGCAAAACTTCTATCGATAATTATTATCGATATTTTTTTCTGTATCATAACAACCCTAGGAATGTCAGTTTAACAAATGTCGCAGAGATCAAGGTATGTTTTTTCAAGTATAGTCCGTGACGCAGGGGCATCCCTAGCGAGAGATGATAGCTCTGCAGCCACTATCAGTTTATTCACCTTTAAAAACTGATTTTTATTTCATGCACCAGAGTTGGATAAGATATAAATTTTCTTAGTGCTAACTTATATAAATAACTTTCTTTGAACATCCAGTGTTGATAAAGTCGTTCTAATTGTTCGGCTTGGGACGTCGCAAAACTCCCACATGCAGGTCTATACATCTATCTGATATAACACCACCTGGTGAATAGTTTTAGTACCTTACCTGCTAGCTGGGTGAAGTGCTGCTAGTGCCTAGGACTGGATTTATGATAGAGGCCAGCCCAACATCCTCAACATCTCTCAGCATAGAGCGACACGGTCAATGCGTGCAGTGTTACGTGTTTCCTCATAATGGTATCATAGATCGCTTTGAGCATAATTTGCAAATCCATGCATCGGTGTAAGGTCGATCCCAAGACCGGATCGGAAGTAGCATCGGCATCCCTCCCACTATAGGTACGCGGCCTTGTTGATAGTATTAGAGCGCCTTCGATGTTATAAAAAACCTCTTAGTAGATCTTTGATTAGCGGTTTTTTGGTATAGTAGTATGTAGGTCTAACAGTCTCCGCATGTCTCAGACTTCGGTCCGAAACAACTGTAAAATTGGTTAGACTAGAGAGAGAGAAATATTTGTTTTACGCACATACATCCTGTGGTTTTTGAATTGGAATATTTTTTATTGAAGAAACTTTTCATATTAATCAACTGGGTTTGGTGAAGATATAATCAATCGGCTATTATTATTTTTGTCCTACCTGTGACCAAAAACAGAAGGTAATTAAGAATGCGTTCCGTTGACCAGGAAACCAGATAGGATTTTAATTCTTTAACAAGGTAGGATTTTCTGGGTTGTGGTTTAGCTCAAAATAGTATGCTTAGGTGATATTTTTAGAATTTGTGCGGTCGGTAAAATACAGCCGAGAAGCAAACCACTGCGTCACCGTTATTGGAAAGGGGCCAAATACAACTAGGTAATAACTTCTTAGAAATGAATGAATTGACTCGACTTATGGATCGGACTTATCGATTTTTCGATGAGTGTGTAAGATTCTTACTAAATCGCTACCTATATACAGAGAAGGCAGGGCAGAGCACATATCTCGTACCTAGAACTTCCGCCGCCGCCCCGGTGTCTGGGGCATAATGGTGTGGAAACCACGGACATGAATTTGCAGCGTCCGTCAGACGTTGGCCCTACAATGGTTGCTGGGGGAGAGGGCTGTGTTCAGCAGTGGACAGATATTAATATGATGATCTTTGAACCCTAATTGAAGGCATTTGTAATTTACTTAAAACAATAGATTTCACCTATTATCTATAGAATAAAAACACTTTATTGTACACAATATATAAAACATGCATATTACCTAACTACAAATCACCGGTATAATTTCTTTGTTAAAGGCTACTAGGTACATATATTTTATAATATTTTTCCTCACCTTGTATGATTTAGGAATTCCCAAGAAATATAACATTTAGATATTGTTTTAAAACAATTGAACTTAATGTCGGTCAAAAGAGATTATACTTTGTAAAACATTGGTAAGAAATATATAGGTACTCAAATAACTGTAAAAATACCCAGAATCATCAAAAATTCCCATTTGACATGAGGAAAGGTATTTTTATATCGCGCTTGTAAATTGTGGGAAATAATGTGAAAGTGGGATTCCCTTAGGGGTTAAAACGGTTGGTAGGTCTACCGTCTCCGTGCTTTTACCTACCTGTTACAGATTCGAGGGAAGAAGAAAGTGAGTAGGTAGGTACCTAGTCACATAAAGAGATGAGTTCATAGTTTTATATATAGCTTGGTATCGTTAACCAATTCATTAATAATCGAAATTGTAAAAAAAAATGAAAATGAAAACATTTATTTGCCAATCTATATTTGATTTAGTTATTTATTTTAATAGGTAGGTACCTTACCTAAGTATATAATTAGGGTAAATTTACGTAGGTAGGTAGATATATATCTGACTGTACAAAAACCCAATCTGTGTTTTGGGTAGGTATCTGTTTAACCAATCTGTGGTTTTTGACACGAGATGGAAAAACTGTAAAAATAAATCACGTGTTGGAATAGTGAATCGTTGTTAGAGAGCTCCGTTCATAGTCCGTCAAAATGGCGGATGTTTTGGCGGGAAACTGCACAGCGTCAAAATAAATGGCTACATTTTGCATTTTCAAGAGAAAAGCGAAGGCACTTTTGAAATTCAATTTATTTAAATAACAGATTGGTCCGCAGGGAATCGGTTTATGCGCAATGATGCAATCAAAGTTTTTTGTCACCTACTTTTTTCTGCAAACGGCTTTTTAGCCTTAATCAAATGTGGTTGATTGTGGTGTCAATGTGGTGAAGTTGATTTTGCGTGGGTGTGATTCCAATAAACAGCACCGTTTTGTTTATAGAGTAGGTACTACTTATACCTATTAGTTCCTGTGCTCCAATTCCAGTAAGTACCTACCTATGCCATCATTTTCGCTTGATATATTAATAGGCTAGTCTGGTATGGGCATGACATGCGGAGGGAAGAAAATTATATAACTAAAAAAGTTTTAGATGTGAATGTGGATTGATATATATCCATCAACATTCACATCTAAAACTTTCTTCTTCTTTCTTTTCATCTTCCATCATCCATCTTTCAACATCCATCTTTTCTTCGGCCTTCCTCTACTTATAGAAGTAGAGGAAGGCCGAAGAAAAGATGGATGGACTGTGTGAAGAATGATATGGGTAGGAGGGAAGTAACAACGGAGATGACGGCTGATGTATGGAAGAAAAATACATGCTGGGCCGACCTCACATACACGTAATGTGGGAAAAGGGCAGGAAGAAGATAATCTTAGTGCAATATTTTATAATATCTGTAGGATCTCGATGTTGGAGTTGATTGCAGAGCCCAAGAGTTCTATTCCATGAGTCCAGATGGGTTTTATGATGGCCTTAAACACAAGAAGCCTAGTGCTGAGTGTCAGTCGAGATTGATGCCCTAAAAGCCAAGAGTATGTTTGCTTCTGTTTTCTTAGGTTTTTTTTTTTGATGTTTGGTTTAGGTATGGTTAGCCCAAGTTAGCCTTTCATCTAGATAGAGGCCCAAATATTTTACGCTGTTGGTGCTTGCAGCAGTTTTTTGTCACTGCCGCAGTTTTTTTTTTGCTGGATGAGTTTTTGTTAAAGAATTAACGTTTGTCGGATTATTTTTTTCATACAAAAAGGTTCATATATTATATTATGGTTATAATTTGGCTCCTGTTGAGACCAGTCGAGGTAGAACCACCTTCCCTGGAAACTAAACCATACCTCTCGTTGGCATCACTTGAGCTATATCTTTATCGATTACTGATTCAGCCTTTTATGACCTAATAGTTGTTGCGTCGTTGCCCGCGTAGTTCTGGGGTGCAAAATACAACACACTTTGACATCCCATTTTTATCCCATGGGGACTGATTTATGGGATAAATGGTAGTCTATGTGGTGATGGATATGATGGTGATCCAAGTTATAATCTATAAAGTTCAAGTTATACCGAATTTCATAGAAATCGGTTCAGCCGTTACGGCGTAACAAACAAACGAACATCCAATCA
Organism: Philereme vetulata; assembly: GCA_918857605.2. NCBI lineage: Eukaryota > Metazoa > Arthropoda > Insecta > Lepidoptera > Geometridae > Philereme > Philereme vetulata. The sequence continues at coordinate 6,592,517 of OU975471.1, read as the reverse complement.
AACATTCAAACTTTCGCATTTATTATATTAGTGTGTTAAATGAGGACGTGTACAAAGTGCTATTAGATATGACTCCTGTGTTTTTGTCTTATAGATACTGAGTGTCATTTTATTATCGCCTACAAAACCCTTATTAGAAGAATTTAAACGCCTAAAAAAATAAATACCTACATAGAATACATATATATACCTACATATCTTTAGGTATTAATTTATGTAAGTATTGGGATTATAAGTATTTCTTTCATTTGTAAATATACTCTGTGCACCGCTGCCCATTACTGCTTCGCTCTTTACTTTTCATCCAAAGGTTGCCTGGAAGAAATCGTGTTCAGCGATAAGGCCGCCCATTGTACTATATTTAACATCAATTAGTTTTATTTTAAGTATTCCTGGTGTACAATAAAGAATTATTCTATTCTATTCTATTCTATAGAGTAAGTTTATTCGATACTCGCAAGAACGAACACAGAACGACCATAGGTGCCTAATTAATGAAAATACAAACAAATTAAAACAAAAGAATTCTTGCCATCTTCACACAGCATCATCTAGTCCCCAAACTAAGCAAAGCTATATGGGAACCAGTTAACTAACAGAATACTTATATACTTTTTTTTGTAAACACATACTTATAGTATACAGAACAACACCCAGACCCGGAACAAACATTTGTAGGTCATACAAACATTTGTTCCGCGACGGGAATCAAACTCGAAACCTTCCTGCGTCTCAGCCGGCTAGTCGGGCGGCTGAGACGCACACTGCGCTACATAGGTCGTCGGAGAACAAACAAAAAAAAATGATCTGCCATTTTCACACAGCATCATCTAGTCCCGAAGTAAGCAGATCTTTTGTTATGGGATTTGGAACCACAAGACTGAAATCTTTAAAAAAATATTTGTTTCCCGAACTCTGACTGTAATACTACGTGGATTTCTTTTTGTAAATATATCCTTATTATACTTAGAAAACACCCAGAACGGAGACAAAAATTTGCAGATCATACAAACGCGGGAAATATGTTTGTATGATCGGCAAATTTTTGTCTACTGAAACTATCGAGTATAGACAAACAGTAGAGAACAGAAACAAATAGAAGGAACTAAAAAAGATTGTGGTTTTATAATAATATTCAAATTGACTATACAGGTGTTGCTACCGGGAAAGCTAAAAAGAAAATACAATTTTATATACGACACAGTACACGGGACCAGGTACGTCGACGTAGGTCGACACTGCACCAGGCTACCACAATCCATCATGGAACCACATGATTACCGTCTCCAAAATTAATTCAGAGTGCAGTTCGATAGTGATTTATGCGAGGAGTCTGAATCGAATGAATCGCTCATTCATCGTATCCATTACACAGAGACTATTCGGTAATCGATGCGGTCACTAGGGGTGGGAATACATTCGGAAATTGATCCTGCCTGTAACACATCCAGTTGGGAAGTTAAATGAACCATGCCGTTTGAAAATTACTTTTCGTTTTATGAATAGGTACATGATAAATTTAAGATTTGTACGAAAATGGCTGCGTCAACTTAAAAATAAATAAAATTAAATCCAAATTTAGTAAACAATAAGTTTTAAAAAGCATTTGTTTGGGAGCAAACAATACACCAGTCTACCCGCAACCACGGCTGTTGCAACACAGTCGAAACGTCGGAATAACAAATAGAAAAGGGACATATGCGATAAATACCCGTTTTAATCAGTAATTAAGCGGACAAAGAGTTCAAGCTTATCAAATTCAAATTCGAAATAACAATAATACATATTATACGTAATATACTTACCTATAACCCTTTTTGCGACGGGGAATAAAATGCAATTAACTTTGCCACGACAGACGGGATTAAAGCTTATACAACTTGCCATGCCGCATCGTAGACGGTCTACTCTACGAAAGGTTCTAGCGCTATGTATTGCGGGACCTACCAGTTAACTATTTCGAGTCTAGAGGACGCCTTCAAACTCCTTCAATGGCGAGGACTGGGCATCAATATCAATGTAGACTTGTATGATCTGTCCCAAAGTGGATTAGATATGGATGCGAAGATCCAGCACATCTCTAGCTTCGTTGCGATCCGATTGGGAACGAGTACGCGATGATGGATGCCTGTGCTCAATAGTTATGGAACTCGGGCGAGCGCTCCACAGGGCTTTGGCGACATATGCTATATTCACATCATTGGACATATTCGGTTTCCAGGTTGTAATTATCACTTATAAATAATAATTGATAGGTACTGACTGACATTAGAAAATTAATCAATATCAATAATTAATTGAATCATAATATTATTATTACGTATTCAATTCATTTATTCGTACAATTATAAATTACAATATTCATAGATAGGTATGCCAGTATAATAATAATAATAATAAAAATACAACTTCATCGACACGTCTGCAAAGCCCACACCTTACTATAAATACATACCTGAAATAGTACTAGCAAATGCAAACTTAAATAGTAGATTATTAACCAAGGGGATAAAGCAGTGTCTTCTGTCGCGGGTGACGATTTAAATCGCGAGCGTAACGAAGGACTCGAGGTTTACTCCCGAGCGTAGCGAGGGTGTTAAAAACTTAAATCACGAGTGTAGCGAGGAATTTAAGTTCACCCAAGACTAAGACAGCTTTATCACCGAGGAAAATACTCTACTTTTCGTACCATTTGCGAAAAAATTAACACAATAATAATATGAGATAAGCATTAAAATAAACTTAACGTTTATGTATTTGAAGAAAATAAAAACGCGGCAAATTCCTAGACTAATATTTTTATTTGTCGGAAAAGCAAAGGCATCAAGCTCATACGGCCTCGTCGGTTTTCGTAATTTTATTTAATAATCATAACTGCATAATAAATGCGTATTCCTTTTTCAAAAAGATGTCAATGCTTTATATACAAACTCAATGGTGTAAACACAGATGTAGTTCAGTATAAATTTCGGTAAGTATTCCAAATTTAAATCACATTCTCCCCCTAGAGGATGAATGAAATTCAGTACAATTTTCTTTCCCTGTTTTTAACAGATTAAAATGACTATTGTTATGTTCGCTTTTTGTGGCATAGAATGTCACTTTTTTGAGCAAGTGGTACGAAAACTCTATTTTGATAGAGCTATCCTGACCGACAAGATTATATCATTTCAATAGACCGGATTTAACACTTTTAGATAAAATCAACAAAACAGCACTTCTTACCGACGTAGCCATCCCAACCACTCATAACCTACAGAACACTATATCAGAAAAGCTCTCTAAGTACATAGATCTGAAAAATGAAATCACCCGCATGTGGCGCCTGCAGAAGGTTTCCATCGTACCAATAGTCATTTCCAGTACAGGTGTCATTCCAAAGCAACTTTTTCAATCACTTGCCGTATTAGATTTCCCAAAACACACATATATTCTTATGCAAAAAGCGGTTATACTGAACACCTGCAGAATTGTGCGAAAGTTCTTGAAACGGACCTTCCAAGTGAAAGTCCAACCAATCATACGTTAGGTACTGATGTGCACTTGGCTTAGGCGCGTGCAGCTCAGGTATATCCCCGGTTATAGTAGAAACGAGTGAAAAAAATACAACATCAAAATAATAGTAATAATTATCAAAAGGCCGGGAGTAGCGCTTAGTGAAACTGCAGAACACCTCACACCAACGTTGCCCCTTACGCTGCCTACTATTGGCGGCACTTTTGGGGGCCCGTTTAGTGGACGGCTAGTCACCACCTGCCTTATTCATTCTTAATATTACAGGATTGGCAGGTGCCGTATCTTATATTTGTGATAATACATACTCTATTTCATATGCAATTATGTAACAATAGCCAGAACTCTAATCCATGTGTTGCAATAGTGGGTACTATCATCTGTCTCATCTCTATCTTGCCACAGTGATTTTTATGAGAACCAAACAGGCTTCTTAATCGTTGGCTTCGGCCCCGGTAATGCCCTTGTAAAGGTCCAGGTCTAAACTGAGTTAAGAAATAAATAAGTGGAATAATAATCAAATAAGTAGAAATAACTAATAACATATGGGTAAAGTATAATATATTAAAATATCGAATAAATTGCCAACTTATTTAGACAGGAAAACACAGTCTGCCTTCCTGTTGCTATATCCTGCCAGGGTTCATATGTGAAACAATCTACCTACTACTTGTAACACCTTGAAACCACATTTATGTGAAAGCAATAAATGTATTGAGTTTGGCTCTGTGAATTAATTCATTCAAAATTTTCAAACCACGCATTAGTTCTAGAATCAACAATTGTTTAGTCTTAACGCGCCGGCGAACCCAGAGCGCAACTTCAATTCGGCCGCGTCAAAAACTTCGGCCTGAATATCGCTATCCCTGTTTACTGACGAAGTTTAGCCACGCAGAGCGACAGTGATAGCAAATGAACGATTCTAAATTTGATTAGATTTAGACCGTGTACCGTAATACCAAAAATGATGACAGAAAACTTGTTGTATTTTTCTCATTGTGTTGTTATTCTGTAACTAGACGATTATAATCTATGTTCCCATGACTAGGATACGTAAGATGTCGTTGTTTTTAATACGAAATAATTAGGTTGAAAACAGGTCTTTTATGACGTAAAAACATGCAGAATGCGATACGCTTCTATTTCATTTTAGGTAAGTATTTTGATCTAATATATGGTTGGGAACCTAGATAAATACTATTCAAATTAAAATAATACCTTATTAAGGTAGAAATATGCTCCAATTAGAAATGATCTTGGTAGTACCATTTGTATGCGCGATTCCCCTCCTGTCTCCCCTTAAAACAAATAGACAGGTACTTGAATATACCTAACAGTAAAGTGAGTATAACTAATAGTACTTAATAGAACTTGTTCATACAAACCGCAAGCCCAGAAACTAAATATTATCTGAACAAACAACACATTTAAGGTAACGCCCGACTGTGTTTGAAGTGGCGAAATAAATATGATAGATCTAAACTGTTGTCACTAAATGTCAATAGAGCGAAACAGATATTGCTATCAATTCCATAAAAAATCAAGAACAGATTGCTGTAAGGGCGAAAAAATAACATTTTTGACGTGATCCCGGCGGAAAATGGCTGAAAATAAAGCGGTCAGGCGACTCCTGCAAAACGAAGCGAGTAGGTACATTTTTTGCGAAAGGATGTCAGGTCCAGTCCTGTAGCCAGATGCGGACTCAGCGTGAATGAGGGGAAAATCAACAAGAAAAAAATATAAAACAACATTCGTTTAAGATTTTTAAAACCATCACAAAATAAAACCGAGCCTGATGGGAAGTTTAATTTTATGAACGAATGAATGAATTATTTATTCTCAGCAAAAGCTTGCATTTCGTTTAAAATGTTTCGTCTTGTTTTTGTCTATAGCCAATAACTCCACCACACCCGTGCTGGATTACATTGCATAATACTCATAGTTCTTCAAGGAAAATCTATATTAGTCTTCCGGCTGAAGATGTTGAAATTACAGCTGACGAATATGAACTCAATACGGCTAGTCTACGATTCATCTTTTAATTTAATTAATTATTTATTTCAATCAACTTATTATTTGGATCATAGGTACACTTGTGCTAATATCAATACAATTCAAAGTTAAGGTCAAGGCTCAAGGTCGCTCAACGAGCTATGGAGAGGGCTATGCTCGGGGTTTCTTTGCGTGACAAAATCCGCAATGAGGAAATCCGCAGAAGAACTAAAGTGGCCGACATAGCTCTCAAAATTAGTGAGTGCCACATCGTTAGTTATCGTAGAACCGATAACCGTTGGGGAAGAAAGGTTCTCGAGTGGAGACCACGGACTGGAAGACGCAGCGTAGGCCGTCCACAAGGTGGACCGACGATCTAGTAAGAATCGCGGGGAGCCGTTGGGCGCAAACGGTTACCAACCGCTCGTTGTGGCGATCTAAGGGGGAGGCCTATGTTCAGCAGTGGACGTCTTTCGGCTGATGATGATGATGAAATAAAATTCCTTAAATGAACTAATGTTAGTAAGTATATCTAAAAAAATTACAACTAATCTAGGTATGCTTGTTTGCCAGTAGGTATATGAGCTGAGCATTCAGTCATGGAGGAATTCCATTTATAATTTGACGAAATTCTATCTGCATTTATTAGGTACCTAATACAGAGTTCATGAAATATGGCATAATGATTATATATTAGAATAAGTAACTTATTAACAAAAATATAAGCGAATTAGCCAAACTATCCTATCAAGCTATCCTTTCTAGTAAAATAAAGAATTTTTCAAATCGGTTGATAAATGACGGAGTTCTAAGGTAAAAACATAAAACCGAATTGCGCCCTATAAAGTTTGAGGGTTGCCCTTGATTCTTTTGGGGTCCCATCATCAGATCCGGACTTGGTTCCCATGGGACCACCCTTTCAAACAAAAGAATAATATCTCGAATCGGTCCATGCGTTATTGAGTAATCGGAGAAAATACATTAAAAAGAAAACGAAGACCACACGACTGAAGTAAAACTTCTTTTTCAAAATATATTATTAATTTAAAAAATTGTTCAATTACAAAATTGTCCACACGTCTGTAGGTCGATCAGAGTATGTTCATTCTGGACAGACGCAATTCGCACTCGTACATTAACGTTTAAAAATATACGAAACGAGACTCTCTCTCTTTCTATCTTCACTAACTTATCTCTCTCTCTCAACTTCCGTTCGCACTTTTCGTAACGCATTCACCAGCTTACTCCCCAAGTCAAGAGTGCGTAAAGAAGTTTTACGTCAAAAAATAAAGATTCATACCAATTGGAAACCTCCTCCTTTTTTGAAGTCAGTTAAAAATAGTCTGTGACGAAAAATATTTTGATCTCTTTTTTTTCTTTGACGACATTTACAGAAAAAGCATGTACATGTAGGTAATTATGAGTAGATTATGAAGTATGAAGAATTATGAAGATTTATATTATTAATAATAATTATGAAGATTTATAAAATATGTTAAATAAGTGAAATTTACTAATTTTTAATAGAACTTGGAATAAAAACAGCTGGTTTACTTAGAAAACTTTCGTGATTGAAACTTTCCTTTAGCTACGTGAAAGACTCAACGCACTTTACTCAACTCTTGGAAGGAATAGTAGTACATGAAGATAAGTGTATGGTGAGTTTCGATGTAGCGTCACTGTTTACCAAAGTACCGATAGCGGACACAATAACCATTATACAAGAGTTGTAACAAGGTTCATCAACACCTATCGAATGCATGAAGGTAATTGAGTATCTGTTAACAAGTGGTTTCTTTGTATGGCGGGGTGATTATTACATACAATTGGATGGTGTAGCAATGGGATCACCAATAGCTCCAGTAGTGGCCAATATATTTATGGAGTGGTTTTAGAGGACGGTACTGGGATAGCGTACTCTGTCGACCGAGATACTGGTGGCGGTATGTAGATGATGTGTTCGCAATAGTACGAGGAGATCACATAGGTACCTTACTTAGCTATCTCAATTGTAAACATCCTAAGATATCCTTCACGGTAGATCTGGAACAAGATGGATGCCTACCGTTCCTGGACGTGTTGATTATACGAGAACAGACAGGACGACTCACACACACAGTATACCGTAAGCCAACACATACAGACAGGTATCTTAGAGCGGACTCGCACCACCATCCAGCTCACTTAGCCTCGGTACCGCGTACTCTGATTAATAAAGCACTAAGGCTATGTGACTCTCAGTACGTGAACCGCGAGCTCTCACACATAAAAGGGGTGCTGGGGCAAAACGGCTACGGATGGAGACAGAGCTGTCGAATTGCGGACACATCCACAAGATCACGCATAACAACGGTAAATAGAGCAGTAGCGTACTTACCTTTTGTGAAAGGAATAACGGATAAGATCGGAAACTTGTTACGCCATAAGTACAGCATCAAGACGATATTCCGTCCTCAAATACAATTGAGACAGCTGCTGCGTTCGCCAAAGGACAGAGACCCTCTGGGCGTCCCCGGCGTATATATGATACCGTGTGACTGCGGTAAATGCTACATTGGTGAAACAAAACGAAACGTTTCTACTAGGTTGACTGAACTCATACGTGCAATGAAGAATGTCGACTCCAACAGTTCTGCAGTGGCAGAACATTCCCTAGATTCTGATTCGACGCACTACATACGTTTCGACAAGGCCCGGGTCTTAGCGAGAGAGAAGTTTTTCGTTCCTCGCAAGATCCGAGATGCGATAGAAATAAGTCGTGTGCCGAACTTTAACAGAGATAGAGGATGGGTTCTACCACCAGACTGGAGGCCATGTCTTCATGATGCAAGTGACAGAAGAGTGAGTGAACCTGGTAGAGACATAGTTAGTGTTGCGTGTTTGCCTGTACCAAGAACTGCCGAAGAGAGCAGCAGTGATGATAATGATGATGACACAGCCGGTCAAAGCGCTGTGCCTTCGTTGACCCAATCCCCACCACCCCGCCCGTCCACTCGCGCGCAGAGGGCAGCGGCGCGCAGTGCGAGGCGAGACGTTATTCGGAGCGGATCGCTCTCACCCTGATGAAGGTTCACGAATTGAAGCGAAACATTGTCGTTCGAAACACCGATAAGACGGTACGTGATAAATCCCGTATTATAAATACGGGATAAAACAGCTATTGATTGAAATTCAGTTAACCAGCTATTTTAGTTAAGTAAGTATACAGTACCTAACTAAGACCAACTACTTATTAGGTATATGGTAAAATAAATTCATAAGGTAGGCAGCAAAGTCAAGGAAACAGCCGCATGAAGCGTTTTTCCATAAAAAGGTGTGTTGAATTCTCTTCGAAACCTTTTCGGTTAACATACGGTCCAAAGCACACAATTTTGAATAGTTGTCCTAGTTCCAAATGACAAGTCTAACCTTGCCCTTCCCTGGCTTCCTGCCCTGGCGCGAGGCACGCGTTCAATGGTCCGTTATGAGCCTTCTTATTTTACAGGCAACATCATATTTCAGCGGTTACGTCCCCTGCCTGCACATTTGTTCTATTCTGTGCCTCGCCCGCTTGCGATGGTTTATGGCTGGCCTCTCTATTAGCTGGAATAGATTTATTCCTCCTATGGGGCTGGCCCACAGGCTAGCCGGTGAAAGCGATTACATCAAGTGATGAGGTAAAGGAAATATGCTTTATAAATAAATCTTACATTATAGTATGAGTCAATTGCATCTACCAATAAATGATTTAATACAGCGCCTTGTGGCAAGTTGTAGCAATAGCTGGGTGAGTGCGACAGATTGTAGATTACATTTTATGATCCATCACCTATGTCCTCACTCATCACCTGTCACCTAGGTATACCATTCTGTGAGCTTAGTCGGCTTTAACTACACCAAAGATATATTATGGTCGATACAATCTACGACGTACTTAGTATTCTTTGTGTTCGGCCTAGCTTTGAACTCTCGTGTCAACTAGGGAGTAAGTTTGCCTGTTCAGGAAGTCAGAATTGTTGACAAAAATCATTTAAATTTGATTTGAATAGTAGCAACGCTTGATTATTAGGTAGTTGTTCAGGGATGTACAAAAAGATTTGATAAAAGTATTGAAATACAAAATACAAATACTATTTGTAATTGTATATACTTTCCAAAGCCAAATGCAAAATAGTTTCTTCGTTTTGTATTTAAATAATAAATACAAAATAAGTATTTTACGTTCAAAAAATATTTGAAATGAAATATGTAGATACCTACTAAATGGTTTCTATTAAATAGTATTTAAATGCAAAATAGAAATATGTACTTACTAGGTATTTTTCATTTTAAGTTCAACTATTTCGTATATGTCAGATCTCTGGTTATGGTATGTTACCTAACATTACGTCATGAAAGGGCGGTACGTACACCATGTATGTAATTATTCAAAACTAGCTTGCGCCCGCGGCTTCACACGAGTGATTTGTCAAGAAAAAGTAGCCTGACTCAATCCAGGTCAAATACCACATCGAAATTGGTTCAGCCTTTACGACGTGAGTGCGTAACAAAGAAACAAACTCACTTTCTCATTTATAATATTAGCACCTATGATTATTTGTAACCCTGGTATCAGTTGGCAACTTTTATCGAAGTTGAGTGAGGCAGTTCTCTGTTATAGGCGATGGTTACCACTTAATATCAGGTGGGCCATAAGCTTGTTCCATCACAAAAGAAAGTTGTGGACGAGTAGGTGCGTCTACCTAGGACAAATAGTTCATAGATCCAACTCGGCTGAGCAACGTTCGGTGCGGTCTCTTATTAAATCCCTCATAAGAAGGCTCAAGGACGCTCAGCGTGCTATGGAAAGGGCTTTGCTATTTCTCTACAAGATTGAATCAGAAATAAAGGAAATTCGTAGGGAAACCAAAGTCACAGCGTAGCCTAGAGGATTAGCAAGCTAAAGTGGCAGTGGACGGGGCACATAGCTCGAATAACTGATGGCCGTTCTGGCAGAAAAGTTCACGAGTGGAGATCACGTACTGGAAAGTACAGCGTAGCACGGCTCCCACTAGGTGGCAAGACGACCTGGTAAAGGTTGCTGGGAGCCGTTCGTCTGCAGGCTGCGTAAGATCCGTCACTCTGGAAATATATGGGGTCTGCTTTGTTCCGAAGTGGACATCCCGATATGATGATGATAATGATCAATTGTTTGTAGCATGAGTCAGGCCTGTGGTTTTGATGAAGATGCAAGAATGATTTTTTCATTGTATGATTAATTTATGAAGAGAAGTCAATGGTTCTGACCTTGAGGTCCTTGTGGGAAGGTTGAGAGGTTGTTGTCCAGTCATTAGTTGAAATGCCTTGGTAAAAACCAAGGTAAGATTAAGAAGAGATTAAAAAAACCCACTTGCGGTTAGTGAAACGTTGGTACTTTTAATCATTATCATCATACCAGCCCATCTGTACTGTTCCCATTGCGGGGTAATAGGCATCCTCCCTCTTGAGCCGATGCCGGCTTTGCCGTTCTCTCCGGTCCTCCGCGATTCTCGGACCATTCATTCTCAGTCACGTTGAGTATATGGGCAATTCTGTTGGTACCAGCCCCGGATCTAGGGGTGGCAAACCGGGACCGCTGCCCCGCGCGGAAATTTCAAGAGGCGCCGAATTAGATTATTCCACTCTCTGTCCGTGGTCCACCTACTTAGTAAATCTTTCTGTTCATTTGATTATGAACGTTTCAAACTTTAACACCCCCTCCCCCTTCAAATGCTGGAGCAGAGGGGGTTTCTATATAGTCCGTCCCTCTATATATACTTTTACTATGCCAAATGTCATTCTCCTCCGTGCTCAAGGATCACGCCAATACATTTTAAAAATGGGGTCAAAGTTTTCTCTCAAAATAATATGTTTAAGAAGCCTGCCAGCCGAGTACTGCCAATTGCTTTTGATTCAGCTCTAACGACTGCCTATAAACTATAATTGGTAATGGCAGCATTCAATTGGTTGTTGATCAAATCTATAAGAAACGGATTTTCCAATGTTTTCAATACGGAAACATGGATACACCACTCGAACGGGAAACCCAACAATGTGTTTTTCCAACGATAAAATATTTATATTGTTTATGTATACAAGTACCTTTCCTTTTATGTGTACCTACGTGCTAGTCTTGTAAATGTGTGGGTTTGAAACTCGGCCAATGGTTTTTTTATTAATAAATCAGTTAACTTGAAAAATGTGCGCATCGAATATATGTTTAAACGGCGAAGGAAAGCAGCACGAGAGAACCTGCGGCTTTGTTATATCACAGTATAAAGAGACATAGATAAACTGAGAGGATAAACCTACTCTCCTACTCTATCTAAACACTTTTTTTTGATTTCTTATTTGACTTGGAGATGGAAAAAGCATATGGCCCACCTGATTTTACACCTGATATCCTGTGACAGCAGTGGTAGCGTTAGTCTTAATGTACTCAACTCATGTGCAAGATGATCTTTTAAAAGTTGTTACGTGCTAGAATTATTTAAAAACTTTAAAGCAAATTTGAATTTCTGCTCGTTTCGCGTGGTACTGTGACGAACCAGTGTTTAATCAGGTCTCGACCTATTCATAAATCGGTAAAAAGTATTGGAAATCACTTGGTAGGTAGCAATACTAGCAATTACTACAAGGTATTAAAATAATTTGAAGCAGTAATCAGCTAGGGATTGAAGACTCAAGATAAAGCTGAATGCAATTTCAGCCCAGACTCCAAATGGTTGCATCCAAAGGATTCCCAGAGAGGTTTAACGAAGCGTAAAATACGCTTAAAATTCCCCACAGGTCTTTGCGAAAGTATCATAGCTAGTCTTGTAGCACGATTGTAACGCCGTACCGCGCCGGGCGGACTCAGGCCGAGTGCACTGAATAAGAAAAAAAAAAACAACACCGAATAGTGGCATATATATGGCATATATACGAGAAAGACGTACAATCCTAGTGGATTTATATATATATATATGCCACATATATATATATAAATCCACTAGGATTGTACGTCTTTCTCGTTGGAACATCAGGGCCACTACCACTCGCCACTGTCACAGACATCGGTTGGAAAATAATACATAACTTAAGGGGTCTTCCTTTAATCACGTGAGGTTCTAACAGTGGGAAGGGGGGTTAGAATAGTATCAGGATTGATCGTTTTAGGGAACGGGGGAGGGGGAGAGGGGGAGGAGTTGCTCTGGCAATCACGTGTATATTTTCCTTGCGACCACGTGAAATTATGAGCGAGCGAATTTATGTTTAAATAGCAACACAACAACATTTTTGACGACCTCCGTGGTGCAGTGGGCGAATAGCCGGCTGAGACGCAGGAGGTAGCGGGTTCGATTCCCGCTGCGGAATAAATGTTTGCTTGCATGATCTGCAGATATTTGTTCCGAGTCTGGATGTTTTTCTATATATTATACGTACGTTTGTACAAAAAAATAATATTTAGTGTTTAGCAGACTAGGTATCCTACCATGTGCGACCTTGTGCGGTTATTAGAATCTGAGTTTATGATAAATTTTTCATTAAAACAGATTATCCGAAATTTTATTATAGAATAAAACCCGTGATTTTGGGTGTGGGAGCTGGGGCAATCTAAAACATCACGTCGTATCACTAAGAGGGGGTAAAAAACCGGCCAAGTGCGAGTCGGACTCGCACACGAAGGGTTCCGTACAATTATCTATAAAAACGGCAAAAAAATCATGTCAATTGTATGGGAGCCCCACTTAAATATTTATTTCATTCAATAGCATAATTTTATTTATTTACCTTATTTGAGGTTGGTGCCGATTAAGCTAGTCCTCTAAATTGTATGAGCGCCCATACAACTCAGAGGGCTATCGTAATTGGCGTCAACTATTTATGTATGAGGACACCCTTTCATATCAACTTTTTTATTCTTGGAATTTTTCCTTTATTTGTGCTGTAAGAAGACCTTGCTTTTTGCCAAATTTCGCGATTCTAGGTCAATGGGAACTACCATATAGGATTTCGACCCAAAACCTTTAGGGTACGTCCGGTTGACCTAGAATTGGCAATTTTGGTTAAAAGCAAGGTCTTACAGCACAAGAAAAGGGTAAATACCGCAAAAAAAACAAGTTGAAAATTAAGGTAAATTTTGGTACAAGTTTTCGCGAAAATATAAATTTACCCATATCTTTTTATCGCGTTGACTCGGGACCTTGATTTTTATACACCTCATATCCTATAGACCTCAGTATCTGGTAAACATTTCAACTTGCTAGAACCACCCCTTCCTGAGAAAATCGGTGGTGACACACGGACTGACAAACGGCCAGACGGACAAGAGAGTGATCTTATAAGGATTCCTTTTTTTACCTTTTGAGGTACGGAACCCTAAAAGTGATTTAATCGAATTTTATTGTTTATGTGGAAATAATAAGACGTAACTAATGCGATACGCATACGTTTAGATAATTTTGGTGTTTAGTTATCTAGTGAATGTCAAATGATTTGTATAGGAATTATACCACATAAGCATAACATACAAGTATTACAGCACCGTGTGTGACGTGCTTTAGCTTTTGAATCATCAATATCCCTTCGTGATCAAGCTACAGAATCTGGCAATAAACAACAGTTTATGATCCTTTTAACTACTTATAACAAGAAGCTTACTATAGTATATTATAATACAAGTGAGCTAAGTTGCTCATTATACACGAGGCTGTGGTTTGTAGCCCGCGCCGTAGGCGAGGGCGTAAATCAGCCGAGTGTCTAGTGAGCTAGTTGCTCACGAGTTTCATACGCACTTTTTCAACACACTTGCGAAGAAAAAACAAACATGTATTGCATAAATCGTTTAATTATTAAAACAATTGATGAATGTACAATTTTCAAAACAATATTGGATTGTTTTTGATGGCGATTCCACAGTTTGTCGTACATTGGTACTTGCCACTTCTTTAGAATCTTCATCGACTTCTTGTGTAAATGTCGGCGACAAAGGTAAATCATACAAATTAATGGAAGGAGAAGGCACAAAATAACTCATGCTACTAGAACGAGATGTACAGGGTTGTGGGTTACAGTACGTTTTGATATCAACACAATGTTTGAGCTTAACCATGCTTCTTAACATGGAATAGATGCACCACAGGGTTTGTGTGTATTGGCGAGTTCAGAGAAATACGCCAAAACACATTTTCAGAAAATGACTGGGTTTTTTGTTGCTTTTCCATTGTATGAAACTATCGTAAGCAGCTAAGTAGGTACTTTGCTCTAGATTTTGCAGGTTAGGCTTTTATTTGCATTTTGTGCTGCATTTAGTATTTCTGGCGGGGTTAAATCTATCAACTGTTAATCTTCTGTACTAAAACTTGTCATTTTTACAATCATTTACCACACAGCAACAAATGCGATACAAACAAAAAAATGGGAAATGGCGCGCAAGTTTTTTTTTTGCACGTGCCAAATGTAAGTTGATTGATTACTTAAAGCCATATACAGCCTACTGCAAAATTATAATTTTAGTGGTAAAATGCAAACATTTTATAACAAATTATGGTGAATTATATGTAATTTGATAATAATAAATGTTTTTTTCGTCTTAATTAGGGATACATTTATTTATTCCAAAAATGTAATAATTTTCAGCGGCATAAAACCTCTTTGTTGTTACAAAAACTGTATTACCCGGTTAAATTGAAAATGCTCTGTTTACTCGCATAAAATTTGCAGTTAGGTACTAACTTGTAGGGTTAATTCTATTATGCACTAGTGTGTTATACTTCGGTTTAAGGCCCTAATAATGATGTACTATGGCACACTTTACAAGCAAGTGTGTTGGAAATTATATTACAAACATTGCTGTCGAGATCGATAAGCTCAATGGTGAGGTAAGATAAAAAATATAATATTATGAAATACTAGCTTCCGCCCGCGGCTTCGCAAGCTAGTTTTGTCATTAAAAAGTAGCCTATGTGTCAATCCAGGTCATAATCTATTGACATACCAAATCTCATAAAAATCCATTCTGTAGTTTTTGCGTGAAAGAGTAACAACCATCAACACATACCTACATCCATAAAACTTTCGCGTTTATAATATCCTGCATCCACGTCTGCAGGCGTCCATACAACTGGGTCGTCTCTTTAAAGTTTAACACGGGGAAAAAAAGTTTGATTAGCCGGTTTTATCTACGAGGTCAGTCCCAGGGGCCGCCGTTTAACAGAGTGCCCGCATTTATTGGCGGCGCACGTCTCGGGGACCGCGGTGTGGGGAGCGAGAAAACAGCGGGTAGACAAAAAGAAATAATAGCAATTCTGGCCTACGGGTACGCTTCAGCCGTACGACGTACATAGGCCTACCCTATAGCTTTCCGGAGTGACCGATCGTGTGCAGTCTGCAACCAACGGCTCCCAGCAACCAGGTCGCCTTTCCATCTAGGCCTTATACGTTTTATAGGTCGATAGATAGATAAATAACTCTTTATTGAATTACCACACAAACAGAAATAATACAAAAATAAGTACTAGCCTAGAATAAATAAGGAAATACAATGGGCGGCCTTATCGCTGAAAGTGGGGTTTACCTACTTTGGAAGATAACATATATTCTTAGGTATAATAAAAATATGATAAAGTTTTAATCCTCATACTTAAAATACTTATAAAATAGATTAATATATAGGTATATGCATATAGCAAACTATACTAACAGATATAATACTTAAATAGTAAATAAATAACGCAAGGAAGGTGACATCGTCAGGTAATGGTGTTTAACAATCAACTTGAAGGTGTGTAAGAAGATGACCGTCTTATTTCTTCGGGCAGAGCATTCCACAGCCGTACAGCCTGGACAGTAAAAGAAGCGCTGTAAAAGGAAGTGCTGTGCGAAGGAGTTCTGAGTATCAAGTTTTCTGATGACCTAAGAGTATAGTTGTTTGAAGAATGCTTCAAATCTGTGAGGAGAAAATGGATTGAAAAGAATAGAATAGAGAAGGGAGAGGATATGCGTATTCTGACGAAGACGAATTGGAAGCCACTTAAGCTTTGAACGGAAGGGAGAAACATCCTACTTCCTACTAATATTATAAACGCGAAAGTTTGTATGTATGGATGTATGGATGTTTGTTCCTGTTTCACGCAAAAACTACCAAATGAATTTTAATGAAAGTTTACAATAATATAGCTTATAAATTAGAATAACATATAGGCTATAATTTGTAAAGATAGTGTGTGAATTGTCCAAAATATAACGATAGATGTCAAGTAAGTCGGAAAAAAATCTGCCATCTGCGAGCTATTCTGGCGCACGCTGCAAAAACTGTAGAGTTTACACGTATATAATGTTTATGAGAAATGTTAAACTTAATTAGTTCTAAAAAAAAGTCCGCGACAGCATATATCTAGCTTTTATGAGTAAGCCATTATCGCCAAAAGAGTAAACCATAAATCCAATAATAATTGATAATATATTTCTAATGCACATTTGGTAGTAACAAACGAAGCTGCTCGAAGTACTCACTAATCCTGCGCAGACGAAGTCGCGGGTACCAGCTAGTGATCATATATACGGAGGCCAAATGTAAATCTGATACAAACATTTTGTAGACGCTCGAGCTTGCTAAGCTGTTCCTCAGCGAGGTGACAATATACAACATCACGCACAGAAGTTCTTCATGCGAATATTTAAATACAAATTCTATTTAGTCAAACGCTCATAATAAAAAAGGAAAAAAAATGCAATGGGTTCGCCATAATCGAAAAACAATTAGGATGATGTTATATCATAAGTCATAACTGATAATAATGTTGCAAAATAAAGTCTTAAATTGAGTGCTCATAGATACTATCTATATTATTACCTAGATATTATCTTCCGATTATGTGTAATACTGTATACTATCCAGATAAATAACAATTATCTCGTTTCTACTCGTTTAGTTACCTAACGCAGTCGGGTTTTTTCGATTTAAATATTTAATTATTTTTCTTAACAAATTCCGTTACGGCGGTGAACGCAACAAAAATGCTACAAATTAGCTATAAACGAGTAATCAGGAAACTGTAAAAATAAACTTGTATTTTGGAAAAGCAGCGGTAAAGTTCACACCGTTTTCAGATTCTACGTACAGCACTGATTTGAGCACGTGTGACTAAGGAAAATATCCGGTAATCCGCTCTGTAGTTTGCTATACATGTATGTGATAATCAGTCTTTTCTGTGTAAAAGACCGACTAAGCTAAAAAGAGGTATAGGTGCTGGGCTAGCCAGCTGGGCAGCAATTGTGATATTGTCCCAGGTGGCTGCGCGCCCAGAAGAACAATCACTCTGACTTAAAGACTCAAATGCTCGGAAAAATAAAACAATAAAGGTGTTCCTGCGTAATTGCTAGGTATCCTGCGAATCCTGCGACGCATCACGCACCAAATGTAATGTTTTAGAATAGGTATTCATGTGTCATCTAATTACTTCCATAGAAATAGTGATGCATCACACTTTTAACACCACCTAAAAGTAATAAAACTTGCATCATACAGTGAATAAATTTTCAACTCTTATGAATCATTGGAAATCGACAAAAATACCCACGTATATTGGATTTGAAATAAACCAGCGTCTCATATAATTACCAGTAGGTATACGTAAGATTGATCGCTCTGGAAATGCCTGTTTGGCAGTGCAAGTCCTACCACTGATATAATGATGGTAGGTAAGACCCACTGCCTCTAAAGAACTATGAGTTGGAAAGTTGATTTGGAACTTATGAACAACATGTAATCACAAATCAATCGACCAAAGTGAACATGACCAAAGTCAAAGTAAAAATCTTTTATTCAATAAAATCACAAGGATCACTTTGAAACGTCAATTTTACTGCCTGTTCCTTCGCGGCCAAGCCAGGAAAGAACGACAAAGCACTTTCTCTTGGCGCCTGACTCAAAAATAATGATAGTTGGCTACGAATAACCTTAGTTAGAAACCTCCAACCACAAATCAACATTCAATCTCACATAGTTTTGATATTGATATTGGTATATCATTTATTTAAATCATCGAACACAAACATACATACAATTAAAAAAAAGTCTTATTACCAAACAATTTATACATATACAGAGAAATCACGAAACAGACAAAATATATAAAAATTAACTTAACTAATATAAGGTAACATAAGGAAGGTGTGCATTGCGGTGCGAGAACTTGGTCATAACTCAGCGAATAATTTAGCTTGAAGAGCAAACACTGATTTTCAGTTATAACCATCCGAGAGAACAAGTTTTGGTGACTTCCCTTCTCAGAATACATCTGAGCTTTACTTATAAAGTTTCAAAATGGTTGTTATGGTTGCGTAGCTTTGACAGAAGATAATTATGGACTAAAAGATCTACAACGAAATTTTGAAACTTTTGGTTAACAAGAATGTATTCGTACATACGTATACCAAACTATGCCGAAAACTCTGTCATGTGTCGCACGCCAGATACATACAATTAGGATTTTTCCCCAATAGACATGTTCTCTTTTAAAAACAAATTATCTTCTTCCATAAAATATATTTCAGACACTCACACAACACACACTCTCTCCCTCACCCCCTCAAGTATACACAATTACACAGCATCCCTCCCACCCTTACGTTCTTCAAATGCGTATCTACTAAATTCCTTAAAAATAATATAATATTGTGTTTTTAATAACTCTCTCCAGGTGACTAATTTCTTAAAAGTTATGTCTATAATATGAGAATCTGTTGATATAAGAGTTTGTTTACATTGATATAAAGTGCTGTTGATTCTATACTGAATAAATCTATACAATTAACAGTCAGGTTATAATAGTTACACCATTTATAACTCATGATCGGCTGGACCGATTATGATGCTCTTTGATTTGTTGGATTGTCTCCGCCCCGAATAGCAGAATAACTATTAAAATATCAGAAAAATTCACGCAAAAAAATTATGAAGAATTTTTTTTTTCTCTTACATAGATGCAGCTAATGGTGGCTGATTGACAATTCACAGCCCGCGTCATAGGCGCTCAACACACTGTCACGCACCACGTTGCATGTTGCGTGAATGCGTGTTCTAACGTTGCTTGTAAGTATCTCCGTTTGTAAAGAAAACACGCACACACAGAAAATGCATCCACGCGCGTTCATGCAGATGACGCGCTCAAGCGCGGAGATACGTGCACCCCCGCGCGCAGGTGCGGGGCGAGACGCAAGGTATGGCACACCGAGTCCCGCAGTGCAGTGCGTGATTTTGGAAGCGCACTATTTTGGAAATGCATTAGCGAACAGCTTTGAATGAAATGAATCAGAGCCGCCGTGAATCCACAAAACGCAACTACGCGCGTGAGTGCGTAAAAAACCCGCACGATGATGCAGATCTGCACTCCCGCAAGTACGCGCGCAGGTGCGTCGACACGCAGCATGAAGCCTGGTGCGTGGCAGTGCGTCAACCGCCTTAGGCATGTGGCATAAATAAAAAATAACATTATTTGTATGGTCATTTCATTTTGCCACCGTTCCACGCCACCAGCGGTAGATATACAGATATTTTCAGAAAATAAAAGTGTCAGGAAATATAACAGCATGTATTCAGTCTCCACAGCGTGTAGGTTGGACCAGTCGGCCGCGGGTCGCCGCCGGCATACAAATACACCAACCTACGAGTATGTTTCTCACTAACTTTGTTCTCCTGATACCTATAAATTGCGGCCGTTGGCTATTATCGATACTGATGGATGGCCACCCCAATCAGGTTAAGGAACGTTCTGATTACTGCTTGGTCTGTCATGGACTAGTTAGTACTGGTGGCTTACCATGACGTCTTATTGCGATTGCAGATTTTGGCAGATATGCGACAAATAAACATCATGGTACGAAGGGGGCTTGAAGGCTTCTTAGGTTGAGGTTAGCTCACGTGATGTATTCAGCTTGCTTGGAAAGGTAATCAGGGCTGGCCCGTTCATATAGATAGGCTAACTAGGCGACGGGCGGCCTAGAGCTCTCGTATTATACGGGCGGCGATTGGCGACATCGAAATGGAAAAATAATACGGTATTTTTTTTGTGTAAATAAAATAATACTGTATTATTTTTCCATGGAAAAATATAATAATAAATAATAATTAAAAATTTAGAAATAAAGAAATAATTAATTAAATAATAATTTAAATAATAAATTAAGAAATAATTTTCATTTTTCCATTCTCCAATGGAAAAATAATTTCCATTTTCATTTTTCCATTAAAAATAAGCCATGAAAATAATCCCGATTTTTATCCACTTTTTTACCAAAATATTTTTCTTTGCTCGATTTAATGACTCAAGAAGAACTTGTCTTGCCAAGACAGACTTGCGTTTGTCAACTTTATCTATAGATCAAGAAATAGCTGAAACATTTGATTTAAAGGAAATTGGTTCCAAATATGACAAAAAAAATTTTACCTATCCTTAGTTAATTATACTTAACATAACTTATTTATTAAATTTTAGTTTTTCTTATACACATGTGTATACACTCTTCTTTAAGTAATAAATAACTATTATACTATTTTGATTAAAATGTACATAATTATTAAAAATTAATTATTAAATATTAAATTATTTTTATATTGCTTATTAAGTAAATAGTTGAAGAGTTATACTTATATCTAATTTATTTCTGAATGGTAACCTTTAGCAGACATCTGCAGCATTTGCAATTTAAATGAGAATTGTCGCCAGCGAGACCCATAAAAATACATGTACAGGGTGTTTTTGTAAATGTAATCCAGATCAATTGCGTTGCGTCTTTGCGTGGAACGATAACGGTATGGTTTGTATAGAAAATAAATAATGCAGGACATTTCACACAGCGCTATCTAGCCCCAAACTAAGCAAAGTTTGTTCTATGGGAACCAGATAACTGATAGTATACTCTAATATAATATATACGATTTTTTTTGTAAATATATATTATTGTGTATAGAAAAATACCCAGACCCGGAACAAATAACTGTAGAGCAAGAATACAATCGTCTCGTAGCGGGAATCAAACCCGCTATCTCTTGCATCTCAGCCGGCTACTCGCCCACTGCAGCACAGAGGCCGTCAAACCGAAATGGAACTGTGGATCATTAACCGACGACGCAAAAAGAGGGGTTGTTAAGAGGCGTTTGTTAAATTTAACTTCAATATTGTATTGAATATACAATATACCAGATATAGTTCATCACGGATCGAGTCGTTCCTAAAAATGTCTGTTGGTAAACTCTGTATTTTCCGTATGTAAAAAGTAATTGGACAGTAGAGTTGGCAACTCCCATGCGTCTAAAAACCAAACAACGAGTAGGAGTACTAAAAACCTACGAATAAAAGGAGTACTTAGGAGTAAAGGAGTACCTACGTATTTGTGTTTGGTTCTCGATCCGGCATGACGTTTTGTTTGGCTTACTGTTCCCCCCGGCCGAATAATTGGACATCCAATTAGGCTTTGGGGAACTCCCGTTATGTCTAGTCTCTTTGTTTCCATTACATTTCTTAGTTGTTATTTCTGTGATATGGGTATTAGATATCTTTGTGTATCTGTGTTTCTAGGTAAACTGAACAAATAAAATATATTTTATTAGAAATATTATAAAAGAGGGGATATATTTACTAAAGAAACATTAGAGACCTCTAAACTTCTAGAGCTATTAAAAATAATTATACTTACCTATAGTTTGACCGAAACCGCTGTACCGCGTCTGGGGTACGCGCGCGGCGAGAACGGGGGAAGTATCGGCCGCTCCGATCCATCGTCAGACACACGTGAGTTAAAATCCAAAGATAGGTCGAGCGTTATCTCTTGATGACAAGACCGTCATCATGCCCAAATAAATTAAAAAAAATTACTGGGATCGCGATAGTAGATTTGATATTATTATCGATCCATTAATAATAAATTTGCAGAACGACTCTGATTCAAGTTCCGATAGCGGAAGATGAAGTTGAAGCAGAATGTGTGTCAGAATATCTGTAGAAAATTTAGTAACTTATAAAAATATAAACATATCGTTATATATAATATAAAAATATCGTTTACGATATCGTAAGATCGATCCGACAATATCGATCTCATGTGTACCTACTCTTGCTCTTTTTGCCTCGGCCCCCACCTCGCCGCACTTTCTTAAGGAGCGGTACAGCGGTTTCGGTCGAACTATAATAGCAATGTCCGCTGTAGTTTATTCAAAGGTAACGCACTGCTAACGAAGATACATTTTGACAACAAGTTAGTTTGGTAGATAGGGCTTTATGTGTGTTAAAAACAAATCTCGGTTTCAAACTATCCATAGATACTTACAGCTAAAAAATAAAGAAAAAAAACATTTATTCATATAATATAATCTTAACAATTTAACTAATCGTATAACATTAAATCTTGAATATAAATTATTATAAGCAAGCTCAACTGCTTCAGACCACTCCCAGGCCAGGGAAGAGCCCCTAACACACTACCTATATTGCCTTACTGAATTGCAGATGAGAACCTACTCTCGGACCACACATCGCCAGTTAAATAATTGTGTATCTCTTCAAAATTTCCAAGATATTACGAATCGGCTCAATAAGAAAAACAGTTTTGAAATTATTAATGTGCCAACATGTGGTTTTCTTTGATGCTTGTACTAAATAAAAATACTACAGAGATATAATAACACATCAGATAAGCAAAAATTATAAGATCATCGACCCTCTATGACCGATATCTATCGACCGATTTGACGACTGTAGCAGAAGCTAACAATGTATGCAGAGATCAATGAGTCAATATCGTGTAAAAACCCATTTAGATTAGATGAAGAACAGATGGTACCTAACTATAAATATTCCTCAGCTAAGTATGAGAATTTAAAAAACTTTTTTTATCATCCGAGCATACCAGTAGAGGTGAAATAAAATCACTCAGTAAATTGGCCTTTATGGGCTCTTTTCGTGCCGATATTAAATTGACTAACGTATTCGAATGCTCTCCATTTTTAGAGGTTCGTAGCTGAAAGGTCAAAGATAAACTAACGTACATAGATTACAGTTTCTGTTAATCGACTGTCCGCAGTGTTCAGAATAACCAGGTTTTGGTAGAGACTTGGAAATCTTTAAATTAAAACAGCGACTGTAATGCAAATCTTGAGCCAAATCCGTACAAGTTGAGCCACAACTGTATAATCCAAGTCTGGAACAATAGAGGACAAAGCGCTAGCGATATTGTATCGTGCAATCATTATCGCGCCTTGAAGTCTGTGCCAAGAGCAATGGAGACCTCACCGGTAGGAGTCAGACCAAGTTTAACTACAGAATTAGAATTAGTCCACAAGTTCTCCTAATCACTTCAGTCAACTATCGTCCTCATGGCATCTTATTTTATGTAGAGCTCAGTGAGACAGCATAACCTTTGAGTCAACGTTGCATTGACAATTAATTTATTTTTAAGACAAAACGGGTCTTTTCGCGCACAGATTAATTACAAAATTATAATTTTGACTAACCTCGACGTTTCGGCCAAGCCAAGAGATTGCTCTCTGCTGCTGACTTGTTTTTGACGACCTCCGTGGCGCAGTGGGCGAACAGTCGGCTGAGACGCAGGAGGTAGCGGGTTCGATTCCCGCCGCGGAACAAATGTTTGCATGATTTACAGATATTTGTTCCGGGTCTGGTTGTTTTTCTATATATTATAAGTATGTATTTACAAAAAAAAAGTATATAAGTATTCTATCAGTTATCTGGTTCCCTTACAAGCTCTGCTTAGTTTGGGGCTAGATAGCGATGTGTGAAATGTCCAGCAATATTTATTTATTTTTAAGTATGGGAATCGCCTGTTGGAGTACCTTCAAAAGTAAATCTATTAGAATTAACTAAAATTTCTGATGTTATTGCACAACATTTTAGAGGAAGTTGGTGTATGGTGGTCGCGGCATTCTATAGGGGCAGTCAATGTGCGCAGTAGAACATGATTAAAAATAAACCCTGGGAAGATAATGTAAAACAGAAACAAGACGCAATCAACTTTATTCCAAACAATTTTACAAGAGGCACCCCGGAATCGTTTACAATTTCATTAGACTGTTAGAAACATCAAGAATTGGTGATATCTTGCAAATTCACACTAATGAACCCATCTTTGAGCTTATGAATTTGATATTACCAAACCGAAATTGTACCAAGACTCACCACAAGACACCTCGCCTCAACCCTGTTAACTCTCTACCACGGAAACTCAATTCACACTTAACTGAATAACCCCTCTTTCCCCCTTCCCTTGACTTCAAAGCCAGTACTTTAAACGGTTTTGTACAGAAAACTGGTTGCTGGCGACTGTTAATAAACAAAGCCGGTAGGAATATATTGTGCCCAGTTTGTACATACATATATGTATACTCACTGATTATCTTTTGAAATGTAAGAGCTGATACGTTATTGGGTATAAGTATTGAGTATAGTTAATTTAATAGGAACTAAAATAATTGAGAAGATGTTAAGAGACCGCGATTGTAATGTGAACTGTACATAACTTGCCTGGAAATGCAAGCTTTTAAAACAGAATGGTGTATGAGAACCAAGGTGAGAACCATACATATGCTTAAAGGGAAACGACAACAATGAACATTTATTGCGACACAAATGACGCTTCTGTTCACACTTGAGTAAGCTTCGGTGGTGTCTCTGGATCTGTGTTAGAAATCTTACGATATCACGTACTAGGCGAAGACACAGAGTTAGAAACATCTAAATTGAATGTTTGAATGTGATTAACTGAGACACCACGTCTCTGGATCTGTGTTAGAAATCTTACGATATCACGTACTAGGCGAAGACACAGAGTTAGAAACATCTAAATTGAATGTGTGAATGTGATTAACTGAATCCATATCGTTTTGGATTGATCAGCTTCGTACCGAATAGCACCGAACTGAAAAGATAGAAGAATCCACCAACCCCACAATTGGTTTATTAAAAAATGAATGTGATTCAATACCTTGCAATTGGAGCCTTCGCATGTCAACGATTTCTTGTCGTTACATGGAAATATGAACAAACTCTTCCCACCGAGGCTTACGTAAGCCTTGCACAAGCCAAGCTAGTACAAGGCTTACGCAAAGAAATCCTTGTCGTGTGTGGGGCCCATTAGGTCATAAAAAATTTGAATCAGCTTCACACCAGAAAACGCCCAGACGAAAATATCTAGCTTTATGCCTAAATTCTTCCAGCTCTTTGGCAAGCTTCGCCCTGAATAGGATTGTCTTGAATACATTGAAATGTATGCACATGGATAAGTGATCAAACGTAAAGTATACAGCATGAGCGCTCACGAAATGCAATCAGTTAAAACGATGACAGGGATGTGGTCAACTTGCCTTTGTAGCGGAACTTAAGTGTAAATTTACGAGTACAATTATACAAACATACATACATAAAGTCACCGCGGGGAATTTGAAACGGAGACTAAGTATACACATAGGTTTAACTTTAAATTAACGACTGTTGTATAAGTCATCGTATAGCCCAAGGAATAAAGCCTGTGAATAACATTTGATAAATAAAAATCATTCTGTCGCGTTCTTTACACTTGTCGCAAAGAAACATTTTTTGATTCGATGAAGATTAGGCGGAAACTCATTCTTGACATCCGCCCAGTGTCTCCAGATGCACTGTAATTACAGGCACCTGCACTGTTCAACAAACCACCAACCTAGCGCCTCACACGAACCGGTTTCTATATGCAGATGACCTGGCACTGACCGTCAACATCACGCAGACATCAACATTTGAAGAGGCAGAGGTGATCCTTGAGGTTGGGCTAAATGAACTTGGTAAATATTACGAGGTGAATGAACTTAAGCACAGTCCTTCTAAGACCCAGATCTGCGCTTTTCATCTGCGCAATCGCCAAGCAAATCAAGAACTCAATATCAGATGGCAAGGCACTCCCATTGAGTACTGTTCTCACCCAAAGTACCTTGGGGTGACTCTGGACCGGACACTAATCCCACTGTCTCAAAACTAACCTTAAGGTTGGGTCGCGTAATAATCTGCTCCGACGCCACACCACCACAAAAAGGGGAGCAACACCGGATATCCTTCGCACAACTGGCTTAGCACTATGCTTTTCTGCTGGTGCGTTTGTCTGCCAAGTTTGGAACCGATCGCCCCACGCTAAGCAAGTCGACCTGGCACTGAACGAGACCTGCCGCACGATAATTGGCTGTTTAAAACCGACACCTCTTAACGTGGTTTATCCACTAGCCGGCATCGCACCACCTTCTGTCCGTCGGGATGTCGCCTGTTCAATAGAAAAGTTAAAACAACAAACTGATTCCCGACATCCCTTCCACGGCTACTAGCCTCCACCATCCCGACTAAAAAGCCGAAAGAGTTTTATGCCAGAACCCTCGCCGCTAGTGACCACCCGGCCATACAAAAGTTGAATTTGTGGAAGAAAAGGTACCCACCACTGCCTGCCTTCATAGCACCACATGAAAATCTTCCCCCTGGACATGACCTTACGTGGTTGGTCTGGAAGTCTATTAACCTCCGGACTCAGGTTGGACGGTGTAAGAAAAATCTCAGTAGACGAGAGCCTTCGCTAACCAGCTGTGATTGTGGGCAACCCATCCAGACTATGCCCCACCTGCTCAAAGCGAGCGAGCAATCGATGCTGGATTGCGAGCGTGCATTCACCTTCGATGGTTTGTTGTAGAACTTGAGGACTATTTGTGCTAAAAACAGAATATCATATCGGAATACTCAAAAACTCACAAATCATGGTAAGATTTGTTTTTTGAGTATTCCGATATTTCGACGCAGTTGCATGCGCCATGATCACGGGTAAACTGAAGTCTTTGCGAGTGGGTAGTTATTGGCAGATATAACGATCTCCTACCCTCTTTCTTAGTGTTTTGCTAAGAATGAATTCACTAATAGTATTGCTACCACCGGTTTCATTCTCGATCATAACTCGATTCCGACGCACAACACTCACGGTATCAGGACGCGTACCTAATTGACACTTCACTTCTTTGGTTCTTACACATACCACAGGATTCCAGGCTCCAGATAGTTGAAAACCATCTTCACGATTGAAATTGTTGTGTTTGGTAATCTCAATTGCCTCTTGAACCAGTCTTGGCATGTAATGACGCTCAGTTGAGATTACTTGTGGGTACAGTTAGATTACAAACTCACAATAGCTTGTCGGGTGAAGGAACATATCATGGCGGTGAAGGATGTTGACAAACAAAAATCTGCTATAGCGGAACATCTGTTAGACTCAGGCTCAAACCCCTGGATCGAGCTACACAACCCACAAGTAATCTCAACTGAGCGACATTACATGCCAAGACCGGTTCAAGAGGCAATTGAGATTACTAAACACAAGAATTTCAATCGTGAAGATGGTTTTCAACTATCTGGAGCCTGAAATCCTGTGGTAAGATTGTGTAAGAACCGAAGAAGTGAAGTGTCAATTACGCGTCCTGATACCGTGAGTGTTGTGCGTCGGAATCGAGTTATGATCGAGAATGAAACCGTTGGTAGCAATAGTATTAGTAAATTAATTCCTAGCAAAATACTAAGAATGAGGGTAGATCGTTATATCTGCCTATAACTACCCATTCGCAAAGACTTCGGTTTACCCGTGATCATGGCTCATGCAACTGCGTCGAAATATCGGGATACTCAAAAAACTCACAACTCATGGTAAATGTCCCGTTTTTAGTACAAATAATTTTCATAATCAAGACAGTTCGAAAAGTTAGAACTTAGGAGTTTATTAGTTTGTAAGTGATTGTCTTTATACGAAATAAAAGATGAGGAATGTTAGAATCGGAAAGTAATTCTATAAGTGACGGAGGTGTACCATCAACTCCAAAAAATCAAAGAAACTGTAAAATATTTATTTATTTCAAAAAAGTTTATGTAGTAGGTACGCAAACATACTCATATTTGAATATGGGTTAGTTATTAAAACTTGATTTTAATATGATTTAATTCAACTGTAAAATCTGCTGTATTTGATGCGTTGTCAAGCCACTGTATTTTTAGTATAAATACTTTAATTTCGATTTTCCAATCTGGAGACAATGCATCCGCCTATCTATACTAATCAATATTAATATTATAAAGAGGAAAGATTTGTTTGATTGTATTGAATAGGCTCCGAAACTACTGGACCAATTTAAAAAAAATTCTTTCACTGTTGGGAAGCTACACTATCCCGGGTGACATAGACTACTTTTACCCAACTGCACAGAAGGTGGGTAATGTTTTTATTGAAAAACTACGCGTGCGAAGCTGCGGATTTGTCAGCTAGTCGATTATATAAACAGCCGATATTGCGTCGGATCGCGTGTTTATAACGTGTTTCTAGTCATATAAATAGTACTCACTACATATTTGATTTGCTTTAAAACGCGTTGGGTGGCAAACGGTGTCAGTAATGTGTTTCAGCATTTAACCAGCGCCTGGTAGCAAGTGATAGCATTATAGCAGGATAAAGGTTGTAATTGCAACTGCTGTAGTACCGTGCCTGCGACAGGTATGATTGGCCAACACTATACCACTATTTAATTATTTATCTATTAATTAATTTGTTTATGTTCCTGTCGATATCCAGATGCTACCATATCTAAAATTGAGAAAACTTAGAGAACCTATCGAATTCTCGATAAGATCATTGTGTGATTTAATTTTGACTCTTGTCCTGTCGACTTACCTAATAATATAATAAACCGGCTCAAATTTTGCCAAATCTTAATCATCCTTTCTTCCGGAAAGGGAAGAGAACTATGTCGATAGAAGATATTTCATTTCGATAGAAATACTTAGCTATACAGAAGGCTTCGAAGGTAAATACTATTTAACGACTTGCAGTAAACATGAGACAAGTAATTAGCGAGCTGACTAATTGTCAAACTTCAATTAGCACTAAAGAGTTCCAGATGTTTCCACTATCTACTTACCTTGAAGTTAGTGACTGCGTCAGTTCCGGAACTACGTAAATATTCGCCGGAAGCCGGGGCAGGGTCGTAGCTAGGGACGAATGTCAAACTAATGTAATACATTACAGCAAATAGGTCAATCCGATTGACCCAGTGCTTCAATTCACTAATTCGTATGCCGTTATGATGGGTTTGGTCCAGACAATCACCGAAGTAAAAGAATTAAAGAATTTGTACTTCCTGTGGAGTAAAATTTCTTGTGGAAAAACATCCTGTAGAGACGTCTAGGCTAGCTATAGTATTTCCATTTCTTTATTTTCTCGATGACAGTTCCAATTTGATAGTTGTAGTGTTGTGACCAAATAAGTAATGATATCGCGTGACAGTGACAATTCATCAGATTTCGATTAAAATAAATAAATAAAGATTACCTGTCGTTATAATTATTTCGTTTCATTGTGGAATACCTACCTATACCTACTTATTTAACAACAGCTTCAAAAATTTTAAAGAAGTTGGCATTATCAATCAAGAATTAATACGTGTAATATCTTGTAAAGAAATATAATATTAGTTAATAAATTTGTACAAAAGTATCCGGCCGGCGGTAGTTTAGTTTCCTACATTTTGTAAAAAAATATCGGGTCTGTTATCGTGTTACGTTTATCGATAACTACATCCCTATCAGTTTTTTTGATTCTGGTATAACCTTGTACGTGCGTAAGCATCATATTTTTATTAAATAATGCATACATAATGTAAAAAAGACGCTTGTTCAAGTTTTCACAGGAGCTGTCATCGAGAAAATAAAGAAATTAATAATTTACTTGCAATCCAAAGCTTGTAACTGTTTTTGGCGAAAGCTACAAACCAAAGCGGTAATGCTTGTTTATATTCTAGCCAATTTCAGTGTTTTTTTTGGTAGCTCACTAGGTATCCAAAAATTGTGAGAAATAGTGAATGTGCCTCGGTTGTCCACGCACTGGTAAAATCAGCCAAATTTTTGCGTTCCGAGGACTAAACTGTGACGACTGACCGTTGACTGCCTCGTGGGCGGTCTTAGCCCCAGCTTCCAACCAATTAACTATCTCCTAAAGTACATCCCCGTGTTAGAGCCGTACTCACAGAGCATTCACAAAGCATTACTTAGTAGAAAGTTGGTGGCACTTCGACGGAGAACGGAGCAACTCGAAGAATTTAGTCAATGGATGCGCATACTTCTGTTTTCAGTCTTACTTTGACATGTCTTATTACTCTATTGGCACTGCCCTGGTAGTCTTATTTGTTTAGGTATGTAATGTAGCGACTTCACTATGTAAGAAGCTAATATATATGAATATTTTGGCAAGAAAGGTGAATGATGATCCCAGAATGCTATACGTCGAACTTTTCCTACGCCCTGAAAATTCTAGAAGCTCAGTGACCATATTTATAAGCACTTTTGAGCTAAGAATATCTTGTCTTGTAGAATAAATCTTTCATATTTGTTGGTAGAAATAAAAATTTCACCGCCAGCGAACAAATTTATGTCACTTTTCGAGGGTTGGAGGATATACAGTAGTTATCAATTCTTATAAACTTAAAAGCAAGTGACGTGTTTTGAATGATTTTTTTTGAAGTGGGTCTTGATGGATTGGACGAGTCGTCCGGGTTTCTTATTTATTGAGTTAAAATGAGGTTTTAAAAAGTTTTTAACAAGTAATTTTTATGCAATTACGAGTATTTTCAGCTATCATTGGAAGAAAGAAAGAAAAAACATTTATTTGTGACGGTACAAAACATACACAGCACACCAGTAAGATACACACAAGATAACAATATAATACACACAAAAACAGCAATACCCAACAAATGTGTGTCTCACAATTACCTATATATAAATGACCGACGTCACAAAAAGGCGTCCAACTCAGCATTTGTTGTGCTTTTGGCACAACGCTGATCTTCCGTTGGAACCATTTAATAGTAGGATGTCACGGATGACTTACCGCACAGTACCACAATTACAAAAAATATGAATATATAGATAAATATAAGATGCCACATTAAGAAAAAAAAAGTATAAAAAAGCGTCTAAGGATATTAAGTTATAAAAAGTAAAAGAATAAAAATTGAGAGGATTGGGGAGAACTAGGCGAGAATGTGCATTAATCAGTCCCACTGCTAAGCAAAGGCCAATCTGCTAAGTAATCAGGCTGTCAGAAGAGAGGAAGGATATTATAAAGGAGTGGATAAAATGGGAAAACTACAATATGGAAATATCGTTCTCGTATATAGTATTCCGCACGAGATTCGGCATGTTTCATCTATTGAGGTTTTCAGATCCAAAGTGTGCAAGCACTACCTCACTCTCATGAACGAGGTCTACAAAATGAGTGGTGTCCTGTAGATGCTCTGTTATTTATCCACTCTGTTATCTTTATATCTTATGAGTTTATTTAGTTTTATTGTAACTACCTATTTATTAGTTTATCTATTATATTCAACTAGTGTTTATTGATGTGTAATATTTGAAAGTACGTTTATTGAAAATACTCTATATATATTTGATGTTTCGTTCGTATTCTCAATATATCTTAGTCTTATTTCTTATTATATAATTTTTCCTGCTACATTATGTCATGCACTACCTACAAAAATATTTTTCAACACTACGCATAGGTTAGCTGGAAGAGAATGCTTGCTAGCATTAAGTTCGCCTATGTACAGATTTATGTATTTTGTGCAATAAAGAATTTTCAATCAATCAATCGTTTCTAAGGAGTTCATGAGACCTTTGGAGCGTACTTATCAGTTTTTTTTCTTCAGTCTATCCCCAATAGAGCCGTTTTGGACGTGGGATATCATCTTCACTAGATAGATGTTCGTTTATACCACAACATCCATACGTTGAATTCGAAAGTAGCTCTGTCTCTTTGTTTGTTAAGTTTTCACGACTAAACAGCTGGACCAATTTTAATAGATTATGTTTGGGATAGCGGCAACGGCTTTTACCTGACTCCGCAGAAGGAAGGTTATGTTTTTATTGGCAAACCATGCTTGCGAAGCCGCGGGCGGCAACTAGTATAGATCAGTTAGGTTCAGAATACCCCCCCCCCCTCCCCCTCCAGATTAACCTCACAAAAGTCTCCCCTAAAAAGTAAGTAGATTAGCAGTAGACGCTATTCTAGTCCTAAGTATCTTGGCGACATTCTACCTGGAACTTTCCAGACGTGTGTTTATCTCGAAAGCCTCTCCAAGAACAGGAACAAATTAGAAGCAATTAGAGAAAACCCAATACTCTTCTAAAAGGTACAGCGTTGAACACAAATGTTTTGTAACAAAACCGGTTTCAGCGAGGGTAGCAATAGCGTAAAACGCTATAACGAAATACAGGAAAGCTAGGCTTCTTGTTATAGGTTAGTGCTGGCTATGAACATGGCGATTTGAGTAGGTCGATACTAGAAATTGGATGAAATTTGATCGAATACGTTTATCTTGAGATCGATAAGAAAATAAACGATGTCTCGCTTCTTTAAGTAGCTACTAAGTTGGTATTCTTTAACATAAGACTTGGAGTTCTCTAAAAAACTTGTTAAATTACCTGCTCACAAAATATGTCAGTCGACAGTACACCCTAAGCGACTAAATCTTGTATAATGGGAGGAAAGTTGAGATGACATACTCCAAAAGTTATGGTAGTCTCTTAATCTTGATGTCCAACCTCAACTTCGGCTCGCACATCGAATCTAGGGCCAAAAAGGTTCGGCGGTACTTCTAACCGGGACAGCTGCTCAGTCTCTACAAAGCACAAGTCGGCTCATGTATGGAGTACTGCTGCCATCTCTGGGATGCCTCGGCCAAGTATCAGCTTGAAGCCTTTGATTCGGTTGAGCGACGTGCTGCTAGACTCGTTGGTGATGACTCCCTAGTGGAAGCCAATTTACAAAGTCTAGAGTACAGGCGCCGGGTAGCCAGACTTTCAGTTTTTTGCAAGATTCATTTTGGTGAATGTGCGCAAGATCTTCATGACCTTATCCCTCCTTTCCCCTTCCACCACCGGACAAGTAGACGTACCGAGAAGTACCACCCATACCTGGTCGGTGTACCACCTTGCCGTACCAAACGATTTGCTTCAACTTTTCTTGTTAGCACAAGTAAGGAGTGGAACTCACTTCCGGCGTATGTTTTTCCGAACCAGTATAATATCGGAGTCTTCAAGTCCAGAGTGAATAGGGTCTTTCTAGGCAAGCGTGCTCTATCTTCGATCACACTTTCACTTATCATCACCAGGTGAGGTAAAACGCTTGGCTAGCATCAATTAAAAAAAAATGTAACGGTTATGGTTGCTATATCTGCTACATCTGTATTTGCTGTATTTGGAAAAACCTGATGAATCAGAGAGAAAGAATACCATTATGAATAGATTGGTATTTATACAAATATTTTAGGTTACTTTATACGTTATAAAAACATGATTGTTGGTTGGTTATGTGTCAGTCTCGCCTCTCTTATTGCATTGATTTCTATAGTTTGTTCAGAAATATTAAAAAATAGCCAATTGCGATCGCAGGCATCATCGCCGTCATATCACCCCTAGCATGTCCATAACATAGCCCTGAGATTTCTAGAGCGACGAATCTTGTACGGCCTAATAATAGCAAGGCATCATGATGTCTATGGTTGTCTGGAAGAGATCGTTTATAGCGCGTGGACCGCCCATTGTACTTCACGATGTTAAAAGCTTTATAAGTGGAGTTAAATAAAACATTCGGGTCTGGTTGTTTGTTTATATATCTTTTGTATGTTATGTATATAAGTATGTGTGTTTTTTAGTATCAGTTATCTGGTTTCCACAGTACAAGCTTTGCTTAGTTTGGGGCTAGATAGCGCAGTGTGAAATGTCCACCATTATTAATTTTTAATTAATTTTATACATTACAACGCAGTGAAATGTGGACGTGCATGTCTATAAATCTATACTTTTATACTAATATTAAAAAGAGGAGAGATTTGTTTGTTTTTTTTTGTATTGAATAGGCTCCGAAACTAATGGACCGATTTTAAAAAATCTTGCTCTGTTGGGAAGCTACACTATCTCCGGGTGACATAGGCTACTTTTTACCCAACTGCGCAGAAGGAGGGTAATGTTTTGATTGAAAAACTACACGTGCGAAGCTGCGGATTGGTCAGCTAGTAAATAATGCTGGACATTTAATATGACTATACATATAGTATAGCCCCAAACTAAGCAGAGCTTGTATTATGGGAACCAGATAACTGATAGAATATCTGTATACATGTTTTTTATAAATATGTACATACATTTAATATATTATAAAAAAATACCGAAACCCGGAAGAAGTATCTGCAGACGACGAAGACATTTTTTTCTCAATTTTGTCTCGCAGCGGGAATCGAACCCGTCATCGTCGTCTATGCGTACGCATCCAGTGTGCAGCGGCCTTATAGTGTTTACTATTCTATTCTAGGGTGGTATCGAATCGTCTTGTTTTTGGTAGAGTTCGCTGTGCCTATGGCCCGGCTACTTACGCGCTGTTCTCTATCAGACAGGATATCGGGTTCCAGTAATTCGCCTGTCGATGGGAACGGCTCGATTACTTCTATACATATATTTTCAAAAATGTAAGCGCTTCGGGAATGACGTCACATTTACCGGGAGAAGGCGATTTGTCATTGTCAGTGGTTGGCCGTGATTTGCCAAGATACCTAGGTAAATGTACGCGTAAATGTAATTTTGATGTAGAATGTTTGTTCGTTTGTATACTTAGTGGTTTTTTCGTGGCCGTGGTTTATAAACATCAGTTCAATTACATCGCTAAAATGTCAAGAAAAACGAGGAGGAATGTTTAAATCTAATACGGATGAACTTGGATAATTAAAGGGTTTTGTGGTTGGTTCTTGAACCCCCTTTGCTTGTGATAACAAAGGCGTCTGCGGTTTCTTTAAGGTAAGGGTTTTTATCATGGATTAGTTGGTGCATGGAAAACATTTTATTCAAACCATAGTACCAATCAGCAAAATGAAAAAAAAATCAACAATAACATGACACCACTTTTAAAAGCTTTTGTTTATATTTATCTTCTAAAATAATGAGCGCCGTGGCGCAGCGGGCAGAGACGGTAGAGGGTGCGGTTTTGATTTCTGCCGCGGGACTAATGTTTGCACAAGATGTGTTTGATCCGGGTCTGGACGTTTCTCTAAATACTATAAGTATGTATTTGTAAACGAAGTCACGGCGGATGCAACTAGTTAGTATACAACATTAAATTGAAAAAGGTGAGCTTTCCTAAAAATGAAATGCACCATTCCATACAAACTGCACAATGCACATGCACACAGATTATTGTTTCTCAACATTAGTCGACTAGATACCAGTTCTCACTATATACTTCTTATCATAAAGCTGAACTTGTTACAATTGGTTCTTATAAAATATTATATATATTTATTAATTAGTCGCCATGGTAACCAGAGC
This sequence comes from Philereme vetulata, assembly GCA_918857605.2. Classification (NCBI taxonomy): domain Eukaryota; kingdom Metazoa; phylum Arthropoda; class Insecta; order Lepidoptera; family Geometridae; genus Philereme; species Philereme vetulata. The sequence goes on along the minus strand of OU975471.1, from coordinate 6,556,596 downwards.
CTAGAGCCTAGCCAGAGCTCGCTTAGGGGCACTGGCAACTAAACATATAAATATCGAAGACCTCCGTGGTGCAGTGGGCGCGTAGCCGGCTGAGACGCAGGAGGTAGCGGGTTCGAATCCCGCCGCAGAACAAATGTTTGCATTATCTACAGATATTTTTTCCGGGTCTGGATGTTTGTTGATATATTATAAGTATGTATTTACAAAAAAACGTATAATAAGTATTCTATCAGTTGTCTGGTTCCCATAGTACAAGCTCTGCTTAGTTTGGGGCTAGATATCGCTGTGTGTATTATATATCCAGCAATATTTATTTATTAAATAGGGGTTTAGAAATCATTTGAGGTTTTCGTAATTCGACAACTCGTACACACGGCTACACATCAAGCTATACATTTCCAGTATAAGCTGACCTCTCATTGTATAGGCTTTTCGTAGAATGAGAGGTCAGCTTATACTGGCCAAGTATAGCTTGATGTGTAGCCGTGTGTACTTAAGACCCAGACATCAATAAAGCGACGCTGAAATCGAGCCGGAATAGTTCACTAAAACTTTTGTGTTTAAGCATAAATAAAGTATGTAGTTACTAAACAGGCTCTCAAAACTTCTCACATATCAATACTTCGAATCCATCTCAATTCAAAATGCTCAGATTCACATTTCCGAGAATCGTATTCAAATCTGGATAGTCTGTGATCTCAGTCTTGTTTAGAAGCTCTAACAATCCTTGACAAAGCTCCGCGTTTGGTATCTATCGGAGAACTCGGTACAAATTTCCCGTTTCCTATTATAACTGTATGAACTAGGGTTAACTGGCTGCATAAGTGATAAATACGCCTCTAGATTAACCTGTCCAAATTCAGGATTACATTATAGATTCTCAATTATGATGGCTCAAAATCGAATTAGCTGGGAGCGAATCTACTCCTATCGATATAAATGCAGCGATTGTCATATCATACATCGTAAAGCGATCGAAGATATCCTTAATTTAAAAATACAGGGAATTGAATGAATGAATGAAAATTCTTTATTATACCTTACAGTCTAGACACAACAGATTTATAAAAAAAAAACAAATAAAAGTAAGCATAATGGGCGGTCTTATTGCTTAAGAAAGCGATCTCTTCCAGACAACCTTTGGATGGAGAGGATCATTGCTTAATGGAAGATTGGCCGAGGTGTAAAAAAGGAAAAACTTAATAATAGAAAAAGAAATTAGTTATATACATACATATTAGGTACATAAATAATTTTAAATAAATAAATAAATATCATATATAAAATAAATAAATATGTACTTACATACTTATACTTACAATAATAATATTAGAGATCAGATGAATCATGACTCTTCATGGAGATAAAAGTTTTGTGAAGAAGTTTAACTCAATAAAGTTTATTGAGTTTAGTGGTAGGATTTTTTCCCACTAGTTCTGTGTAAAGACAGACTAATGAGACAAAAAGTCTCACTAGCTCTGTGTACAGAACTAAAGCACAGAACCAGCGGGGATAAAGAAGAAAAATAAGTAAGAAATACTATTACATTGAAAAACCAAGTAAGTAACAATATATCTGGTAGGAAAGAGGGTGTCATTCTCAAGGCTACACTAGTGGCCACTCACCTTATTCACATTCCTTCTTAATAGTCGTATTTGCGATCCATCTCGGCTACAAACGTTTTTGCGGGCGAACCAACATTTCAATGGGGATTTGTGCGCTCTAGTTAGAAAACTAGCCGGGTAATCCAGCAGCAATACCTTTAGACACAGAGCCAGTGGGCATCTCCTTACGTCATAGTCCGAGCACTGTTGCTAGTGAAAATTCAGCTATTTTCGTAGAAAAGTCTACAAAAGTGAAAAGATTGTAACATTACAACAGGAAACTGTACGCTCTAAATCAGATAGAGATCTACCAACTATGCAGACGACTAGATTTCGAGTTGGTGTTGATTTCTTACGTTATTTATTTTTTCGTATATGATAAGATAAGTTTACGCGCCCTGTTACGTACGGTAAATATAATAGAGTCTGTGCTCTAGCATTACCTTTACAGTAATTTATTTATATTGGTTAGAGTGGCGTATAACGCGCCGGCGAACACTGAGCGCAACTTCAATTCGGCCACGTCAAAAACTTCCGCCTGAATATCGCTATCCCTGTTTAGTTACGAAGTTTAGCCACGCAGAGCGACAGTGATAGCAATAGAACGATTCTAAATTTGATTAGATTTTGACCGTGTTCCGTAATACCAAAAATGATGACTGAAAACTTGTTGTATTTTTCTCATTGTGTTGTTATTCTGTAACTAGACGATATAATCTATGTTCCCATGACTAGGATACGTAAGATGTTGTTGTTTTTAATACGAAACAATTAGGCTGAAAACAGGTCTTTTATGACGTAAAAACATGCAGAATGCGATACGCTTCTATTTCATTTTAGGTAAGTATTTTGATCTAATATATGGTTGGGAACCTAGATAAATACTATTCAAATTAAAATAATACCTTATTAAGGTAGAAATATGCTCCAATTAGAAATGATCTTAGTAGTACGTGTTGTATGGGCGATTGTCCCTCCGGTGCCCCCTTAAGGATGGGTGCTTATATCTAGCCATGAGCTAGTATTTATTAGTACACCTTGTGTGTGTATTTTGAATAATAATTTATATCTAAACTATTGGTTAATGTAAATTATTCTCTAACGACAAAAAATCAAGTAAATATCTTAAGAAGCTATCTGAGGTAGTAGGCTTATTTATTTCATTTTATTGTATTTTATAAGGCACATATTACACATTACAGGCAAAAAAATATAACTTAACTAAAATAACAATTTTATCTGGCTTGAAACGTAACTTATGTGCGCACAGAAAAACAGAAATATACACATCGAGGAAACAAAAGGAAAAGCATCTTTAAGAACATAACTACTACCAAATAATTAAAATAAATAGACACAAAACTGAAAATCAGAAGCAAAAAACTAATAAGCACATAATATAAACATAATATCTAAATATACTCTCGTCACTGATAATAACCTGCTTTATATAGGTGAATGGAGCAAGGCTTACGGATTAAGAGTTAATCCTAATAAAACACAGACCATCATACTGGGAAGTTCACGCACCTTATCGAAAATCAACTACACAACACTCCCTCAAATTCAGTTTGATAATGTAACTGTTCCCTACTCAAAGGTTGTGAAAAATTTGGGCATCTTCATGGATAGCTGTATGTCGTGGGGTCCTCAGCTCGAATCTGTGAGTCGGAAGCTATTTGCCTCTGCTGGTTCGCTCAGGAGACTGCGAAACTTTCTTCCGATAGCTACTAAAATTGCGCTTGCACAATCTCTTCTTCTCCCAGTTTTAGATTACGCTGATTCCTGCTATCTTGACCTCACGGAGGAGCAGCTCAATAAGCTTGAGCGTCTTCAAAATTTTTGCATAAGGTTTATTTTCGGACTCCGGAAATACGACCACATCTCCGAATTTCGTAATACACTCAAATGGCTCCCCATTCGACTTCGCCGGAATACTCACATCCTATCCCTCCTATTCAACATCCTTCGTAATCCTTCCACGCCTTGTTATCTGAAGGAACGCTTTGAATTCCTTTTTTGCACAAATTCCCAAACACTACGATCCTCTGAAAACCTCCTTCTCAAAACCCCGATACATAGAACCAGTTTCTATGCAAACTCCTTTTCCGTCCAAGCTGTCCGATTATGGAACGCCTTGCCGGTCTCCATTAAGAAATCCCCCTCACCTTCTGTATTTAAAGCTAGACTCAAAAACTTTTATCTCCATGAAGAGTCATGATTCATCTGATCTCTAATATTATTATTGTAAGTATAAGTATGTAAGTACATATTTATTTATTTTATATATGATATTTATTTATTTATTTAAAGTTATTTATGTACCTAATATAAGATAAGATAAGATAAGATAACTCTTTATTGTACACCAAAGTAAAATACAGTACATAAGTCTTACAAATAGATTTAGTACAATGGGCGGTCTTATCGCTAAAAGCGATCTCTTCCAGACAACCTTTGTATGGACAGGATAAAAATGTAACACATGACGGCGGTGCATCTATATAAATTTAAAAACATATCTACATACTATAAACCTAAATTACCAGTAATAACACAAATTTAATTTAAATAAGCAACTCTAAAAGTGGTTATGATGAATTAACAAGCAGCTACAACTTCAACACAAGGACAGATAATGGGTGTGCACTTTTGTTTTAAAATTACTAATAGACTTGGATGTTCTTATAAAGAGGGGCAAAGAGTTCCACAATCGTACGGCTGTTACAGTGAAGGATCGACTATAAAACTCTGTCGTATGGACAGGAGTTTTAAGTTGGAGGGAATCTGAAGAACGCAAATTGCGATCATTAGCCTGGTGGAGAAACTCAAAACGCTCCTTAAGATAGAAGGGAGAAGAAGGGTTAAAAAGGATGTTATACAAAAGGGACAGTATGTGTGCATTCCGGCGAAGACGGATGGAGAGCCACTTGAGCTTTGTGCGAAAATCAGAAATATGGTCATACTTGCGCAAGCCAAATATGAACCGAATACAGAGGTTTTGAAGGCGCTCAAGTTTGCTCAGTTGGGCTTCAGTGATGTCAAGATAGCAGGCGTCGGCGTAGTCCAGGATTGGAAGTAAATGGGTCTGTGCAAGCGTAACCTTGGTAGCAGTCGGCAAGAAGTAATATAATAATATGTATAGTAATATGTATGTATATAACTAATTTCTTTTTCTATTATTAAGTTTATTCTTTTTACACCTCGGCCAATCTTCCATTAAGCAATGATCCTCTCCATCCAAAGGTTGTCTGGAAGAGATCGCTTTGTTAAGCGATAAGACCACCCATTATGCTTACTTTTATTTGTTTTTTTTTCTATAAATCTGTTGTGTCTAGCTTGTAAGGTATAATAAAGAATTTTCATTCATTCATACTATCAACCGACTTGGAAGCCCACGACGCTATTATGAGCGTCTGTATCCCGGTTAAAAAGGAGGATGTCTTTGAGTTGTGTGACAAATTTATATAGCTTAGGGTTAAAGATGTCCAGCTCTATGCTATCAATGATGATTTGTAAAGTGGCCGACATATTATAAATCATACAACGTGGTTAGTTTAGGGTGGATGGAAGTTTTTTCCGTAAACTATTAGCAAATCTAGTTTAAAGTAAGGAAGTGATCTCTCGCTCTTGGCAACGAGAGATAATTGGCAAAACCTCTATAATATTTCGTGGGGATCAGTTCCAACCGTATCTGCGCGGATTAGGCTGAATACGTACGGTACAAACGTATACAAAGCATACAGTGTGTAAGAAAACTGCCCTTAATTAAATAACTTATTATCATAAAAGGCAATTAAATACTTTGTGAAATTGTGCGGGTCAGCAACGCGCGAGTTCACTAATGTTTTATCTTTGGTGTTACAAACGATATAGGCTACGGTATCACTTACCATCGGGTAGGCCGTGTGCTTGCTTGCAACTAGTGATATCAAATTTGTATTATAAATATTTGTTTTCGTTCATGCCATTAAAATGTTTCTAGAGATGTAATAAATACTGGGCTATGCTCGGGGTTTCTCTACGGGATCGAATCAGAAATGAGGAGATATGTAGGAGAACTCAAGTCACCGACATAACCCGACGGATTAGCACGTTGAAGTGGCAATGGGCAGGCCATATAGCGCGCAGAACGGATGGCCGATGGGGCCGGAAGGTTCTCGAGTGGAGGCCACGGACCGGCAAGCGTAGCGTAGGACGTCCACCTACAAGATGGGCAGACAACTTGGTAAGAACCGCAGGTCGGCGTTGGATGCAGGCCGCTTCCAACCGCAGTTCCTGGAGATCAATGAGGGAGGCCTTTGTCCAGCAGTGGACGCCCTACGGCTGATGATGATGATGATGACTCTTAGTACCTGTTTCACCACCCCTGAGCAACGCTATCCAACGGATAAAAACTATATACGTCTTTTGTTTTCACATGAAAAAAGATAAAGAGAGAATGATTTTTATCGGTCAATTAATGTTACTCTGAGGTGGTAAAACAGACACTCATTTCAATTGATCTCATTCATTGATCTCCAGATCAATGAGGGAGGCCTTTGTCCAGCAGTGGACGTCCTACCGCTGATATGATGATGATGATGAATAAATACTGCGATCCCAAAAACAAACAAACAAACAAACAAACAAACAAATAATAATGTATAGTTTTATACATTTTGCCCGACGGTATTGACCTTTATTAAAACAGCAAATTTTTCGGTTTACTCTTTTCAGCCAACTTATTAAATTATCTGTGTAGTTTTCATACTGGAAGTTGATCAAAATAATAAATACTTTCACTACACTTTTATTAGTCTTTGGTAATAGTCTGTTTACTCCGTGTATACACAGATGTAACAGACAGTCCCTATACAAAGCGAATGTAGGTAGAAACGTTGGATTTGGAGTTTGCTATGTTCATGAGAAAACAAACGCTGTGATTGGTTGGGAATTGGGATAAAACGTTACTTTTTGTTTCTTTCACAAAACAATTGAATACTTTTTTAACTATTCGCAATCTAAACTTACGGCTCCTCACTAATAGAAGAACCGCCTAATAAAGGTTGCTGGGAGCCGTTGGGTGCAAGCCGCATAAGATCGGTCGCTCTGGGATTCTATGGGGGAGGCCTTTGTTTAGCAGTGGACATCTTATGAATGATATGATAATGATGAATACCTGACTCATAGAATTACCTGTACCGTGGGTATCATAAACTACGAAGTTTTGATTGGACAACATTTAGGAGATTTTAAAATCGAATTTCATATGAATTTATAAAATAATGCCATATATTAATTTTTATTAAAGGCTTTAATAAATGCAGCTGGGTGCAGGCCGCACAGGATTTGTCGCTCTCAAAATCTACGGAGAAACCATATGTTCAGTATTGGATCTACTCGTATAATTAGCCAATTTCAGTTTTTAAAACCATATCATCATAATTTAGTATGATGATGTGGTTTTTAAGAACTAATTGGTAGTCGACTTAGGTAGCTGAATCGTAATATTTTCAGGCCATGCAAATATTTCTTCCGCGGCAGGAATTTAATTCTCTAGCACTTATTAATAGCTAAACTATTAACAGGGCCACGGCCCCGTTCAAAATTGCTGTTGTCAAAATAGTCAAATAAAAGTGGCAGAGACAACGTTGAAGAGCCCTAGGCAGCTGGTCCTAGCAGCTCCAATCGCTAGTTTCGCGATGGGACAAATGGGCTCACTCTGTTCTGGGGGTCCGAAATATATCTGTAAGTGTAACTTTCAGGAATTCTTCCTTATAGCTTCTAGATGCATTCGTTGATGTTGCCTCAATATTGGATATTTTTGGTATTCTATCATACTTTCAAATAAAATTTTAAAATATCGTTGCCATTCCCAAATGTTTTATTGCTCGTAATAAATCTTCTGAATTTATTCGCGTAAGTACGTGCAAACAGATTATAAAGTCGTAAACCTTAACTTTGAATATTATTAAACATGCCTGTGGAGAAACGGTATATTCATTGGGCGATACACATTGAGCTACCATTTCTGCAAAAGATCACGAACTCCACAGACCTCGCCTGAAATCGCGTCGGATTATGTTGCGCAACTTTTTGTGCTAAGACTATTCTGTATAATTATAAATACGGGATTTATCACGTACCGTCTTATCGGTATTTCGACCGACAATGTTTCGGTTCAATTCGTGAACCTTTATTAGGGTGAGTGCGATCCGCTCCGAATAACGTCTCGCCACGCACTGAAACATTGCCGGTCAAAACACCGATAAGACGGTACGTGATAAATCCCGTATTTATAATAATGATTGAAATCAATCACAAAAGGTTTCTAGTTATTCTGTACCTTGAAAACCACTAACGTTTGCACTTGTAAAACGCTGGGAGTAAACAACTGCTCTAAGATTCTGTCAAGGATTGCCTGTCAAGAAATAACCTTGTGACCAACTCTCGCTGACTTTCAAGAGCTTAGCTGCAGAGTACGGCTAAGTCAGTTAATCAAAGTTTAATTTTTAATTCCGCTATCCTCGAGGGTATAACGCCAGGAGCAAGAAACAAGAGCGTGAGAAGATGTTCTTTAACAGAGGTAAAGAATTAAGCATATACCGTAATTAAACCACGCCTTAAGCTGTTTTGAAAAGTAGGTAATCGCCTCGCTCCTTGGCACGAAGTCTTCTACCTTCCAGAATAAACCAGATTTCTAACCAGCGTAGTTTAGCTTCTTCTCTTTCTTCATCTTATAACGTGTACGATTTCACGACACGTTACATCTTCGATTTAACAAAAACTCTGCACTTATAAAACACTACATACCACGACATCTAGCGACATGGCGGCGTATTAACTGCACAAACACTTGATACCTCGTTTTCCAATACACTGAAATCCAAACTCACTCATCTCAGGGACATATTCACCAAAGTACACAGGCATACTCTAAGTACAAAATGCACTACAACAAAAATAGGCGTGACGTTGAATACTCTGAAGGACAAACGGTATGGAAGAGAGATTATTCCCTTTCTGATGCTGCTAAATTCTTCACTGCAAAACTAGCACCAAAATTCACCAAATGCGTAATCAAACGGAAAATCTCTCCTCTTACCTACATTCTTCAAGACTTTCACACTTCCAAGGACTTAGGCACTTGGCACATAAAAGACATACTGATGTCTATAGCTCCTCAAAACTAAATCATATACACATTAACACATTTTTTCTCTCCTTTGTTCTAATTCTACTTCTCCCCGTATAGTTCTCGGGATTAGAATAAGGCTATCGCTTTCCCCTGGCGTGTCGTAAAAGGCGACTAACAGATCCAATTCCTACACCCCTATACCTTTTTCCTAACCCTACTACCCCATCTATCCCTCCTAATCCTACTCCTGTAAATTCCTATCCCATATAAATATCTCTATATGTACTATATTTTATATCTAGTTTAATTTATAACTATGTATGTCTATGTTTATATAACAATAGTTTATCATCATAAGGGCGGATGGTGACCCTCACAAAAAGCCTAAAACACCCAGAGCGGGTTCGTTACGCTGTAAAAATAAGCCTAAACAAACGACTCTTTTCTTATTGTAATATATTATAATATTATACCACTATGTATATATACAGAGCGGCTGCACTCTTTAAATAAGCCTTGTCACTTCTTGCATTTATCTACGTATATTATATAGTTATCTAGTATACGCACACTATTCTTACTTCGGAAAGGCGCACAGTACCGGCTGGAAGTAAGACCTACCGATTCCAAAGTACGTATGTTTATGTAAACAACCTATTATACAATATTTATTTATGTAGACCAAACCTTTGGTATGTAATATATGTAATACATCAACAACAAATTTATTACCTTTCCTCTCCCGTCCTACATTTCTTTTATCTTATTTATTTATTTTTGAAAGGTTTGTCAGTTCACTTTGCTTCCCTCCACAAGCTTCACTTGTCTTTTTTATGTCTGTTGGGGTGAGCATTGTGCTGTCTACTCTCTTAGTCGGTACAATCCCACCTCAAGAATTTTTTCTCTCTCTTTATCCTTTCGAATAAAATTGTTTTTTCTCTTTGGTCCTCAACTAGGGAGGTATTGTAACGTGTACGATTTCACGACACGTTACATCTTCGATTTAACAAAAACTCTGCACTTATAAAACACTACATACTACATCTAGCGACATGGCGGCGTATTAAGATAAGATAAGATAACTCTTTATTGTACACCGAAGTAAAATACAGAACATAATTTTTACAAATAGATTTAGTACAATGGGCGGTCTTATCGCTAAAAGCGATCTCTTCCCGACAACCTTTGTATGGACAGGATCAAAATGTAACACATGACGGCGGTGCATCTATATAAATTTAAAAACATATCTACATACTATAAACCTAAATTACCAGTAATAACACAAATTTAATTTAAATAAGCAACTCTAAAAGTGGTTATGATGAATTAACAAGCAGCTACAACTTCAACACAAGGACAGATAATGGGTGTGCACTTTTGTTTTAAAATTACTAATAGACTTGGATGTTCTTATAGAGAGGGGCAAAGCGTTACACAATCGTACGGCTGTTACAGTGAAGGATCGACTATAAAACTCTGTCGTATGGACAGGAGTTTTAAGTTGGAGGGAATCTGAAGAACGCAAATTGCGATCATTAGCCTGGTGGAGAAACTCAAAACGCTCCTTAAGATAGAAGGGAGAAGAAGGGTTAAAAAGGATGTTATACAAAAGGAACAGTATGTGTGCATTCCGGCGAAGACGGATGGAGAGCCACTTGAGCTTTGTGCGAAAATCAGAAATATGGTCATACTTGCGCAAGCCAAATATGAACCGAATACAGAGGTTTTGAAGGCGCTCAGGTTTGCTCAGTTGGGCTTCAGTGATGTCAAGATAGCAGGCGTCGGCGTAGTCCAGGATTGGAAGTAAAAGGGTCTGTGCAAGCGTAACCTTGGTAGCAGTCGGCAAGAAGTTACGAAGTCTCCGTAAAGATCCAGATGATGCAAATAGCTTGCGGCTAATTTCATTGATACAGGGAACCCAGGTTAAACAGGTATCCATCTGTATTCCTAGATTTTTCACTGACTGGGTGATGTCTATAGGGGTTCCGTCAAAAACTATGGATGGTAGTTGTGCAATATTGTTTTTGGAGATCTGTATGCTGCTACCAATTATAATGGCCTGTGTTTTGTTTGGGTTGACTGTAAGGCCAAAGGATTTACTTCAGTCACATATCCGGTCAAGGTCAGTATTTAGTAAGCTAATGGCTTCGTCAATATTTTCAACTGTAGCTTGAGTATAAATTTGCAAGTCATCTGCGTACAGGTGGTAGGAAGAAGTTAAATTTTGTGAGATAGAATGAATGAACATAGCGAATAGGACAGGGGATAAAACGCCTCCTTGTGGGACACCGGCAGAAAGATTGCACCACGAAGAGTAAGACTCTTCAACACGGATGCGCTGACGGCGCCCAAACAAGTAACTATGAAACTAGTCAATTGACATTGGAGATATGTTAAAGGAGCATAAAATACCCAGAAGTAGGTCGAAGTCCACATTATTGAAAGCGCTGCTGAAGTCAAGGAGTATCATTGCTGTCAGCTTCTGACTGTCCATCCCAGACCGAATGTCGTCTGTTATATTAACCAGGGCTGTTACGGTGCTATGACCTGGACGGAAACCAGATTGAAAAGAATTTAACAGGGAGTTTTTGGAAAGGAAGGTACTTAACTGTTGATGAATAAGGCGTTCAAGGATTTTAGATAAGTAAGGAAGGATTGATATTGGACGGTAATCAGCAAAAGAGGAAGGATTGGATTTTTTAGGTAAGGGAATAATCTGAGCTTCTTTCCAGGCATCGGGAAATGAGCCCGAATTGATAGAGGAATTTAGGATATGCGTAATAACGTGGATAATTTCATCAAGAATGGGAACAATCATATTTCGACTGATACTGTCATTGCCCACAGCATTTGAAGTAATAGATGCAATGGTCCTTTTAACATCACAATCGTCGAATTGACTAAACTGAAACTGAGGGAAGTCTGGGGTTGGCTGAGAAGAAAGATATTTTAGTGTATTGAGCTTGGTTAATCCATCAATATTTGAGGAATATGAAAAGTGCTGATTGAGTAGATCAATGTCTAAGTTTTTAGGAATAGATTCTTGTTTTGATTTGCCAACACCCAGTGTTCTAAGAAATTTCCATACTTTGGATGAATCATTACTTTTATCAACAGAATCGTGAATGAATCGGCGTTGTGCATCCCTACACAACCTGTTGCAGTGAACTGCACAAACACTTGATACCTCGTTTTCCAATATACTGAAATCCAAGCGTGTTCTCATCATAGTTCGCCATGTTTACGGCAGATGGCGTTGTACGTGATCTCAAAGGAATAGACTATATATTTTTTTCTTGATCGATAATCGATTTTAATTATCGGTAATTAAACATTCTTGTAAACTTAAGTTAAATAATCCATTGCTTCTTAGAATCATTATAACAAAATACAAATCTTAAATAACAGTAATACCGCATTCAATTATTGTCTTTGACTGATGCAAAATAAGCAAATAATATTTTGTCTTGAGTGACGCTGGATGAGTCAATTTTCTTAGATGGCATCACCAAAAATTTGTTGCGTCACTAAATTCTAGAATGACTGGGAAAAATCGACGTTTTTTTATAGTAATTATTAAAAGAGGGTGGACGTTCTCACCTATATAAACCAGAGTCGATTGTTCTCGACCTCTTTTCCACACCTGGACACATCAGCGACAACTTCTAACCAACGTCCTACAGAATTAATCTCTAAGTTTGCTGGACAGTGTATCTCTGATATTTTTATTTTAAATTCGGTGCTACAATACTTCTAAGTCTGGAAGTCGTTTTCGGTTTTCTCTCCTGGTTCTTCTTCCTATTTCTCCGTTTCTACACCTCACACCGCCGTTGAGAAGCGTGGTTGGTCGTCAGCTACCCTGCCAGCTGCCTTGACGCACCCCGGGACCACGCCTTCCCACGAAGCCTACCGCCACAGCTCAAGCCCGCTTCTTCAATCCGAGCAGACGCCAGGAACGGTCGACGAAACGTAACACGAGGTGTATCGAATCCATAATTTTATCCGGGTTGAACCCCAGAAACATTTCTCTCTTTTCTGACGCTTTCTCGTCAGATGGCGCCCACTTTATTATACTAAATTATATTTATTGTACTAGGTGTGCTCAACACATTGTGTATTGCTGCGCTATAGGCCATACGCCTCAGGATTCTGTGCTCTTCTAGCCAACGCCTGTTCGTACCAACCTCATTATAACATATCATATTGTTATCTATAATCTAAGTGTGTACCATCGGTAAACCAAGATGTTTATTGTCAACCTCTGTTGACTTGCCGCAAGTATAAGGAATTAACGTAACGATCCTACACGCTCTACCGACCTTCTTATATCTACAATATATGTATTAAAACACATACCTCGTTTCATTTTTATTTCTTTATTAAATTTTAAAAATGTTACATTCTCTTTTCAAGAACAGTACGAACACACTCCTGATTCATGCCCCTGGTATTAAATCCTCGAGAATAACGGAATTTAACATTAAGTTTGAATTTACTAAGCAGGCTGAATAGGCTTAGCTTATAAAGCACACTTAATGACCGATATTTTAAATATTTTATCCCTTATAGTGTTGCCTTTGAGCACGATCTCGCCTGTGCGATGATGCATGATGATGTTTTGTATCTTGATAGTGACAGTGGCATCTCAACGGGTGATGTTGTAGGCGACTAATATTGCAAAAGAAAAGCTGCTTTTACCAAATACTTGCTTTCTAAGTAAATTATTTTTTACTCGAGAGGTCTCTATAGACGCCATAAAACCTTTACAGAGATGCAAAATTATAATTTTAAAAGTGGCATTCTAGAGTTTGTTTTTACAGGCAATTTATCTTTTGCGAGACTGGGTAGAGGGGACGAGAGTAAATCTTTTGCAACCACCTCATTTTCTATTTATCTTCCAAGTTTCAGTACTTATTCGTATCTTTTCATTCCATTATTACTTAAATTGGTAAACAAAACTCTTGATTCAAATATAACTGAATGGTTATTATCAAACAAAAACCATTCCTGTTTGAAATGGGGCTATTCGTTTGGTAGCTACGAGATCTACAACTGATTAATGTTTTATGCACGTTACAACAAATTATAAACTACGAAATGTACAATGGACAGTCTTATCACTATAATAGCACTAAATATCTCTTCCACACAAACTTTGGATGGAGAGGATAAGTACAAGAAGATTGGTCAAGGTGCATTAAAATAATAGGATTGTTGTCTTAATTTACTAACTCAAATAATTTCAACTTAAAATGTTGAAATGGCGCTAAAAAATCCCAGTATAAGTATACATTGACCTGAAAGAGGTAGAATTACTATCATATTTCATATTTATTTATTTCAAACCATAGAAACTTATGGAACACTTAGTTACGTCAAATTCATTACATAAAAAAACGAGTGTGCTAGACCACACGACTGAAGTAAAACTTCTTTTTCAAAATATTAATTTATAAAATTGTTCAATTACAAAATTGTTCACACGTCTGTAGGTCGATCAGTCTATGTTCATTCTGGTCAGAAGCAACTCGCACTCGCACATTAAAGTTTAAAAATATATGAAACGTAAATCTCTCTCTTTCTATCCTCACTAACTTATATTTCCTTCTCAACTTCCGTTCGGACTTTTGGTAACGCATTCACCAGTTTACTCCCCAAGTCAAGCGTACGTAAAGAAGTTTTACTTCAAAAATCTTAGGAAAACATTTAACTACAATAATATTTAATACAATAATATTTTAGTTTCGGCTGTATATGTACTGGATTTGTCAGAAAAACATTATAATAATAAAATAAAATCACAATACAATTAATTAATTAAAGTGGCTGTAAAGAGGCCTTGCCATTAACAAATCTAAATTTAAAAACTATAACATGTGAAGCGGCTGCAGCTGTACAGGGGCTTTGTCAATAAAGGAGGTCACAGATTTACGCGTAGGCATCGGCAGACACCATTGTGTTTGTATCATTTAAGAACTCATCCGTGGAATAGTTTAGAGCTAAAATGTCTTTCGAAATTATAATTCAGAATCGCACTGAGTTACCCATAAAGCGTTTTTTTATTTAAAAAACAGTCGAATATTAATTTGGGCTAGGTTTTCAAAAGTCGTAAAACAAAAGTTGTTCCTATTTTCCTTTGAATACGCCTCTCTCACAAAAACCGCCAAACATGTTTTAAAGAAGCTGCCTAAAATACTCTGCATAAATAGTGTTTGAGTCAATACTGCTAAGCTTTCACACTATGTACTGAACCCGGTAAAAGTAAACATAGTTAACATACGAACCGTTCTTTGTTCAGTTCACTGAACCCTTAGCTCTCTAATGAACACGAAAAAACTTTTGACTGTGACAATATTAATACAAACGCGTTGTATCTATGCATGTTTGTTTGTCCGAGGATAACTATCAAAGAGCTGATCCGATATTTGTGAAATTTGGTATATAAGTAGGCATGATGGTGTGCAGTCGGTGCTTTAAAAAAGTTGAAGTGTTGTACAAACCTTTTTAATATTTTTCAACTTTGTATTGATTTTACTATTTAGAAATAAGTACTTAGGAACGTAGAAATTTGCTGAGCTTGACTCTGGTGGAACTCGTGAACTATTCATCTGTTTGAAAAATATTATCTACAAAAGTTGCTGGAAATTGTATGCTCTATATTTTTTTCTTAGACATTTTTAAACTAGGTGGCGTCGGGGAGAAGATATTCTCGAGAAACTGGTTTTCGGTACCCTTTTTCCATTTTCCGATCAGTCGCTCAAGGTCGCAAACTCAGAATATTAATTAGGACACCTAACTGTACAAACCTACCCAATAAGAAGTTTCCTTAAAGTAGTGAAATCCCCTTTTATGTCCACATTGGCTGGACTACAAGAGCGGTAAGCGATTTATTGTACTCCCAAGATATTTGGGTGTACGAGCGAGTGAATGCGAGCGAGATCGCTTATCGAGGATGTTATTGATCGCTTACACCCGAGTATAACATATAACTTTTTATCACGAATGTGTTATTATCACAAAAAGGCTTTCTAGAACAGTTGGTTGCTAAAAAGAAATTTGCGTTCCTGGTATCCACTGTTCTTTTTTCACTGCTGTACTATGGGCTCGTTAATCTTTAAATATAAATAAGGATTGGTGACGGAGGTTGTATTTCAATTTACCTTAGTTAAGAATTTAATGAGTCTCATTCTTTT
The DNA here is from genome assembly GCA_918857605.2 of Philereme vetulata. Classification (NCBI taxonomy): domain Eukaryota; kingdom Metazoa; phylum Arthropoda; class Insecta; order Lepidoptera; family Geometridae; genus Philereme; species Philereme vetulata. Next base: position 6,540,676 of record OU975471.1, on the reverse strand, counting down.
TTCAAATGTACTTACGGCCCTAGCACCTGTGCATACTCCTTAAGTCGCATTTACGGAGCCACTATCTAGTTAACCATGACCAATTTTTTGAGCATGGACGAGTAAAAATACGTTTCTTGAACAAACGTTTTGTGAATCCACTAATGACAATGTAATTAGTTGAAAATGCTCCATTCCGCTTAGCAGCGCTTAACTTCTGTTTATTTTTAATTCGGCTGAATTTCTCAAGCAGCTTGAAAAAAGTTAATGCAAAAGACTTGAATGATTTTTTCGCGACATTGCATTCTAAGTGCTTTGTATTAACTACCGTAGCCTTATTACGTAAGCTTGTCGCTATCGCTATCGCTGGGTCAGGCCGTCCATACACGTAAGATACACACTGTAGGTGTAATAGAACGGCCTGAAGGAAAGGTGTGCGACAGCAACTGGCTTACGTAAAATTATTGATATATGGTAAAAGTATTGGGTTAATTATCTAGGTATCTTAAAGAGTAGTAGAGTTACTTGTGAAAGGGCTCGCCCGGGGAAGTAGTACCGCAATTTCTGCCGCCAAGCAGCATTGCTGGGGTATGGTTGCCGGTGAAATTACAGGCACATACTTTACACCTGTATTCCTTAAGTTGATGGACACAGGGCAGTGCATCGTAGGGTACGTTTCTAAGGTGCGTGACATACAAGACAATAGTTTGATATATGTAATGGTTGGCCATAAGCATGTTCCATCTTAAGGCAGTATAAAAAAAAGATCTTACGCTCATAGACTGTGGTACCTCTCAATGTTCTATTTTAATAGTATACTTACTGAGTTTGCATTGAAGTAAATAGGAACTCTAGCAAGCAACCGAGTTCTCCAAAAAGGTTATAACGATGTTAAATTAAACTCTGCAAGTTGAAAATAAACAGTACTTTTCAATAGCGACCTAAAAAGACGGTAAAACGAACACCTACGTTTTAATTTCACTTTGTATTTGCTATACTTTTGTTCTGCTTTAAACGAGTAACTTTTCAGTTTAAAATGGAAACTAAGCTTTACTGTAAATATTTAAGATGTGATATAGCTTGATTTACATAAAGCCTAGTTTTCATAGACTAGCTTCAGACTGATCAGCTAGACAGCAGCTGTATGTTCACTGTCTATAAAGTACATAAGTAGATCACTGTTCTTTTACTAACCTAACCATGTATTGATAGATAGATAAATCATTTATTAGCAACTACAAATACACATGATTTACAATAATAGACACTAAAAGCAAACAATTTTTACATAAATATACATATACATATGTATGTTAAAACAGCTAAATTATATGAAAACAAACATAAGTGTGTGTGTGTGTGTGTATGACTACTTACTACTTAGCGGTAAGACGCCAATTGTATGCATTCATTTAAATAATGTTAGTTTTATTGTTTATGGTGTGCAATAAAGTATTATTTATCTATGACAAAAAGGTCATAGCTCTGTGGATTATTTTGACTCAGGACCAGTGGCTCAGTCAACAGAGAACTAGCAACTGCACTGTCCTTCTCAATCCGCCAGCTACTTGGTATGCGAGAACTAGGCTCGATAAATTGGTCGTATAGTTTGACTAAGGACAAAATGTCTGGCTTGAGTTTATTCGTTGATTTTGTACGTGCTATATATTCATATAGGTAGGTATCTACGGCCATATAAAAGCTCCCGAAGTGGAATTTCGACAGGTATTATATAACATCAATGCACCACTATTTTACTCGTATGAGCACTTTGAATTTTATCATACGTGCCTGTATTATAGTGATCTTACAATGGATTAAGAAGCATAGCGGATCACTGGGCAACGATGCTGCAGATGAACTAGCTAAAAGACGAGCGGAAACCACGGGTATAGGCCCACATCCATTCCTCCCTCTACCTTTCACACAACTACGAACATGGATACGACATCGTACTCTAAATCTACACAACGAACGTTGGGCACAGATCATGGACTGCAGACAGTCGAGGGCGGCTCTGCCGGCCGTCTCGCCACGACTGACACGTCTACTGCTCAACCTTCAGAGACTGGACCTTCGAATCATCGTGGGGACCCTTACAGGACATTGTCCCCTCAAGAAACACCTCTACATCATGGGAGAAACAGACAGCCCACTCTGCAGGGGAAGTCTCACCGAAGAAGAATCAGCAGCCCACGTAGTCCTGGAATGCGTGGGGGTAACAGCATAACGTGCAGAAATCCTGGACAATCCAAGGTCACTCCGTGAAGCCTGCGAAGACCCCAGGAAACTTTTAAGCTTCTGGTCGGAGTTAGGCTGGCTATCCATATAGCCAACTCTCTCACGTATAATGGACCACTTAAGAGTTCAAATGGGGAAAAGGGAGTCCACCAACATAACATAACATAACGTGCCTGACATGTGTGTCTCTGCGCGGAACCAGCGGGAACACCTGTCTAGGGAGAATGTCTTAATTCAAGGAATATAGCTTAATATTGCATCTGTCGATTAGTAATATAACTAAAATTGGACCCGTTTTAATTACAGAGTGGAAATGGTCATTAAATAGAAGTTATAGCCAGCGAGTCACTTTTTATATATTAAACAACCATTAAAAATTGTAGCAACTGCAGTAACCAAATCACACAAGACAACACAACAAGAAACTCGTAAGGTTGAAATGATTAGTCAAAGAAATTGCAGCAAGCGCAGCATCCCCCAGCTCCGTATCTTCTTGTTTATAGGGTCGCAATGCTGAGTATATAATAACAAATTTGCAGCTGCCGCAGAGTTCTTCAGCCTGATTTTTCCAGGTAGAGTCTCAATAAGTGTCTCTTAAAATTAGCTGTATGTATTTTTACACTTCAGACCATGCAGTTCGTTGGTAAGCTCATCACTTGAGAACGGCTGAACCGATATAGCAATTTTTTAACGTTTAATAGTCCGAATTAGGTTTGCAGGGAACGAAAAATTGAAAAATTATGAAAAACCGAAAGTGCCTTTTTATGGGATTTTTGTATGAACTCAAGACCATAAGGCTATATTTCATATTGAAGTAAAAAAATAACTTTACATCGATAACTAAACATGCAACATGTTTAGTTACAAGATCAGTCGTAACTTGTAATGGCGGGTTCCTATATCCGTCGTATTCGTTTCTCCTTGAAAACGTGTCACAGTTTGACACTTTTTCAAGGAGGTATGAGTCGTAGTCGGTTACCGATGGATATAGGAACCCGCCATAAGTCAACATCACATTTTTATTTTGAAACGGTCTCTAAAATTTTACCGGGAATTTTTACTGTTACAGTTCATTACAATTCAACTAGGAAGTTCTTTTACAACCGCCACCTTGCCTTTTACAACCTTCCTGACTTCTACGTGCTTACTGTCGGTTATCTACCACTTAGATATCATTTCGTGCGGAATTATTTTAGTTGAATTCTTCTGTCCTTTTTATTGGCGGTTTCTTGTACACGCGGCTACACATCAAGCTGTATAGCTGTGTGTATTTCCAGTATAAACTGACATCTCATTCTACGAAAAGCCTACACAATGCGAGGTCAGCTTATACTGGAAATGTATAGCTTGATGTGTAGCCGTGTGTACTATTACCGCTCAAATAAAATGAAAATATGATCATTTTTAACCGACTGTAAAAGGGGAAGTTAGGTTTGGACGTATTTATTTTCAGTTTTAGCAAATATAATTTTGACAAAGGAAATAATATGATTTAGTAATTCAATAAACTGGTAACCGCCGGCATGTTCAAATATTTAAATATAAACTTGTAGAAGGATGATTTTCAAAAAGATTGTCTATTTTAAAAATAGATTTTATTTAAACACACATACTGCGTATATACGTACGACATTAAATGAAAACACGGGTAGGACCAATGGCTAGTATTGTTGTAAAATAGCATTTTTTAAATCCATTACCACAGAAAATTTTAAATTTTCAGACTACCTCAATATCAATTCTTAAAATATCAATGAAATAGTCTGTATCAAATAGGTAAACACATCATATTTATTCATCATGTACTCGTAAGTAGGCACCTGTTAAACTGACTGAACGGAATCGTCGCAAAGGCGCCGTCGATTTACGTAATTATGCTTTTATTGGAAATGTATCGATTACTGGATAAATATTCAAACTACCGGTAATAAACCCACTTCTGAAATGAGATGTAGATTCCGGATGTGTGTTTTAAATTAATGTCGTACATAACAAAACAAGTTGTATAATAATTTTTTTTTTGCAGGTCGTTACTAGTTAGCGAAACTGTTCCTTTAATGACTACCTCCGTGGTACAGTGGGCGAATAGCCGGCTGAGACGCAGGAGGCAGCGGGTTCGATTCCCGCCACGGAACAAATGGTTGTATGACATGCAAATATTTGTTGTGATGTTTTTCTATATACATATTATAAGTATGTGTTTACATAAAAAAAGTATATAAGTATTCTATCAGTTATCTGGTACCCATAGTACAAGCTCTGCTTAGTTTGGGGCTAGATAGCGCTGTGTGAAATGTCCAGCCATATTTATATTTATTTACATTTAATGGTAAATATAATACCAATATTCAATTAAACGCTTAGAAAGAAAACATTCTAAAAAAATATCTGATGTCTGTTGAGGTCAACTAGTTGCTAATGTACAGTGCTCGCAATTCGACCGTAATTAATAACATTTTTTAGCTTAGTTTTCGCCCCTCCTCCATATAAACTATTAGTTGACCAATCCGCAGCTTCGCACGCGTAGTTTTTCAATAAAAACATAACCCTTCTTCGACGCAGTTGAGTAAAAAGTAGCCTATGTTACTCAGGGTGAATGTAGCTTTCCAATGGTGAAAGAATTTTTGAAATCGGCACAGTGGTTTTGGAGTTTATTCATTACAAACATACACATTAAAATACAAAAATACAAATCTGTCCTCTTTATAATATTAGTATAGATGACAAATCTCACACTACTCCGTGCACGTAATAAGCTTCAAAATGAGTAAAAAGTTTTCTCTTCATCTATTAATATAGATAGGTACTCGTATCTATAGTTTTCTTGAAAATCAAGAACATTAACTATACTTGAAAAAACATAGCTTGATCTCTGCGACATTTGTTAAACTGACATTCCTAGGGTTGTTATGATACAGAAAAAAATATCGATAGTAATTACCGATAGAAGCTTTGCAGTAAGACCAATTGTTGGACTTTTGAGGGCTCCAACAACCCGTAACGACTGCCATTAGATATTCGTATGGCAGCCGGGACCGACAGCTTAACGTGCTTTCCGAGGCATGACCAGACCAGTGCAAAAACCCATATTCATGCATACAAATATTTGCACTGAGCGAGGATCGAACCCGCGACTTCTTGCGCAGCAGTCGTGTTCACTACCGCTTCGCCACGAAGGCTGTCTGCCATAATTATATGTATATTGGATTATATTATTATTTGAGTAATAAAATGAAACGAATATTTTAATATGCAGCATGCCCATAAAGTATGACATTGACTGGTACGTTTGTCCGTACTGTTAAATTTAGAACTTCATAGGCGCGATTTTACTGACAGCTGTCCCAGAGATCAAGCTATGTTTTTTCTAGTATAGTTTTAGCTCTAACCCATATAACCGTCCCGGTATTTTACAAAACACTCGGCGTTCTTCCCCAATCGGGGATGGGCAAAAAGCTGGTTTATTCTTGAGGTTATTTTTCTTAGGTGGTAGCTACTATCGCGGCTCTCAACAATGAAGGCTGTGTCGGCAAAAACGTGGCTAGATAGGGGAGGTTTTTGTCGCACCCGTGCCAACCCGTCAATTGTGGGGGATTAGAGCGGGGAAAGGATTTTACGATATATTCGAGGTATTCCTGGATTTTGTTAAAATATATAAACTAAACATTTATAAATAGAACGAGTGACTCTAAAAAATAAAAATGAAATTAGTTACATAAAATAAAATATTGTTTTTCTATTTTTTTTTCTCTTTTTATGTTTAATGTGTTTTTTGTTGTCTTTATGTAGGTACTTAGTGGTTTGTCCTGTGTGTGGCAGAATAATATATTTTCTTTCTTTAGTTATAATTAACAAATAATAAAAACATTTATCAACAAAAATAATGTACATTATTTGTACAAGTACATAAACAAACAATATTTATTGATAGAATAAATGGCATAACTGACTCGGATTTTCACGCTACATGTACAATATTGCAACTATCAGAATTGAGAGAGGGAGACAGTGCGATTATTATGGGCTTAAAGCGCTACTGTAGTGCCTCTGAAATGTTTAACGAAGCACACGTTGATACTTTCAATGCTATTCAGCGTAGGAGGATAGCGTCTTTCATGTCCAGAGTTGACACTTGTAATAACGCTATCATTAGAAGTCTGGCAGAAAGGCTTATACATTCTAAGATGTATAGACGTTGGGTGGGTATTGCCACCTAAACTACAGATATAAGATCTACTTTACTTAAGGTGATTAATTGTGAATTATGTGTATTGTATTGTGTGTAGTAAATGTGTATCGACCTCATGAGTCTGAAATAAAGATTATTATTATTATTATCATAATTAAATTGGAATTAAAATGTTATTTTCCAATTTCTATTAAAATAAACGTGTCGAATATTGCTTTTTCGTCTACGGTTTAAAATATGGTTGGGTTCCACCTGCGGCACTCGTGTCGCGTTACGAACCCGTCAGACGGACGGATTAGTGCTGTGACGATTTTTGTGAATTTTACAACTGTGGTTACGAATGCAGAATTTACATTTCGAGTTTAGAAGTTGACGGGTGAATGACATGCGTTACGTGGGGAATTGCATCGACGTTTCGTTTGATTTTTATTTTGCAGTGCTGTTGACTATGCAGCTCTTCTCAGTTTCTATAAGTAATGCTGCAAAGCCAATTGTTATATAGTTTTTTGAAATCTTGAACTGAATAAACGAACCTTCTATTATTATTAACTTGAAGAAAAAATAGGAAAGCCTTTGACACGATACAAGTGCTATTATTAGGGATCGGCATAGGTAGTGCTATTTTGGGTCAATGAACCTGAATGATAAGTTAATATTGATATGCCCCGGGATTTATTCCCCGATTTCCGGTAATATTTGTCTGAATGTAGATGTAAATGAAGTTAAACTGTTTAAGATACCGTGAGTACGCACGACGACATATCAAACTACTGATTTCTAAGACTAGTCCCGCATTGTGCTGTTTGCCATAATACTTACTGGTCCATAGGCGGGATCTGATTATACTCGAAACCGGTGGTTTGATGTGTCGTCATGTGTACAACTACAATGACTTTATAAAATAAAAATATATTTCCCGGGATTTAGAAGGCATATCCATGTTAAGCTAACGGTCACTAATTCCCGTGAATAGCACTACCTACGCCGATCATTAGCTATTATAGTGGTTTATGTTGATGATTTTATACTAATTGTCATCGTCTAAGGTACTACATAAGTGTGTAATTTAATTTAATTTGTTCGTTGTTTGTAGTTTTGATTTTCATTTGGCACGATTTTCATTTTGTTTAAAATGTCCGCAACAAGTAAAATGCCCTTAACGGAAGACCAGCGCTGGTTGTTGCAACCAGCACATGCTGAGTTAAGGAACTTTTGGCAACCAAATACTTTGGGCTTATAGATAGATAGATCATTTCTTTATTGCACACCATTAAAAATAAAACAAACAAAAGAGAATACAAAATTAAATCAAAGGTACAATGGGCGGCCTTATCGTTAAAAGCGATCTCTTCCAGGCAACCTTTGGATGGACAGGATCTGTGTGAACAAATGAGAACGGCGGCGTTAATCAAATAATAACTAACAGAATTAGTACGTAAATGACTAAAATAAAATATACATATAAATAAATATAAATAATTTTATAATATTAAATAACCTACTTCTAAATACATTAAGGTTACAGATAATAAGAAAAAACAATAAAAAATGATATACAAAATTTAAAGTTGCAAAGTCTTAGTGAGCGGAGCGATGGACGACAGATAATGAAAAATATTATGGCTTATATTTAGATTTGTGTTTGTATGTTTTTGTTCAAGACGTTAACAAACCTGTTAACGTTGTTATATTTATATTCTATTTATAAAGTGTTAAGGTAGGTACCAATAGGTACTTTTTGTTTGATCTTCCGGTGGATTTTGACACATAAGCCACCATTCACAAGCGCGCCTATCCGCCGTGCGACATATCTGCGTGTAAATGTTGAACATTCACATGCAGATTTGTCCGCGTACTTGTCGCCAGCAACAAATCCGGCGAATCGACTCGAATTGTGGCCTTTATACAAACACATACTACAGAATACTCATCTGTATTCTGTGGTTACAAAGCACTTAATAACATAATATGGTTTAAGCAAATTGTAAGACCGACTGTCACCGACAGTAATACAGACTATTATTTTTATGCAATCATTTTTTTACAGTTTAGAACAAACATTAAAACGAATCAAATATTTTATTTGCAACAACACTTAATACAAAACTAACTACAAAAAATAATACAGTAGGTATATCAATAAAAAACAGCATAAAACTTAAAGGTGAGTATAGACTACAACATTTACTTGTAACAGAATCAAATCAAATCAAATCATTTATTTGCATTAAATAAGGTTTTAAACAAAGTTCTTAAAATTATTATAGATCCAACTTATTTCTACCACAGAGGCATGCAAATTATTAAAACATAAATAAAATAAATTAATACAAATTACAAAATAAGAACTAATATAACTAAGCCAGGAACACAAACAAACCTAAATAAAATAAATGTCAAATAAAATCAATTGATCAAATTCAGATGTCAGGCAATATTAATTATACATTACGTCAATATTAATATTCATTTATCTAGTAAATATTCCTGAATGCTATAGTAGGCTTTCTCAATTAAAATTTTTTTAAATTTATTTTTAAACATATGCACTTTATCCGTTTCTAAAATTGATTTTGGTAACTTATTAAATAACCTAGGTGCCGTACCGATTACGCTTTTGTCAAAAACGGATACGGAGGGTGGTTTTATGCGGAGGCATTTGTAGTTTATTAAATTTACGTCTGTTGCCCAATGTTACGAATTGACTTTTGTTTTGTCTGACAAATACAATTGTTTCAAATATGTATAAACAGGGAAAAGTTAATATGTTGAGTTGCTGGAAATGAGGCTTACATGAATCAATTTGTCGTAATTTACAGACGGCTCGTAAGCATTTCTTCTGTGCTTTGATAAATTCGTTATCTCTCTGTAGCGTTACCCCAAACGATTACTCCGTATCGGAGGGTGGATGTGACATAAGCATTGTAAGCGGTTAGGACTGTTTTCTGGTTTCAGAACAACGAGCCGCTCTATGATATGTTCTAGTGTATCATCCTAAACGTCGAGCACGCTCGCCTCTTTGTTACAGCCTATTGTACAAACCAATGAGCATATTGGTGAGCATCTCGTCAAGCGTATTGGTGTAACATTTCGTCGAACATTCGTGTAACATTTCGTTTCAAAGAAGAATGAAAGCAAGGTACAACGAAATGTTGGTAAATGCACACTCGCTGTGAGCATTTACCCGTAACATAACAATGCCGAGCATTCCCAGGAATGTTACATTACACAGAAATGCTCGAGAAAATGTTGTAGTCTATACTCACCTTAAAGCTGGGTAGGTACACAGATTGGTGGAAAAAAGGTCTTAACTCTGCGTCTGCAGGACATTAAAATGTACCTTATTTATTTCCAAGCTTATACTCGTACATAGGATATGTAAATGTTGCGGTAACAGGAAATTAGTAATTATCCTACTACAGCCTATACCTATTACTACATATCGATATAACGTAACAGATGAAATAGAGTCATTATCGTCATCATAATCATATTAGTCACAGGATGTCCACTGCTGAACATAGTCCTCCCACATAGACTTCCAGAGCGGCCTGCACCCAACGGGCACCTAATAACCTTTATCAGGTCTTTCCATGTAGGAGGGGGGGGCGTCCTACGCTGCGCTTTCCAGTGCCTGGTCTCCACTCGAGAACCTGCCCTAACGGCCGTCAGTTCTTCGAGCTATGTGCCCTGCCTACTGCCACTTCAGCTTGCTATTTCTTTGTGATATGTCAGTGACTTTGGTTCGTCTGTAAATCTCCTGATTTATGATTCGATCTCGGTAGAGCTACAGCAAGCATCTCCATAGCACGCTGAGCGACCTGAGCCTTCTTATGAGGCCCACAGTGAGAGTCCACGTTTCTGTGCCATATGTCATCTGGGCACCATATACATAATAAATATCATAACACCTCGGCCAATCTTCCATTAAGCAATGATCCTCTCTATCCAAAGGTTGTCTAGAAGAGATCGCTTTATTAAGCGATAAGACCGCCCATTATGCTTACATTTATTTGTTTATTTCTTTATATGTGTTGTATCTAGCTTGTAAGGTGTAATACAGATTTTTCATTCATTCATTCATTCATAAGTAGGTAATGAATTATTATTTTATTTAGAGTAAGAGGTTGTATGGGAAGCTATTTTTGCTTTTCTAACAAGCTCTTTAAGTTTCAAAAAATTAGTAAGTATTTTTAGAAACAGGTGTTCACGGGTGTTTTTCTTTATTGTGGTTAGGACCCAGCGTTTTAGTTCTTGTTAAAATAGAACTGAACTCATCATGGCACATCACTATGGCTTTATCAGTGTTCGCCGGACGCTAATGAACGCGTACTTTTTATAGCAAAGTAAGAATTACGCTACACTGGTCAGGGAAAATTCTCATTAATTTATTATGAAACTAGCTTCCGCCCGCGGCTTCGCAAGCGTTGTTTATCAATAAAAAGTAAGTATGTGTTAATCTAGGTTACAATCTACGTACATACCAAATTTCATCGAAATCGGTCCAGCCGTTACAACGCGATTGAGTAACAAACACATAAATACACAAACATCTAAACTTTCCCATTTATTATATTAGTGTAACTAGTTTCAGCCTATGACTTCGTTTGGGTAAACCCAGGAAAAGTTACTCAGTAACTAAGCAAAATAAGAAAAAAAACATATCCATCCAAAGGTTATCTGGAAAAGGTCGCTTTTAGCGTTAAGACTGCCCAGTGTACCGTTATTTATTGTATACTAGTTGACCCGCTGAACTTCGTACCGCCTTGACATGCATATAACGCAGGCTGTCAATATACGTCACACTGGTAGAATGGGCAATTTTAGTCCCCGGCCATCCCGGTCTTTTTGCGTGAATTTTTTCGATATTTTAATAGTTATTCTACTATTTAAGGCGGAGACAGATCATCAAAATCGGTCCAGCCTTTCTTGAGTTATAAATGGTGTAACTTACCCGTTTTTACAACAATACTTAACCATAGACAAAATTAGGTTTAGCTGTCATTTGCGTTTTGTTATTCCATGTCAGATGCGTTTTTGTTTTATAGTTACTTGTATTCTCTTTGACGGTCACGTCACATGTGAACGCGGTCTAACATGATAAAAAGTATCCTATGCCCGTCTCCAGGTTCTAAGAACCGGATAAAAGTATCCTATGTCTGTCTCCTGGTTTTAAGCTACCTCCCCACCAATTTTCAGCCAAATCGGTTCAGCCGTTCTTGAGTTATAAATAGTGTAACTAACACGACTTTCTTTTATATTTAAATATTTCCTATATACTATATTATATTACTATGTACTACGAAAGTTTTCTAAGTAAAATAATAACATACTCTTTATTGCACTCCAAATAAAAATACATAAGGCATAAATATAAAAATACAATAAATAACGGTAAGAGTTTTAAAACCCTCTCAAAAATCATCCATCTAAAAGGTAGATTAAAATACCATAGATAAATGATAATACGATACGATAATACTGATGAAAAGCTACGGAAAATTAGGATGAATCTGTTTGTTGTAATAGGCATCAGAGTAACATTTATTTCACCACCGACTAATCTGTTTTATTCGTGCGGATTCGCCGCAGAACGCGCTCGTTCACGCTAATCACCTATTAAATGTGTAACTGCGACCGAGCATTCGCAAATATTCGCTAATTTTGATCTCTATCGCTTGTTACACGTAAATCTGTTAATCGTTCGGCATTTCAAACTTTGTACTTTCAGCGATTTCAATATTGCGCACTCCGGTCTACTTGAAAACTCCTCACTACATTCAAAATTATGCTTATGAATGCAACGAATAAAAGTTTGGCTTAGACTAAGTAAAAACTATTTTCTCTACATGGTTCTCGCCGAAGTTAACAGTTAATAATATTCATAAATGCTATAATGAGACGACTATAGTTAGACGACCTCCGTAGCGCAGTGGGCGATTAGCCGGCTGAGACGCAGGAGGTAGCGGGTTCGATTCCCGCCGCGGAACAAATGTTTGCATGATTTATACTAAAAACGGGATATTTACCATGATTTGTGAGTATTTGAGTATCCCGATATTTCGGCGCAGTTGCATGCGCCATGATCACGGGTAAACACCGTTGTGAACACCGTTGTAAACACCGAGTTTACCCGTGATCATGGCGCATGCAACTGCGCCGAAATATCGGGATACTCAAATACTCACAAATCATGGTAAATATCCCGTTTTTAGTATAAATAGTGTTCATAACCTTTATAGTTTCAAAAGTTAAATGTTTGCATGAAATACAGATATTTGTTCCAGGTATGGATGTTTTTCTATATATTATAAGAGTATGTATTTACAAAAAAATATATATAAGTATTTTATCAGTTATATGGTTCCCATAGTACAAGCTCTGTTTAGTTTAGGGCTAGATAGCGCTGTGTGAAATGTCCAGCAATTTTTATTTATTTAATGATATAATCTCTATGACAAATCCTTATTTCTATTCTATTTAAAATGGAACTGGTCACAATCGAGTTCTGAAAAAATAATTGGGTGTAATTGATCGCTTTCAGTTCTTGTTTACCACAAAAATGTTAAACGCCATTTGAACACTTGTTTAAAAAAAACGAGTGTGTTTCAGACCACACGATTGAAGTAAAACTTATTTTTCAAAATATTAATTTATAAAATTGTTAATTTACAAAATTGTCCACACGTCTGTAGGTCGATCAGTCTATGTTCATTCTTAACATACGCAACTCGCACTCGCACATTAACGTTTGAAAATATACGAAACATAACTCTCTCTTTCTATCTTCACTAACTTATATCTCCCTCTCAACTTCCGTTCGCACTTTTCGTAGCGCATTCACCAGCTTAATCCCCAAGTCAAGCGTGCGTAAAGAAGATTTATTTCATAAATCAACTCTATGGCTCTTAGTTTTGACTTGTTGCTCTAAAAATAATAGGTTATTAAGAAGGTACGAGATAACTCGCTGAAATCGGCTAAAGCTATTAGTCAGCAAAGCGATAAAATAAACCCAATGCCGGATATGTATGATGTGAACTCGAATGGAAAACCCAAAGAGTTTGATTAATCACTGGTATTCGCCCGAGATTTACATTTTACCAACATTTCTCACAGCTTCAGGAGAGCAGCTGCTCAACTACAAACTAGTTCTGTATAAGTATTTTGTGACAGATAAACACTACGATATTGTAGTGAAAATCCATTAAACGATATTATAAATTCAAGTTAAAAGGTTTATTCTCTTATGAATAATTACAGTTCACATAAAATGAAAAAAATATAGTACAGTAGGTTTGGGCTAGTGTCTAAAACACTACGAAAATTACGATAGTACGCTTTCAATACTAAACGGCTAGGCGGATTTGGATGAAATTTGGTATATAGATAGATTGGGCTACCTTTAACCCGACTGCGTAGAAGAAGGGTAATGTTTTGACAAACCAGCGACAATCAAAGCCACAGATGGCAGTTGATAGTTGACCCCGTGCCCGGACGTCAGATGTCGCCTTTCGCCTTTATAACATTTATGTATATTTTCCAATATCTGTAAGCCAACACATTTTTTTTACAATTAATTATTATTAATGAATTGTATTTTTTGTTATGTATTGTATAAGGGTAAATAAAAAGAATAACCAGCTGTTTCTTGTCTGATTAATCTTGGCTTGGTCGCGGAGGAACAGGCGTTACCTAAAAGAAATTGCTTTAAGATAGAACCGCCCATTGTACCATCGCTTAATTTTTTTAGCTTATTTATAGCATTCACCTCTCTTTCTCCATATAAATTTTACCTCAGTCAAATCATTCCTCCGTGTACGCAGGGATACATAGTTATCACGTATTAAATAATAAATAAATAAATATTGCTGCACATTTCACACAGCGCTATCTAGCCCCAAACTAAGCAAAACTTGTACTATAGAAACCAGATAACTGATAGAATACTTATACCCTTTTTTATAAATACATACTTATAATATATAGAGAAACAATCAGACCCAGAACAAATATCTATAGATCATGCAAACATTTGTTTCGCGGCTGGAATCGAACCCGCTACCTCCTGTGTCTCAACCGGTTATTCGCCCACTGCGCCACGGAGGTCATCAACTCGTATAGGTACTACCATTTACTGGTACACTTTGGTTTTGGTTTAACATTAGCGAGTTTATAGTGTGACCATTAGTGCTGTGCACTCCCTGAGGTATGCGCGCGGCGAGACGGGGGGGGGAGAATCGGCTGCTGCGCTCTGTCAGTTCGCCGTCAACGCTCGTCGCGGCAGGTAGTATTATTTGTCATGTGCGTCTGACATAGACAGTCCGATACAAATAACACTACCTGCCGCGACGAGCGTTGACGGCGAACTGACAGAGCGCAGCAGCCGATTCTCCCCCCCGTCTCGCCGCGCGCATACCTCAGGGAGTGCACAGCACTAATGGTCACACTATAACAGTAACTACTGAACCAGTTACCCATCACTTCCTGTAGCAGCGGCGGGCTGATCCCGATAAATCACGTGAGATTGGGGGACTTCACACAATATTCGCCGATAAGAGCGGAATAGCCGACATCGAAGGCTCTCCGCGGCTACTCCATCATTAAAATTGTCCAAATTACTCGATGAGATCTCCGGCTTACGCAGTGTTTAATGAACCTGGGATTTACCGATTTCATATTTAAAAGTCAATAGGGTATTCAACTGTATCGCTATTGTTATATGTTTCAACTTTAATTATAAAAAAAAGTGGTGGTTTGCCCCTAGCGGAAACCTCGCGATATACTCGTAAGTACCGCCAGGGCTAGCACAGCGATTTCCTTGTCTACTCTTCGAAGAAACGACAAGACTCTTACCGCCACTTGTATTGTTATTTGTTTTTTATATTATTTTTAAATTTGTGTGTAATGTACAATAAAACGTTATTCTATTCCATTCTCTGTCGATTCTTCCGAAATTGTCTTTGCCCCGAGCAGGCTCAATAAGTTTTTTTTATATATAATTATTAATATATAATTTATTATATATCTAACCAAAATATGTTGGCAAGCACGCGATTGAAAAGAGTACAAAAGAGACAACTTGAGAAGACAGTGTTGTCTAGGCATCGCAAGACCAAGACAATTTCAGAAGAATGTTGATATCAAAGATAGAGAAAATGATGGCTATCGTTCTCGGCGTTGTAGATTACTATCGAGGAAGTGTTGACAACATTTCTTCCCGCTCACTCTCGCAATCGCCGTGCTCGAGACGGTCGACAAGTGTCTTCTATGTTCCGAAAAATGACTCGTGACTAAATTATTCTCTACAGTTACTGTGCTAGGCCTACTGACGGTTAAATTAAGTGTTCCCTTGCATATTATTTCATCGTATGATGCAGTGAAAGTACTACCATCGTACCTATTTTGCGGCCAAAAAGTAATGCTCACATTATTATAAATACGGGATTTATCACGTACCGTCTTATCGGTGTTTCGACCGACAATGTTTCGGTTCAATTCGTGAACCTTCATCAGGGTGAGTGCGATCCGCTCCGAATAACGTCTCGCCTCGCACACCGATAAGACGGTACGTGATAAATCCCGTATTTATAATAATGATTGAAATCAATCACGAAAGTTTTCTAAGTAATAATGCTCACATGCTGTGTTCCATTTTGAATTCCTAATTGTACACTTATTTATGCAAATCCATGCAACGCTATCTTGAAGGGTGCCTTGTAGGCCAAGTCTTACTAGGCAAGTCTGCCTGTGAGGTAACACAATTGAGTCGTATAGAATCAATTGTGGTAATCTGTCATTTCACAGAATGTTGATAAATCGAAAAAAACTGACTCAATGAAATGTCCAACTGAAATTTGTTGTAAGTCTCGATGGAATAAACCCTTCAGATTGGTCGAACAAGACAGATAGTGTCTTTTGATTTTGACATTAGACACAGATAGCCACATTTGATGCCAATCTGAATCTTACGGTCAATTTTTAAGGTAGTTTGCCATGTTTGATCCTGAATCAATTATTGTTATATTGTCTTTTTAATTTTCCGTATTGCTACATCCATAACAAATTTTTACTCAAAAGGACAGATTGCCAACTTTGATTCTAGACGACTCAATTGGTATATACAGTGGTAATCGAATATCAGTGGTGAGAGTGCCGACCCAATATTCTGTCGACCTTCATGAAGGAACATTTTTGACCGAAGGGTGTCGTAATTCATCGGTTCCGATGACGGATACCAAAGATATATAAGTTTTAATTTTATTATTGATTAAAACGGGTATTTATCGCGTATGCACCTTTTTTATTTGTTATCCCGACGTTTCGGCTGTGTTACAACAGTCGTGGTCACGGGTGAACTCAACGGCGGGATATAAAATAAAAAAGGTGCATACGCGATAAATACACGTTTTAATCAGTAATTATGTACAGTGATCGCGAAATTTTGACAAATACTATATAAGGTTTTATGTTTATGAGCCGTAGAATAAGTTATTTACAATCCTGTAACTTGTTTAATGTTGCCAGAATTATACTATTTGTTATTGTTATTATCATATGGTGGATCAGGGGCCGTTTACTCATTGTTTTTTTTGTAGGTTTTTTTTAAATGTCAATAGCACTCTAGATCCTTAGGCACTATACACTCCATTCTGACTTCGAAATTATACTGGCCCGGAAAAACATACCAACTTTTGTCTAAGGGAATTCTGATGAGTTCACGGGGATCCTGGTGGCAGAAACCTCGCCCACTGCCACTTCAGCTTGCCAATCCTCTGAGCTATGTTCCAATCCTATGTAGCTGCTCCACAATTTTTATAATTTTTGCAGTTTCATCGTGCTATCAGTAATCTGTTTGTACTGATTTAAATAAATTAATTTTACTTGGAAAACTTTCGTGATTAATTTCAATCATTATTATAAATACGGGATTAATCACGTACCGTGTTATCGGTACCGACAATGTTTCGGTTCATTTCGTGAAACTTCATCAGGGTGAGTGCGATCCGCTCCGAATAACGTCTCGCCTCGCACTGCGCGCCGTTGCCCTCTGCGCGCGAGCGGACGGGCGGGCGGGGTGGCGGGGATTGGGCCAACGAAATCACAGCGCGTTGACCGGCTGTGTCATCATCATTATCATCATTGCTGCTCTCTTCGGTAGTTCTTGGTACAGGCAAACACACAACACTAACTATGTCTCTACACGGTTCACTCACTCTTCTGTCACTTGCATCATGAAGACATGGTCTCCAGGCTGGCGGTAGAACCCATCCTCTATCCCTGTTAAAATTCGGCACTCGACTTATTTCTATCGCCTCTCGGATCTTGCGAGGAACGAAGAACTTCTCTCTCGCTAAAACCCGGGCCTTGTCGAAACGAGGACGGTTAGGCGAGACGATATTCCGTCCTCAAACACAATTGAGACAGCTGCTGCGTTCGCCGAAGGACAGAGACCCTCTGGGCGTCCCCGGAGTATATATGATACCGTGTGACTGCGGTAAATGCTACATTGGTGAAACAAAACGAAACGTATCTACTAGGTTGACTGAACACATCCGTGCAATGAAGAATGTCGAACAGTTTTGCAGTGGCGGAACATTCCCTAGACTCTGATTCGACGCACTACATACGTACTATAATCAAATATCTCTATCTTCAAAGGTTTGCTGCAAGAAAACTCTTATTAGGGTTAAGCTCGCCTTTGTACATGTCCATTTTGTAAGCTATATTTTGTACAGTAAAGAAAGAATAAAGAATAAAATTGCTTGCTAGTTTCAGATATTTAGGTCTAAACAGTTTCGGTATCATGGCTCTACCTTATTGAAGCTGTAGTGATTTCAAGTAAAATGCCAGTATTTCCGTTAGAGATAATGTCAAGTGTATGATAGCGATACATTTGTCCCCCCTCGGGAGAGCGCTTAGCTTGTCGTGAGAAATATCGCTGCTCCAGTTAACCGCTCCGTAAATACTGGAGGCATTACATTTATAACCGGGCTCGGATAATCCGGACTACATGTCTTCAAATTACGAGGAAGCAAAACAGAATTAACCGAATACTGGATCTAACTCGAAATCTTAACCCGTGTTAGGAAGCAACAACATTCTAAAGGAGATTAGCGAACGTTTAATAACGTAGGCTCAGAAAGTCACTCTATCTACACACAATTTTGTAAAACATTTTTGAGACCAAAGTCGTTATGTTTTTAAGATAAAACGGGTCTTTTCGCGCACAGATTTATATAAAAATCATAAAAACATGAGTACCTATAGTTCGCGAAAATTAAAAAGTTCCATATTAAGAATAAGAATAATTTATTTAGTTCTTTAAAATTGTTTAGTACTAGTAGGTATATAGGTTACATATAATGTTAGCCTATATTAAAAACAATTAAAATGTCGAGATGACAATTTAATATGGCATGTAAGGCTATTTTATTTGAGTACAGTACCTGACGTAGCTCTGTTTCTCACACTAGGTCTCTAGCGAGCCTGTGTTGTGAGGATTACAGTGATTCGATTTGAACTCTCCTCAAACAAAAATAGTAACTGACCCACTTTGACTGGCTATGTACATAAATTATAATCTAAATGAGAAGCTAGAATTAAAGTATTACTCGTGCGCGATAACTTGGGACCTGCTAGGAATGTGACTCCCCGACCGCTTCCCCTGCACTTCCCCGATGGCGCCCGTATTGTACCGTTCGCATCACTATTTTTTACTAGGGTTTTTAGTCTCGTACTGGCCTACGTCACGGAACGACGCGCTCTGGAATTCTTTTAGTTTTCGTTTGTGTTATTGTTTTGTTGTTGTAGTTTTTGTTGTTATAGTAAATGTTGTAAATGTATCGGATACCTCTTCGTCAAGTGATTATAGTGAGACTGAGGACGAAGAACAACCTCTAGAAGGCATAAATCCACTAAGTAGTGACGAAGATGAGATAATGTAAATAATAGATAAAATAAATGTATAAACTTAAACATTGTATTTTTATTTTATTCAAATAGTGTAAAAAAGATTAGATAAAAAGCAACGTCCTCCCTGAGTAACATAATAAATTAGGTTAAAAAAAACAAAGACGAAGCCGCGGCCGGCTGCTTGTTATGTTCGCTTTTTTGCGGGCGGTACAAACACGCCAATATGACGTCACCGCGCTCAGGTCCCAACTTATCGCGCACGGGTAATACTTAGGTAATAATAACAATGAAAGTAAGGAATGTGTAAGGTCCAACATGTAAGAGGTGTGATTTTGAGTGTCGTTATGTCTCAGAAAATGTTTTATCACAGCGTACCTATATTACATCGAATGTTACTTTAATTTCTTACTTTTAAAATGAAGAGTAGGTACGTTGAACAAAAAACAATTACCTACAATATCTCGCAACTTGGGATTAGCCAATGCTTTTTGTTCGATACTTGTACTTCTGATATTCACGCGTATGGATTTATTAAATGTTTTGAAAAATCATTCGTTTTCGCGAACTTACAATAAAAAAATCCCTAATGGCAAAAAAAAAAATCGTTGACAGATTGAAGTGCGACGCCCTGTGAACTAATCATATTCCTAAAATCATAATTTTAACCAAAATACCGAAAATGCGCGTATAAAATTTTATCGTCAGTAAAATTACACGTACAGGTAATTTTCACATAAAAGTGGATAATTATTAACCGTGAATTTTAATTAACTGTGTTGAAATATCAAACAATAAAACACACACGTTAATATTCTACTTACTGCCGGTTTCGCCACCTCTGAATAACGCTATCTAACAGAAAAAAAAGTATATCTTTCTTTTTAACATGAAAATAGTTAAGAGAATAGAGAAAATGTTTTTTATCTGACAAATAAAGTTACCTGGACATTGTGAATTAAGTAATGAGTCAATCGTCAACTCGCCCGGTCAGGCGAGATAGCGATTTCAAAAATCACACTAATATTAAAATGCGAAAGTTTGGATGTTTGTTTATTACTCAGTCACGTCGTAACGGCTGAACCGATTTCGATGAAATTTAGTATGTAGGTAGATTATAACCTGGATTAACACTTAAGCTACTTTTTATTCCATAAATCGGGTCCAAAAAGTAAAAAAAGTGGTGTCAAGTTGCAACAGCGAGTTTAGCTTTATTTCTAGGTTACCTACACATTTAGATGTGTAGCGCGTTCGAAGTCGCGGGAAACAGCTAGTTATATATATTAATTATTTTGTTTACTAAGGAAAACAGGGTTACTCACTAATTTCAATACATATTTACATAAAAAGGTGATGAAAAACAAGGATGGTAAAATAATATCATAAAAATATATTCAAATAACTATGTAGGTACTTTACTGCAAAATTGTATTTTATGTCAGTAGCAAACCTTGTAAAAATATTACGAGCCGTGTTCTAACGAGGAAACTACCAGTATTATAAAGTAAACGTATCCGCTGGGATTAGTGATGTCTGACTTAACATTAGAAAATAAATTATTACCTGAGACTTACCAATAAAGCCGGAATATCTGACCGACAACGTAACTTCGTACTCTTTATTTTCCAGTTTTAAAGTTGATAATGTGGTCATAAAACGATACACGCATCCGCACTGGATTTTTAACTTTATAGATGAATGTATCTCTATTGATTTGAACAACACATAGCACGGCATCTAGTTGACAATAGATTGAGCATAAGGACAGTGGTGCCGGCAATAATTGAACCACACATTGCATGGCGTCTAGTTGACAATAGATTGAGCATAAGGACAGTGGTGCCGGCAATAATTGAACCACACATTGCATGGCGTCTAGTTGACAATAGATTGAGCATAAGGACAGTGGTGCCGGCAATAATTGAACCACACATTGCATGGCGTCTAGTTGACAATAGATTGAGCATAAGCACAGTAGTGCCGGCAATAATTGAACCGGATATTGCATGACATCTAGTTGACAATAGATTGAGCATAAGGACAGTGGTACCGGCAATAATTAAACCACACATTGCATGGCATCTAGTTGATAATAGATTGAACATAAAGACAGTGGTGCCGGCAATAATTGAACCACACATTGTATAGTATCTAGTTGACAATAGATTGAACATAAAGACAGTGGTACCGGCAATAATTAAACCACACATTGCATGGCATCTAGTTGACAATAGATTGACCATAATCCCAGTGGTGCCGGCAATAATTGAACCACACATTGCATGGCGTCTAGTTGACAATAGATTGAACATAAAGACAGTGGTACCGGCAATAATTGAACCACACATTGCATGGCATCTAGTTGACAATAAATTGAACATAAAGACAGTGGTGCCGGCAATAATTGAACCACACATTGCATGGCATCTAGTTGACAATAGATTGAACATAAAGACAGTGGTGCCGGCAATAATTGAACCACACATTGCATGGCATCTAGTTGACAATAGATTGAACATAAAGACAGTGGTACCGGCAATAATTAAACCACACATTGCATGGCATCTAGTTGACAATAGATTGAGCATAAGCCCAGTGGTGCCGGCAATAATTGAACCACACATTGCATGGCGTCTAGTTGACAATAGATTGAACATAAAGACAGTGGTACCGGCAATAATTGAACCACACATTGCATGGCATCTAGTTGACAATAGATTGAACATAAAGACAGTGGTGCCGGCAATAATTGAACCACACATTGCATGGTATCTAGTTGACAATAGATTGAACATAAAGACAGTGGTACCGGCAATAATTGAACCACACATTGCATGGCATCTAGTTGACAATAGATTGAACATAAAGACAGTGGTGCCGGCAATAATTGAACCACACATTGCATGGCATCTAGTTGACAATAGATTGAACATAAAGACAGCGGTGCCGGCATAATTGAACCAGACATTGCATGACATCTAGTTGACAATAGATTGAGCATAAACACAGTGATGCCGGAAATAATTGAACCAGACATTGCATGACATCTAGTTGACAATAGGTTGAGCATAAGCACAGTGGTGCCGGCAATAATTGAACCACACATTGCATGGCATCTAGTTGACAATAGATTGAACATAAAGACAGTGGTGCCGGCAATAATTGAACCACACATTGCATGGTATCTAGTTGACAATAGGTTAAGCATTAGGACAGTGGTGCCAATTAGGTGCATTAGGACAATGGTGGACAGTGGCAGTAATTGAACCACACATTGCATGGCATCTAGTTTTTTTTTACAAATACAAAAATCTTTATTGAACTATTAAAGAGCCAACACTTAAACTTACATAAAATCATCTTAAAAATATTAGTAGGTAGCACGTTGGTTAGGCTCACAGGCATATAGTGCTGAACCCACACTAGGATTCCCTGTGTCGTGGATGTCAGGAATATGTACTTATGTACACATATACAGTAGACAGTTGAAAATAGACAGTAGATTGAGCATAAAGACCGTGGTGCCAGCAATCATTATCATCATATCAGCTATAAGACGTCCACTGCTGAACATAGAGGCTCCCAGCAACTTTTATCAGGTTATCCTTCCATTTACTTGGGGCATCCTACACCACACATTCCGGTACTGGACATTACGGCTACTAATCAAGCCTCTTATGAACATTCCAGCACAACTGGCAAAATTCATGTTAACAAAAGTACGGATCTAACTTCTCACTCTCATTATAATAGCCGGATAATTTACCGAGATCTTAAATCAAAAAGTCTAAAGTGTCCGGCTAAATTGCATCGTCTATAAGCCCGCAGGGTCAGAACTCCGTAAGTTATCCGCTCGAGGGGGAATATCCGCAAATTGCGTATAATTCCTCTGCACTTTCAACCTACGACAGTTATTTATATTACTTGTCGCTAGATAACACTCCCTTGTGTTAGACGGCAACTTATTACGTCAATAAGGAAACAGCCCGTTTGTAATATACCATCTGATTTTGAACCAGAGACGTAGGACGCTTTACATTTTTTCAAAGGTTTGCCAACTCGTCTCTGGTTGCCTTAACGTTCAGGCTACGGCTTACATGTTGATTTTAGGCTATAAAACAATAATAAAATATTGCTTATTTTTGCTAATAGAATAAAACGAATACTAAAATTTATTTGAGACAATGTCCATAGGATATACAAAACAGAAAAGTAATATAACTTTTGAAACTATCATGGTTATTAACACTATTTTCACTTAAATCATGGTATCCCTCGACCTCCGTGGCGCAGTGGGAGAATAGCCGGCTGAGACGCAAGATGTAGCGGGTTCGATTCCCATCGCGGAACAAATTTTTGCATGATCTACAGATATTTGTTCCTGGTCTGGATGTTTTTCTATGTATTATAAGTATGTATTTACAAAAAAAAAGTATATAAGTATTCTATCAGTTATCTGGTTCACATAGCTCTGCTTAGTTTGGGGCTAGATAGCGCTGTGTGAAATGTCCAGCAATATTTATATTTATTTATTTATCCCGTTCTTAGTGAAAATGAAAGTACCTAATTTATTTTATTTTATTTATTGAAGAGAACAACAGCTATAAATATAAATATTATAATACAAGTGTCCTCAATAACTAGTTAATGAGATCATACAGACAATTACAGCTCTCTCTCGATATAACTAAATTATCACAAAAAATCCTACAACAGACAATGTATTGACTTAATATTCAAATTCAAAAAAATCTATCTATCTTTTGAGCTAATGGTAAGTGAAGGTGAGGTCGAAGACGAAGCACGTTTGTCTGGAATGAACCTGTTCTCTCTTGACCTCACGACTCCGAGATTATAATGGTTCCAATAAATCCTGTTCCTTTTTTACTTATATCATTGGTGCAATGATCATCATTCCAAAGTGAGTCTTGGCCTCCGATACGAGAACTCGCTACTTTCCACTTGCATTGCCATCTTTTGCCAGTCGTCGGCTTCAAGGTCGCGCAGATCAGCTATCCTATCGCTCCAGTGATACCTCTGACGAGCAAGCGGTCTGCGGTCAATCGGTCGGCCGTAGTATGACGCTTCGATGTTCACCCAACACTGTTCCTATTGTATTTTAATTACCTTCTACTCTTTGTAATAACACCTTAAAACCAGCAGCACGACAAATTAAAGAAGGAATTTAGAAAGGAAACTGGCATAGGTATTAATATGATGTTACAAGTGCAGTGTTTGGGTTCAGTAGAGTTCGCTCCGCAGCCACCTGCCACTTTAAAAAGCGCCTAACAAAAGAGCCTACTGCAGCGTTCCACATTAATGTCCGCAGCAGTATCGCATAAATTCATAATAGACTTAAAAAGTGGACGATACGTCGTCGTGATTTACATGGTTCCGTACAAAACTCGGAAGATTACCAAGTTGTGAGTAATGGCGGTGCATCGCGCCCGGAGCCCCTTACCGCGATAACTCTGCGTCGTGTACTTCCAAGGACGGACTACCCCTGGATTGACGCACTGCTAGTTTTATAAATTACAAGTTAAAAAAAAGTAGTCTATGTGTTAGTCCAGGACACAATCAATCTTTGTACTAAATTTAATTAAAATCGGTCCAGCCGTCAAGTTGTAACAAGCATACGGAGAGACAGAGCTACTTCCGATTTTATAATGAAGTATAGTTAAGTCTATGGGGAAAGTGTAAGCAATTCTAACCACTAATGGGTTTACTCATTACGGAAGAAAAAAAGAAATGAACTGAAACTAACGCATTTCTTTTTGATTTGTCTTATTGCTTAACGCGCCGGCGAACCCCGAGCGCAACTTCAATTCGGCAGCGTCAAAAACTTCGGGCTGAATATCGCTATCCCTGTTTAGTGACGAAGTTTAGCCACGCAGAGCGACAGTGATAGCAATAGAACGATTCTAAATTTGATTACATTTTGACCATGTTCCGTAATACCAAAAATGATGACTGAAAACTTGTTGTATTTTTCTCATTGTGTTGTTATTCTGTAACTAGACGATATAATCTATGTTCCCATGACTAGGATACGTAAGATGTTGTTGTTTTTAATACGAAACAAATACGGTTGAAAATAGGTCTTTTATGACGTAAAAACATGCAGAATGCGATACGCTTCTATTTCATTTTAGGTAAGTATTTTGATCTAATATATGGTTGGGAACCTAGATAAATACTATTCAAATTAAAATAATACCTTATTAATGTAGAAATATGCTCCAATTAGAAATGATCTTGGTAGTACGTGTTGTATGGGGATTGTCCCTCCGGTGTCCCCTTAATGATTTCAGTCTCTATCAAAACAATAAACAACTATACCTTCCATTTTTTATCTACAACGAGATCTCTTCCTGTTTATGCGTGGAGAGTTTAAAATAATGTTAGTTGGCCTCCAGTAGTTTATAGTCCATGGTTTACCTCCCGCTCGGGGATCATGTCCGCAAATTGCATCGAGTGCGGCGGGATGGCATCTCGCTGTGTTTTTGAATCGGTTGGACGGTTGAACGCATTTATAAACCTATACGTACTGCGAACACCTGAGGAACGGAATTTAGGAATTTACAATCCATTTACCGGATAACATCGCGGGACTCATCCATTTTTGAGTATAGCTGAACCAAAGTATAACAATGTTGTGACTTCCCATCCATCGCTAAAGAGTTACCCAGCTGTTTCAGGCAAGAAGTTTGCATAACCTGGCCGAGTCGCAATACTTTTATCATCAGCAAATACATTTTTAATTCAAAATTAAATAGATTTCAGCTATAGTAGCTTCATCATACAATAAACACAAAATAAATATACATGTCAAGTCAAATCGCGGCCCGTAATGCTGAACGGAACGAAATAATAGAAAGCTGTCACTTCCACTGTATTTCAGTTCAGTGCTCAATATTAAGGTCTCGCATCAGGTCAGGAAGAAGTTGTATAGTATAATAATTTAGGGGTAACAAAACCTTTTAAGTGTACATTTTGTAGTAAGCAATACTACAAAATGTATCGTGAACGAAGACTAAAAGTCCCTACCGTCTCTAAGAGTACCTACCATCACCAAGACCGGCTTGCTCAACGATCCATATATGTGTTAAGTGCCTAAATATGATTTAGAGAGTTGTCAATTGATAGAAATACATCAAATTTAAACATGGACAACCAGACGCTTCGCGGTGCGCCACCGCTACATGGTAGACATACCTCCCATATGCACGAAGCGGTACTCTTCCACCTTTATTATGCCCACCGCCAAGGAGTGGAACGCCTTGCCTTAGTTTGTGAGTTCCTAATAACTACAACCTAGGGGTCTTCCAGTCGTGAGTGAATAAGTTTCTTCTAAGCAAGCGTGATCCATCGTAGCCTGCATCATCGCTTACCATCAGGCGAAATCGTGGTCAAACGCTAGCCTATAAGTTAAAAAAAAGTGTTTAGTCGCTAAATACGTTTAAGGTTTGTTATACTATCCGGCCTAAGAGTACCTACCATCACTTAGATCTACAAATAATTACAGGCCACGCAAATATTTCTCACGCAGCGGAAATTGAACCCAAGCAACTTATTGGTGTGACATTTTTGGGGTTCTGCAGTACGATAAAAAAACCTTTTTAGTTTCGCTTTATCCGTCTATACGTCCGGAGTTACAGCCGTTTTACTTAGACTGTTAGTGCTGTATTACCCGTGCGCGATAAGTTGGGACCTGAGCGCGGTGTAGGAATCGCGGCTAGCTCTTCCCGGGATGCTGATAGAAAAGTCGAGTTTACTGTACAAAAGCTATATTGTATATATGAAACTACGACTATTTATGAGTGCGGTATGGATGGTTGCTGCTGGTGCACTGACTTCTGTAGGCGCCCCGGCCGCGCTCGCGGTACGAGTAACCTACTTAGGTCAAACTGCTGATGATGCTAATATACCAACTCGTATCTGTGTGATCGATGCATCGAACATACTCCCGAGGGCGAGGTACGAGATGAGAATGAGATGAGGCGCTACAATTGAGGGGTTAGTATTACATAGATGATCAATATTTTCTTAGACTAGGTGAATGTTAGGACAATGCTTTAATGCTTTAATCTAAGTGATTGCTTCATTACAAAACTAATCCCTATTATATACTAAAAACTGATTGTCCGCTGGTTGGCTGCTTGCTGATGGGTGAAGTTATTGTGTCTATATCACGTAAACTGGACCACCGCACGATTCCACTGGCACCATGCCCTAGCTCGGGCACGGGCTGCCGACGCGCACTAACACTATCTCCGCTGGAGGACGCCTCTCTCAGCGGGTGAGACGCGGGGGGTGGCACCGGCGGCGCCACCGGCTCCTTGGCGCGCGCGGAGGACGCACTGACGGCTCGTCTGCTTCGTCTCCACAGGAACACCAGGAACGCTGCTACGATCGTTGCTAATACGCTGTACGATATTGCGTATTGGTGAATATCGTGCGTTGTTAAGGTCACCTCCTGTTGTGCCGCTTCCTTCATCGCGCTGATTTGCTCGCTGAGCTGCTGTAGCGAGGAGTTAAGGTGATAATCTAGACTTGGTTCGATAAACGGTAACGTAACGTTGAAAGTGTGGTGCTGTATCGGAGCTATGTTGGTAAGTACTAGGTCCGATTTGAGATTAAGTGAACTTTGTTGTTGATAGGAATATAGTGTGACGTCACGCCCCTTTGCTGTGCATTGTTTTGTTAGGTGAATGAGCTCGGCCTTGCTGACTTGGCGGACTCGGGTTTCACGGTCACATATGATTGTAAGTGTGTAGGTATCACATGCGAAATATAAATAGAACGACGGGTCGTGTAATTGAACCCATTTATTCTGGCAGCTTTCTCTTTTGATCTTGCAGGTGTCTTGTCTTTTCCGTTTGACAGAACTTTTGTTCTGGACCCAGATGCTAGATGGGAGCTTGTAGCTGATAGATGTATGCTTCATCTTGATATTCACAGCCTTGAAGATCTACGATAGAAACCGGTAGATATGAGTCCCTCATCAGATTGCTATGTAATCTGTTGCTAGCTTGATGCTGATCATGTCGCTGCTGATTTGAAGAGGTACTGGTATCAAGTGGTATAGCTGGAAGTTGTCTCTGCTGATCAAAGGTAGGGTGATTTCGAATATTACATAATCTCAACTCATTCGTGCTTTTATCTTTAATATGTTATAAATTTTATATAAGTTTGACTGAATATTGTCTACAGGTAACGTTAGCTCTTTCGATATTTGACTTGAAACTATTTGAAGTTCGTTGCTAAGCTGCTTTGGTGTCAATAAATGTAGGTTTATCTTGCCATGGTAAATATCTGTCAGGGTGTCGAGGATCGTGTTCTGGATACGCTTCAAGTTTTGGATCATATTTGTGGTCGCCATTGCTGCTAGAGTAAACTCTTGTAGAATAGACATGCTTTCATACTCTTTTTGTAGCTGCTTGGTTGATTGAGTTATGTAGTTCAAATGTCTATTGAGAAGTTTATGCTGGGATTCTATTGCTTGTTCTTTTCGCTTAAGAACGTTGTACTCGGCTTCTACCACAGATGTCTGGTTCTTCCAAAGTTGCAGCAGGTGCTTCTCGTTGCTGTTTACGAGTTCAATGTCTTGCTGATATTTATCCGCAAAGCTTTGGTCGAGTACTCCAAACAACGTGTTTGCTATAGAGCCTACTGCATTGATAAGGCCGCGATGGGCCGACGACCGCTCGCCGAAATGCTGATTTAGTAACAGCTGATTGTAGTACTGTAGCTCGCTGTAATCGTGTTTCACTTGCAATAGAATCGTGTTACAATGGCTCGCCTCTTTAACCTTATCACATGTTTGTTCTAGATATTCGGTAAATGAATTAACTACTTTCTCTCCTTGCCAGTAAGGTCGCATGTCATAGTAAGATACGATTTTCCACTGGTCACGGATTAATAGCATTTTTCCTACCGGGTCGTGGTATAACGACTGATTACTAGTGAAATGAGTTATATTGGCCGATACGCTTGAACAAATGATATTCATAAAAAAGATCCATGCAAATGCAACGTTAATAAATCTAGGAAGCTGTTTTCTACCTAATTGGTTACTATATTTTGCTAAATGTGTTACATTTTGTTTGCTTTCGTCATGTTCCGTTTATACTACTTTGCTTTGTTCTATAGGTAAAACTGATAATTTTACTATAGGACGGTTTATAATGCCGTTTTTTGTTTTAAGAGACACCACTCTTACAAAATCATCATTTCCTTTGTGCACTTCTATCACTCTCCCCACAGGAAACTTCCCCGATGAGAAGTTGTCATCGTGAATAGTCACCATGTCGCCGACTTCAACGTTTCTTTTTGCTCTGAGCCACTTACTGCGGACAGATAATTGACTGAGATATTCGGCTTTCCATCTCTTCCACAGGTCTTGGAAGATCTTGTTTGTTAGGTGCCATCGGGTCCTAGCGTCATTGACGGTTTCTATAACTGTTAGGCCCGCGTTGCTGGTTAGAAAGTGTGATGGCGTGAGGAAGTCGATGTCATCAATGTCTTCAGATATCGGACATAGAGGCCTCGAATTAAGTCTTGCCTCGATTTGCGCCAACACAGTGCTGTATTCTTCGAAGGTTCTGTATTCTGTATGCTTGTTCACCTACAACTCTTTTCAGATGCTGCTTTAGGCTTCGGATGGATCGCTCCCAAATCCCTCCTGCACTTGGCCAAGAAGGGCAGTTCCAGTGCCATTCTATGTCCATCTCCGCTACTTCTCGATGGAATGACTCCTTAAAAACTTCCTCTAGCTGCTGATATTTTTCTTGAATGGCCTTGTTTGCGCCTACAAAGTTAGTTCCGTTGTCGGAGTACATATGCTTAGGTGTTCCGCGTCGTGTTGCCATTCTTCTCAATGCTGCTATGAAAGAGGCGCTGCTCAAATCGGAAACTAACTCTATATGAACTGCTTTTGTAACCATGCAGATAAACAGCGCTACGTAGCCTTTCGTTGTTTTTATTCCTCGTCCTTTGTTGGCTTTGACTGGAATAAAACTCGTTAAATCTACCCCTGTGTGATAGAACGCTGGTGCTGGATTAGTTCTAAAATCAGGGTATTCGCCCATCATCATCATCATCATATCAGCCGTAGGACGTCCACTGCTGGACAAAGGCCTCCCTCATTGATTTCCAGGAACTGCGGTTGGAAGCGCAGAACAGATGGCCGATGGGGCCGAAAGGTTCTCGAGTGGAGGCCACGGACCGGCAAGCGCAGCGTAGGACGTCCACCCACAAGATGGGCAGACGACTTGGTAAGAACCGCAGGTCGGCGTTGGATGCAGGCCGCTTCGCCCATAATCTGCTGTAATTTAATGGGCTCTTGTTTTCTGCAGGTGACACATCTAAGGATCTGTTTTTTTAACTGCGCGGTTGCCTTTAACTATCCAGTACCTTTGTCTCAGAAAGGACGTGGTAAGCCAAGGACCACCGTGGAAGGTGAGCTCGTGGGCTTGTTGGATGAGAAGCTCAGTTAATCTGCTGCTGTATGGAATGATACTAGGAAATTTCATTTCTGCATTGATGTTTGCATTACTGAGTCTTCCTTTGACTCTTAAAATACCGTCTTCGTCCACATATGGATTTAAGTTTGCTAATTGGTTATGTAATAGGTATTCTATGTCGTTATAAAACTCTTTACGCTGTACCTGTTTTATAATAATTAATTTTGCTGATCGAAGCTCGTGTAACTTGAGATACTTCGGCTGCCTTTGTTTACCAACACTAGGGGTCAACACGCGTCGTATCCACGCTAAAATCCTTGTTATTTTATTAAACGAACTGTAACGTGTAAGTAAATCTTCGACGATGCTGCTGTTATCGGAGATGTTACTAATTACGTTCACGTGCTTTTTAATTTCTTCGTTCGTAGTAAAATTCATTCTTTGCTGTTTTGGTTTGAAATTGAGTGACGATAAGAATGTAGGTCCTTGCCACCACAACTTATGCTCTTTGAGCTGTAATGACGTCAGACCTCTGCTTGCAGCGTCAGCTGGATTCTCTTTGGTATTTATGTAATGTCAACACTCTGGTGGCAAAGTGGTGATGATTTTCGTCACCCTATTTGCTACAAAGAACTTCCAGCGCTCCGGAGAACCTTGAATCCAGCTGAGCGTTACTTGGGAGTCGCTCCAACCATAAACTACGACTTTGAAGTTACTGATGCTTTTGACGATTTATATCATAAGTTTTGTCAGTAGTTCAGCTGCACAAAGCTCCAAACGGGGCAAAGACACGGCCTTGCTGCTCGGTACTAACCGGGTTTTTGCTGCGGCTAGCACTACTGACACTGAGTCATGTGTTACGATTCTCGCGTATACTACACATGCGTATGCTTTTATGGATGCGTCACAGAACCCATGAAGTTCGATCACGTCACCGTTTTTGCTTTATAACCACCGGGGAATCGTAAACTGATTTATGATGTGTAAATCTTTTTTCAGTTGAATCCACTCTTCCTTGATATTTGGCGAAACTTCATCGCTCCACTGAACGTCTGAATTTTGCCAAACATGTTGGAATAATAGTTTCAATTTTGTTATCAACGGAGCTAACCATCCCAAAGGATCGAAAATATTAGAGATTTCACACAGAAGCATTCTCTTGGTCAGCTTTGTTGTGCTAGTTTCAGTTAGATCACATTGAAAAGTGAACTCGTCCTCGGTGGAGTTCCATTGTATACCTAACGTTTTTGCTGTGCTTTCTGTTTTAAAGGTAAACAATAGCGGCTGATTGTTATTGTTTTGTTCGACTTCTTCTAATAACTGTTTGTCATTTGAGGACCATTTTCTTAATGAAAAGCCTCCGCTCTTGAGGCACGCGTTCATTTCCGCTATCCTCTGTTTCCCTTCTTCAATGCTGTGGGCCCCTGATACCCAATCATCCATGTAAAGCTGCTCTTGGATGCACTTAGCTGCATTAGGGAAATTATTTTGCTCGTCTTTTGCTAACCTTCGGAGAGTCATCATGGTAAAGAACGGTGCTAATTTTGTTCCATAACTTATCGTGCTTAAGGTGTAAGCTCTGATAGGTTGATTCTCATGATCTCTCCACAAAATTTGCTGCAGATATTGGTCCTGCTGATGGACCAATATCATGCGGAAGCATTTTTCGATATCTGCTGTGTATACAAAACGATATTGCCTCCACTTGAGAATAATCTGTAGTAGATCCTGCTGTAGCTTCGGACCCTTGTACATCATGTCGTTGAGACTGTTTCCTGATGAAGTTTTTGCGGATGCATTAAAGACCACTCGTAGCTTTTTTGTACTCGAGTCTTCTCTGAGCACCGCATGATGAGGTAAGAAGCATTCTAGTTCCACGTTCACCTGGCTGCTTGAAGTCGCTAACTTCATGTGATTAAGCTGCTCATATTCACTTATAAAGTGCTTATATTGCTTTGTTAAATTTTCTTGTTTTCCTAACTTACGCTCTAAGTTTTTAAATTGTGCTATAGCTATCTCCTTAGACGATCCCAATTTCTCCTTTACATCCGGTTTCATTGGTAATCGAACCTCATATCGCCCGCTGTCTAAGCGTTTAGTGGTAGCGTTGAAGTAATCTAGGCAGGTTTGATCTTCTACCGACATTTCGTTATGTTCTTGAATGTCTTCAATCTTCCAGAACTGATGTATATCCTCAATGTTGTTAAGGATAACATTGCAATGAAAAGAAGTCTTTACACTGCCGCATAGAAGCCACCCTAGCTGAGTATGCTGCGCTAGGGGCTCAGATTGTGTATGTCCGTGGATTAACCCCTCCATCAGGATGTTGGAGTACACCTCTGCACCAAGAAGAAGGTCAACCGGACGGCTGATATTAAAATCCGGGTCTGCAAGGCTGATATGTGCTATATGTTTCCATGACGGTTTAGCGAATGTCCTATTTGGCAAATGTTTAATTAGGTTGTTCATTATTAAAGCGTCCGTAGTAAACATAAAATCAGTGTAAGTTGATCGACAAGTAATTTTAAGTTTACTCTTGCAGCTATTTTTTCGCTCTCCTACCCCAAAAATAGCTCCTTTGCAACTCTCGCGCTTTAACCCTAGCTGCTGTGCTGCTCTCTCAGTAATTACCGAGACCTGTGAGCCCTGGTCGATCAGTGCTCGCAAAACGTGTTGGTTGTTATCTGCTGCGGTAACTTTAACCAAAGCAGTCGCTAATAAAATCTCAGAAGTTTCCTCTCGCTGAGATGTCTGAATATTGTAGTTACCATGCTGCTGCTGTTGTTTACTATGCTTTAAGTTTAAGCTCTTAGTTGACGAACTAGATCTAGGTTGACTTGCGAAATAATCATGCAAAATTGTGTGATGCTTTTCGTTGCATTTGTGGCATCTTTTTGCTGAATAGCACTTGGCCCCTTCGTGATCATAAATGCAATTCGTACAAAAATCTAATTTATTTAGTAATTTAATTTTTTGTTCGTTGGCTAATTCCAAGAATCTGCTGCAATTTATTAACATATGACCAGAATCGCATCGAGGACACTTATTTGCTGACGCCGACATGTGTAATGATTTCGCAATTTCATGCGCTTTGTTACTTTTACCATCACTAATAAAAGGTTTATTTTTATGGTTTTGATAGTGAGACGTTTGCTGATGAGATGATGGGCTTTTAAGTGTCCCATCTTGTCGTCGCCGAGATGACTCTATAGTGGTAAACTTGTTCTCTAGGAAGTCCGTAAAGTCTTGTAGAACCGGTAGTTCTCGCGAATTCTTCAAGGGTTCTATGTACTCGGCAAAGGACTCACCATCTAACTTCTGGGACAATATGTACACAAGAAGAGGGTCCCATGACTTTGTGTCGATACCTAGATTCTTAATGGCGTGGAAACTCTCTAAAGTAACGTCATGAAGTCGTTTGATGGCTGCATACGACTGCTGCTGTATGTTGGCTAGATTGTAGAAGGTGCTAACGTACGACGTGAAGATGTGTCTCTTGTTGTTGAACCGATGGTTCAAGATTTCCCAACAGCTTGCATAGTTGTCCGCGCTGATTGGAAGATGCTGTATCAAACGCTCCGCTTCTCCCTTGAGCTTACTCTTAAGAAACTGCATCTTCTGAGCGTTTGACAACGATGGATTTTTGTGGATAGCTTCATCAAACAGATCCTTGAACGATACCCACTGCTGAAAGCTACCTGTGAAAACGGGTATATCCATCTGAGGTGTGGTCTTGTCGCGATACGATGTCGACCATATCCTTGAGCTTAAAGCTTTCCTCAGGCCGTTGATGGTACGCTCGTGCTTGTTGAAGTTGTACTCGTACGCTTCGTCTTCTCCCAACTCCAACATGATCTCCCAATGGTAGTTGTCCACAACCGTCCAGCGAGTTTGTAAGGCTCGCAGGGCGTCTTCGTATTCCCATTTTTTTTAGTATGACTCTATATCTATGGTATCTACCGTTTTTGAAAAAGCTTTAAAATTAATTAACTGCTTACGTAGCATAACATCTAGCTGGCTATTGGTACCTAAATCCTCGTCTCGCTGTACACGGGGGTTTGGCGGTGGTGATGCCGGGGTCTGCGGCCGCTGCTGTCTGCCGCTGGATGGACCTACTTCCGGCTGGCTTTCTCCGGGATCAGAGACCCCTAATTGCTGCTCTAGATCTAAGTAATACATATCGATCGTCGTTTTCGCTGCTAGGTACGACTTGTTAGTTCGCTCAAACTCAGAATCGGCAAAGTACTTATGACTTTTACTTTCGAAAGGCAAAAGCTTTTCGTGGTTTTGCTCATACTCTCTCCAATACGCTTCCAGAATGTCTATTTTGCGTATACCGTACTCCAAAGTCTTACGCTCGCTGCTATCCTTTTTAAAATTAATAAGGACTTTCCTAATATTCTCCGCTAAATCTTTTTGTTGAGAATAAAGGGCCTCCATAACGTCGGTGAAAGTTCGAGCACGTTCGTTCGAATGAATGAAAAGGAACGCTCTTACTTGTAAGCCGTTTGTCCTACGGCTGTTGCCGGACTTTGCGTAGGTTGCAACCCACCGCAGTGCTGGCTGAAGATGCTGAGGGCGCGAGCGGTTCGCTCACTGCTGCTGCTGGCCTGAATGGGTAGCTCCCCACGTCAGGTGTCGATGATAGCTTTCCAATAATCTCACTGGTAAAGCTAAGATCACTGAATCTAATGGCTGCTGGTACGTCCGAAGCACTCACGGTACGACTTGTTACGATCGCGCTATGAATCCTCGAACGGTATCTCGAAGGACCATGTAGGAATCGCGGCTAGCTCTTCCCGGGATGCTGATAGAAAAGTCGAGTTTACTGTACAAAAGCTATATTGTATATATAAAACTACGACTATTTATGAGTGCGGTTTGGATGGTTGCTGCTGGTGCACTGACTTCTGTAGGCGCCCCGGCCGCGCTCGCGGTACGAGTAACCTACTTAGGTCAAACTGCTGATGATGCTAATATACCTACTCGTATCTGTGTGATCGATGCATCGAACACGCGGTGACGTCATATTGGCTTGTTTGTACCGCCCGCAAAAAAGCAAACATAACAAGCAGCCACCCGCGGCTTCGTCTTTGTTTTTTTTAACCTAATTTAATATGTTACTCAGGGAGGACGCTGCTTTTTATCTAATCTTTTTAACACTATTTGAATAAAATAAAAATACAATGTTTAAGTTTATACATTTATTTTATCTATTATTTACATTATCTCATCTTCGTCACTACTTAGTGGATTTATGCCTTCTAGAGGTTGTTCTTCGTCCTCAGTCCTCACTATAATCACTCGACGAAGAGGTATCCGATAAATTTACAATTAATTGCGATTCATTCGTCTCTTGTAAGAGGTCATCGTCCCAATACTTTGGTCGAAGCCTGTCCACATGGTTGACTTCTTTTTTCCAGACAACAAAACAATAACACAAACGAAAACTAAAAGAATTCCAGAGCGCGTCGTTACGTGACGTAGGCCAGTACGAGACTAAAAACCCTAGTAAAAATAGTGATGCGAACGGTACAATACGGGCGCCATCGGGGAAGTGCAGGGGAAGCGGTCGGGGAGTCGCATTCCTAGCAGGTCCCAAGTTATCGCGCACGAGTAATACTTACAGATATGGCATAATGATACATTTCAGTGATCCATCGTAAATTATAAAACAAAAACTAAAAAAAAAACTTGACCCTATAGTCCATTACTAAACCTGGGGTAAAAAAGGAATCCTGACTACAACCCTGTGTCCCGAATCTCTGATTGTTTATTATTCATCACTCGTCCCGAAAACAGCAATATGAACTTATATTAGAGTCTGTATTTGTTTAGTCCATGGAATATCTCTGCGGATCAATTAATAACAAATAGACGACGTATTTATATTGAAATTATTGCGTATTTCCATGGTTTCCATATCACGTCTAAACGTTTCAGTATGTCTGTTAATAGATTGTCCCATAATTTAAACCTTTTTGCTGTGTTTTAGGGGTTCGGGCTAAAATGATCGGAATCCTTATAAATTAAATAAATAAATATTGCTGGTCAATTCACACAACGCTATCTAGCCCCAAACTAAGCAGAGCTTGTATTATAGGAACCAGATAACTGATAGAATACTTATACACTTTTTTTTTGTAAATACATACTTATAATATATAGAAAAACAACCAGACCCGGAACTAATATCTGTAGATCATGCAAACATTTGTTCCGCGGCGGGAATCGAACCCGCTACCTTATGGGGCAACTCTGTCTGTCCGTCCGTCCGTTCGTCTGTCACAGCTGATTATCTCAGAAATTATTGAGGCTATCGACATTTGCAGCATTTATAAAGAATGCAAGCTCACTCTTATAGTGTTTTTTTAATTGATTTTCTGAGTGATGATAAACTATTTGTGTTAGTACTTTATTCTATTTTATTCACACATATCGGCCATATTTCTATCATCATCATCATCATCAGCCGGAAGACGTCCACTGCTGAACATAGGCCTCCCCCTTAGATCGCCACAACGAGCGGTTGGTAGCCGTTTGCGCCCAACGGCTCCCCGCGATTCTTACTAGATCGTCGGTCCACCTTGTGGAGGGCCGGCCTACGCTGCGTCTTCCAGTCCGTGGTCTCCACTCGAGAACCTTTCTTCCCCAACGGTTATCGGTTCTACGAGCGATGTGGCCTGCCCATTGCCACTTCAACTTGCTAATTTTGAGAGCTATGTCGGCAACTTTAGTTCTTCTGCGGATTTCCCCATTGCGGATTTTGTCACGCAAAGAAACACCGAGCATAGCCCTCTCCATAGCTCGTTGAGCGACCTTGAGCTTGGTCATGAGGCCATGAGTAAAGGACCACGTTTCAGTGCCATAGGTCATCACTGGCAACACACACTGGTTGAAGACTTTAGTCTTCAGACTCTGGGGAATTTTGGACGAGAAGATATCGCGAAGTTTCCCGAACGCTGCCCAGCCTAGTTGGATTCTTCGTGCGACCTCTTTGTCGAAGTTGGACTTACCTA
The DNA here is from genome assembly GCA_918857605.2 of Philereme vetulata. Lineage (NCBI taxonomy): Eukaryota > Metazoa > Arthropoda > Insecta > Lepidoptera > Geometridae > Philereme > Philereme vetulata. Next base: position 6,502,874 of record OU975471.1, on the reverse strand, counting down.
ATTGGACAGTTTGTCCTAGGTATACATATTCGTCGACAACTTCGAGAGTATCGCCCCCAACAACTACCGGTACGGGCGCAACATGGATATTTGACATGATTTTCGTCTTATCCATGTTCATTTTAAGACCACATTTCTATACTTCGTGTTAATTATGTATACATTTTTTAGACGCACAATTTTACTACCTATAGGTATAATAGGTACTTACTTGATATATTAAAATAACATACGATTATATTTTATTGTAATTACCACACAGAAACAATATGACACTAAAATAAAACTAAAATGACAACACAATGGACGACCTTATCACTAAGAGCAATCTCTTCCAGGTAACCCTTAGTTTCTTCATAAGGTTTCAAACTTAGCTAAGTCCTAGGCTAAATGGCAACTTGTCTCAACACTCGCAACATACCAATTACCATAGATCTGCCCTCTACTCAGCGATCTCGACCTTGTTATTGTTCCAGTCATTATAGCAATCACCTCGAGAGCGCAAGCTAGTCTGATCTCCAACACCCCAGTTATCTACCCCCGTTCATTTAAAGGATATTGATGAGCAATTGGGACGTGAAACCGAGTTAAAATGCTGCAGTTCTAAGAAAAGTACGCTATACCAACTTGATAACCCATCCCGCTATCACTTCAAATGTTATCTGTAAGAGATTTCTTTCTGCGAGAACACCGCCGCTTATTTCCTCGAGACTTATTCTTTATTGTAGGTTTTAAATAGATACAAGACATAAAACTTACAGAATGGACATTATACTTACAAAGGCAAGTTTAACTCTTTTATGAGTTTATTCGTAGAAAATGGTGTACTATTTGCTTTGTGTCTTCTATTTTGTCTGTAGTTTTTATTTTTTAATGTTCGTGTACAATAAAGTGTTTTCATTCATCCATTCATTTCATTAATTCATTCATGGTGTTGACAATAATTTTCTGTGGTGAAAAGGCAAGTAGACATAACAGAAAGTCAGTCAGAAGAGCCGTGGAGGGCTAGTGGGATGTACCGCGACTTCAAATCGTCTTCGCGACTTTTTAGGTTATGTGATTGATCATACGTGCTCAAAGGGGTAAAGACATCGTGAAGAAACCGGAACGGCTTGTAATTGCGCGCATGCTCAATGGAAAAACCCAGTTCCATAATTCTCCTTTTGAATTTTGACCAGAACCGGTTCCGAACTCTACACTCCGGCCACCTAATTACATAAAATCAGCGACAACAACTCGACAACAATCGGTGGCGAAACATAATTTCTATTGTGTTGTGCACCTTTTTAATAAATATTATGGATTATGAAGAAAACTCAGCTGATAAAATATCTATTTGTAGACGCTTTCTTCGAGCCAAAGTCAATAATAGTGCCAAATGCAAAACTTGTAACAAAATAATTAAATCTGTAGGAGAAAGTACAAGTGAATAAAATAAACATTTGAAAACAGTGCACCACGGTTCGGCTGTGATACAAATCCTTCATTGAGCGGAAATACAATACCAAACACGTAAACTGGATTCGGATGTTCCACTCACAAGCTTCAAAACAAACTTGACTGATTACTTTGAATTCGACGAAAATCCTTCTACTGCAGTTAAATATCCCCAATGGTTTTATGAGATGGTATCCCTCTTTGGACACTAACAAACTCCAATGATCTCAGACAAGTATTTCAAAAAGCAGGATACATGCTTTTCAAATCCAAGAACACCTTTACAGAGCTTGTTCTTAAACATCACGAGCAAAAATAAGATAAGCTAATGAATGAAATTCTAATATAAAAAGGAATTTATTTCGACGATCTCAAATAGAAACCACAGATAGTTAAGTTAAACCTTACATTCCATCTCCTACTCTTATTGGACCCATTAAATTCAAAAATTTGGGGACTCATACGGGTTTGTGGGTACGGCAAAAGCTTCAGACCTACGGGGTTTCTTTAGAACGAAACATTGTTGGCACAACCACTGATGGTTGTAGCGTAATTTGGAAATCGGCAAACTATTGACTCTTTATATCAACAATGAATCGCCCATGTCGTCCAGTTGGGTTGGACGTGTTTCTACAAAAGACCAGCTGACGATGACGCAGAAATTGGACAGCAAAAGCAAGACTTGGATGGAGAAGAACCTTTAAATCAATTAGCCCGGCGAAACTAAAAACTATATTTTTATCAAAAAAAACTCTGAATCTGATGATACAGGAAATTCCGATGATGACGGAGTTCAATTTGAAGAGGATACTAGAAGCTAAGGGTATGAAAGTGAACAGCTTAGCTTCAGATACTATGGCTTGCTATTAAAAGTTTGAACGATTGTGAAACTTTTAAAAAGTCTCGACCAACGACGATATTTTACAAAATGATTTACTTCCTGAATTTGGGAAAGAGTATTCTTCGGTTTAGATCTCCTTAATTTGACTGAAATATATTTTATCAATTTTCAAGCAAATAAACTCATATTTTTGCAGTTTTTCGACTGGTAAATTAGTATGGAAAATTGATGTAAATTTAAACAGTGTCAGTTTCGTGGTGATATAAGTTATTCCATAGTTATGGTTGTTTTTATAAAGTCTTTATTTACGATAAAACAACATTATTTTGCTCATGTTATTTGGATTTTGTTGTCAAATAACAAAGTTTTGGCCGCATGGTGCTTTTATCGATAGGAGAGGTTACAAGTTTTGTGATGGCTTGTTTCTAAATACATATAAAAGTAATAATGAATTATATTTATATTAATAATTAATTAATAATGCATTATATTAATAATGTAATGCATTAATGCATAATTTATCTTAAAAAAACCATATAAATAATTTCTATAGATTCCTTAGATAAAAAAGAGAAGATACGGTACGCGCTTACGTTGCTAATGGTCAAACTAGGCGCTGCTGCACTACATAAATAATCTCACGCAGCCGTTTATAAAGTAAGTTACATCACGTTATTACGGGGAGTGTCAACCCGGTGAGCGAGACAGAGCGAAGAGTCTATGTTTAGTGCAAGCGAGAGAGAATCAAGTGTCAGTTGCGGCGCCGAGTCGCCGTAGTACGAGCCTTGGTACGAGCACACGATTGTGACTGAAGCGAAATTGTGTGTATTAACCTAATTTGAGCTGCCCACTTACGAGACGCTTGTGCCGTATCTTCCCTGTATGTTTTTATCTAAGACTAGCTGACCCATCCGCAGCTTCGCACGCGTAGTTTTTCAATAAAAACATTACCCTCCTTCTGCGCAGTTGGATAAAAAGTAGCTTATGTCACCCGGGGATAGTGTAGCTTCCCAACAGTGAGAGATTTTTTTAAATCGGTCCAGTAAAAGTCGGTCGGAGCCTATTCGTTACAAATAAACAAACAAACAAATCTTTCCTCTTTATAATATTAAGAAATATGGTATCCCGAAGTTTTTTGTAGATATGTTCTTTAATATTGTACATAGGCTGCTATTTAAGAATCCGGAACTGGCCACTGCATAAATAATATTTAAAAAGAAATTATCACGTTTAAAAATGGAACTCTTTGGCTGTAGAATGCAGGTTATTTCGTCCGTCTGTCAATTGTTTTCATTGTGTGGCGCGATTTCAAAAATTGCGTGTCATTATCACAATGTATTTATCTCGAGAAAATTTTCGTGCAATGAATTTTTATGATTTTCGATGTGGTCTAACTCAACAGCAGTGTATCGATCAACTCAGTTCGACTTTTGGGGATAAAGCACCATCGAAGACTACTGTGTATCACTGGTTTAGTGAGTTTAATCGTGGACGTCGTATGCTCACGGACGAAATTAAAGATGGTCGGCCTAAATCAGTTGTTGTGCCACGAAACATCCACGCAGTGCGTAAACTAATAATGCAAGATCGTCATGTGACATATCGAGAGATAGAGGCGATCTTGGGCATTAGTATGACGAGTATACATAAGATATTACACGAACACTTGGCTGCAAAAAAAGTTTGTTCGCGTTGGATACCGCACAACTTGACAATAGATCAAAAACAGGCTCGTGTCGATTGGTGCAAAAAAATGATAAAAAAATACAATCGTGGTGCATCAAAAGCTGTATATAATATCTACACAGGTGATGAATTCTGGATTTATGCATATGACCCCGAAACTAAGCAACAGTCAACAGTTTGGGTCTTCCAACATGAGCCGAACCCAACAAAAGTTGCTCGTGCGAAAAGCACTTTGAAGCAAATGGTCGCCTGTTTTTTTGGTATAGATGGACACGTGGCTACTGTACCCCTAGAAAATTGTAAATCTGTCAATTCAGAGTGGTACACGACCATTTGTTTGCCAGAAGTCTTTGCAGAAATCAGGAAGAATAATCCACAACGCAGAATCATTCTCCATCACGACAATGCAAGCTGTCACACTTCGGGTGAAACGACCCGATATTTGGAGGGTGAAACGGTGGAATTAACGGGTCATCCGCCATATAGCCCTGATTTGGCACCCAACGACTTCTTTTTATTCCCAACCGTGAAGAATAAATTACGTGGTCAACGATTTTCAACCCGAGAAGAAGCCGTTGAGGCATTCAAAAATCATGTTTTGGAGATACCGTCTTCCGATTGGAAAAAGTGCTATGAAAACTGGTTTCACCGAATGCAAAAGTGCATTGATCATCATGGCGAATATTTTGAAAAGCAATAAAACCATATTTAACAGTCAATGATAGTTATTTTATTTTATTCCGGATACATATGTAAATAGCAGCCCTCGTAGAACATACTTTTGTTCTATCATCAATAGTTTCCGCAGCGCATGCGACGAAAGACGTTTTAGGGCACTTTTTTACACCTTGGGTTACGTTACTTAAATTTTAGTAAGGATCCCTAATCTTTTCTAGCATTAAATATAGCCCTCAGGGTAAATGTAGCTTTTTAATGGTGAAAGAGTATTTGATATCGGCACAGTAGTTTTTAAGTTTATTCATTACAAACATACACACAAAAATACATAAATACAAATCTTTCCTCTTTATAATATTAGTATAATAAATACATTACCCTCCCTCTGCGCAGTTGGATAAAAAGTAGCCTATGTTACTCAGGGATAATGTAGCATGCTAATGGTGAAAGAATTTTCGAAATCGGCACAGTAGTTTTTGAGTTTATTCATTACAAACATACACACACACACATAAATACAAATCTTTCCTCTTTATAATATTAGTATAGATATACTCTGATTTTCTAAATCGCCCAAGCATAACAAAAGGCCTGTCAAGTCTCACGTCACCAGTTGTGTTACAAATATGTCACGTCACACAACGTCAACGATTTGTTTGCGCAAGCCTTGTGCAAGCCAGGCTTGTAAAAGGCTTGCGCAAACCTCTGGGGGAAGATTTCGTTCAGGGACGAATAATCTCTATGAATTCTCTCTCTGACGACCTCCGTGGTGCAGTGGGCGAACAGACGGCTGAGACGCAGGAGGTAGCGGGTTCGATTCCCGCCGCGGAACAAATGTTTGTATGCTCTACAGTTATTTGTTCCGGGTCTGGTTGTTTCTACTATATATAGTATGTATTTATAAATAAACGTGAATGTGATGTGTTTGCTGACGAATGGAAGGAATTGATGCTGGTATGTCTGAGGTATTGTGAGATTGATGTATGAAAGGTTTTTAATTTAACAATTCAATTTATGATTTATGTGTGTGATTTAATTATTTTATTTATATTAATGTGTATTATTTAAATGTAAGTTTATAGTTAATTTGTATACTGTGTAGATTCTTATTGTAATTTAGATTTTAATTTGACAATGTTTTATGTAATTAATGTTTTAATTATTTTATATTCATCATCATCATATCAGCCGTAGGACGTCCACTGCTGGACAAAGGCCTCCCTCATTGATCTCCAGGAACTGCGGTTGGAAGCGGCCTGCATCCAACGCCGACCTGCGGTTCTTACCAAGTCATCTGCCCATCTTGTGGGTGGACGTCCTACGCTGCGCTTGCCGGTCCGTGGCCTCCACTCGAGAACCTTTCGGCCCCATCGGCCATCTGTTCTGCGCGATATATGGCCTGCCCATTGCCACTTCAACGTGCTAATCCGTCGGGCTATGTCGGTGACTTGAGTTCTCCTACGTATCTCCTCATTTCTGATTCGGTCCCGTAGAGAAACCCCGAGCATAGCCCTCTCCATAGCTCGTTGAGCGACTCTGAGCTTATTCATAAGGCCAATAGTGAAGGACCACGTCTCGGTTCCATATGTCATCACTGGTAACACACACTGATTGTAGACTTTCGTCTTAAGGCACTGAGGTATGTTGGACGAAAAGACGTTGCGAAGTTTCCCAAACGCTGCCCATCCGAGTTGGATTCGACGATTGACCTCTTTCTCGAAGTTGGACCTACCTAATTGGACTGTTTGTCCTAGGTATACATACGCGTCGACAACTTCAAGAGCCGAGTTCTCAACCATAACTGGGGCAGGGACGACATGGACATTCGACATGATTTTATATTAATTAGTATTATTGGTTAATCCGTTCTAATTGAATAAATAAAATGCATATAAGTATTCTATCAGTTATCTGGTAGCTCTGCTTGGTTTGGGGCTAGATAGCGCTGTGTGAAATGTCTAGCAATATTTATTTATTATTTAATTATTTATTTAATAAGTTCAAATTCAAATTTCCTCTGTAGGAAGAATTTGATTTGATTTCTAGGTTTGTTCAAGGTTCCAAGGCCCCATAAGGTCTCTTTCGACATGACATCGATCTTTTCCTTTATCTGGCTCATGTAACTTATTCGCGGCCTTCCTCTTCCATATTTTCCTTCTAATTTTCTTAAATTTTTAAGATTCCGTACCCTAAGGGTAAAACGGGATCTTACTACTAAGACTCCGCTGTCTGTCTATCTGTCCGTCTGTCACGTCCAGGCTGTATCTCATGAACCGTGATAGTTAGAAAGTTGAAATTTTCACAGATGATGGATTTCTGTTGCCGCTATAACAACAAATACTGAAAACAGATTAAAACAAATATTTAGGGGGGCTCCTATACAACAAACGTGATTGTTTTGCTCGTTTTTGCTCGATATTGATAATGGCAATAGGTAGACGCTTGAAATATTCACAGAATATTTAGTGAAATATTCACATTAAAAATAAATAATTAAATTAAAATAAAACAAATAGTTAACGGGGGGGGGGGGCTCCCATACAACAAACTCGATTTTTTTGCTCGTTTTGCTAAATATTGATAACGACAACAGGTAGACGCTTGAAATATTCACAGAATATTTAGTTATATATTCACTTTAAAATTAATAACTAAATTAAAATAAAACAAATATGAATGAATGAATGAATGAAAACACTTTATTGTATACAGTATGAACAAAAAAAATACAAACAAAATAGAAAATATAAAGCAAATAGTACAATGGGCAGTCTTATCGCTTAGAAGCGATCTCTTCCAGACATCCTTATGTGTGGCTGAAGAGGGGGGCTCCCATACAACAGACATTATTTTTTTGCCGTTCTTATAGATAATGGTACGGAACCCTTCGTGCGTGAGTCCGACTCGCACTTGGCCGGTTTTTTCCTTTAACCCTCAATTGGACTTATAATTTTAAACATAAGAGTTGACCACCAGCTTACATAAATCTATTCGGTACGTTTCCAGACTTTATTTGTTCCAGGGAGAGCCTTCTTGAATTCTTGTTAAAGCAATTGATACCAGGATCAAACAAGGTCGGCTCGTAGGTTGTAGGTATTGTCATCTCCACGCCTCGTTACCCAAAACGATTTCGATAGACCGAGGAGAACTGCAGATAACCCTACCTTATTTAGAACCAATGTGAGACAATACTTAGTATGAAAAAGCTTGGTTATTGCATGGTTGTTGGTTTTGATATACCTACGGTGTTTTTACTGTTCCCGCTCGTTGTCATCAGAAGTTACGTATGAATGATGAAATTCAATTCATTTACCATAAAAAAACAAACATAATGAAACACAATAAGTACATCGGCCGGTCTAAATGAAATTATATTCTGTAATCACAATAAATAAATAAATATTGCTGGACATGTCACACAGCAATATGCCCACAAATAATCTGTAGATCATGCAAACATTTGTTCTGCGGCGGGAATCGAACCCGCTACCTCCTGCGTCTCAGCCCGCTATACGCGCCACGGAGGTCATCGTAAATTTGTCCTCAGGTATCAAGTGTTGGTCTGGTTACCGATTGGACACATTCTAGATTAGACACAATCAAGTAAGAGTAAGAGATGGTGGAAGAAGCATGGCTGGAAATACATTTTACATTTAGTCTGCCCACGACATCTGGGGTGAAAAGTAGCACGCGCATTCCACGCTGCATTTCGTGAAGTAAAGCGTCAAAATGGCGTCGTCATTACCCAAGCAACCCACAAAACGAAAGCATGAAACTCTAACTTTAGTAAATATATATAAATATATAATCATTTGTTGTTCCTTTACATTATAATCCGCCCTTTTCAGTAATCCGCCGATGGTTAGTATTTTATGGTGGCGGATTAGCGAGTGAGTACTGTATGTATTTACAGATTTCTATTTGGCGTATTTGGAGAGCCGTCTTGTGAAGAGTGGTCTTGTGAAGAGTCTAGTGGGATGTAGGTAACCAATCATCTGATTCGGAGGTTGTGTGGCTTTTTGGTATAGGGTTTTCTACTCGAAAAACGTATGTGTGCATTTACTCAAACTCCAGACGGTGAAGGAAAACATCGTGTGGATACCGGCAATAATCACGTAAATGCTTAACTTATAATGGAAACAGTGGGCATGTATCAATCGTAATGTTTGGACTTGCCTCTGACTACCCCCTTGTATCTTTACGTTGTTGTTTAGAAATAAATAAGTGATAAAATATCGCTAAACACAGTCTTGGTATTTTAAACTATTAATAATCCACTGACTCGACAGGCTCGAGCGCCTCTAAAAGTCTTTTGACAAAATTGTTATTTATAACTATTTCACGTCTAAATCTAGAAATTATATACTGCTTTTTATGCACTACGCTTAATCTATAATATAAAAATGAATCACAAAATGTGTTGGTAAACGCGTACCTCAACAACGCCTGGACCAATATGGCCAATTCTTTTTTTGTTGTATTTCTTATTATCAGGAGAAGGTTTTTAAGAAAGAAAAAATTAAGAAAATTGCAGGCAAAATTAGAAAATTTAAGAATACTTAACCACCATATAAAATTACATATTTATAATCTAACCTTAGCGCTTTTATAATGTAACCTTATGACGTGTGACATAGAATTGACAGAATGCGTGCTGCAAATATCGTCAAAGAGGATGTAAAAAAATGAATATCGTTTGAAACATATGGTTCGGTAGGAGTTATCCCGGGATATATTGTCTATATATATAAAAATTAATTGCTGTTCGTTAGTCTCGCTAAAACTCGAGAACGGGTGGAGCGATTTGGCTAATTTTGGTATTGAATTATTTGTGGAAGTCATTCATTTTCTCATACATAATGATGGCCGGGGACAACAATTGATAATTCTGCCAGGGTGACTTATATTGACAGCCCGCGTTATACCTATGCAAGTCAAGCCGATACGAAGTTCGGCGGGTCCACTAGTTTAAAATAATTTTATATGTACTTTGTCTAGCACACATTTTAAATTTTTAGTTGTAGTATCAACCAACGAGTCTGCTTAGTGAGTAGTGGCGGGTTCCTATATCCGTCGGTAATCAGCTACGACTTGTTACTCCTTGAAAACATGCCAAAAGTTTAACACTAGTTTGACACTTCTTCATTGAGATACGAGGCGTAGTCGGTTACCGATTGATATAGGAACCCGCCGTAAGAGACCTGAGGATGTCCATGGGGACTATTATACTCGTAAGCTATATTATATTATTTTCTGTTTCGCCACATTTCAGGTTGGACAGTTTTGACATCAAAAGTATTTATTAACTCCTAAATTATAGTAATGGATAAAGTATCATGTCTCTACAAAAATTAGCAGGCAGTGCCAAGGCTATTCATTTTTACGATATACTGTACCCTCTTTCACGCTATGTAAATTTTATGGTACCCGATGAGGTACGGTTATCTACAACATCTACCCGGTGTATAATCAACAAAAACACCGCGGGATACAATTGCTGAATTAGTAATACTTGTAGCCTGCCCCATTCGCGTTGGATTACGCTAGGCCATGTCAGGGGTGACACTGAGACCTGTTCTGTTTGCTTGGATGTGTGGATTGGACGTGACTGTCATTTCATTAAATTAATATATTAAACATTCAATTTTCCCGTCTTAACTTAGGCATTCAGACTTTAACTGTTAGGTCAGTGATCGAACACAAGTCTCGTAGCGTTTCAGTCAACTTTTGATCTCATCGCGATCACTAGAACATTTCAATGTATCGAGATTTATCATTTCAGTTCGTTTACACCCACTTATTCAAGAGGGAGGGGGGGAGGGCATACGTGTTTTTAAAACGAATTTATCTTCGTCTGACCCCAATCTCACCTGATGGTGTGGATGACCAAAACACAAAGATCAAGAAAACACATATTCACTCTTACCTTAAAGATGCCCGGATTTGGAAAAACCGACGACGGTAAAGTGTTCCATACCTTGAACCAAAGCGGTGTATGCGAATGGGTGGTATATCAACTAGGTACGGATGGTACTGAGCCGTGCGCCTGCTTGTCCTTTGATGGAAAGGCGATAGCGGTTTCAGATCGTATAATTCCTGGGCACATTCCCCAAAATCTATTCTGTAAAAGATCGATAGGCTTGTAACTTTACGACGGTGATCTGCATTGACGTTCCGCACAGGGATGTATTGTGTATTACTCCCCTTCTTACTTCGATATAGACCTCCTTTCTGTTACTACGCTATTCTTTCCGGTCTTTCTTACACTCACGTTAGGTCGAGGAGAAAGTCTTTTCGTATTTTGTATGTACTTACGAAGTTAATCAAAGTTCACGTGGCACCAAAATATAGAGGTTCTTTGTATCCAGACTTTTTCAAATGCATCAAAATTGTTCTGTAGTCAATGCCCAGTTCTTCAGCAATATCGTAACTACTAATATCACGATTGCTCCATTTTTTTCGTAAATGGCATCAACTTTATTTGTAATAGGGCATCCAGAGAGAACTGCATCCAATTTCCAGACTAAAAACGCTTGAACCAACTTTCTCTTCGTTTCTCTTACTGACACCACATTAGGTGTTATACGGTACACATATTTTTCGCCATTTGTGTCGATATTTCCCTTTTTTGTAATAAAAATGTACTAAATATCTTGTTCAAGACCGTTTTTTTAATGTCACCTTTTCAATGGTAGCGTTACTAGCCGTACATATAGTACACACGGCTACACATCAAGCTATACATTTTCAGTATAAGCTGACCTCTCATTCTACGAAAAGCCTACACAATGCGAGGCAGCTTATACTGGAATTGTATAGCTTGATGTGTAGCCGTGTGTACAACCAAAGAGATTTGATTGCAACTTCATACATACAAAAAAGACTTTCTCCCCGTTTAAGAATTGCCCGGTTACTTCACTGCTAAAAACCACAGCCCTTGAGATTGAAAGTCTAAGTGACTGGCCGCAATATCATCTATGAAAGAGTGAAAGTAGCCAGCCCTAATGATCTGTCCCGCGAAGCGATGACCCAGCGAATCCATTGAACACGCAGGGACACGCATGTCACTCGTGAATCAATGTTGGCCTTCTGTGTCCTCTTTTGTGACAGCCCTTGCCAATCTACCCGAGAGATTGGATATATTGATCACGACACGTAAAATACAAAATAAGCTCCCGCCCGCAGTTTTGCACGCGTGGTTTGTCAATAAAAAGTAGTCCATGTCTCTATCTAACCAATTATACAATTATACAAAATAAGACCGTTCGTATGATACACAATTTCAGTTAGTCAGCCTAAACAACAGAATCGCTACCATTGTGTCACTTTATAAGTACCATACTTGTAAGTAACACAATGCAACACGATGTAGTTATAGTGACATTTACATGTGTACATTTAATGTTCAATTTGACAGTGTTCAATATTTTAGTTATGGTAAGTTTACTATGCTTGTTAACCTAGTATTAGGTACCAAGATTGTTAGAAAATAACGTTATAAAAATATTTTGATTCAAATTTATGTTTATGCTAATTGTATCGTGCATGTGGTGTTGGTCTATAAATGACATGTAATGATAGCTAATAACCTAATAAATAAGCACGTAATCATGTACATTTTGTAGATAGGTTTGATAAATAAATTAAATCTAGGTCTAAAACTATTCGTACTTAGCACCAAATTTCATCTAAATATGCCTAGCCATTTAGATGTGAAAACGTAACAAGCTGACAGACAGATAGAGTTACTTCCGAATTAAAATTATGAGTATGGATTAGTACCATACATGGCATTTCGTAATTCAATTATTTCTTGTAAATCTAGGGGATAACATTGTTGAAAGCAGTTAAAAAAATGTTCCCGTCACGGGACGCCCGGAAGATGTGAAACATTTAAATTGATGGTAATTTAAAGAATTTATAATCATCATCTTATCCATACGCAATGTATTAGGTTGGGGAAAAAGTTTCTTCTCATTTTTTAAGAAAAATCATAACATTTTTTAATATAGTTTATTTACATTTAACTAAAGTATGTAGGTACCATTTTGTTCGATAACTTTTTGCCATCTTGTAGGTAGGGACATGATCCCATTGCTATAGAAATTTTGGGGCTTCTGATCAAAATACCGCGACGAGTAGTTTTGGCAGTCCTCTTGTGATGTTAACCTGACACTGCCTAAAGAATTCTGAAGAGACCGAAACAGGTAGAAATCTGAAGGTGAAAGGTCAGGACTATACGGCGTATGCATTAACATCTTCCAGCCCAACTCTCTTAATTTTTGCTGAGAGGCTAAAGATGTGTGATGTATCATGATGAAAAACCACACCCCTTCTGTTGATTAATTCCGGCCGCTTTCTCTCAACTTCTTGCTTTAATCAGTTGTTCGCAGTAGAGTTCAGAATCGATGGTTCTGCCTGCTGGTAACAGCTCATAATGAATAATGCCCTTCCAATCCCACCACACACACAGCATCACCTTCTTGCGAGTTAACCCGGGTTTCGCCACAGTCTGTGAAGCCTGACCGGCCTTTGACCACGACCTTTTTCGCACGTTCTTGTCGTACGTGATCCACTTTTCATCACCAGATATCAGCTTCTTCAAAAATGGTTCAGTTTCATTACGTCGTAATAAAGAATCACAAACGAGTACACGGTTCATTAGGTTTCTTTCTGTGAGCTCATGGGGTACCCAAATATCGAGCTTTTTTGTGTACCCAGTTTTTTTAAAATGCGCCAAAACTGTTTTGTGGTCAATTCCCAGTTCTTCAGCTACGTCGTAACTATTGATATGCCGATCTTGCTCCACTTTTTCAAAAATGGCATCAATTTTGTCGGTAATAGGGCGACCAGAGCGACATGCATCTTTGACATCAAAATTTCCGGATTGAAAACGCTTAAACCAAATTTGCGCTACTCTCACTAGGTCCATAAACATCGTTATTTTTTTTAGTGGCTTGCGTTGCATTTTTACCTTTTTTGTAGTAAAATTTTAAAATGTATCGAATTTCTTCATTCGATTCACTCTTCTTTACAGTACGAAAAACAAATAAAAATCACACATTTTCCTAATTTGAATTTGGAATTTGGAAAATAAAAAATTTGGAATATTAATTTAAATTTTGAATGATACCAAAACAAGCCAGATACAAAGAGATTTTATTACAAGTTCATACATACTATAATGCGAAAAGACTATTATACCGGACCCAACCTATTATATGTCGCAGCCGACTAGCTTAATTAGCCGTTCAATCAACAGCCTAGCCTCTTTACCAAACAGCGTCGCTCAACTAGCGGCCTGAATGATATTCAGCCGTAGCGTTTGTTACAACATTTAAATTCTAGTTGGGGGGGGGGGGGGGGGGGGGGGGCTGCACTCTTAATTTTCACACATATTAACATAATACATAATTCTTATTTATTTATTTAAAAAAAACCTAACGACCTACTGCCATATGGTGTGGAAGTGGAATCTAGTTGAACGGCACTGTTTAATAAAGAGGCTAGGCTGTTGATTGGACGGCTAATTAAGCTAGTTGGCTGCGACATATATAAACGCGTGACAGCTAACAATTCTTTATCCGTACTAATAAATATTGACATACGACATCTTACCCCGTATCTAATCGTATCTATTAGCACGCCTATTGGACGAATGGCGTCACAGCGTAACGGGGCGTACCGTTACTAAAACCAAATAATAACAATCGTAACATTCCGGATTATTTATAAAAAACGAAGTTGTGGTGACCGACTTTTGAGTATTTTTAGGCTTTATATGTATTTTTGTATATACAGGCTATAATATGTTTTGTTAGACCGAGTCCCCAATACTGAAATTCGCAAGCGGACTCAAGTTCAAGACGTTAGCAAGCGTATATTGGGACTCAAATGGAGTTAGGCAGGACATGTGGCCAGGCGCAGTGATGACAGGTGGAGCAGAATACTGACTGAGTGGTGGCCCCGAGATGGAACCAGGAACGCAGGTCGTCCGCCGGCAAGATGGGTCGACGACATTGTAAAGATCGCAGGTCGTATGGTGGTTAGAACGGCGCATGATAGAAGCGAATGGCGACAACGAAGAGAGGCCTATGCCCAGCAGTGGGATGAGAAGGGCTGACGATGATGAATATGTTTAGTGTATTTGGTAATATTTGATTTATACATTTTTATGTTTTAAAACCAATAGAAACCATTTTGAAACTATAATACAATTACGTGATTAAGCAAAGCCTACAAATTTAACAGTATTGATTTTACAATGTCCACGGAAAGTTGAGTCGTTGAGAACCTCTGCTAAGCTGTCGCGAGCATAACTCAAACTCTTATTGTGCCTAAACGTTTGAAGGTTATTTTTAAGCGTCAAAGTTTCGAGAACACTTCCAATTCAAAAGAAACTTTTAAGTGGAGCGAATGCTATCAAAAAGCAAGTCCCTCCGAGCATTTTAGTTATAAATGTTGCTATTATAAGTGGAATAATTCTCAGATTAAAACACCAAACTTTCAATAGGTTTTTAATGCCTCAAATAGTGCTCAATTACGAGTCGGGGCTTGTCAATGATAACTCTTTATCAGAACAGCTTCTCTTTTAAATAAATTATGTTTGTAAATTTTTCACAATTTTACTTGCAATATTTAAACTCTCATTTCGTAGAAATTGAGGGGAACTACAAGAACTTTTATATTATGTTACTTGTTGCTACGGAACCCTTCATGGGCGAGTCCGACTCGCACTTGGCCGCTTTTTGTATTACTTTTATTTACGTAAGAAGTTATCACCAAGACAAAGTTCGATTAACAACAATAAGAAAACAAATCAACATATAGATAAAAAATACCGAATCCAACAACTAAAATGGAGATGGATTGGGCATCTAGTTATAAATAAGACAGACAAATGGGCAAAAGAAGTGACAGAATGGTGCCCTAGATATGAAAAGAGAAGTAAAGGTAGACAGTATCGTAGATCTGAAGATGATATTAAAAAGTGGCGGGAACAACTTGAGCGAGAAAAGCAAGAGATAGGCACATCTTTACGGAGAACACTCTGGAAGGCCTATGCTAAAAAGCAAGACAATCAAGAAACCGGCGTCTAATTTGAATTTTTTTTTATATACAGTGTAAACTCTATATAACGACACTCAAGGGACTGAGCATATTTTGACGTTATAGAGATTGATTGATTGATTGATTGAAAATACTTTATTGCACTTATAAAACTAGTACAAAGGCGAACTTAATGCTAAAGAGCATTCTCTTCCAGATAACCTTTGTGTATTGTAGACAAAGATGTGTAGGTAGTGCACAGAAAAGGTAAAAAAGAAAATTTGCACAGGACTAATAAATATAGCATAATATAGGTACATACTACTTAAATAAACCTACTTAAATACTTTATATGATAGACTAAACTATACCAAGAGAGTTGTCGTTAAATGGAGAGAAGTAAAATCTGTATTAGAAAAAGAAACTAACTTCACTAATTCACTTCTACTAACAACAGTCTGCAGCTACACGTGCAAGCAATCCCATTTTGTTAACAAAAGAACGGATTTCTTAGAAAGTTTAGTGCCGACAGTAGAGTTTATTATGGTCTAGGATAATAATACGACAAAAGGATATACACAGCTGCGCAGTTTTTACTAATTTGGCAACTTAAAAAGAACTTTTTATTACATATTGTTGTCGTTATTGAGAGTGGGTGTAATGCTATACAGAGTGTACCATTGTATGCAAGGCAAGCTAAACTAACCAAAGCCGAGTGATTTTGACGCTTTAGAGAGTTTGTCGTTAAAACGAGTGACGTTACATGGAGTTTACACTGTAGGTATATCTTAACAAAATTTACTTAGTACTTAGTAGAAACAAGATGTATTTTTAAGATTGTTAATAAAATCTTTATTATTATTATTATTACCAAAGTGATACATCTCAATTGTGTTCAGGTTGCTGTCCACTAGATGGAAATCTAGTGAGGGGCGTCGTAGGTACGTACATAGGTACACACGGCTACACATCAAACTATACATTTCCAGTATAAGCTGTCCTCGCATTGTGTAGGCTTTTCGTAGAATGAGAGGTCAGCTTATACTAGAAATTTATAGCTTAATGTGTAGCCGTGTGTACGTTGCGCTTCTCAGTTAGTAAATCAGGAATGAGTAGATTCGTAGACAAACCAAACTCACAAAATAAGTCCACAAGATTGGCATGCTGAAGTTACAGAAGCACATCATAATCTCCCCAGTAGATCCATCACTTAAAACTACGCAATTTTTGGAAAAAAATACTAGATAAAACCCATTGAAGTTCATTTTAAAATAGCCAGACGTTAATGGACTTAAAACGTAGCGTAACAAAAAGAAATCCATGTTTAGCATGCAAATAACCTTAATATCCACGAAAAAAGTTAAAAAGAAAGACATACAGGACGTAATTTGAGGGCTTTAAAGTGTTTTGCCATTCTTAGAGCGGCTTAATGACACTCCGTGTACTGCGGCCGGGTATTTATTAAACAAATGTCCCATTTCTTGTGAAAAGTTGTCTTTTACAGGGAAATAGCCGATGATTGTTGGCGCGATAACAAAGGATAGGTGGAGCTGCGCGGGCTACTTGCTACTAACTACTGCCTATGGCTTCACTCGAATGGTAAAATAACAAAGTGAAATATGTATGATGCCGATAACAAACATTACTTCTATAAGGCCTCCAGGTTTGGCTAAGATTATGGTATAACCAAGATCAATCTGATAATAATGCCTGTAAAGAACGGGTTACAGCTCAGTCATAAATGCTACAAGCGGTCACCCATATCTGTGTTACTAAACTGAACATAACTCAACGATGAATGGTTGATACCAAAGAAGCTACGTCTCGAAACTCAAGAACCATTCAAACTATTATGTTAGTTTTCCAGACATTTATTGCTGTGGAAAATTTTGAGCAGAATCAAACATTTAAATCCCGTCGCCTCGCCTGTGTAAGTGCTCTGAACCATTAATTTATTCCATTTCGGTGTCCTTTGTTGAAGTTGGAGTCCATTGTCCACCGTACCATGTGTTTGTGTGTCGTAACTCTTTAGTATAAAGAATATTTACTTACGCATGCTTTTTATATTGCACAAAATACTCATACTCGTTTATTTAAACCGTAGGGATACAATACAACACTTGGTTACATCAATACTAGTACCTTAATTATTTACAAGGCTTTATGATGGTGCAGCTCATTGCACCATCATTTTGTAGGTGCCAGAAACAGACAAGCATTTCATATACCTACATTTACATTTAACCATCTAAATACTGATTAGTAAGTACCTACGTGGGTACTTAAGATTGCTGCTGTAGAGGGGCATTGTTAAATAATTGATTATAATACCTAATATGAATTCTAAATTCCTGTGTATGTCAATATTTAACAATTATAAATATTGATGGATTGTCGATGGAAGAGCTCAGCACGATGCTCGAAGGCCTCAATCGAGTCTCCCAACGGGTATACTTAAAATGAACATGGACAAGACGAAAATCATGTCGAATGTCCATGTCGTGCCTGCCCCAGTTATGGTTGAGAACTCGGCTCTTGAAGTTGTCGACGCGTATGTATACCTAGGACAAACAGTCCAATTAGGTAGGTTCAACTTCGAGAAAGAGGTCAATCGTCGAATCCAACTCGGTACAGCACGGAACTCGGAACTCGGGCAGCATTTGGGAAACTTCACAACGTCTTTTCGTCCAACATACCTCAGTGCCTTAAGACGAAAGTCTTCAATCAGTGTGTGTTACCAGTGATGACATATGGAACCGAAACGTGGTCCTTCACTATTGGCCTTATGAATAAGCTCAGAGTCGCTCATCGAGCTATGGAAAGGGCTATGCTCGGGGTTTCTCTACGGTATCAAATCAGAAATGAGGAGATACGTAGGAGAACTCAAGTCACCGACATAGCCCGACGGATTAGCACGTTGAAGTGGCAATGGACAGGCCATATAGCGCACAGAACAGATAGCCGATGGGGCCGGAAAGTTATCGAATGGAGGCCACGGACCGGCAAGCGCAGCGTAGGACGTCCACCTACAAGATGGGCAGACGACTTAGTAAGAACCGCAGGTCACTTCCAACCGCAGTTCCTGGAGATCAATGAGGGAGGCCTTTGTCCAGCAGTGGACGTCCTACGGCTGATATGATGATGATGATAAATATTGAATTTCATTAGTCATTGATTAAATATTATGGAATGTCAAGATATGCACTTTATAATGTTGAATCGTAACTGCCGTAAAAGGGCATTGTCATCTTACCTAAGTAATAACTATTTATATTTAGGTATATGTGTATTTTCTACGTGTAAATACAAACATATACGAGTATTATTATGAACGTGACGTAACAAACAGACCAATAGACCGAGGAATACAGAGACAGAGCTACTTTCGAATCTATAATATTAGTGTGGATGACCTGCAGAATGCTGTTGTAGCTGCCAGCAATCGGTTAAGCAATGAGACCGGTTTTTACGCCTATATAAAAATCTATTTACAGGATCGATGGCATCATACCGTGTGTTTCGGTTTGAAGAGTATGCTTGCCGGTAAAATTACAGGCACATGAGGCTTTACACCTGTATGCCTCAAGTTAATGGATGCATGACAGTGCATCCATTAACTAACAGTGCTGTTATAGGCGATGGTTACCACTTAACATCAGGTGGGCTTTCAGCTTGTTCCATCTGCTGTTAGCATAATAAAAAATACCGGGTCAGCACTGACCCGTCTTAAATTTGAAGTCAGTAACTGACTTATAATCTATGTCTTGACTTATAATCTAAAATGTTAACTGACTCCATAGAAAAATATAAGCAGGAGCATGACAGTCGACACCCTCTATATAGCCATCAAATTCCACAAGGCCGCCTGAAAAGTCGTAAGAGTTTTCAGCGTTTCACGCAGGCCACCAGCGACGACCCATCCGTTGCTAGACGCGCACTATGGATAGATAGTAACCCCCCACCACCAGACTTCATTCCCCCTCAAGAACAGCTTCCACCAGGGCACAACCTGCCGTGGCCAGTGTGGAAGTCCTTAAATAGGCTTCGCACACAGGTTGGTCGCTGCAGAGTCAATATGTGCAAATGGGGGTTCAGGGATCCCAGAAAAACGCAATGCGACTGTGGTGACCCCACACAGTCGATGAAACACCTGTTAATGTGCCCTGTGTGCCCGAACACCTGCACAATGGTTGATTTAAAAATGGCTTCTCCTGACGCCATCAATGTAGCCAAGTACCTATCTAACACAATATAAGTAGAACTATTGACACGCTAAGAAGAAGAAGAAGTAACTGACTCAATGTAAATCTGGCTTTTACGCGTGGCTGATGCGATAGGTTTTAGTGGACAGTGGCCCTGCCCTTTGTTGAAACTGACACAAAGGAGTGCGCTTAGCATGTTTTACATTTTTACTCTCATATCTGAGGTCATATTTTACGCGGCCGTTTATTTGACTACTTTATACGCAGTTTAGTTTCAAATTTTGCCTTAAATTCGATAAAATTAAGGATTTAGGCATTGTATTTTAATAGAGACAATGAAATAATATTCTAAAACATATGACGACCTCTGTGGCGCAGTGGGCGTATAGCCGGCTGAGACGCAGGAGGTAGTGGGTTCGATTCCCACCGCGGAACAAATGTTTGCATGATCTACAAATATTTGTTCCGGGTCTCGTTTATTTTCTATATATTTTAAGTAAGTATTACTCGTGCGCGATAACTTGGGACCTGCTTGGAATGCGACTCCCCGACCGCTTCCCCTGCACTTCCCCGATGGCGCCCGTATTGTACCGTTCGCATCATTATTTTTTACTAGGGTTTTTAGTCTCGTACTGGCCTACGTCACGTAACGACGCGCTCTGGAATTCTTTTAGTTTTCGTTTGTGTTATTGTTTTGTTGTTGTAGTTTTTGTTGTTATAGTTTGTGTCTTTGTTTTGTTTTTATAGAAAATGTTGTAAATTTATCGGATACCTCTTCGTCAAGTGATTATAGTGAGACTGAGGGCGAAGAACAACCTCTAGAAGGCATAAACCCACTAAGTAGTGACGAAGATGAGATAATGTAAATAATAGATAAAATAAATGTATAAACTTTAAACATTGTATTTTTATTTTATTCAAATAGTGTAAAAAAGATTCGATAAAAAGCAGCGTCCTCCCTGAGTAACATAATAAATTAGGTTAAAAAAAACAAAGACGAAGCCGCGGGCGGCTGCTTGTAATGTTCACTTTTTTGCGGGCGGTACAAACACGCCAATATGACGTCACCGCGCTCAGGTCCCAACTTATCGCGCACGGGTAATATTTACAAAAAAAAGGTATATAAGTATTATATCAGTTATCTGGTACCCATAGTACAAGCTCTGCTTAGTTTGGGGCTAGATAGTGCTTTGTGAAATGTCCATTAATATTTATTTATTTATATTATATTAATGAATAAGTTTTTATTTATGACGCTCCAGGAGCAAAATAATATATAAAATACTGTTATAAGATTTCTATTATTGTTTGTTTATAAAATAAGAATCATAAAGAGATTGTTTACATTGATATCAAGTGCTGTTGATTCTGAAAAAAAACTAGTGTGCGCTTCAGAAAGATCTTGATACAGATAATTTATTTTTTATTAATATTTTTATTATGTTATCGCAATAGGTGGATGGAGTTGGGAGAAGCCGTTGTCCAGCGAGTGGGGAAATGTAGACTAACAGTTATTTTATCTTTGTATTATCCAACACTTACGGAAACAAAATATTTTTAATATCAAGTCGTATATGAAACCATTCACAAGTTTCCCTTTGACGTGTAGTGGGTTCGTAGCGAAATTGGCATCGAATCCTCATATCAAGAGGAAGGTTGCGGATTCAAATCGCGTCAGGCTTGATATTTAAAACATGTTTAAATGTAGACTAGTTTAAATTTTTTTTTTCAATTCGTCACCAAATTCACCCTGCATACTTCTGACCCCCCTTTCAACCTGTTAGTGTCCTCTGTATCATGTAGTATTAGGGACTACGAGAGTAATGGTACCACAACACTCAGACCCTGGACAAAATTTGCAGATCATGCAAATATTTAGAGTATTTATTTATGTATTACGGATTTCCAGTGAGTAATACACAGACTTACATTTAGATAAATTACTATAGAAGCGCTCCCTGTGCTCACTCTGTGAAGGCGACCACACCTAACAGAGCAGAGAACATTTAGATATATAAGAGTAGTCGAGTTCCTTATGAAAGGGCTCGCCCGGGGAAGTACTACCAACATACCTATTTCTGCCGCTAACCAGTGTTACTGTTTCGGTTTAAAGGGTATGATGGCCGGTGGAATTACAGGCACATGAGGCTTTACACCTGTATGCCTCAAGTTGATGGAATCATTTTGAATCATTTTGAATTGGCGACCAGTTAATGGGGTATCCTTCCTTCTGGAAGTAGAGCCTTCTGGTCTCTTGCCAAAGCTGCTGAGGGTAACTTCTGCCAGTCCCGCTTACCATCTTTACTCAAGTCGGACGGATCTCTGGCCCATAGTGCAAAAGAGAAAGCCGATCTCCTTGGATCTCTTTTTGCCTCCAATTCGACCCTCCTCGACGGAAATGCTGCAGCACCGGTTATACCTCGGTGTCCGAGTTCTATGCCAGAGGTACGTTTTCATCAGAAAGCGGTACGGAAGGAACTCCTTTCCCTTGATGTGAGAAAGTCGAGTGGGCCGGATGGCATTCCAGCCATTGTGCTCAAAAAGTGTGCTCCTGAGTTGTGTTCTGTCTTTACGTCCCTCTTTGAATTGTCTTATACCACTGGTATCGTGCCGTCTTCTTGGAAAGTGACCCATGTCCACCCAATCCCTAAAAAAGGGGATCGAACCAATCCGTCTAACTATCGGCCTATAGCAATTACTTCCCTACTCTGTAAAGTGATGGAGCGAGTAATTAATACTCAGCTTCTTAGGTATCTTGAGGAACACCAGCTGATCAGTGACCGCCAATACGGCTTTCGTCATGGGCGATCAGCTGGTGATCTTCTAGTTTACCTCACTCACCGCTGGGCGGAAGCCGTCGAGAGTAGGGGGGAAGCTCTAGCTGTTAGTCTAGACATCGCGAAGGCGTTCGATCGGGTGTGGCACAAGGCGCTTCTCTCGAAGCTTCGCTCATACGGCCTCCCCGGGGGACTTTGCAGTTGGGTCGCCAGTTTCTTATCCGGGCGGAGCATAAGAGCCGTTGTAGATGGTTCTTGCTCGGACTCAATGCCCATTAACTCTGGTGTACCCCAAGGGTCAGTGCTATCGCCCACACTGTTTATTCTTCACATCAATGATATGCTGCACATAAGCGGCCTTCATTGTTATGCGGATGACAGTACGGGTGATACTTTCTACACTGGTCGCCCTAATGTCTCTCGGTCGGAAGTGGAAGACAACAGACAAAGACTTGTGTCTGAGGTTGAAGGCTCTTTGGAGCGTGTGTCAGATTGGGGTAACCTTAATCTGGTCACCTTTAACCCAACCAAGACGCAAGTCTGTGCGTTCACCACAAAGAAGGCCCCTTTCACAATAGCTCCACGGTTCCAGGGCATTCCTCTCCCCGTCTCGGCGAGTATAGGGATTCTGGGAGTCGAAATTTCTAATGAGGTCCAGTATGGGAGTCACTTAGAAGCAAAAGCTGTGCTCACCTCCAAAAAACTTGGAGTCCTTAACCGTGCCAAACAGTATTTTACGGCACAACAACGGCTATTGCTGTACAAAGCGCAAGTTCGGCCGCACGTGGAATACTGTTCCCATCTTTGGCACGGAGCTCCAAAGTACCAATTGCTTCGTTTTGACTCCCTTCAGAGAAGAGCCATTAGAATAATCGGTGATCCCAAACTCACCGACAGGCTGGAACCGCTGAGTCAACGCCGTGACATCGGATCGCTCAGTGTATTCTACCGCCTGTATAATGGGGAATGTTCTGAGGAGCTATTTGATCTCATCCCGTCGTCGAGATTTTACCACCGCACTTCTCGACGACGCAATAAAGCTCATCCACATATAATCGACAATTGGGTATCGCGCACCACACGCTTCACGCGATCTTTTCTACCCCATACTTGCAAGATGTGGAATGAGCTACCATCTGAGGTTTTCCCATTAGACTACGACATGGCACGCTTCAAGAGAAATGTAAAGAGGTTTCTTCAGTGTAGGGAACGCATCGACAATACCCCGGGTGTTGCCGGTGTCAATAGGCGACGGTGACCACTTACCATCAGGTGGGCCGTAAGCCTGTTTCCCCACAAATAACATAAAAAAAAAAAAAAAAAAAAAAAAAAAAAAAATCAGGGCAGTGCATCCTAGGGCACATTTATAAGGAGCGTGACCTACGATGACACTGGGCGTTGTTTTGGGCGATGGTTATCACTTATCATCAGGTGGGCCATTAGCTTGTTCAATCTCCAAGTAGCACAAAAAAAATGTCATACGTCTCATAGCCGCAATCTCTAGCGTTGCAGTCTGCTACTCACCATGCCACTGAGGTTGCCTGGCAGATATAGCATGACAACGAAAACCTTTATTTAACTTAATCAAACAAGCCCGTGTTTATCCGTGGCAATTTAAACCGGTCGTATAAATCGTTCAGGATAGTAACACGATACAGTGCTGGACACCGTTCAATCTGTGAATTGGTTCGGATCGCTCCGCCGCGCCGCCGCACCGGGGCAGTCATATTTCACCCGCAGAGTTCGACTGTGACACTGGATTTTTCTGGCACAGATAGGTAGCGAGCAGTAGAGTTACTATGCGCAACGTGACAAAATTAACTCGACTAGTTTTCTAGTGCTAAATAGAGATTATCTCTTCATGTACGAGTATATCTTTGCTAATACAATCATATCAGCCAAAGAACGTCCACTGTTGGACATAGGCTTCCCCCACACTGCGCTTTCCAGTGCGTGCTCTCCATCCGAAAACCTTTCTGCCCCAACGGCCATAAGTTCTTCGAGCTATATGCCCTGTCCATTGCCACTTCAGCTTGTTAATTCTTTGTGCTATATCGGTGACTTCGGTTCAGTTACGAACCTCCTCATTTCTGATTCGATCTCGCGGAGAAACACTAAGCATAACCCTCTCCATAACACGCTGATCGACCTTAAGTCTTCTTTAAGGTCCATAGTGAAAGACTACGTTTCTATAACATACTTCATCACTGGTAACACACACTGATCAAAGACTTTCGTCTTATGACACTGAGGGTGGCGACCGAATGGTGGCCGAGGAATGGCTGTAGAACGGTAGGACGTCCGGCTGCGAGATAGGTAGACGACGTAATTAAAGTCACGGGCCGTCAATAGGTGAGCCTATCTCAGGCTTGTGATGGACGGCACAAACTTGTGGAGGCCTAAACCCAGCCTCGGTGAGGTCTGTGAATGATAATGATGATGGCATTACATACAGGTACTATGTCAGTCATCATCATCATCATCATCATATCAGCCGTAGGACGTCCACTGCTGGACAAAGGCCTCCCTCATTGATCTCCAGGAACTGCGGTTGGAAGCGGCCTGCATCCAACGCCGACCTGCGGTTCTTACCAAGTCGTCTGCCCATCTTGTGGGTGGACGTCCTACGCTGCGCTTGCCGGTCCGTGGCCTCCACTCGAGAACCTTTCGGCCCCATCGGCCATCTGTTCTGCGCGATATATGGCCTGCCCATTGCCACTTCAACGTGCTAATCCGTCGGGCTATGTCGGTGACTTGAGTTCTCCTACGTATCTCCTCATTTCTGATTCGATCCCGTAGAGAAACCCCGAGCATAGCCCTCTCCATAGCTCAATCGAGTCTCCCAACGGGTAGGACTTAAAATGAACATGGACAAGACGAAAATCATGTCGAATGTCCATGTCGTCCCTGCCCCAGTTATGGTTGAGAACTCGGCTCTTGAAGTTGTCGACGCGTATGTATACCTAGGACAAACAGTCCAATTAGGTAGGTCCAACTTCGAGAAAGAGGTCAATCGTCGAATCCAACTCGGATGGGCAGCGTTTGGGAAACTTCGCAACGTCTTTTCGTCCAACATACCTCAGTGCCTATGTCAGTAAAAATAAATAAATATATATATTTGACGTTTTGCTTGTCGCTGTGTTGTCGCTAATTATATTATCTCAAACACCGGAACAGAAATATTAACAAAAGAATTCTACTTATGTTAACTTGGGCAAAAACATTTCTTTAAATTTGAACTGAGGCCGAATATAAAAACCAAGAGCAAACCAAACACTTTATTTTAATTAGGGTACCGCAGCAATGCGCAGAATGAACAAGCAAGGGCCTTTTAACGGGTTGTTTCTTGGTGTCCCTACTTTCAGTAGGGACAGGTGAGACAACAAGTGTACTGTGTTCTTAGTTTTTAGGGTTCCGGACCAAAATGGTAAAAACATCACCTTTACGATGCGAATTTGTCCGTCCGTTCGTCTGTCACAGCTGATTATCTCAGCAACTACTGAACTTATCGGTTTGAAATTTGGAATAGATATAAATATTATTGACTTTCTTAACTTGCAAGTAAAAAAAATTATAATATATTAATTTTAATAGCCAAAAGAGCCTACATAGTGGGGGCCACAATTTCATAATAGGGTTACCAGGTCAAATGGGGTATCATATCAAAGAAATTGATTTACACGTTTCAAAACCATATGTTTTTAGAGTTCCGTAGCCAAATGGCAAAAAACGGAACCCTTATGGATTCGCCATGTCTGTATGTCCGCCCGTATATCACAACCACTTTTTCCGAAACTATAAAAACTATACTGTTGAGACTTGGTAAGTAGATGTATTCTCAAAAATAGAAAAAAAACAATAAATTTTGGAGGTTCTCCAATTTTTTTTATCAAACCCATACGTGTGTGGTATCTATGGATAGGTCTTCAAAAATGATATTGTGTAAAGTTCTCACTTCCAAAGTGGTAAAATGTCCCCTCCCCCCCCCCCCCCGTAACTTCTAAAATAAGAGAATGATAAAACTAAAATAAATATATGACGTACATGCAAACTTCCACCAAAAATTGGTTAAAACGAGATCTAGTAAGTAGTTTTTTTTAATACGTCATAAATTGTAAACTGCAATTTACCTTTCATTCAATCAACTCAAATATAAAGTTACAACGAACTACAAGAACTTTTATATTATGTTACTGGCTGCTACGGAACCCTTCATGGGCGAGTCCGACTCGCACTTAGCCGCTTTTTTAATTTGTAAAGTTCTGGAGTAATCTGAAATGAATATGATTGATAGATATATATGTAAAAATTACAGAAACCATATAATGAAGTCTCTATCTAGAACAGTTTTTTAGATAGCTGTCTTAAAAGTTTTCTTGGTTAAGAATAGAAGAATACTTTCGAAATACATAAAGTTATTACATAAAACAAATAAAGTGAAAAAGAAAAACATAAAAAACAAATCTAAATGTATGCATGAATGTATGTATTACTCGTGCGCGATAACTTGGGACCTGCTAGGAATGCGACTCCCCGACCGCTTCTCCTGCACTCCCCCGATGGCGCCCGTATTGTACCGTTCGCATCACTATTTTTTACTAGGGTTTTTAGTCTCGTACTGGCCTACGTCACGTAACGACGCGCTCTGGAATTCTTGTAGTTTTCGTTTGTGTTATTGTTTTGTTGTTATAGTTCTTGTTAAGTGTTTTTGTTATCATTATGAAGGGTAAACCTTTGCATAGCGGAGAAAGAAACCTCGTGCTAAAAGTGTTAGAGTTTTTTGAAAACGAAAACGGAACAAACAGTTTTGTTTACCTGTTGACCAGACAGTAAAACGAACATGCATGGCAACGGGAATATCGAAAACCACGTTGATGAGAATAAAAGACGAAGCCAAGCGCTTACAAAATACTTCACCGACACCAGGTACTTCTACTAATAAATGTATAAACTTAAACATTGTATTTTTATTTTATTCAAATAGTGTAAAAAAGATTAGATAAAAAGCAGCGTCCTCCCTGAGTAACATAATAAATTAGGTTAAAAAAACAAAGACGAAGCCGCGGGCGGCTGCTTGTTATGTTTGCTTTTTTGCGGGCGGTACAAACACGCCAAAATGACGTCACTGCGCTCAGGTCCCCACTTATCGCGCACGGGTAATTATATAGTATATATAGTTGCAAAACTATATATACTATATAATTATATTACTATTATAATACTACTAATACAACTATTTTAACATAGTTGCAAAATGGCCTTTTTTCAGCATGTGCTAGTTGCAACACTAGATGGCGCTGCTTAATTAAAATAAATAATCCTAGGTTCGGAACCCTCGGTGAACGAGGCTTACTCGCACTTGACCGGTATTATTTGAGTGAAAATTTACGGCATATGAGACAAACGCTAAGTAACGCGCCATCAACTTATCTGTTTCGGTGGACAAAACAGGAACCGATCCCGGCAAAACTAGATATCAAACGTGGCTGTTAAGTAGACAGTAGACAATAGCGACTATGTCAACTGAACAGGGTTTACACCGAACACAGGAATTCTGCATATATTATTTGTTTAACAAAGAGTTGCTGCCATCTCCTATCTATCAAAAGACAAGTAGACGCACGGCTACCACCCATTCGCACACACCGTTTTGGTTCTACGTTCTTGATACGTACAGCTAAGGTATGGAACACTTTACCGTCGTCTGTTGTTCCAGATTCTGAATACATTTGATTGTATTTTTTAGGAAAAACAGACGACGGCCTCTTTAAGGTGAGAGTGAATAGGTTTCTTTTAGATCTTTGTGCTTCATTTTAGACCACATCATCGCTTACCATCAGGTGAGATTGTGGTCAAACAAAGATCTAACCAGTATAAAAAAAAAAAAAAAAAAATCTGACCAGTAGAGGCATTCTGTAAACACAACTCGAACCGCGAAGAGCTGAATCCGCAGTAAAATTCAATTTTTATATTCAGTAAAACTCGATAACGTCGGTGGCGCCTCACTCCCAAACGTGGTAGTGAAATGAACTAATATGAGCGAGATTATGAATGGCGAAATTCACTTACGATCTACCTACCATAAGGCAGCCGCCGCAATGACTGGCGTATTCACCCACCACAAACCATTACTATTTATATTATTTTTATGGCTACTACCACACCAGCAACTACCAGCTTCGAAACTGGCTGGCACATCACACTCACAACTTCTACAGAGAAGATGGTGGGACTGCAGTCAGATGTGAAGAGTAAAACTTTGGTGAAGGGTCAGCTCGTGTTCAGTCAGAGCCTTTAGTACGAGTTGATAAATTACGCAAACGTCAATAGTTTTCATGGGATCGCTTAGGGGTGCTGTAAGTTTTATGGAAGGAACGAAAACGCTCACGTAAACTATGGCACAGGGGTGAATAAAAAAAAATCAGTGAGTCAGCTTGCCGATTGTGAGGAGTTATGGGTCAGATATGAGGGGTTTACGGCCAGCAGATAAATTCTCATAACTCTGACTTCATCATCATCATCATCAGCCGAAAGACGTCCTCTGCTGAACATAGGCCTCCCCCTTAGATCGCCACAACGAGCGGTTGGTAGCCGTTTGCGCCCAACGGCTCCCCGCGATTCTTACTAGATCGTCGGTCCACCTTGTGGGGGGCCGGCCTACGCTGCGTCTTCCAGTCCGTGGTCTCCACTCGAGAACCTTTCTTCCCCAACGGTTATCGGTTCTACGAGCGATGTGGCCTGCCCATTGCCACTTCAACTTGCTAATTTTGAGAGCTATGTCGGCAACTTTAGTTCTTCTGCGGATTTCCTCATTGCGGATTTTGTCACGCAAAGAAACCCCGAGCATAGCCATCTCCATAGCTCGTTGAGCGACCTTGAGCTTGGTCATGAGGCCATGAGTAAAGGACCACGTTTCAGTGCCATAGGTCATCACTGGCAACACACACTGGTTGAAGACTTTAGTCTTCAGGCTCTGGGGAATTTTGGACTCTGACTTCATACTATCATGTATATATTATCATCTTTCAGTCGCATCACGATGATAGGCACATCACCGTTAGGTAAAACCAAACCTTACATCATCAGGCATTGATATGGTATTGAAGCTTGAACTTTCTTACATTTAATTTAAGATTATCGGTTCTTCATCTTACGAGCATGCTCGAGAGCATGGCGCACAATAACATACATATTGGTGTTTCTAGCGGACCCTCATACTATGCTATCAATCATGTTATTGCAGTGCAGGACCGTCCTGCATAAAGTGAACAGGGTCTCTGATCTGTTTTGAAATTGTTTTTGTTTCTCAAAATCTTGATATCAAACTGATCAGCTTCCTAAGTCAATCTGAAGAAGATCATGCGTGCAAGTCAGTCATAGCATGCACGGTAAAAAAAAACAATCAAACGCCTGCAAGTAGTTTGGATGTTATTCGCAAGTTCGCAACAGTCAATACAATTAAACCATCGTGCATGTCAAGCAGGTTAGACATGACTGCTACAAAGGACGTGCCTTTTATTTTTTACTAGAATCGTGTAGTAGGGAAACTGCTGCCTCGCGCATGAAGTTTCATTTCAGCCATATTCCTGTCCTGACTCCTGCGGGTAACGATCAACGTCGTGTGTAATGACCCTAGGTAACGACACTAATTTTATGGCCACTAGCCAAGCGGTTGAATACCCTTTGTTTGAATAGGTCAGTAGGCCAACGCTAGGAATAAAATTGAAAGAAAACTGTATGTCTGGGGTATTATCATGAGAAAAAGGCATCCCTATTGGTCAGCTTTAATAATAAATATTCTCTAAGGCCGCCCTATGATTTCAAAGTGTATTTTCTTTCATCTCAAAGTCAAGTCTAAAATATTTTATTCATTAAAATCACAAGGATCACTTTGAAATGTCAATTTTACTGCCTGTTCCTTCGCGACCAAGCCAGGAAAGAAAGGCAAGAAACAAGGCTGGTTGTTTTTTTAATGATCCTTTTACAATACATAACAATACAGGAAATAAATTACGTCTTACAATTTAGACATTTTGAACGAGTTGGAGCAATTTCAATCCCAAGCTTCTCTATCATCTAAATAATCCGATATTTTATAGTAGGCTTTTTTATGAAGATTTTGTTTAATTGCGTTTTTAAATTAGTTAATTGTCAATTTTTGTACATCACTTGGGAGTTTGTTATAAAAGCGAACACCTTGCCCTTTAAACTGTATCTGTTTATTTATAATGGTTTGAAATAATGACATTATCGAATCTAATCTCTCTTGTATTGTTTTTAAACACTTTACTTTCACAGCGTAGGACGTCCACCTACAAGATGTGCAGACGACTTGGTAAGAACCGCAGGTCGGCGTTGGATGCAGGCCGCTTCCAACCGCAGTTCCGGAGATCAATGAGGGAGGCCTTTGTCCAGCAGTGGACGTCCTACGGCTGATATGATGATGATGATGATGGTACAACATTACCCGATATACGCTTATAGTGAAATTACGCTTATACATACCTATTTACAGTAAGGCCGGCTTGCACAACGATTCCTAAACGTATTTAGTGACTAAACATGTTTCAATTGGACGTATTTGTATGGTTTGGCAACTCCTTAAATCATATTTAGCCAGTAAATACGTTTAGGCATCATTGCGCGATTCGCCCTTAAAGTCGGTTTTAATGTTATCAAAATTCGGAATAGATCGTTAGCAGGGGTTTCAAATTACAAATGTTAAACTAAAGAAAGGCTACCTACAAGATTATTTTGTTAACCTTTAAATAATATAGTTTAAAAAAATATTTTAAACATTATTAGTGGGACTGGACGGGCCGCGTTGACCGAATGCACTCCGAGAAATGGGCCCATACTGCAACACCATAACGCCTGAAGACGGAGGGCGACGTCGAGGTCGGCCGAGAAAGCGTTGCGTTGGCGGGACGATTTCGACCCCTTCCAAAGAGGATGGTGGGAGATTTATCGACGGATAGGGAGATGCTTGGAGGGACTTGGGTGATACCTTTGCACAGCAGTGGGACGAAATGAAAGAAAAAAAAATATCATACTATATATGTATACTGTAAGGTGTGAAAAATGTCTTCTATATTCGTTCTCTCTCTTTGGGTTTGGTATTCAGTCCTCTGGAATTTAAAGTCCTTAAAGTTCAGAAGTTCGCACCTTTCATAGCCACAGTACTGTTGCGATTCAGTTCACATTCGTTAACCTAAAGGGCAGGTTGACCGCACTACACGCGGACTTGCGCTACCCCAACTACCCCACCTGACCTAGACAAACGGCGTTCGCTTCGATTTATTCTCTAAATCCCTACCGCTACGTCCCCACGGCTCATTCCCAGTCAATGACGTGACACGCAAGTACAGTCAACAACAACATCGTACTCAGATCGGTAAGATGTTTTATTACTTTTTATACTACGTGTTTAATTAATACACGTGTATGGCTAACGGCTAGTATTGTTGTAAGATGGGAGGTTTTTAAATTCATTACAATTGAAAATTTTAAGTTTTCAAACAATCTTAATACCATGTACTAAAATATCAATGAAACAGCCTTTATAAAATAGGTAAACAAATCATAATCATTCATCATGTAAATAGGTACTAGTTAAACTGACTAAGCGGCATCGTCTCAAAGGCGCCGACAAGACGAACTAAGTTAAATATTGTTTATTGGAAATATATCGATCAAAACTCAAGCTACCGCTATTAAAACCGGCTCTAAAATCAGTTAATAAATTCCAAATGTGTGTTTTAAATTAATGTCTTAAATAACAAAACAAGTTGTATAGGTAATTATTTATCATTTCGACAAGTTTTTTTTTAAAACTCCAAATATTAAAGTGGTTTTTGATATACTATAAATATCTGTAGAAATATAATTAGGTAAGTAGTTTTTCTGAATTAGATGTAACTAACGCATTTTGATTGAACGTTTATTTGTTATTTCATTTGATAAACTTCCATAAAAATGTCCTCTCCTAGATACTAATACCTAGCGAAAAATGTAATCTTAGGTTTTTTGTGTTAACTTATTGTGTTATATAACTTATTAGCTGTTTGTTCTAAAATATTTTTGTCTACACACAAATCAGTTCTATCTTCGACAAGTTACGAAAAAATGAGAAGCGTAGAGTTTATAAACTCCCAAATCCTCCTCTTTTGACGTTCTTTGCTCAGCGCTGCGGAGAATTTATTAAATCACATTTATACAATACCACTGTCAAGAAATGTAATGTCAAACAATCTCAAATCACTTTCTGTAAATCAAGCTAAATCTGTTGTCCGAAAATGGCTAATGACGCTCACATACAGTGAAACCGAGCAGTTACTGGAGATACAATTGTTTTTTTTAGTTAGCCTACATTTTCCCACTGCTGGGCAAAGGCCTCCCCCAACTCCTTCCATCTATCGCGATCCTTGACAGATTCCCACCATTCCTTTTCGAATCCACTGACGTCGTCACGCCAACGCTTTCGCGGCCGACCCCGACGTCGCTCTCCATCCTTCGGTACCCAAGGTGTTATGATATTGGCCCATTTCTCCGGAATCATTCGACTTACGTGCCCGGCCCAATCCCACTTGAGCTTCGCGGTTGTGTCTCCCACATCGGCAATGCCAGTTAATGAACGAAGCGTGGTATTCCTCACCCGATTGGTTCTCCAGAATCCTAGGACGCTGCGTTCCATTGCCCTTTGGAAAATCTTGAGCTTGGACTTCTGCAGCTCGGTCAATGACCATGTTTGCGCACCGTAGGTTAGGACCGGCAGGATACACATATCGATGAGTTTGCGCTTCAGACTCAGAGGAAGGTCAGCCTTCATGTGCGCCTTCATGGACCAGTAGCTCTTCCAGGCATTTTCGATGCGACGATCGATTTCCTTGTCATGCCTGTTTTCGAAGCTTGCTAACTGGCCCAAGTAAATGTACTCATCGACATATAAATAGTATTTCCTTCCCATCTACCTCGATCCTACGTTTCGTGGCATTGGTCATTATTTGCGTCTTCGACCGGTTCAATATATATACCTAGTCAGGTCATAAGTATTGTCACACAGTAAAAACTTTTCTTTTAGAATGCTGGCCACAAAAAAGTTTATAGAATTCGAATTTCGAATTGTTCATGAAAATAAAAATGTATACTTTTTAGAATTTTACTCATTTTTAAATATGGAGTGGACGCTTAAAGAAGACCGTGTTGCAGTTATTGCGTTGCATCGTTGCGGTTACGCGCCAATTCAAATTTTTGATATACTGAAAAATTTGAATATAACCAAAAGATTCATTTATCGCACCATCAAACGATACAATGAAGACTCTAGTGTAGATGACAGGTCAAGAAGTGGTCGCCCTCGGTCTGTTAGGACTCCAGCAGTGATAAAAGCTGTGAAGGCGCGAATTCAAAGAAATCCCAAACGTAAGCAGAAACTGTTGGCCCTTCAGATGGGGTTAAGCAGAACCACGGTGAAAAGGGTGTTAAATGAAGACTTAGGGCTTCGGGCATATCGAAGAAAAACAGAACATCGTTTGAATGCTCGTCTAATGGACCTGACACTGAAGAGATGCTGCGCTTTATTGAAGCGGTACGCGGGAAAAAAATATCGGGAAATTCTTTTTTCGGATGAAAAAAAATTTACTGTAGAAGAGAGCTACAACAAACAAAATGATAAGGTGTACGCACACAGTAGTGAAGAAGCGAGCGACCGTATTCCGCGTGTCCAACGAGGTCATTTTCCATCCTCGCTCATGGTATGGTTGGGAGTTTCTTATTGGGGCTTAACAGAGGTACATTTTTGTGAGAAAGGTGTAAAAACGAATGCAGTTGTGTATCAAAATACAGTCCTGACGAACCTTGTGGAACCTGTTTCTCATACCATGTTCAATAACAGGCACTGGGTATTCCAACAAGATTCGGCGCCAGCTCATAGAGCGAAGAGCACACAAGACTGGCTGGCGGCGCGTGAAATCGACTTCATCCGGCACGAAGACTGGCCCTCCTCCAGTCCAGATTTGAATCCGTTAGATTACAAGATATGGCAACACTTGGAGGAAAAGGCGTGCTCAAAGCGTCATCCCAATTTGGAGTCACTCAAGACATCCTTGATTAAGGCAGCCGCCGATATTGACATGGACCTCGTTCGTGCTGCGATAGACGACTGGCCGCGCAGATTGAAGGCCTATATTCAAAATCACGGAGGTCATTTTGAATAAACTTTAGTGTCATAAGAATCTATGTTTTGTTAAGTTCATTTTGGTATATAAATGGTTACATAATGAATAATCTTGTTTCAATTATTTTATATTAAACATGTGACAGAATTTATGACCTGACTAGGTATATATAGATACAATTGTAAACTATATTATTAAGTATTAATATTTAAAGTATTTTTATTTCTTGTTTCTCTAGTTTTTTATCATTATACTTTATTTAGTCGTCGACTGAGGCTATAACTAAATCTTAATTTGTTAATCGTAGTCAGGTCCCCGATACAAGCTTTGCGTAGTGCAGGGATCGTTGGTTAAGTTATATCTCATATATCATATCTGCATAAACCTGTTTTTGTAATGTTTAAATAATAAGTAACCTATTAAGTTGTTTATGTAGCAATAAATAAATTTTTCATTTTCATTTTCATCAGCCAGCCGTACATTGCTGAACATAGGCCTCCCTCATATATTTCTAGAGTGACTGATCTTGTGTGGACACAACGGCTCCCAACAACTTTTGTATGAGTATGCTTGTCTTTCCATCTAGTGAGGGGTCTTTCTACGCTGCGTTTTTGCGCTGCGACGAATTCTAAATTAATTTACCTAAATGTATTAATTGGCGGATTATTGGAGAATATTAGGTTAATAGCAGTAGTAGAAATATTACGTGCACTTTACTCCATTCAAAGGCGTCCAATAAGCTTAGTATAGTGTCGGTGCCTTTAATGATAATCGAAAGATAACCAACTCCTAACGATCACGTCCGAAGCCCGACTGTGAAGCCCACTTTACTTTACTTAACCTAGATACAAGAAAATATAATAACATTGTCTATTCTTAGAAATGCTTACAATAAGCCACGTCACTATTTGATAAGTTTTCGCTAACATTAATACGAATGATATAAAATTGGTGCGCAGCGAATGCCGTTTGTCTACTGTTCGTACATACATTCGTCGCCCTACATTTAACCCTCCAATTATTTTGTTGTACCTTGGTTACTTGTTGGGTCTGCCTTCTGAAATTCTTATTTAAATGCGAATAAATTGCTAAGTGAGATTTTTGCTGTTCACGTTTTGAAACGCAAAACACGTGTTTTTTGTGTGAGATGTATGATGTAGGTATGTGATTTATTAAACCTATATTTTCCCTGCTGAGTAAAGGTCCATGTTCCTCCAAATCTCACGATTACTCGCCACGTCCCACCAGCCATCTTAGAATGCATTGAGGTCGTCACGCCAATGCTTCCTCAGCCTGCCCCGGTTTCGACGCCCATCTGCAGGCACCCATTGTGTGACGACTGTTGCCCATTTGTCTGTGACCATACGACTGACGTGACCCACCCAGTCCCACTTCTACCTGGCAGTCTTGTAGCCGACATCTGCGATGCCGGTCTTCGCGCGCAGTGTGGTATGAGATTATGTGAATATTATCTTATCCTATAAAAACAATAATATATGTTTATTTCAGCCATTTCACTATGTCCGTGTTGGTCACTAGTTAACAGGGTTTTTTCTAGGCAAGCGTGGTCCATAGATCTACGGCATTATTTTTACCATCAGGCGAGATCGTGGTAAACCGAGACACAATAATATTTGTATACTTAAACCTAATGATTCATAAATTGATGATAAATGACTTTAACATCTGTAGTCAACAGCTTATCATCATTAGAAAATATTGAGTCATTGCCGTTAAAAATCCCCAAATTAGACTTATCCTTTAAACTGTAATTATGTATATACATTTCGCTGGGAATTCCCGCCATATCAGTTTTTGGGAAGCCCGATGTTGCACGTGTTGGGTACAACAGTCATTGTTTAGAGTTTCATTGCCAACTGGGAAAAACACAACTCTATAATCTAACCGCATTCTGGGAATTTTGATCTCTATCGAATGGAATTTTTGGTGTCCTCATAATTAATATGGAATCAGTTCACAAATCAGGTGAAACAATTCGACATTTCTATACTATTATTATAAAGAGTAAAGATTTGTATGTTTGTAACGAATAAACTCAAAAACTACGGGTCCGATTTCAAAATTGTTCCACCATTAGAATTTATTTATTTGTTTGATTGCTCAATCACGTCGTAACGGCTGAACCGATTTTGATGAAATTTGGTACATACGTAGATTATAACCAGGATTACCACATAAGCTACCTTTTATTCCATAAATCAGGTCCCATGGGATAAAAATAGGGTGTCAAGTTTAGTTGCAACCAGTGCCGTAACTAGGGTAGTGCCGGCGGTGCCCATGCACAGAGCGCAGACCCTGGAGGGGCGCAGAAATGACCAGACCAGAACCGGTTATGATTAGAAAATATTTCAAGGGCGCGGATATAGCGGCTCGCACCGGGCGCTTAGATGGCTAATTACGGCACTGGTTGCAACAGCGAGTTTAGCTTTATTTCTAGGTTACCTACACATTTATAGGTTACCTCACCTGCTGGCAAGGGACATGTTTGGTGTAATTTGTTCACCTAGGAACTAATTCACCCAGGTGAACAAGGGGACTGTTTTATTACTCGTATGGACTTGAATCACCCACGTAGAGTTTAAAATACAACATGAGCCGGTACCTCAGTTAAATGAGATAATGATTAGGTAACTTTTTTAATTCATGAATATTGTAATGATATTTGTAGGTATGTTCTTTCTGTTAATATTTATTAGAAAAAAGGTTTATACTAAACTAGTATTTTTCAACTTTTGCGATCACTGAAAATAATTATTGATTAAAACGGGTAACGTCGGAATAACAAATAAAAAAGGTACATACGCGATAAATACCGGTTTTAATCAATAATTATATACTAAACTGCTTTCCGCCTGCGGTTTCTCATTAAAAAGTAGCCTATATCTCAATGCAAGTCATAATCTATCTGATACCTATATGGTATCAAATTTCATCTAAATCTCACTAGCCGCTTAGACGTGAAAATGTAACAAACACACAGATACAGAGAGATAGCGTTCCTTTAGGATTTATTATATTAGTTGGTAACTAATTAATAAAATTATAATTATAAAACAAATCCTTATATCAAAAAACCGTGACCAATTAATTTGATTTGCTTAGTTTTATCGGAATCATTTAATAACAACCTACAATTATTT
The DNA here is from genome assembly GCA_918857605.2 of Philereme vetulata. NCBI lineage: Eukaryota > Metazoa > Arthropoda > Insecta > Lepidoptera > Geometridae > Philereme > Philereme vetulata. Next base: position 6,464,867 of record OU975471.1, on the reverse strand, counting down.
ATATGAGATCAAGGTCAATACCTATGTACTTACTGCAAAGAGGATATACCTAGTTAAGTATTCATTAAATATTAATTAAATATTAAAGGTTGTCTGGAAGAGATCGCCCTGTTAAGCGATGAGACCGCCCATTATGAATACATTTATTTGTTTATTTCTTTATATCTGTTATGTCTTGCTTGTAAGGTATAATAAAGAATTTTCATTCATTCATTCATTCATTCATTAATAGGGCTTGTATTATCCGTAAGATTTTGGGTATCCGAATAATTCGGATAGTAGTGAACTTTACTATTCGGATATCCGGATATTACGGATAATTCGAATAATTTTGGGAAAAGAGTTAAAAACGAAAATAATTGTTATTAAAGTAGCTATAAACAATGTTTAAGTTATTCCAACATTTACCATTAAAATATAAATCACTTTTGACCGTAAGGAAACTCGATAGGTATACTTTAGTCACGTTATATGTCACAAAATGCGACAAATATTAAAAATAAAGGATAAACAGTGTGTTAAATTCAGATTACTTTTTAGATACATGCACTTACTGCACATAATTATGAAATTTTGGTTTTGATGTAGTTAATTTAATGTTTAAATCGTGATTTTTTGATGAATTTTCTTATTCGTTTTATTCGAATATATTGATCGTCACTATCCGGATAGTAAAACCACACGGATATCCGAATAATACGGATATTCGGATATCCGAATTGCAAGCCCTATTCATTAATTACTTATAACAAATTACCTAACATCTATGTCTAATGGAAAAAAGGGTTTTTATTATAGTCGCAATGAGTTTATAACCTATCCGATGACTGTTATCAAAATAAAACATAGTCTATAGCAGTCGGGTGCAATAGTGTAGCTTTCTATCAGCTAAATAATTTTCAAAATCGGTTCAGTAGTTCTGGAGATTAATTACCGTAACACTACGTACCGATCGTGATCAATTGCTGATAATGATTATGACCGTTTGATCATAAATGTTATTTCATATTAAGAAATTATTTTTCTATCGTGGGTTTTTCTTAAACAATGGAGTCTGGATTTTCTAGACCAAGTATTTTGCCAAATATTTTTTGTACCTACCTTTAAGCTTCATATTTATGATTGATGAGCTACTTCCCTCCTGCCTTTAGGTAGGTATTCTAGACTACTAATGTTACCGAGCTAACTACCAAAGTACTTACGTAGGTACCTAACCAGACTAAAAATTTATTTTTATAAAAGGTTCGAATAGACTTCCTCATCATCATCATATCAGCCGTAGGACGTCCACTGCTGGACAAAGGCCTCCCTCATTGATCTCCAGGAACTGCGGTTGGAAGCGGCCTGCATCCAACGCCGACCTGCGGTTCTTACCAAGTCGTCTTCCCATCTTGTAGGTGGATGTCCTACGCTGCGCTTGCCGGTCCGTGGCCTCCATTCGAGAACTTTCCGGCCCCATCGGCCATCTGTTCTGCGCGCTATATGGCCTGCCCATTGCCACTTCAACGTGCTAATCCGTCGGACTATGTCGGTGACTTGAGTTCTCCTACGTATCTCCTCATTTCTGATTCGATCCCGTAGAGAAACCCCGAGCATAGCTCTCTCCATAGCTCGTTGAGCGACTCTGAGCTTATTCATAAACTTAGACTTCATAGACTTCCTAAAACTAAGATATTATTTGGTATTCTTTTGTTTCCAGCGTAGCATTCATTAACGGTAGATTCATTAGTCAAGAATGTTAGATAACTACAGTATAAATTATTAATCAAGTATTTATCTCTTCGAATAATAGATGAGTAAGTAGCTGCCCGCGGCTTCGCACGCGTGGTTTGTCAATAAGTAGAGTTTAGTCTATATTACCTTCCTTTTGCCCAGTTGGTTAAAAAGTAACTTATGTCCCCTTTATCTAGTTATAAAGCTACCGACCTTTAACGTTCTCGTAAAATCCAGTCCATCCAAAGGTGGACGAGATCGCTTTTTGCGATAAGACCGCCAATTGTACTATCGCGTGTCTAGTTTTAAGTGTTTTAATTATGATTTGTTAATTTAAGTGTGGTATACATACATTAAAGCGTTTTCTATCTATCTGTCCCAATCCCAGCCGTAATGTATCTGTACCTATAACAAATTTTATCGAAATCGGTTCAGCCGTTTAGTCATGAAATCGTATCAAACAGACAGAGTTACTTTCGAATTTATGATATTAGTCATCATCATCATTTCAGTCAAGGACGTCCACAGCTGAACATGCGCCTCTCCCATAGATTTCCAGAGTGACGAAAAAATATGCGGCCTGAACCCAACGGCTCCCTGCACACCTTTATCATGTTTATTTCCATCTAGTTGCCGACCTACACTGCTCTTTCAAGTGCGTGATACACTCGAGAACCTTTCTGCCCCAACGGCCGTCAGTTCTTCGAGCTATGTGCTCTGCCCGCTGCTACTTCAGCTTGCTTATCCTATGATATGGATATGGATCGTAGTAAGTATAATACCATTAATCTATAATATAAAAATGAATCGCAAAATGTGTTGGTAAGCGCATAACTCAACAACATCATCATCAGAATCATCATCAGCATCATCATCATCAGCCGGAGAACGTCCACTGCTGAACATAGGCCTCCCCCTTAGATCGCCACAACGAGCGGTTGGTAACCGTTTGCGACCAACGGCTCCCCGCGATTCTTACTAGATCGTCGGTCCACCTTGTGGGGGGCCGGCCTACGCTGCGTCTTCCAGTCCGTGGTCTCCACTCGAGAACCTTTCTTCCCCAACGGTTATCGGTTCTACGAGCGATGTGGCCTGCCCATTGCCACTTCAACTTGCTAATTTTGAGACCTATGTCGGCAACTTTAGTTCTTCTGCGGATTTCCTCATTGCGGATTTTGTCACGCAAAGAAACCCCGAGCATAGCCCTCTCCATAGCTCGTTGAGCGACCTTGAGCTTGGTCATGAGGCCATGAGTAAAGGACCACGTTTCAGTGCCATAGGTCATCACTGGCAACACACACTGGTTGAAGACTTTAGTCTTCAACTCAACAACGCCTGGACCAATTTGACCAATTCTTTTTTTGTTGTATTTCTTATTGTCAGGAGAAGGTTCTTACGAAAGAAATAATTAAGAAAATTACGCGCAAAATTAGAAAATTTAAGAAAACTTTACCACCATTTAAAATTATTTATAATCTAACCTTAGCGCTTTTATAATGTAACCTTATGACATTTGACATAGAATTGACAGAATGCGTGCTGCAAATATCGTCAGAGGATGTAAAAAAAAATTAATATCGTTTGAAACAGATGCTTCGGTAGGAGTTATCCCGAGATATATTGTCTATATATATAAAAATTAATTGCTGTTCGTTAGTCTCGCTAAAACTCGAGAACGGGTGGAGCGATTTAGCTAATTTTGGTATTAAATTATTTGTGAAAGTCATTCATTTTCTCATACATAATGATGGCCGGGGACAACAATTGACAATTCTACCAGGGTGACTTATTGACAGCCCGCGTTATACCTATGCATGTCAAGCCGATACGAAGTTCGGCGGGACCACTAGTGTATAATTAAAAAATAAACAAAAAAACATTTCACACAGCGCTACCTAGCACCAAAACTAGGCAAATCTTGTACTATGAGAACCAGATAACTGATAGAATACTTATGTATAATGACTTTGATCTCAGCTTAGTAAGGTGCAACACACCAAAATCTTACAAAAAGCTGATCCATTCGGCCGAAGCTAAATACACGCTCCGTAAATCTGCACAAAGGGAGCCCTCATCGAGTATCGCCCCGATTCTGTTTTCCTTTTCGGTGTTGCCGGCGTTGGTCAACACCGACACGCCGGCTAATGCGGGGACCGTGCCTACATTACACTGTGCGAGTTATCGTTCGAGTTGCCTGGACAGTTACTGCTGTATTACTTGCATCGTGTGAACGCTATAGGTGCGTTGCGGTGCGAAGCATGAAGCAGTACAGTGAGAAATTTATTTGCAAGTCGATAATTTATAACTATTTATAACTTACATTTATATTAAAATTTACAATAAATCTTACATTATTACATGCTTTGAAACCGAAAATCCCGCAGTCCAGTTGTTATTCTAATAAGCGGCAATGGGTTTAATATTTAACTTCTGTGAAAAAAATGGGCATGTATTAAATGTACTATATCTTATGTGTCAAACTGTGGGTAACTCAGTAATAAACCAGCTACGGAGTAAGACGGTTGTTTTATTGTTACCGACATACCAATTAAACATAATAAATAAATATTGCTGGACATTTCACACAGCGCTATCTAGCCTCAAACTAAGCAGATCTTGTACTATGGGAACCAGATAACTGATAAAATACTTAAATACATTTTTTTTTGTAAATACTTACTTATAATATATAGAGAAACAACCAGACCCGGAACCAGTATCTGTAGATCATGCACACATTTGTTCCGCGGCGGGAATCGAACACGCTACCTCCTGCATCTCAGTCGGCTATACGTCCACTGCGCCACTGAGGTCGTCATAATGTTTGGACTTCCTTCTGACTACTCTCTTGTGAGCGTGCAAAAAGAAGGTGAAGCATTACATAAATAAAGTAGGTATAATATATGTTTCTCAATATTCCTAATTATTTATTTTGTGGTAACTCGCAATACTTTCATTGTACGATCGGCCGAGGCGAGTCGAAAGCCTCTTTGATCTAGCGTCAGCGACTAGCACTGTGTAACCAGGCCTTAGGATTCGAGGGTCTGGAGGATTAATCAGTCGAGCCAACACATCGGGGCTCAGACGGTCTGAGTCGATACGCCACGGAAGCTGGTAACACTAAATTGTTCGAGAAGTGCATCTTTAGATTACATTCTCCAATTGTTATTTTGTTTGTTACATAAAAGGTGAAGAAAATCATTAATACGAATGAGATACTCTTCTTTTCTTTTTTTTTATCTATCGGAGGCAGCAGGGCAGGTAGGAACACCAGTGGCGTCTCCATCGGTGATGTATAACCTTGTGGGCGTTAATCACAGCCGACTGCTGCTATTCCGTTTTGTGTCGCTATTCACGACCGGATGCGACATATCTATATTTGCCTCTTTCTTTTATTGTGGTTTTTGAGGTTATCTTAAACGGAAATTAAAAGGATGGAAGTGTAACGCCCGGTTGTTGGAAGAATGATTAACCCAAAAATTTGTTGACCGTTGGTCAAAACTCTTGTCAAGTGCAAATTGGGTTGCTGGAACGTATTTTACCTCATTTGATTTTAATCAGAGATTTGTTAAATAGGTTGTCAAATCAGTCAACAAAATCTCTTGTGAAACGTGAAAATGGGTTGCAGGAACGCTGATTAGCCGTTTTTCGTCCATTAATCTGGTTGTCAAATCGATATTTATTTAATCAGTGCTTGAGCTCCAATTAGCAGAAATAATTTGGCTGATTCGAGTGAACTTAGTGGTTTTATTCTACAGATACATCAGGTGTGTACTCCAAAGGTAACAATATATTGATAATATATATTTGTGGAAGTGTTATCTCTTAAAAAAACTATTGTAAACTGCCTACATAACCTAACCTTTAAATTATTTATTTTTAGGATTTCTCTATCGAATTTAATCAGTAACAATGATGAGGATGACCACGACAGACAAGAGTGGAACCACTAAGGAATTCACTGAGGAAGAATTCAAGATGCGCTATAGAGTTTCAAAGCCTGTGATTACATAACATGTCTTGATTGGGGATAAAGCCCATTTACCTACATTTCGGAGTAGCTGTATCAGCGCCCTACAACAAACATTAATGACAATAAGTTTTTACGCCACTGGGGCATCCCAGTAGCATTACTTGTAGCTTACCGCTAAGGTATAATCTACAACTTGCCGAATATTAAGTAGTGTCTGCAGATATTGGTCAATTAAGGTCCTAATGTATTAAAATGCTTCAGATGGTGGTTACCACAAGCAGAATGATTATTATACCAGAACAGAATGGGATTGTTTTCATCTGCACGTGCAGGCAATCTGTGATGCAAAATTAAAATCATGGGCATAATTTACAGGTGTTTTTATTGACTTAATACATCACAAATCTCCTTGTTTGCATGTACCCATATTAAGTGGGACTACTCTCCTATTTTTTCGGCGCTAAGTTAGTCTTGGGTTGTCGGATCAGGAAGTTCTTTCTTTTTTCATGAGTCTTGTCATGCTGGTCCACCATGCCTATGGGGGACGTCCTCTGCCTCTTTTGTGTTCTTAAAGATACAGTGCTCTTTTGACCACAAATTCTTCAGGTCTTCTCATGACGTGGCCATACCACCTCAGTCGGCTTTCATATATGTGATCAACTTACAGATGGTATTTGAGCAATCTCAAAGCTTCTTCAGACATATTCATTCTGGATTCTGTCGTGCCTGGTTACCCCTCCTGACCATCTTTGCATCTTCATTTTCGTCGTATGCATCTTCAGGACATGTGTATCTTTTACCATTCAACATTCTGCTCCATACATCATCCTGCTCCATACATCATCCCCGGTATAGGTATAAGTGAGTAACAAAGTACACCGCTCAAGGATCGCCACTTCTGCCAGGCAATGCTTCTGCGGTTAACGTCTCCCTCCACTTCTGTAGTAGGTATGTTACCACTGATCCTAGGTATTTAAAGTGATTGACTTTTGGTACAGATGTTTTATCGTGATAGTAAACTGTTGAAGTCCTTTTTGTGCAGTTATTCTTACTAAAACAGCACTCCATGCGTTCAGTCTTCATTCTGCTCACTCCATGAGGTCATTGATATTTGCAATTGTTGAGGTGTTTGGCGATGATTACGACGTCGTATGCTTACAAAAGATTCCAAGAGAAGGGAACTTTTTACATCACAATTATGTACAAGAAATAGGCACAATTGAATGATGTTTTGGTGTACTTAAACGAAGTTTTCCATGCCTATCTATGGGATTGTAATGAGTACAATAGTATCTTTTTGTATACTTTTAGGTCATTTTTGTTTGTAGAGAGAAAAGCGACCAAAATAAACGTCTTTTCCACACATTCAAATTGTACATTTGATTTTTGACAAAAATCTCTAACCTGTAGACATTGACATAAGCAAATTTATGACTCGAATGAATGATTGAACTAAAATAATATTTTAGGTGGTGTGACCCTATAAAAATAACACTAGTTTGACATTCAAAAGGTGATCCTTTGGTTTAGCTAGTTATTCACTAATCAACCTTCAAGAAACCCAATTTGATTTAACAAGAGTGCTATAGTGTGACCATTAGTGCTGTGCACTCCCTGAGGTATGCGCGCGGCGAGACGGGGGGGGGGGGGGGGGGGGGGGAGAATCGGCTGCTGCGCTCTGTCAGTTCGCCGTCAACGCTCGTGGCGGCAGGTAGTGTTATTTGTATCGGACTGTCTATGTCAGACGCACATGAGATAAATATTCAAAGATGGGTCGTGCGTTATCTCGTGATATGAAATGGAAGATGAAGTTGAAACAGAATCTATGTCAGAATAACTTTCGTTAGAATATATAATTGTTTGTAAATATAAAAGTTGTTCAATAAAACAAGTCCTTTGAATTATAAGTTTAGTTCTTATTTATCACCTGCATATTTTTAATAAAATATGAGTATATTTAAGTTACATTTTAATCAACTAAGTAAGTATAATATATTACAGGTAGATAGCCTCCGACCATCGTCCCGCCACAGGTCTTGCCTTAGAAATGCAAACTGATATCGTAAGATATGTCCGACATGTATTGATCTCATGTGAACTCATGCAGTTTTTTCTTTGCCTCCCACCTCGCCGCGCATACCTCAGAAAGTGCACAGCACTAATGGTTACACTATAAGTTAAATACTATGTCAACTGATTTGCGATTTGATTGGCGTACCAACAACTGGCTATAAGAGTATTTAAAAAAAATTGACCATGTGCGCATCTGAGGAAGCATGCAAACATATGAATGTTTTGTTGATATGAATGATTACGTGAATGTTTTGTTATTGGATTTAATTAATTTGCAAACTACCACTTGAGCTCATTATTATTTAATTTTGTTTTGGAGTAGGTAAGTTTGCGCGCTTAAACTTTTCAGATATCACTACCACACGAATCAATCTTAACAAATCTCTACACAAAGGTAGCAAATGCAAATGAGCATTATGTCCGCCTGTGTTAATGTGTTGTTTGTATTATTTTATGAGTTCAATAAATAATTTTCCATCCATCTATATTTTTATACCAATATCCATTATACCAATTTTTTTTGACAACCTCTGCTGAGGCTGTAGCTGAGACGCAGGAGGTAGCGGGTTCGATTCCCGCCGCGGAAAAAATGTTTGCATGATCTACAGATATTTGTTCCGGGTCTGGATGTTTTTCTATTTAATGTAAGTATGTATTTACAAAAAAAAATATGTATACAAGTATTCTATCAGTTATCTGGTTCTCATAGTACAAGCTCTGCTTAGTTTGGGGCTAGATAGCGCTGTGTGAAATGTCTAGCAATATTTATATTTGTATTTTTAAAAATTTAATAAATGTATAACTCCATTTATACATCGGGTATGTTACTGGTGATGACAATTATATTAGTTCATTAAATATTGAGTATCTGTGCTGGTATTCTCCTATTGGAGTAAGGAAATCGTAATATTATATTTCATTATTGTCTTACCAGCTTCCTACGACAGTTTAGATGTTCATTTGTTTGTTTGTTACTCAATCACGTCGTAACGAATGAACCGGTTAGCTAAGCCAAGCGACCGCTCATTTAGTCCTGAATATACATATATCAAACAAAATATATATCAATATATATCATATGAATATACATATATCAAGTCACTTTCGAACTTATAATATAAACAGTCTAATGTGATAAACTAGACTGATTTCCGAGTGTACATAACAAGCTAGCAAATAAAAAATCTTAGTAAAAAGCTCCACTCGAATCAAGATCGAATCGGACATGAGGAGATCCGTACACAAACCAAGGTCACAGACATACCAAAGAGGATTAGAAAGCTTAAGTGGCAATGGGTAAAGCACATAGCTCGAAGAAATGACGGCCGTTGGGGCAGAAAGGTTCTAGAGTGGAGACTACTCACAGGCAAGCGTAGCGTAGGACGGCCCCCACTAGATGTAAGGACGACCTGATAAAGGTCGCTGGGAGCCGTTGGCTGCAGGCTGTACAAAAGCGGTCGCTCTGGAAACCAGATGTATTCTACCACCTGTATGATGGGGAATGTTCTGAGGAGCTATTTGATCTCATCCCTTCGTCGAGATTTTACCACCGCACTTCTCGAGAACGTAATAAAGCTCATCCACATATTATCGACAATTGGGTATCGCGCACCACACGCTTCACGCGATCTCTTCTACCCCATACTTGCAAGATGTGGAATGAGCTACCTTCTGAGGTTTTCCCATTAGGCTACGACATGGCGCGCTTCAAGAGTTCAAAGGTTTCTACAGTGTAGGGAACGCATCGACAATACCCCGGGTGTGGCCGGTGTCAATAGGCGACGGTGGCCGCTTACCATCAGGTGGGCTGTTTCCTCACAAATAACACAAAAAAAACCTCGGCACCAGTAAGGAGTAGAACTCACTTCCGGCGTATGTTTTTCCAAACCAGTATAATTTTGGAGTTTTCAAGTCCAGAGTGAATAGGTTCTTTCTAAGCAAGCGTGCTCCATCTTCGATCACACCCTCACTTACCATCAGGTGATGTAGTGGTCAAGCGCTTGGCTATCATCTATAAAAAAAAACCTATGGGGAGGGATATGTTCAGTAATGGACGTCCTGTCGCTACTGAGATGGTGATGATATTAAATTATTAATACACAAAAAACATAAACTTTTATCTGTCACACCGTAAGGATTATTAGATTATAATGATTGATATTGCTGACATCAAATTCTAACAATATATAGACCACAAGTAGTTAAGTGTGTTAGAAAGCCACGGTCGAGTGAGCACTAGCCTATAAGTCGTGCTCTAAGCCCGGCGTGGCGTGGAAAGGCGGAGTGTATCGCGGCATGTTTGGCCGCCCGCCAGCACCGCCAGCACCCGCCGTCACCCGCCAGCACGCGACGGCCGATCAATATAGTTTTACCCGAGTGCGCCGCCGTCCACAGTTGATTGATAGTAGTACGGAATAGAAAATGTGAATGACGATGCTTTTCATAAATCTTTTGTATGGCTGGATACATTATCTGCAGTCTTATAAATTGTAGGTTTAGGTAAGTAAATATGGTAGTATGTATTTATATTCATATTTTAAGTAAATACAGTATATTTAATACTTTTAAATATTTCGCGAACTATACTCATGTTTTCAAAACAAAACGAGTCTTTTCGCGCACAGATTTATATCAAAATCATAATTTTGACTAACCTCGACGTTTCGACCAAGTTACATCGGCCGTGGTCACGAGAGACTGAAAGCGGGCGGGTGTCATTGCCGAGAAGCGCGAATGTTGTCACCAACTACCCGCACTTGGTTTTCTGAATCGCGCGTATCACTGTTTCGACATACAATACTAACAGTATCTGAAGTTACGCCCTAGTAAATATAAATCTGTGCGCGAAAAGACCCGTTTTGTCTTAAAAACATGTTTTTTTTTTTACATTATAGGCTTGCGTTTGACCACGATCTCGCCTGATGGTAAGCGATGATGCAGTCTACGATGGTACACGCTTGCCTAGAAGAAACCTATTCACTCGCGACTTAAAGATACCCAGGCTGTAGCTATCTGGAAACACAGACTCTGGCAAGGCGTTCCACTCTTTGGCGGTGCGCTTATTAAAGGTCGAAGAGAACCGCTTTGTGCGAATGGGAGGTGTTTCTACCATATAGCGGTGGCGCGCCGCAGAGCGTCTGGTTTTCCGTTGATAGAATGGAGATGGTGGGATCAGGTTGAAAAGTTCCGCCGCAGACTCTCCGAAATAATATATATCCGAATATAGTATATTTACTATGATTTGTGTGTTTCTCTCTCTGCCTAAACTCACAATCATGGTAAAAATCCAGTTTTTAGTGAAAATAGTGTTTATAACTATGATAGTTTAAAAAGTTATTTCAGACACGTTGACCTAATCAGATGGATTTATCTAACCGAGACGAATGGAAGAAAATGGAGGCCTTTGCCCAACAGTGGGATTCTAGATCCAATTGTTGGGCTCTTAAGATTACTTAATCATTATCATAATCATTTATTGCCAGAATATAGGTTATACAGAAAGATGTTACATTTAATTTAAATTAGTTTCATTATACTCTACCCCACTCGGGGGCGTGCATTACGCCTGCAAAACTTTCATATTTGTTCAATTCATCATCATCATCATATCAGCCGTAGGACGTCCACTGCTGGACAAAGGCCTCCCTCATTGATCTCCAGGAACTGCGGTTGGAAGCGGCCTGCATCCAAAGCCGACCTGCGGTTCTTACCAAGTCGTCTGCCCATCTTGTAGGTGGACGTCCTACGCTGCGCTTGCCGGTCCGTGGCCTCCACTCGAGAATCTTCCGGCCCCATCGGCCATCTGTTCTGCGCGCTATATGGCCTACCTATTGCCACTTCAACGTGCTAATCCGTCGGGCTATGTCGGTGACTTGAGTTTTCCTACATATCTCCTCATTTCTGATTCGATCCCGTAGATAAACCCCGATCGTCTTATCTAAAAGCCATAATTTTAATTTGTGTTTAAATTTAAAAATAGAATAATTACTTATTAAAATCAAATGTGTTCAGTTAAAATGTCAAAATAATAATGATACGAAATTACTATTTTATAAGAAAAAAAAACCAGTAAAACATGCGCAGTTTAATATAGGAACTAATAGGGACGTTGTAGTTTTCTACAAAGAAAATAATACATATTACTCTGAGTTGAGAGTAATGAAGGCCGCTCGGGAAAAGCCTATTGAAACAATGTCGTATCAATAGCTCTTTATTTTACCCGGCTTTATTGAATTTGCTACTAAAAAGATATTATTTCTGTAGCCTTTAAATATTTAAATTTAAATATGAGGTATAACATTGTCTGGATGAAATCGCTTGAAGCTGTACGACCGATTTTAGTTGTTTAAGTATTACTCCATGTATTTTGTTTATCCATATTAATATTATAAATTTTAAAGTAATCTGTCTGTCTGTTTGTTATGTTTTAACGACTAAACGACTGGACCGATTTTGATGAAATTTGGTATACAGATAGATTATGACCGGGATTGGGATTTATTTAATAAAAGTATTAACAAACCAGGCGTGCGAAGCGACGGGCGCATCAGCTGGTGTACAATAAATAGTTATTCATAAACTTTGTCGCTTGCCTAGCGTCTTACTTAAACTGTTATTTAAACCATTATATTAGACTTATCTTAAACTAGCGTATTGAATGTCAAAATCCAAGCCACAATCTATTTTATTACTAAAATTCGTCGTAATCAGTTTAGCCGTTACGATGTGAAAACATAGTCTGTATGTATTCAAACCTACATTTTAGGGCGACTGGCGCAGTGATCCCTAAGCGTATTTTATTAGTCGCTAGATACGTTTAGGGATCGTTATGCAAGCCAGCCTTAGAGTCTGTTATAAAATACTCTGCAATCAAATATAAATTCAAATTATGTGAAGAGCCAAGGCTCTTCATTCACTTCAGCAACTTAGTTGGTAACACAGACCGTATATTACCCTGAGATATATTTACATCGCTACTTGTCTTACTATGTATTTTATTATCTGTGTACATATGTTACCACACTAAAACCTGTTCCAAACTTATCTATTGTAAGCCTTGCTACTTACATCATAAGATCGAAAGTACTTGTTTGAAAGGGTAAGCCGCACTGTTGATATATAGTGTTACGTGACGTTATCAAACTGTAAGTAACTTAATAAGTTATAAGTTAAGTGCTGGGCCTACAATAGACTTAATTAAAGAAATTAAACAGCCCTAAGTTACCCTTAAGTTAGTTTTGAGGTACATAAAGCAAAGTAATTATGTGTGTAGGTTTACGAGCAGGAAAAGTTGGTATTAAGTCTGGTTTATTAAAAGCGTAGCTTATCGCTACTATTAATATAGATTCGAAAGTAACACAGCTTTTAAGTTCGTTATTTTGTTAGCGCTTAAGTTAGATGTTGTTGTGTTTTTTATTTTTTCTATGTGCCTTTGAATAAAAAAATTTCTTTCTTTCTTTCTTTTAAAAGACCGGCAGCTCGCGACAGATTTTATCGATCAATCGTACCATATATTTTTTTCATATTTATTTATGTTATTTGTGGGGAAACAGGATTACGGCCCACCTGATGGTAAGCGGTCACCGTCGCCTATAGACACCGGCAACACCCGGGGTATTGGCGATGCGTTCCCTACTCTGTAGAAACCTCTTTACATTTCTCTTGAAGCGTACCATGTCGTAGCCTAATGGGAAAACCTCAGATGGTAGCTCATTCCACATCTTGCAAGTATGGGGTAGAAGAGATCGCGTGAAGCGTGTGGTGCGCGATACACAATTGTCGATGATATGTGGATGAGCTTTATTATTTAAGTATGCCCTTCAACTTGTTGATTATAGGTTTAACTAAAAAATGGATTTAAGCAAGATCGCGAGAGCGGGACATGTAGCGTGCAATGCCATGTGAAATCGCAAAAAAAAATTATAATTTTTAATCAATCGTATCACGTATGTCATTCATGCCATGATGAAATTTATGAAGAATAAATCTAGTGGACAAGCATCGGCATACGTGTAGGTCGGGTCCCTGTGGCTAAACTCAATCATCGCATTTGCAAATAAATAATATTTTTTGCCAATCGTATCACGTATGCCTTGTATACTAAATGGTTATATTAATTGTGAAAATAATTTGTAACTAGTCGATAAAATCTGTCGCGAGCTGCCGGTCTATAACTCTGTCTGTCTGTCTCATTGTTACATTTTAATGACTAGACTGATTTGTATATATGTAGATTATAATCGGGATTGAGACATGGCCACTTTTTACCTGACTGCGCAGAAGTAAACCATATGACGACCTCCGTGGCGCAGTGGGCGGATAGCCGGCTGAGACGCAGGAGGTAGCGGGTTCGTTTCCCGCCGCGGTATAAATGTTTGAACGATCTACAGATATTTGTTCCCGGTCTGGATGTTTTTCTATATATTATAAGCATGTATTTACAAAACAAAAGAATCTAAGTATTCTATCAGTTATCTGGTTCCCATAGTACAAGCTCTGCTTAGTTTGGGGCTAGATAGCGCTGTGTGACATGTCCAGCAATATTTAATTATTATTACAATTATTTATATACCACCATAAATACCACGTGCGAAGCCGCGGGTGGCTCACCAGAAATCAGTCCAGCCATTTAGTCGTGAAAATGTAACAAACACACAGACAGACGGAGTTATTTTTGAATTTACAATATTAGTAAGGAAGTAACGATAAAGTAACACCCAGACCCGGAACAAATCTCCTGTAGATAATGCAAACATTTGTTCCGCGGCGGGAATCGAATCCGCAACCCGTCTCAGCCGGCTATTTGTCCACTGCGCCACTGAGGTCGTTAACTATTGTGCGTAAGTTGCTAGGAGCCTTTTGATGCAAGCGGGGCGTACTATAATACCTAATAAATCTCCATATCGACAAATTATTAATGGTTTAAGTTTATATATCTAATATAATAATAAAATAATGTCATTTATTTCTCTCACAATTTGTTACTTAAATTTAATTACAAAGGCAAGTTGGTGTTGATAACAACATTGTGAGAGACTGGTGCCTGAACTAGGTTTATAGGAACCTGTATTACAGGTCACCAGGCCCCACTCTGCGAGTATCAACAACAAAGGTGTGTCTATGAAGGGACATTGTGTTGCAATAATGGTATAAATACCATTTAAGAAAGCAACAAAGCTGTACAAGACTATTTAACTATTTATTAACTGTTATTTAACTGTTGTGTTGCTATTTTACTGTTAACTATTTGACTTAATACTACAAAAAACAATAATACAGTTTCGAGCCTATCTAACTTATCTATTTTATTTGCTTGCTTGTGTGTATGTGTTCGGGTGTATGTGCATGTGTGGGCGCGCGTGTTTGTGAGTGTGTTGTGTGTATGTTTGCGCTTTATGTACCTAGATGGTTAATGGATAGGAGGATGAGGATTATGTATAAAATTGGAGAGTGTTGATCTTATATATGATGATTTGGATATTTGACGGCGGATTCAGGAGAATACAAGTTCTTAGTGTGGAAACGAGGAAGAATGGGAGCCGGTCTCGATATTGTCAAAGATGTGACGGATGGTAATGGTAGTGTTAATGGTGGAGGTAGTGGTGACGGTAGTGCTAGTGGTGGAGGTAATGGTGATGGTAACTTAGTGGTGCCGGTATAGGTGGATTTATTGTGCTAAGAAGGCAGAAAGACAAGACATTTAAGGTATGGACAGGAACAAAGATGAGGAAGGAGGAGTGAAGGCGTATTATGTTGGAGATTTTAATAGGTCCTCTGTCCCTTGGTAGTCTAGAGTTTTAAGGTACTCGGAGACAGCCTTTTTGCAACTTGCTCTACACAGGGGATAAATATTTAGAGCAGTGTTTAGCTTGTTGTAGAGGTAGTCCCCTAAGTAGCAAAAGAAGTGGTGAGAGTGACTGGTGTGGAAAATGGTGATACTACATACTTTCCGCCTCCTGGTCACCATATGCAAGGGAACGTACTTCAGGTCAGCGTGTTTTTTGAGAAAAGTGTAAAGTATAAAAATTTGCTGGACTGACAGTACGTCCCACCTTAAAAATAGGTCTACTGTAGGGTATCAGAAGGGGAGACCAGCACCTACTTTAAGTATAGCACGCTGTGCTCTCTCCACCTCGAGCAAGTGAGTTTTGGCTGCACCTCCCCAGGAGGTGATGCAGTAGTCCAACAGTGATTGACACAGTGCATAGTAAACCCTCCTAATAACTTGGCGATCGGCTACATGTCTTAGAGTCTTAAATATGTACATAAGTTTACGCAGTCTAGGAACCAAAACCTCTACGTGCGGCTTGAAGCTTATGCACTGGTCAATTATAACACCTAAGTACTTGATGCTATTAACTCTTTCAAGTGGAGGACAGTGACACGAGGTGGACGATTCGGAACAGTTATGAGCAGTGATGGTGTAGGTTGGTGACGGAAGATGATTTGATTTAAGGGCGAAAGCTAGATATTTCGTTTTTGTAATGTTTAACGAGAGAATATTTTTATGTAGCCAATCGCTAACCTGGTTAAAGCCAGTTTGAGCTATGTCAAAGACATTATCCCAGTTACTACCACTGAAAAAAACCGCAGTGTCGTCGGCGAAGGTTTTGCCACCTTTGATCTGGAGGTCGCACAGGTCGTTTATATAGATGAGGAACAACGTTGGGCCGAGAATGCTGCCCTGTGGGACTCCGAAGTTAACAGTTTCTTCATTGCTCAACCAGTGATATATACCTGCTGTTTCCTACCGGTGAGATAGTTGGAGAACAAACTTAATGGTAGGCCTCTGATTTCTAATTTTTCCAGTTTCAATAACAAGAGTGGGACGGAGACCGTATCAAATGCCATTGCAATCAAATTTGCTAGGTCAAGGAACACGGTTAAGCACTTTTTCTTTTCATCTAAATTAGTGAGAATGGAGTTTACTAGCAGATGTACCGCGTCATTGGTTGATTTGTCACGCCGGAAGCCAAATTGAGCAGGTGAGAGTATATTATTGGATTCCAAGAATTTGACTAGGCGTATGCTCATTAGGCGCTCCATGACTTTAGATATTGAAGGCAGTATAGAGATCGGTCTGTAATTATTGACACAGTCTCTATCGCCACCTTTGTGGATTGGCTTGATGAGTGCCGATTTAAAGGACTGTGGAAAGACGCCAGTAGCTATAGAAAGGTTGCAGATATGATTTATAGCTGGGGTCAGGAGATGCATGTAAGTCTTTAGTAATTTACTAGAGACCTGATCAATTCCTACAGCACAACTTTCTCTTAGGCCCTTTATTAGTAGCAAGACTTCTTCATCGTCAGTAGGTAGCATAGCATAAGGAACGAATTAACAGGAGAAGAGTTAGTGGAGTCACCCCAATGTTGGGCACCAGTGCTACTAATGTGGTTGATCTGATGGGCTAGGTTTTTACCAACATCAGCGAAGAAAGAATTTATTGAGTTAACACTTGTTTGGGGGTTATCGGCTAATAAAAGGCACTAGGAATTATCTTTAGTCTTATAGGATCCACTTATCTGTTTTATTACATTCCATAATTTCTTGCTCCTGCCCCCTGCTTCTCTAATCTGGTTTTTTTCATATACTTGTTTTGCTTTCTTAGAAGGGAGTTGCAGTAGTTTCGATAACGCCTATAGGTTAATTTAAGGGTTTCGCTGTCTGGGTCTTTTTTAAGTTTTTTATACATGTTGTTCCTGTTTCTCATACATCGAAGCAGTCCCGAACTTATCCAAGGTTTGCTAACGCGTTTTCTTTTAGGTATACGTATTAATTTGATGTTAGCTCTTACATAAGCCGAAACATAAGTCACCAACAAGTCTGTGGCAGTATTTACATCTCTGCAATTTAGGATTGGTTGTAGATTTAACTCGTACATGGATTTGTCAAGTCCTACATAGTCTGTGCGAATTGTTGGATTGTTAGTGTATTCTATGTGACAAATACGGTTAAAGTTTATTGCAACACTCTCATGGTCAGTGATTGTAGTATCTAACACTAGACATGTTGCTTCGAATTTAGTCTTGAGCATAAAGTGGTCTAAGCGATTCCGGCCGTGGGTTGGTAAAGTGTGTTCCGGCAGTAAGCAGTGGCTGGCTAGCAGGTTTAGATAGTCATAAGAACGTTTATCAGTTGTGTGAGGTACAATGTCAATATTTATGTCACTACAAATAATTATTTTTGTGTTTAGTGTAATAGTTTTTGAAGCTGCTTAGGTTACATAGAATAAGGTCAATATAATATAGAAAATTAGAGACATCGGTGTGACTAGGAGGGCGGTAGATACCAATGATACAAGTTTCATGATTTAATTTTAGTAAGAGTCAATTAGCATCCTGTAAATGAGGTTCCTCGGTTTTAACTTTTAGGTGTTTATTATAGTAAATAACAACTCCTTCGTTCTGTGTTTTCTGCGATGTTGTTGTAGCATAGTTGTAGCCATCAATCTTAGGTATACCTTTAGCTGACTGGAGCCAACATTCAGATAAAACCAATACATCCCAGCATGTTTCAGATTTTTGCAGGAGCGTAAGGAATGAAGGCATATTGCAGTTAATGCTACGTATGTTTTGGGATAGAAGATTGAAGGAACGGGATTTGATATTGTTTGGTAAATGTTTTTTTACATCGTCTATGTCGCATCTGATTGCCTCAGCTAAAGGTAGGGAATCCAGATCTGTGTTTAAGTTTTCTATATTATGCATACTACTACCTCTTATAACCAATAACTGGATTTATGTCACGTAATATTCGTGACGTGAGAATATAATAATTTAATATGAAACACAGATCTGTGATGGAGGTAGCTAGGGCTTTCGGACTGCGATTTATGGTAAAAAACTGACTTTTTTAGGACGGGTAGGTATATGTTTGGGTTCAATGCTCGCTTATCTGTCTTTTGTGTGGAACAAGGTGTGAATGATGTGAATTGTGTGACTTGAAAGTGTGGTGTGTATATACACGATGGTATCAAGCAAAAATACAAGACAATGTAAAATTTATAGACAAAACAGTATTTTAAAGAATGTTGTTTTACAAATAAACACGAGTATATAATATAAATATAGTTGTAAACCCGACACTCTAGATTTAAAAATAAATTACTAGCTAGTCATATAGAAAGTTTTTTTATCTCGTTCTCACCCCCAATGCGAACTGGTAAGGACTCCTCGCTGGTTTTGACGTACACCTTCCCAAAAGACGTCCAGGCGGCATAGAGTTGTTTATCCTTGACTTGTTGACGCGCTACGTAGAAGATACGCCTGGCTTTGCTCGTTAGAAACTCGGAGATATAAATTGCCCGTGATGGGCCTGCCAGCCCAATGTCTTCCGAGCTAATGTATGTCTATATCTACTCTTATTTTAGTTACTATCTATTGTATAATAGAATAAATGCATAGTAGAAGTAGTAATAATAAACTACACTTAGGTTAGCTGGAATAAAATGCTAATTAGCGTTAAGTTTGCCTATTTATCGTGTATGTGGAATTTTATTTATTTCTTTCTGGTTTAAAATATTTACGCGATGGGTTTTCGGGAATTGTCTAGTTACTTCTTCAATTACTACTTGTTAATTCAGTGCATAAAACTGACAGTTCCCGAGAACCCTATCTGTGGCGGTGGCAGCTACAGATGTCTCTGCCAAGGCGAGGCTGAAAACCAGCGTAGCTGAGCCCTCGACCTATTTACCACCACCTTCTACCTAGGTGCTACCTATAATAATGTACTAATGTTACTTAGAATTAAGCCTACTGTTATACCTACCTAGCTTTATTTAGTACTTATTGTACCTACCTACTTATGTTAGCTTAATAGGTGTGTGTGTAAATAAATGCCTTTTATTATTGTTTATTTATGATTTTCATCAACTCGGCTCAGAAAAACCGGGGAATAACAGAGGTGCACGGGCCTAAGTCAAGTACCCCTCAGTGGATCGGGTGGTATCATTTTGAACCGTTGTACATGGTAGTGTAGATGACAATTCGGTGGATAGGGCAGTCTGCAATAACTTTCTTACAATCCTGCAAGTATTTAAAATTACTGCCTTCTGCAATAAGGTAAAGGTATGTTTTGGGAGGTCCAAAAGAGAGAGGGACTGAAACAGTTGATTTGGAATGACGCCTGTAGAGGATAAAACTATTGGGACTATTGATACTCTTTGCAGTCGTCACATTCGCGTGATTTCATCTTTTAAATCTATGTACTTAGATAGCTTCTCCGCGATTGTGGACTGCATGTTATGGGTATTTGGGATGGCTATATCAATAATAAGTGCGGTTTTGTTAGTTTTATCTATAAGGGTTAAATTTGGTCTATTATAGTGTGTAGTTTTGTCTGTTAATATCGCTCTGTCGAAGTATAGTTTATGGTAGGCATTTTCAAGTACAACTTCGGGCGTATATTTGTAGTATGGTATTGGTCTAACAGATGCATCTATGAGATCGTACTTAGCAGCTAATCGTTGGTGTGTTATGTTGGCTACCTGGTCATGCCTGAATTTGTAGTCCGTTTGGACTATTACTCTACAGGCTCCTGTGATGTGCTGTATGGTTTCCGAGGAGCTATTACACCTGCGGCACAAGTCCGTTGGCACATTGCGTACTTTCATTATGTGCTTCTGATAGTTCCGGGTTTCAATTACCTGATCTTGGATCGCTATCATAAACCCTTCTGTCTCCGGGAAGAGTTCTCCTCGACTAAGCTATTCGTTCGAAGCATCTTTGTCGACGTTGGGCTGGCTCAGGTCGTGGCGATGTCTTTTATGTAGAGATTTCTGGGTCCAATCGGCTATAAGAGCCTGTTTATCTGTTTGTTCCTCATTTTTCTGTTTTTCATGATCTTGTTAATTGTTAATAAGTGGCGTTAATTTTCTATCTAACTTTACTATGGATTTATGGATGGTAGAGGTTTCAGCTTTAATGTAGAAATATGTCCTGAGTGAAGTTATCTGTCGGTTATGTAAATTATGTATATCTATAATACCTCTACCACCTTCTAGTCTTGGCAATATTTGTCGCTGTACACCAGATCGCGGGTGATGCTTCCTATTTTTAGTCATGGTGGCATTGATTACGCGTTGTAGATTTTTCAGCTCTAACTTGGTCCAGTTTATTATACCGGAGGAGTAAGTCAGTATCGGTATGACGTAAGAGTTTATAGCTTTAGTAGTATTTTTTGAGTTAAGTTGTGTTTTTAAAATAGCATTTAGTCTATGTTTATAGTTTGTAGTGACTTTAGTTTTTACTTCATTATAATGAATTTGCATTGATTGCTGGTATCCCAAATATTTGTATGTTTCATTTTCATCTAAGGGATCTATTTTCTCACCAGATTGCATGTGGTAGGAGTGTTGATAGATTTGATCTGCTTTTATAGAGTTTATTTTACATTTATCTATACCAAATTGCATTGAAGTATCCTGCGAAAACTGTTCGGTGATTAGCATTAAAGACTCTAGATCAGCCTGGGTAGATGCATAGATCTTGATGTCATCCATATAGAGCAGGTGGTTAAGTCTACAAACCGGGCCGTCTGTAAGCCTGTTGCGATCTATCACGTAACCGACATCCGATGAGTTGAGAGTATTAGAGAGGGGATTGAGGGCGAGGCAAAACCACAGCGGACTGAGCGCATCTCCTTGAAATATATCCCTTTGTATATTGATTGGTTTTGTTTTAATCACTCCGCTTTCGGTTGTTTGCGCATAAAGCTGAGTGGACCATGTAGACATTGCCTGAGATAGAAAGAAAATGAGTTGAGGGTGCACTTTATAAATCTCTAAGATCTTAGTAAGCCATGCGTGCGGTACTGAGTCAAATGCCTTTGTCTTCTTTCTTACGTTGAACCTGCTTCAGAATGACTGAATCTATAATAAGCTGTGCTTTGCATCCTTGGCTAAACTTTCTGCAGCCCTTTTGTTGCTCCGTATGTATCTTGTGTGCATCAATATGATTATAGATCAGTTTAGATAAGCAGGCTGTAATACCTTTATTATAAGGTTTGAAGACAAGTGATAGGTCTATACTGCGGGGTTTGACATGTCATTGAGGTCTTTAGGGATCATGTGGGTGGTACCGGATGTGATGTATAAAGGCATTGAACTCGGGTCTATTAGAAAACTGTTGATATGGTTATAAAGATATGGATGGATATGTGTCAGCTTTTTATACCAGTAACTATGTATGTGATCAGATCCTGGCGCCTTCCAATTGTGCATAGTTCTCAAAACACTTTGTAATACGTCAGTAGGTATGCTCTCATACTTCATAGTATCCAGGTCCAAACAGAGCATCTCCTCCTTTCTGACCCAATCCGCATCTTATTCATATTCCACAGGGTTCTTCCAAATATCTGCCCAAAATTGTCTTAGTTCGACCGGGTTCAGTGTGTTATTTGAATTGTCTACAGTAATAATGCCGCTAACAGGCGCCGATGTTGTTTTATTACTAGTCAGTTTGGACAGATTTTGGTAAAATTTCTTTTCGTTAGTGGTGAACTGGCTGTTTTGGGATTTACGATATGTGCAAGCTTTATATCGTCTAAGGCGGCTGCTGATAACAGTAAGTTTCTGCTTTAAAGTATCAAGAAAGTGCGTTAGATTGGTGTTGGGTTCTACGTGCGTGCTGTGTATTTTATTACTGTTCCATGATTTTGTGTACTTGTCGAGTTAATGCCTTACTTGTGTTACCATTGATATACTGCGTCAACCTAGCGATCTTTTTACGTAGATCTTCAACTTTTCACTCAAGCCGTATCTGCCATTTAGGCTTGTACTCGTGTTGTGTTCGGTTTTGAGCATTTTCAGGTGGTAGTTTGAGCTTGGTTCCATTGATTTTTTCAGCTGTCCATGCAGCACAATAGATCGATGTTTGCAGGGTTTTAAAGTCTGTATCAATGTTAACCCACGCAGGTAAGGTCTTTTCATTAAGATAATTAACAACCTTCGCAAGTTTTTTGGAAGATCTTTGTTTGGGGATATATAGCCTTTCTTCTGGATCGGTATTTTTAAAATAATATAACGCTTTGGTAAATGATTAATCAATCTCTGTCTTCGTCCAACGATAACGAAGGAGAAGAAGAAGGGCAAGAGTAATCAGGGATGAAATCAAGATATGAAGGTGGAGAGGAAGGAATAGAAGAGAAAAGACATTTAGGTAAGGATGTAAGAGATTGGGCATCTTGGTCCTTTTCAGCCCAATCTGTTTGGCTCGGGCCCCGCTCCTCAATCCAGACCAGCCGCGATCCTCCCGTGTGATTTCTGCTCGTCCTACTGCGATTTGCGGTGTCGGAAGATGTGCTCCGACTTCTTGCTAGTGGTCGTAGGTTATAACTTCTGTTGAGCTCACTTTTTTCGGGTTCCCCGGCAGAGGGCCGCCCATTACCCTCGCCACCGATGGCTTGCATGCTGTAACGTCCAGCATCGGCTCCAGACGTGCCCCGGCGATCACCCCCGGGAAGCGACCATATACGTGTACTATTACTTCTCTCCATCATGGTGGGTTTGCCATGGCCCTTTTAGTCATCCGAGAAGTTATTTTATTTCGGTTGTCCGCCCCTCACGTGGCATAGATGGTCAGCACGGACGTGGGGTTGGGTTTGGAGGGGCTTACTATTATTATTATTAATGATGATGATTGTGACTTTACTAACTTGTATTGGCAATACTTGGCCGCTGGAACAGCGTTCTCTGTGGGTAAAACGCGGGCGTGGCCAGGTTTAGTATTACTGGGGCCGCAAACGATCATTCGTTTTTGCATAAAATATGAATGTTATAATTGATACTCCTCGCCTCTCCGTATTTCAATAATAATATAATGCTCCCCTCCCCTGGCCACGCCCGTAGTAAGTTACTTATTAAAATACCGTTTCCTAGCATTTCGAACACTAAGCGTGGCTAGATTTTACGCACGACGATTTTTAGGGTTCCGTAGCCAAATGGCAAAAAACGGAACCGTTATGGATTCGTCATGTCTGTCTGTCCATCCGTATGTCACAGCCACTTTTATCCAAAACTATAAGAACTGTACTGTTGAAACTTGGTAAGTAGATGTATTCTGTGAACTGGATTAAGATTTTCACACAAAAATAGAAAAAAAATACAAGAAATTATGGGGTTCCCCATACTTAGAACTGAAACTCATTATTTTTTTATCAATCCCATACGTGTGGGTTATCGGGATAGGTATTCAAAAACGATATTGAGGTTTCAAATATCATTTTTTCTAAACTGAATAGTTTGCGCGAGACACACTTCCAAAGTGGTAAAACGTGTGTTCCCCACCACTGTAACTTCTAAAATAAGAGAATGCTAAAACTAAAACAAATATATGATGTATTTGCATTACCATGCATACTTTCACTGAAAATTGGTTTGAACGAGATCTAGTAAGTAGTTTTTTTTAATACGTCATAAATCGTAAACCGCAATTTACCTTTCATTCAATCAACTCAATATAAAAATATTATGTTACTTGCTGCTACGGAACCCTTCATGGGCGAGTCCGACTCGCACGTGGTCGCGTTTTTATCATCAATAATCGTCATACAATGATATGAGCTTTTTATTAAATTTTGATTGTATTTGTCTGTAGACAGGGTGTTCTAGAATTAGTATATTCAATAATTCTAAGAGGGGGATTCTCGACACTTATAAGAACAATAAATGTTTTACAACTTTTGTGAATACGATGATTTTAATTGAATAATCACGTGGTTATCAGCTGATTTCGGATAAAATTTCTGATATGAAACATCACGTCTGTAATAGTAAGTTCTAGGGAAGGCGCAAACTCAAAAAAAGCTGATTTAAAGTCAAACTAAAAAGTTCAAGAAATATATCCTGAAAAATAAAATGTATACTTAAATAATTATTTTCTAGGAAAAGTTGTTATATTTTATGGTCAGAATCGCTTAAGGCATACAATAGTGGTTCCGGGACAGCCTGTATTGTCGACCGATTCTGCCGTATTTCCAGTTTTCCGATAACAGTATTACCGACTGCGGCGATCTGAACGGAAAATAGACGACTGAGTTCCGCAAAACCAAATGAAAAATGCAAGTTACCTCTTATTATCTGAGAAAACTTTCTTCGTCGCACAAATCGTGCATCAATATCACTACTTGTGTTATCTCCTTGCCATTCCGCCCCCTCCTCCTTTCCCCCACCGAAAAGCGATCATCTAATCTCGCTAAAAGTGGTTTCCTCTTCTCGTCTCACTCGCTTATCGACTGAAAATGGTATATCAATGTTTAAATTCGATAAAATGTATTTCCGTATTGCAGATCTCTGACGCTAGAAATATCTAAGAGTTTCTTTATTGATTTAGACAAAGGTTATAACATAGATTGTGTTTATTTATTTTTAAATGGATGTATTTATGATTATATACGGATAACTATGAAACAATAATAGGTAATATAATGACAGCACATACTAATAAAAAATGAGATTTAAATTTAACTAATAATGATTTAATTAAATCACCGAAGTTTTCTTAATAGAATCATCATCATTAGCCACTAGATACCTAACTATTAAACAATATGTTCCCAAATAAATAAATATTGGTGTACATTTCACACTGCGCTATCTAGCCCCAAACTAAGCAGAGCTTGTACTATGAGAACCAGATAACTGATAGAGTACTTAATATATATAATTTTTTTTTGTAAATACCAGAACACATATCTGTAGATCATGCAAACATTTGTTCCGCGGCGGGAATCGAACCCGCTATCTCCTGCGTCTCAGCCGGCTATACGCCCACTTTGCCACGGAGGTCGTCAATAATATGGCCTAGCAGAATAATAAGATGAATAGTCCAATAAACTGACCAAAAGCATAGTTGGCAGATTCATAGACGAATTGCAAAATTATTTTTGAGCGCACGTGGCGTCTAGACAGTGAAAAAGTAAAAACTTTAATAATACGCTCTCTTTTACACTTAGGATTATACTGAAACATAAAGATATGCATCGGGATAATCTCGCTGAGCTCCGCAATGCACCACTCATGGCCTGAAAGTAGATGGCTGAGTGGAGAAAAAAGCTGTGTAGCACCTACAGTTTATTTATTTTGGCCTGCGATGGAACTAAATGGTATTTAAGCGTTTGGTCAGTTATTGCTAGTAGGTTGTATTTGTATCCAAAAGGGTACGTCATTTTAAATGGCTTTATATGACCTTGTATATTTTATCACATATTATGGCGTTCCGCAGGGAAGTATCTTGGGCCCAAGTCTTTTCCTGATATATATAAATGACCTATAAATAAATAAGTAAAATAAATATTGCTGGACATGTCACACAGTGCTATCCAGCCCCAAACTAAGCAGAGCTTGTACTATGAGAACCAGATAACTGATAGAATACTTATATACTTTTTTTTTGTAAATACATACTTATCATATATAGAAAAACACCCAGACCCGGAACAAATATCTGTAGATTATGCAAAAATTTGTTCCGCGGCGGGAATCGAACCCGCTACCTTCTGCGTCTCAGCCGGCTATTCGCCCAATGCGCCACGGAGGTCGTCTATGGAAAGTGAAGATACGTAACTCAAAAATATTTGCTTACGCTGACGATACAGCCATTATATTTCAGGAAAGGACTTGGCAAGCAGTTTTTAACGAAGCGGAAAATGATTTGGCGAGAATTATTTCTTGGCTTGCTTGCTAACTTTATATATAGACAAAACTCAATTTATCACATTCTCCATCAAATCCACATATGCCACACCGCAAAATCTTAAGATTATAGCGCGTGCTTGTCCAAGTAACGTCTCCATCTCATGCAACTGCCCATTTCTATCAAATACGCCAACCCTTAAATACTTAGCCATGATGCTGGATGAACGCCTTTCATGGCTACCCCACATTACTTTATTACCATCACGTATTCGTAAAATAGCATGGATATAAAAAAAATTAGACACGCTTTAAACACTGAGTTGCTTACCTCTGTCTACATAGCAATATGTTAGTCTGTTCAAACATACTGCATAGCAGCGTGGGGCGGCGCATATAAGACTCATATGATGCCCTTAGAGAGGGCACAGAGATCTGTGCTCACAACTATGTTTTTCAAAAAGTATCGTCACCCTACCAATGATTTGTATGCATCTTGCTAACTGTACTATACTAACTGTCCGTCAACTATACATACTTAACATCATCATGAGAATCCACACTAAAATTCTAATGCATCCCTCACACACAAGAAAAAGAAGGGGACATCACACACTTAATATTACTTGCAGAACCAAGTTCATGCAACACCAGTTTATCTTTATGTCAATTCATCTCCATAAAAAAATTAATAAAATCCTAAATATACAGACGTTAAATGTACATTTGCAAGCGCACTGTAAGATCTTGGCTTTTGAAATTATCGTACTATGAAACGGAGGATTTGCTAACAATACAAAAATAATAATTCAGATACCCCTTATAAATTAAATTTAAAATGTACTACTAAACTTAAACTAACTCCTCTTACAGTCTAATATAAACTATATATACTGTTTGCATTTATAAGATCAGCCTCGTTTGTCCAATGGAAGACGTCAAAAACCGGGATACAGCAAATCTAGTCCGGCTTTTGACGCACCATTATACTGATAGTACTTAGGTTATTATTTACTTTGGGTACTTATTTCTTGATTGATTTGTTCGAATCGAATACAATTATTCTTATCCCAGTGTCTTGTAACTGTGATTGTAACATATTGGCTACTTGTAGTGATACTTTTGTATTTGCTCTTATTTAAACCAATAAATCATTTTCATTTTTTATTTTTAACCTTACCGCAACAGCAGTGAAGGTCGACGATATAAGTCAATCATACTCTGATATAATAATTAAGCAGCATTTAAAGTTACTGGTCTAAAATTACCACTCATTTTCATATAACCAAAATAAATGGGACCGCAGTACTTGAAGCGCCTACGAAATGTACTATTAAAATTATTGAAGGCGCCGATACCTCTCATCAAAATACTTGACCCAAGCTACAAAAACTAGGCCCCACGTCTCCGGGACATTCTCGTTTAGAACCATCCAACTAGAGCGTTAGAAACACACTGCGGCACTGTGATGCATGGAAATGATTGCTACTTTTAATTCATTTTCATTTTGTGATATGATTAATTTCTTTCACTGCTATTTCCAAATCTAAACATAATGTCACACTTGCTATTTAGCTCTTGCTACGTGATATAACAGATTCGAACGAATAGGACCAATTATTTCCGATGAAAAAGAAAGGATGTGCTATTTAACAGGTTCGAACGGAATCCAAATGATAGGTATGCTATTTGGCAGTACTTTGGCACGAAACCGATTGAAGTGTTACAAAGTGCGATTTCATGATTTTTAGCAGGCTACGCGACGGAAAGTAGCAGGTATGTTGTGACGTACGATATTATTTTCATATTTTTCACATGCTTCTTTTTAGTTTTTGGAGGGGCGTAAGGCAATTTTCTTAGTAAATTTTCAAGTTTACGCGACATCTACATGAATCACTTTGAAACGTCCAATATTTTTTTTTAGTTTTTGGAGGGGCGTAAGGCAACTTTCTTAGTAAATTTTCAAGTATATGCGACATCTACAAGGATTACTTTGAAATTACCAATATTTTTTATTCCCCTATTCTGTTTTTTTTAGTTTTTGACGGGGCATAAAGCAACTTTCTTAGTAAATTCCATTTTGATACCCTCTTTAATTTCTGCTTCTACTTGGATATCCCCTTTGATTGCTTTTTTTATTTAGATAACCTCTTTGATTGCTTAATCTACTTGGGTATCCTCTTTGATCGCGTTTTCTACTTGGATATCCTTTTTGATTGCATCTTTCTCTTTGATATAATTTTTGACTGCTTTTTTCATTTGGATTATTCTGTTCGAATGCTTTTTCCATTTTGATATCCTCTTTAATGATTGCTTCTTCCACTTCGATATCTTCCTTGATTGCTTCTGCTACTTCGATATCCTCTTTGTTTGCTTTTTCCATTTTGATATCTTCTTTGATAGATTCTTTCACTTTGATAACCTCTTTGATTGCTTTGTCATCTACGAAATCGTCTTTGATTGCATTTTTCTTCGATATCCTGTTGAGTTGCTTCTTTCACTTCGATATTCTCTTTGATTGTTTCTTTAACAAACAGAAAAAACACGCGAGCTGCGAGCAGCTCGCACAACACGCGACCTCTTGTTCTTAGATATAAGTGAATTTGCCCGCGCGCAGGGATAGGAAATAGGCGTTGGATGGTTGATTCTGTCAGCCATCAAATCATTTTTATTTGCCCGTTGATTATTATCAAATTTATGGGCGTTTGAGCTCTTATTTGTATCCATGATTCTCTTATAATCGACGAATCACTTTGAGCAATAGACGCATTCCTTGCTAAAACTTTGGAGACTAATTGGTAGCCTGTAGATGCTGAGTTTAGTTTGAGTAGTTCTCTCCCTACACAGGATGATGTGAATAGCAGAAACCACGAGTGCCATAATACGTTATTACAAGTCCCAACAGAACAACTCCCGATTACCAACAACTACAACACTCTAAATATATAATAAAACAGAAAACTAAACATATAACTATAACATATAACTGCAAATCATGCTATAATTTGTCATAAGAAGAGCGGAAATTTTTAGAATTTAGAAGAAATTTAGTCTGATGTGAGTTTTAGAGATAAAAGCAAAATTTTAAGCGAGAGTGTTCCTAACGATCTAGTTCAGCGATTAAAACACAATAAACTGAGGTCCGCAAACATCGAAGTTTGGTATTAAACATTCATGAAATGCTCAGGCTTTTATTCGTCCGTTAAACTTCGTCCGATAAACGGAATTAATTCCCCTGTACCTACAGCTACTGAAGTTTGTCGTCGACTCCTAGTTTGGGGAACAAACAACTCGGTTTTTTATTTCCGAATGGACAAAGTTTAAACTCTCAACTTAGCATACGGGTTTACCGAGTTAGACCTACACTTTTTCCTACCCGATGTAATATTATTTGCAACTATTTCTCTTAAAACGGTAATAGGAACTTACAATAAACATTATTTTGCCTTTTTCTCAAATTAATTATGTCTAATCTCACGAAACTAAATATAATTGAGTTTTCAACTTTTTGAAACAGCAAAATGTGCAAAACTGGTTGAACTGAGACATATTCAAAAGGAAAATATTTAAACGGTTTATGGATTTAGTTCAAGAAATAACACCTAATTAACTGGGTTTAACAGTTCGGTAGCCTTATTACCTAAGCCAAATTGCTGTCGCTAGTCAGGCCATCCCTTTCACACGTGAGGTACGTAGTGTACGTGTGAAAGAGATGGCCTAACTAGCGATAGCGTCGCGAAAGCAATTTGGCTTAGGTAATAAGGGGGCGGGTCTCTTTTGATAAAATATTTAGTATCTTACTTATGTTTATAGAATTAGCAATCTAGAACAGATTTTAAAGAAATACTTAAGTACAAAAATAAATGACGACCTCCGTGGCGCAGTGAGCGAATAGCCGGCTGAGACGCAAGAGGTAGCGGGTTCGTTTCCCGCCGCGGAATGAATGTTTGCACGATCTATAGATATTTGTCCCGGGTCTGGCTGTTTTTCTATATATTATTATAATTATGTATTTACATAATATATTATACTTATTGTATTAGTTATCTGGTCCCCATAGTACAAGCTCTGTTTAGTTTGGGGCTAGATAGCGCTGTGTGAAATGCCCAGCAATATTTACCAGATAAATGAAGTATGCTAGGGATAAAGGTTGCCAGTGGTCCCTGCTACTGCGGACTACCCTTTATCACCGGAGAACGAATGCAGAAAGGACCTTTAACTACAAATAAATAAATAAATATTGCTGGACATTTCACACAGCGCTATCTAGCCCCAAACTAAGCAGAGCTTGTATTATGGAAACCTATCTGGTTTCCATAATACAAGCTCTGCTTAGTTTGGGGCTGATAGAATACTTATATACTTTTTTTGTAAATACATACTTTTAATATATATAAAACCATCCAGACCCAGAACAAATATATGTAGATCATGCAAACATTTGTTCCGCGGCGGGAATCGAACTCGCTACATCCTGCGTCTCAGCCGGTTATTCACCCACTGCGCCACGGAGGTCGTCGAAATTGCACACATAAATTAATGAACGAATTCTTTTGTATAATGGGCGTTCTTAACACTAAAGAAAGCAACCTCTTTGGAACGACTTTTGGGTGAACTGGACATGTTACAGGGCAAAATAAGGAATAGAAGATAATATAATTACGATAAATAAATATTTTTTTTGTTATGTATTAAGTCATCATCATCAAAAGCCAATAAGGCTCGGACTATATGGCATCCGGGATTGTCAGGGACCGTTTTTAATGACCCCTGCCCAATCCCTCGCACAACCAAACATTTGAATTTTTCCTGTAACGACTACATGCGATCCGAGGGCATCCGACTCCGATTTTTACCTGGAAGCAACCGGGACATGCTCCGGATTCGCAGGATCGGGGAGATCCGGATGCCATATAGTCCGAGCCCAAGTTCCCATTGCTGGGTGTAGGCCTCCCTTTGTAAGCTCTACCAGCCACCGCCTAAACGTAAGTAATTAAATCAATTTTAAGAACTGTTTAGTGTAATGTAACAAACCCTTAAATCAACGGAATTTTGACGCATACATCATACATTCCACGTCAAGTCAAAGCGAATGGAAATAACACTCAACTAGATTGATTTGGAAGCCACTTGCAGTTGAAAAATCTGCCATCATAACTCTCCACGGGCATCGATAAGCGGCAATGGCTCTATAATAGCCGGCCCCGGAGCCGCTATGCAGGCGCGGATACAGGGAAGAGGGGGGAGGGGGGAGGGGGGGGGGGGGAGTGTGTCTAGCCACTCTCCTAACGTAGTTTTTAAAGCACTGTATTTATTTATAGAATATTCAAATTTCTAAATTGAAATTCATTTATTTACTACAAGTAACATTAGACTCATAGACTCATTAAATTTATAAAGAATATAAACACAAATATTAAAAATAATATATAATAAAACACAATTAACAATTACTTATGGATTCTCGGTGGATGGATATTTGTTACTAGCTTCTGCCAGAGGCTTTGCACGCGTTGTTATTATCCACGTACATACCAAATTTCATCGAAATCGGTTAAGCCGTTACGACGTGATTGAGTCACAAATAAACATCCAAACATAATTACTGTTTAAAACGGGTATTTATCGCGTAAGTACCTTTTTTATTAGTTATCCCAACGTTTAGACTGTATTGCAACAGCCGTGGTCACGGGCGGACCTTACGGACCGTTTTAATCAGTAATTATGTACAATGATCGCGAAAGTTTGAAAAATAATCATCCAAACTTTCACATTTATAATATTAGTGAGATCAAGGACAACAAATAAATAACTAAACTTTAATTAGTTCCAGAATAGCTACCACTGAGTGCATCCCTATCCAGTGCTGTATGAGGCGGCCATCGAACCTTCTAGCCACAACTTCCAGGAGGCTGTAGCGGTTGGCGTGCACTCAATGTGTGCATGTGCCCCTCTCTCACGAAATGCTATTTTTTTGAAGGGTTGTTTTATAGGTAAACAAACAGTAGGTAGATATTATTCAAATGCAAGTACTGCTAGTACATGGCTAACAAACGTATTATTTTACTGGCCTTTATCAAGAATTTTACCACTAACTCCTGATAGTAAATGATGGTGTTGTCGAAGATAGAGCATGCCTATAGTGTGACCATTAGTGATGTGCACTCCCTGAGGTATGCGCGCGGCGAGACGGGGGGGAGAATCGGCTGCTGCGCTCTGTCAGTTCGCCGTCAACGCTCGTGGCGGCAGGTAGTGTTATTTGTATCGGACTGTCTATGTCATGTGCGTCTGACATAGACAGTCCGATACAAATAACACTACCTGCCGCCACGAGCGTTGACGGCGAACTGACAGAGCGCAGCAGCCGATTCTCCCCCCCGTCTCGCCGCGCGCATACCTCAGAGAGTGCACAGCACTAATGGTCACACTATAGGCATGCTCTATCTTCGACAACACCATCATTTACTATCAGGAGTTAGTGGTAAAATTCTTGATAAAGGCCAGTAAAATAATACGTTTGTTAGCCATGTACTAGCAGTACTTGCATTTGAATAATATCTACCTACTGTTTGTTTACCTATAAAACAACCCTTCAAAAAAATAGCATTTCGTGAGAGAGGGGCACATGCACACATTGAGTGCACGCCAACCGCTACAGCCTCCTGGAAGTTGTGGCTAGAAGGTTCGATGGCCGCCTCATACAGCACTGGATAGGGATGCACTCAGTGGTAGCTATTCTGGAACTAATTAAAGTTTAGTTATTTATTTGTTGTCCTTGATCTCACTAATATTATAAATGTGAAAGTTCATGTAGTGTCATGTGCGTCTGACATAGACAGTCCGATACAAATAACACTACCTGCCGCCACGAGCGTTGACGGCGAACTGACAGAGCGCAGCAGCCGATTCTCCCCCCCGTCTCGCCGCGCGCATACCTCAGAGAGTGCACAGCACTAATGGTCACACTATAGTAAAAACCTCTAAACTCTGGAATTGAAGATTCTAGTAGACCGAAAGAACAGACGACTGAAGCGAGTTTGACTCGTGCCAATAAAGTTGAAGCTATTTTAACGTGGGAAAGTTGCCAGATCGGAAACCTCCGTTTTTCAGTTCTATTTCAATACAAAACACTATTTTAAAACTATTTCTGATTGATCCTAAACCTCGCATACTTATCCGACACGGATCCAAAGGTCAAGCTTACTAAATAGTGTAGGTACCTATTCGGATTCGAAATCAAAGTTACCAATTCTACAGCTTCCCGACGTTTTATAATAGCCCTCCAGGTAGGTACGGGTGATCAGTTTCAGTACGATTGCTTGTCCGAGAAGAACTTCACATTCACCAAAATGAATATTGTTAATGACTAAGATTCTGTCAACTCACCATCCGTAAATATTAATAACTAGCTGACCAATCCGCAGCTTCGCACGCGTAGTTTTTCAATAAAAATATTACCCTCCTTCTGCGCAGTTGGATAAAAAGTAGCCTATGCCACCCGGGGATAGTGTAGCTTCCCAAAGGTGAAATATTTTTTTAAATCGGTCCAGTAGTTTCGGAGCCTATTCAATGCAAACAAACAAACAAACAAATCTTTCCTCTTTATAATATTATTTTTGTAGATATTGATATGTTGTTTAATATTCTAGAACATACTTTTGTTCTATCATCAATAGTTTCCGCAGCGCATGCGACGAAAGACGTTTTAGGGCACTTTTTTACACCTTGGGTTACGTTACTTAAGTTATAAGAAGGATCCTTAATTTTTTCTAGCAATAAATATAGCCTATGTCACTCGGGGTGAATGCAGCTTTCCAATGAGGAAATAATTTTTGAAATCGGCACAGTAGTTTTTGAGTTTATTCATTTCAAACATACACACACACAAAAATACAAATCTGATCTCTTTATAATAATAAAGTAATAATAATAAATAAATATGGCTGGACATTTCACACAGCGCCATCTAGCCCCAAACTAATCAAAGCTTGTACTGTATTACTGATAGAATACTTAGATACGGATTTTTGTTGTAAATACATGCTTTTTATGTATAGAGAAAAAACCAGACCTTGAAACAAGTATTTGTAGATCATGCAAACATTTGTTCCGCGCTGGGCATTTGTTCCGCGGTGGGTGTCGAACCCGCAACCTCCTGCGTCACAGCCGGCTATTCGCCCACTGCGCCACAGCGGTCGTTATTTTTGTGCTCTTTTTGCTTTTTTCTGTGCTCGAGTATTTGTAAATTGGCTTCCACTAATGAAAAATCAGACAGACTGTGCCCCCGCCCCTAAAAAAATCTGTATCCGCGCCTGGCGCTATGCAATCAATTGCCTATACGGCGCTATCGTATCACCCCCTCTAGGACAATGCCATTTTACAACTCAATTTGAGGTTGTTGTGTGAAATGGTGTCAGTTGGTAAGCGCATCACTTGATAACGGCTGGACCATTTGGTAATTTTTTTAAATATTCCTAATAGTCAGAATTAATAATATTTTTTTCGACATTTTTCAATATAACTTAAAAATTATGCGACTTAAAGAGAACCGTTTTGGAATGCTGGACATTTCACACAGCGCCATCTAGTGCCAAACTAAGCAAAGCTTGTGATTGAGTTAGAAACAAACAAATAAATAAATAAACAAACATCCAAACATAATTAATTACTGATTAGAACGGGTATTTATCGCGTAAGTATCTTAATTATTTGTTATCCCGACGTTTCGACTGTGTTGCAACAGCCGTGGTCACGGGCGGATATTACGGACCGTTTTAATCAGTCATTATGTACAAAGATCGCAAAAGTTTGAACAATAAACACCCAAACTTTCGCATTTATAACTGATAAAATATCTACTTATTCTAATTTATTAATAAATAATGAATTAGAACTATGTAGATAACTGATAAACTACTTATATACTTTTGTTTTGTAAATACATACTTATAATATATAGAAAAACATCCAGACACGGAACATGATCTGTAAATCAGGCAAACATTTATTACGCGGCGGAAATCGAACCCGTTACCTCCTGCGTCTCAGCCGGCTATACGCCCACTGCGCCACGGAGGTCGTCAAAATGATTTTACTTAAAGTCTACAGGTGGGTCAGTATTATTTAATTTTATAATTATTCTTGAATCGATAGCTTTAGTAGTTGTCGAGATAATCCGATGTGATCACGTGACACACAGACGGACAGACGGACAACGTTACACTCTATGGGTTCCATTTCAGTATTCAGTATGAATTTATTCACCATTTCATTACGTTGCATTATAATAATATGGCAAAAATATTTTACAAATTTTACCGTTTTTAACATTTTGGTCTGGAACCTTATTAAAAATAAGTGTGACCGTCTCACCAAAGATTTATTTCCACCCAAAAATTAACTGGAAGTAATTGCTTGTCCGAGACGTGGTCCTTCACTATTGGCCTTATGAATAAGCTCAGAGTCGCTCAACGAGCTATGGAGAGGGCTATGCTCGGGGTTTCTCTACGGGATCGAATCAGAAATGAGGATATACGTAGGAGAACTCAAGTCACCGACATAGCCCGACGGATTAGCACGTTGAAGTGGCAATGGGCAGGCCATATAGCGCGCAGAACAGATGGCCGATGGGGCCGAAAGGTTCTCGAGTGGAGGCCACGGACCGGCAAGCGCAGCGTAGGACGTCCACCCACAAGATGGGCAGACGACTTGGTAAGAACCGCAGGTCGGCGTTGGATCCAGGCCGCTTCCAACCGCATTTCCTGGAGATCAATGAGGGAGGCCTTTGTCCAGCAGTGGACGTCCTACGGCTGATATGATGATGATGATGAATTGTTTGTAGCTATAAGACTGCATATTGTACTAGTTTAACTTGTAAATATAATTTCTAATTTAAACGGGTATTTATGGCGTATGTACCTAATTGAATTGTGTTAATATGCAAATTTTCAATTATCTAAGTACAGTTTTAGATTTAGCCATTGTGGTGAAGATATTAGTCAGCCTAGACCCTGCGTTACCGGGTCTAGCTGCTTCCAGGATGCGCCGCGTGGAGGATATCTTCATGCACCCCGATGACTTGTACCAGGCAACAGAGAGGGGTGTGGAAGTTGCTCTCTATTGGGCTAATCAAATTTAAAAGTCAAATAGCCATTCACACGAAAGAAGAAGAAGTACAATAAAGAGTTTATCTATCCAATTACTGTTTGATATAACGCGAACAGAGTCGCGGGCAAGCGCTAGCAGGATAAATTGTAAAGCCTTTTTGATCAAAATAAGGTCACCAGCCAGAATACCCAATTACCAAATTAAATCTTTCTCTGAAATCGCTAAACCTTGAAAATTTCACAAAGATTTTGAATCACCGTCATTTTCATGCTCGAACTATTCATAATTTCCGTCAAATTAGCTTTCAATCCGAGGGAAATCTTTTAAACATTTTATCATACCTTTTGATCACAGAGCGCTGTGAATTCTTAACGATAGTTAAATTGGCTGACGTCTAATCACGACTGAGACACCATTTATAAAGCTTTTGTTCGAATAATTACAGGGGATTTAATGCCCTTTTTGATTACAGCCGTTTCGAGCTTGTTTATGAGTTATATTTACATTATTATTGATTAAAAAAAAAATTTTGTATGTTTGTTACCTCGGAACTTTCGACTGGGGGAACCGATTTTAATGATTCTTTTTTATTTGAAAGCTGGTGCTTCCCGTGTGGTCCCATTTCCATTTGGTTCAGTTCTGACAGTGGCATCCATGACAAAACCATATATGTATTATATTTGTTTAATTTTTGTTATGATATGTTTGGGAGCTCAGAACTCCGTTATATATCAACCGATTTGGAAAATGAGTTTTTTATTTGAAAGAATATACTTTTAGATTGGTCCCATGGAAATTTCATCAAAATTCGGGTAAAAAGTTGGTTATGTATTTGTTAAAAAGATACATGTACTTATTTGTTTATTTTCAGTAGTATGCAATAAAGACATTATTATCTTAACATATAATGATACTGTAGTCAGTGAGAAAAAAATCGATAGGAAGAGCTTTCCACAAGCTAAGTGTTCGCGGAATGAAGTTCCTCTGGGACCTCACGGCGCACGGTGCGCGTCCATATCGTCTCCAAGGTGTGAGGATTGTCGATGGCGAGTGGTGCGATGATACAATGCTACTTTACGTGCTGAGAAAAACTTAAAAATATCTATGAAAGGCATCAAAATTAAGGTGAGACATTTTTACATTATTTTTCACCCCAGGAAGGTTCGTCCCTTCCTGGTACTCATCAGGTACTGTTACAAACAGTTACGTCCGCCCAGGGGCGTGGTGAGCGATAAAATAAACGAATGAAGTACGACTCAGCGCTCTGTCGAATTATATTGAGTTATAGTGTGACCATTAGTGCTGTGCACTCCCTGAGGTATGCGCGCGGCGCGACGGGGGGGAGAATCGGCTGCTGCGCTCTGTCTGTTTGCCGTCATCTGACATAGATAGTCCGATACAAATAACACTACCTGCCGCCACGAGCGTTGACGGCAAACTGACAGAGCGCAGCAGCCGATTCTCCCCCCCCCCGTCGCGCCGCGCGCATACCTCAGGGAGTGCACAGCACTAATGGTCACACTATAATTGATTTTCGGCGGAAATTGAGCGTGTGGTTATCTGGCGTGGACTGGAACTCATAACATGATTTTACACGGGCGATTGTTATTGCTCAACTCTAGGTTTTATATCAGGGGATAATAACATTACCACCACGCTGACAATGTACATACTCATTTGAACTATAGGAACACAGTTAAATACTTATTTATATGTTTATATATTTACTTTTAGGTAAACTATGCAGTTACACAATATCATTTTGGAGAGGTGGGTGCTTAAAACCGACATGCATTTCACAAACATTATATCTATACATTATATCTATCTATTAAGAGGAAATATATGTATTTTTGTATATTTGCAATGAATAAACTAAAAAACTACTGGTCCGATTTCTAAACTTCTTAAGGCATTAGAATGCTACATTATCCCTGAGCATCATAGGCTACTTTTTACCCAACTGCGCAGAAAGAGGGTAATGTTTTTATTGAAAAACTACGCGTGCGAAGCGAAGACATTGCCCTGCACAGAGAATAAAGAGGTAATGATGAAACATTCCAAAACGTCACAGCTGGTCTCTACCATAAATCACCATTAAAATTGTTCCTGAAAACCGCTGACAGTTTGCTGCCCGGTTTTCCGTAGTTTGCTGCAATTTGATGACATATGTATGTCATGATCATGACAAGCGATGCACGACCCAGTACCATCCACACCTCATTGGCATACGCGCTCACCTAGATCTTCGTACTCTACCTTAGACCATATCATCGCTTACCATCAGGTGAGATTGGAATTAAACAAATATCCATGTAAATTATGACGTGCGCGCCGAGTAGTTGCTAAATATTGCAGTTTAAAATAATAAAATATTTTAATTATTAGTTCAAAAAATTACATGTACTTTATATCTAGACTAGCTGACCAATCCGCAGCTTTGCACGCGTAGTTTTTTAATAAAAATATTACCCTCATTCTGCACAGTTGGGTAAAAAGTAGCCTATGTCACCCTCGAATAGTGTAGCTTCCCGATAGTGAAATAATTTTTTAAATCGGTCCAGTAGTTTTTGAGTTTATTCATTACAAACATACACACAAAAATGCAAATCTTTCCTCTTTATAATATTAGTATAGAAATATATGAGCAGTTCTTATTTTTTAAAATTTTTAACTATGTTTCATTACTTCCTTTTTGGTTACTTTGGCGTGGTAACTTACGCCGAGGAAAATTAAGTAACAAAAACTGGAAACTATAAAACCGCGTTCATATCAACAGAACACTCACAATGGCGTTAACGGGGAAATTTAAGCTCATGTTTCCTGTTTTTCAGATACTACCAACATGGTTGTTTACTGTGATGTCGATAAAATTCTTCAAAGGAATGATTTGTATTTATGTCTCAAGGAAAACTTTGTGTGGCCTTGGGTTACAACTCATTTCAAATTAACAGAAAAATGTCACGGTTGTGGAAACGCAACAAACGAATTAAATGGTACATCACTTCACTTTATACTAACATTGAACAGAAAGGATATAACATACTTAATGAAAAGTTTTTTTTTGGTGCCGATCATGGAAATATACAGTGTGTATGACCACATGCCCGAAGATGAATGTGAGTAAATAAGTGCTTATCTAGTAGGATTAATATGATGGATAGAGATCCATCATATTAATCCTAAATAATCCTATTAATCCTAAAAAAATAAGCTTAAGCTAGTGTAACTAGCTTAAGCTTATTTTTTTTGTATTGTTTACTGTTTCAAAGTTAGAAATTATTTTGATGTTACCAAAATATAATGTTACAAAACTAGTTTATTTAAAGTTTTTCGATAAAAATATAATTTATATTCATTTTCGATATGTTAAGCTTATTTAAGTAAATGTCTACGTTATTAGAAATATTGAAAATTTTAGTCTGTTTAATGATTCTCAAATTCTTGTGTTAGTTAGATATAAAAATTGAAAATTGCAACGAATAAGTTAATTTATAAAGATTAATGTTGTGTGAGGTTTTAATATATCATTTAAAAACACTTTTTCCGTTGACTTTTGTTTTAAAATAGTAGCTGAGCATTACACTTTTGTTTGGTTACCAAATAATCCAGTTTTTGTTACTGTCCCAGTCTCAGGATTCACTATTTTTATTTGTTATTTAATTTGTATTGGATTATTTTCATATTGAAACATTTATAAAACTTAGGATGCATATTAAAATTATAAAAAAATATATGGAAGGCACAAAAAACATCTAATTTACTTAGAATAAGAAATTTACATATGCTTTTTGTGAATGGTAACAAAATAAATATAAAAATGCTGACAGTTCATTGATTTCTTAATATTTGGGTTTTATTTTCAGATTCTATTATAATATTAGCAGTTAGTGTTTGAGCCAGATTTTGGGATTACTGCCTTTTTGTAATAGATGGAACGCTGTCGCGAACCTTGGGAGTAAAGCCGTTTCTAACCGGTCTTCATGCAGGCGCCATGAAGCCTCCTTGGTGCGCGCAGTGCGGAAAGAAAAAGAAAAATAGATTTTAAAAAGGGAATGACGTTTGGTGTGAATAATTATTGGTTCGGTTGGTCTGGTGTGAAGAATTATTGGTTCGGTTGGTCTGGTGTGAAGATTTTATGGTGTACGATTATGTTTTTGGAAAATTCAGATTCATAAAGAAGTTGTTTGGAGAACAGTCTAAAACTGCGACGAGACAATCCAATCTCAGTTGGCGCCTGCGGCCAATTTATTTTCTCTAGAGCGGCGATGCGACTAAGGTGAGTGGTGGAGTTCTCTCCTTTACAATTTTGTAGTTATCCTGAAGTCTGGTGGATAGCCCTTGGCCGAAACATTTGGTTACTTCGAGCAGGATTTTTTGTTTCTCCTATTTCCTAGATATTCATTTAAATACAGTCCCCTTTTTTATTGAATAAATTCAATTATTTTGTTCCTGCATTGAAATATTTTTGTTCCCGGTTCTTAGATTTGCCTTCATACAGTCATAGCCTAAAATTTCATAAGCTACAAAGGGTACATAATATTATTTTAGGAAGCATTACAAAGTCATTCAATAATTCGCTTTGAATCAGTGTCCTTCGTCAGGCCGCTGCGCCTTCTCGTCTGTAAGAAATGCTTATGACGGGTTTTAGGAAGTTTTGGCACATTTGATGCAGCATTTACCTAAATAGTAGGTACTTTTAGGGAAAAATGTAAATTCCTAGTTTTATTGAAATAATAGATAGGCATTGACAAGGTAGGTAGGCACTTAAGTTGGGTCAAAATGTCAAAAGCGGAAGAAACTAGGAGGTCCCTAAGAACAAAGTTAGGCGAGATTGGCATCTTATTACAATCGTATGAAAAGTATGCATGCACATGCATTGAAAGTGAATATAGCTAACTTCAAGGATGTTCAAGGCTTTTTAGAATTGACATCAAACTTGTCTTTATTAAGGACGGAGTTCAATAGAGAGTTCGATGAGTTATCACTCTTTAAAATGGAAGTGATAAAAGATTTTGAACCTAACATAACCGCGTTGGAAGCATTTGAGAATGTTTTTACTGTAGTGCAAGGCAAGGTAAACGCACTTTCCGGTCAGAGTAGTTTCAATTCGAATGAACCCTCGAATAAAGCAGCACCAAAAATGAAGTTACCACCCGTCGAATTATCAAAATTCGATGGTAGTACTAAGTCATGGCCTATGTTTATAGAGTGTTTCAACGACATGATTCATTGCAACCCATCACTTACTAGCGGTGATAAGGTGTATTATCTGTGCGGTCAGCTGAATGTACGGACATGTTGTTGCAACATTTGCCGTTCACGGACACACCACACTCTTCTTCATTTTGATAATGCTCGTTATAATACAGCAGCGTTACCGGTGTCCAGTGTAAGCCAGGATGAAGAAATACACGCTAACTTGTCACCCAGTTAGGATGTTGGAGATGGAGACGTGGATAATGGTGGCATTTCGTTGTGCTCAAGGCAGGATGCGTTAGCACCTGATTCAGTGCGTTCGACATTATCTACTGTCTTGTTAGCCACGGCGAAGGTTAGAGTTGTGGATTCGTCTGGTAAGGCCCATTTTGTTCGATGCCTCATAGATAACGGATCTCAAAACCATTTTATCACTGCTCAGTGTTGTAAACGGTTGTCGTTGGTTACCCACACGCTTGATGTTCCTATGTCAGTTCATGGATTTGGAGGTAGCTTGAATCGTGTGGCTGGCCAGACTGAGCTGGAATTTTGTTCTCTTTTCAATAGAAGACAAGTCTACAAAATTCGATCATTAGTGGTTGGTAACATCACTCAAAATCTTCCGACCTCAGTAATAGATAAGGCGATGCTGGGTTACCTGAAAGGGATTCCACTGGCGGACGATACTTTCGACCAACCAGGAGAAGTTGAGATGTTAATTGGTGCCCAATTGTTCTCGCGCTTGATTTAACCGGGCGTATCAATGGATCCCCGGGTCAGCCTGATGTTCTACAGACTACGCTAGGATTTATTGTTATGGGCGAAGTTACGGTATCCGAATCACTCAATAACACATCAGCACTTTGTGCAGTTACGGGCCCAAGGCTAGATGAGGTAGTTTGTAGTTTCTGGGAGCTGGAAGAAATCCCATGTTGTGCTGCTGCAAAGTTGAGCCGTGAGGAACAAGAGTGTAAGCAGTTTTACAAGTTCACAACTATCAGAGATTCCACTGGTAGATATACGGTTGGACTACCATTTAAGTCCGATTGTGCAAAGCTAGGTAGCTCATTACACACAACAGAGAAACGTTTTTTTCCCTTGAAAAGAAGTTCAAAGTTTCTTCGTAACTGCGAGAAGCATATGACAAAGTGATCCGGGAATATTTGGAGTTAGGTTATCTGATACCGGTTAACCC
Source organism: Philereme vetulata (assembly GCA_918857605.2). NCBI lineage: Eukaryota > Metazoa > Arthropoda > Insecta > Lepidoptera > Geometridae > Philereme > Philereme vetulata. Next base: position 6,421,976 of record OU975471.1, on the reverse strand, counting down.
TAAACCTGATGATGCGGGCTACATCATTCCTCATCATGCCGTCTTAAAGGAGGACAGAGTCACCACCAAACTGAGACTAGTATTGATGCAAGTGCTCGTACGGATAGAGACTTATCCTTGAACCAAGTACTACATAGTGGTCCAAATTTGCAAGGTGATATATTTCTGATATTGCTTAATTTTAGGTTGTTTCCGGTAGCGTATTGCGCAGACGTTAAGTAGATGTATTTACAAATAAAAGTACTCCCGCAGTTCCGTAAGTACTTACGAATGTTGTATCGTTTCGATACAAACGATAAATTACAAACTTTTGAATTTGAACGGGTTTGTTTTGGAGTATCCGCAAGCCCTTTTTTAGCATTGCGTACTATAAAACAGCTTTGCTCTGACGAACGTAATAATTACCCAGCAGCGGTCAAAGTAGCTGAACAAAGCTTGTATATGGATGACGTTGTTTCCTCTGAAAAGACAGTACCCGCTGCTACAAAGACCGCTTTGGAGCTTAATGGGCTGTTCAAGGCTGGGGGATTTAATCTCATGAAGTGGTCAAGCAATTCTTTAGAGTTGTTATCGCGGCTTCCGAATACACATTTACACCCCCAGGTGGTTAAGTTTGACGATGAGTTGGGACAAAAGATTTTAGGTGTAAAATGGGAACCGCGGTTAGACGTTTTTTCGTTCGATGTATGTACAGGGGAGAAAATGTGTACAAAGAAAAATATACATTCAACAGTGGCAAAGTTATGGGATATATTAGGATTTGCAGCGCCGGTTATCTTATATGCCAAACTACTTATCCAAGAGTTATGGAAATCGGGGATTGATTGGGATGAAGTTCCTTCACCATCTGTTGTTGCAATGTGGACCAAATTTCAGCTGGAGTTGCCGTTGCTGTCTCAGATTATTATACCGCGACATATAGGAGTAATTGATGAATGCTTTGTTACACTGTTAGGTTTTTCCGATGCTAGCGAGAGGGCATATGGGGCAGCAATTTACTTACACGTGTAGTCTACGAACGGCACGGTAGTTAATCTTCTGTGTGCTAAATCGCGTGTAGCCCCATTAAAGACTGTCACATTGGCACGTTTGGAACTTTGCGGGACACTCCTTTTATCAAAATTGATACGGTCTGTTTTGCTCACATACGAGTCACGCTGGAAGATTGATCGCATATTTGCCTTTACAGATTCTACTGTGATTTTGCATTGGATTCACGCAAGTCCGCATAAATGGAAAACTTTTGTAGCCAATCGTGTCGTACGTATCCAAGACAATCTTGATCAAAAGTGTTTTTATCACATTGCTGAAAAGGAAAATCCCAGTGACTGCTTGTCACGTGGGCTTACTCCTGCTCAGCTATTAGAGCACCCTATGTGGCTACATGGTCCTCCATGGCTTGCACAGGAACCCACATCGTGGCCAATTGAGCCGTTTCTACCTATGAGCATTGACGTTCCAGAAGCCAAGCCAGAAGTGGTATTAATTACTGTAAAGCCAGTGCAACCTGTTATTTACGAGTTGTCCCAGCGAATATCTTCATGGTCCAAATTACTTCGCATAGTAGTGTACGTTTTGAGATTTGCCAAAAGGATTAAATCATGCGGTCTGCCTCAATCGGAAGATTTAGCTCAGGCTGAAATGGCAGTTATACGCTCCGTACAGTTTGTCCACTTTGTCGATGACATGAAGGCAGTTCAGGCAGGAAAACTTTGTTCTAGTGCTCTTCAACGGTTGCGACCTGTCGTTGTTGATAAGATTCTTCGAGTAGGTGGAAGACTAGAAAATTCTAAGTTGACTTTTGACCATAAGCACCCGATTTTGTTGCCTCGAAAAGACCATGTTGTCAATCTTATTATAGACGAGGCGCATCGTAAATATTGCCATACCGGTCCGCATTTACTTCTCTCCATTTTGAGACAAAGTTTTTGGATTTTATCCGCGCGAAACCTAGTGCGTACTCGTGTGCACTTATGTAACTTCTGCTTTCGAGCTCGGCCCAAGGCTTGTACCCCTCCTGTTATGGCTGATCTTCCGAAATGTAGACTGCAAATCTCCAAGCCTTTTGCGAACACAGGTCTTGATTATTGCGGACCAATTAATATTACCTTGACTAGAAAACGGGGTATTCGGTCGCAGAAGGCTTACATTTGCGTATTCATATGTCTTACCACTAGGGCCGTGCATGTAGAATTAGTACCGGATTTAAGTACGGATGCTTTCTTATATGCGTTGAAAAGATTTATTTCCCGACGAGGACCGGTAATAAAGCTGATGTCTGATAACGGAACCAACTTTGTTGGGGCTCGTGCATATTTAAACGAGCTTTATTCATTTTTGCATCGGCAAAGTCATAGAGATCAGTGGAATCAAGAGTTGGCTCATCAACGTATTGTTTGGCAAATGATTCCACCTAATGCGCCACACTTTGGTGGCAGTTGGGAGTCGACTGTAAAGGCGTTTAAGACACATTTGTTCAGAGTTATTGGTGCCCAAATTTTGAAGAGCTCTTAACTGTTCTTTGTCAGATTGAGGCTGTACTGAACTCCCGGCCACTTGGCAGAGTTCTTAGTTCAGATCCAGCGGAGCCATTGGCGTTGATTCTTGCGCATTTCCTTCATACGACACCTTTAGGTTCAGCGTCTGTTCCGGAAGATTGTAAGCATTTGCTTTCCCGCTATTTGTTGCTTGATGCGCTCGTTCAGTCATATTGGCGTAGATGGAGTCTAGAATATTTGCACACGCTGCAAACTAGAGAAAAATGGTTAACAGAAACTGAACCTATTAAAAAGGGGACTTAATAATGCAGAACAATACTGCTGTATTGCATTGGCCGTTAGGAATAATTCAGGAAACATATCCTGGTTCTGATAGAAGAGCTAGAGTTGTCTTAGTTAAGACCAAGTCTGGCACTCTAATGCGTCCTGTAGCACGTCTTTGTCCATTGCCCTTACAATGATAGTTCACATAAAATTATTTACCCACGTAATGCTTATAATTTAGAATATACCTTTATTTGTTTGGACTTTATACCTTAAATAAGCGGGTGTACGTATGCTACAGAAGTTATGCTACTAGGTTTACTTTAGTTGAGTACTTAAATAATTTTGTTTCTTGACTGTTATGTTATTGTTTATTATGTTACTTATATGTTACAATTTTCTCTTGAAAGGCATCCTTTCAAGCTGGGGGCTTATGTTTGAGCCAGATTTTGGGATTACTGCCTTTTTGTAATAGATAAAACGCTGTCGCGAACCTTGGGAGTAAAGCCGTTTCTAACCGGCCTTCATGCTGTAGGGTTGACTTATGCTGGGCAATGTGGGTAGTTGCCGGAGTATGAATAAACAGTCAGTCACCTACCGCGAGTTTCACTACACGTTCCACTGGCGACGATTCGAATTTACGCGTTATTATTAAAAATAAAGTGGTTAAAAGTGCATAAAACTATTAACAAAATGCCTATTGGCAAATTAGAACCATTCGACATCAGTAGTAAACAATGGCCCGCGTATATTCGCCGTTTGCAACAGTTTGTCGTACTGAACGAAATCAAAGAAGAATTGCGTGTGTCGTTATTGATAACTGTGGTCGGCGAAGCAACATATTCGCTTATGTGTGATTTATGTTCACCTGCGCATCCAGAAACGAAAACTTTTAGCGAGAGAAAAGTGCGCGTAAAGAGGAGATTTTACTAGAATTAGGATGCTTAATTTTTAGGTACAGACTTATAATACCCCCACCTTTGCAAAGCAGGGTTTTAGCGGAAATACATGAAGGGCACTTAGGGGTGAATAAAATGAAGAACTTATCGCGTAGTTATGTTTATTGGCCCAGCCTCGATCAAGATATCGAAAATGTATGTCGGTCTTGTGAGGCGTACCGCACCGTGCGGGATGCGCCCCCGCATGCGGGTCTACACCCGTGGGAGTTTCCTCTAAAACCTTGGCAGCGTATCCATGCCGATTTTGCAGAGTGTGGAGGGAAGAAATACATCATTGTAGTTGAAGCCTTTTCAAAATGGATCGAAGCCATTGCAATGAATCGTACGGATGCAGAATCCACTATTTCGGTGTTGAGATCAATATTTTCTAGGTTTGGTCTGCCGTCACAACTTGTCACCGATAACGGCCCACCGTTTTTGTCGATAGATTTTAAGGATTATTGTAACAAAAATTGTATAAAACATGTGACGTCGGCACCATATAGGCCACAGGGTAACGGGGCGGCAGAAAATGCTGTAAAAACTATTAAAAAAGTAATCAAACATACATGAGGGCGAAAACGTGTCTAAAGCTTTGTGTAAATTTTTATTTCAATATAGAAACGTGGAGCACGCGACGACTAACGTCCCGCCGGCGGTGGCGCTGCTGGGCCGCCGCCTGCGCGGCCGCCTGGACGCGCTGCGGCCGGACGTGGCGGCCGTCGTGCGCGACGCGCAGCAACGCCAGATCGCGAATAAGGGCGGGCAGGACCGAGACATAGGGGTCGGGGATTCTGTGCTCGTCCGCGGTTATTCAACTAAAGGGCAGAAATGGGTTGAGGGTAAGGTTACAACAAAAACCGGACCGGTATCCTATAAAGTAGATGTGGGAGATGACATACAATGGCGTAGGCATCAGGATCAAGTTATTGCTGTGGATCCAAGTCGTAAAAGTAGGTATTCGCTATCACGCCCTAATTTAAGTTTATCCCAAACCCCTGTTGGTTCAATGAGGCCAGACAGTGATGCCGACGAAACATTCGAAGATGCAGCGGGGGAGGAGTCGGAAGCGGATAGTCCTAAACGCCAGCCGTCAGCTTCCGCGCCGTCGGCGTCGTCATGCGCTCTCCTTCGCCTCCGCCGCAGGACGCATCGGCTCGTGCTGTGCGAGCTTACAACAGAGCTAAACAATAATGTTAAACAATATAGTTGATTTAGGTATCCGAGTACTATAGTCTAACATGTAAGCAGGATCACGCAATGGTACCTATGGGGGGGGGGGCTATGGTTTATTGTAATAACTAGTAAGTAGCATTAGGTTAGATTGTACATATTATTTAGTTAGTTTTAAGGTGATGGGTAATCTATAAGTTTTCAGAATTATTGTTAAAAGAGATTTAAAGGGGGAAAAATGTAGGGTTGACTTATGCTGGGCAATGTGGGTAGTTGCCGGAGTATGAATAAACAGTCAGTCACCTACCGCGAGTTTCACTACACGTTCCACATGCAGGCGCCATGAAGCCTCCTTGGTGCGCGCAGTGCGGAAAAAAAAGAAAAATAGATTTTAAAAAAGGGAATGACGTTTGGTGTGAAGAATTATTGGTTCTGTTGGTCTGGTGTGAAGGTTTTATGGTGTACGATTATGTTTTTGGAAAATTCAGATTAATAAAGAAGTTGTTTGGAGAACAGTCTAAAACTGCGACGAGACAATACAATCTCAGTTGGCGCCTGCGGCCAATTTATTTCCTCTAGAGCAGCGAAGCGACTAAGGTGAGTGGTGGAGTTCTCTCCTTTACAATTTTGTAGTTATCCTGAAGTCTGGTGGATAGCCCTTGGCCGTAACAGTTAGGTTTAGTAAATTTATCACACTCATCACAAAAATGCCAAGTTTCTGAAGATATTGATTAAAGAAAAATTAACAAAATAGGAACTTTTAACACACCTTCATTTAGTTTTTGTAATTTTGTTCATTTTAATATACGTACTATAGGAATATTTCCAGAAAACCTTAAAAATAATGTATTATTCAATCTAATTTCATTATAAATAAAACGATTTGTTAATGGTTAAAATTACGAAGCAATTTCAAAATGATGGCGAAAAAAATGAGAACTGCTCATATGTCTAATGGTCGATGTTAGGTCCAAAAGTGACACGACGCCCTGGTTGTTCGATGAGGCTCGGAGGGCGGCGAGGCGTGAGGTGATCGTGCTGTGCTGCCTCAGCTGATCGTGACGGTACATTCCACTGGTACACACGGCTACACATCAAGCTACACATTTCCAGTATAAGCTGATCTCGCATTGTGTAGGCTTTTCGTAGAATGAGAGGTCAGCTTATACTGGAAGTGTATAGCTTGAAGTGTAGCCGTGTGTACATGCAACTGGGTAATTGCAAGTTAGCAATTCATAAGGTAGCAACGATGTGTAACATGTACGTAAACAAATCGTAACAACAACAATACGACTTTCTCCTTTCGTGCTATTGTGTAATGATTTTTATGGAATGGGTATTTTAAGTGTATTTTTTTCCTTTTTATTTATATTCCTGACGTTTTAACTGTCTTGCATCCGTCATGGCCACGGTTCATAAGCAATCCATTAAATAAAAATCATTATGTATTGTTATCGCGCAAGTTTGAAAACATATATTGTGTTGCCGATCAATAACTATTCTAAAATTGCCCGTGTAAGTACACCTTAATGTCGATGTATTTTGGTGATTCTGGTTTTGCTTTAGTTTTCATCACATGTTGGGAAACATTCGCTTTGATATAATTTGCGGGAGGAACGGAGTCCAAATGGCGGTCGGCTTGTTTCTGGTGGATGTCGTTAATCGTGAGAGAGTATGTATTGATTATTCTGGTACTGGACAAGACAACTGTGTATACATAAATGCAACTGCAGAGCCTTTTGTCGCCAATTCTCTTTTGGCCATACAGCCAACCCGAATTCTCGTCAGATTTTTTCTCCATTTAAATCTATATAGGCAGCATTTCCTTTCAGTCCGTTGCTTTGAGAGACGGTCTTTACTGTTCCTGAGTTACCAAGATTCTGCAGGTTCCTGAGGTATGTAAATGCAACTGCAGAGCCTTTTGTCGCCAATTCTCTTTTGGCCATACAGCCAACCCGAATTCTCGTCAGATTTTTTCTCCATTTAAATCTATATAGGCAGCATTTCCTTTCAGTCCGTTGCTTTGAGAGACGGTCTTTACTGTTCCTGAGTTACCAAGATTCTGCAGGTTCCTGAGGTATATGTTTATTCTAGTGAATAGACTTTGGCAATGCTATGATATGTTGTGAGCTTGAGATGTATTTCTTGTGCTGGCTCTAGAACGTAATTGAACGCTAATGTTTCGATGGAATTCCAGTAATGACCAGGAATTAACCAACGTTAAAAAGACCCTAAGAGTCAAAGTCAATAATAAATAACAAAAAATGACAAACTTCATCGTATTTTTATCAGATCGAAATTAAACGAAGCCATGAACGTTCGTGTTTGGAGTACTCAGCCTGGAGCATCGACGAAAGGTTGCTAGCCTCTCGGTTTTTTATCGAATACATTTCGGGGAGTGTGCTGCGGAACTTTTCAACCTGATTCCACCATCTCCTTTCTATCAACGGACAACCAGACGCTCTGCGGTGCGCCACCGCTATTTGGTAGAAATACCTTCCATTCGCACAAAGCGGTTCTCTTCGACCTTTATTATGCGTACCGCCAAAGAGTGGAACGACTTGCCAGAGTCTGTGTTTCCAGATAGCTACAACCTGGGTATCTTTAAGTCGCGAGTGAATAGGTTTCTTCTAGGTAAGCGTGTACCATCGTAGACTGCATCATCGCTTACCATCAGGCGAGATCGTGGTCAAACGCAAGCCTATAATATATTATAAAAAATAAAAAAAAATTAAAGAATCAGGTAAAAATCAAAGCGGGTTTGAACCATCCTTTCATAAAAATAAAATTCCAGTGTGGTCATAGTAACCCCCCTGAAGACTCCATTATAGGGTAATAAATTATAAATCGTTTCCCATGTTATAGCAAGGAGTCTCGCATTCCTGCCTGATACAGACCATTTATGAAGATATCTCAAAAACTCCGTTGAAAAGGGTCTTGTAAATTAAGTTGGTACTCGATGCAGGGATAATAAATCCCGGCCCGTGGCGCCATTTGCAAATTGCCGAAACGTGGACCGCTTTATCGATGTGGATACCGGTTTTATTTCGATGCTTTGAGTAATTCATGGTGGGAATTTTTGGGGATATCACCTCTGTCGAGGCTTTGGTACTGAAGTCTTATTGACAACTTGATACCTAGTCAGGTCATCAATTCTGTCACATGTTTAATATAAAATAATTGAAACAAGTTTATTCATTATGTAACCATTTATATACCAAAATGAACTTAACAAAACATAGATTCTTATGACACTAAAGTTTATTCAAAATGACCTCCGTGATTTTGAATACAGGCCTTCAATCTGCGCGGCCAGTCGTCTATCGAACGAGGTCCATGTCAATATCGGCGGCTGCCTTAATCAAGAATGTCTTGAGTGACTCCAAATTGGGATGAGGCTTTGAGCACGCCTTTTCCTCCAAGTGTTGCCATATCTTGTAATCTAACGGATTCAAATCTGGACTGGAGGAGGGCCAGTCTTCGTGCCGGATGAAGTCGATTTCACGCGCCGCCAGCCAGTCTTGTGTGCTCTTCGCTCTATGAGCTGGCGCCGAATCTTGTTGGAATACCCAGTGCCTGTTATTGAACATGGTATGAGAAACAGGTCCCACAAGGTTCATCAGGACTGTATTTTGATACACAACTGCATTCGTTTTTACACCTTTCTCACAAAAATGTACCTCTGTTAAGCCCCATTAAGAAACTCCCAACCATACCATGAGCGAAGATGGAAAATGACCTCGTTGGACACGCGGAATACGGTTTCTCGCTTCTTCACTACTGTGTGCGTACACCTTATCATTTTGTTTGTTGTAGCTCTCTTCTACGGTAAAAATTTTTCCATCCGATAAAAGAATTTCCCGATATTTTTTTCCCGCGTACCGCTTCAACAAAGCGCGGCATCTCTTCAGTCTCAGGTCCATTAGACGAGCATTCAAACGATGTCCTGTTTTTCTTCGATATGCCCGAAGCCATAAGTCTTCATTAAACACCCTTTTCACCGTGGTTCTGCTTAACCCCATCTGAAGGGCCAACAGTTTCTGCTTACGTTTGGGATTTCTTTGAATTCGCGCCTTCACAGCTTTTATCACTGCTGGAGTCCTAACAGACCGAAGGCGACCACTTCTTGACCTGTCATCTACACTAGAGTCTTCATTGTATCGTTTGATGGTGCGATAAACGAATCTTTTGGTTATATTAAAATTTTTCAATATGTCAGAAATTTGAATTGGCGCGTAACCGCAACGATGCAACGCAATAACTGCAACACGGTCTTCTTTAAGCGTCCACTCCATATTTAAAAATGAGTAAAATTCTAAAAAGTATACATTTTTATTTTCATGAACAGTTCGAAATTCGAATTCTATAAACTTTTTTGTGGCCAGCATTCTAAAAGAAAAGTTTTTACTGTGTGACAATACTTATGACCTGACTAGGTATTGTATGTAAAGTAAAAAAGAGTAACATAATCGTAACATTCTAGCAGTGATATAAGACACACTTTCCAGTGTATATTTATTTTGCTCTTACTTATTTGCTGTAAATGTTTTTGAATTTGTTTAAATCTATTGTAAAAATATTGCTCCTATCAATATAGGTTAGGCGTCAGACTATAGGTAGGCCTAGCTAACGAGTATCGGGATATGCATTGATTGGAACAGGACAAAAGAATACTGATCGCTGTTTGGTTTTTACTCTTATTTGTTGAACTACAGGGTATCCAGAATACGACATAGTCCTGAAAAACGTGATTGCAAATGATTTCTTTTTAGCAAAAACTATTTCATACTAGCTTCCGTTCGCAACTTCGTATGCATAGTATGTCAATAAAAAGTAGCCTTTGTGTCAATCCATGCCATCAATATTATATCTATGTAGGTACCAAATTTCATCGAATTTGGGTCAGGCTTTTTGTTGTGAAAACGTAACAGACAGATACACAGAGTTACATATATATATATATATTAGTGTGGATTGCTAATATTCATTACATTTTTATCAAGATATCATATTTTTCTAATCTTATTTCCAAGAGCAGGTAACAAAATAATATAAAAAACGAGTGTGCTTTAGACCACACGACTGAAGTTAAATTCTTTTTCACAATACTAATTTCAAGAACGAAATGAAATTACGAAAAATAATCAAACGAACTACTGACAGATATATATCTCATGCACTGGCTATGAGACGAAGAAAGACAGAAAATGTGTGCGCGCACCTCTCTCTCTTGCTCCTACAGTAATATACGAAATGTAACTCTCTCTCTTTCTATCTTTACTAACTTATATCTCCCTTTTAACTTCTGTTCGCACTTTTCGTAACGCATTCATCAGCTTACTCCCCAAGTCAAGCGTGCGTAAGAAGTTTTACTTCAAAAATCAAGTAATAGGCGTTATAAATAAGAAGGAACTCTATCTCTCAGTCTGTTTGTTATGTTTTCACGACTAAACAGCTAAACGTGCCATGTCGTAGCCTAATGGTAAAACCTCAAATGGTAGCTAATTCCACATCTTGCAAGTATGGGGTAGAAAAGATCGCGTGAAGCGTGTGGTGCGCGATACCCAATTGTCGACGATATGTGGATGAGATTAATTACATTGTCGAGAAGTGCGGTGATAAAATCTCGACGACGGGATGAGATCAAATAGCTTCTCAGAACATTCCTTAATATACAGGCGGTAGAATACACTGAGCAATCCGATGTCACGGCGTTGACTCAGCGGTTCCAGCCTGTCGCTAACTTACTGTGCCTGTGTGCACCCCATCCAGACACTGCCTTCGTAACTGTTTTTAAACTGTTTTTTGCCCTACGACCTGCACACCGGACGATCTTAAGAAGGCTACCAGCACTGAAATAGTTGCCAGGTTCTACTAAAGTTTAGTATAGTTTCGAACCTGTAAACCATTGACACGACAGAAGAAGAAGTCTTTCTGTTCCAGTTTGGATTCTGTCTGCTTCAATTATCCCCAGTATTAGTTATTAAGCTCAATATTCTCGTCTATCAAACCGGAACTCAAGCAACGCAAGCATTTCATCAAATCAGTAGGATGGTGCCAGCCGACAGTCTCTATAATCATAATATTTAACAGGTTAGCTGTCCCGAAGCAAGTTTCGATCTTCTTTGTACACGTCCTCGTAGTAAATAATGACAGCTAACGCTCATGAAGTTTCGTATTAAGTTACGTCATTCTCTTCAAGTATTTTATGATACTTTATGTGTCTAAGTGATTGAAATTAATTATATCGATAATTGCTAATGTTAGATGAGTATGATAAGAAATTAATTATTTACGTTTAATGATAAAATGTACGTTTATGTTCGTAACACTTTAGACATCTGAAAAATATCTTTATGAAAACAATCTTCTGTTATTGAATTGCACCATTCAATTAGGTACCCTTTCGGCCACCAGTTTCCAAACAAGAAAAAAATTTAAAGAAATCAAATTTATGACGGTTCCTCACTTGAGAAAGGTCCTACGATTAGGCTAATTTCATTTGCTGGCTTCGTTATTGTCTGGACGGCTTGTATTGATGGAAAAATTACCGATCTCCTTGGAAAAGGTTATCAAATCTTTTTTAAAAAGTTTATTTTTTGTTTAAGTTCAATAATAAATTGATTGGTAGAATTTGGTTGTAGTATAATTTACTAATGCTACAAATAATATAATTATTAAAAAAAATTATCGATAGATCGATTGCATTATCTACATCATTGGCCATGAGGCACATATGCCTCATGGACGTACCAGTGCAATCACCCATGAGGCACATGTGCCTCATCGGACAGCTAACCTGTTAAACAAGACCGTACTTACATAAGAAAGTATGGAAAAAAAGAAAAGGGGAAAAAATATATAAAATAAAATTAAATAAAAACATAAATGAAATTAAAAAACATAAAAAAATTAAATAAAAAGAGAAAGAACTGAAAAAATAAGAAAAGAAAATATATCAGTATGTAGGTCATTATAATATGTTAGCATGTTAGTAATTAAGATCATAGACATCAATTTGGGATCCGATGCACTTCAAATTATTATAATACAGATCAATTTGTTTAACAAAATGTCAGCTTGATAACGTCTCCGATCTTCATGTCGGAGGGAAAAAAGTGGAACATACAAAAAAAAACTTAAGCAAGATTAATACCGGCAGATGGGCTAGCGACCTTTAATTATCGAGCTCTGTGGCGCGTTGGCGCAAGAGCTGGTCTTACCCGATGCAGGATGCAGGACAGACGTTTGCATGATCACCATCATATCAGCCATAGGAAATGCACTGCTAAACATAGGCCTCTCCCATAGATTTACCCCATAGCCAGCACCCAGCGGCTCCCACCAACCTTTCTTTATTGTAAATATAATATTATAAAGAGAAGGGATTTGTTTGTTTGTATTGAAAAGGCTCCGAAACTACTGGTCCGATTTAAAAAAATCTTTCACTGTTGGGAAGCTTTACTATCCCCGGGTGACATTAGCTACTTTTTATCCATCTGCACAGAAGGAGGGTAATGTTTTTAAGCTACGAGTGCGAAGCTGCGGATTGGTCAGCTAGCTGTAAACAAATAGATTACAGCTTACAAGTTGGACATGAACAAAGGTGGCATGGCACCTTTACCGCATTCCAGTGCGTGATCTCCACTCAAGAACCTTTCTGCTCTAATTACGGGCGTCGGTTCTTCCAAGTATGTGCCCCGCCCACCGCCACTTCAGTCTGCTAATCGTTTGGGCTATGTCAGAGACTTTCTGTCATCATCAATTGTATTGATTACGGCGTTGTATTACCGTGGTGAAAATAAAGAAAAGTTCGATGAATTATTTGCAAGTTATGTTTCGAATTCAATTCTCTACGTGATGCTATGAAATACGAATATTTTGTTTAACATTATAAAATATTTTCCTAGAACTCGTACCGCGGCATAAAGATAAATCGAATAAAAACCTCTCAACATACGAGAACCTACACATCAGTTGGCATAATAAAACAGACGACCTCCGTGACGCAGGAGGTAGTGGGTTCCATTCCCGCCGTGGAACAAATGGTTGCATGATCTACAGATATTTATTCCAGGTCTGGATGTTTTTCTATATAATAAAAGTATGTGTCGTGATTTTGATTATGCTACTGTAAAATGTTCTTTCTCGTAATGGCAACAAGACAGTTTAAGCCTTGTATTTTTTAAATTGGCAACACCGTGCGTCTGAGATTGGGACTGGAAAAGAAACGCGAACCAATCACAAGCCCCGGCATGTTACATTCACTCATTTTGCTAGACTTGAAAGTTTCAACGAAGATAATTTGGCAGAGCCGGCAGAACTTCGTTGGCGCTCGACGAGTTAACACGTTCTTAAAATAAGTAGGAACTGTATTAAATAAGTTAAAATTGTATCTGCATATTCTATCTTGCATTTATACTTAATAAAGAAAAAGTATTCCGAAGTTTATTTGTCTGTCTACTTCATATGTATTTACCAAAAAAAGTATAAATAAGTATTCTATCAGTTATCTGGTTCCCATAATACAAGCTCTGCTTAGTATGGGGCTAGATAGCGCTGTGTGAAATGTCCAGCATTATTTATATCTATTTATTTATATATTTTGTTACATATTGACATACACAGCAATTTAGAATTCAAGTTATAGGTATTATAATCAATTCTTTGACAATACCCCTCTACAGCAGCTATAATCTTAAGTACCTACATACTCTTAAATCAGTATTTAGATGCTTAAATGTAAATGAAATGCTTGTTTGTTTCTCAAACCTCTGAAATGATGGTGCAATGAGCTACTTAGATAAAGCCATGTAATTAGTTAAGTACTAGTATTGGCGTAAGCAAGTGTTCTATTGTGTCCCTACGGTTTGATTATATGAGCAACATCCACCCTTCCGTTGGCGGCTTTGCGCGTGATTTGTGACGACCTCCGTGGCGCAGTGGGCGTATAGACGGCTGAGACGCAGGAGGTAGCGGGTTCGATTCCCGCCGCGGAACAAATGTTTGCATGATCTACAAATATTTGTTCCGTGTCTGGATGTTTTTCTATATATTTATAAGTATAATTACAAAAAAAAGTATATAAGTATTCTATCAGTTATCTGGTTCCCATAGTACAAGCTCTGTTTAGTTTGGGGCTAGATAGCGCTGTGTGAAATGTCTACCAATATTTATTATTTATATTTATTTATTTATTTGTCAATAAAAACTTTTCATACTTCCATCGACCATTCTACTATCCATACTAATTTACAAATTTGAAAGTAACTTTATCTGTCTGTCTGTTACGTTATCACGACGAAGCGGCTGGACCGATTTCGATGAAATTTGGTATATAGATAGGTTATGTCAGGGATTGAATCATACTTACTACTTTACAGTTTAGCTACTTACAATTACAGCTTACTTTGTATTGACAAACGTCTAGGCTATACTAATATTATAACGAGGAAATATTTGTTTGTTTGTATTGTTTTGTTCTGTATTAGATTGATTTTTGTTTAATTTTTATTATTTTAAGTTGTCATTCAATTATGTTGAATAACATAATTAGTCCCGATACCTGTGTGTTTGAGCTACTGTAGTGTACTGTAAACGTCATATTTAGCATACATCAATAAAATATTGATGTATGCTAAATATGACATAACTTAGTGTTCTTTAATGTACCTACAGGTGACCTACAGTAGAAAATAAATGAAATGAAATACGCTCCGAAACTACTGGACCGATTTAAAAAACTTTTTCACTGTTAAGAAGCTACGCTATCCCCGGGCAATATAGGCTAGTTTTTTTCCCAATTGCGCAGAAGGAGGGTAATGTTTTTATTGAAAAATTACGCGTGCGAAGCTGCGGATTGGTCAGTATATAATTACTGATTTAAACAGGTATTTATCGAATTCGTATATCGATAAATATCGGTTTGAATCAGTAATTATTAACAATGATGGGGGAAAGTTTGAAAAAAATTAATATATTAAAATAGCAGAGTTGGCATCTGGTAGAAGCGATTGGTGTTCCGAGAGCTGGCGCTGGACGTCAGTCGCAATGCAATTATTTTTTTAGTTTTTATTTAATTGACAAAAAGTTACATACAACTAGACTATACTTAAATATTAATACTAATACTTACAATATTATAGAGAGGAAAGATTTATATTTTTGTGTGTATGTTTGTAATGAATATACTCAAAAACTTCTGATCCGATTTCAAAAATTCTTTCACCATTAGAAAGCTACATTCACCCTGAGTAACATAGGCTATTTTTACCTAACTGCGCAGAAGGAGAATAATGTTTTTATTGAAAAACTACGCGTGCGAAGCTGCGGATTGGTCAGCTAGTAATACATAAAGCACTGTACAACCTTAACTTGTGTTATATACAGTCATTAGATTTCATTACGAAAAGTCTGTTTTTATCGCAGAGATTATATTGAACTCTGTGGTTTTATGTTCCCTACCCCTTTAACCTGGCCACCTTCGCTATATTACGGCTGCTAGGTACGAGTACGCTATTTCAGTTACAGGTCTGCCCTACTTGTATCAGTGCGGTGCCTCAATGACCCCACTCAAGTTCCAACGCTTTCTTTATTTGCCCCATGAATTAATAATTCTAAGTAAAGTTCTAAGGAAATACCTATTTTACCTGTTATTTCGACGATACTATAATAGCTACCGTCATTTACTGTAATCACACTATCACGCTAATATTATAAATGTGAAAGTTTGAATGTTTGTTTGTGCTTGTTTGTTGTTGAAATTTGGTGTGTTAATAGATTATGACCTGGATTCAAGCATAGGCTTCTTTTAGTTGACAAACAATGCGTGTGAAGCCGCTGGCGTAAGGTAGTCTTAAATTAGTTATCCGTAAGGTGAAGGGCGGCAACTGAACCTGCGATGATTGAAACACACCCACAGTGAAACAGTCTGCTTCCTCACTTCAGTCATAGGACACCCACTGCAAAACATAGACCTCCCCATATATATCCTGAGCGAGCGAGCTCCTGCGGCCACCCAACGGCCCCCAGCAACCTTTATCAGGTCGTCTTTCCATCTAGTGGGGGCCGTTCTATGTTGCGCGTGATCACTACTCGATAACCTTTTGTCTTAAAGGACACTTTTTTGCACGGGCCCATTTCTACTAATCCAATTGCTTCACTATGACAATGGTGTCATTGCAAAATGGTCACTATAGATACCTTTTAAATACCAAAAGGTATCTATAGTAACTCTGTCTCTATCTGAATCTTTTGAATACCAAAAGGTATTTATAGTAACTCTGTCTCTATCTGAATCTTTTGAATACCAAAAGGTATTTATAGTAACTCTGTCTCTATCTGAATCTTTTGAATACCAAAAGGTATTTATAGTAACTCTGTCTCTATCTGAATCTTTTGAATACCAAAAGGTATATATAGTAACTCTGTCTCTATCTGAATCTTTTGAATACCAAAAGGTATCTATAGTAACTTTGTCTCTATCTGAATCTTTTGAACAAAATTTATCTATAGTAACTATGTCTCTCTCTAAATCTTTTGAATACCAAAAGGTATCTATAGTAACTCTGTCTCTATCTGAATCTTTTGAATACCAAAAGGTATCTATAGTAACTCTGTCTCTATCTAAATCTTTTGAATACCAAAAAGTGTCTAAAGTAACTCTGTCTCTATCTGAATCTTTTGAATACCAAAAGGTATCTATTTGATGCGAAAGGCTGACACACCTAATTGTGACACATGTGGAGTGGTGGAGGATGTGTACCATTTATTGGTAGAATGTGTCCGCTTCCAGCGAGAAAGACAGTCACTGGTGGCGACTTACAACTTGAACAGATTCGAGGTGGGTATTTTCAATGAAATCTTAGCTGACCCTACATCAGATGCAGCTAAGGCATTATTTAGTAAGTAGTAAGTCGCCACAAGTAACATACATATAGATAGGTATTATAATTTACTCGTGTCTAAATATTATTTTTTTTAGTTAACCCGTCAAGGATCACACCTATACATTTCAGATTGCTGATCTTTTAGTCTATTCCTGCATATATTTTGTAAACGAACGTGTTTACTCGAGTCTATCGCTGGATCAGTGAGGTGTCTGATTCGACCTAGTTTCGATTAATCCATTTAATTCTTATTAAGTTGAGTTGTTTGTGTAGCCCCAGTAGGTTTACGTTAGAATTGAACCAATATTGTACAGATGCCAGCGTTAATTATAGTTCGATCATGCTGTCTGTGGAAGGAATGTATATTTTAGTAGTAGGTAGTAGAGTTTCTTTAAATTCAGATTCATTAGTACACACGGCTACACATCAAGCTATAATTTTCCAGTATAAGCTGACCTCTCATTCTACTAAAAGCCTACACAACAGTAACACTACTGCGAGGTCAGCTTATACTGGAAATGTATAGCTTGATGTGTAGCCGTGTGTACATACAAAATTTAAAAAATCTAAAGTAACTTGTATGTTTGTTACGTCTTCACGACTAAACAGCTGGACCGATTACGATTAAATTTAATATACATATTGATTTTCACCGGGATTGAGATTTAGGTTACTTTTTACTCGACTCGTAGCAGGTTTTGACAACCCACTCGCGGGCGGCAGCTAGTTTACCATAACAACACAGAGAGTACTTGGTTTCATCATTGCTTATGTTGTCTAGCGGCTGTAAATCCATTCATAGATCTTGTCGAATATGGTAATATAGTGCACCTGAATATTCAAATAATTTATGGGGTGCGTGATTAAAAAATCCTCTTTAACTTCCATGAAGGAAGGATCTTTAAATTTTTTTTTTGCTATACGTCACTCATATTCCCAGCATCCTCATACTGTTAGCGTTCTTGCTCGTATATGCTCGCTCGTACGCCAAAATATCTCGAGTGTAATTAATCGCTTTCAGCACTTGTATAACAATATACTATTTTTGCATAGCGCACTTGTTATTTTATGGTTCTTTTTATTTTTTGGATTGCTGCAACATTGGCTGAATAATCTGTGATGCTAGGTCGTACCTTCAGCCTCACACTATATCCATGTCAGTTCCCAAAATGATAATACCATTAATTTTATTAAAAAGATTTATTTCTTCTCTATACTCTATAGTCTTCATATATGGTCGTCAACCTGTTTTTCATTGGTCTCTTTCTGTACGTTACTTAATCGTTCCTTCCTTAATTCCGTCCTTTATTTATTTAATTTAAATTATTTATACGTAGTTACTTATGTATTTACTAATACATATAGTAATACTAATACATATTATATAATAATATATACATATATAATACATATGTATTTACGTATGTATTTTACTAATGCCTGTTTTTCATGTTTCTTCGGTGCCTCTGGTCGTGAGGTCACTATAACAGGGTCAGTCTGAAAACCAGCGTTGGTATGCACTTAGTGCGTAAACGTGGACCAACACAAAGCTGAGACTGATCCTTTTTGGGACACCACACAGTAAAGAACCTTTTAGCGCCCACGTATTTATGTAGCTCTTGTTAGGTACCTGCGTATAACAACCGTTTCTAATTCTGTTGTTTTTATGCCTTTCTGTGTTGTTATAAGTTACCTACCATTTTCAAAATGTTATTTTTAATGTCTATTTCAATGTTTTATTTTATTTTATTACCTTCTGTTTTATTTTGTCTGTACTGTACTGTTGTCCGACAATAAATGTCTTGTACTTAACTTTACTCTTCTCTTGGATCATTTTAGGGATCACCAGTCTTGAGCGCGGCGCGGGCTTGCTTGGACGACTGCCTCTTTTATGTTGAACAGTAGGCTAATTGTTTCTGTTGCTGGCTTTAATTTGTCGGTAGTTTGGTCATTCGCTCGCTAATAGTTATTTTCAAGTAATAGTTTAGCGACAATATTTATTTGTACCGCTTAGGCTTCGGCCTTTCAAACCCATATAAGATCTGATGTTTAATGTAATGCTCATAAAAGCTTACATGTGTTTAAATGTTTATATATAAAATTCTAAAACTACAATAGTTATGTATCGTACTACGAAATAAGTACCTACTTTAGGTAAAATTTTATGGTACAAGTTTTGAGAAGCGCTTTAGCTTAATTAACGTTGTAAATTGTGTTTGTTAATTCTAGGATTTAATTCACACTGGAATTGTACTAGCTAAGCTTTTATAATCTAATAAAGAACTTTTTAAATTGAAAATTGAAAAAATTGAAATTGAGTCTTGAACCTAATCTTGCTTGCATTAGCACTCAAAAATACAGAAATTAAAGAATTTGAGTCCTAATGCTCTCCAATAAGGGTTACTATCACCACATACTATACATCTACCGGGAATACGCTACTTCCATTAAAGCTAAGACTAATTTCGTCTCACTAATCTTGCTTCGCTGAAGTAAATCGAAATTGATGGCAACACCAAATTGCACCTTATTTGATGAAGATTAAGAAACACTTTGGCTCGGCGGCCGCTGTACGCTCGCACCCTGACCGTAACTAAGCGTAGTTTAAACGATGGCTAAGCCGAAGATAATAGATAAAGTAAGGTAAACCCAGTCGAGGCACCGACTGAGGGGCTCGACCAACCATCCGATGGAGCGTTCGATTTGATACACAACTTCGTTGTGTTGTGAGTAATAGCTGTCTTATATTACTCTAGCTAATTCTAGAATTTAGACGATTTGATTTACCAATTGCAAATCGTTGAATTGTACATACAACTTGTCTATCAGTTTTTTATAAAGTTACTAGAAAAAAAGCTTTAATATTTTGCTGATTCCTAAACATAGGCCTCCTTCATAGATTTTCAGAGTGACCAATCTTGTTCCTGCACCCAACGACTCCCAGCAACCTTGATCAGGTCGTCCTTCCATCTATAGGAGGGCCGTCCTACGCTGCGCTTTCCAGAGCGTGGTCTCCACTCGAGAACTTTTCTACACCAACGGCCGTCAGGTCTTCGAGCTATGTACTCGTACTTTACCCACTGCTACGTTAGTTAACAAATCCTTTTGTCCTATGTCAGTGACTTTGGTTCGCCTGCGAATCTCCTCATCCCTGATTCGATCTCATAGAGAAACACCAAGTATAGCTCTCACTATAGGTATAATATTTACAATACGTTCAAAATGTTTCGTGTCACGCGCGACATATGTATCTCACAGCACGCATGCCTGAGCATGCGCGCTATAACGAATGATATTAACCCTATTTATTGTATCCTTAATCAGGTCGTCTGCAAATCGCTTTTCAACAAAACTAAATATTGCTCACGAACTAATAAACCTGCGGGATAATGTTCGTGAGTTTATGGACACGTGAGAGACAGGTTATGTCCTAATCCAGCGGATATCAATTCCGTTGCTACATTAGCCCGATTATAATACCGATGTACCTTAATGTTTATGTACGCTTTAAGGCTTAAGGGTCAGTATCGACTGGCAAAACGAGGTGAACTCAATGAAATATTATTTTATACATTAGCAATTTATGTCTACAACTAATTGTGAAACTTTTAGGTAAATACATTTATTTGTATTAAATCAGACTGATACAACAAACAATCACACTGATGGTTAGTATTCTATAAGCTTTCGCGATCACTTAAACGGATATTTATCGCGTATGTACCTTTTACAAAGCAAAACATGAAAACTTTTCTCAAACTGCCGGGTCAGATTTGATGCTTTTTTTGCACAAGGGTGTAATTGAGGTATCTCCACAGAAATACCACAACAGTATCGCTATTGGTTCATAGACCATGTCCCATACAAATTAGAACAGTCACATTTGAAATACCGATAGAACTACTAACAAAATACTAGTGGTTCGGCCCGAACTGAGATCTCGTGAGTCTCCGATAAAAACATAAACATAATAAATGTTCCTAATATTTGACTATTAAAATGATGCCGCAAAAAGAATACCCAACCAACTTGACCTACAGTTTCATTCAAATTACAGGTAACGGGAGTTCATGGAATTTGGTTACTCTTTTTTGGGGTACAAATTGCAGTTATTCTGTATTCCAGACCTTTCCCTATATTTGTGTCACTAAAGCTACAAGCATGCCGAATTTCAGCACTGTGGGGTCACTAGTGTACCCTGTGAATTTTGTCAAAGTTCAGTTTTTATAATGGCTAATAACTTAAAAACTACAAGGTTTAGAGTAAAATTAAACATGGGTAAAATTGTACTCACAAAAACCTTTTATTATTATTATAAATACGGGAATTATGACGTACCGTGTTATCGGTGTATCGAACGACAGTGTTTTGGTTAAACTCGTGAACCTCAGGGTGACTGCGATCCGCTCCGAATAACGTCTCGCCTCGCATTGCGCGCCGCAGTCCTCTGCGCGCGAGTCGACGGGCGCGGTGGTGGGGAATGCGTTAACCCAGCATGCTGACAGGCTGCGTCATCATCATCATCATCACTGCTGCTCTCTTCGGTAGCTCTTGGTACAGGCAAACACACAACACTAACTATGTCTCTACCAGGTTCACTCACACTTCTGTCTCTTGAATCCCAATATCTCCAAATTGTGACAACACTACCTACCTATATGCCAAATTTCACGATGATTGGATAAACGCTTCTAAAGTTCCGAGGATAACTTTAGAAGCATTTATCCAATCAGTCATCAAACAAATATACATACATACAACGCCGATTTGCCCAAGTTGATTAAGAGATCTCGCTTCGCTCGATCAAATATTGTACTCGGTTTACATCATCATCATCATCCACAGCCTGACTTCACCCATTGTTGGGTATAGGCCTCCCAAAGTTTGTGCCATCCACCACGATCCTGCGCTTGTCTCACCCACTGACGGCCCACGACCTTTACGATGTCGTCCACCCATCTCGCTGCTGGTTGTCCTACCCTTCTATACCCGCTCCTCGGCCACCATTCAATCGCTGTCCTGCTCCATCTGTCATCACCACGTCTAGTCAAGTGTCTAGTCTATTTACATGAATGCATAAATGAATATGAATTTGAATGAAAAAAAAACTTTTACCATCCTCTTTTGAAATTTTTACATTCGCGTGGGTACGATATCTAAACTATTTACAAAACCTCCCTCAGGGAAAAACGATAAAAACCACACATACCAAAAAACCGGTGAATTTTATTTTTAACATTTGATAAAAACCATTTTGGCAAGCTTACTAATCTGCGTAGTCGAGTGCTTGTCGCTTTTGGCGATCTCAATTACATACCATTACGAATTTTCTACCGGTGCTCCCCAATTCAGATACATACTTCTAACCCCACACTAGGATTCCAGGTTCTGTTAGTATCATGGTATCACAACACAGACTAGGAACAATTATTTGCCCTACAAATATTTACAGCGAGGCCGAGGGGGCGATCAGATTTAATCTGCAGTGGGCGGCAAACTGGATTAATGCACCAGAGCGTCCACTTTAAGCAACAAAAATAGCATGATAACTTATGGCGTGTTACATCAACCCCTCAAAAATGATATTAGTGAGGCTTCCTCGATTTTGTAGCACCTGCCTCGGGCAAGTTTGCTGATGCGAGGAAATATGACTTTGATGAAATTATGCAGAAAAAGTCAGTCTTACTAACCACCGAATTCGAGGAAACACAAATTGAACCTTGAAGATGATTGCGGAGAGATCCGAGTCCATTTGTGGCATGTTGTGTTGTTTTTTTTATGCTTCTTGTAGATGGAGCAAGCAAATAGCTCTCCTGATGTTAAGTGGTAACCATTGCCTATAGATTGCCATCGCCTGAAAGATTGCCTGGTAGGTCACGCAACCTAGGAACGTGCCCTACGATGCACTGCCCTACGTCCATCGAAGTCCAAACTTGAAAAGCCTCATCATCATCAACCTATAACAGTCCACTGCTGGACGTAGTTGGCTCCCAGGTTGCGCCATTGAGCCCGATCCTCAGCTCTTCTCATGCAATCCTTGCCAGCCACAGCGCGCAAATCGTCACTTCATCTAGCCGGAGGGCGTCCTACACTTCGCTTGCCTAGGCCTGGTGTCCACTCCAGAACACGTTTACCCCAACGGTTATCGAAAAGCCTCATGGGCCTGTAATTTCACCGGCACCCATACCCTTCATAATGAAATATAGCAATGCTGATTGGTTGCCGAAATCCCGGGCGTGCCATTTACAATAAGCTCTACTTCTACGAGTACTGCTATGATTGCTTTTGCTAGGGTTATTTTATTAGTTTTCTTTTTTTATTATTGTGTGCCGTATATTTTTTTCCTTTTCGTGTCACTAACCTGCATAAAGGACTAATTATAACTAACAAAATATACTCGTAGATGTAATTATCTGAAATAAATATTTATTTTTAATTCCAATACCGCTTTGCCTAGACCCCGGAGCGTTACGATTGCGAAGAAGAAACCTTGAACGGACAAAACGGTAGCAGAAGTTTTCCTGAAAAGCTTTTAAATAACTAGCATTGAAAAGATAAGTCATTTTAAGTGAAACTACAAAATACGAGAAGGATTAATCAACCAGTATTACCCAGCACTCATTACTTCGATTCGTACCTATGAATATCGACGAGTGACGAGTTCGTTCTATCCGTCAACAAAGGAAGCTCAGTGCCGATACTAGGGTCGTCATGTACAGACACGGTCTATAAATACTGGTTTAAAAGTGTATTTATCGCGTACCTTAATAAATAAAAAATGTACATACGCGATAAATACCCGTTATAATCAGTAATTATGTACAGTGGTTGCGAAAGTTTGAAAAATACCATCGACAGTCTAGTTTGAAAATAACAAAGATTTTGCTAACAATTAAACATCTTTATTTAACCACAATCTCATCTGATAAGCAAAATCAAAACTCATTTATTCATTAGAATTATATGATCACTTTGAAACGTCAATTTTACTGCCTGTTCCTGCGAGACCAAGCCAGGAAAAAAACGAGTGTGCTTTAGACCATACGACTGAAGTAAAACTTCTTTAGCTTCATATATAGGTATGTATTTATATATGTATATGAATATACGAGTATGTATAAAATAATATTTTAAGGAAATGCCAACCTTATTTCGAGGCGCATACAGTATGTAAGTACATAAGTTATTTTCTGCTGCTGCCTGCCATCTGTTGTGGAATAGCTGATTTGTTTCGTAAATCTAAGCTTCCAAAAACGAAACGTCATAAATACTTTTTTATCTATAACAAAATGTACTCTATTATACAGCATAAAGGAGTGTTTTGTTTTTGCAGTTTGTATAATTTAGGCTAATTTGGAATAGGAGATATGCGACAAATCAACTGGCTGTGAGAGAAAGAGAGAAAGAAAATGTCTCACCTCTCTCTCTCTCTTGCCCCAACAGTATATGCGAAACGTAACTCTCTCTCTTTCTCTTCCTATCTTCACTAACTTATATCTCCCTCTCAACTTCCGTTCGCACTTTTCATAACGCATTGACCTGCTTACTCTCCAAGTCAAGCGTGCGTAAAGAAGTTTTACTTCAAAAAGGCAAGAAACCAGACAGCTTACACAAAGCGATAATGTAGTCTAAGATGGAGCATGAACATTTAGAAGGTACCTGTATACTCTTATCTTTAAAAGAACCAGATAACAGTGTTTGAAGAAACACAGACGGCAGTAGAGAACTCCATACATTGGAACCGAAACGGTGAGTGCGAATGGGTGGTACACTAACAAGGTATATTAAGTGTTTTGTTACTTACGATATTAAATGAAAACAGGGGTAGGGCTAATGAGTAGTATTGTTGTAAAATAGGTATTTTAAATCCATTAAAAATAAAAAAATCAAAAATTTATCAGGTCCTAAAATATCAATGAAATAGGCTGTATAAAATAGGTAATCAAATCAAATGAATTCAACATGTAAGTAGGTACCTGTTAAACTGACTAAACGGCATCGTCGCAAAGGCACCGCCAATTTACGTTATTTTTTTATTGGAAAATATCGTTTACTGGTATTAAACTCACCTTTAAAATCAGTTAATATGATGCCAGATGTGTGTTTTAAATTAATGTCGTACATAACAGAACAGGTTGTACTGAGCCGTGCGTGCGTCTGCTTGTCCATAGATGGCGAAATCATTTCAGCTATTCTATGGATCGAGTCGGCCTTGTGGGATAAACGACGACTTCCGACCAGGTAGTTGTGGGTTTGAATCTCGGTTGTGCTCCAATGGATTTTAACAAAAAAATATATGTGCGCTTAGACAAGTTGCCTTTAACACTAAGTATATCCGCACATTTTGTGTTTGTATGATAATGGGTCAATTCTGTTGGTAATAACTAAACTACAAGATCTGACAACACTTTTTTTTTTCGAATGGACTTATCTCGCTGTTGGCCTCTGAGGCCGTTGCAGCTTAACCGAGCTTTTGGCGAGCGCAGAAGGCGCTCAGCCCTAGTAGTTATACCTTCGATAGCACCGATGGTAGAGCGGTGGACTGTAGCTGGAAATAACTTCTTCTTCTTAGTGTGTCAATAGCACTACTTATATTGTGTTGGATAGGTACTTGGCTACATTGACGGCGTCAGGAGAAACACCTGCTAATGTGCCCTTTGTGACCGAATACCTGCACAATGGTTGACTTAAAAATGGCTTCTCCTGACGACATCTATGTAGCCAAGCACTAAACTGACAACTGTCACTCTCTACACCCGTATAAGTGTATTACAAAAAAAAAGGAAGGCAATAACTTTAGTGAGACCTTAGTTTGTTTCAAAACAGAATTGCCCCCATTGATGTGGGGATAAAACCTTCGTAACAGCAAAACTATTTTTTGTTACTTTATTTTTCAGCCGGATATTTTCAGCCAAAGCCTACCCTAGCGCCGACATGTGCAAATGAGTTGGACGAATCAATGCGTCGGCATTTCGCGAAAGCCTATGCCGGTCTATGCCTAAGTCTATGTATATGCCAGAGCGCTTACAAGGCATATTTGGATGGGCAAACGGCGCTCTTTGTGTTCGTTGCTTTATGTTTCTGACATAGACTGAGATATATGAATTTTGACCGTAATATTGAGTTGAGAAAGAGTTTGTTCAGGTCAGGTTTTTGTGACATGCATTGAACATGCATTTGAAAAGGGGTCATTATATCTGTGAAAGCGTACATTATATCCAGTCAAGTATTTTTTTTTTAAGGAAATATCGTGAGTTTAGTAGCCAAGCTTTTAATTAGGTGTTACATAAACGGTGTGCCAAAGGACTAATTAACGTTCAATTTGCGTTTGGCCAAGTGAAGCCAATTTATACCAAATTACATTAATAAAACATTTTATATTGAATTTTTGTATGATATCGCCAGCAGCGCCGTGGTCACAGACGACGTAATAAATGTGGGATGTCACTTGATTCTCTTGGAGCAGGATCTGAAAGAACAATTTCCATATTCTCCTATACCTACGAGTAGCAGTGGTGAGTGGAGGTAGGCTCATTGAATAGGAAGAAAGATGATGTCGCAGAGAATGCATTGTTGTATGTAAGACTTACTGATCCACTCACGGCTTCCCACGCGTGCGTTGTTATATATTTATTTTATATTTGCTAAACCCTGCAAAGATCTCGAAATGGAGGAAACATAAACATTTATGTATTTTTATATTGACGACCTCCGTGGCACAGTGGGCGAATGGCCAGCAGAGACACAGGAGGTAGCAGGTTCGATTCCCGCCGCGGAGGAAATGTGTGCATGATTTATAGATATTTTTTCCGGGTCTGGATGTTTTCAATGTATTTAAGTATGTATTTACAAAAAAAACGTATATAAGTATTCTATAAGTTATCTGGTTCCCATAGTACAAGCTCTGCTTAGTTAGGGGCTAGATAGCACTGTGTGAAATGTCCACCAATATTTATTTATTTAATTATGTTAAAATTCTCGTTATAATTCATAAAATTTTCATATAAATCCATCAAGCCTATTCGGAGCCAATTTTAGAGACAAACTTTCAGACACACAAAAATATTCAAAACGTTCAATTATGATTAGTCATGGTATAAATAGTCGTTGAGACTTAACTTTTGGCTTTAATTTTGAGATTATAGTCAGGCACTTCAATTTTATTACTGGTTTATAATATTACAGATTTGTACGGGTTTTAATTTTATGTTATACACGTACAGGTATCAAATATCAATACTAACACAGTAGATCAACCGAATCGAGAGTTCCAATCGGAAGGCTCGCAAACAAAAACTTGACAAATCCTTACTAACTGGGTTAGCGGAATTAATGGCGACACCCGCTAGCCCGTATAATGGCGGGCTTTCACAAACTTCTGCTTTCCTGAGAAAAAACCAACGGCAACTAACGGCCGCAATAAACTTGTTACCTCAATTTCACTTCTGTATCTTAGCATTCTTGATTAGTTGAGCTGTTATATATAGGATATAGGATGTTTTATAATATACGCAAAAAAATTAAAGGGGTTATTTTGATGAGCATAATAAATAAATTTATGAAATGTTTACCTACCACAAAAATGTGAAATTAATTTTGGCATGTAAAAACAAACACTTTATTAAACTTATGTTGTGCTATTGCATAATGCTTGCCATCTAACCACAGATACTGTATTGGTGACGTCTCCAGATGCCTCCTGTTGTCCCTTTCTAACCCATAACGCGGCGGGTTTTTCCGAAAGAGATATCAATCAGACTTTATTTTTGGATATCGATTGCAAGAGTAGGCAGTAAGTTTTATTTTGAATTAATTACCTAAACTTAGATTTTCTTTAAAATTTGAAAACATAACTGGTAGTTTTTTTTTCGAGAAGTCTTTTTTTATGTTTTGAGAAACCATCACTTGAATATCGTCAGTATATTACCAAACATCCTGTATGTATAGAACGTTAGCAACGGCTTATTTCATTTATATTTTGTAATTATTTGTATTTTTATTTTTGTTAATATGAAATAAGCATTGTAAACTTGTCCTTATCTGGTTATGATTTTAAGTTTCCTTTATATCTAAAAACCTATAATTTGCTTTCTGTTTTTACTAATTTACTGTGGCACAATGATATTTTTTCTATTAGTTTTCTCTAGAAATAAATAGACCGTATTAAATGTTTTTTTCGTATAGGTCCAAGGAGGATTCAACGATCGTATTTTTCAAACTTTCGCGATCACTGTACATAGTTATTGATTAAAACGGGTATTTATTGCGTATGTAACTTTTTTATTTGTTATCCCGACGTTTCGGCTGTGTTGCAACAGTCATGGTCTCGGGCTGACTGGAGTACTTGGAGCTACCGTCGGAAAGTGTGGGGAACTGCAGCAACTACCCTCACTTGGTCTTCAGAATTAGAAATGTTCTCGTTCATATTACGACACACTACTAGATTCTACGATCTAGATTCTACGAGATTCTACGATCGTAAAGAAATTAGTCTCAGTAAGACAATACTTAACTGATATTATTACCTAATTGTAATACTTTCAGCATGTTAAGAATCTTAAAAAAATTATCATGGTATAAGTTGGAGCTGGTGGGTGCAGGCTGCACCACCGATCGGTCTGAAAATTTTTATGGGAGGCCTGTGTTCAGCAGTTGACGTCGTTTGGCTATGCTTTGATGATGATGGATCATGGCTTGTATTCTGGATAGAGCAGCTTAAGACGGCCCCCCACTAGATCGAAAGACGACCTTATAAATTTAGCTGGGAGCCGTTGGGTGCAGGCCTCACAAGATCGGTTGCTCGGTAAATATATGGGGAGGCCTATGTTTAGCAGTGAACGTCCTAAGGCTGATAATTATGATTGTCATAATACGGTAAACGCTCTCTAGGAAAACTTGTCTAAACTTGGTAATTGTGATTGACTTGCGAACTTCCTGATGATGCAGAAGTTGGCAGCTGCTAAAACTCTCAAGGTACCCTGTTAGGTAATTCAGTCTGGGTGGATATTTATTATTTGGAGCTGTCCACTCTTTGCGTTATACTGGGAAAAGAGAGCGTCTTGTGTAATTTAATAAAACAAACTGCTTTTATACATATGAGTATTAAATCCATACTAATAAACATTCGAAAGTTTTCACGAATAAGCGGCTTGACCGATTTCGATGAAATTTGGTATACAGATAGATTATGGGCGGGAATGGGATATAGGCTACTTTTTAACCGACTGCAAAGAAGCAAAGACGCGGCTTCGCACGCGTGGTTTGTCTATAAAAACAGTACCTATGTATACATATAAGTAGCCTATGTCTCATCTCAACCCCGGCCATAATCAATATACCGATATATTTCATAGAATTTCATCAAAATCGGTCAAGTCGTTTAGTCGTGAAAACATAACACTTATTTTCTTAGCCCGGGTTGCACAACGATCTCCAAAACGTAATTAGCGAGTACACCATGTTTAAATTGTTACTATATGTATTTGTAACAAAGAAACAAATCACACCATTGTTAGAAATGTGAAAGTTTAGATGTTTGTTTCTCTAATTATTTGTTTGTTTGTTACACAATCACGTCGTAACGGCACAACTTATTTCAATAAAATTTAGTATGCACGTAAATTATATCCTGGATTAACGCAAAGGCTACTTTTTATCCCATAAATCAGGTCCCATGAGATAAAAATGGGGAGTCAAGTTGCAACAGCGAGTTTAGCTTTATTTCTAGATTACCCGTGCGCGATAAGTTGGGACCTGAGCGCGGTGAAGTCATATTGGCGTGTTTGTACCGCCCGCAAAAAAGCGAACATAAAAAGCAGCCGCCCGCGGCTTCGTCTTTGTTTTTTTTAACCTAATTGATTATGTTACTCAGGGAGGACGCTGCTTTTTATATAATCTTTATTACACTATTTGAATAAAATAAAAATGCAATGTTTAAGTTTATACATTTATTTAATCTATTATTTACATTATCTCATCTTCGTCACTACTTAGTGGACAGGTAAACAAAACTGTTTGTTCCGTTTTTCGTTTTCAAAAAACTCTAACACTTTTAGCACGAGGTTTCTTTCTCCGCTATGCAAAGGTTTACCCTTCATAATGATAACAAAAACACTTAACAAGAACTATAACAACAAAAACTACAACAGCAAAACAATAACACAAACGAAAACTAAAAGAATTCCAGAGCGCGTCGTTACGTGACGTAGGCCAATACGAGACTAAAAACCCTAGTAATAAATAATGATGCGAACGGTACAATACGGGCGCCATCGGGGAAGTGCAGGGGAAGCGGTCGGGGAGTCGCATTCCTAGCAGGTCCCAAGTTATCGCGCACGAGTAATACCTACACATATAGTTGTGTAACGCGTACGATACAGCTGGTAAATAAATAAACAAACATCTAAACTTTCACATTTATAAAATTAGTATGATTTAAGGCAGCGCGCACTTTGGCTCAAACTGTAAGCAACTGTTTAATTTAATAAATTAATCTTGCTTTAAAATGAGTTTATTAGAATTACGAAAGCTTAATCACAATACCAATCTTTTAGAAATTAAGGTTTAAATAAAATACATTACCCTTTCATTGGAGGCTTTACAGGCTGATTCACTAAACCTGGATTAAGCGCAAAAAATTGCCTTTTCTGAAGGAACATGAACTCAACAAAAACTACTCTTCATTAATTATAAATACTAGCTGACCCGTCCGCGGCTTCGCATGCGTGGTCATCATCATCATCATCATATCAGCCGTAGGACGTCCACTGCTGGACAAAGGCCTCCCTCATTGATCTCCAGGAACTGCGGTTGGAAGCGGCCTGCATCCAACGCCGACCTGCGGTTCTTACCAAGTCGTCTGCCCATCTTGTGGGTGGACGTCCTACGCTGCGCTTGCCGGTCCGTGGCCTCCACTCGAGAACCTTTCGGCCCCATCGGCCATCTGTTCTGCGCGCTATATGGCCTGCCCATTGCCACTTCAACGTGCTAATCCGTCGGGCTATGTCGGTGACTTGAGTTCTCCTACGTATCTCCTCATTTCTGATTCGATCCCGTAGAGAAACCCCGAGCATAGCCCTCTCCATAGCTCGTTGAGCGACTCTGAGCTTATTCATAAGGCCAATAGTGAAGGACCACGTCTCGGTTCCATATGTCATCACTGGTAACACACACTGATTGAAGACTTTCGTCTTAAGGCACTGAGGTATGTTGGACGAAAAGACGTTGTCATGCATGCGTGGTATTTCAATCAAAACATTACCCTCCTTTTGCGCACTCTGGTAAAAATTAGCCTATGCCCTTCCTCAGGATATAATCTATCTCCTTGCCGAATTTTATTACGATCCGTTCAGCCGTTTAGTTATGAAAAGGTAACAAACAAACTAACAAACAAATAGTTACTTTCGCAGTTACTATATATGTATTATACATATTAACTTCTTTCTGGATTCACTCTGTCTATTGCTAAAAACTGCATTAAAATCGGTTGAGTAGTTTAAAAGATGTAAGCGAATAGACGGTGGAAGCGATTTCATTTTATACAATGTAAAGATGGGATTTATCAAGTACCGTTACGTAACGGTAGGTACGTGATAAATCCCGTATTTATAATAATGATTGAAACCAATTACGAAAGTTTTCTAAGTAAAACTACACTTGTTTTAAAATGCACTAAACTAACGTTAGACTCGAGTAACTAACGAGTTTTTGATGACGACAATATATATATACATGTATATAATAATACATGAATTTTAACAACAATTTTGTATACTTATTGTAAATATTATTATTAATTTAATTTACTCATTATTTAAAAAAAAAATGTAAGACTTGTATTTATCCGATACCAATAAAATTGTTTATATGTTTATCTCAAAAATTGTTTCTTTCGTTTTTTTTTTAATAAAAAATTCCTCGTTATAAGGAAAAGTTATTTGCCCAAATCTAAATTATTCGTCATGAAAATTAGATTAAGATTACTCATTTAATATATGTAGACAATTATTTTATTCACTACATTAGCACACAATACAATTACGTTTTGAAACTGAGATAAGACAAAACAGATGCAGTAAAATAGTAGACTTAATACATGTATAACAGAGAACTAGGTAAAAACTGTGTGCTACAGCATTAAATGGGCCTCGACTCAGCATTATACTCGCCACATTGTTATGGTGAAAACTTCACTAGTTTTAGTAGTAACTTTCTACCTGGGCGCGGACCACAATCTTTTAAAAAACCATCATGTTTCAGGAGCGTTTTGGTTCAAGCTTGTAGCAACATTACTCTGATTTGAATCACACAACTTTTGAACATTACTATACTCCTGATAATGTTGTATATTTAGTGCTTTCTAGTGATTACACCACGACCAGTATTAAACATTGAGAAAATAAACACGACTTACTTACTTTTTAGGATAATTTTATGCTTTATTTGTGCTCTAATGTGAACCATTTTGAGTGAAAGGTGACATCACCAAAACTGCTTTGCCTTTGCAATCATAAAGTAAGCTTACTAATTGAGGGTCATGGTACGAAATGTCAGTGTAATATTATTTTGATATTGCTATAAGAGATTGAGGTTGGCCTCTTTTATATTGTACGGTTTGTTACCCAAATAAAAATTGATAAATAATAATGGAAGCCAAGAGCCATTACAGTCATCGGTGATCCCAAACTCACCGACATGCTGGAACCGCTGAGTCAACGCCGTGACATCGGATCGCTCAGTGTATTCTACCGCCTGTATAATGGGGAATGTTCTGAGGAGCTATTTAATCTCATCCCGTCGTTGAGATTTTACCATCGCACTTCTCGACAACGTAATAAAGCTCATCTACATATCATCGCCAATTGGGTATCACGCACCACACGCTTCACGCGATCTCTTCTACCCCATACTTGCAAGATGTGGAATGAGCTACCATCTGAGGTTTTTCCATTAGGCACGCTTCCAGAGAAATGTAAAAAGGTTGGGAACGCATCGATGATACCCCGGGTGTTGTCGGTGTCAATAGGCGACGGTGACCGCTTACCATCAGATGGGCCGTAAGCCTGTTTCCCCACAAATAACATAAAAAAAATGGTAAGCGCTGATATCTAATCTAGGTCTAAGTGTTATTAATACCTCAGCGGGGCTTTTTTAAAACGCCGGATAGCTGTCGAATCAGTCCAATTTTTTTGGGATTCGAGTTCTAATCTAAAACACAATTTAAAAACTACATATTTCGGATTGACCATAAAGCTCGGATACCTTTCCGACACGAAGTCAAAGGTTGATAGTTAACAAAATAGTGTTATCTGATTCGAAAATCCAAAAAAATTGTCGGACCGATCCGATAGCTTTCCGACATTTTAAAATAGTTTCGCTTATATCTTCATATATGGTCCTATATTTGTATCAAGGGTTTCACATCATTTACTTTATCAATTTAAAAGTTGAGAATATAAACTAAGTAGGTACGTTTTTTTTTATTTTTTTATACTACTTATATGGCAAACGAGCATGCAGTCCACCAGATGTTAAGTGGCTACTGCAGCCCATGGATTTCCACATAGAATTCAAAACAAGCTATTATGTTGTCTTGATCTCTATGTGGATACGTTGTTATACTATAGGACTTAGCTGTTATGCCTATGTGCCAGTAATTACAGGAACATACCATTACCATCTAACCGGAACACAGCAACACAAGTACTGCTATTTGGCGGCAGATATAGGTAAGGTGGTGGTGCTCACTTCCTCGAGCCCGTTCACAGAAGCTCTACCACCAGTATGTGAAGCGAAAACACGATTCCTTGGATTTTTTTTGATAGAAAATAATTCCAAAGTCACGTAAACTTTACATTAAGCCCGTAGTATTCAATAAATACTAAATTGAGATCGTGAAACTTTGCATGCTTTATTTTTTTATTCATTCATTACAAAGTCAACAGCACTTGATATCAATATAACAAACTCTTATAGCTAAACAGATTCTCATTTTATAGACATAACTTTTTAGAAATTAGTCACCTAGAGAGAATTCTTAAAATCATAAATAACATTATTATTTTTTTAAGGAATTTAGTAAGTACGTGTTCGAAGACAGTAAGGGTGGGAGGGATGCTGTGTAAATGTGAATACTTGAGGTGGTGAGGGAGGGAGGAGAGTGTGTGGTGTGGGAGTTTTTGAAAAGTATTTTATGGAACGCGGTATGTATGATTAACAACAGTAATCATTTGTTTTTACAAGCTTTATTTAACTTGCAATGTATGTATGTTTTCGGGTGGAATATTGCAACTGAATTTAAAATCAGTTATCTTTAACCGATTGAGCTGAAATTTGCAATACACGCTTACTTTGGATGGCAATACATGCTTCGCTATGTAACGTCATTCTAAATCCGATATGGCGGATCATCCAAAGTATCAAAAGAAAGGGCTGGCTGAGGAGAACACGAAAACTAATACAA
Organism: Philereme vetulata; assembly: GCA_918857605.2. Lineage (NCBI taxonomy): Eukaryota > Metazoa > Arthropoda > Insecta > Lepidoptera > Geometridae > Philereme > Philereme vetulata. Next base: position 6,387,754 of record OU975471.1, on the reverse strand, counting down.
CGACATATTAAATCCAAAATGTGGGGGATCATCCAAGATGTATACTATAAATCATATATATCATAAATCATATATTCATATAGATATTTTCTGGTTTGTATAAATTATATAAAATATTGTTTTGAATAAGTATTTTATCAACAAAAAACTTATTTAAAGGATGCTTTGCTATTGGAGAAGATGTCTATTGACGAAAATTCTTTGTTGTAGCTATCTAGCGCGCGACAGCTGACAGAGCTTTGGACATAGTTGGTGTGACCGAAAGGAACATGAAAGAGAGTTCTGTGTCGCTCATTCGGGGCTATCAATTCTATTACTGCAATCGCCGTGTTAAAACAACAACTGCAGCAAAGAACGCCGATCCTTTAACTAGCCTTTAACTTAGCCTCTGGCTTAACCACACCCGCCGGGTGGCCAAGGCTCTACGAGTCCAATATAACGATATCTTTAGGGTGCTGATGCGGCTGCCTCGCTTTTGCAGCACATCGAGTATGTTTGCAGAGGCGCACACGGACGGTTTTCATGCGATCATGCGCAAGAAAGTCGCGTCCATACTCAAGCGTGCGCGCGGCAGTAGCAACGGCATCCTACAGATGATTGTTTCGCGTCAGGACTGCCCCATCCTTACAAAATGGATGCAAATACTTTTAGGTAATAGATAAGTTGCTTATAATTATTTCAATTTAAATTATAAACTATTGACATGCTATTAAATTATTATTTTTTGTAAGTTTTACTATTTATGGTGTATGTATGTATATCCATTCTTTATTTTGACATTTTTAAATTAATTTTGACCATTTTTAATTGTTTTATTTTTATTATATTGTAAAAGTATGTTGGTTTTTGTTATTTTTTATAATTGAAATTGAATTTTAAAATTTGAAAAAATTAAAACATATATAGAAATTATGAAAGTGTAGTTAGTACTTATTTTTGCAGGCCAGTGTATTATAAAAATTACCTGAATCTTACATAGGTTTGATTGCCTGAATCACTGCTGTTTGGTACATAACTGGCAAATAAAAATACTTACCTTAGTTGAAGTTTTTAGATATACACACTAACATTCGTTTATTCTAAGAATTTAAATATACTAACACAATTGTACCTATGATCCTAATAAGTTGATCGAAATAAATGATTAATAATAATTTAACTGCACGAGTTTATGAAACCTACATGATACCTCATAGTCCTGCTTCGTTTACGATGGCTGCGATAGTATAACGTTTTAATGAATTATTAATTTATTAGAATATAATAGTTACTGATTTATACTCGTACATAATACCTAGTCAGGTCATAAGTATTGTCACACAGTAAAAACTTTTCTTTTAGAATGCTGGCCACAAAAAGTTTATAGAATTCGAATATCGAATTGTTCATGAAATTAAAAATGTATACTTTTTAGAATTTTACTCATTTTTAAATATGGTGTGGACGCTTAAAGAAGACCGTGTTGCAGTTATTGCGTTGCATCGTTGCGGTTACGCGCCAATTCAAATTTTTGACATACTGAAAAATTTTAATATAACCAAAAGATTCGTTTATCGCACCATCAAACGATACAATGAAGACTCTAGTGTAGATGACAGTTCAAGAAGTGGTCGCCCTCGGTCTGTTAGGACTTCAGCAGTGATAAAAGCTGTGAAGGCGCGAATTCAAAGAAATCCCAAACGTAAGCAGAAACTGTTGGCCCTTCAGATGGGGTTAAGCAGAACCACGGTGAAAAGGGTGTTAAATGAAGACTAAGGGCTTCGGGCATATCGAAGAAAAACAGGCCATAGTTTTAATGCTCGTCTAATGGACCTGAACCTGAAGAGATGCCGCGCTTTGTTGAAGCGGTACGCGGGAAAAAAATATCAGGAAATTCGGTTTTCGGATGAAAACATTTTTACCGTAGAATAGAGCTACAACAAACAAAATGATAAGGTGTACGCACACAGCAGTGAAGAAGCGAGCAACCGTATTCCGCGTGTCCAACGAGGTCATTTTCCATCCTCGGTCATGATATGGTTGGGAGTTTCTTATTGGGGCTTAACAGAGGTACATTTTTGTGAGAAAGGTGTAAAAACGAATGCAGTTGTGTATCAAAATACAGTCCTGACGAACCTTGTGGAACCTGTTTCTCATACCATGTTCAATATCAGGCACTGGGTATTCCAACAAGATTCGGTGCCAGCTCATAGAGCGAAGAGCACACAATACTGGCTGGCGGCGCGTGAAATCGACTTCATCCGGCACGAAGACTGGCCTTCCTCCAGTCCAGATTTGAATCCGTTAGATTACAAGATATGGCAAACTTGGAGGAAAAGGCGTGCTCAAAGCCTCGTCCCAATTTGGAGTCTTTCAAGACATCCTTGATTAAGGCAGCCGCCGATATTGACATGGACCTCGTTCGTGCTGCGATAGACGAATGGCCGCGCAGATTGAAGGCCTGTATTCAAAATCACGGAGGTCATTTTGAATAAACTTTAGTGTCATAAGAATCTATGTTTTGTTAAGTTCATTTTGGTATATAAATAGTTACATAATGAATAAACTTGTTCCAATTATTTTATATTAAACATGTGACAGAATTTATGACCTGACTAGGTATATATGTCGCAAGTGTTGAGTGTTTTGATTTTTCACATAAACCAGAGACAGTTACACAAGGAAGTTTGTGTTTTTTAATGAATCTGCCTCTAAAGATATGAAGATAAAACCAAGGCACGGTGTCCTACGAGTCATGACCCCAGTGACCTCTATACAATACCGTGGCTTATACTAATTCGAATAAAGCATGTTTTTGTAGGACAAAAGGTACTCAGTTTGTTTAAACTAACCCAGTTGTAGGTAAAACTAAATTAGGTCGTTGAATATATCAATAGAATAAATTAGGTTGATTAAAACTTATATAATTTTATGATCCAAATTCTTCTCTCTTCTAGGTGAGAGTGAATAGGATTCTTCTAGATCTTCGTGCTTCATCTTAGACAACATCATCGCTTACCATCAGGTGAGATGGCCAAACGTTAATCAGTTAAAAACCTCAGTGTTGCTGTGGGCGAATATCAGGCTACAAAGGAGGCTACGGGTTCGATTCCCGCCGTGGAATAAAAATATTTGCACGATTTACAGATTATTCCTGGTCTGGGTGTTTTTCTTTAGTATTCTAAGTATGTATTTCATCATCATCATCCGAAAGACGTCCACTGCTGAACATAGACCTCCCACTTAGATCGCCACAACGAGCGGTTGGTAGCCGTTTGCACTCAACGGCTCCCCACGATTCTTACTAGATCGTCGGTCCACCTTGTGGGGGGCCGGCCTACGCTGCGTCTTCCAGTCCGTGGTCTCCACTCGAGAACCGTTCTTCCCCAACGGTTATCGGTTCTACGAGCGATGTGGCCTGCCCATTGCCACTTTAACTTGCTAATTTTGAGAGCTATGTCGGCAACTTTAGTTCTTCTGCGGATTTCCTCATTGCGGATTTTGTATTATGTAAATATGTATTTAAAAAGAACAAATTAAGTTATCTGGCTCTCATCAGGTTTGTTAAGTTTGGGGTTAGACTAGTTTAGTGTGCATTTTTTTTAAATCTATTGCTACCATTTTTATGGTCAAAAAGATTACGCACCCTACGATGCACTGCCCTGCGTCCATCAATTTGAAATTATCATAAAACTATACGTAAGATTTAGCCCGCCTTGCACAACGACCCCTAAACGTGTTTAGCGGCTAAACATGCTTAAATTTGACGTATTAGTGTGATTTGACATTTCTCTAAATCATGTCTAATATATATATATAAAACAAAGTAGTTACACCATTTATAAATCAAGAACGGCTGGACCGATTTCTATTTGGTATATATATATATATACATATATTTTGATATATTACATTAAAGGCTTGCGTTTAACCACGATCTCGCCTGATGGTAAGCAATGATGCAGTCTACGATGGTACACGCTTGCCTAGAAGAAACCTATTCACTCGCGACTTAAAGATACCCAGGTTGTAGCTATCAGGAAACACAGACTCTGGCAAGGCGTTCCACTCTTTGGCGGTGCGCTTAATAAAGGTCGAAGAGAACCGCTTTGTGCGAATGGGAGGTATTTTTACCATATAGCGGTGGCGCACTGCAGAGCGTCTGGTTGTCGGTTGATAGAATGGAGATGGTGGGATTAGATTGAAAAGTTCCGCCGCACACTCCCCGAAATATACTCGATAAAAAACCGAGAGGCTAGCAACCACTGCTAGCTCACTGGTGGTAGAGCTTTTGTGAACAGGTTATCTGCCGCCAAATAGCAGTACTTATGCTGCTGTGTTCCGGTTAGATGGTAATGGTATGTTCCTGTAATTACTGGCACATAGGCATAACGGCTAAGTCCTATAGTATCGCAACGTATCCACATAGAGATCAAGACAACATAATAGCTTGTTTTGAATTCTATGTGGATATCCATGGGCTGCAGTAGCCACTTAACATCTGGTGGACTGCATGCTCGTTTGCCATATAAGTAGTATATAAAAAAAAAACCTTGCGCCAATGCTCCAGGCTGAGGAGCCTGGCATTATGATCGGGATTTTCACATAGGCTACTTTTTAATGTTTTTGGTAATGTTTTTATTGACAAACCACGAGAAAAGCCGAGGGTGGGTCAGCTAGTTAGCTACTAAATACGCTTAGGCATCGTGCGCAAGTGACCGTATAGTGACCGCCTTTAGCATATTTTTTTTTGTGTCTATCGTACAGCTTTGTTGTTTGACAGCTGTAATGTGTATACACTGAGGTTAAGGGTCTCAAACATCCTACAATAGAATAGCTGGGTTCAGAAAACGTTTAATATTTTATATTAAGAGTGAGTGATTTCTTAATGGGCCTGGGTCCAACGTTCTTAGACGTTCGCCTATCTGGACCTGCTACGAAACTTTCCTCCAGAACTGAACTGGGGAACTATCTCGCAAAAACCAGCTTCCAACTAAAATAAACAGCATCAAAACAGGTCCTTCCATTTGAGAGCTACAACGCATATCTACACACAACTTTTTTGCGTTAGGATACATAAATAATGGTATATAGAACAAAGTAAAGATTTCTATCAAAAGAGTATCACTGGCGCGGCAAATATCAATTTTGAAATTTAATGAAACCTTAAAATGTGAAATTCCATTATCTTCTACAAAGTCAAAAAGCTTCATTATACCAACTTTACAATATTTAGTTCAGTGATTTTAAGGCAAGTTGTCCACATTAGCGGCGGCCGTAAAATACTGCCCATAATGGTTCATTTTACCTCAGATTTTATCAGAGCTTCAAGTAATCATATATTTTCATAATACTTGTCACTTCTTCTTCGTTTCAGTCACATTATGCAAAAATACCCGCAGAGCGAGAAGGACTTAACTTCTGAACCTGTGTGTTTATAATTTATTTATATTTTTCTTTATGAAGCCAACAAACAATTATACAATTAGGTTACTTAATGCTAACACTAAATAAAGTTCTTTATGTATAATCAGCCCCGGTGTCCACAGATTGGGTTGACAAATTATAAGGGCATAAAGTGCATGCTTATGAAAGAAGACAAACAATATCTGTAGGTCACATTACATACAAGAACAAGAATTTACCTTTTACTTTAGATCAGACAGAAATAGTGTATCCGACATTATGACATCAGATACACTCTTTATGAAAGAGCCGTATAGTTTATGACAGTATTATTAGTCAGCTGATGTAAAATTAGGTATTTGTTAGAACTGGTGATCTACTGGTGACTTTTCATAAGCTTGCAATTTCTTAAGCTAAAAATAGCGATCACCGTTATATTACAGCTGTCGATAGCGTTCACTTCTGCTTAGTAAACTCTACTTTAAGCAGGCTGACCTACTTTCCAGTGCCCGTACCCAAATAAACAAGATGTCCCAAAGATAATTAAGAATTTAAATTGATCTTTTAGCAATGTGTAAGAGGATTTTCCATTTTATTACAACGGAACTTGTCTGTCCCTAATTGGATGGAGACAGCTAGATAGCATTACGAGAATAATGGTTCACAATCAAGTACAATACAAAAAATAGTATGTTTACATCAGACGAGTATACCTAGTCAGATCATAAATTCTGTCACATGTTTAATATAAAATAATTGAAACAAGTTTATTCATTATGTAACCATTTATATACCAAAATGAACTTAACAAAACATAGATTCTTGTGACACTAAAGTTTATTCAAAATTACCTCCGTGATTTTGAATACAGGCCTTCAATCTGCGCGGCCAGTCGTCTATCGCAGCACGAACGAGGTCCATGTCAATATCGGCGGCTGCCTTAATCAAGGATGTCTTGAGTGACTCCAAATTGGGATGAGGCTTTGAGCACGCCTTTTCCTACAAGTGTTGCCATATCTTGTAATCTAACGGATTCAAATCTGGACTGGGGAGGGCCAGTTTTCGTGCCGGATGAAGTCGATTTCACGCGCCGCCAGCCAGTCTTGTGTGCTCTTCGCTCTATGAGCTGGCGCCGAATCTTGTTGGAATACCCAGTGCCTTTTATTGAACATGGTATGAGAAACAGGTTCCACAAGGTTCGTCAGGACTTTATTTTGATACACAACTGCATTCGTTTTTACACCTTTCTCACAAAAATGTACCTCTGTTAAGCCCCAATAAGAAACTCCCAACCATACCATGAGCGAGGATGGAAAATGACCTCGTTGGACACGCGGAATACGGTTGCTCGCTTCTTCACTACTGTTTGCGTACACCTTATCATTTTGTTTGTTGTAGCTCCCTTCTACGGTAAAAATTTTTTCATCCGAAAAAAGAATTTCTTGATATTTTTTTCCCGCGTACCGCTTCAACAAAGCGGGGCATCTCTTCAGTCTCAGGTCCATTAGACGAGCATTCAAACGATGTCCTGTTTTTCTTCGATATGCCCGAATTCCTAGTCTTCATTTAACACCCTTTTCACCGTGGTTCTGCTTAACCCCATCTGAAGGGCCAACAGTTTCTGCTTACGTTTGGGATTTCTTTGAATTCGCGCCTTCACAGCTTTTATCACTGCTGGAGTCCTAACAGACCGAGGGCGACCACTTCTTGACCTGTCATCTACACTAGAGTCTTCATTGTATCGTTTGATGGTGCGATAAACGAATCTTTTGGTTATATTAAAATTTTTTAGTATGTCAAAAATTTGAATTGGCGCGTAACCGCAACGATGCAACGCAATAACTGCAACACGGTCTTCTTTAAGCGTCCACTCCATATTTAAAAATGAGTAAAATTCTAAAAAGTGTACATTTTTATTTTCATGAACAATTCGAAATTCGAATTCTATAAACTTTTTTGTGGCCAGCATTCTAAAAGAAAAGTTTTTACTGTGCGACAATACTTATGACCTGACTAGGTATAATAGGTTCGGGAAAAAATCTTTTCGAATTATAGTATGTATGAACTTGTAATAAAATCTCTTCGGTTATACTATTTGTATCGGACTGGTTTTGGTATCATTCAAAGTTTAAATTTTAAAGAATATAATTCCAAATTCAAGTTAGGAAAATGTGTGACTTTTATTTGTTTTTCGTACTGTAAAGATGAGTGAATCTAATGAAGATATTCGATACATTTTAAAATTTTCCTACAAAAAAGGTAAAAATGCAACGCAAGCCGCGCAAAAAATTTGCGATGTTTATGGACCTAGTGCAGTGTCTGTGAGAGTAGCACAAATTTTGTTTAAGCGTTTTCAATCCGCAAATTTCGATGTCAAAGATGCACGTCGCTCTGGTCGCCCTATTACTGATAAAATTGATGCCATTCTTGAAAAAGTGGAGCAAGATCGGCATATCAGTATTTACAACGTAGCTGAAGAACTTTGAATTGACCACAAAACAGCTTTGGCGCATTTAAAAAAAAGTGGGTGCACAGAAAAGCTTGATATTCGGGTACCCCACGAGCTCACTGAAATAAACCTAATGAACCGTGCACTCATTTGTGATTCTTTATTACGACATAATGAAACCTAACCATTTTTGAAGAAGCTGATAACTGGTGATGAAAAGTGGATCACGTAAGACAAGAACGTGCGAAAAAGGTCGTGGTCAAAGGCCGGTCAGGCTTCACCGACTGTGGCGAAACCCGGGTTAACTCGCAACAAGGTGATGGTGTGTGTGTGGTGGGATTGGAAGGGCATTATTCATTATGAGCTGTTACCACCAGGCAGGACCATCAACTCTGAACTCTACTGCGAACAACTGATAAGATTAAAGCAAGAAGTTGAGAGAAAGCGGCCGGAATTAATCAACAGAAGGGGTATGGTTTTTCATCATGATAACGCTAGACCTCACACATTTTTAGCCACTCAGCAAAAATTAAGAGAGTTTGGCTGGGAGGTGTTAATGCATCCGCCGTATAGTCCTTGCACTTTCAGATTTCCACCTATATCGGTCTCTTCAGAATTCTTTAGGCAGTGTTAGGTTAACATCACGAGAGGACTGCCAAAACTACTTGTCGCGGTATTTTGATCAGAAGCCCCAAAATTTCTATAGCAATGAGATCATGTCCCTACCTACAAGATGACAAAAAGTTATCGAACAAAATGGTACCTACATACTTTAGTTAAATATAAATAAACTATATTAAAAAATGTTTTGAATTTTCTTAAAAAATGCGAAGAAACTGTTTTCCCCAACCTAATACAACGCAATAATAAGGTACATTCTGAATGGATTATAGTAGGCTCATTTGAATCTGCTTTAGGTTCCAATTATGAATTATATAAAAGCTTGTTTTGAAATAGTAATATTTCAACAAAAAACTTATTTATACTAATATTATATAAAGGAAAGATTTGTTTGTATGGAATATGCTCCGAAAATACTGGACTGATTTAAAAAAATCTTTTAATGTTGGGAAGCTACACTATCCCCGGGTGACAAAGACTACTTGTTACTCAACTGTGCAGAAGGAGGGTAATGTTTTTATAGAAAAACTACGCGAAGCTGCGGATTTGTCAGTTAGTATGTTATAACAAGCTGTCCAGCTGAACTTCGTACTGCCTTGACATACATATGACTCGGACTGCCAATGTACGTCGCCAGTACAATTGTCAATCGGCCATTGTTAGCTGCATCTACTCGTATGTATGAGAAAATGAATTTTCTTCATATTTTATTTCGTAAATTTCGTGATTGATTTCAATCATTATTATAAATACAGGACTTATCACGTACCGTCTTATCGGTGTTTCGACCGACAATGTTCGACCACAAATTGAACCGAAACATTGTCCTTCGAAACACCGATAAGACATGGATATGGTTACATTTATTCGTTTGCTATAGCAAACGAATAAATGTAACCATATCCAATATCTAAATAGCTTGAAACTATCTTAGTTTCAATTCAAACTTCAATAGTTTTGAACTAGTACTTTTAGAAACAACGTATTTTCTAGTCTTGAGAATTCGAAATCTGTGTAAAACTAAAACATTGGCTCTTTGGGGCGGCAAAATAGCGAGTATCTCGCTAAAGTCAAACTATACTTAAGAAACACCAACTCATAATAAGGGCCGTTAGTAATAAACTGTGCACTCCAAACATCTGGGTTTCGAACCTTACGTCGAAGGGATAAATTGATATTTATATACGCAAACGCTGATCAAAGCGGGTTTGATTCCCGCCACGGAATAAATGTTTGCATGATCTACAGATATTTGTTCCTGGTCTGGATGTTTTTCTATATATTATAATTATGTATTTACAAAAAAAAACTATATAAGTACTCTATCAGTTATCTGGTTCCCATAATAGAAGCTCTGCTTAGTTTGGAGCTAGATAGCGCTGTGTGAAATGTCCAGTAATATTTATTTATTTCTATACTTATATATCTAAAGATAACAAGGGCTTTGTCGCTGACACATCGCCCTATAGATATCAAATAATAAGAAAATATATCTTATTTTATTAATTAATACTTAGATTCACAGTTAGATTACCGTTTAATATAAACTAATGAACATAGCAGCGAATTTAAATCAAATTGAATCGACATTATGTAATGCTAAACCTTTATAAATTTGACGCGGCAAACCTGTTAATTTTATCATACCTTTAATATATGTACTAAATTTACAAGAAAAATAACTACAAGGAAAAGAAAAAGTGTGTATAACATTTTTTTTAGAATATTTAAATATAATGAAAAAAGTGGAGCTACAATGTTTGCTTGATCGCATTTGGAGTGCGTTTAACAATGTTTTCTAGATCGCATTTGGAGTGTGTTTATGTATGTATAGTGTACTTAATGGGTGTGCGGTGGAATGTATTTTATAGTGTTATGTTTTAAAATGATATTTATCAAATCGCATCGATCGAGAATTGCAACAAAAAGAAGGTAGTTAAATGAAGTTGTAAGTAATATTAGTTGAAAGGTTAGAAATTAACAAAAAATAAAAAGAAAACAAAAGGTTACCCTTGGCTTTACACGCATTGTCCATTTCGTTCTTGTTAATTAAATGGACTATACTGAGAGATCATTATGAGTGGTCTCCACTCGAGAACCTTCTTGTCCCAACGGTCGTCAGTTCATCTAGCTATGAATGAATGAAAATTATTTATTATACCTTACAAGCTAGACACAACAGATTTAAAGAAAAAAACATATAAAAGTAAGCATAATGGGTGGTCTTATCGCTTAACAAAGCGATCTCTTCCAGACTACCTTTGGATGGAGAGGATCATTGCTTAATGGAAGATTGGCCGAGGTGTAAAAAGAATAAACTTAATAATAGAAAAAGAAATTAGTTATATACATACATATTAGGTACATAAATAACTTTAAATAAATAAATATCATATATAAAATAAATAAATATGTACTTACTTACTTATACTTACAATAATAATATTAGAGATCAGATGAATCATGACTCTTCATGGAGATAAAAGTTTTTGAGTCTAGCTTTAAATACGGAAGGTGAGGGGGATTTCTTAATGGAGACCGGCAAGGCGTGCCATAATCGGACGGCTTGGACGGAAAAGGAGTTTGCATAGAAACTGGTTCTATGTATCGTAGTTTTGAGACGGAGTTTTTCAGAGGATCGGAGTGTTCGGGAATTTGTGCAAAAAAGGAATTCAAAGCGTTCCTTCAGATACCAAGGCGTGGAAGGATTACGAAGGATGTTGAATAGGAGGGATAGGATGTGAGTATTCCGGCGAAGTCGAATGGGGAGCCATTTGAGTTTATTACGAAATTCGGAAATGTGGTCGTATTTCCGGAGTCCGAAAATAAACCTTATGCAAAAATTTTGAAGACGCTCAAGCTTATTGAGCTGCTCCTCCGTGAGGTCAAGATAGCAGGAATCAGCGTAATCTAAAATTGGGAGAAGAAGAGATTGTGCAAGCGCAATTTTAGTAGCTATCGGAAGAAAGTTTCGCAGTCTCCTGAGCGAACCAGCAGAGGCAAATAGCTTCCGACTCACAGATTCGAGCTGAGGACCCCACGACATACAGCTATCCATGAAGATGCCCAAATTTTTCACAACCTTTGAGTAGGGAACAGTTACATTATCAAACTTAATTTGAGGGAGTGTTGTGTAGTTGATTCTCGATAAGGTGTATGAACTTCCTAGTATGATGGTCTGTGTTTTATTAGGATTAACTCTTAATCCATAAGCCTTGCTCCATTCACCTATATAAAGCAGGTTATTATTAGTGACAGTGATCGCATCAGGCAACTCATTAAGTGCCCTGCCCACTGCCCCTTCAGCTGTCAGTGACTTTGATTTGTCAACAAACCTCCTAGTTTCTGATAGAATGAGTATATACATAGTTTTAGATAATTAAAAACGCTGACAGGGTATAGTAATAGCAAGGACAAGAAAGATGGCGCTAGATGTTGAATACACGATGGATAACATGATGTTAAGTTACTTCGACGGCCGCAATGTGTCGATCGACGTTGTTTTAGAAAGCAAGTATTAATAGAAACAAGCAATATCTAAATGAGATGGTAGTGGGTTCGGGTTCAGTGAATCGTGAACTGCACTCGTAGTTATTATTGGCTGAAGTTATCTGCACTTGCCTTTTGCCACAGTTCTATTATCACTATTAAGAGAGTGACCATTATATTATTAAATGGAGGATATTTCTTAAAGTAATTTGTCAGAGAGCTATGGCGCGAATGGTGAAGTATCACGAATTGAACTGAAACACTGCCGGTCGTAACACGGATAAAACGGTACGAGATAAATCTCGTATTTATAGTAATGTCAAAATCTCAAAATCTTATTATACCCTTCACGATGCACTCGCTGATGACCTTAATACATAACTGTTAATGTATTTTTTTTACGTAAATTGTTTATTTGTACTATATTTCTTTATTGCTTTTTGTATGTGTTTGTTTGAATTTAAAACTGTTATATTATTATTTTCACTTATTAAGTATGTTATTCACAAATTGTAATGTGTATTGACTTTTTCAAGTGTACGTACAGTTGTATCGAAATTGAATAAATGAATCTGAATCTATATGATTGAAATAAATCACAAACGTTTTCATAGTTTAAAATAGAATAACCTATTATTTGGTGCACACAAAATGACACATGAAACAATAATAAGGAACAGTAGATACAATTTAATCCAATATGACAGTTCGACTCATGTGTCTGCGTACCAAAATGGCGTTCAGCTCAGCGTAATGTTGGATGTTACGCATCCAACGCTGATTTTTAGCTGAGACCAGAAGCAAAAGCAGTGCAGCAGCGACGCAATACAATAAAAATAAATAAAGGAGTGGGTAAATAAAAGAAGTGAGCAGTTTTTTCATAGTGAAGTTGCAATTGTTCTTTATGCGGTATGGTAGGTGTACCGCTATCCACTTACAGCGGCAAGTCCTCTTAAAAGAGAATCATAAAACCAACAATCTCGATAAAATTAAACTTGAACTAGTCCTGAAGTAAGTTGAAGCGTGGCGACCGCAGCCAGGCCAGGCCAAGTTCCCAGCTTTATTAGCGTCTTGCTCTAATAATATAGCTCTCTCATTATTATATTCAGTGTGGATTGGAGAACTGGTGAATCTAGGGTTGTACATCAAGCCACTGGTTTTTTTAATGTCTTTAGCTCGAAGCTGGCTGCATTCAGATGAATGGAGTGTTAGAACAATTGTTGACTACCGAGAGTGACACAAGGAAGAGTCGCCAGTTAAGTCTCTATGTACAGAAATCACGAGTAAACAGGTTTCTGTCAAACGCGAGCATATTATTGTACAAAAAGAGAGGGGTTTACAGTGCGTTTACAAGTTGTAATGCAAAATCTTTTGTTTTTTAATAAATAAATACAATAGGAACAGAGTTATGCTTCACATGTCATTATTTTCTTATTGATCGATCGAAGCAAGATCTCTAAATCCACTTGGGCAACTCGGCGTTGTATGTGTTGTTCCGAGGGTAACTTTCGAAGCTTTTATCCGATCATGGTGAAATCTGGTACATAGGTAGATAGTGATAGCATAATTTTGGTGTTACTACATGAGCTAAAAATGTTGAGGGGGGAGGTATTGAGATATTGAGGTTCAAGAGGGGGAAATAAAATCAAAATGGGACTATCCGGTCAAGTCATGTTTAATAAAAGGACTTTGTGCGTACATTTCGACCCTGTTTTTATTTTTAGTTTAAACCTTGTAGTTTTTATGTTATTAGCCATAATAAAAACTGAACTTTGATAAAATTCACAGGAACCACCAGTGACCTCAGAGTGCTGAAATTTGGTATGCGTGTTGCTTTACTGACACAAATATGAGGAAATGTCTGAAATTCAGAATATCGGCAATTTAAACTGCCAAATAAAACCAAATTACATGAATTCCCGTTACCTGTAATATGAATGAAACTGTAGGTCAAGTTATATGGTTCATATTTTCGTGGCATTATTATAACTGTCAAATATTAAGGCCGGCTTGCACAACGATCTCTAAACGTATTTAGCGACTAAACATATATAAATGTTACGTATTTGTATTATTTGACAACTCCTTAAATCATATATAGTAACTAAATACGTTTAGGCATCGTTGCGCGAGTCGCCGCAAGAATATTTTTTTTTGTGTTTTGGGAGACTCGCGAGATCTAAGTTCGGGGCGAACCACTAGTTATTTCTATCGGTAATGAAATTCCAGCTTTAGTACACACAAGCTTAATGCACACTTTAGCTTAGCTTAATGTACACACAACGTATCCCAATTTAAATTTAAGTTTGCTCTGGGCTTATATGACTAAGCTGCGGAACCCTAAAACAAATGGTAAAGCGGTCCAATTAGGAAAGTTAAAAGAGTTCTATTGATTGCGGCGGGTGACCGTTCTGTTATGACTGGTTGATCGCTGCTGACCTCTAACGATTACGGTATTGGAAACCCTAACAATATTTGCTGGATTTTAGATTGAGAATGCTAAAATTTGTGAGCTTAATTATTGTTACATCGATTTTGCATGGTTTTTTCATTTATGTTGCGTACTAGGCCTTTACATTAGTTGAATTTAACAACAAACGAACGTACAGTTGATTTAGTTAACTTGTAGTATGAGACAAGTAGGTTGAAGTAGACAGACAAATAAAATTCGGAATGCTTTTTATTTAATACTAGCTGACCAATCCGCAGCTTCTCTCGCGTAGTTTTTCAATAAAAACATTACCCTCCTTCGACGCAGTTGGGTGAAAAGTAACCTATGTCACCCGGGGATAGTGTAGCTTCCGAACAGTGAAAGAATTTTTTAAATCGGTTTAGTAGTTTTTGAGTTTATTCATTACAAACATACACACAAAAATACAAATCTTTCCTCTTTATAATTTTAGTATAGATATATAAGTATAGATGTTTTTCTTTATATGATAAGTATGTATTTACAAAAAAAAAGTATATAAGTATCTGGTTCCCACAGTACAATCTCTGCTTAGTTTGGGGCTGGATAGCGCTGTGTGACATGTCCAGCAATATTTATTTAATTATAGATGTATAAAATGTAAGATAGAATATGTAGATACAATTCTATCTTATTTAATACAGTTCCTACTTATTTTAAGAACGTGTTAACTTGTCGAGTGCCAACGGAGATCATGATATCTAAGGAATTTCGATTAGGTAGGTACCTAAAATGAAAACATAAGTTTAATACTACTTTATTGATTAAATGAACGAACACAACATACAATTTAAACTAAAAACAGCAGTGATCAGTCAGTGTCAATGTTAGTTTCAACATTTTTTATGTATAAGACACTAGCTGACCAATCCGCAGCTTAGCACGCGTAGTTTTTGAATAAAAACATTACCCTATTTCTGCGCAGTTGGGTAAAAAGTAGCCTATGTTACTCACGGTGAATGTAGCTTTCCAATAGTAAAATAATTTTTTGAAATCGGACAAGTTGTTTTTGAGTTTAGTCATTACAAACATACACATAAAAATACAAATCTTTCCTCTTTATAATATTAGCAAAGACTAGTATTATATTGGTCTGTGATATTAGTACAGAAGTATAGACGAACGCGTTGTTGTTGGCTTAAATATTACCTACTATCATCTCGCCATTCGTGCTCGAACTATTCATGCTAGGCCACCAGTGTGCAACACAAGAAAAATGACGTTTATGTGAGACTTCAGCTGATTTTACATTGTAGTCGGAATCGTCTAGCAGCCATATCTTCTTCTTATATACAGAGTGTTTGGTAATATACTGACGATATTCAAGTGACGGTTTCTCAATAAATAAAAAAGACATCGAATAAAAACTACAAGGTATATTATCAAATTTTAAAGAAAACAGCGGGTTTTGGGTTAGAAAAGGACAACACGAGATATCTCGAGACGTCACCAATACAGTATCTGTGGTTAGATGGCAAGCATTATGCAATAGCACAACATAAGTTTATTATACTACGGCCGGTCAGAGAATGCGTTCCTGACACGTCGCGATTGAACTGACGACGTAACTTTGTAATGGCGTTGCAGTTACGATAAAAATATTATTGCTGGTTGTTTACCGTTTTAACAATTGATGAGCATTAAAACAACATCATTATATCAATAATCAATTAATGTTATAATTTTGTGCCAAACTGAGTGTCAAATAACTTGGTAAACAATATTTTTCTAAATCTAAACTGCGCTATTACAAGGTTATGTCAGCGCTTTATATGACTAACTGATAGGTGTCAGGAACGCATTCTCTGAACGGCCGAAGTATAGAGTGTTTGTTTTTATACGCCAAAATAAATTTCACATTAGTAAACATTTCACAAAGTTATTTATTATGCTCTACAAAATAACCCCTCTCATTTTTGTGCGTATATTATCAAACATCCTATATAGAGGCTGCACTCCTGCCGTTGCAAGTGATTCTATTTCTTAATAGAAAAAACGTTTTACTGATATTATTTTGATGTAAAACATATATTGGCCGACTCTCTTATGCCGTCTTCTTCTTCTTAGCGTGTCAACAGTTGTACGTTTTCATTTATACTATGTTGGACAGGTGTTTGGCCACAACAATAGCATTAGGCGAGGCGGTTATTAGGTCCTCCATCGTGCAGGTGTTCGGACACAAAGGGTACATTAGCAAGTGCTGCATTGACATGCCATCATGCCATCTCTACGCCAACACTCGGTCAATTTGTCACTACTTTTTTTTTAAACATGATAAACGAGGGTAAGGCTTCTAGTTTATTCATATTTATTCGTATTATTCTTTATAATTTACACTCTAACATTTCTTATCATTATTATTATTCCCTACATATCCATACTCCAATAAATATTTTATTTCTTCTATCTACTTATCATAATTATCTAATTAAGCCTATCATAATTGTATGCAAACACATTCGTTCTTACGAGTTCTAATGACTTGCCTAAAAAAGGTCTCTGCAGAATAACATCGCCGAGCTGTCGATCAGTGGCGAGGCATAATGCTGAGCTACCCATTTGCTGCAGTACCACATACACACCTACTTGCCTCTTTTTAATTTTTCCCTGACTACATTGTAAATTTATTATTTCATTCTATTGTTCCTATGTTTGTTGTATGTTATTTTCTGTTTTCTCTTACTTGTGCTTTCTCTTTGATGTTATACCTTTTGATTGTATTGTGTGAATTTGTGTGTGCTATGGTAGCAAATAAATGTCTGTCTATAAAACTTCGTTTGACCACAATCTCACCTGATGGTAAGCGATGATGTGGTCTAAGATGTAGCACGAAGATCTAGAAAAAACCTATTCACTCTTACCTTAAAATAGTATTTGGCCGAACCATCCCAAAGGTGGCAGCAGTATGGAGTACTGCTCAAACAAATACAAACAAATCTTTCCTCTTTATAATATTAGTATAGATAAAATGGGTCATTAAATAAATAAATAAAAATAATGCTGGACATTTCACACAGCGCTATCTAGCCCCAAACTAAGCAGAGCTTGTATTATAGGAACCAGATAACTGATAGAATACTTATATACTTTTTTTTTGTAAATACATACTTATAATATATAGGGAAACAACAAGACCCGGAACAAATATTTGTAGATCATGCAAACATTTGTTCCGCGGCGGGAATCGAACCCACTACCTCCTGCGTCTCAGCCGGCTATTCGACCACTGCACCACGGAGGTAGTCATTCATTCCAAACTAATTGTAGTGAACTTACCGTAACTATTAAATAAAAATATGAATGACCCTTTTTATATATTATACTATTATTATAAAGAGGAAAGATTTGTTTGTTTGTGTGTATTGAATAGGCTCCGAAACTACTGGACCGATTTATGACCCTTTTTATATATACTAATATTATAAAGAGGAAAGATTTGTTTGTTTGTGTGTATTGAATAGTCTCCGAAACTACTGGACCGATTTATGACCCTTTTTATATATACTAATATTATAAAGAGGAAAGATTTGTTTGTTTGTGTGTATTGAATAGGCTCCGAAACTACTGGACCGATTTATGACCCTTTTTATATATACTAATATTATAAAGAGGAAAGATTTGTTTGTTTGTGTGTATTGAATAGACTCCGAAACTACTGGACCGATTTATGACCCTTTTTATATATACTAATATTATAAAGAGGAAAGATTTGTTTGTTTGTGTGTATTGAATAGGCTCCGAAACTACTGGACCGATTTATGACCCTTTTTATATATACTAATATTATAAAGAGGAAAGATTTGTTTGTTTGTGTGTATTGAATAGACTCCGAAACTACTGGACCGATTTATGACCCTTTTTATATATACTAATATTATAAAGAGGAAAGATTTGTTTGTTTGTGTGTATTGAATAGGCTCCGAAACGACTGGACCGATTTATGACCCTTTTTATATATACTAATATTATAAAGAGGAAAGATTTGTTTGTTTGTGTGTATTGAATAGACTCCGAAACTACTGGATCGATTTATGACCCTTTTTATATATACTAATATTATAAAGAGGAAAGATTTGTTTGTTTGTGTGTATTGAATAGGCTCCGAAACTACTGGACCGATTTATGACCCTTTTTATATATACTAATATTATAAAGAGGAAAGATTTGTTTTTTTGTGTGTATTGAATAGACTCCGAAACTACTGGACCGATTTATGACCCTTTTTATATATACTAATATTATAAAGAGGAAAGATTTGTTTGTTTGTGTGTATTGAATAGACTCCGAAACTACTGGACCGATTTATGACCCTTTTTATATATACTAATATTATAAAGAGGAAAGATTTGTTTGTTTGTGTGTATTGAATAGGCTCCGAAACTACTGGACCGATTTATGACCCTTTTTATATATACTAATATTATAAAGAGGAAAGATTTGTTTGTTTGTGTGTATTGAATAGACTCCGAAACTACTGGACCGATTTATGACCCTTTTTATATATACTAATATTATAAAGAGGAAAGATTTGTTTGTTTGTGTGTATTGAATAGGCTCCAAAACTACTGGACCGATTTATGACCCTTTTTATATATACTAATATTATAAAGAGGAAAGATTTGTTTGTTTGTGTGTATTGAATAGACTCCGAAACTACTGGATCGATTTATGACCCTTTTTATATATACTAATATTATAAAGAGGAAAGATTTGTTTGTTTGTGTGTATTGAATAGGCTCCGAAACGACTGGACCGATTTATGACCCTTTTTATATATACTAATATTATAAAGAGGAAAGATTTGTTTGTTTGTGTGTATTGAATAGACTCCGAAACTACTGGACCGGTTTATGACCCTTTTTATATATACTAATATTATAAAGAGGAAAGATTTGTTTGTTTGTGTGTATTGAATAGGCTCCGAAACTACTGGACCGATTTATGACCCGTTTTATATATACTAATATTATAAAGAGGAAAGATTTGTTTGATTGTGTGTATTGAATAGACTCCGAAACTACTGGACCGATTTAAAAAATTCTTTCAATGTTGGGAAGCTACACTATCCCCGGGTGACATAGGCTACTTTTTACCCAACTGCGCAGAAGGAGGGTAATTTTTTTATTGAAAACCTACGCGTGCGAAGCTGCGGATTGGTCAGCTAAGTGTTTAAATATATTTGTAAAACATCAGAGCAAATTTGGTTACTTTGAAGTAGATCGATAGCCAGTTTGAACATTCTACCCGAAGCTTATGTTAATAACTCAAGTTGTGCGATGACAGTGATCAATACCATCAAAGGCCGTCAGTGCCAGGCGCGAGCGGCACCGATTCCGGGGTCAATGCACTACGGGATTACAGTCATTTGCAAGTTTATGCGTACGCGTGCTTAGCGACTTGTTTTGGTGACTTTGGAATAAAAGGCCAATTGACTTTTCATCTATTCAAAATCATAATTATCTTGATGCCTGTTAACTTAACTAAAAGGATTTATAATTTGTGTGCGAGAATGGATAAGATAAGGAATGAGTATATGAGAGGAAGTTTAAAGGTAGCGCCAGTGATAGTAAAATTGAGGAGTTAGAGACTAGCGTGGTATGGACATGTCGTGTGGAGGGAAGATAATCAGGTTACTAAAAAAGTGTCAGATATGAGTATGGATGGATATAAAGGTAAAGGAAGGCCGAAGAAGCGATGGATGGACTGTGTGGAGAATAATATGTGGAAATGAAGGAAGTGACAACGGAGGTGACGGCTGATAGAGGGATGTGGAGGAGGAATACATGTTTTGCCGACCCCGCGTAATGTGGGAAAAGGGCAGGAAGGGTAAGAACTTGTGTGGCATTCATAATTAATATTTATATATTTGTTTTCCTAACCTATCTCGTCCCACTGCTGGGCAAAAGTCTCCCCCAAGTCCCTCCAAGCATCCCTATCTGTCGCTATTTCCCACCATCCTCTTTAGAAGGTGTCGAAATCGTCCCGCCAACGCTTTCTCGGCCGACCCCGACGTCGCCGTCCGTCTTCAGGCGTCCATGGTATTGCAATATGGGCCCATTTCTCGGAGTGGGCCATTTCCACTTATGGAAGGAAGTGACAACGGAGGTGACGGCTGATAGAGGGATGTGGAGGAGGAATACATGTTTTGCCGACCCCGCGTAATGTGGGAAAAGGGCAGGAAGGGTAAGAACTTGTGTGGCATTCATAATTAATATTTATATATTTGTTTTCCTAACCTATCTCGTCCCACTGCTGGGCAAAAGTCTCCCCCAAGTCCCTCCAAGCATCCCTATCTGTCGCTATTTCCCACCATCCTCTTTAGAAGGTGTCGAAATCGTCCCGCCAACGCTTTCTCGGCCGACCCCGACGTCGCCGTCCGTCTTCAGGCGTCCATGGTATTGCAATATGGGCCCATTTCTCGGAGTGGGCCATTTCCACTGTAACTTTTATGGTATTCGTTTTATTTTGACATTGTGTACAAATTTGACTTTAATTAAGTTAGTAAATTATGAATATATTTTTATTACGATTGATGAATAACTGACGTTCATAAGTGTAGTATATATATATATATATATACTACACTTATACTATATATAATAACTGACGTTCATAAGTGTAGTATATATATATATATATATACTACACTTATGAACGTCAGTTATTCATCAATCGTAATAAAAATATATTCATAATTTACTAACTTAATTAAAGTCAAATTTGTACACAATGTCAAAATAAAACGAATACCATAAAAGTTACATAAATATTAATGGGCTAGGCTATATAATATTAATATAATATATATATATATATATATAGGTACTATGTACCTGTATGAATATATATAAATAAATAGATAAAATAAATAAATACATTCTTTTTTATTGCAGACACAGTGATCCATATTTTATAATCTACACTAAACTAAAATTAAAAATACAAATTTAAACAATTACACAATAATTAATATACAATAAAAATTATTTAAAAATTAGTTACTTAAACTAGGTGGCTATTTCCACCCAACGTCGATACGCTGCCGTCAGCATCACTCTGTCTGCCAGACTCTTGATGATTGTGTTTCTACACATGTCGACTCTGGACATGAAGGAGGCGATCCTCTTTCTTTGGATCGCATTGAAAGAGTCAACCCCAGCCTCTGCGTACATTTCCGAAGCGCCACAATAGCGCCTCAGACCTATCATGTGTCTGAAGACGTTATTGTAAGTCACTCGTATACCGCTGTGCGAATTCTTAGTATAATCTGACCAGAGTTGATATGTGTAGAACGACTGGCAGAAGGATCTGAAGAGTGTTATTTTCACGTCAGGCGATGAATTAAAGAACTTTCTGGCTATCATATTGCCTACTAAACACAAAGCCCTACGTTGCCACTCTATGTCAGCGTTGTCCTTTAAGTTAGATGTAATGATGTGTCCAAAGTACCTGAACTGCTCAATTGTTCTTACGGGCTCTCCGTTTAGGTAGACCTCGGGTACTATTTCAGGTCCCTTTCCCGATCTGAAAATCACCATTTCCGCCTTTTTTGCGTTGTATATGAGACCATGCTCTTTCGCGTACGTACACCTCGCAAATCGAGAGAAATTTTCTTAATCCTTTAATCGAGGGACTAAGCAGCACCATGTCATCGGCGTTACTCAGGTTGTTTACATACCTGTCATCCAACCGGAGCCCTACTGGGGCTCAGTTCCACGATCAACCTGTTCACGTAGGCGTTGAACAGATCGGGAGAGGTGAGCCCCCCTTGCCTCGCGCCACAAGTAAGCCGATAGCTCTCCGACAACTCTGCGCCCCACCTGACGTTATTGGTCTGATTCCTTATATGATCCAAATATGATTGAATGAATGAATGAAAACACTTTATTGTACACATTAAAAAATATAAATTACAGACAAAATAGAAGACACAAAGCAAAATAGTACAATGGGCGGTCTTATCGCTTTGAAGCGATTGAATTGAATTTAATTCAATTTCCCACTCCAACTTTCCGGGTGGGAAGTTGAATAGGGCACACATATGGCAGCAGATATATTTATATATGTATAGTTGAGAATAAAAGTAGTACTATTCTTTGTGAAATTACTAGAAAAGTACTACCACCATAACTATTTTTGCTGCTAAGCAGCATTGCTGTGTTTAGTTTTTAAGGGTATGGATGCCGGTGAAATTACAGACACATCATACTTTTCACCTGTTTGTCTCAGGGTGACGCGCAAGGCAATGCCATGTAGGCCAAGTCATTACGTAACCTATGATGTAATGATGGGGGATTGAACAGTATACTTATCTTTATCTTTATATTCTTTATCTTATCTAAAATAAACACTATAATCAACAATTAGTGGATGGCGTATATAGTGTTGTATTTGTAATACGGACCCCAGAGAATCATTATGTCATAAGTTTAAAGAAATAATTACTATGACACTCCCTTGTCAATACATCTATGAAAATCTGATGTATGTTCACGTAAATACTAAATTGTTTAAGAAAAAATAGCGATTTAATACTAGGAAAAAAGATAAACTCGCTGTTGCCACGTATAAAACTAGTAAATAGTTTAAAGGGCAACGTGTACGCTTCTGTATAATGTATATTAAATGCTTGTCTGTTTCTGGCACCTCCGAAACGATGGTGCAATGAGCTATTACCCGTGCGCGATAAGTTGGGACCTGAGCGCGGTGACGTCATATTGGCGTGTTTGTACCGCCCGCAAAAAAGCGAACATAACAAGCAGCCGCCCGCGGCTTCGTCTTTGTTTTTTTTAACCTAATTTATTATGTTACTCAGGGAGGACGCTGCTTTTTATCTAATCTTTTTTACACTATTTGAATAAAATAAAAATACAATGTTTAAGTTTATACATTTATTTTAGCTATTATTTACATTATCTCATCTTCGACACTACTTCGTGGATTTATGCCTTCTAGGTTGTTCTTCGTCCTCAGTCTCACTATAATCACTTGACGAAGAGGTATCCGTTAAATTTACAATTAATTGCGAATTATTCGTCTCTTGTATGAGGTCATCGTCCCAATACTTTTGTCGAAGCCTGTCCACATGGTTGACTTCTTTTTTCCAGACAACAAAACAATAACACAAACGAAAACTAAAAGAATTCCAGAGCGCGTCGTTACGTGACGTAGGCCAGTAACCCTAGTAAAAAATAGTGATGCGAACGGTACAATACGGGCGCCATCGGGGAAGTGCAGGGGAAGCGGTCGGGGAGTCGCATTCCTAGCAGGTCCCAAGTTATCGCGCACGAGTAATACTTAGATAAAGATATGTAAATAATTACGTACTATTTATTGACGTACCTAACCATGTGTTCTATTGTGTCCCTGCGGTTGGAATAAATGAGTATAACAAACTTCCAAGTAATGTACAAATATTGACAATTAAGAAATTTGAAAACGTAATTAAAAAAAATGTTTATAAAAAAGCCTACTATAAAATATCGTATTATTTAGATGATAGAGAAGCTTGGGATTGAAATTGTTCTAGCTTAGATAATTTATTTTCTTTATTGTTATGTATTTTAAAAGGATCATTAAAAAACAACCAGCCTTGTTTCTTGCATTTATTTACTGGCTTGATCGCGTAGAAACAGGTCGTAAAATTGACGTTTCAATGTGATCCTTGTGATTTTAATGAAGAAAAAGATTTTGATTTTAAAAAATACATGTTGTGCCGGCCACACGTAATGTGGGAAAAAGGCAGGTAGATGATGATGATGACAATAGTGGACAAAAGCACCACAAGTTCCAACTAAACATAATAACCATCTCATGTCCACCAGTAACTAATACCACAGAAAGTACATTTTGAGCTTCAACTCAACAGACCAGCGTTACCTCATTCACAAATGATGAACAAATCTTTATCATTCTTTATTCTCGATCATCTCTTTATTTTTGCAAGTTAGTTTAAATCTCAGGGCATTAACATATCAAATAATATCAGCCACAGGACGTCAACTGCTCAACATACGCCTCCCCCATATATTCCCAGAGCGACCGATCTTGTGCAGCCTGTACCCAACGGCTCGCAGAAACCTTTATCAGATCTTTACATGTAGTGGGGGCCGTCCTACGCCGCGCTTTCCAGTACGTGGTCTCCACTCTAGAAGCTTTCTGCCCCCACGGCCCCCAGTTCTTCGAGGTATGTTCCCCGCCCACTTCAGCTTGCTAATATGCTGGGCTAGTAATTACTACCCCGAATAAACTCTTTCTCAAGAACCCCTACTACTCCCCAATATGTATTGTAGCTTACTTATATATTATTTGTATCTATTTAAGTTTATGTTTATTACGTATAATCAATACTTTATTTTATGGGTTACTCACTGTTGCCAGCGGCTTCGCACGCGTGGTTTTCCAATAAAAAGTAGCCTATGTGTTAATCCGGGTTATGATCTACGTATATACCAAATTTCATCGCAATCGGTTCAGCCGTTTCGGCGTGAAAGAGTAACAAACATCCATACGTACAAACTTTCGCGTTTATAATATTAGTAGGATGTTATATTGTATGTATGTTAAAGGTACTCTTTCACTTGATTTTCGTTTCTCCTGTCCATCCAAAGGTTGTCGGGAAGATATCGCTTTTAGCGATTTCCTTGGTTACTATATTTTTGTTTGGGGTGCAATAAAGAGTATTTCATTCATTCATACTAATCAATACCTGAACTCTCAGAATGCAGAACGAACTCGAAGCCATGAACGCGCCTGTAGCGTTATAAACTACTCCAAAATAGAGTAACTTTACTAGAACGCCATTAGTTACTCTGTGACCGTTGTCACGCGTGATGTGTTTTACAGCTTAATTTAATTATGTTATGCCCTCTTGTATCGTCCCAACGTGCAAAAATTCAGCTGGGCTCAAAAAATAAAAACAAGATGGGATCACATTTCATACGTAAGTAGCGCATTTAGATGATGTGTTATTTGATTATTTAATAAATTGTTCGGTTTGTAATTATCGTAAATAATGATACCTCCATTTTGCTGGTGTTGCCAAATATCGAGAGTTATTGTTTTCCCTACTCTGGAATTCCGAGAATGAAAACTTTTATTACTTGTAGTTTTAAAATATGTACATGATTGTTTAAAAATAAATGTTTTTATCGTAACCGTGTTTTATTTTAAAATCATTATTATTATTAGGTACATAAGTTATGTTTAAAAACAAAACCTAAAAACATGAATATATTTCGCGAAAATTTAAAAAAGTTGTACATA
This sequence comes from Philereme vetulata, assembly GCA_918857605.2. Taxonomy (NCBI): domain Eukaryota; kingdom Metazoa; phylum Arthropoda; class Insecta; order Lepidoptera; family Geometridae; genus Philereme; species Philereme vetulata. Next base: position 6,362,075 of record OU975471.1, on the reverse strand, counting down.
AGTTAGTTTTACATATTTATGAGCATTGGGTTATCTATTTGGGGTGTGCTAAGCCGAAAAAGGCGCTTTTATACTCTAATATGAACAACTTTTACTATAGGTGGCCCCATACATACCAACAATAAAATCACGAGAAAAATCAGCTATTCCTAAGTTCCTAATATATTTATATTTATGCGTATTATTATTTATAATTTACACTCTAACATTTATTATCATTATTATTATTCCGTACATATTATATTTATTTCTTCTATCTACATAAATTAATTATCTAATTGATCTTATCATAATTGTATGCAAACATCAATTAGTGCTTATTCGTTCTTTCGAGTTCTAATGACTTGCCTAAAAAAGGTTTCTGCAGAATAACAGCGCCGAGCTGTCGATTGGTGGCGAGGCATAATGCTGAGCTGGAACCCATTTGCTGCAGTAGCACATACACACCTATTTACCTCTGTTTAACTTTTCCCTGACTACATTGTAAATTTATTATTTCATGCTGTAACGTGACAATTTTATGACCCGTTACATTCTTAATTTAACTTAACATTTACACTAATAAATAAAAAAACAACATACCATTACACTGGTAAACAAACAACATACCACGACATCTAGCGACATGGCGGCGTACTCACTGACCAAACACTCGATTTAAATACCGAAATCCAAGCGTCTTCTCATCACAGTTCGCCAAGTTTACGGCAGATGGCGTAGTATGTATCTTGTAGAAATTAACTACCTATTTTTATTGATCGATAATCAATTTTAATCATCGGAAACATTTTTAAATACTTATATTAAATAATTCTTTGCTTATTATAACAAAATAAAAATAAAATCTTAAATAATGAAAGACCTAATTCAATTAGTGTCTTTGACTGAAGCAAAACTGATAGGAACATCACCTTTACCTTGAGTGACACCGGATGTGTCAGATTTTTCTATATGGGATCACCAAAAAGATTGCATCATCCAATTCTAGAAGGTTTTGGAACAAATTCGATTTTAATAACTATTAAAGGCCGGTAGAAATGCTCGGGTATATAAAGCCAGTGTCGACCTTTCTCAGTCTCTTTTCCACGCCTGGACTCAACAGTAAAATTTCTTATCAACGTGCTACAAATTTATTCTCTGGACAGTAATTCCCGTGAGTTTTTATTGTAAATTCGTGCAGTTACTTCCAAGTCGGGAAGTCTTTCACGATCTTCGCTGCTGGTTTTTCCGATTACTTCTAGATATCTACACCTGACGCCCGTCAAAAACCGATCACCGGAGCCGACGAGAAGCGTGGTGATTCTTCAGTCACCCTGCTGGCTGGGACCACGCCTTCACACAAAGCCTACCACCACGAGCTCGTTCGCCAAACATCCTGCTAGCTGCCTTGACAGACGCCAGGGACCACGCCTGCCCACGAGGTCTACCACCCAGCTCAAACCTGCTCCATCTCTCCGAGCAGACGCCAGGGACGTTCGACGAAAATAACACGAGGTGTATCTATTCCATTATTTTATCCGGGTTGAACCCTAGTAATCTTCCTCTCTCTTTTCTGACGCTAACGTCAGATGGCGCCCATTTCTTTAAACTAGATAAATCTGTTGTACCAGGTGCTCAACATTCTGTAATTGCTGCACTATAGGTGATACGCCCTAAGATTCTAAGCTCTTCAAGCCAGCGTCTGTCTGTACTACCTTCACTGTAAAATCTTTAATCTATAAATCTGTAACCTGTAATCTCTAATCTAAGTATATATTCATCGTTAAACCAAGTCATTTGTGATTAACCTCTGTTTATCTTGCCACATGTATAAGAAGTAAAATCTAACGAACCTACTCGCTCTACCGACTTCTCTTGTTTTTATTATTATATGTACTGAAAACAAATCTAGTTTCAATTCCATCTATTATACAAATCTTAATTTTACAATGCTATTGTTCCTATGTTTGTTGTATGTAGTTTTCTGTTTCCTCTTACTTGTGCTTTCTCTTTGATGTTGTACCTTTTGATTGTATTGTGTGAATTTGTGTGTGCTATGGTAGAAAATAAATGTCTGTCTATGTCTATGTTTATTCCTTATGATGAGATAAATTATATTCTGTCAGGCATCTCAATGAAAATTTTCTTTCGAACAGCTAATTTTTTTTTGCAATTTCATGGTTGTCCCTATTGTAAAAGTTTTTCATAATGATGAGTACAACGACCCCTTTTTCGACTTAGTACACCGAAACGACTATGTATATATTAGTTGTATTAAATAATAGAATATTTTTTGTGTCAAACCTAATAATACTAGTCAGGTACGCAGATATAAAATATACCTGTGATACCTGTGTAGTATAAGTATTAGATAATTTGGATTTCATTAGTTGTATCTACCATAAAACATATATCCCAAAAACGGGTAAACAATTACTAAGCTACTACTAAGCAACATTTGACGACCTCCGTAGTGCAGTGGGCGAATAGCTGGCTGAGACGCAGGAGGTAGCGAGTTCGATTCCCGCCGCGGAACAAATGTTTGCATGATCTACAGATATTTGTTCCGGGTCTGGTTGTTCCTCTATATAATAAGTATGTATTTACAAAAAAAAAGTATATAAGTATTCTATCAGTTATCTGGTTCCCATAATACAAGCTCTGCTTAGTTTGGGGCTAGATAGCGCTGTGTGAAATGTACAGAAATATTTTTATTTTTTTTATTACGTGGGTGGTGCGGTGGGCGCGGGACGTGGGTTTTGTTTTATGGACACAATGCATGGCTTGCAATCACAGCTGAAGGCGACTTCTGGTTTTTTCTGTACCAGAAAGAACCAGAAGCCTGAACTTACCTAGATTTAATTACGGAAATTCGCCTTGAGATTCGTTTTTGAATACGGCTGGATTTAAATCAGAGAAAGTTTACCGCAAAGTGCTAACAGGAAATGGCACATCGACGGAATGCCCAGCGTCCCCAGTGCTTGTGCTTATGGCTGAGTGTTGGCTGTAGACGTACTCAGGACAACTTGTATTTGTACCCCAGTTTTTATCAATACATCTTCCTCACCCGGTTTCAAAAATTGATAATGAAAAGGAAGATCCCTGGAAGATATTCAGCTTTTAGCGATAAGACGGTCTATTGTATATATTATTTAAATATCTTTTTTGGTTTGGTTGGATATTGTTTTAATGGTGTGAAACAAATATATTGTAAATGGAAAACGTTTGGGCAAAAATAGGATTATTTTATTAATTGTGGTTCTGGTCAATTAGTATCATTTCAGGTTATTGGTCTCAATTCAATTCAAATCGTAATCTATACTAATATTATAAAGAGGAAATATTTGTATTTTTGTATGTTTGTAATGAATAAACTCAAAAACTACAGGTCCGATATAAAAAATTCTTTCACCATTAAAATGCTACATTATCCTTGAGTAACATAGGCTACTTTTTACGAGGAGGGTAATGTTTTTATTGAAAAACTATGCGTGCAAAGCTTCGAATTAGTCAGAAAGTCAAGTCAAGTAAAAAGTCATTATTATTCATTAATATCACAAGGATCACTTTGAAACGTCAATTTTACTGCCTGCTCCTTCGCGACCAAGCTAGGTAAGAAAGGCAAGAAACAAGTCCGGTTGTTTTTTAATGATCATTTTAGAATACATAACAATAAAGAAAATAAATTACGTCTAAATTGTAAATTTTTTGAATGAGTTGGTGCAATTTCGAATGCTAGTCGATAATAAAATAAGTGGAGTCGTTATACGCTGTCACTTCTTAAATTGGTCAACGCGTCCTTTTAGGTACCTTCGTGACGTTATCTCTTTTCAGTCAGTGTCTTTGATCAGAGAGTGTTATCAGTGACGATGGGCCTTACAAGAAGGTTCAAGATCACTCAGCGTGCTATGGAGAGGCCTATGCTTGGTATCTCTAGAAAAAGAGTAGAACCTACCTGAGTCTGTTTCCTGATAACTTAGGGGTCTTCAAGTCGCGAGTGAATAGGTTTCTTCTAGGCAAGCGTGTTCCATCGTGTTTCACCGCTTACCATCAGGCGAGATCGTGGTCGTGGTAAATACTAAAAATATCTTCTGCAAGTCGCCCTTAATGTAAATACATATAAAAATAATCCCAAAATCACTGATATTGACCAGATTATTAGCAAGTCGAACTGGGCGGGGCACATAACTCAAAGAAATGACGGCCATTGGTTGAAGTTATAAAACCTTTTGCACATCTGTGCAATTAGGTATTCTAATAAATCAATAAACCACTCTAAAAAGCCCCACACATTTAGAAATAACATTTCCTTTGAGAGGATTGAAAGTAAAACAAAAACGATTTACGAAAACCAGATATTTTATCATTTGAATGAATACAATTGAGCTGTATATTTTCTTATTCGAATGAGTGAGTACTATCTACTGTAATCAGTTGTTTTTTCTACTTGCAATTAGTTTATTTTTATTATAATCTGACATTTGTAATATATTTTTGACATACTAATAAAAAGCAGTATAATAAAATGATGCATAGGTGAATACTGAATACTGAAAGCCAAGTCAGTGCGAAGCGGAACGTTATTCAGAGCGGAGCGCACTCACCCTGATGAAGGTTCACGAACGGAACCGAAACATTGTCGGTCGAAACACCGATAAAACAGTACGTGATAAATCCCGTATTTACAATAAAGATTGAAATCAATCACGAAAGTTTTCTAAGTAAAACTGAAAGGCAAGGTTTAGTAATATATGTTCCTATTCCGTACCAGCACAAAATTAAAATTATTTGCATTTTATTAGTCACTCTTAGTTTAAAGATGTCTCTGGCACAGCGCGTCATTGTTCTAAACGAGGTTATGCCGTTATTATTTAGTTTGCGACCATGCCAAGCTTGGATTTGGGTCATTGCTTCTCTAGAGCTGTTACATTATCATAGTGCAGTAGCCTTGCCCTGTGACTTCTTTCGAGTATTACTCATGTAAATGTAGGAGCACTAGGTTTTAAATACTTAGAGAAGTGGCGATTCTGTTGTTTACACTGACTAACTAAAATTGTATAAAATACGAACATATATATATATATATATAATATAAAAATATTTTGTTTACGCTAAAGATCAAATTATAATGACATTTAAAGTGACATTTCTAAAATTAAGTATTTTTTTACTAAGATGGCGTGTTTGGGCTAGTTTTAGTCAGCAGTCAAGTTGGTGTTGATTAAAACTAGTCCCGCAAACACGCCATCTTAGTAAATATTACTTAAATTTAGAAATATCACTTTAAATGTCATTATAATTTGATCTTTAGCGTAAACAAAATAAGACCGTTTGTATTTTACACAATTTTAGTTAGTCAGTGTAAAAAACAGAATCGCCACCATTGTTGTATTAGTTAACTTAATTATAAGTAGGTAGGTACATATTATATCAAGTAATTAAATTGTTAGTTTTACTTTTGCTTTAGAGTATTAGTATAAGTACTTAATTAATAAAAACATCATATTATAATTGTGGTGCTGCAGCGGGGCTCAAGTTATGGACCAAAATTTTATACTATTTATAAAACACATACTATTTAAGAAACACATTATTTCCTACGAGTACATATTGAAAAAATAAGCATGAAACAATAAATACATTATTTTATAATATATTAGCTTTCGCCAGCGGCTTCGCACGAGTTGTTTGTCAACAAAAGGTAGCCTATGTTTGATTCCAGGTTTGATTATTCAACACATTAAATTTCATCAAAATCGGTTCAGCCATTACGATATGATTGAGTAACAAACATAAAAACTTCCACATGTATATTAGTTTGATAGTGTGATTTTTAAGGTTAATGGGTAGTGGTAAGGGGGTGGACGCACACATGAATATTACGAAAATGATCACTTTGAAATTTCATAATCACTTACATACATAAACGAAGTCTTGCATCGAAAAAGTATTAATGCAACTCCAGTGTCACCATCATTATATCCATTTCAAAAATTCTTCTAATTACTCGCTTCGTAGAACTCAGCGTAACTCGCCGTGGGTGTTCATTAATGACCGGAAGTCGCTCGCGCTTACAAAGGATATGTCGGATCCTTTCGTTATGAATTGCACTAAAGCGTTACAAAGAAAAAGGTATTGTGCATCCGGTGAAGAACTTTCGGGTAGATGAGCGTGAAAGCCTTTTAATTAATATTAGTAAAAGCTTTTTAGATAATATTAAAGATGATTTGTACAGCGTCAAGCTTGACTGGGCGTCTAGATTGTGCATATGGGTGAATCATCATTAGATTACGTCAGTAGCTTTGTACCAGAACAGGTCAGTTCCTTTATTTTTCGTGGGTACCTTTCCAATTTCCTACAATCTGCCAACTTAGTGCTAGTGCCTACCTACCTAACTTTATATCGGTTTTACTATCTACAATAATATAATAGAGAGGAAAGATTTGTATTATTGTATGTATGTAACGAATAAACTCAAAAACGATTTCAAAAATTCTTATGTGATTAGAATGCTACATTATCACTGAGTAATAAAGTCTATATTTATTACTAGAAAAAATTAGGGATCCCTACTTAAACTTTAATAATAATCCAAGGTATAAAAAATAGCCATAAAATGTTTTTATCGCAGAAACTATATATATATATATATATATTATATAATATATTATATATATTTATATATATATATATATATATATATATTTATATATATATATATATATACATATATATTATAAATTCGAATGTAACTCTGTCTCTCTGTCTGTTTGTCACGTTTTCACTACTAAACGGCTGGACCGATTTCGATAAAATTTGCGCGGATTGGTTAGCTAGTAAATAAATTAAAACATCTTGAATATTTTACTTTATTGTATGACTCATTTAAATATTATGTATGGATCTAAGTTGTCTGATTTAATAAATCTTAACTTTATTATATTACATCCGTTTTCCTACGTACCTTTGTCTTAGTATAATTTAATTTTAGCCGTCATTTAGATTAGATTAAATGATCCTTTATTGCACAGAGTTTATCTTTATTTCTAGAATTAAAATTCTGATAACCGCTATTTTTTCATAAACAAATTAATGTTTTTGTAAACATACTCGTACATCAGATTTTCATAGATGTATTGACATGGGAATGTCATAATATTTATTTTTTTAAACTTATGGCGTAATGATTCTCTGAGGTCCATAGTATAAATTGCACGAACAACCCTGTTCTGCAGCACAAAAACGGTATTTATATCTGCAGCACTCCCCCACAGCAGTATACCGTATGACATAACGCTGTGGAAGTAGCTGAAGTAAACTGATCTACCTGTGTCTACATCTGTAAAAAGACGGATCTTTTTGGCCGCGTTTTCTTTTAATTTATAAGAAGATTATTTACATCAAACCATTTTACGATCTTAGAGATTGCATTGTTTACATCGTCAAAATCGGTTTGCCGTCGCTTTAATTTAAATAAAAGTAACCTCTCACCTGCAAACAATACAACCTCATAATCGTCCCTTACAAGATGGGGAAGATCATTAATATATACTAAAAACAAAAATGCTCCCAGAATTTATCCCTGTGGTACACCCATTTTAACCAGAGACCCCGGAGAACGTTTTCTATTCACGTCAACTCTTTGCAATCTGCTACATAAATAAGAAGTGAGAATGTCTAGTCTAGAGCAACGCACCTGGTGCCATAATGATGTAACTTTTGAAACTATCATGGTTATGAACACTATTTATACTAATAATTCAATAATAACTCACAAATCATGGTAAATATCCCGTTTTTAGCATAATGGTGTAGTTTCCTGATCAATGTGTCATGGTCTACGGAATCAAATGTCTTGGACAAATAACAAAACACACCTAAAGCGTCATGCATGAGACTTCTGCCAGACATCAAATACGTGCGATATTAACTATATACCAGCATCAGTGGTTGAGTGACCCCTGGTAAATCCGAATTGTTTAGTATCCAGTAAATTATGTGAATTGAAATGTCTAAGCAGTTGGCAATCTGCAAGCAATCTGTGTTACGGACCGCTGGTGGTAAAACTTCCCCGAACGAATTCTTTCACAAGGAGTTATACTACTGATTTAGCCATCATCGATTGTTGTCATCTCGTTTTTACTATTACATTTTAAAGAGCAAACATCTATATTGAATGAGCTAAATATTAGGTAGGTACTATGAATAGTTCATTCAGAGGTAATCTGTGACGGGCGCGTTTAATCGAACTCGGTATTAAAGGAAACTGTTTCTTCAGATTGCGCTTTTACACTGCTGCATAGGCGTTACAGTTCATAATTCATTTATTCATAAACAATTTCTAAAATCGTGTTTGAACTGCTATTTGCTTACAACTAACAACAAAATATAATAATAAAACAAATATTATTTCAACCACTTCCACAATACCAAATAATACAATAAATTAAAAAAAATGTCCAAATATAAATAATGTCTAAAATGTCAAAAATAATAATTAATTAAAACTCTCATAAATGTCAGAGTGATCCTAGAGCTAGCCATCAAATTGTATTACTAACAAAGTCATCGATTGAGTACCTAGTCTGGTCATAAGTATTGTCACACAGTAAAAACTTTTCTTTTAGAATGCTGGCCACAAAAAAGTTTATAGAATTCAAATTTCGAATTGTTCATGAAAATAAAAATGTATACTTTTTAGAATTTTACTCATTTTTAAATATGGAGTGGACGCTTAAAGAAGACCGTGTTGCAGTTATTGCGTTGCATCTTTGCGGTTACGCGCCAATTAAAATTTTTGACATACTGAAAAATTTGAATATAACCAAAAGATTCGTTTATCGCACCATCACACGATACAATGAAGACTCTAGTGTAGATGACAGGTCAAGAAGTGGTCGCCCTCGGTCTGTTAGGACTCCAGCAGTGATAAAAGCTGTGAAGGCGCGAATTCAAAGAAATCCCAAACGTAAGCAGACACTGTTGGCCCTTCAGATGGGGTTAAGCAGAACCACGGTGAAAAGGGTGTTAAATGAAGCCTTAGGGCTTCGGGCATATCGAAGAAAAACAGGACATCGTTTGAATGCTCGTCTAATGGACCTGAGACTGAAGAGATGCCGCGCTTTGTTGAAGCGGTACGCGGGAAAAAAATATCGGGAAATTCTTTTTTCGGATGAAAAAATGTTTACCGTAGAAGAGAGCTACAACAAACAAAATGATAAGGTGTACGCACACAGTAGTGAAGAAGCGAGCAACCGTATTCCGCGTGTCCAACGAGGTAATTTTCCATCCTCGCTCATGGTAGGGTTGGGAGTTTCTTATTGGGGCTTAACAGAGGTACATTTTTGTGAGAAAGGTGTAAAAACGAATGCATTTGTGTATCAAAATACAGTCCTGACGAACCATGTGGAACCTATTTCTCATACCATGTTCAATAACAGGCACTGGGTATTCCAACAAGATTCGGCGCCAGCTCATAGAGCGAAAAGCACACAAGACTGGCTGGCGGCGCGTGAAATCGACTTCATCCGGCATTAGACTGGCCCTCCTCCAGTCCAGATTTGAATCCGTTAGATTACAAGATATGGCAACACTTGGAGGAAAAGGCGTGCTCAAAGCCTCATCCCAATTTGGAGTCACTCAAGACATCCGTGATTAAGGCAGCCGCTGATATTGACATGGACCTCGTTCGTGCTGCGATAGACTACTGGCCGCGCAGATTGAAGGCCTGTATTCAAAATCACGGAGGTCATTTTGAATAAACTTTAGTGTCATAAGAATCTATGTTTTGTTAAGTTCATTTTGGTATATAAATGGTTACATAATGAATAAACTTGTTTCAATTATTTTATATTAAACATGTGACAGAATTTATGACCTGACTAGGTAGAAGCATCCTTCCAGCAAAAGTTTTCTCAATTCTGATTTAAATTTAGTTATGTTATCAGTCTCTTTTATATGTACCGGTAAGGTGTTTAATAATCTTACAGCCTGGTACCAGCGGCAGTGTTTGGCTATGTTTAACCTAGGGCAGAAAGGTGCAACAAGATCCTTTCTTCTAGTCACTAATCGAACGGACCTTTGTTCTGCAGATTCATATTTGTATCCGTGTTTAATAACGTCAGTCAGGAGAACCAATATATAAATACTAGGTACTGTAAGAATATTTTGGTCATTAAATGGTTCTCCACAAGATATCCACGGAGGTAAGCGAATAAGCGTAAGTTGAAGTTAAAAGAAAAATATATACCTGGTTATATTTATTGAACACAAAATAACACACACGATTGTACATTCCGGCAGGAATTAACGTCAGTTGATGCGCGTGAATGACGTCTATTAGAACTAGGTAGATGAGGTATTTTTAGGTTTAAGACTTTGAACTCATTAAATTCTCTTGCTGATAAGAAACAAGAAGATAGAAGATAATTACCATGATACTGAAGCTTAATATTGATGTGTGTTTAAATCTGTGTGTTCCGAATTTGCAGATGTGAGTTTCTCTTAAAGTAAGGGTTAGTTACTTACGATCATAGCATGTACCATGCTAGCTGAGTGCCAATTCATCCCAGAGCTTATAAAAGTTCTATAAACTTACCAGTAGTACTTACCAGTTTGTTAGTGCTTATGTGAAATGTTGTTGTCTTGCATGTTTTTCTTTCTTTACTGTGTGGTGGTTTTGAATAAAACATTTTCTTTCTTTCTATCAATTTAACGACCTCCGTGGCGCAGTGGGCGAACAGCCGGCTGAGACGCAGGAGGTAGTGGGTTCGATTCCCGCCGCGGAACAATTGTTTGCATGATCTACAGATATTTGTTCCGGGTCTGGTTTTTATTCTATATAACATACGTATGTATGTATTTACAAAAAAATGTTTATAAGTATTCTATCAGCTCTGCTTAGTTTGGGGATAGATAGCGCTTTGTGAAATGTCCAGCAATATTTATTTATTTATCACTAGCTGACCCACCCGCGGCTTTGAATGCGTGGTATTTTAATAAATACATTACTCAGGATACAATCTATCTCCTTGCAAAATTTTATTACGATCTGTTCAGCTATTTAGTTATAATAAGGAAACAAACATATTACTTTCGCAGTTACTATGTATATATTATACATATAAATCTTCCTCTTGAATCACTCTATCTATTGCTGAAAATTCCATTAAAATCCATTGTTTAGTTTTAAATATCTAAGCGAACAGACAGCGGAAGCGACTTCATTTTATACTATGTAAAGAAAATTACTTGTAGCTATACCAATTCTAGTAACTAATTACCGGTTTAAACGAGTAGGTTGCCCGCGATCACGGCTGTTGCAACATATTCAAAATGTCGCGTCTGTCGGGTTAACAAATAAAAAAGGTGCATACGCGATAAATACCTGTTTTAATCAGTAATTATGTGCAGTGATCGCGCAAGTTTGAAAAATACGATTCTAGTAACTGTTTTATTTATATGAGTTTGAAATAAAGTTATAAATTTTCACGTCAGTGTAAAAGGGCTCCTTGCACTTTTCTTAAAGTAAGATTAGTTACCCGTACAGACAAATGGTATATATATACACAAATAGGAGAGCTCTCTACTCCGCATTGGCTATTAATCTCAAGTTTCCTAAGTAGCAGCAACCGACTTATACCGGCCGTAATATTGATTTGAACACCTTGAGCCGTACCAAATAAATAAAAAAGATAGAGTACCCATTGAAATTTCTATTCAATTATTTTTTTGGATTAGGGTGAGTTTCTACCAGAATTAGGGCTTTTCATTTTCGATTTAAAAAGAAAAAAAAGATACACTACACTTCAGATACTTATATACAGAGGTAACGGTGACAATGTCGCTAGTTCAATGGCTTTTTCCGTCTCAAATTGTATACAGAGGTGTCGGTAGCGGTCACAGTGTCGCGAGTTCAATGGTTTTTCTTGTCTCAAAAATGCCCACCGCGCCTAAAGAAGTTTTTACTTCAAAAACTAGTTCTAACTACTGTAATAGATTGCGTTGTCTGGAGATGCACCGCTAAAACATATGGCGTATATGCCAAAATCGCAGTGACACAATTTTAAAATTTGTATATAACAATCTCACTTCGTCAGATAAACAAACACAATTATTTTTTTATTTCAAGTTACTTGGAACATAATTTTAAGATGGCAATTGACATTGACAATTCACTTTCCTTAGTTATTCAGAGCATGACAGAGCAACGCCACCTGTTAGCAGTTATAAAAACATGGTCGCAAAAACCCTCATTGGGCGAGTAAGCTGAGTTGTGAGCGGGAAAAAACGTCATCCCTTCATTTTCCTAGCTTCGCATATCGCTCTGCTATTGGTGGATTTTCTCGCCATTTAGCGTATGAGGTTAGAATTTTGACATACTTAGTTTAGGTCTTTATATGAAGTTAATATGTGAACTTATTTATTCTTCGTACTTTTGAAATGTTATTTAATTTTATTAAAAAAAGACACTAAAAACGTCTACATGTATTTACGACAAATATATATGTTTTTTATACTCACTAATTTAGCTCTACGACGTTTCGAAATTAAATGTATTTCATTGAAGTAATACTTTTGATAATTCGTTATTTTCGATGAAAACTAAACAAATTTGTGTTACTTGTTTCAAATACCTGGTACGTTTATGTTATTGCCTAAGTTATACTTAAAATCAAAGAAAAAGCTAATTGATTGGACATAATTTTTATGGTAAAATTTAGCGTTTTCTTAAACTACTTTTACTCTTACGTACAAGGATTTGTATTTTTATTCGATGCTCCTTAAATAACGGCCGTCAAATTAAGGTGCCTACTTATTGAAACCAAAGTTTTGAGGTGCAACGAAACGAATCGAGGGCAAGACTACATTATGGAACAGGAATCGATTCTTGAGATGTGTTCCGGAACAAGGGTTCCATGTCGAGTACACATATATTAAACTTATACATAATATGTATTTGTTTCACATTTAGGTACATCGTAAATCTACTCAAATTTAATTACAATCTAGCTAAGTTAGTTAATAAGCAATTTTAAGCTAAGTCTTATCATATCTATATATTTATATATATATGTATATATATAAATAGTGTAACTAACACGACTTTCTTTTTTATATATATATATACATATATATACCTAGTCAGGTTATAAATTCTGCCACATGTTCTCTGTTAAGCCCCAATAAGAAACTCCAACCCATACCATGAGCGAGGATGGAAAATGACCTCGTTGGACACGCGGAATACGGTTGCTCGCTTCTTCACTACTGTGTGCGTACACCTTATCATTTTGTTTGTTGTAGCTCTCTTCTACGGTAAAAATTTATTCATCCGAAAAAAGAATTACCCGATATTTTTTTCCCACGTACCGCTTCAAGAAAGCGCGGCATCTCTTCAGCCTCAGGTCCATTAGACGAGGATTTAAACGATGTCCTGTTTTTCTTCAATATGCCCGAAGCCCTAAGTCTTCATTTAACACCCTTTTCACCGTGGTTCTGCTTAACCCCATCTGAAGGGCCAACAGTTTCTGCTTACGTTTGGGATTTCTTTGAATTCGCGCCTTCACAGCTTTTATCACTGCTGGAGTCCTAACAGACCGAGGGCGACCACTTCTTGACCTGTCATCTACACTAGAGTCTTCATTGTATCGTTTGATGGTGCGATAAACGAATCTTTTGGTTATATTCAAATTTTTCAGTATGTCAAAAATTTGAATTGGCGCGTAACCGCAACGATGCAACGCAATAACTGCAACACGGTCTTCTTTAAGCGTCCACTCCATATTTAAAATGAGTAAAATTCTAAAAAGTATACATTTTTATTTTCATGAACAATTAGAAATTCGAATTCTATAAACTTTTTTGTGGCCAGCATTCTAAAAAAAAAGTTTTTACTGTGTGACAATACTTATGACCTGACTAGGTATATATATATAAAAAGAAAGTCGTGTTAGTTACACTATTTATAACTCAAGAACGGCTGAACCGATTTGGCTGAAAATTGGTGGAGAGGTAGCTTAGAACCAGAAGACGGATATAGAATACTTTTTATCCCGTTCTTAGAAATAGGAGACGGACACAGGATACTATTTATCCCGCTCGACCGCGTTCCCGTGTGACGTGACATAAAACGTCAAAAAGAATATAAGTCACTATATGTTGTAATATTTAAATTTTGGCGCCTTCTATTTACTCTGTATCTAACGTCAGTGTCAATGTCTTACTGTCAGATGTCAATCATCATGACTGATTACTTGTTTTGTCGGATCAATGTGTAACAAACAAAACAAGCACTTCTTGCTTGACCACTCTGCTAGCAATAAATACGCCGTCTATCTCCAAAAGTAAATCTGGTTTTATTCACAAAATCCAACACTATAAAACGTGGTATAACAAAAACGCATCTGACATGGAATAACAAAACGCAAATGACAGCTAAACGTAATTATGTTTATGGATAAGTATGGTTGTAAATATCCTACTAATATAATATAATATTATAAACGCGAAAGTTTGTATGTATGGATGTTTGTTACTCTTTCACGCCGGAACGGCTGAACCGATTGCGATGAAATTTGGTATGTACGTAAATCATAACCTGAATTAACACATAGGCTACTTTTTATTGGCAAACCACGCGTGCGAAGCCGCGGATTCGTCAGCTAGTATAATATAAAAATCGGGTTAGTAATGGTGGCCGGGGACAACAATTGACAATTCTACCAAGGTGACGTATATTGACAGCCCGCGTTATATGCATTTTAAAGCGATACGAAGTTCGGCGGGTCAACTAGTTAAGATTAAACATCTATTGACACTTTAAATAAATAAATATAAATAAATATTGCTGGACATTTCACACAGCGCTATCCAGCCCCAAACTAAGCAGAGCTTGTACTATGGGAACCAGATAACTGATAGAATACTTATATACTTTTTTTTGTAAATACATACTTATAATATATAGTAAAACATCCAGACCAGAAACAAATATTTGTAGATAATTCAAACATTTGTTCCGTGACGGGAATCGAACCCGCTACTTCCTGAGTCTCAGCCGGCTATTCGCCCACTGCGCCATGGAGGTCGTCAAACTTTTATCGTTTCTTAAATGATGTGACTGCACGAGCCCATTTTAGTAAACCTTATTTTAAAGGGAAACCGGATGCGTGTGCGTGACGTGAGCATGCACGCAGCCATCACGGCCGTGTATGAAAGCGTTCATGCAGAAGAGTTTGCTTGGTATGTAGCGTTGCTTGCGTGCGGCGGAGCACACGGCGGGCATCGTTGTACCGAACGCAGCGCACACCTCGTAACGCCACGCGTTTCAGTCAACGATGTAACATTATCACCACGTTTCACAGCCGCCTCTTCATGAACGGACAATCACGTGATGCACCTCTGCGTGCACGCTAGCATCACGCAAACGTCACGCAAACGTCACTCACACGCATTCGGTTTGCACAGGTCTTAAGTGGCCACCGTTGCCAACAATTGTAGTGTCACAGACTACGTCCAACTAAATCCTAGCCTACACGGAATTGAATTGCAGCCGTCATATACTGGTGAAATGTCTTGTTTGCCAGGAATTTTACCAGCATTGATCCCCAAACGGGTTACAGCGAGCATTGCTGCTTGGTGGCGGAAATAATTGCGGTGGGAGTACTTCCTCAGACAAACTCTTTCACAAGTAGCTACCTAAAAGTAAAGTCTGTCTTTTATCTTTCTTTCTTTCTTATGTCTTATCGGTTGTAAATATACCTATTATGTATCATCATCATCATCAGCCGGAAGACGTCCACTGCTGAACATAGGCCTCCCCCTTAGATCGCCACAACGAGCGGTTGGTAGCCGTTTGCGCCCAACGGCTCCCCGCGATTCTTACTAGATCGTCGGTCCACCTTATGGGGGGGCCGGCCTACGCTGCGTCTTCCAGTCCGTGGTCTCCACTCGAGAACCTTTCTTCCCCAACGGTTATCGGTTCTACGAGCGATGTGGCCTGCCCATTGCCACTTCAACTTGCTAATTTTGAGAGCTATGTCGGCAACTTTAGTTCTTCTGCGGATTTCCTCATTGCGGATTTTGTCACGCAAAGTGTTTTTAACTACTGAGAGTCAGTTAGCTTGGACTTTGTAGATTATAGTGATCTAGAAAAATAGTCGCTGGAAGCGAGCCCCCTTACTCGTAAAACCGAAAGTAGAAACGAATCGTTAACCTGCTAGATTACATGCGTCAATATTTGGCAAGCACACGCGCAAGTTTCATGGCCTTCCAGCTGATCAATAACCATATTTTATTAGTTTATTCCAGACAAGTCACGGTAGAAATCATACATCCGGCGGCACTCGCACAGGGACGTCACACCCCTGATTATCAACATTAATTACGTAGTTCGGCTGGTTGCGGCGGTTTGGGAACATAACATCTATTCATATTATAGTTGTGGCGTTCACCCGCGGCTTCGTTTGGGACATTTCAGGCATTGGATGTGCACTTTGTAAACCAGCCAGGGTTTGATACTTATGTCTTCTCGGCGATTGATATAGAAGGAAGAAATAGAATATCAAGAAACAAGTGTAAAATGATGATCTTATTCTTATTTATTTATTGAAAAAAAATTACATGTGCATTTTTACGTGCAGTAGTGCGAGGCGAGACGCAGTGCGGAGTGGATCGCACTCGCCCTGATGAAGTTTCACGAATTGAACCGAAACATTGTCGATCGAAACACCGATAAAACGGTACGTGATAAATCCCGTATTTATATTACTGATTATAACATATACATATACTTAACTAACATACATCAACATTGTCTTGTGATATTCCATTTTGAAATTATTTGCAAATTATTTATTAAAAACTTTCAAATTGTTGAATATAGACAATATTGATGTGTGTGAGCATATAGTGAGCATGTATCAATTTTTTGAATTTTAAATTTTGAAATGCAGAATGAAATGTCAAGGTGACGCTACACTTCATGTAAATGACTTCACGTCAATGAACTATAGTTAAATTATATGGATATTTTTCATACAAAAATTCTAAAATCACGATTAAAAAATAGGGGGTGGGGATAGGAGGGTGAAAAGTACTTTACGACCTATTCTCAGACCTACCGAATATACACAAAAAACAATTTTTTTAATATAAATTTTAGGTCAGCGTTTGACCACATCTCGCCTAATGGTAAGCGATGATGCAGTCTACGATGGTACACACTTACCTAGAAAAAACCTATTCACTCACGACTTGAAGACCCCTAGGTTGTAGTTATCAGGAATCACAGACTCAGGCAAGGCGTTCCGCTCCTTGGCGGTGCGCATAATAAAGGTGGAAGAGTACCGCTTTGTGCGTATGTCACCATGTAGCGGTGACGCATCGTGGAGCGTCTGGTTGTCCGATGATAGAATGGGGATGGTGGGATCAATTTACAAGAATCGGTCAAGCCGTTTCGGAAGAGACGTGATTGTTTTATATGTTAGATTTTCCATCTATTTATCTCTTCAGAGATCAATTATTTTGCATTTTCTTTTCAATTGGCCACGGAGGGACATGGCTTTAGGGCTGCTATTTATTCTTGTTACATTTCTTTGAAACAAACAACCAAACTTTCGTATTTAGGGTATCAGTAGACGTATAGGCATATTATTAGCTGCCTGGGAGCCAAAGTGGAAGATAATTGTGTTATCGAATACTAGGCTAAGTATATTGCTAAAGTTAAACCACATAACAGCTTGCGTCAATTTTCAGTTTACGGCTCATATAACCCCAATCTATTTTGAGAGATTAACCACTTTTGTGAAAGAGAATCCAACACTTTATCGCTATCTATCAATAGTTGCAATTAGTATAAGAAGGGTAAATTTTAGGCTGATAATAAAACTATTTATTTAAATATAGTATAAGTTATATTTCTAAGCGGATCGACCTGATTCCTAACTCCTGGCTGCGCTCGAAGACCGGCATTGCTGACGTGGGCATCAAGGCGGCAAGGGACTGGGCGGTTCATACCTCGCGTATGCAACCCGACAGGTGGGTCAAGAAGAAAAGCTTAGGGACTTCTAAAGACGAAAAACAACGCTGAGGAAGGCCTAAAAAGCGCTGGAGCGAAGGCTCTAGACCGTGATAAGTGGAAAGAAGAGGTGAGGCCTTTGCCCAGCGGTAGGACTGTATGGGCTAGTAAAAAAATAAGTTATATTTATGTGGGGTGCGCGAGATAAAAAATAAGTTATATTTATGTAGGGTGCGCGAGTTAAAAAATAAGTTATATTTATGTGGGGTGCGCGAGATAAAAAATAAGTTATATTTATGTGGGGTGTGCGAGTTAAAAAATAAGTTATATTTATGTGGGGTGCGCGAGATAAAAAATAAGTTATATTTATGTGGGGTGCGCGAGATAAAAAATAAGTTTTATTTATGTGGGGTGCACGAGATAAAAAATAAGTTATATTTATGTGGGGTGCGCGAGATAAAAAATAAGTTTTATTTATGTGGGGTGCGCGAGATAAAAAATAAGTTATATTTATGTGGGGTGCGCGAGATAAAAAATAAGTTTTATTTATGTGGGGTGCGCGAGATAAAAAATAAGTTATATTTATGTAGGGTGCGCGAGATAAAAAATAAGTTTTATTTATGTGGGGTGCGCGAGATAAAAAATAAGTTATATTTATGTGGGGTGCGCGGGATAAAAAATAAGTTTTATTTATGTGGGGTGCGCGAGATAAAAAATAAGTTATATTTATGTGGGGTGCGCGTGATAAAAAATAAGTTTTATTTATGTGGGGTGCGCGAGATAAAAAATAAGTTTTATTTATGTGGGGTGCGCGAGATAAAAAATAAGTTATATTTATGTGGGGTGCGCGAGATAAAAAATAAGTTTTATTTATGTGGGGTGCGCGAGATAAAAAATAAGTTATATTTATGTGGGGTACGCGAGTTAAAAAATAAGTTATATTTATGTGGGGTGCGCGAGATAAAAAATAAGTTATATTTATGTGGGGTGCGCGAGATAAAAAATAAGTTTTATTTATGTGGGGTGCACGAGATAAAAAATAAGTTATATTTATGTGGGGTGCGCGAGATAAAAAATAAGTTTTATTTATGTGGGGTGCGCGAGATAAAAAATAAGTTATATTTATGTGGGGTGCGCGAGATAAAAAATAAGTTTTATTTATGTGGGGTGCGCGAGATAAAAAATAAGTTTTATTTATGTGGGGTGCGCGAGATAAAAAATAAGTTATATTTATGTGGGGTGCGCGAGATAAAAAATAAGTTTTATTTATGTGGGGTGCGCGAGATAAAAAATAAGTTATATTTATGTGGGGTGCGCGAGATAAAAAATAAGTTTTATTTATGTGGGGTGCGCGAGATAAAAAATAAGTTATATTTATGTGGGGTGCGCGTGATAAAAAATAAGTTTTATTTATGTGGGGTGCGCGAGATAAAAAATAAGTTTTATTTATGTGGGGTGCGCGAGATAAAAAATAAGTTATATTTATGTGGGGTGCGCGAGATAAAAAATAAGTTTTATTTATGTGGGGTGCGCGAGATAAAAAATAAGTTATATTTATGTGGGGTGCGCGAGATAAAAAATAAGTTTTATTTATGTGGGGTGCGCGAGATAAAAAATAAGTTTTATTTATGTGGGGTGCGCGAGATAAAAAATAAGTTATATTTATGTGGGGTGCGCGAGATAAAAAATAAGTTTTATTTATTTGGGGTGCGCGAGATAAAAAATAAGTTATATTTATGTGGGGTGCGCGAGAAAAAAAATAAGTTATATTTATGTGGGGTGCGCGAGATAAAAAATAAGTTATATTTATGTGGGGTGCGCGAGATAAAAAATAAGTTTTATTTATGTGGTGTGCGCGAAATAAAAAATAAGTTATATTTATGTGGGGTGCGCGAGATAAAAAATAAGTTATATTTATGTGGGGTGCGCGAGATAAAAAATAAGTTATATTTATGTGGGGTGCGCGAGATAAAAAATAAATTTTATTTATGTGGGGTGCGCGAGATAAAAAATAAGTTTTATTTATGTGGGGTGCGCGAGTTAAAAAATAAGTTATATTTATGTGGGGTGCGTGAGATAAAAAATAAGTTATATTTATGTGGGGTGCGCGAGATATAAAATAAGTTTTATTTATGTGGGGTGCGCGAGATAAAAAATAAGTTATATTTATGTGGGGTGCGCGAGATAAAAAATAAGTTATATTTATGTGGGGTGCGCGAGTTAAAAAAAATCATCCCAAACTCAGTTCAATACTAAATAAATATTAATAGTTAGAATATTCCAAAAGATCTGTGCCAAGTACTGATAAGTTTATATGAAAAACTTCAAAATATAAAAAAGAATATAAATGGCCCCGCGACTAGCAGGTTCATTAATAAATAATAACAATGCTTGACATTTCTGACAGCGCTATCTAGTCCCAAACTAAGCAAAGGTTGTCCTTATGGGAACTATAACTGATATAAAATTTATATGTTATGTAAATACATACCTAAAGTATTATTATAGAGAAACACTCAGAACCGAAAAATATCTGTACATTAGGTCGTTAAAACACTTATTTGCTTGCCCTACTAGGCTATGTCCTGGGCTACCCAAGTTTTTTAAGTTGCACTGTATCCCATTTAAATGGATGATGATCTATGTACTCGATAACATGAGATGGGATTGCGAAGATGCGAGAAAGTAATCTGTTTTTGTATGAGTTTTAGATTGCGTATGAATTATGAATAAGAGGCATTGTGGGTCTATGAATATCAGTATAAAACAGATGACGCGTGAAAAGAGGCTACAAAATTGCTGATACACTTTTACCGTTATTTCTTGATGCATATCAAGTTTTTTACACTATTGAGATAGATTGAGATAAATGGCCCCGCTGATGTTAAGTTGTAACCATCGCCTATAACAAAGCGTTGCCTCTCGCAGGTCACACACCTTGGGAACGTGCCCTGTGATGCATCGCCCTGCGTCAATTAACTTGAGGTATAAGGGCAAGCATATTCAACAATAACTCTACTAATACTACTAGTGATTCGCCCCGAACCGAGATCTCTCGAGTCTCACATAAAATATATTATTTGTAATCTTTGATTATCAAAATAGCGCCCCGAAATTTATCACCATTAAATTTGACCTACAGTTTCATTCAATTTAAAGGTAACGGGAGTTCATGTATATTTGGCATTTTTTTTGTAGTGGAAATTACAGTTATTCTGGTTTTCAGACTTTTGCTTATATTTGTGTCACTAACGATACATGGATACCACATTTCAGCATTGTGGGGTTACTGGTGTACCCTGTGAATTATGTCAAAGTACAGTTTTTGTTATGGCTAATAACTTAAAAACTACAAGGTTTAAACTAAAAATAAAAACGGCGTTAAAATGTATTTACAAAGAACTTTTATTAAACGTGACATTTGACCGGAAGTGAAGATATAGTAGAGATAGAAGTGCTACGCCGTAGAAGTGCTACGATCACGCTACGAAGAGGCTACGAGCCGTATAACGATAACCTGTACCTTACATATTCAATTCAGGTTCTAAAATAAGGAAATGTTTTTTTATTCAAAGAAAAGTCCGGCCAAAAAGTATATTATAAATTAGGGGTTCTATCCAATTAAACAATTAGGTTTAATACTCATTTATTCTCGATAAGATAATAGTTATCACATACATCAGAATCAGTAGACATAAAAAAAATTTGTAGTTTGTTCAAGTTAGATAGGTAGATAGATAACTCTTTATTGAATTACCACACAAATAGAAATAATACAAAAATAAGTACTGGGCTAAAATAAATAAGGCGATACAATGAGCGGCCTTATCTCTGAAAGCGATCTCTTCCAGGCAACCTTCGGATGGAGGAAAATTTACGAAGATACGGAGTGCGGTGTACTTTGGAGGATACATTTATACATACATTCGTAGGTATAATCCAAAAGAATATAATAAACAAATTAAAAGTTTAATCCTAATACGTAAAGATCTTATAAAATAGACTAATATATAGGTATATATGTACATATAGAAAACTGTACCCACACATAAAACACTTATGAATGAATGAATGAATGAAAATTCTTTATTATACCTTACAAGCTAGACATAACAGATTTAAAGAAACAAAACAAATAAAAGTAAGCATAATGGGCGGTCTTATCGCTTAACAAAGCAATCTCTTCCAGACAACCTTTGTATGGAGAGGATCATTGCTTAGTGGAAGATTGGCCGAGGTGTAAAAAGAATAAACTTAATAACAGAAAAAGAAAAATTACTTAACCCTAAATAGTTATATAAATACATATAATATACAAATAATTTTAAATAAATAAATATTGTTGTGTATAGATTGCCGAGGGTTAGTGGCTACGTAGTGCCGTATTTGCGAAGGAGAAAATATAAAACACCAGTCTTGATCAAATAGGCAGCGAGGCGGCGAGGCAGATTTTCTTCCTATTATTCTTCTTTCTTCCTGTTGCTTCCTTTTCCGATGTTGCCCGAGCACTGAATGCTGACGGCCAATAGGCGCCATCTTTTATACTATTCCTCGCAATTTTCTAGAACATTCACTGCCTCACCCCCTTTAGCCTTTATTTATATTTTACATATTGTTTGCTGTATATTACTATATTTATCTTACAGACTATGATTATTAATTATGAATAATACATGCGTCTTCACCCGGCGCCGCTCGGTTTAGAAATGGCGGCGTGCCGTGTCTTCTTTCGCTCTCACACACCGGCACAGCCGGTGTGTGAGAGCGGGGGGCAGCAGTACCGGGCTTTTTTGCCCTTTCCTGCGCAGTTCTTTCCGCCCCCCATTTCTACGGGGGGGGGGTCATCGGGTCGGCTCGCGGAGCCTCAGGTGATTTACTCACGCGTTGCTGGCCGCCCGATGGTCTCTCCGCAGGACGGAGTGATTTGCGGTCGGCTGCTTGGCGCGGATCTAGGTTGGATGGTAAGAGGGGTGGGGGTGGGGAGGGATGAAGGGATGTCGACGTATTCTGGTCGTTTTCTGTGACCAGTTCCCGCGGATATGGCTTACTCTTTGGGGGTCTATCTGTGAGAGGAGCTAGTTCTCGTAGGTGAGAGTAAGCGGAGTTGCCCAGGCGCGCAAACATCCTGGTTGCTAGGCGGCCTATAAATTGGTCTAAGCTCTCAATTTCTAGGTCACGCTGGATAGTGCTGTTCCGGACGTACCGTGGCGCGTCTACGATGGTCCTGAGGCAGAGGCTTTGCTGACTTCGCAGTATCTTTCTGTGGCCATTGGCTAATAAAGCATACCATGCGGAGGTCGCGTATGTAAGGCGCGGACGGACATAGGTCTTGTATAGTCCAACCTTCATTCGGAGCGGTAGGTTGGACTGCAGGACGGGCTTGAGTAGAGCTCGGGTTATACTCGCCAGGCCACGGACGTTCCTTGCGTGTTTCCTCATCGTTAAGTTGTGGTCTAATGTTACCCCCAGGTATTTGGCCGTGTGTGACCAGGCCACCGGCTGTTCCTCCAGGGTGAGTTTGGGTGGTAGGGTGAGCTTCCTCGAAAATGCGACGGCCTGTGTCTTACTCACATTGACACTCAGTCTCCATTTTGTCAGCCAGGCGGGGAGCTCTGTTAGTACCCTTTGCATCTTGGTGGCGGCGTGGTTCAAGTTCATTGATTTGGTACTGTATGCGGCGTCGTCCGCGTATAGGGCTAACAGAGCTTCTTCTGTTTTGGGTATGTCGTCGGTGTAATGTGAGTAACACACTGGGGAGAGGCAGCTGCCTTGAGGGATTCCGGCCCCGATTGGTCTTCTGGAGGAGGTCGCTTGCTCCACGCGCACTGAGAAGCTGCGTCCTTGGAGGAACGAAGCTATTACCTTCACAACCTTCTGTGGTATTGGTGAGGTAGCCATCTTGTAGAGGAGTCCCGCGTGCCAGACTCGGTCGAACGCTTTTTCCATATCAAGAAATACTGCGACAGAGTGTTCACGCCTGTTGTGGGCGGTGGTGAGGTGATGCAGTACTCTACACTTCAGACCGGAATCCGTACTGTTCTGGACGCGGGGGGATGTGAGGATTGATGTGAGTGAGGAGGAGCTTTTCAAATAATTTTGATAGGCTAGGAAGAAGGGTAATAGGGCGATAACTCTCCGGGAGAAGGATGTTTTTGCCGGGTTTCGGGATCATGATAACCCGGCCGGATTTCCAGGGAGTAGGGAAGTGACCGCTTCGTATAATCCCGTTGAAGAGCCGAGTTACGGAAGCGATCATTTTGTAGGGGAAGTGACGGATGGCAGCGTTCGTGATATTGTCCTCGCCGGGTGCCTTCCTTGGCTTTGTCCGACGTATGGCCCGTTGGACTTGCCCGGGAGAGAAGAAAATACCTTCTGCGGTGTCTGCCTCCTGGGTGTCGGCCTTGAGGTTGGACAAAGGTTTCCACTTCTACTGTGTGTGCCGGGTCTTTGTCTGGGTTGGGCTTGAACTGATCCTCAAGGCTGTCTGCGAAGATCTCCGCTCTGTCTTCAGCTCGGTATCTAGGGTTACCATCTTGGTGTCTTAGAGGTCGAATGGGTGTTGCGGTGCTCCTCAGCTGTCGACAGAGTTTGTGGAGTGACGCCCAGTCTTCTGTGGCGTCTTCAATCCTTCTCACCCATTGTCGGGCGTTGTCAGCCTGTAGCTCTGCCTTCACCTCATCGCAGAGAGCGTTCAGCTTGGTCTTCAGACGTGGGTCCCGTGTTCTCTGCCATTGTTTCCTCAGCCTACGCTTCTCTGAGAGGAGTCTGGTCAGGTGTGCTGGGGCTCTGGTCAGTCTGGTTTGCCGTGGTAGTTTTGAGGCTTCAGAGAGTGCCCCTTGTATTGCGCTCGTGATCTCCCCGGCCAGTTGGTCCACATCTGCGGGGTTTTCCACTGGTCTCGTGGGGGCTGTGTTCTGCAGGGCCTCCGAGAACAGGGCCCAGTCGATTCCAGGTCTAGGTGGCGGTGGTTTGAGGACGGCCGGGCTGGTTTCCAGTAACAACAGAACTGGTTGGTGGTCGGACTGTACTTCGTCGAGTAGTACCTCCAGCTTGGGGTAATTCGGTAGGTGTGTGTGGACTGCGAGGTCGATGACATCTGGTGCGTGGTTCTCATTGTCAGGATAGTGTGTAGGTGTCTCAGTGCCTGCGACCTCGTAGTCGTGGGTTTCTGCGTACCGCTGGAGGATACCACCGTCTCTGTTCCTCCTGAGCGAGTTCCAGTTCTTGTGTTTGCAATTCCAGTCACCGGCCGCTATCATCGGGCCTATCGGAGGGGTAGGGAGCAGTTTTCGGAGGTCCGCTGGTGCCAGTGGCGTACTTCCTGGGGGATGGTAAATGGCGTGTATTTGGATGGGGTTGCTGTCAATGCAGATCTCAACCCCCAGTGCCTTCATGGACACCAAATCCAGGTCTGGTAGAGGTTGGTGGACCAGTCTTCTCTTCACCAGGACCATTAGACCCCTGATGCACCTTCCGTCCGCGCTCTGGTCGTCCCTACGGTAGATGTGGTAGCCTGGGAACTTGGGCTTGTCGGAACTTTTAAGTAGGGTCTCGTTAATGAGAGCCACGTCTATGTTCTGCTCTTTCAGGAGGGGCCTCAGAAGCAAAACTTTGTTCCCTCTATCTTTGCTTGTGAGGCTTCGAGCGTTCCAGAACATGACTCTCAATTCCCTACCTTGAAGAGCTTCCCGATCCCGCTGAGCACAATTGGGATCGGGTCTCCCCCCGTTCGCAGGGTTTGGAGGACCTCCTGCAAGATTTGGAGCGCCGTGTCCAGCAACTCCAGTCGGTCGCTGTCGTAGCGGTGAGTGGTGGTCTTCTTGGGCGGTGGAGGTACGGTTCTGTGCGTTTTCCCCCCTTTGTTGAGGTGGTTGCACTACTTGCGGTTGTTGGTGGTGGTCCTCCTCCTGGGGGGCGGGGGCCGGGGCAGCTCCTGGGCGGGGAGTCTGTCTTCCGATCGCCGCCGGCTGAGTGATCCGAGGGGGCTGCGGGGGGCGTGAGGTGGGGGCATCCGAGTCTGACGAGTCCTCCTCCGTGACTCGCACCCGCTTGGTCTTCTTCCGCTTCCTTCTGGACGCTGCCTTTCCAGTCTGCGGGTTGTTGGCGGGGGCCATCAGCGACTGACCAGCAGTCTCTTGTACCGTCGTGGTGTGTAGGGGTGTAGAGCCCTGGGGTAGTACGGGGGTTCGAGCTCTGCTGGTCGTAGCGGAGCGGAGGCGTTCTCTTCTTCCTCCTCCTCGGTGGGGGGCTGCGGATGCGGCGATATGTGCCGTGGTTCCCGCTCTCTTATTCCTGGCCTCCCTCTTATAAACCGGGCACGATTTATTATTAGCTGTGTGTGCCCCCTCACAGTTGGCACACGTTGCAGGCATATCGCGCGGCCTTGGACAGTCGCCCGCGAAGTGTGGACCTCCACACCGTACGCAGGCTAGGGGGCGATGGCAGTTATGACTGCTATGCCGGAAGGCTTGGCAGCGGTGGCATTGGGCGGGGCCCTTTTTCCCCTTCCAACTTTCTATTATAACTCCGGGCATACACAGCAGCTCCGTCACGTTATAAATGTCCGGGGTGAGGTTGGGGGTTTTCTTGAGTATGGCGAAAAAGATGCACCCTGGTCTGCCCTTCGATGGGCGGACGGCCCGAATGGCCTCTGGTTCGAACCCTAGTCGGCGTAGGTCTTCGTCGATTTCATCGGTGGGGGTGTCGGCGGGGAGGCCACGTATGGCCACCTTAAGACTCAGCTCCTCGGGGAGAGCGTACGAAAACCAGACGACCTTTTCCGTGCGCTCTAGTGTCGTCAGGTAGCTCTGTATGGTTCGGTACTCCTCGCCGGACGCTGGCGAGAAGCGAACCCCTTTCCCATATGGGCGTGCATTTGGTGGGTGGCCTAGGCGCTCTTTCAGTGTTTTGAAATGTGAGGCCCAGTTGGGCAGTACTTCAACTACCAGCGGGGGATACCTGACTGTTGGTTTATCAGACTTGGGTGGTGGGGGGGTGGTGGTGGTTGGTGTGGGTAATAAAGGTGAGGGTGACTGTACCTTATGGGTGGGGGTAGATCCTGCAGCCGCCGAAGCGTAAGAGACAGCCTTGGAGGTCGAGGGCTGTTGTACGTCCATCGGTGGTGATGATGGTGGGAGCGGGCGTGCGGGCTTAGGCACGCGCTGCGGGAGTGGCGTGAGGTGGGGTTCGGCGCACCGGCGCTTTACTTCCTCCTCCGACGGGCTGTCTTCGTTCCGTTTCCGACGTATACCTGGAATCGGGGCGTCAGGTATTTCCAGAGTTTTGTGCCTCTCTACTATGGCCGCTTCCTCTGGTGTGGGCGTCATTGGGGCCGAAAGGTTTTTTTCGTCCTCCTCTAGGGCATCTTTTAATACTCCTAGGTATTTTGGGGGGAGGCACTTAGCCTCAATTAGCCTCTGTAGGATAATGTAGCTTCTGTCTATCTCAGTTTTAGGAAACAGAGGCTTCAACGTCTGTGGCGGAGGCATCTTGTCCGCGGAGGTAGGGGTGATCACGGCTGGCACTGGGCGCGGCACTGGGGTGCTGACTTTCTTCTTCCTCTTCTTTTCCAGGAATCGGTCTATCACCTGCCCCACGATCGCGGAGCGTGAACGCGAGGCCGAGCTTTCGCGGCCCGAGCTTGACGCGCGACTCGAGGGCAGGGATGTATCTGAGGATTCGGTTGGTACAAGGGAGTCCTTGCGGGAGCTCCGACCTTCACGGGCGGGTCCTCCGGAAGGGGCGTTAGCGTCTGACATCGCGTGATCACAACACAGTACACTAAACACAGAGTTTTCACAACACAAGACTACACAACCACGTAGTCGGGGCGATCTCCTTCGCGCGACCGGGGACCGGGAGGCGACGCCGGTACCGTGATGCTAAACCTGTTCGGGTCTCGCGGTTCACGGCACTGGGTATTACTTGCCTCGCAGTCCGGAGCTCAAGGGGGGAAGGGGATCCCCGCACACTTTACACAAAACAAAGCGGGCCGGGCTCGGCAGACGTTTTCAACAGAAAACGCTGCCGAGATCGTAACGGAGCGAGTAGGGTCCGTGCGCGCGCGAGACGTGTGAACGCGGCAGGAGACGGAGCCGGTCCATGACGGAGCCGGTCCAAGACGGAGCCGGTCCATGACGGAGCCGGTCCGGCGGCGTGTTTTCGGTGCGGCGCTTTAAATACTACCCTGCCCCCCGCTTCACTACTATATAAACTCGCCCTAAGTGGCGGCCGCGCGTCATTTCCAATTCGAGCGTCGGAGCGGGTGTATGCGCACTCATTTCTACTCTTATTAAATAGAAATGTGTTACCTCCTACCTACATTTACCCATTTTATAGTAAAACAACAAATAATCGTAACTTTATTTGCATCATAACTGAAGAATATTAATCTTATCTAATTATTCCTATTATAATACTTCCAAACGTTTATTCTTATTATTATTCAAGAATTAATGTAATTAACACTAATTAATACTATTCTTTAAGAGATATTAAGACAAACATTAACTAATAATAACTATCTACAAAGTATTCGTAAGACAAACATTAACTAATATTTCCATTATAAAATATTCATTAATCAGCAGTCTCTATACACTTAAATATTATTCTTATCTTTTAGATATCTATTCTTACTATCTATTTACAAACAAGATTATTCTTAAAGTATATTGATTAATATGTAAACGAGGTAAAATAATACAATTTTCATACTATGGTCATGGGTTGCGACGGTCACTACTTGTACCCCTCTCGCCGCATGTAGTCCTTATGATGCTGTCGTGCACATTTCTCCCGCCGTCGCAGCACGCGACTCCACCGGTAGGACGACGATCTTCTTGCATGGTCGGCGCAAGACGTGCCCGTTGCTCGTAGTGATGTCCACGACTCGTATCTCGTTGTCTTCTCCAGGGTAGGTTCTGGTCACTCTTCCTCTTGGTCAGACGTTCCTCGGCAGGTTTGGGTCGCAGATGATCACCAGGTCACCGACCTTCGGGGCGGTCCCGGTGGCTCTGGGCTCCCGCCGGTGTTGGAGCAAAGGGAGATACTCCTTCACCCATCTCTTCCGAAATTCGTCGGCCAGAAGTTGTGCGCGCTTCCAGAGTTGTCGTGCGGATTGCTCCTCTTGAGTGAAGCTGCCCGGTGCTGGCACGTGACTGTTTGGCCCCAGCAGGATGTGGTTCGGGATCAAGGCCTCGGGTTCTTCTGGCGTCACAGCGACATGCGTGAGCGGCCGCGAATTAATGATGTTCTTGACTTCCACGAGGAGTGTGTGCAGGACCTCGTCGCTTGGGTGCTTCTCATGCAGGATGACGCGTAGGGCTTCTTTGACGCTACGCACGAGTCGTTCCCAGGCGCCGCCCATGAAGGGGGAGGCGGGGGGAATGTAACGCCAGTTGATGCGGCGTGCGTTGGCCTCTTCTCGCGTTGCTTCCCAAGCTTCTTGCTGGGCTTCTCTCAATTCCTTATCTGCTGCCTTGAAGCACGTCGCGTTGTCTGACCACAGTTCGGTCGGTTGTCCTATTCTCGCGATGAATCTTCTTAGCGCGGCGATGGCAGAATCCGCACTTAATGATGTCACTACTTCTAGTTGGACGGCCCTTGTCGTGAGGCAAGTGAAGAGGTCGACCCACCTCTTCTCACGGTGTCTTCCCACGGTGACTTCCAGCGGTCCGAAGTAGTCCAGTCCTGTGTAGGAGAAGGGACGCGCGTGATGGGTGAGACGTGCTGGAGGTAGGTTTCCTGTCGAAGGGATCGCGGGCTTCGCTTTTCTCATTTGGCACTGTGGACATCTTCTTATTACGCTCCTCACTGTGGGTCGTATTCTTGTCACCCAGAACCGTTGTCTTATTTCATTCACTGTGGTTTCTACCCCACCGTGGAGCATCTTCTCGTGTACATGTTGCATGTACATTCTTGTATACTTGTGCTGTCCGTCCAACAGGGCAGGGTTGGCTGTTTCCTCCTGTATACCTGGCGTCGCGGCGATTCTTCCTCGTAGGCGTAGTAATCCATCTTCACCTATGTACACGCTCAGAGTGGCAAGGCGGTCCTTTGACGAGGGCGTGTCACCGTGCATTATTCGCGTCTGTATTTTCCTTATCCACATCTACTCTGCTCGTAACAGGTAGCTCGCGTCCAGGCACACTAGTTTTCTTTTTTCTGTTTTCTTGGTTGATGTCGTTCCTTTATTCTTGTCGGTCTTTTTCTTACTGCGGCCCCATGCGGCATCTTTTTCTGCATTCTTTTTAGTCTTCTTGTGTCTTGTTGCAGCTGCTCTGTGTTTCTTGATCCTACACAGATCTATGAATTGTAGCACTCTTCCTGTGGCGCGTATAAGTATCGGCCACTTAGCTATGTTGTCTATGTTCGGCAAGTGTTCGTGCGTCTTTATGTCTTGCGACGCGTGGCATCTTTCTTCCCCAGTTTCTGTGTTGGTGACCTTTACTTCTGTTGGCCAGTCTTCTTCTCGCCGTCTTAGGAACTCAGGACCCTGAAACCATCGGTACTGCGCTGTGAAGTCGCTCGGCGTTTCTCTCGTGGCGTCGTCGTTTTCTTTGGTGGGGACCCAGCGCCACTCGTTCACTTTGGTGAGGTCTTCAATCTCAGCCAGGCGATGTGCGACGAACGTTTTGTAGGCACGCTGTTCCGCTCTTATCCACGCGAGGACAGTGCGTGAGTCGCTCCAATAAGTCTTCCTTTCGAACTCCAGGTCGTGTTCTTCGGCCACAGTCTTCGCTAGTCGCGCGCCTATCAGGGCCGCTTGCAGCTCAAGTCGTGGTATAGACGTGGGCTTCAGGGGTGCGACGCGACTCTTGGCTGCTACCAATACGACGTTCACTGACCCATCGACGTGTTGCGTACGTATATAGACCGCTGTTGCATATGCTACTTCACTCGCGTCGACAAACGTGTGTAATTCTCTCGAAGCCACTGATTGCTGCATGTTGTAACATCGCTGAATGTGAAGTCTTTTTATGGCGCGCAGGTTGTTCAGCCACGTTGTCCAGCGCGGTTGCAGCTCTTCAGGGATTGGTTCATCCCAGCCGGTCCCATATCGCCATGTTTCTTGCATCAGTCTCTTGGCAGGTGTTGTCAGGGGTGATACCAGTCCGTGCGGATCGAACAGCGACATTATCACGCTCAGTGCTTCTCTCTTCGTAGGTGGGCGATTGTTGTACAGCACCTCTGGCGGAGTCTTCTTATCGTTCAAGTGGAAACCGATACAATCTTCTTTCACTTCCCACAGCAGTCCGAGGGTTTTCTCGACGTCGGTGCCACCTATGGGTACTGTAGCGGTTTTGCTGTTCGTGTCGAAGCGACGTAATATGGTCTGTCGGTTCGACACCCAACCTCGCAGAACGAAGCCAGCTTGACGATGAATGTGGTCCACTTCTTTCGATACTTCTATTGCTTCTTCTTCACTCGGGAAGCTTGTGATGTAGTCGTCCATGTAGGGATTTTTCTTTATCTCTTTCACTGCTCTGGGGAATGCTTCTGCGAAGTCTTCTGCGTTCCTATTCATTATATACAACGCTGTGCACGGTGAGGACGTTGCTCCGAAGATCACTGATGTCATCTGAAACTCCTTCGGCTTCGTTTCTCCTCTGCAGTCTCCTCTCCACAGAAACCTCAGCGCGTCTCTGTCTTCTGGTCTGATCTTGATCTGCAGAACATCTCTTGAATGTTGGCAGAGACCGCGAATGGATGCTGCCGGAACCTCATAATGACTCCGGGTATTGACTGCAGAAGGTCAGGGCCGGAGAGTAGCATGTCATTCAGGCTCCTCCCGCGTGATCTTGCTGCTGCATCATGTACCAGGCGTATCTTCGGTTTTGAAGGATTGCACACTGCAAAATGTGGCAGGTACCATGTTTTCCCTTTAGGTGCAGGTGTGGTGGCTGGAGCCGCGTATCCCGACGCGAGAAGGTTGTTTATCCTTTCTTCGTACTTTGTTTTCAAGTCTGGGTCGCGATCTAGTCTCTTCTCCAGCGTCCGCAATCTTTTGTAGGCGTCTTCATAATTGTTTGGGATCTGGCACTCGTCTTCTTTCCACAGAAGTGCAGTCTCAAAACGGCCATTGGGCATTCTTCTGCTTTTTTCTTGCAGAACCTTCATTGCTCGTTCTTCTGGATCGTTCTTCTGTTTCTTGTGTTCTATTCCAAGCGCTTCCAGGTCGAAGAACCTCTTCATCATATGTTCCATCGAGTCTTCTTTAGCCGCTATGGTGGTATGTCCGCAGAAGGCTACTGGTTTCTGATAAGACGTACGGTATCCGTGTAGCACCCAGCCCAGTCGCATGTGAGTTGCGACCGGTTGGTCTTGTCTTCCTGTTCTTATGTCGAGTGCCACTAGAAGTTCCCAGTTGTCCTGTCCTATCAGTATCTTGGGTGAGGCGTCCTTGTAGATCAGCTGGTCTTTGATGTCCCGTAGATGAGTGCAGTCTTGAAGATCTCTCCGTTCTATATTCTGCTTGGTGAACATCAGCCGCTGTACTGTGCGTGCATTGCGCATTGTGTATTCTTCTTCGCTGTATCTTCCCCGTATTTTGATGTCGACTCTCTTGCTATTTTCATGCTTCACTGTCTCGTTCAGGCCCTGCACCCACATCTGATCGCGTGGGCCATCCAAGCCCAGTATCTCTGCCAATCCTTCATCAACGAGAGTGATAGTGCTTCCGTTGTCCATCAAGGCGTAGGTGTCCACTCTTGCTTCATTTTGACCGATGAGTGTTACTGGTGCGATCTTCAGGTAGGCTTGACGGCTTCTGATGCAATAGATGTTCTTCACTAGTTCCACTGCTGATGTCACTTCTTGTGTTGCTGGTGGTGATGGTGATGATGTCCTTCTTGACCTCTTGGTGTAAGAGGTGATGGTGAGCCATCGCGCAGCCGTCTTGTCCGCACTTCTTTGCTCTGCAGGTACCGCGGCGATGCGTGCTTCGTAGGCATCGGAAGCAGATGCGATGTCTCTTAGCCATTTCTCAGCGCTCGTTGACATCTGTGTCTTGAAACTTCTTGCATTCAGGTAAGTGATGACTCTGCTTGCATGCTGGACATTGTTCTTTCTTGGTATCAGTAGCGAAGGTGTGCTCGAATCTTCTTCTTGGATGTTTCTCCTGCGTAGTATTTGTGACGATGTCTTCGGGTTGCGCGTATGCTCCGCACTTGTCAGCCTCTTTATTCAAAAAGCTGGTGAGTTTCTTCAAGTCGGGTACATCTTCTTTGTTCTTCGCGGCACAGTCGTACCATTTCCTTCTCATAATCGGCGTAAGCTTCTCGATGGTAATCTTCACTAACTCTGGATTATACATGTAGTGAATTTTCTTGAGGGCTTCCATAGTAGACACGATGTTAGCCACCTTGTTTGCAAATATACATAGGTCACATGGACTATCGCTGAGTTTTCATAGTGCCTTAATCTTCTGCATCTCGTTCATCGCCAGTGCATCCGGTCGTCCAAATCTTCTTTCCAGAGCTTCCATGATAGCTGCTGGATCCGGTTGGCTGATGAGGAGGCTGCTGATTGCTTCCCATGCTACCCCCCTGACGCTTCTTCTTAGTCTTGCTACATTTTCGGTCTTCGAGAATAAAGCTTCAGTTTCGTAGTAGGCGGCGCGAAACGCAAGCCAGCCGTTACATTGTCCATTGAACACAGGTAACTCCTGTAGGTACTTCGGTGCATCCCTGGTCATCCGTACTGCTTGAGTGAGGGCTGCTGCCAGTGAGGTGACGTCCACGTTCTGTGGCTGACGCGCAGGCCGGGTCTCTTCATGGTCCCCCCGGTGTTCACATTCCTTTTCCTTGTCAACTCCCTGTCCTCGTCCTTTCTGTTCCCCCTCTTCTGGCCTCTTCTTTTTTTCTGGTGGGTCGTTCTTCGTGTGATCCAACCATTCTTGAACTCGACTTGATCGTTCCTCTTCTTCTTCATCTTCTGACGCAGAAGCTGCTTCATCATCGTCGGCGGCGGCGCGCTGTTTTTGTAACTTCAGCTGGGCGAGTGCGAGCGATGCGCATATTTCTTCTAATTTTAATTCGGCCAATTTTTCTTGCGCTTCTAACTCCGATAATTTTCTTCTATGCGCTTCGGAGCGGTGTGACTTGGCGCGCTTCGACGGCTTCAATGTGTTGGAGTCTTCAGCCCGTTGTATCGTGACGTTGGTCTCCGTACTTGTTGTTTTCTCTGTTGACGTCGTGTACTCTGTGGCCGTGGTTTCCGTAGTCGCGGTGCCTTCCGACGTTGTCGCAGATTTTTCTTGACGTGCAGAAGCTGGCGGAACTCTCGCGGAGCTCGTAGTACTTCGTGTCGTCATCCCAGTACTTCGCGGAGCGCTAGTAGCGCCCTCTGTGTTGCCGGGTTCTTGATTCGTCGGGCTTGGTCGTTGTTGTGTCAAGTCGGCGACGCTTCCTTTCTTCGATCGCGTAACAGGCATCTTGAATAATTCGTTCGCAAAAATACGTAGATAACCCGCGCTGTTAGTCTTCAAAAATTATCCGGCTCGAAGGACCATTCGATGTTGTGTATAGATTGCCGAGGGTTAGTGGCTACGTAGTCCCGTATTTGCGAAGGAGAAAATAAAAAACACCAGTCTTGATCAAATAGGCAGCGAGGCGGCGAGGCAGATTTTCTTCCTATTTTTCTTCTTTCTTCCTGTTGCTTCCTTTTCCGATGTTGCCCGAGCACTGAATGCTGACGGCCAATAGGCGCCGTCTTTTATACTATTCCTCGCAATTTTCTAGAACATTCACTGCCTCACCCCCTTTAGCCTTTATTTATTACTTTTTTATATTTTACATATTGTTTGCTGTATATTACTATATTTATCTTATAGACTATGATTATTACTTATGAATAATACATGCGTCTTCACCCGGCGCCGCTCGGTTTAGAAATGGCGGCGTGTTTTCGGTGCGGCGCTTTAAATACTACCCTGCCCCCCGCTTCACTACTATATAAACTCGCCCTAAGTGGCGGCCGCGCGTCATTTCCAATTCGAGCGTCGGAGCGGGTGTATGCGCACTCATTTCTACTCTTATTAAATAGAAATGTGTTACCTCCTACCTACATTTACCCATTTTATAGTAAAACAACAAATAATCGTAACTTTATTTGCATCATAACTGAAGAATATTATTCTTATCTAATTATTCCTATTATAATACTTCCAAACGTTTATTCTTATTATTATGCAAGAATTAAAGTAATTAACACTTTTTAATACTATTTTTTAAGAGATATTAAGACAAACATTAACTAATAATAACTATCTACAAAGTATTTGTAAGACAAACATTAACTAATATTTCCATTATAAAATATTCATCAATCAGCAGTCTCTATACACTTAAATATTATTCTTATCTTTTAGATATCTATTCTTACTATCTATTTACAAACAAGATTATTCTTAAAGTATATTGATTAATATGTAAACGAGGTAAAATAATACAATTTTCATACTATGGTCATGGGTTGCGACGGTCACTACTTGTACCCCTCTCGCCGCATGTAGTCCTTATGATGCTGTCATGCACATTTATCATAAATAAAATAAATATGTAGTTACATACTTATACTTACATTAATAATATTAGAGATCAGATGAATCACGACTCTTCATGGAGATCAAAGTTTTTGAGTCTAGGTTTAAATACGGAAGGTGAGGGGGATTTCCTAATGGAGACCGGCAAGGCGTTTCATAGTCGGACAGCTTGGACGGAAAAGGAGTTTGCATAGAAACTGGTTCTATGTATCGGGGTTTTGAGAAGGAGGTTTTCAGAGGATCGGAGTGTTCGGGAATTTGTGCAAAAAAGGAACTTGAAGCGTTCCTTCAGATAACAAGGCGTGGAAGGATTACGAAGGATGTTAAATAGGAGGGATAGGATGTGAGTATTCCGGCGAAGTCGAATTGGGAGCCATTTGAGTTTATTACGAAATTCGAAGATGTGGTCGTATTTCCAGAGTCCGAAAATAAACCTTATGCAAAAATTTCAAAGACGCTCAAGTTTATTGAGCTGCTTCTCCGTGAGGTCAAGATAGCAGGAATCAGCGTAATCTAAATTTGGGAGAAGAAGAGATTGTGCAAGCGCAATTTTAGTGGCTATCGGAAGAAAGTTTCGCAGTTTCCTGAGCGAACCGGCAGAGGCAAATAGCTTCCGGCTCACAGATTCGAGCTGAGGACCCCACGACATACAGCTATCCATGAAGATGCCCAAATTTTTCACAACCTTTGGGTAGGGAACAGTTACATTATCAAACTGAGTTTGAGGGAGTGTTGTGTAGTTGATTTTCGATAAAGTGCGTGAACTTCCCAGTATGATGATCTGTGTTTTATTAGGATTAACTCTTAATCCATAAGCCTTGCTCCATTCACCTATATAAAGCAGGTTATTATTAGTGACGGTGATCGCATCAGGCAACTCATTAAGTGGAGCCTGGGTGTAAATTTGGAGGTCGTCTGCATAAAGGTGGTAAGATGAAGTGAGTTGACGAGAAATATAATTTAAAAAAGTGCAAAAAGAAGAGGAGATAAGACGCCACCCTGCGGTATACCGGCTGATGTACAACACCAAGACGAAAAAGGAATCGTCACAACGTATCCGTTGCCGGCGTCCGTGCAAATAACTGCGAAACCAGTCAACCACCGATGGAGATATGTTAATTGAGCGAAGCAAACCCAGCAGGATGTCAAAGTCAACAGTATATAACGCATTGCTAAAGTCGAGCAGTGTCAGAATACTAAGGTAGCCGTTCTCCATGCCCGATCTTATATCATCCGTGATCTTAACAAGTGCGGTTACAGTACTATGACCAGGACGGAAACCGGATTGAAGAGAATTGAGCAGGGAATTTGTGATAAGGAAGGAGCTAAGCTGGTTGTGGACGAGACGTTCAAGGCCTTTTGATAGGAATGGGAGAATAATCGGTAAAGGAAGTGGGTTTGGATTTTTTAGGAAGTGGAATATATATGCGCTTCTTTCCACAAAAGTGAAACAGAACTAGTTAGAGTAGAGAAATTGAGGATGTGGCAAATTATTGGAAGTACCTCATCAATAATTGGAAATAACATATTCCGTCTAATATTGTCACTACGCATGGCATTTGAAGCAATTGACAGAATGCTCTTTGTAACATCACTTGCGGTATCACACACTTATATTCTAAAATGTGAAAGTTTGGATGTTTGCTTATTTATTTGTTTGTTTGCTACTCAATCACGTTGTAACGGCTCAACCGATTTCGATGAAATTTAGTATATACGTAGATTATAATTTGGATCACGACATATGCTACCTTTTATCCCATAAATCAGTTCCCATGGGATAAAAATGGGGTGTCAATTCAAGTTGCAACAGCCAGTTTAACTTTATTTCTAGGTTACCTACACATTAAGCAGTGTAACACGTACAAAGTCGCGAGCTATTAGTAAATAAATAACGCTAGGAAGGTGACATCGTCAGTTAGGTAGATAATCTTTACCCTTTTTTTACTAAAAGTTTGAACGCTTTGACCAATTAATGGGTAAAAATCTATGTATAAATTAACGTTACAGTAAACAGATATACAAATTTAATTCATAATTTGTCAAATTACAATAAATATAACCTAGCAAGAACAATGAGGTGCTCCTCTCTCCAAAATATTGTTGTGCGCAACAGGGTCCATAATGAACATATACCAGAATATACCTGAACGCGTTTCCGAACGAAACGCGCGGCAAAATTACATATACAGTTCGCAGAGTAGATTTTTCAGTAAGAAAATGAGCTCAGAATAATTTGTCTAGTGGCATTTCTTACTGTTTCTATGCCGAATCTCTGGTTCTTTCAGGCTACTTCATCCTGAATTATTAAGCGCGGCTGCTTTAACACAAATATATGTTATTTGTTAATAGGTTCTTACACTACCAACACCGATAAACGATTCTGAATTTTAAATAGTTTTGAACTCTCTTTGTGAACTTATTTTTTGTGTAATTACTCGTCAGAGCACTATCAAACAAACAGTTGTGGGAAAACAGTTTTCTTTTTCGAATGGACTAATCTCGCTGTTGTCCTCTGAGGCCGGTGCAGCTTAACTGAACTTTTGGCGAGCGCAGAAGGCGCTCAGCCCTGTGAGTTTTTGATGAGGCAAGTAGCGCAAGGGCACCACTTAGGTACGAACCTCGGCTTAGGCTGATGCCAGGAAGGGAATAGGAGAGAAACGCCCGGGTACGTGCTTGTACCTAGTATAAGCGGCGACTGAAGGGACTCGTCGACCTAGCCGGCGAGGTCGGTGTATCTGTGAAGTGTTTGCTCTGTCTAATGTAGATGACTCAGAAATCTCTTAGTTGTGGGAAAACTCCATATTTCGTGACTTATATATATGTGAGTCCCCACGTGTACTCCCAAATACTTACATTTTGGAATACAATAAACGATTGAGTATTGAGTGTTATGTTATTCACAACTGTATAGGTGCGTAAAAAAAAATCATCTATATAAAATTGATTATAAAATATAATCAATTACCTTATTTAACACCACGCCATTATATTCTTCAAACAACAGTATGAACTATGATCAGTTATTTAGTTAATAAATTTTCAAGAGTTATTGACATAATTAACGCCTGCCTCTATAGATTTTAACGTAATTAAATCATATCGTTGATTCCATTAACAACAGGTTTTGTAATTTCTATGTGGATTTTATTAAACAAATTGATTAAGTACGTGTCGGACTTCTCACAGTGAAATACTTCCGTACGTAATATAGCAGTAGGTACGGCAACGCTTTTAGCAGTTTATGTTTGTACTTTTGACCTTTATTCCACCGTATTGCCTAAACTATTCATCTGATTTTGATGAATGAATGCAATCTCTAAGGTCGTAAAATGGTTCAATGTAAACAATCTACTTCTAAAATAAATGAAACAATGTGTGTTAGATTTATACTACCTAATGTTACACAAGTTAAAGCAGATATAAAAATCAAAGACGAGGAGTTGGCTCTTCTGGGCACCACCGTTTTCTTAGGTATAACCCTAGATTATAAGCTTCAATGGGGCCCTCATATTGATAAGTTGTCGAAGTGACTTAGTTCTGCGGCATACGCAGTCAAAAAGATCCGTCTTTTTACAGACGTAGACACAGCTAGACTAGTTTACTTCATCTACTTCCATAACATTATGTATACGGCATACTGCTGTGGAGGAGTGCTGCAGATATAAACACCGTTTTTGTGCTGCAGAAGAGGGCTGTTCGTGCAATTTATAACATGAGCTCCAGAGAATCATTACGCAATAAGTTTAAAGAAATAAATGTTATGACATTCCCTTGTGACAAAAATATTAATTTGTTTAAGAAAATTAGCGGTAATCATAATTTTAATACTAGAAATAATGATAAACTCGCTGTTGCCACTTTAGACTCCATAAAGTAAATCGTTTAAAGGGCAAGGTGTTCGCTTTTACAACAAACCAAGTGATGTACAAAAATTGACAATTAACAAATTTAAAAACGTAATTATACATAATCTTTATAAAAAAGCCTAATAAAATATCGGATTATGTAGATGATAGAAAAGCTTCGGATTTAAATTGCTCCCGTACCATTTATCCCGTAAATCAGTTCCAATGGGATAAGAATGGGGTATCCAGTCAAGATGAAACAGCGAGTTTAGCTTTATTTCTACGTTGCCTACACATTTAGTAGTGTAACGCGTACGAAGTCGCGGCCAACAGCTAGTACAAATATAAATATGCTTGTAGGGGGTAATCTCTAGACTATTTAAACGACCTCCGTGGTGCAGTGGGCGAATAGCCGGCTAAATCGCAGGAGATAGCGGGTTCGATTTCCGCTACGAAAAATTGTTTGTATGATCTATAGATAGTTCCGGGTTTGAATGTTTGTCTATAAATGATAAGTATGTTTATTAAAAAAAGTGTATAGGTATTCTTTCAGGTCTGGTTGCCACAGTACAAGCTCTGCTTAGGTTGGGGCTAGATAGTGCTGTGAGAAATGTTTAGCAACATTTTTTTATTTATTTACATTTCCAAACGTTTTGATTCAAGGTCATTTTTTCATAAAAGTGAAATGTGTTTTTTTCTGTATCTAGATGTTCTGATAGTGACTACCCTCAGTAACTACTGAATCGATGCTGAACATTTTTGACACTGGTAGAAAGCTCATTATCCCTGAGTGCTAATGTAAATAAAAATGTTATAAAAATTAAAAAATTAATAAAATTAAATTAAATTTAAAAAATCTATGCAACTTTGAATTTTAATTTTTCTGTTTCGTATATTTTCATCTATACCGGATGCTGTACAGGAGTAGGTAGGTTTAGTAGGCAGGTAGGTATTTTCTGGGCACGCGCCGTGGGGGTGACAATATTCCATTACGGCCCCGAAGACCGCATTTAGCCGTACGTGCCTGACAAATACCGACTCACACCGGACTGACTTTGAATTCCGCAAATAGTACTATAGAAACCAAAAATAAATCAGTTGAGATATCTATAGATCGTTTGCAACGGTCTTCAGATGATTCAACCATTTCTTCAGTATTTTAATCATGTAAATATGTATTGTATCTTCTTTCTGTTCTTTACAAATCAAACAATATTTGTGTTATAATTACATAACCCGGCTTGCACAAAGATCCTTAACATATTTAGTTACTAAACATGTTTAAATTTGACTTATTTGTATGATTTTACAACTCCTTAAATCATATTGAGCCGCTAAATACGTTTAGGCATTGTTGCGCAAGTCGCCCCATGATACATGAATTATGTATCATAAGTAAAATGATAAGCAAAACGACATTTTAAGGACGTATTGTTGGAGTTATGAAGGCCACAAGCTTTTCTGCATCACATATAATAGGTACTAATTTTAAAGAATAAAAATGTGTCAAGATTTAGCCAGAACCTTTTAGGCTAGTGTTAAAATAAGTTTATTTGGCCTCCCAATATTGGCTACGCCCTTAAGGGCACACCGGAGGGGAATCGCCCATACAACACGTACTACCAAGATCATTTCTAATTGGAGAATATTTCTACTATTTCATACTTTATTTCATATAAGGTATTATTTTTATTTGAATAGTATTTATCTAGGTTCCCAACCATATATTAGATCAAAATACTTACCTAAAATGAAATAGAAGCGTATCGCATTCTGCATGTTTTTACGTCATAAAAGACCTGTTTTCAACCTAATTGTTTCGCATTAAAAACAACAACATCGCAATTATCCTAGTCATGGAAACATAGATTATATCATCTAGTTACAGAATAATAACACAATGAGAAAAATACAACAAGTTTTCAGTCATCATTTTTGTTATTACGGAACACGGTCAAAATCTAATCAAATTTAGAATCGTTCTATTGCTATCACTGTCGCTCTGCGTGGCTAAACTTCGTCACTAAACAGGGATAACGATATTCAGGCCGAAGTTTTTGACGCGGCCGAATTGAAGTTGTGATCGGGGTTCGCCGGCTGCGTAACATACGCTGTTCGCGGAATATAATGTTCGCGTCGGTGTAAACTCGGCGGGATAATCCTCTCGTCCCTAATAAACCAGCAGGTAAACATTAAACGTTAATACGCACGGAACATAAATTATTAACATTATTATGTTAGCTCTGTCAAGATGGTGAATATGATACGCATTTCAACTGTTATTGTGTTATTCAATACATCTATACTCGTCTATATTAATATTATAATAAGGCAAGGTTCGTATGTTTTTTGTAGGAGGTAATCTCAGAAACTACGGAACCGATTTTTTTTTCACTGATAAAAAGCTACACTATGCCTGCATACACAGGTTATATTTTAATTTGATAAAAATTCATAATTTCAAATAATATCAACTATAAGACGCCCACTGCTGAAAGTAAGCCCTCACAGATTTCAAGAGCCCCCGATCATGTGCAGCCTGCACCCAACGGCTTCCAGCAACCTTTATCAGGTCGTCATTCCATCTAGTGGGGGGCAGTCCTACGCTGCAATTTTCAGTACGTGGTCTATAACCTTTCTGCCCCAACGCCCGTGAGCTCTTCGAGCTACGTGCTCTGCCCACTGCCACTTCAACTTGCTTAACCTTTGTGCTATATCAGTGACTTTGGTTTGTCTACGAACCTCCTCATTTCTGATTCGATATCGTATAAAAACGCATCGGCCTGGGAATGAACTTAGATAACACCAAAATCATGATCGTGCTACCCCAGAGCCGATTGCAGTCGCTGGAACTCCTCTCGAGGTTGTGTAGGAGTATGTCTATCTCTGCGATTGTGTGGATACAATCTTGTTAAAGAAGTAAACCCGCGAAATCAGCTGGACTGGACAGCATGTGGGAAACTTCGTCAGGTCTTTTCGTCACCCATCCCACAATACCCAAAAACAAAAGTATAGAACCAGTGCGTCCTACCTGTGATGACCTATGCAGCCGAGACGTGGATACTTACGGTGGGACTGGTCCACAAACTGAAAGTCGCTCAGCGAGCTATGGAAAGGGCTTTGCTCGGAATTTCTCTGAAGGATAGAATCCGAAACGAGGTTATCCGACAGAGAACCAAGGAGATCGACATAGCTCAGAGGGATAGCAAGCTTAAATGGCAGTGGGCCGGTCATATCTGCCGCAGAACTGATAACCGCTGGGGTAAACGTGTTCTGGAGTGGAGACTACGTTTAGGCAAGCAAAGTGTAGAACGCCCTCCGGCTAGATGGAGGATTTGCGCGCTGTAGCTGGCAAGGATTGGATGAGAAGAACTGAGGATCGGGCTCAATGGCGCACCCTGGGAGAGACCTACGACCAGCAGTGGACTGCTATAAGTTGTAGATGATGATGATGATAAAAACACGCCACTTTACGTCTTCTTAATAGAGCTTCTTACAAGGCCCATAGTGAGAGACCACGTTTCTGTGCCATAAATCATCACTGTTAACGCACTCTGATCAAAGACTTTCGTCTTAAACACCAAAGTGTTTTGAACCAGAAAATTTAAAGTATAACTTTAATGTTTAAGATATTGTGTGTGTGAAATGCTTGTCTGTTTCTAGCCCCTCTTCAAATTACAGTTATCTACTATCTAAAACTTGACAAAGTCACTAAGCATTCCTAGTATAGCCCAAGTGTCCCTGTGCTTTGAATAAATAAGTATGAGTTTAATTATGTTTAAACATACTACCTACACACGATAAACATAACCTTCTCAGTCTGAAAAATACTCACAACTGTTATTGTAAGCGGAATTTCATAATTAATATGTAAGTTGGGAAATTACCGGCCGACTAACCCGGCAATATAAATATGT
The DNA here is from genome assembly GCA_918857605.2 of Philereme vetulata. Classification (NCBI taxonomy): domain Eukaryota; kingdom Metazoa; phylum Arthropoda; class Insecta; order Lepidoptera; family Geometridae; genus Philereme; species Philereme vetulata. The sequence continues at coordinate 6,318,767 of OU975471.1, read as the reverse complement.
TCATGCTTATTATATACGGAAGCTAACTAAAGTATATAATTATACCACGGACTGTTACAAACTACTTACTGCTTTGAATATTTTGTTATATGTTTAAAACTAATATATGTTAATACCAAGCTTATTTACTTCCAAGAACGCCAATTCTACTATCGCGTATGTCTTATATATGATTTGTTAATTTAAGTAGGGTGTACAATAAAGCGATTTCTATTATATTCCTATTTAAATTAATTTGTATTTTTGATTGCAAACGAGTGGCTTGAGGAAAATATACATTGAGTCATTCAAGACAAGTTAATGCTGCTGACTTTGCAGTACTTTCATCGTGTAAATTGATTTTAAGCCAATAAAGCGCTGTCGCGTCACACTGCCACTTGCCACTCTCTTCAGTTTGATAGATGTTGAGGCCTTAGTTTTTTGTGTATTAAAAGGCGTGTATACTCTTTGTAAAGGCACATACACTCTCGCCCGTCAAGATTGCCAAGGCCGTAATCCTTCAAGTATCGCATCACATAACTCGTATCTCTTGAGTAGCAAACAAGTTAACAACTCTGAGTAGGATATGGTACAGTCGCGTTCGGAATCGTAAGTGCCTGGTATTATCGTCTGAGGCACGTATTATTTGAGAGTTTTGTTAGAACCAACTTTTGTTGGACGCGACTTTTATGAGCGACTTTTTCTGCCATATTAATATGGATAGGTTTTTCATCGGCATCAGTTTCATCGAAAATGTATTAAAGGAGCCTAAATTATGAATATTGTTAGACCATCAGGCAATACGCCCTCTTTTCTACATACATACAGTTTATTATTAATAGTTAATATAAATACAAAAGTGTTACTCTTTCACGCAAAAGCTAATGAATGGATTTTTAACGAATTTGGTATGCACTTAGATTATAACCTGAATTAACACATATGCTACTTTTTATTGATAAAACAAGCGTGCGAAGCCGCGAGCGGAAGCTAGTTCTAAATACAACTTTGCATCTGTTGGCACAAACAAACTTGCTTATTTTCTGATCTAAAACAGTATATTCCAGTAAAAGCTTGTAACACGAAGAGAGAGCTCATGCCACAAAAATTCAAGATAGTGGCCCACGAGTTTAATAGTTGGTCTGCCCGTCTATCGGTCTGTGCATTTGACTTTGTGCAAATATTTACTTGTAAAGTTGTAACAACAAGTCTCACAAGTCGCTTCCGACATTCTAACAATCCTTATTCAAGTTTGCAACTAACTTGGTCGCCGCAAGCGACAAAGCCCAACAGAATTATTAGACGTGACGGGAAAGAGTTCCAGTGTTGATTGTTGATTCGTTTGTTAGCACTCACGTTATTTTCGTTGACGAGCTTTCTCACTACGCGTTCTCGTTATTTTCCTGAACTAACTTCTCGCAAGTCGAGACAACATCAATGTTTTTCTTGGAATTGTGCAAACGGTGAAGAAAAACATTGGAGAACAAAGTTGGTTGTTCATTAGCTTTACTCTCGCTTGTATGCAAACATTAAAACACCAATTTTCTCAATGTTATTCGGTCTGCATTCGTCTAAAGTGAATTAAAACCATACGCATACAAATTATAGCAAAAAGTCATACATACGTCTTTAGTAAGTAGGCCAAAATGCAAACTATTTAATTTGTCGTCGATATTTTTTTAAGATCGACATTAGCTAAAAGGCGCCCTAAAGGAGCTAGTTTTGTGGAAATTTCTAGCAACAAATATATAGTATTTTATTTTTTATAGTGTTATCCGAACATTTACGGAAAATTCGAAGATTTTTAAAACATACTTGGAAATTTGAGAATTTGAATTTTATTTTGACAACCTTCTTCGAGATAAATCGTAATTGCTGTACTGGCCAAATACATTCGAGCAGCGGCAAAAGTTGTATGAAAATCCATATCTGTCGTGTAATTTAAAAATGGAACGATCTTGTACTCCGAAACATAGCAACCAAGGAGGTAATTTATCAAAGGTTTTATTTAAATTTCGATTCTTGTTCTTTGTTTGTCATTGATTTTGAAAAGTAATTGTAAGTATTTTTTATTTGATTTTATAACTTAACTATAACAACTAGGCATTGATGGACTTACGTATGTGTGTCTCGACTTCGCCTCGGCCCACATTTACACGTTCGTCCATCAATAGCATCAATGCCTCGTTAGCCGGCCGCTGCAGTAATGTACCTACTATCTAGCCACATATAAATGCCGCCTATGAATATGTATGATAGCCGTAAGGGGGTATGTACTGCCAAAACAAAATATAATACTTTGGGATGTTATAATTTTGACGCCTATGTCTTCTGTATGTCTGTGGCATCGTATCTCTCAAACGGACGGACCGATTCAGACGCGGTTTTTTTAATAGGAAGGTTTTTTACGGGTGGGGAGGGGGTGGTTCTTAGCTATGTCAGTTCTTAACCCCCGACGCAAAAAGATAGGGTCGTTTAAAAATTGTGTATAACTACTTAGTTAAAATGGTATTGGGCGGACGGCGAGAGATGAGGGGAGGCCAACAAGTCCCGTCCACTTTGAAAGTTTTAGAGATTATTTAAAAATCTTATTAGATGTATAGTCATAAAGTTGCGATATTTATCGTGTTACAACGCAAAATTTGTTAGAATCATGTTGTACACTTGTAAAACTGTGTATCACATGTGTGTGATAACCGTGTCAACTTTATTTTACTCTAAAATAATATGCCTTAATACAAAACAAGGTGTGCCATGTGTTGCAAATTGAACTTTGCTGGTCATTCCAGTAATATTGACCAGAAAATTCGATTTGAATTGACCTTTAACGAGCCCTATAAGGTACTTAGCCCTTAAGGGCGCACTATACCTGGGGAGACGATAAATCGCTTATTTTGAAACAATGTTTTGTTCAACAAATTTTGTGATTTCAATTTGTAATTCATATATGTTATAGTTAAGGATACGTGCTAGAGCGCCTGTGTTGTGAAAACACGATTCCGCAAAACTGTCTCGATAGAAAAAAAATCCAAAGATGACTCCAAATTTATCTTAAAACCATTCTTATGCGATGAATACTACAATTTAGATCTTGAAAAATTGTACAGTAATTTTACACAACATAAATAAGGGCACCTGTGTTTTAAATTTTCAAAATACGTTTTGATTTTATCATGAAATGAAAATATCTAAGTTTTGCACTAATGAAACCATTCGCTCCGGACGCCCGTTTCGCGATTCAGTCTGGCCTCGGCTTTCAGACGGGGTACCCGTGACGCTTGTCGCTCCAAACGAACTCGTAATTCTTAGGTAGAATTTATATTTAGTTGGTTTTTGTAAAGACGCAGTAATGAGAAATAAACACAACAAGATAATGAAGGGACTGAATGATAAAAAAACCGGCAAACATATGAACCACGCCGAGATAGGACGTGCAGCGGCGCGCGGAGAAGCGGGGGTGAAATTCAAGTTTGGGCTGAGGTATAGTCAACTCTTAAAAGAAAAGGAACTTATCAGCGATGTCTTAACAGCCAGTGGCGTACATGACGTACCTACATGTAGATAGTACGTCAGGCTCTCATATTTTACGCTGTTGATACAGCTGCGGTGTTCTACAAGTAAAACAATATGTACACAGTCACGCGATGCTTCATAATTACAGCGTCTGTAACCATGATTGATGTGTTTTCCGCATCGAGCCGCGCCGCTGTGTCCCCGCGGTTTTGCAGTTTGCCTGAATTTTAGAATCTGTCAAATTTATTCATTGAATTTACTGCTGCCTTCTTCTAACCGCTGTCTGTCAGATTTATTCCGTGCTTCACGTCTCCATTGCTTACCAGCTGCTGCTTTTATATGACTTGATATGATGTAGGACCTGTCTTAGGCTTTTTGGTCTCCAGACCGCGCTCAACTCTGTTATGTTGTAGTTACATTTATTATCAGAACATCTTATAAACCGCCCATTGCCACTTCAACGGCTTATAGCTAGGACTACGTTTATGCATTGCAATGCAGGCAGCCTCTTGTATCATTTCTGCTTTAGTATATAAATAAATATTTGTAAATATTGCTGGACATTACACACAGCGCTATCTAGCCCCAAACTAAGCAGATCTTGTACTACAAGTATTTTATGAGTTATCTGGTTCCCATACCAGATAACTCATATAATTATATGCTTTTTTTGTAAATACATACTTATAAAATAAAGAATAGCAACCAGATCCAGAGACAACATCTGTACATCGTGCAAACGTTTGTTCCGCAGCGGGAATCGAACTCGCTACCTCCTGCGTCTTAGCCGGCTATTCGCCCACTGCGCCGCAGAGGTGTTCCTACAGAGTAGGTATATGGAGCAATAGATTGCAACGATCTATAGATAGCTCCACTTTTTCTTTTTAAAATAACATTGTTATTCCTTTTCTTATCTCTTAAGAAAAACTAGTCCGCGCAAAGAAAAAATGCAAATGAACACATTTATTTGACACAACATACACATGCCTGTAATAAAGCATTACCTCGTAGGTCATTCCCCTTAGGAATGTATACTAACTAAGAAGCTAACAAGTATAACTCCTTGTGTTCTTGTAATTACACCCCATACCCTTCAAGCTGAAACACAGAAATTCTGTTTGGCGGCATAAATAGATATAATGGTAGTTTTTTCCCGAGCGAGTCTATTTTTACAAATAACTCTACTACCTCTAAAGTCAAATAGGGCGAATGCTTTTTTGATTAACTAGGTTGTAGGGAAATATTCTTTGTTGAGAGATAAATTTAATTTGTTACTTGGAAATGCACGTGACTCACTTTAGTATAAATTTATTTGTTCTTGGCGTTCTACTCACGTTGGTTATTTTCTGTATCTACTGTATCTACTTTCTCTGCATAGTAATCATACAGGCTGCTCTGAAATATGTGTGTTAACCTGAAAACTAAGACACATACAAGATAAATCTTGAATGATTTTTCAAATACGATGATTTCATTAAAGAATCATTTGGTAAAAGTCAGATTTCAGTAAAAACATTTGCATCAGTTGTTTTAAGTAGCTTGAAAATTACCCGGAACCGGAAAATACAAGTATGAAGATACAAAATACAATATTTTAACTATTTTTATTTAAAATACAAATTACAAAATACAATCAGGTATTAGGTACTTGACAATTTGACATACAGTACAGGTGCAGTGTTGCCATTCCTTACAAATAGTTACGAAGACTATCGAGCGCTATATCCTGTAGAACCCACCATTCTTAAGATCACTAAATGTATTTATGTTCAGATGTATTTCAAAGCCTTAAATATTCGAAATACTAACTACAAAATACTTCAGCGTTAAGTATTTGAAATACCAATTACAAATTATATTTTTACGAAGTAATTAAATTACAAATACAAAATACGTATTTGCAATTCAATTTAGTATTTTAATTACAAGTAATTATTGAGTATTTAGTATTAATTTATAAGTAAGTAAGTAAGTAGGTATTTAGTATTAACACACCCCTGACGGGTGTTTAAGAACCATTTGAATAACTAATCATTTACACTTAAACTATATTAATATGATTGTATTGTGTTGTACTCGAAAAACTCGCCATCAAGCAGCGTCTTTCTTCTACTGTGCAATCTCACATCCACTTCTTCGGGTACGTGTCGCGACGTGGTGAGGGGTCCATTGAACGCCTTGTGGAGCAGGGGAAGATTGAGGGTGCACGACCATACGGTGGATCACCAATGAGATGGACGGACCAAATAAAAGCTTGTCGGTCCCCTACACGAGTGCACCAGAAAAGCGGCAATACGAGAGGAGTGGCGAAGGATTGTCAAGCGCGCCCTCACCGAAGTGACGACCACGACTACTCTGCGACAGTGTAACGACTAAGAAGAAGAATTGTATATACGTGTTGTTTAAATAAATATTTATACTTATACATAGGCCTCCCCATAGGTGTCCAGAGCGACAGATCTTTTGCGGCCTTCCCCCAACGGCTCTCAGCATCCCTTATCAGGTCGTCTTTCCATCTCGTACCATCCTATGCTGCGCTTTCCAACGCGTGGTCTCCACTCTAGAACCTTCTTGCGCCTACTGCGGTTAGTTTTTCAATCTACGTGCCCCAGTATGTGAGCAAAACAAATGGATTAAAACTAATGTAAAGTTAATATTCTTTTTTAGTTAATATTCTGGGCTAGTAGTAAAATTAATTATTTCAAAATAGCACAAAGTTTAATGGATTCCGTAATCTGGCAATAGCAATGGTTATTATTTTAATTATAACTTTAAATCACCAAGAAACTCAATCGTAACAAACATTCCAGTTTTAAATAACAAAATATCATTTCAATCGAGTTGAAAATTTTACGAAATAAATTAATTAAAAAGATAAAACATGATGTATTTTTTCAGGAAAATTTACCTCAGAAGTCTAATATTAACGTTGTAACATTTTTTGTCTTTGATGTTTGAGGATTGCTTACAGAGGCATTAAGTAAAGCAACATAAATCTCTTATTCATAAAATATCCTAAGAGCTTTCATATGTAGGTATACTATATGTAGGATACGGCAATTTTTGAAGCAATTTTGTTATCAGCCTAATTTACAAACGAGATACAGCCGGGATTTATATTTAGATGGTAAAAGTTTGGATAGGTTAGAATCGGACAAATCTAGCAGAATTTTCGGGCAAGGAATTTCACAAGTTGAATACCGCCTCCGCAACCAATAAACAAAGCTGAAATTGTTCCGCAGCGGGAATCGAACCCACTACATCCTGCGTCTCAGCCGGCTATTCACCCACTGCGATCATAAGGATAAAATTGATGTTTTTCTATATATTATAAGTATGTATTTACGAAAAAAAAAGTATATAAGTATTCTATCAGTTATCTGGTTCCGATAGTACAAGCTCAATAGTACAAGCAAATACAAGCAAGTAGTTTGGGGCTAGATAGCGCTGTGTGAAATGTCCAGAGCCATATTAATTATTATTATTATAAATTAAATAAAACACAAATAAACATAAAACATAGAGCAACAACTTCATTCTGCGATAAGACCGCCCATAACGATTACATTTATTTGTTTATTTCTTTAAATCTGTTGTGTCTAGCTTGTAAGGTATAATATTTTTTTTTTTTTTTTTATAAAGAAAATTTTACATTTATTCATTCATTCATGCATTCTGCAAATGCTAGGTCATTCACATTTAAATACTCGTAGCTAGCATGTGCAACGGTAAGAGCTTGTTAAAAATATGTAATAGTGGAGTGCAGCTCGACTGGGGGTCACTAGTGGCTTGCCCGACTCGCTGGCGTTCGACGCTCGTTATCAGGCACCGAGACACCTCAAAACTAGATATAACTTAGATTCTACATTCACTATTTCGTGGCACATATTTAGCACTCTTTTCAGACATGTTTTTCAAGTTATATAATTTATCCTTTTTTGTCGTGGTTATGAGCTCTCTTCCAAATCCATTCTGTGTCTGTCTTACAGTCAGCGATTTTACCCAGGTCTGTGATTTTACAGATGAAACCACGCACAACCGACGGCCAAAGACAGCCCCGCACCGCACCAAGACTCTTCCCACGGTGCGTGTCTGTCTGTGTAAATAAATAAATAAATATTGCTAGACATTTTACACAGCGCCAGATATAGAATACCTACTTATATATTTTTTTTGGAAATAAATACTTGTAGTTTAGAAAAACAGCCATACCGAGAACAAAATATCTGTAGATCATGCAAACAATTGATCCGCGGCGGGAATCGAATCCGCAAACTCCTGCATCTCGGGCGGCATCTGAGATTAGAAGCCATTTTGTCGTTTGTGCAAAAGATAAATAATCGCTGCGGATCCGATAAACCGTTACAGGAGAGTCTTCGATACCAGGAACGTGACTCTTTTCATGGTGCGTCGTCTGCCGGCTTGTCTGCGTCCATCTGCAGTGTCACAGACCATGGACAGACCTTTACTCGATGTTCCACCATTATTTGATTAATCTGTGCCTGAGTCTGAGTGTTAATTAAATAAATAAATAAATATTTCTGAACATTTCACACAGCGCTATCTAGCCCCAAACTAAGCAGAGCTTGTACTATGGGAACCAGATAACTGTTAGAATACTTATATACCTACTTCTTTTTTTTGTGTATACTTATAATATATAGAGAAACAACCAGACCCGGAACAAATATCTGTAGATCATGCAAACATTTGTTCCGCAGCGGGAATCGAACCCTCCTGCGTCTCAGCCGGCTATTCGCCCACTGCACCACGGAGGTCGTCAATTAAGATAAGATAAGATAAGATAACTCTTTATTGTACACCAAAGTAAAATACAGAACATAATTCTTACAAATAGATTTAGTACAATGGGCGGTCTTATCGCTAAAAGCGATTTCTTCCAGACAACCTTTGTATGGACAGGATAAAAATGTAACACATGACGGCGGTGCATCTATATAAATTTAAAAACATATCTACATACTATAAACCTAAATTACCAGTAATAACACAAATTTAATTTAAATAAGCAACTCTAAAAGTGGTTATGATGAATTAACAAGCAGCTACAACTTCAACACAAGGACAGATAATGGGTGTGCACTTTTGTTTTAAAATTACTAATAGACTTGGATGTTCTTATAAAGAGGGGCAAAGAGTTCCACAATCGTACGGCTGTTACAGTGAAGGATCGACTATAAAACTCTGTCGTATGGACAGGAGTTTTAAGTTGGAGGGAACCTGAAGAACGCAAATTGCGATCATTAGCCTGGTGGAGAAACTCAAAACTCTCCTTAAGATAGAAGGGAGAAAAAGGGTTAAATAGGATGTTATACAAAAGAGACAGTATGTGTGCATTCCGGCGAAGACGGATGGAGAGCCACTTGAGCTTTGTGCGAAAATCAGAAATACGGTCATACTTGCGCAAGCCAAATATGAACCGAATACAGAGGTTTTGAAGGCGCTCAAGTTTGCTCAGTTGGGCTTCAGTGATGTCAAGATAGCAGGCGTTGGCGTAGTCCAAGATTGGAAGTAAAAGGGTCTGTGCAAGCGTAACCTTGGTAGCAGTCGGCAAGAAGTTACGAAGTCTCCGTAAAGATCCAGATGATGCAAATACCCTGCGGCTAATTTCATTGATACAGGGAACCCAGGTTAAACAGGTATCCATCTGTATTCCTAGATTTTTCACTGACTGGGTGATGTCTATAGGGGTTCCGTCAAAAACTATGGATGGTAGTTGTGCAAAATTGATTTTGGAGATCTGTATGGAGCTACCAATTATAATGGCCTGTGTTTTGTTTGGGTTGACTGTAAGGCCAAAGGATTTACTCCAGTCACATATCCGGTCAAGGTCAGTATTTAGTAAGCTAATGGCTCCGTCAATATTTTCAACTGTAGCTTGAGTATAAATTTGCAAGTCATCTGCGTACAGGTGGTAGGAAGAAGTTAAATTTTGTGAGATAGAATGAATGAACATAGCGAATAGGAGAGGGGATAAAACGCCATACTCAGAAGTAGGTCGAAGTCCACATTATTGTATGTTTAGTACAGAATGCGGCTGTTTATTCAATTCAATTCCATGCGTTTAATTAAGATTTAGCACAAAATTAAATACAAAGTTCCAATCGTTTGGTTTGGTTGCGTAGGCACGATTTAAAATAAACCTTGAAATTATAAATGTATGAATTATTTGTATGTTATCAACGAGTATATTTGTATGTTATCAACGAGTATATTTGTATGTTATCAACGAGTATATTTGTATGTTATCAACGAGTATATTTGTATGTTATCAACGAGTATATTTGTATGTTATCAACGAGTATATTTATATGTTATCAACGAGTATATTTGTATGTTATCAACGAGTATATTTGTATGTTATCAACGAGTATATTTGTATGTTATCAACGAGTACATTTGTATGTTATAAACGAGTATATTTATTGTATGTCACGCCTCTTCTTGTTTTTGCATCGCCCAGGGAAACTGGTAGATGGTGTATTTATTTATTAAGTATACTACTAGTATTAAGTGCTTCTAGCTCTTCCATATTTTGTGTTAAAAACAAAACTCACTTTAAAAGTCAGAGAAAAACAAAACTGATAGATGTACAAACAGGCAAGACTGTGACCTATTTTCTATTTACGAGTATCATCTTATTAAAATATGATTCGTAGCTCAGTAAGTTTATATGAGGTAACTTGCGCAAGGCCAGCACTTAGGTATGAACCTCGGGTTGGGCCGTTGCCGGGTGGGGTGGGGGATAGGATTGAAACGCCCAGGTACATGTCTGTATCAATATTGAAATCAATTTGTCAATGAGAAAGTTATCCCATCAAAAACATAAATAAAAAAAATATATATTGCTGGACATTTCACACAGCGCTTTCTAGCCCCAAACTAAGCAGAGCGTGTAACATAAATAAAAAAATATATATATTGCTGGACATTTCACACAGCGCTATCTAGCCCCAAACTAAGCAGAGCTTGTATTATGGGAACCAGATAACTGATATTGTATATGAGTATGTAAATACATACTTATAATAGAAAAACATCCAGACCCGGAACAAATATCTGTAGATCTCATGCAAACATTTGTTCCGCGGCGGGAATCGAACCCGCTACCTCCTGCGTTTCAGCCGGCTATTCGCCCACTGCGCCACGGAGGTCGTCAATTCGAAAAAAGAGCCAAGTTCAATATTATGATATATGCCTTGGTTGTTGACTTCAACGACAAAAGAAGTGAGATTTAAATGGGTGCCAAGTTCAATGGTCAGTCCTCCAATTTATTTATAACAACATAAACTATTATTTCTTCTTATAACTTTAGAATTATATATGAAGCCTAAAGTCTGACTTGGCTAATTCTCATATACGAATTATTAAAACAGTCAAGGAACAGCCCTATGTTCAATGGCGAGTTCTATCAGCAAGCCAAATTTTCGGAAGAATTAAATGAGAACTTACAGCTTTAGAACTTGCGAAGGCATTTGATTCGTATTCCAAAACCAGCCAAGTCAGACCTTAGGCTTGAATATATTAACCTAAGTTACGAGAAGAAATATTATTTTAAGTTGTTATAAAATATTTTATATCCTAATAATATTATAAACGCGAAAGTATGTATGTATGGATGTTTGTTACTCTTTCACGCCGGAACAGCTGAACCGATTGCGATAAAATTTCATATGTACGTAGATCATAACCTGAATTAACACATAGGCTAAATTTTATTGGCAAACTACGCGTGTGAAGCCCCGGGCGGAAGCTTGTGTAACATAAATACATTTCAAGACTGACCACTGAACTTTGAACATTTAGATCTCACTTCTTTAGTCGTTGAAGTCAAAAACTAAGGCATATATTTTAATATTGAACTTGGCTCTCCTTTCACATTTATGTTTTTGATGGGATATCATTACTTTTTGTACAGTACCTAGTACAGGTTTATACAGTAGGTACCTATTCATGTGCCATGATGACCACGACCACTCTGCCAAGAGTGCTATGACTAAGAAGAAGAAGAAGACCTATTCATAATATAATTAATACCAAATGGTTTTTATTAATCTACTGTATTATCCTACGTTTACGACTTTTAATTGTCTTTTTTGTGTAATTTTCTATCAGCAATCAATTTTGATTGCAGATTCTTACATTACAGACACTATAAGTATTTCTGATAAAATCAAATAATTGAAAAATTATAATAAAATTTAAAAAATTTACTGGTTTCTGAAATATTTCTTTGTATTCGTCCAACTACCTATCTGTATGCCAAATTTGAACTTTCTAGGTCATCTGGAACTAGGTTAAAGTTCTGATCTATCTGTACGTCAGTCAGTCAGTGATAAAAATGTCGATTTTTTGACGTTAATATCTAAATAACCGTTTGAGGCGTGTTTATGAAATTTGGAGCACATATTGTATCTCGCAAGTCTCAATATATGAGCCAATTTTGACATGTTTATGTGAAATATTTTTTGAGTTATGATTTGGTCAAAAGTGGCTCCAAATGGTACGTGTAATATTACACATGGTGCCAATCGCCAGTACTGTTAGCTTGAACTTGGCTTGACACGCTACCGCGTGACTAGATAAGCCACTTCCCGCCTCTCTACACCTGGGTATTGTGTCAAGTGCAGAGACCGTCGCGGTAATCATCGGATGACTGATCCCGGCCAGGCAAATACTTGTCCCACTATTGATTGAATGGCTTCCCTACATTGCAGTTGTTTGTAATGAAGCCACTGTTTGAGGACGATACGCTACTACCTAGTCAGAATATTTAGTTAATATAATATTTATTTATGTTTAGCAGAATATTCCTTAACTATAAATCATTACATACTTATTATCCATGTTTAGGGTTTCGTAGCCAAATGGCAAAAAACGAAACCCTTATGGATTCGTCATGTCTGTCTATCTGTCGGTCCATATGTCACAGCAACTTTTTTCCGAAACTATACGAATTATACTCTTGAAACTTAGTAAGTAGATGTTTTCTGTGAATCGCATTAAGATTTTCACACAAAAATAGGAAAAAAACCATAAATTTTGTGGGTTCCCCATACTAAGACTTGAAATTCAATTTTTTTTTCATCAAATTCATACGTGTGGGATATCTATGGATAGGTCTTCAAAAATGATGTTGAGGTTTCTAATATATTTTTTTTTCTAAACCGAATAGTTTGCGCGAGAGACACTTTCAAAGTGGTAAAATGTGTATAAGAAGAGAAGAAGCAAGAAAAATATTTATTTTGTGTCCATTTTTACACTCTACGAATACAACAATTATACTTATACCTAATACAAGACTACAAAATAGGTCGTCACTCAGCGGTGTGCCACTGTAACATATAGTTACTGTAGCGCTGGTATTATGTGACGCCTTTAGTGCGTGTGAGCAGCAGAAAATAGAAACACGCGTTTACAATATTAATTAACATATGAAAGTATACAAGATTCACAAAAAACAAAAAATTAAAGTTTAAATAAATATTTTTACACAATAACTACTAAACATTGCACATACCTAACTTATAAAGCAAGACAATTTATGAGATCAAAACTAAACAATAAATATAACAGTAAAATAAACAACAAATTTCTGCAAATAATAAAATAAATAAAATATTGAATATTTTGTGGAATTATTAATTTAACATACAGAACAAAAGTAACCTTTGCAACTAAATCAAACTAAATGTAGGACCAGAACGACTACCTGTTGATGGAGTAATTTGTGAAAGCAGTAGAATTTTCTTGAGTGAAATTTTAAAAAAGTGAACCGATTTTGCGTTTCGAACTGGTGGTGGTAGATTATTCCAGCATTTCGTGGCAGCATATCGGAAGCTACCACGAAAAGCAGTCGTTCTGTGGCGTGGACAGATTAAACGAGTGACAAACCGTACGTGACGGTTAGAGAATTCAAGCTTGTCATACAGGTATGAAGGCTGCTGATTTATAACAATACCAAAAAGCAAAGTCGCGAAGTGTAAATAACGTCGTGATGACATATTCATCATACCGTGTGCACATATGTATGGCGATATGTGAGCCCGCCGCGGAACCGAAAAACAAAAACGCACACATGCGTTTTGAATTCGCTGTGCTAATTTTCTTGTACGGGCCAGCAGACACTCACCGAATACGTTGTCAACATAATTTAGCTTGGACAGAATGAGCGACTCGCACAATAAAATACGAAGGTCAGTGCTCAGGAACTCCCGTACTCTATACAAAACTGATAGCCTGTAGAAACAATTACGAACTGTTTGGTGCATGTATTTTTCAAAGTGTAGCTCGCCATCCATGAGAAGACCCAGATCACGTGCTTCAGTAACGCATTCGATCAAATCTCCCTTGATATGTACCTTGGAATCCTGAGAATGGATTTTATATTATGTTTGGATCCAAGGACAAGGAATTTAGATTTTGTTGGATTTAATACTAAGCCATTAACCTCACTCCATTCTACAATACGATCCAAATCTCATCCAATCTACTGATTGCCACCTCCATCTCATCAGGCTTGAACGAGACATATAACTGGAGGTCGTCAGCGTAAAGGTGGTATTTACAGTTTAGAATAGTTGAGGTAATATCTGCACAGTATAGGACAAAAAGAATTGGGCCAAGAATAGATCCCTGAGGAACTCCACGAGCAACGGGCATGGCAGCTGAAACAGAGCTTGAGCCATCTGCATTGCGAAGTTCAACCGATTGGGAACGTTCACCAAGGTAGCTCGCAAACCATCTTGTAACTCCGGAATCAAACCCGTAAAAAGTAAGTTTGGAAAGTAAACGCGTTGTATTGATGGTATCAAACGCGCGCGAGAAATCTAGAAGTGTCAGGATGGTTCCTTTGCCAACATCTTGAGCAGCTAAAACATCGTCTATAACATCCAGCAGCGCCGTTGCCATGATGTGCCCCTTTCTAAATCCGGATTGCCTCTTCGGAATGATTTTGTTCACCTCCAAGTAGGTGGAGAGTTGTAGACACACAGCCTTCTCAATAATTTTAGATAAAAACGGTAAGATACTTATTGGCCGTAAGTCTTTGAATTCAGTTGGGTGATTAATTTTGGGAATTGGTCTTACTATTGCCGTTTTCCATGAAGAAGGGAAAACTCCCTTCTCCATACTGTGGTTTACAATAGTCGTTATAAGAGTAAGCGTTTGAGGTAGGGTAAGCAAAATCATGTCCATTGAAATAGCATCAGCACCCACCGCATTTGAGGAGAAAGATTTTATTATGTTACCTACCGCAACTTCGTCAACGGAGTGAAGATTGAAAACAGAAGGACTATATCTATGATATTCATAATAAGTTAACTCTGAGATGTTTATATTATTATCACCAGGAAGCGACAGAAATTGCTGATTTATTAAATCTGAATCCCGCAAATGCGATGGAAGGTCTGAGATCTTCGGTTTGAAGTTAGACACGTTTTGCTTGATATTTTTCTACATAGGACGTGGTTTACCTGAATTTAAATTGATGTTGTAAGCGAAGTAAGCCTTTTTCTCAGCATAGAGAGCTCTGTTTATTAAAAGCTTTAAATCTTTATAATACTTTTTATGCGACTCAATACTAGTTAGGCGGCTTCTAGCATGAGCTTTATCGCGAGTCTTCATCATTTCTTTTATATTGTATGTTATCCAGGGATATGAATGATCTTTAATAAAAAAATTCTTATATGGTGCGTGTTTTTCAAATAAATTAAATATATAGAAACTAAAATCGTCTACCATTTTATTAACATCGTCAGATATTATTTTGTTCCAATTGATCGCGTTAAGGTCATCGTTAAAATTTTTAGAATCAATATCCTTCAGCGGCCTGTAAATAATCCATTTTGGCGCAGTTTTGTCTTTTTTGATGCGAAGTCAGCAAGAAAGAAATGAGTGACGGCTAACATCGGGTATATGGTCTACATCGATATCCATTAGTTTCACATTTGAACATAACAAGTCTATTAATGTGTTACTAGTGTCTGTGAAGTGAGTAGGGACAGTAACATACTGATCGAGACCCATACAATTTAAAAAGTCCTTAAGTCTTTTAGAATAAGGAGTATTGGGTTCTAAGAGATCTATATTAAAATTCCCAGTTAACACGACATGAACAAATGCAGAGAGCGAAGCTACGGAGTCCGTAAGCGCATCCAAAAAATTATCTACATTTTGCCACGGTGGACGATATGCGGTACCGACAGCCAGTTTAAGCCCGTTTACAGTAATACTAAGCCACATCTGATCGATTGGGGCTTCCGGATGAGCGATAAGGCGAGCGTTTACGCCGCGCTTGAGATAGAGTCCAACGCCTCCCGCCCCCCCTCTACCCTGTAACTGCTAGAATAAAAGAATGATAAAACTAAAACAAATATATGATGAATGAAAACTTCGACAGAAAATTGGTTTGAACGAGAGTAAGTAGTTTTTTTAATACGTCATAAATCGTAAACCGAAATTTACCTTTCATATAAACAACTCATATATAAAAAAGTTACAACGAACTACAAGAAATTTTATATTATGTTACTTGCTGCTACGGAATCCTTCATGGGCGAGTCTGACTCGCACTTGGCCGCTTTTTTTAAATAAATTATAGGCTAGGGTTTGTTCACGATATCGATGACCCCCAGGTTGTAACTAGTCGTGCGCCCTGAACTGAGACCTCGCTATGCCCATGTCACATACGTAACGCTTACATATACTATAGAAAAGAAATGAATACACACGCTTCTCTCATTGAAACCAATATATTAACAACCCCTCCATTGATTCAGCTCATATACTTACGAGCAAAACTTCATAGCACCAGCTATGAACAGCTATTGAACAGGTTGTTAGTCATGCTCGAACAAACATACATGCAACAAAAGCAAAGTTACCCAAGTTGCCACTGAGATCTTCACTTGCTCGAATCAATTATCAGGAAACACAGTCTCAGGCAAGCCGTTTTACTAATTAACATTATGTTATATGACATTGAAATGTGTAGTTCGTCTACATCAGGGATCCCCTAACTATTTTGGACAAGTGCCCCCTTTTCCAAAATGAACTGTTACCTCAGACCCCCATGGCCAAATTACCTACTTTTAAGATCAACCCCCTTATTCATAATGGTGCGCTAACTTAAAACAGCTGATACAGAGTGTTATTTTTCATTCTGACTTAGGTCAATAGAAGAAGACAGAATGAGAATTAGCAATGCTTTAAATTAGTTAGCGGACTATTATGAATAAGGGGGATGAACCTAGTGACTATCTACCAATCTAGCTACATCCGGTTCAATATTGGTGAGTTGTAGCCTTAAATCTCCACGTTCGTTGATTTTTAAACGGTTTCTTGGTTTCGTCAAAATGTTTGTTACCACACTGAAGCTTTTTTCAACTAGGTATGATGATGGAAAAGCGATAAGGTATTTTTCAGCAATGTTCCACAATGTAGGATACTGTGTTTCAATGTTGCGTTGCAACCAGAACTTCTGATGAACTTCTGAAACTTCTGCCTGAGTTGAACTTCTGCTTAAGCTCTTCGTCTTATCACATTGGCTTCTTCTATGGCTGTGGTATTGTACGGATTTATTATCCATTGAGGAATTTGTAAATTTAAAAGATCCTCAAACCTCTCCGTAAAATCCTTGTGTAATGCGTCCAAGTGAGTAACATATAATAAAATGTCATAATTTTGAAGCATTTCTGGTAATTTTGACAAATGCGGAAACTGCGAATATTCTTTTTTGCCTAATATTTGTTTATAAATGATTAGTTTACCCACGAAGGCCGATATTATTGATTTTGTTTTAATCAAGTTAAGATCGTCACCCTGCAGCTGCAAATTAACTTTGTTGAATATTCCAAAGATATCAGTCAAGTAATAAATATCTGTTTTACAATTGTTCAGATTTTCTTTCAAATTCGGATCTTTTTCTTGTAAAAACTCCAACACAAATTCAAAAATACCTGAAAATCTTTCTAAGCAAGAGCCTCTTGATAGCCAGCGAACTTCAGTGTGCAGAAGTAATCGAGTAAAGACTTCCTCGTTTTCCTCACATAGCTGAGCAAATAACCGAGAGTTCAAAAATTGCTTCGAATCTTGTTGATAGCATTTATTACATATTGTAAAGACTTATGCAATCTAGGACTCAGCTTTTTTGCTACTAAATGTTGCCTGTGAATCACGCAGTGAATGACCAGTACATCAGGCAGTTGTCGCTTTAAGTGAGCTATAAAACCACGATGACGACCAACCACAGACGGTGCACCATCAGTCGCAACAGAAACAATGTTTTTCCATGGAATAGCTTTGACAGTAAAAAAATGTTCCACGGCCTGAAAAATCGTAATTCTCCTCTGGTATCAGTCTCTAAATATGTAGCAAAAAGCAGATATTGGCACATAATTTCATCTTTGATATATCGAACATATCCTAACAACAGAGCTTCATTGCCGGGTAATGTAGACTCATCCAACTGGAGAGAGAATCTGTTGGTCTGTAAGAACTTGCATAAAATGTTTTCCACATCCCGTCCCATCTCGTCTATGCGTCTCTGAACGGTGTTATTGCTCAAATGTATTCTCTTTAAAATATCATGTGCGGGTTTGTGCAATACATTGTTAAGGACCTCCGCAATGGCTGTTAAGATAAGTTGCTCTCCAATTGTGTGAGGTTTCCCCGACTTCGCTATTAGTAAAGATATATTATAGGACGCTCGTAAACTATCATCGTCTTTAATAGATGATGACGCAAACATCGATCTTATGGATGGTCTTTTGTCTAGTTTTTCTTTAAGTGCTTGAAAGAATGACAAGGGCTTACTTTTTTTGTCAGCATGTACTCTTGATAAGTGGTCATCCATTTTTGAAGGCTTCATGGCATCGTTACTGAATACTTTTTCACATACGAGACACATCGGCAAGTGTTGATTTGATGGAGATGCAATAAATCCGAACTTCAAGTAGTCCAAACTGTATTGTCTGCATTTTTTTTTCGTGTCCGCCATCATAAAATTCAGTAATCCTGCAAATAAAAAAATAAGAAACTACCTAAATAAAAAAACAATAATAAACTGTTAAATTTACTGGTAATTTTTTACAATTGAAACAACTGAGGCAACTGCAAACTGTTGCAAACAATCTACACATAGCTCAACTGATCACTATCACACAGTGGGGCAATGCAGACAGCGTCCCCAATACGCTGGCTGCATTGCCCCATTGTATGGTAATGCTGATGCGCTGTGCCGGATAAAAACTGTT